>CM060945.1:212229554-213479554 GCA_030765085.1 Allium cepa
CAAGCTTTGTCCCATAAGACTGCAAGAAGAAAGGTGCATAGCTAGTGGTTTAACCCGAACTAGTTACATGCCTTTTCTCCCTGGCAGGCCCGTAGTCAGTAAGCTCTCTTTCGGGATCAGGCCACACTACTTAATCCTTCCAGTCAAAAAAATGTTAGGTTCAATCCTCTAAACTCCGTACCAATTTACCTCTCTCTATGTTCGAGCTTCGAGCGTCCTCTCTCTATTCTATGTTCGAAAACCTGGCACAGTTTGCTTTGTGCGGCTAAGGCGACCCCGATCAATTGGGGGAGGAGCAAGATGAAAAAGAAAGTAAAAGGTCTTATCCTAGCTCAAGAATGAAATAATGGTGAATTCGCGAACTCATTTTGAATGGATTAAGGATTGAGGCGGGGTACCTTGGTTCAGCAATAAACAAAGTCAGGCGAATACGCCGATGATGGGAACCCATTATTGCTATTCCTCCCTAATTGGAACATTAAGTATAAGTGTATGGGTTAGGTGGCTATTTCTTTAATTGAACAAACAAATAACGACAATCAATTGGCGGAAGGCTATAAGAAATGAACATAGCGCGTTAGCAAATTGACCAGAAAGAAATCGGCATGCAGAAAAAATATATCTTGCTGAGTGATAGCACATTCGCGGTTTGATTTATAGTCAACAGATCGCCCCATAACAACATGAAACAACGCACTCGGGAGCCCTTCGTTCAGTGCCGACACCATGTTGACTCTGCTCATATGGTAATCATATAGCAAATCGTAATCGAAATATCGGCTCGCTAATACTGACCCCCGTAGCGAATCTTACGGCTTCCACATACGTGCAATAACCGGAAATGGTTATTGGGCCTAACCCCATGTTGTTCGCACCGCGAGTGCACTTCTACCAGTTTCTACCTAATGAGCCAGAAATAATGGAAAAGCCCCTATCGGTGATCTGGACTCTACACGGACTACCTCTCGTTGAATCCAACCAGCTCCAATCTTCCTCAAATGGAAAGAAAATAATGAACTGGAAACCATATAGTGAATAGAGCTGGCTGATGAAATCAATGAATGATCTTAGGCAAATCTATGGCAATTAATCTGAGGGCCGATGAACTGGCTATGACGCCCTATCGGACTCATGAGTTCCTGAATTCACCATTAGCGAACTGGTCATTGCCAGTTTGTATTCATTGCTGACTTGACATCAGTTGTTATAGCGCTTAGCCGCACCCCTAGTATACTGGCACTCGTTCAGTAGGGGGAAAGTTGTTGTAAGATTTTTGGTATTGCGAACATATAGAGAGTTGGGGGAAATTGGTACCAGAAGAAGTTCACACCATAGTGAGTTAACCTAATTGAGCTGCTGTGAGCTAAGAAAGAACAGGGCTAACCGCAGGTTTTCCAGTGAACTCCTTCTCGCAAGAGATCCAATTAATATACTGGATGTTGGAGCCTAGATTAATATACTTGGACCTCGGTAGCCACACAGGAGCAAGAGACCAGAGGCAGTGATTAGTGATTCATTGCGTGAGGTAGTAGGTCACGTACCTTTGTTCCAGATCAATGAATGCGGAATAAATAGAAGCGGATTCCTATTCGTTACAGCTTGCTTATCCACTAACCATGCCATCTGGATTGCTTTGTTTAAAAGAAACTTGGCCGTCAACTCGTAATTCAAAGCACGGTTCTGCAGGCTTGTTGGTAACAAGATTCTCAGGCGGTCGAAGCAGGTTGAGTGGTTCCCCCAATTAATATACTGGCGCCTATCTGCTCTCTCAAGTCTACGCCCTGCCCAATTAATATACTGCACTTGGTATACTAGGCGCTTAGTCATTTCTATCAAATGTATCTCCCAGTCGGCTTTATCGTACACTCTATGAGCAGCAGACTCATTCCATACTCTATCTTCCATAAGACCAGGCAGTATAGTAATTGGTCTTCGCAGCTCTATGGCGAGTCGTTTCTTCCTGGGTGTGAAATACCAGTGGGTCTTACTTCGCTTCAAAGGTTGCTAGCTAGCAGTAGGGGAAGCCGCTGGTGTCTCATTCACATCCTATGGATGAGGAAAGCTTCGATCAGATCAGAAGAGTATTACAAAAGCCAGGTCTCGGGCCGTTACAACACCACCGCTACGCTCCCTCAGAGTACTCTTTGGAGCACTCCTCCCTATGCGCTCTTTGGAGCACAGCTTCGCTACCTTTGGTCGAGCCTTGCACTATGTGGAACGGATTACGCCTATAGCTATGGAATAGTATAGGTTCCGGTAGGATGGTTCGAGATGGCATACGTAAAGATCAATACGTAAATGGTAGACAACAGAGCAGTCCGCAGGAGTGACTATAGGAGTGACCGGGAGAGAACAATAGAGCTTGTCGCTAGTATAAACATAAATAGATCTAAGGGCATTTACTTGTCTTGTACTTCGGTATTGAAAACGTGTTCGGTTCTTTGATCCATTCCGTGGCTAGAAATCCATCATTGGAAAAACAATCATTTGGTTATGCTCCGCACCTTACTCAAATCAAACATGCCTAGCCTAGTCTTTACAACACCATTGGGTTACTTGCCAAGCTTTACTTAGCCCAAGCAACGCCTCTCTACTCCCATGCCTTTCTTGGTTGGACCAACCAAACCGGCGATTTCCGATAAGTCTTTCTACTAGAGCAAGAAGCCAAAATCGACGCTTTCTTCATATTTCTGGATAACCAATCCATTTTCAAATATAGTTGGGGGACTTTCCCTAAGAAATGGGTACGTAAAATGGAAAGATTGAAACATGGGAATAGATCTTATACCAATACTGACTACCCATTTCCAGTGTTGTGCTTTCTAAAATTGCATACTTATACACGGGTTCAAGTTTTGGTCGATATTTGCGGAGTTGATCATCCCTCTCGAAAACAAAGATTTGAAGTTGTCCATAATTTACTGAGTACTCGGTATAACTCACGCATTCGTGTACAAACAAGTGCAGACGAAGTAACACGAATATCTCCGGTAGTCAGTCTATTTCCATCAGCCGGCCGGTGGGAGCGAGAAGTATGGGATATGTTTGGTGTTTCTTCCATCAATCATCCAGATTTACGCCGTATTTCAACAGATTATGGTTTTGAGGGTCATCCATTACGCAAAGACTTTCCTCTGAGTGGATATGTGGAAGTATGCTACGATGATCCAGAGAAACGTGTGGTTTCTGAACCCATTGAGATGACACAAGAACTTCGCTATTTTGATTCTGCTAATCCTTGGGAACTTTGATATTAATAGGGGCGACGGATAAATAAGAATCAACATAGGATAGGTCCAGTCCTGGGGAAAAATCAATAGGAAATGCTATTTTCTTATAGTTCTCTTTTTGACTTCTATGAAATGAAAGAGAGAGTAAGTTATACTTGGGGCGTCGGATATCAGAAAGAAGTGTTATCGAATGATTTCCTTCCATTGCTCCTAGTATGGAATAAGGGCTATACATAGTCTCGATCTATACGAGAGGGCACGGGTTTTTCTTTCGGTTTCTTTGATAGCAGAGCAGAAGAGTACGCTAGCTAGCTAGCGGAGCCTGAAAACGCTTGCTAGCTAGCGCGTCCCACCCCTACGGACACTATTGCCTACGCTTGCTGCTCGCTCAGTGTCATTCAAAGGCCAATGTTTATACTGGGAGAACACGGGACCGAATTAATATACTGGGAAAGACCTCACCAAAAATGAAAGGCATGTGTGATTGAGGGCTCTCGCTCCCAATTAATATACTGGGACTCCTAGGTCCTAGGGTAATGGTCAAAGACCAAGTCACTATTAAAATTATTGTACTACTAAAATAAAAAAATCGGGAGATCAACGAAAATCCAGTATATTAATTCATAGATTCGAGAACGACTCTAATGAGTAGGACGGCAAGAACCTGTAAATGCCTGAGTAGTTCCATGGATCCGTAGGTGCGTAGCGAAAGAGAGTTGCCTTGAAGAAAGATTGGATCTTGTACTGCTTGCTTTCGTTTCCTGTCGATCTCTTCCTGCTGCTGATAGTCAGCACAGACTTCTCACTTGTAGTCAACCGAAGAAGCAACTCATTTCGAGCAAGAATCCACTCTTCCACATCTTCCAACTTCAGAGCATTTGGCCTACGGGGACGCTTCGGTAGAAGGGGCCTAAGCGCGGGCTCCCGATCCAGGATAAGCTCCAGTTTCAAAGGTTATTACATAAGAAGACTTTAGGTCTTTTTGGGGGTTGACTCATAGAAGACTCGGGATTTCAAGTTGGAAAGTGTTAAGGGGTTGTAGGTACCAGCTTTGGAAAGAGATTTGAATCAGCTACGCCGTTGGTCGCCTTTTCTTTAGGGGAAGGTTTATGGAAATGAGAGGGCTTGAGACTTGATCGAACTCGGCTTTAGTTGTTTTGTTTGAAACAGCAATCCATTTCGGAGCTGTATGTAGTACCTTGCTCTGTCGCCTTTTTCTCGAAGATCTTGAACTGTCAAGAGATGCGCTAACTTACCCGACGTTATTTCGACGATCAGAGAATAGGGAGACCTAAAGTCTGCTTGCTTTTTTTCTGAATGAATTGTCCGAAGCAGAATCGGTATGCACCACCTCCTGCTCACTTCGCTCGAAGTATATTGGATCGGTCGCCTCACCCGAAAACCAACAGGCGCCTGGCTCCCCCAATTGATCGGGGTCGCCTCCTTTTGCACTGAGAACACAATTCATCACCGTCCTTCTCACAAGAGTCGCGCGCCCTGGCCCTGGATCAGAGGGGATCGAATCTTCTTTCGCATTCTGAAGAGAGACCCGAGAGAGTGGTTCAGTTTACTACCGGAGTCATTGATAAAGCAGGTCAGATGGGCTTAGTATGGCTCGAACCTACAATATCACCGTTATGAGCGGTACGTTTCAACCAATTAAACTATAAGCCCCAATTACTTACTGTCTCTACATGAAATTCCGGAGCGGACAGAAAGTGGAGCCCTTTGATCTATCTGCTTCTTTGAAATCCTGGGGAGGCCGCAATTAATATACTGGGGTAAGCCCCAATTAATATACTGGGGTGCAAGCCATACTAAAGAAGCTAAGTGACTTTTGTCACCCAAGTTGTGAGTTTGAGAGTGACCGGTAGGGCGACTACTTGTGCTTCTAGGCAATGGCGACCTGTAGTCTTGTCTTGTTACGCAAGACGGCTTCACTCAATTCAGTATTTCAATAGAACAAGCAAGCCCACTAATAGTTTAGATAGTGGCCCTTCCACTTTGGTGTAGTCGACCCTACTATTGACTCAAGTCAAGGCCAGGCGACCAACGAGAGGCGCCCTCTTACTCAAGGCTCATAGGAACAGGGAACCCTTATATAGTGGGATGTAGGCTTCAGTTGTTTTGGTATTTTTCACTACGTCTTATTCTTATTTTAGTAACCGGCTGTTCAGGCGTTAATCCATTTGGCCTTTTAGATAGAAGGCGAACAAAAGTTCTCCGCGGGCGATATGCTATGTTGTTCGCTTTTGTCAACTGAAGTGCGCCAACTCACTTGATAGCGGATAGAGCGCGGAGCCCCATTTGAGTCGTCGCGAGTAGAGGGTTGGTGTTTCTTTTACTACTCAAAGAAAAAGAGTACGGCGAATGGAATTCTATTGTACATAACCTGACGGTTACTTTGGAATCAACAATAGTGACGAAAGGGGGCTAGGGATCTAAGAAAAAAGTAATTCGATTCCTATAGCCCAGCTATCTTCGAAAGTTAAAACGATCAATCAGTTAGCCCATGAAAACTCATAGGTTAATAGTGACCGTAGAAACTATAACTGAGACAGATAGTCAAAATGAATGTGGATGGGTACTCCATAATTGATTTATTTATTTTTCATATCATCTTAATATTTAGAATTCTATGTTTCAACCATTGTGGATGCAGGAGCACAATATATGGTTTTATAAAGTTTTAAATGAGATATTAGAGAAGGGAAAACCTGTTTCTCTAAGCGGCGTGGTCTCACTAGATATCTAAATGGTTTGAGATGGTAGATTATTACTCATACTAGGCTTTATGTCTGACTCAAAGTTTATGTTTTCCCCTTAAACTTTCGGGTGCTTAATTGATTTTGTGTAGTTTGAGAGTTGAGGTTTTTAGGTACCTCTTTAAATGCATAAGCCTCCAGAGACGTGCAGGGGGCATGATAGCTATTTAGAGTTCTTTTCTATTTTGATTCTGCCATGTTTTGTTGTGAAGGCAAAGATGTTTAATGTATGATCCTAATTTTGATTTACATTGTTTAGGACATTTAATTAGGTAAATTAAATGAAATAATGTAAATTATTAAGGGATTGAGGTTTGTATAATTATAAGGGTAGCTATGTCAATTAAATCAATGAACTAAGGGATATGAAATAATAATAATTTAGGGTAGATAAGGGGCAAAGTAGGAATAAAACATGTTCCAATACCCCAAACCATTAAGCCATATTCTCACGTTCATTATTCACATTCACAAATTAAAACAAAAGCTAGAGAGGCTGACAACCACTAGAGGATAATAAGAAGAAGATAAGCAAGATTTCAAGAGGAAAGCTTAAGTAAGTTATTCAAAGATCAAATATCAACTCCTTAATTACAAGCTAAAGGTGAATAATAGGTTACATCTCATATTTTATTATTATTTTGGTTTCTAGATCAGATCTAAATATTTTGCAAAGTATTACCATGTTTTTTATTGGTAAAATGGATATATATGCTTATTGATGATTTATGTTAATTCATATAGATTTTATGGTGAGTTTTAGGTTGAAAAACCAATTAATTATAGCCAAATACCTTGCGATTTTTATATAAGGTCAGAAATAATATTTTGGAAGTAAGTTTTAGATTTCATAATTTTATGAATCAATATGGATTTATTATGAAAATTTTAGTGTAGAAAATAGTTATTGGATTTAAATTAATTACGACTATTTTATGATGATTTTGGGTCAGAAATTAATATATGTTAGAGAACATACTAAAAGTTATTTATAGAGATTTTTATAGAATTTTCCTAAGTGTTTTAATAGATATATAAAATTATTTACGGTTTGGGACTTAAATATTTTATATATTTATAAAAGGAGAAGGGCATTTTGTAAATGTTTTAATTTGTTACTTCTGAAATTTTGGGAGCACTTTAGAAAAGAATTTCGAAAAGAGATTGGCAACCAATTATTTGTTGACAAATAAGGCAGGTTAGTTTAAAAGAATTACTTATTAAAGTAGAAATGCAATTTTACCGTACTTTACCTAATTCGCCACTTTCAACACCCAGCGTTCGACTAAGTTCTTCCGACTCCAACACTATCAAAACCAATGCGCATTGTATCAAAGACTAGGTACGTACTGAATTGGACATAGGCGAAAGGTATGTAGCCGAAACTTGAGGTTCTGAAGGGGTCAAAGCTTTGCTTTGTTTTGAAGGGAAATGCGCCTGCTTTTCTTTCGAAAGGAATGCTTTCGACTTGGTTGGCTTTCAACTAGGTCAAATTGTTTAAAGAAATGGTTTCGAGGGAGATTGTGCCTTTTGTTTAAATAATTGGTTGTGTATCATTATTATAAGTAGAATAAGAAGACGATAAAGAATCGATATCCGTTACGTAGAATTGACGATTTGTTCGATTAGTTGAATGGAGCCAAGGTATTTTCCTAGTTGGATTTAGCGATAAGGTTTCATCAGCTTAGAGTAGCAGAGGATAGTATTCCTTTAACGCCATTTGAAACTATATATGGATCGTACAAATTGTTAGTGATGTCGTTAGAACTAACTAATGCGTCGGCATTCTTTCTAGGTTTGATGAACTGAGTTTTCCGAGAGCACATGGATAGGTTTGTGTTGGTATTCGTAGATGATATTCTGATATAATCTAAGGATGAAAGAGAGCATGATGTTCATTTAAGAGTGGTGCTTGAGATGCTGATGTAGCATTAGTTGAAGGCGAAGTTTTCGAAATGTCATTTCTGGAAGAAGGAAGTGAAGTTTCTTGGTCATGTAGTCTCAAAGAAAGGGTTGTCTATAGATTTGACTAAGATCGAGGCGGTGAATAATTGAAAGAGAGCGAAGACGCTGACTGGGATAAAGAGTTTTCTTAGATTAGTTGGGTATTATCGGAGGTTATAAAGGATTTCTCATGAATAGCAGCACCAATGACCAAGCTAACGCGAAAGGATGTGAAGTTATTTGGACCGATAAGTGCGAGGAGGCACTCTAAAAGCTGAAACATTTACTGATGAATGCACCTGTATTAGTTGTTTCAAAGGGGAATCAGGAATTAGTAGTGTACACAGATGCTTGTGGAGCTGGGTAAGGAGTTATGTTAATGCAAAGAGGTAAAGTGATTGCCTATGCTTCTCAACTACTTAGACCACATGAGGCGAGATATCCGACTCATGACTTGGAATTAGCTGCAGTTGTTTTTGCATTGAGAGTGTGGAGACATTACCTTTCGGAAGAGAGATTCGAGTTATATACAGATCATAATTCATTGTCATACTTATTCTCTCAAAAGGAGCTAAATATGAGACAACAAAGATGGTTGGAATTTATAGCTTCTCATGACTTTGGAATTGAGTACACACCAGGAAAAGGCAATAAGGTTGCAGATGCACTTAGCAGAAAATATCAAAATGCAGCATTGGCAATGATATTTGAGCGGAAAGATTTGGAAACGCTGACGACATGTAGAGTATAGTGGACATCTAAAGCTAAATCTAGTAAGGAGACTGCTATGTTGTCATCTTTAGATGTTCGACCAGTTATGATTGAAAGATTTCTTCTTAGCAAGGAGAGAATCTAGTATTAGCTGAGCGAATCAGGAAGTTAAGAGATGGAACAGAGAACGATGACTTGAAAGATTTCAAACTTGACCAGAATGGGTGGTTAAGGAAGAAAGGAAGGTTATGTGTTCCGAATGTAGGAATCATTAGGAAAGAAGTTCATGAGGAATGCCATCGTTCGAAGTTCGCTATTCATCCAAGAGGAACTAGATGTATCAGGACATGAAGAGAAGTTTCTTTTGGGAAGGTATGCAGAGATATGTAGGCTTATGGGTTAAGCAGTGTTTGAACTGTCAACAGGTAAAAGCCGATCATCAGAAGCCAAGTGGGTTACTTCAGCCATTAGATATTCCAGTACAGAAGTGGGATTCTATTTCTATGGATTTTAAAGACGGGTTGCCAAGATCAAATAGAGGAAATGAAAGCATATGGGTCATAGTGGATAGGTTGACCAAGAGTGCCTATTTCATTCCCGTTATGTCAACTAGGACGACACCTGTTTTGGCTAAGTTATTTGTGAATAATATAGTTTGGCTTCATTGAATTCCTAGTAGTATAGTAAGCAATAGAGATTCATTGTCCACCAGCGAGTTCTGGAAGAGTTTACAGGATAATTAAGGTACCGAGCTCAAAATGAGTACCGCGTACCATCCACAGACCGATAGCCGAAAGGGAAGAGTTAATAAAGTCCTGGAATACTTGTTACGAGCTTGTGTGTTATATTTTGGAGAATTATAGGAAGACCATCTACACTTAGTCGAGTTTTTGTATATAAACAATTGTCAAGCTAGTATAGGGATGTTAACATTTGAAGCTTTGTGTGGAAGGTCAGGCAAATGTCTAATTTGTTGGTTAGAACGAAGGATAGGTTGGTTCTTGGTCCAGATTTAGTTAGAGAAGCCACGGAGATGATTGAGTTGATTTGGGCAAGGATGAAGGAAGATTAGCCTAGGTAGAAGAGTTATGCTAATAGAAGATGGGAAGACTTAGAGTTCTCATTTAGAGATCATGTTTTCATGAAGGTACCACATGAGAGGGGTAATTCGATAAGGGAAGTCAAGGAAATTGGCACCGAGATTTGTTGGACCATTTCCTATTATAGAGAGGATCGAGAAACTCGCATAAAGAGTAAAGTTATCGAACAGTTTGGCGGAGTCCACCAAGTTTTTCATATTTCTCATCTAAGAAAGTGTATTTCCGATCCCGGAGGCTACTGTAGCACCGACTATGTTAGAGGACATAGTAGTAGAGCCAAATTTTACTAAGTTAGAAAGCTAGTTTGTATAGTTGTGAGACATGAGAAGAGGCTAAGGAATAAGAAAATTTGATTAGTTAAATTCCAGTGGAGCGACGATGAGAGAGACTGTACTTGGAAGACTGAGAGTAGGATTGGAGACACTGATCCTGATTTGTTTGATGGTATGGTTTACCTTTATGATTGATTTGTGTGTGCACCTTATCGTAATTTCGAGAACGAAATTCTTTAAGGAGGGGAGTTATGTAACGACCCTTATATTGATTTACATTATTTAGGACATTTAATTAGGTGAATTAAATGAAATAACGTAAATGGTTAAGGGATTGAGGTTTATGTAATTATAAGGGTAGTCGTGCCAATTAAATCAATGAACTAAGGAAAACGAAATAAAAACAAGTTAGGGTAAATAAGGGGCAAAGTAGGAATAAGACATGTTCCAATACCTTAAACCCTTAGGCCATATTCTCACGTTCATTATTCACATTCACAAATTAAAACAAAAGCTAGAGAGGTCGGCAACAATTAGGGGATAACAAGAAGAAGATATGCAAAATTTCAAGAGGAAAGCTTCAACAAGTTAATCAAAGATCAAATCTCAACTCCTTAATTACAAACTAAAGGTAAATAATAGGTTACATCTCATATTTTTAATGTTTTTGGTTTCTAGATCAGGTTCGAATATTTTGCAAAGTGTATTGCCATGTTTTTTATTAAAATGGATATATATGCTTGTTGATGATTTATGCTAATTCATATAGGATTTATGTTGAGTTTTAGATTGAAAAACCAATTAAATGACATCCAAATGCCTTGCAATTTTAAGATAAGGTCAGAAATAATATTCTGGAAATGGATTTTGATTTCATAATTTTATGAGTTAATGTGGATTTATTATGAATTTTCTAATGAAAAAAATAGTTATTTTTGGTTTAAATTAATTACAGCTATTTTATGATGATTTTGGGTCAGAAATTAATATGTGTTAGAAAAAATATAAAAAGTGATTTATGAAAATTTTATAGAATTTTTCTATGTATTTTAACAGAAATATAAAATTATTTAAGGTATGAGAGTTAAATGTTTTATATATTTATAAAAGGAGAAGGGGTATTTTGTAAATTCATTAAATTGTTACTTTTTAATTTCGGCAACACTTTTAGAAAAGAAATTGGAAAAGAGATTAGTAACCAATTATTTGTTGACAAATAAGGATGGATAGTTGAAAAGAATTACCTTTAAAAGTAAAAATGCAGTTTTACCTTACTTTACCTGTTTCGCCACTTTCGACAAGCAGCTTTCGACTAAGTTCTTTTGCCTTCATCACCATCGAAACCAATGTGCATGGTATCAAGGAATTGGTACGTAGAAAACTGGACATAGGCGATCGGTATGTAATGAAAACATGGGGTTCGGAAGGGGTCGAAACTTTGCTTTGTTCTAAAAGAAAATGCGCTTGCTTTTATTTCAAAAGGAATGCTTTCGACTGGGTTAAATTGTTTAAAGAAATAATTTCTAGAGAGATTGTTCCATTCTTTAAGTAAATGCTTTCGAAGGGGTTGAGATCCCTTGCTACTGCATCTTACCTTTTGAAGTAATGCCTTCGAAAGGGTTTCTTTGTTTTAAAACCCAAGCCGCTTCTCTAATGCTTTCAAAGGGATTGGTTTCGACACCATTTACTTCATTTTGTTAGGAAATAGCTTTTGAAAGTGTTACTTTGGACTTTCTTCTTTTAAGATCCTTCTAAGATTTTGAAAGATAAATACAAAGGTTTCGTAAGGTACAATTTTGAATGGTTTCGAAAGGTCATTCCACATGTTTTACTTGAACCCAAATGCTTTCGAAAAGTTTGAATTTATGAAAGGGATTTAGTGCTTTCGAAAGGATTAGATAAAGGTTTCGAATGGTATGTTTTGGCATTTCGACCCAAGGTTATAAAGTAAAGTAATTACTTGGTTTTGAAAGGGATACTTTCAAAGGTTTTGAAAGTGGCACTTTCAAAGATTTAAAATGTTTTCACCAACAAAGTTGTGTAAAGTATATGTTACATGGGAAAGTGTTTTGAGTAAAGCATAGAATATTTTCCTTCTTTAATTATGATTTAAAAGGATTAAATCATTTTGAAAGAAGAAATTTTCAAGGAAAATTTGATGGGCAGATGACCTTGAGTAAAATGACTCAGATATTAGAATATCATATGAGACTGGTATAGGGTCGTGCCTTATACATTAGCTATTAGCCCCTAGCTAATTTAGTCCAAAATTTCTGTGTGTAGGGCTTTGTCATAGTAAGACTAAAATGATGTTATACACAGAAAGGAATATGCAAAGTCAGGATAGGTTATTGGTGAGCCCGCAAAATCATTAGGATCAGTTGACCTTAGGAGAATTAATTTAGGGATCGACCGTCTAGAAAAGGAGTATCTAACACAAGTTAGATTATTTTTTATTTTGTTTGGTAGGCCCGAGTCGGCCAAAGGTTAGTAGTTAGTCAAAAAAACTATTGTTCGGATAGATAGTCCATTTGTTACCTGATTTGTATGCATATATGATATTGCTTTGTTGTTTTAACCAGTTTTGGTTGCAAGATTAAGATTTGCAAAAGATATGTTTTAAAAGAATATTAGTGAGGGGAAACCAATTCCGTTAAGCGGCATGGTCTCACTTAATGTTATATAACTAAGATGTATAGTATCATTCACACCAGGCTTTATGTTTGACTCAAAGTTTGTTTTTCCCCTTAAACTCTCAGGTGCTCGAAATTGATTTGAGTAGGCTGAGGGTTGAGCATTTATAGGTTTTAGTAGATGGACGAATAAAGCTTCCGGAGATGAGTAGGAGACTGAAGTTAGCTATACCTAGGAGTTGTTTTGTTTTATTTCCACTATATTGCATTAAGTCTGTTATGACTATTTAGTACTCTGGTCATCCAAAGGGGCATTTTTGTTCCCCGGTGCCTTGGCCTGGCAACAAAGCAGTGGTTGTAGGGACTATAGTTGAACTTTATAAGAGTGGGATTGAGGAATGATCTGCCTCGGGTCATTGAGTAAGTTACTTCGAGTCAGAAGGATGTTTACTCCGAGACTTCTCAACATCAACTTTGAGTCGCTAGGGGTTTTGCTTCGGGTATAAGGGTGCTTGCTTCCGATCAGCCTTGATGAGTTTGGGTCGGCGTATAAAGGATTTTGAGTCGGCATGTCTGCAAGCTTTCGGTGTAGAAAATGGATCAGTAGTGGAGAATGGCTATGAGTCGGTCATTTTGGATTGGCATGAAGCGAAGGGCTCGGTCACTTTGGGTCGGGGTGTTCAAGTCAGTTTGGTACTCGAAGGGATCGACATATCCTTATAGGGTCAATACACCTCGATCGGTTCGGCTTTGATGTGATCGGCCATGATGGATCGACCAGGTAACTTGGGATCGACTATGATAGGTTGGCTATGATGGGTCAGCTATGATGAGTTGGCTAGAATGGTTCGATTATGATGGGGTCGACAATTCCAGATTAGTCTTGTTCATCTATCAATTCTGGGCCAATTTCTCTTAGTGATGGGCCTAGGTGACTGGAGAGGAGTTAAGGCTCTGAAACACCAGGCTTCCTTCGTCTATAAATAGAGGGGTAGGGTTCCATTTCTGGGGACCTTTTTCGAAAACTAAGAGGAGACTCTGCCATTTCTGTACTCATTTCCTTTCTATTCAAAACTGAATCCAAGCTGTTCTTTGTGAATTGTATTTGTATTCAAACAATTAAGAAAGCAATAAAGATTACATTCAAAGTGGACATAGGCAGTTACGCTAAACTACTATAATTATGTTATTCTCATTTCTTACTGTTATTTCTGCATTATGTCGTGTTATTCCTCTATTTCCATTAGTTTTCTTCTTTTATCTCTCTATATAAATCAACTCTAGGGTGTTAGTGACCAATTCTAGTGCTAACATTTTGGTGGTTTCACCGAGAACTTTGATCTCACGCTGTTAGGATCGACTTTGCTGCTACTGGATTGAAGGAATCCGCCAAAGGAGTTCCAAGTTTAATCTCAAGATTTTACCGATTCTATTCAAAGTTCCCATAGATAACTCTAAGTTGTTAAGGCCACAGACCTGATCTGCCTCCCACAACGCTGATGCTAATGACACTACTAGTGTCCAGCAAGTAGAACCAAGCAACCAACCAGCTAATGCAGGCGTGGAACCCTACGCCATCAAGAACCATGCAGAAAGCTATCACCAAGGCTGAGTTTAGTGATTTGATGAGGGAGCTGATGGAAAGTAGGAGACAACTTAATGAGCAGATCCAAACAAATGCCAACTTGATGAACCAAATTGCTCAATATCAACATTAGAATGCTGGAGGAAGCCCCGCTTCCTACTCATCAACCGACAGCTCAAATTTATCAGATGAACACCATAGGTGTAGACGTTGCAGGATTGAAATGGCACAAACTGGAGCAACAGAGTAATTTGTGACAAGTCATAGCGGACAATCCAATAGAGCTGATCCAGATTCCTTGACTGGGACAATGGCTCCTCAACTACTCATGGGGATTCTTGCTCAACCTGGAGTGAGAAACTTAGGCTCTCGAGCATGCGTGGAAGCTGGTTAACTACCTCACCAGGATGGTAATGAAGCGGGTCTTCCAGGGGTACACTTAGATGATCAACAACCGAGAAGGCGCTAACCAGAGCAATCATGCAGGATGGATACTGACTTTGCACCTCCTATTCAAACTCCGGATTTATCAGCTATGGTCAGGCAACTGATGAGGGAGAATCCGGGTTTGACTAATGATGATTGGGGAGTATCGAGGAGTCATACTCTGTTTACTAATAACATCTGACAAGCTGAGTACCCTTGGAGGTTTACCATGCCTACCATACCCTCTTATGAAGGGTAGACCGACCCTCAACTGCACATAATGAGATCAGAGTGGATGATGGACTCGGCTAGGGCGAATGATGCAACCCAATACAAGCGCTTCCCAATAACTCTATCTGAAATTGCTACCATGCGGTTCACAAGACTCCCCCGACCGTTGATCTCTAGATTTGATGAGCTAGCGATGAAGTTCGTGGAGCAATTTAGGATCCACGTTACTCACCCTAAAGACGTGATGCCATTATCCAGTGTGATTCAAGCTCCGGATGAGACGCTGAAGGACTATTTATAGAGATTCCACGTTGCTACTACCGAAGTTAGTAATCCGAATGACCACGCCATCATTATCGCCATGATGCGTGGAGTGGATCTAGAATTTGGGTTTGGTGATTGGCTGGCAGACAAACCGCCAACCACCCTAGCATGTTTTTATTCAAAGGAAAATCAGTTCATGAGGAAGGAGGAGGCCAAATTGTCAAGAAGGGGCAGTGCTGCAGGACCCGGTAGGGAAGCAGTTCAAAGCAACATTATAGTGAAGCAATCCGGCGAGAGCTCTGGTAAGGTCCAAGTTAACAATTAACATAAACCGGAGCAACCAAAAGGAACCGGAGGATGAAATTCCGGATGGAAGAGGGATGCAGGAAAGTGGAAGCCGAGGATTCTGACTAATAATGAATATACGCCTATGAACACATCCTTGGAAAATATTTATCTATCCACATGTAATACTTTTCAGTATCAAAGCCAAGCCTAAAAGAATCGACTGAAGAACAAAAGCAAACTGGGAAGTATTTCCAGTTTCACAAGACCTATGGGCACAACACTGATAATTGAAGGCACCTCCATGATGCTATAGAAAAGTTGATTCGCTAGAAAAAATTGCAGCTGTTTGTTAAGAATTCATAGGAAGGCGGACTAGGGACCATTGGTCCCAATCATGGACAAGCCCCACCCCAACCCGCAGCGCCCGTTCGAACCGGCGGAAGACTGGTAATAAACACAATAATTGGCGGGCCTCATCCTGCAGATAAGAGTTAGTAAGAAATGGACGTTATGCTAGTTCATTAAGACATGCTAATTTCGAATGTTGCTCAAACATAGAAGACGAGACTTTGGCAAAGCAACAACGAATGATGATGATGATATAGTATTCAGGAGTGTGATGCCAATCAAGTGGAGGCCCCAACTATTGATCCAATGGCTATCTCAGCTCTGATAAGACCGGCACTTGTGAGGGGAATATTAATTGATTATGGGAGTTCTATCAATATTATCTTTAAAAAGGCTTATGATCAAATGAAGATGGAGGCAAAGGATTTAAAGCCATCTAAAGCCCATATTCACAGCTTTAATGGTGAGGCTACTGAAGCAGTGGGTTTTGTTGAATTGCCAGTCGAGTTAGGTGAAGTTGAACGTAGGAGAGTGCGGATCCTACTGTCCATTGTCTTGGATGTTAGTTCCCTGTATAATGATTTTCTAAGAAGACCGGCCCTGGTAGAGTTTAGGCAACTTTGGCCCGTGTGCTTGACTTTGAAATTTTCAACAGACAATGAAGTTGGTGTAGTGCATGGCGACCAAGCAACTGGTCATGCTTGTTATGTGGCTGAAATGAGAGAGACCCAATGAAGAGAGAAGGGAAAGGGTGTAGGAAAATCCATCTGCATCCATGTTGTTGAAAATTGACAAGTAGCGCCTGAGCCTTGGCTTGGGCAACACAGTCGGATCTATAGAGACATAGATCCGAGAGATGAAATGATGATGAAGTACCCAGGAAGGCCAAGGCAGCGCCGGCTGAACCGACGATTGACATCCCAGTCAACCACGATGACCCCTCGTGGGTATTGAATATAGGATCACAACGCAGCCCCTCGATGATGAGGGATCTTAAATATTTCCTCCGAGCGAATCTTGATGTTTTCGCTTGGACCTATTTTGATATATATAGGATTTCACCTGCCATCGCAAGCAATATGTTGAACATTGATCCAAAGTATGTACCTATAAAACAAAAGAGACAAGGCATGGACCCGGAGAGGTCCATTGCTCTTAAGGAGGAGGTGGATAAACTTAAGCCAACGGGTTTATCCCCGGTGCCATCTATCCTAAATGGATATCCAACCCAGTACTAGTAAGGAAGGAAAATAGGAAGTGGAGGACCTATGTTGATTATTTGGACCTTAACAAGGCATGCCCCAAGAATAGTTTCCCTTTGCCTAGAATTGATAACCTTGTTGACTCGACAGCGAGGATAAATTGTTGTCATTTATGGATGCATATTCAAGATACAATCAAATCCCGATATACATCCCGGATCAAGAGCACACCAGTTTTTCCATAGATGTTGGATTGTACAGTTATGTGGTAATGTCATTTGGGTTAAAGAATGCATGAGCGATATATCAATGTTTGGTGAATCGATGTTTAAGGACCAGATCGGCAAAACGATGAAAGTCTATGTGGATAACATGCTCGTGAAGTCACGACAGTCAAACGACCACATTCAAGACTTAGCGGAGATTTCTAATATACTCAGATTCTTAGGCATGGAAATCATTCCTTTGAAATGTTCCTTTGGCATTGCATCTGGAAAATTTCTGGGCTTCATTGTCAACGCACGAGGAATTGAAGTGAACACGAGAAATATTTGGGCCATTCAGGATATACAGGCACCCAGAACTGTAAAACAAGTGCAGAGCCTGAATGGGAAGGTCGCGACATTAAGTCGATTTATTTCCAGGGCAACCAATAAATGTATTCCTTTCTTTGATTTGATAAGGAAAGGGAAAATGAATTTTGAATGGACGCCGGATTATGAAGATGCATTTCGAGCTTTGGTAAGTCACCTGGAGAGGCACCCTATTTTGTCGAAGTCCATGGATCATTAGGAGTTGTATATTTATTTAGCCATATCCCTGCATGCCATAAGTGTAGCTTTGATTTCTAAGGATGACCGAATCCAAAAGCTAGTGCACTATGTTAGTAAGCATTTAACAGGGCAGAAAGAAATCATCACAAGATAGAGAAGCCGGTTTACTACCTGGTGATCGCATCACGCAAACTCCGCCTGTATTTCCAGGCAAATCCAACTAGCATCTATACCGACCAACCTTTATGGCAGGTAACCCAACGACCGGAAACTTCTTGAAGGTTACTTAAATGGAACATCGAGCTCAGTCAGTTTTACATCACCTACTTGCCTTGAAGAGCTATTCAGGGACAAGCGTTGGTGGGATTTATTGTAGAGTTCACTATACAGGAAAACCAAATGGAAGTGATGTGAGTCCCGTTGTACGATGGAAACTGTATACCGATGGAGCGTCCATCGACCATTGTTCTAGGGTTGGTGTTGTTCTTGTGACTCTCGAGAATCGGTCGATTTGTTACACTTTGAAGCTTGATTTCCCCGCTACGAATAACGAAGCCGAGTATGAAGCATTGATCACGGGACTGAAGCTTGCTAAAGAAATTGGAGTAAAATCGATCGAATACTTTTGCGACTCAGAGTTGGTGGTATACCAAATCTGGGGAGACTACCAAGCAAAGGGATAAAGGCTTTCTCCATACCTTACTCGGGTCCAGGAATTGTTGGCGGACCTTGAATACTACGATATTTCGCATATCCCACGCGAGCAAAGTAGGGAAGCCGATTCCTTGGCAAAATTTGCAAGCACTGGTGATGCACAGTAGATGGGCTTAGTTCCCGTCGAAACTCTACATGCCCTAAGTGTAAATGCAATGGAAATTGATCTTGTTTCAGAGCCAGAAACCGAAACGGAGTCATGGATGTCCCCATTCAAAGAATACTTGTTGCATGGGACCTTGCCTGAGAGAAGAAACGAAAGACGACGAGTCCTTCCCAAGGCCTCACGGTATGTTATATGAGATAGGATTATGTACCGAAAGGGATTCTCTATTCCCTTGCTCAGGCGCATCGCCCACGATGAGATAAAATGAGTTTTAAAAGAAGTCCATGAAGGAGAATATAGCGACCATACCGGGGGGTAGATGCTAGCCAAAATGATACTCCGTTATGGATACTATTGGCTGACCACGAATCGAGATGCCATAGACTATGTGAGGAGATGTGATAAATGCCAGAGATATGCGAAAATCCCAAAAGCGGCGCCGACGAGAATCACGCAAATGGTTAGTCCATCGCCATTTACGATATGGGGAATCGACATTATCGGCTCGTTGCCAATTTCCAAAGGTGGTGCAAAATAAACAATTTTCACGATTGACTACTTCACCAAATGGGCAGAAAAGGAACCGTTAGCTATGATCACCACCAAAAAGGTCATCAAATTTTGTCATGTTGAACATTATATGCCATTTTGGTCTCCCGCGGACTATCGTTACTGACAACGGAACTCAATTTGAGAGTAAGGAATTCAAATAGTTTTGGTGGAAACATCATATTGAGAAAAGATTTGCGGCGGTCACTCAACCTAAGGCGAATAGGCAAGTTGAAGCCGTAAATAAGATAATCAAGTCCATCTTGAAAAAGTTTCTAGAAAAGGCTAGAGGCAAGTGGGTGGATGAGCTTCCAACGGCACTCTGGGTATAGAGAACCACCCACAAGTCGGCGATTGGCCATACTCCATTCGCCATGGCATACAGCGCCAAAGCGGTTATATCCATGGAGCTTGAAGTCCCTTCCCACCGAGTAACTTATTACGATCCCGGAACAAACCAAGAACTTTTACTGGAATCATTCGACTTTATTGATGAAAAACCTAAGGAAGCTGATTTAAGGGCGACCGCAAAGCGGCAATGAGTCGCCCGATATTATAATGTAAAAGTCCGACCAAGAGCTTTCGATGTGGGCAACCTTGTTTTAAAGCGAGTCTTTCCGATCCCCTCACATATGAATCCCACATGGGAAGGTCCTTGTGTCATCGAACAGAGGCTTGGAGAAGGAACTTTCAAGCTAGCGACTATTGATGGATTAACACACCCCAAAGCATGGAAAAATGAGAATTTGTACTGCTATTTTAC
Source organism: Allium cepa (assembly GCA_030765085.1). NCBI lineage: Eukaryota > Viridiplantae > Streptophyta > Magnoliopsida > Asparagales > Amaryllidaceae > Allium > Allium cepa. The sequence continues at coordinate 212,249,459 of CM060945.1, forward strand.
CTAGTTCATTTCTTTTGCATTCCAGTTATAGTTGTTTATGCTATTTGTTTTCTTTGTTGTTCTCTGTTTTCGATATGTAATAAGACAACTCAGTATGTCCCTATTTTCTATGATCAATAAAAGCTTGATGCTATTTTTTCTATGAGCTATTGATGTTCTGTGCTGTATAATTGCATGATAGGGTTAGTTAGTGCTAACACATGTTATGTATGAATGCACACATAAAACTAGAAATTGACTGGCTATGTACATAAAATATCTAAATCCCAGAGTGCGGATTAGAGTACTCCGAGTCCCCAGAATGAAGACTAGTGTATAAACGATTTAAAAAATCTCTAAGTCCCCAGAGTACGGATTAGAGTACTCTGAGTCCCCAGAATGCGGACTAGAGTATAAACGATTTCAAAAATCTCTATGTGCCCATAGTGTGGATTAAAGTACTCTGAGTCCCCAGAACGTAGACTAGAGTATAAACGACTTCAAAATTCTCCAAGTCCCCAAGGTGCGGATTGGAGTACTCTAAGTCCCAAGAATGCGGACAAGAGTGTAAACGATTTCAAAAATATCCAAGTCACCATAGCGCAAATTAGAGTACTCTGAGTCCCTAGAGCGTAAACTAGAGTATAAACGATTCCAAAAATCGCTAAGTCCCCAGAGCGTGGACTAGAGTACTCTATGTCCCCCAAACGTGCGCTAGAGTACAAAAGATTTCGAAAAATTCCCAAGTCCTCAAAATGTGGACGAAAGTACTCTAAGTCCTTCAAATGCGGACTATAGTATAAATGACTCATGAATTCTCGAATCTTAATTGCGAATTAAATTATAAGTAATGTAAGGAAAATATATAAATGCAAAGGAACAAAATTTTATTCACTTTTCAAAAAATTTCCTTACAACTCCTTCGAAAGTTTGGAGGCCAAGTCTATGTACAATGGCTACTAACAAAAGAAAAGAAAAAAGACTGTGTTAACGATAAAATTGTTTAACGCTAACACCCGGTGTATGCCGTGATGAAGTGAAAGCACCACCCGTTTAAACGGGAAACAAAGAAAACAGAAAATAGTAGAAAAGTAAAAGAGACAGCAAATTTTATAGTGGTTCGGCTTCTAACAAGCCTACATCCACTTTACATCCTCCATTATGTTCTTTGAGCACGCTTTTACAAGGTTACAACACTTTTTCCACTCGATCTCTCGATTACAACACTTTAACAAATTTTACAATCAACTTTTGATTACAACATGATTGAAGAAAGAAACTAGAAACTTTGATGATAGATTTGCTCTTCGGATTCATGTTGAATGAAGTAGATCTATTGATGAAGAATCTTCGATGGTTGAAGTGTTGGGAGAGTCGAGAATCAGTAGAGTATCAGCGTCTTGGAATCCGAAAAAGTCCCCCTCTCGTTGGAGTAGATGGAGTATTTATAGGTGACTCTAAAGTTAGGTCGGCAGGCTCTAGGCCGCGAGCGACCTATGGAGTGGCAGGAGAGAGGATAGCGGCTTAAGGCATAGGTCGAAGGTCGTTAGCGACCTAAGAGGCAGTGGTACAGGGATTAGCGACCTAGGGAGCTACGGCTTAGGGAGTAGAGACCTAGAGAAGTCACGGCCTAAGGATGTTGGGGCACGGAGCAGAGCGACCTATAGGAAGGTATTAGGTCGTCAGCTAGTAGGGAAGGTCACGACCTAAGGGAGTAGCGACCTAGGGGAGCTCTGGTTTAGATAAGTCGTGAGCGACCTAGTAGGGAAGGCAGGAGAGTGTATAGGTCACAAACGACCTAACTTCGAAGAGGCATCGCGCGACTTAAGGGATTTGCGACCTAACTGAGTAGTTACTAAGTTGTTAGGTCGTTAGGTCGCTAGGTCGTTTAGGTCGTTAGGTCGTTTAGGTCGTTAGGTCGCTAGGTCGTTTAGGTCGTTACATACTTGAGTTGTTAGGTCGCGCTAGGTCTTGTACCATCTTAAGTCGCTGTGAAGTAGGTCGCTTGACCTTTGTTCCATTAACTCGCTGAAGTTTTGGATGGATAGGTCGTTAGGTCACGAGCAACCTAACAGGGATCTGCCTTGTGTAGCCGTTGAGTTGACCAATCTTCGAGACGAACTATCTTTGATTTCTCGGTTGATCCTTTGGTATCACGGCCTTGCTGAAAAGGCGGGATAACACTTGCCCCCCAAACATGCCTTGCGGTAGGAAGGTGTGTTTTGTAATGCCATAAGTCGGAAGTTTATATCCTTTTGATAACCTGCAAAGGAATTGACAGTTTTATATGGCCCCAAATGACGACCGTTCGGGATCGAGCTATTTGTTATGAAGCGCGGCCGTTCGTGGTCAAGAGCTTGCCTTCAAATGATGACCATTTGTGATCGAGTCATTTGAGGTAAAGTGCGGCCCTGCGCGGTCAAGCGTCTAAATACATGCGACGATCGTTCGGGATCGAGCTATATGCGATGAAGCGCGGCCCTGCGCTATCAAGATGACAACTGTTCATGGTCAAGCGCCTTACCTCAAATGACGACCATTCGGGGTCAAACCATTTGTGGTAAAGTGCGGCCCTGCGCGGTCAAGTGGTGGATCTTAAGTGCGGCCGCTCGCGATCAAGCGCTTAACTTCAAATGACGACCATTTGTGATCGAGTCATTTGAGGTGAAGTGCGGCCGTCCGTGGTCTAGCACTTAACTTTGTATGATGATCAGGATCAAGTCGAGTGAGTTGAAATGCAACCGTCCACAGTCAAGCGCTTTACTTCAAATGACGATCGTTCGGGATCGAGCCGCTTGAGGGGAAAGTGCGACTGTTGGCGGTGTGAAGCGCGGCCGACGCCTAACTTCAAATGGCGATCGTTTGTGATCAAGCCATTTGAGGCGAATGTGCGACTGTTGGCGGTCAAGCACTTTAATCTATGCGACGATCGTTTGGGATCGAGTTATTTGGAATAAAGCGCGGCCGACCACAGTCAAGCACCTAACTTCAAATGGTGATCGTTCATGATCAAGCCATTTGAGGCGAAAGTTCGACTGTTGGCGGTCAATGAGTTTTTGCCATTCGAGGCGGTTTTTTGACTGTTCGAAGTCGGGTGCCTATTCGTAGGGCTTGATCATTGCCTGTTCGTAGGGCCTAATTTGTGACTGTTCGAAGTCGGGTGCCTGTTCGTAGGGCTTAATCATTTCAAAATCATCAAAGTCAAATGTTCAACTGAAAAGTTGTCAAGTAGAGATGTCTGAAAAAGTCAAATTCAAACATCAGAAGCAAATCATGAAAGCAAAGTGGAGTTAAATCCAAACATCAGAAGTAAATCATGAAAACAGAGTGGAGTTAAATCCAAACATCAGAAGTAAATCATGGAAGCAGAGTGGAGTTAAATCAAAACATCAGAAGTAAATCATGAAAGAAAAGTCAAGCCAAATTCAATCATTGAAAGCAAAGTAATCAGTCATCAGAAGTAAAACACAAAAGTAAAGTAGTCAATCATCAGAAGTTAAACTCCAAAGTAAAGAATCGACGTCCAAGTGCAAACACCTACATCGATATGATTTATAGTTGTATCAGAGCATGTCAGGGGATCGTTCGTGGTCCTATACATGTGTGAACAGCTTAATTGTGTGGATGTAGAGTTTTCCACTCATTCGTCATAACCTCAATCACTTAATAACAGGCCAACACCTCGATCCTGAGCCATCTGCAGTTGGTGCAGGTAGTGGTCGTTCTTATTCCACCGTTGCAGTCTTCTTTTTCACATATTGTGAGAGCAAACCATCCCGGATGTGTCCCTCAATTTCATCTTTCAAGTTTCTGCAGTCATTTGTGCTATGACCATTTAACTCATGGAACAAACAATACTTGTCTGACTTTTTCTCGTTATTAGTTGGATCTCTCTTTATTGGTTTTCGATAAGGAACCTGTCCTTTTGTCTCTTGGTAAATCCGCTCCAGAGTCTCATTTAACTCCGTGTATGAAGTGAATCGTGATCCCCTTTGTTGTCATGCTAATTTATCGTTGTTATCCTCAGCCTTTCGTTTACCTTTGTTGGCTTCTGCACCTTTTTCAGGAGGATTCCCACTTTTGACCACAAAAACATCGATTCCTTCTCCTTCTTCTTTTTCAGCCTTTGCGTCATCTAATCGTAAGAACCCTTCAGCCTCATGGAAAAATTCTCCTAAATCCATAGGAGGATCTTTAGTCAATGAATTCTTGAACTCTGTGCCGTCAGCTATGCCTGACACGGCTACCATTAGAACCATGGATGGATCTGGTCGATCCACCGATGGCGCAGCTGCGTTGAATTGCGTCAAAAAGCTTCTCAAAGATTCTCCAATTTTTTGCTTTAGTGCTGTCAAACTCATAACATTCTTGGGCCTCGAGATGTGAACCCTGAATTGCCTCATAAACCCTTCAATCAAATCATTCCATGTTTCAATCGATCCATTCTCCAATTGTCTGAACCATAGTGCCGCGATATCTGTTAAGTACAACGGAAAGCACCGGGCCATAACTTCCTCTGATGCCCCCAGCACTTACATATGCCTCATATATTTTGTCAGATGAACTGTAGGGTTTGTCCTTCCACTATACATATCCAATGATGGTAGCCTGAAATCTGGTGGGTTCTTGGCTCGCCAGATTGTTGTGGTAAAAGGACTCCTATTCACATCCTCCAAGTCCGTGTTTACCAAACCACCTCTCATAGCCTTTTTGACCATTTCGACCAATCTTTCAATACCTCCAAATTGTAGTCTACGTCCACTGCTTTCGTCTTGCCCCCCGAGTTCATAAGGGGATGATGGAATCTGTTCTTCTGGCTGGGCTTCTGTCCCTCTCTGATTCCGTGCTCTAAGTTGTCTAATCTGATGAAACAAATTCTGGATCAAATCCTCTTGCCTTTTCATCATTGCCTCCATCTCGTCTCTAGTAACGAAGGCTGAAGTTTGGTTTGCCCTCAAAGAAGCCTCTTGACTTTCTCCATGCTGACTACTCTCTGGTCTAAGCCTTCTACTTGATCGCTTTGCCATAACTTTTCAGATCTTGAATCTTCAAACTTCCTGAGTTCGGTTCTCAGTGAAAGCACCAAAATGTTAACGATAAAATAGTTTAACGCTAACACTCGGTGTATGCCGTGATGAAGTGAAAGTACCACCCATTTGCACGGGAAACAAAGTAAACAGAAAATAGCAGAAAAGTAAAAGAGGTAGCAAATTTTATAGTGGTTCGGCTTCTAACAAGCCTACATCCACTTTACATCCTCCATTATGTTCTTTGAGCACGCTTTTACAAGGTTACAACACTTTTTCCACTCGATCTCTCGATTACAACACTTTAACAACTTTTACAATCAACTTTCGATTACAACATGATTGAAGAAAGAAACTAGAAACTTTGATGATAGATTTGCTCTTCGGATTCATGTTGAATGAAGTAGATCTATTGATGAAGAATCTTCGATGGTTGAAGTGTTGGGAGAGTCGAGAAATCAGCAGAGTATCGGCGTCTTGGAATTCAGAAAAGTCCCCCTCACGTTGGAGTGGATGGAGTATTTATAGGTGACTCTGAAGTTAGGTCGGCAGGCTCTAGGTCGCGAGCGACCTATGGAGTGGCAGGAGAGCGGATAGCGGCTTAAGGCATAGGTCGAAGGTCGTTAGTGACCTAAGAGGCAGTGGTACAAGGATTGGCGACCTAGGGAGCTACGGCTTAGGGAGTAGCGACCTAGAGAAGTCACGGCCTAAGGATGTTGAGGCACGAAGCAGAGCGACCTGGAGGAAGGTTTTAGGTCGTCAACTAGTAGGGAAGGTCACGACCTAAGGGAGTAGAAACCTAGGGGAGCTCTGGTTTAGATAAGTTGTGAGCGACCTAGTAGGGAAGGCGGGAGAGTGTATAGGTCGCAAGCGACCTAACTTTGAAGAGGCATCGCGCGACCTAAGGGATTTGCGACCTAACTGAGTAGTTCCAAAGTCGTTAGGTCGTTGGGTCGCTAGGTCGTTTAGGTCGTTAGGGCATTTAGGTCGTTAGGTCACTAGGTCGCTACATACTTGAGTTGTTAGGTCGCACTAGGTCTTGTACCATCTTAAGTCGCTGTGAAGTAGGTCACTTGACCTTTGTTCCATTAACTCGCTGAAGCTTTGGATGGATAGGTCGTTAGGTCACGAGAGACCTAACAGGGATCTGCCTTGTGTAGCCATTGAGTTGACCAATCTTCGAGATGAACTATCTTTGATTTCTTGGTTGATCCTTTGGTATCACGGCGTTGTTCAAAAGGCGGGATAACAGACTGCACGACTCTAATTTACTCAAGCCAAGAAAAATCATGCAAGATAGTGACTATTTCTTTGTTTTTCTCTCCCTCTTTGGTTTTTCCAAAGTCTTCTCATCCGAGCGCTGCTTTCGGGACCCCTTACTCCCTTGGGAGGAAGTACTCAAGGAAGAAAGTGGAACCTCCATAGGCATAGTCTCGCCAAGGGGAATGAATTTCACTGGCATATTAAGAGGATCGTCGACCTCCACAACCTTGCGCTCAATCTTTACTTTGATTTTCTCTTTTTCCTCCACATCGAGTTGCTCTTTCATGCTAAGCTTGACAGTATGCTCGGAGGCGCCCATCATCATAACAACGTCGTGTTCTTTGGAAAGTGGTGGATCCTTGGGCTTATCTCGTCTAGTGCTCTGATTACTTGAGCATCAGGGCTTAGAGTGTCTCCGATAGCTGGTGCCACGGTCTCATTTCCTTCCTGACCCATGACGACTTCGCTCCTTGGAATCAGTTTAGAACCAGAATGACCTACATGGTTTCATGAATAGAAAATGTTAAAGTGTATCAGTTATTCGCCGAGAACGACAACTTCTTGAACTATAGATGGTGAAATTAAGTACCAGCATCCGGTTGACTCTCGGTAGTCATTGGAGTATCCTTCTCGATGACTGGAGACAATTTATGAGTGCCAAGTCTGGGCTTCTTCGAATTGTAACCATCATGCTGGTCGTGAGGTTCAGGAGATGAAGTCTTGGCTAGTTGGATGGAAGGGAAAACTTGAGATTCAGTGCCAGATGGACCGGCGATATCTTTTTTCCTTCGACGTTGGGGAAGCTCTGCCATAAAGAAGTTTTGTTACAGCTAAGTCAGAGGGTTCATTTCCTCAGAGCACTTCATTCACAAGAGCTTCCTCATCGTTCTCTTTAACGCCCGACTCCACTTTCTTGATTTTGATAAGAGTGTCCCATATTTCAGGCGAATTATTCGAGTTAACCAATGCCTAAGAAGGATAAGTCGTGGTGCATACAGACCCTCGCATTATATTCAGTGATGAGTGGGTCAAATAAGCATTTAATCTCCTCCCTTCCGTACTCGGCCGCTGCCTCAATTCCGAAGTTGGCCTTTGTAAGTGCTTCCTTTTTGCCTCCTTCACGAGCTCCATCCTTTAGCTCTTCAATTTGGGATAGTTCCTCGTCGAGCTTTGTTTTCAAGTTCCTTGTCTTGATGATTTCATCACAATATTTATATGATTCCCCTGCGCTGCAATTTTCTCCTCTTTCTCTTTGGATAACAGTCTCTCCAACTCCTCCACTCGGCGAGCTAGGACATCGTTCTCTTTTTGTAGAAAACCTTTTTCCAAAGCCAAGGCGCTGATGTATTGACGCGCGTCATCTACATCCTTTTTGTGACTGGTCTCTAAGCCGCTGACTGCCTCGGCTGTTTCCTTAGCATTCTTTTTTGTAGTCTCGAGCTAGGTTTTGTATAAGAGCAGTTCATTATCCAAGCTCTTTAAAATGTCTATGTCATGAACGACTTCTAGCTTGAGGCAGTCAATCTCATGTTGACGTCCGATGGAGACCTCCGAAACTTTCTCAACTAGGTGTACAAATGCATCGTGTTAAACATACACATCATTCATGCACGTGAGAGCTTCTGCTTTGGCATTCCTAAGGATAGGATGTATAGCGGGAAGGAATTTCAGCCTATAGAAGCAGATCTTTGGAACATAGCCTTAAGTTCAATTAATTTCTACACTATGGTTGGGTCGTGAGCAGGAACTGAAGGAGTTTGTCTTAACAGAGTCAACGATTTCTTATGACGCTTATGTGATTGCCTAGTACTCGAAGAGGAAGAGTGTTGATCGTGGGGAGCGTTTGATAGGGAGCCTCGATAAGTAGACTTGTCTCGACCACGTGTTGGAGGATTTGTAGGTTCGCTTGGATGTGAAGAGTGCCTGTGGGTTCTCCTTCTAGACGATGAAGACAATTCTCTAGAATGATAATATCTATCTCCTCGTTCGTCTTTATCTCTCCATTCAGTAGATTTCGAATCTCGATCGGAGTGATGAAAGATGGAAAATCTACGAAGGCGGTCAAAGCCATGCGAGCAAGTCATCGCACCTGTACATAAGGTTAGATGAGAACAAATTAGTGGAAATCACAGAAAAAATTTAATGCAAGTTGGTGGTGAAGTGTGAGTGTTCGTGTGTGTCCTAGTGCATCCCTTTAACGGACCAGTTATTTTCTCTTTACTCATGGGAGTTCGTTCTCCCAGATTATGAATATTTTTGATTTCACCGCTTCTCATGGGCGAGTTGAGCCCCTCAGCACCAAGATTAGCAAAATCATAATTCAATAAGTCATTAGGAATGGATAAGTTGAAAAGTCCCATCAGTGAGCTTTCCATTTTATGGGGAGACGATCCCTTCTTGATGGGAGTTATCACGAATTTAGGAGTCACCCCAACTTTACTCTTTTTAAGTCTGTATGCAGAAACTTTTTCTTTTTTAGGGAAGACTACGGCGGTTGGTGTAGAAATTTTTGGCTGCTGGTGCCTGTCCGGAAATTATGTTCTCATTGATTGGTGCTGAGATCTCCGTTTCTTTAATCTCCCCTTCCTTGGTGGTATCGTGAGCTCCTTCAGTATGGGGCACCGAGGGACCAACTTGTTCTCTCCTCCTCTTAGTAGTTGCCCTTGAAGTTGTTGTGCATCTTGGAAGGCCAATCCTACGGCCATCTTCTAATAATCCGAATAACTAGAGCAGTTCGTTGGTCACTACCAGTTTGATGTCCCGATCTTCTACTAGAGTAGCGTGAATTGCCTCGACTGCTCTAGAGTACCTAGTGCCTTCAGGCCGTGGGCGAATACCTGAAAGGGTTAAAAAGTTCGAACTTTCAAAAAGATATGAGTTTAGTCCTAGAATGAAGAACGAAACGAGAATGAAACTTACGTCCTTCCAGCCATCTTCTTGCGAAGCCAGGAGGACAGTGCATGTAGAACCACTCTTTCTTGAATTGAGAGAGCTTATTCCACACACCCATTAGAACTTGGCATTTGGGAAATGGTTCAAGGAATACATAAGAAGGGCTATCAGCGCGTCTCTTGAAGTTGTAAATGTAACGAATAAACTCAAGAGTTGGAGGTCTGAACAGGATGCTAAAGAAGATTAGGAAGGTGCCATGAATAAATGCATAGCTGTTAGGATGCAGTTGTGTAGGGGCGATCCCTACGTACTTTAATACCTCGTGAATAAAAGAGTTGAAGGGTGGCACACATCCGGCCCAGCACATGAACTTATTGCATGCAGTGTATCCAACCGGGGGCACATGAGACCGTTCTTGCTTTGATGGAACTAAAACATATTTGAAGGGAATTTCATGAATGGAGCACAATCGACGAAGAGCAATTTCGTCAATTTTTGAGGCTTGCGAGTCGATCCGGTTATCTAAAATAATAGCTTCGTCTACGGCATTGAGGGTCGGGTCTACAGACTTAGCAGGAAAGATTGGAATGTCAGGAATGGGGTCAAATGGCGGGCTCGACGTCTCTACTACCTCTTGCCATTGACTTGGTCTGGGCTTTTCGGATAGAGTGGTGGAGCTTGATTTCTTATCTGATTTAGAAGACATCGCGAGAAGATGCTTGATGTGAATAAATACCTGTTTAATTTATACTCGAAAGATAATCGATATTAGAAGTAATAATAACATATTCCCCCGTGTTGTGTGTGAACTAGTGCGACGATTCTAACATAAGTACAAAGAGCTTAAGACTGAAAAGACGGGTACAATATAATGAAGTTTTAGGTTGTCATTCTATAGACCGTCATCGCTGACCGTCTCTGGCAGTGTAGCAGATGGTATGTGTCGGAAGTTTTGGAATCGAGCATTGGCATTCTAGATTATAAAGGTTGTTACTTGCATTTGTTGGGCTAGATTCACGTTTAGAGTTGCTTAAGCTGTTAATTCGTTAGTCCAAGTTAAGTCCATAGGCTTATACATCATGGTTCATGTCATTGTTCATCATTTTATGCTCGGGCATAGAAGTGTATAGTCAAAATATTTGTATTAACTAAGTTGGAGTGGTTTTTTTTCCAATGTCGATCCCAATTAACCTTTAAATAATGACCCCTGCACCTTAGTCCTGCTACCAACTCGAACAGCCAATCTCAATACATACCGACCCGGACCTCCCTAAAAAACTCACCGATCCGATCGCCCACTCACGAAACATACCGAGCCAATTTTCCCTCATAACAATACTGATCCCTCAACTCTTCATGATGAACCGATCCAGCCTCTTAACAAATTATACCGACCGCTCGCTCACAATACCTACCAATCCCACTTCCGTTAGAAGCATACCGACCAGTTCTACTATCAAGAACCTACCGACCCGTTCACTCTCAAAAAAACTACCGAACGCTTAATATTGATCCCTCCTTGTTCTTTGGATACCGATCCCTCCTTAAACCCATGAAAAAATCCTTTTATTGGACCAACACACTGACTTCTCTCCCTAACACCTTACAACACACACTAACGATGATCCTATGACAGACTCCCTTGAACCAACACACAATCCAAGCCAAAAACTCTTCGTCCTTCTCTTCTTTTTCTATCTCTCCCGTTCCTTCTTCTTCCTTGTAGTGTTAAGGCTGCATGCACCTAAATGACCCTAAATTTAAGTTAGGGCATGGTTTAACAGTTCGAAAACAAGGATGAATGCATTTTTAAACTACAGATCTTGAACGAGGTAGGTAATAGGATACAAGCGGAGATCCTCATGGGTTCGTATTCAGCCAAGAAATAAAGGCAAGGCAGATTGGAGATGGGGGAGGAAAAGTATGTTGGGTATTAAAAGGGGTTAGATAAGAAGGCTTGGAGAATGATGAGCTAGGAAATGAAAGTCAAAAGGAAATAAGAAGGAACCAAGTTTTTGTATGATGGGTGAAATACGAACCTATCTTCTCTTGGAGACCCAGTTGTATTCCAAGGGGTCGGCTAATCAACAATGCCGACCCCAGCCCATATATAGTAATTTAGGGGTCGGCCTTCATATGCCGACGCCCTCTTAAAAAAATGATGATAATAGAGATAATAAAAATATGTACGATGAATGGAAGGCAATAATAAAATAAAAAAGATGAAACGCTGCTTGACTTAGGAAAAGATATAGGCTTGGGAAATTCACTGTGAATCCAACCTTTGAAAGGTTGTGTAATGTTGACTTTTGAAAAAGTTGAACAAAGGCCCCCGAGGTTTCCATAAAGAAAAGCTGATACGTTCGAATGACACGAAACTTGTTAGAAGGTTGATGGAAAGTAGCGATCAGTTATCGACTTGAATGAGCTAACCTTTTGGAAACACGGACTATTCTCTTATTCAAAGCGTATCATGTTATTCACAAGATGAACTATGGGGGGCAAATGTTACCCGGTGTCTCGGCCTGGCTACAAAGCAGTGGTTGTAGAGACTATAGTCGAACGTTGATAAGAGTGGCATCGAGAAATGATCTACCCCGTATCATTGAGGAGGTTACTTCGAGTCAGAAGGATGTTTACTCCAGGACTTCTCACCAACAACTTTGATACACTAGGGATTTTGTTTTGGGTCATAAGGGCGCTTGCTTCGGGTCAACCTTGATGAGTTTGGGTCGGCATATAAAGGATTTCGGGTCGGCATGTTTGCAAGCTTACGGTGTAGAAAATGGATCAGCAGTGGAGAATGGCTAGGTGTCGGTCATTTCGGATCGGCATGAAGCGAAGGGCTCAATCACTTTGGATCGATGTGTTCTAGTCAGTTCGGTACACGAAGGGATAGACATATCCTTATGGGGTCGATACACCTCTATCGGTTCGACTTTGATGGGATCGGCCATAATGGACCGACAAGGTAACTTGGGATTGGCTATGATGGATCGACTATGATGGTTAGGCTATGATGGGGTCTGAATTTCTAGGTCGGTCTTGTTCATCTATTAATCCTGGGCCGAGTTCTCTTGGTGATGGGCCTAGGTAGCTGGAGAGGAGTTAACGCTCTGAAATGCTAGGCTGTCTTCGTTTATAAATAGAGGGGCAGGGCTCCAATTTTGGTGATCTTTTTCGAAAACTAAGAGGAGACTCTGCTGTTTTCTGTACTCATTTGCTTTCTATTCAAAATTGAATCCAAGCTGTTCTTTATGAATTGTATCTATATTCAAATCGTTGAGAAAGCAATAAAGATTACATTCAAAGTGGATGTAGGCAATTACGTCGAACTACTATAATTCTATTATTCTTGTTTCTTACTGTTATTTCTGCATTATATTGTGTTAATCCTCTGTTTCCATTTACATTCTTCATTTACTCTCTACATAAATCAGTTCTAGGGTGTTAGTGACCAATTCTAGTGCTAACAACTTTCATATGTCATTCTTGGCATATTTATGTAATAATTATATTTGATTTGAACTAGGGAACGTTGGGATTATGTAATTTGGATATGAAACATGTTTTATGAAATGTAATCATAAATGTTGTTTTGAAATCTGTGATTTTGTTTTATATTCATGTGCTGTTGATGTTATGGATACCATTAACATTATCATATTTGGTAACCGGAAGTTAATACTATGGATAACTACACCGTCTGTAGCGATTAGCTTCGGGTCTTCAGATAGGGGATGTTATCCGGTCTTTTGGCCCAATTATATTCAGACCAACTAGATAAGTTAGACTAGACGATCATCGAGGAAGACAGCTTAGAGAGATGATTATTAGGCTCAGAGACCAAGCATAGACAATGATATGAGGCGACATTCAATGAAGGCCAATAATGGACTCTCCAGAATATTCAAAGTATGGAAATATGCCTCCCCAAGGCGGAGGATCGGTGCTAATCCATTTCCTTAAGAGAATGGTACATATCATCAATTTTTATCTCAAGTGTTGGTAAGATGGATGTAGAGTTACAAGGAAGGCCCCATGTGGCTATTTTCTATGTTTCAAGTCATTTGGAGTTCATATGCTCATGTTATGGACAAATTACTTCACCTATCAAAAGGGATCGGTATAAAAGGGATCGTCCATATTCAACTTTCACTACATATTGCAACAACGTTCCGTCAGTAACTCAAAATCTACAGATCACTACACCAAAACAGGTAAATCCTAACATTTATAAGTGTTACAAATAATTTCAGTAACACTTTTTAAGTGTAACTAATGGACTGTGAGGAATGAAGCGGCCAAATTTGTAACACTTATAAGTGTTACGAATGTACGTATTACTAACACTTATAAGTGTTGGTACCTAAATATACGGTGACGCTTATAAGTGTCGGTACCGAAATATACTTTAACGCTTATAAGTGTTGGTACAGAAATATACGGTAACGCTTATAAGTGTTGGTACAGAAATATGCTGTAACGCTTATAAGTGTTGGGAAATGATTATTTAGTAACACATATATGTGTTGTTACACATAAAATGCTTTGCTTATCATTTAAGTTTATAACGTAGATAAGTGTTGTTATTCAAAATATTGGTAACATTTATATGCGTTACTAATTGAAATTTGTTTTTACACTATTTTAAACACAATTAATATTAAATTCTTAAATCAAATGAATATAATATCTCATAAATGATATTTTCCATATCATATATAATTTATCATACCAATTCAATATGATGTCTAAAATGCTTCCATATCTAAAATGCAACAATATCATATTTAGATAATACTATAATATGAGCTACAAACTTTCCAATTTCAAAATACCACAATATCATATCCAAATTATAAAAAAGCAATTTCATATCTAATTTTAAATATCCAATATAATACAAGCTACTAATAAATAGAATTTTAGATAAACAAATGAATCTAATTTCATATCTAATTTTAAATACCACAATATCATATCCAACATATAATGATACCCTTAAGAAGTTTTCCAATGCTGCTTTCAACACACTACATTATATCTGACTTCACCAGTCTTCCACTGCTGTTTGCCAAACCGCACTATTACATTCCAATACGAACCATTGTACCTTACTCTTACTGTACCCCTTGCCAAACTTCCCATACCATCAACTACTGCCCCAGTCAAGCAACCAACTCACATTACCAACTTCTGCTTCACTACCACACCCCTGACCACCTACACTGCACATAGTCATCAACAGACTACTTCACAAAACTGCAGCTCCACCATTTACATACAAACTTCACCGTCATCACAGCATATCTCAACAACCCCTACATCATTATTTCTTCCATCATTATTTCTGCCATCCATAACTATTACAACTATCCACAACTATTACAACTATCCACAACTATTACAACTATCACAACAGTAAACTCTACCATCACTTCTTCTCATACATACAACTGCTGCCACATACAACCATACTTCTAACAAACTGCCCACATTCATTCATTCGTTCATCTTACCGAGTTCCACCAGCATACTTGCAACTACACGTCACACTTCACACTTCACATAATACACTGCACTGCCTCAAAATTCCCAATGACTTAACTGCCAGCTGCCATATACATAATTGCTACAACCCTCTTCACCACAAATACAAAACTTTCACCTCCCTGCACAAATCACCCATACGAACCATCAAGTGCAACATCACATCTGTGCACACTTCCTTGCATTGCCACCAACAAACCCCAAAACATCACCCTACCACTGCCAATAAACCGACCTGCTCCATCAACTCATAACCTCTGATCAACTTCTTCCCTACCTGAAAACAGCCACATCTACTTATACAAACATGCCTGCAGTATATTTTAGTCCTAGAAATAGATGAACTGAAATTGATGGATGAGGACATACATAAAGAGCAGTATTGACTCCTGTAGTATAGCCACTCTGTAGCTTAATTCATGCTCCAAAATATCCATTTCGATATGGCCCAATCGATTTGAATCCACTCCCTGAACATATCAAACACATTGCATGACATCCAGTACATGTTAAAATAAAAATAAAATAGAGTACAACATAGTATGAAAAAAAATACAATGATTAATAGAAAAACAATGTGCTCATTTATTTATTTATTCAGTTCAATTAAATGTGAGAAAGAAAGATGATTCAGAGTTGTAAACATAAGCATAAAAATGGAGAGCATAATAAATGGACTAAGCAATGTGATTATGGACACAATTACATTTTGTGGTACAACAAATGGAGTAAGAATTAAAACCTGGCAGGTAATATATTCTTTGAATTTGCACAATAGCATTGCGAAAATCAATAAGTACGTTTGCATGGCTATATGTACCAGTATAAATGATCTATTAAATATTACAAGGAGGCCAAGGATATGCTAAAAATATAATGTTCCAGAACATAGTGATGCACAACGTTACAAATCCTACCATTATCAATAAAAACTACTACGACCCCAAAGGTCCATGCCATGACCAAGTAAATAACTTCAATACTAGTGCATTTGGTACCAATGTTAAATAGCCAATTTTAAATAATTAACATGGTTTTCTTTTAATTGGTTTGTTACTCTTACTCATAACAACTATTAAGCCTAAACACGTATTTGGTAAAAAGAATTTTAGAAAATGACTAATCAGAGTTTAAAGACTTACTGGGGAATTTGAAACTCTACTGATGTAACGATTCGAATTTTTCGCGTTCGAAAATCGACATCCATACTTTACATTGTACTCGAATGCCGCAGATTCGACCGTTCAAATTCGAGTCGCCGGAGCTTATAACACATTAAGTAAAAAACACAGCGGAAGAAATGAATAGCATATATCAGTATACAACATTTGACACAATAACTGATACAACATGAATGATATAACAGAATGGTACAATAGATATCAGCATTATCAGAGATACAAAGAATAGCAGCGGAAATATAATAATAACACTAGCAGCGGAACAAATCTCCAAAATAGTCTTCAAGAAAGAACTCCAGTATCAGTAATCTCCATCTCCAAAGCACCAATCCAGAAAAAGCTCGAACTCCAAATCAAGATGAAGAGAAGCAACTCGATCCAAAATGCGATTGCCAAATCCTAAGGCTAAAAGCTATCGAATCTACACCTACTATAGATCATCTGAAAATCCCAACTCTAGACTGCCCGTGTGGGAAAATAGTGGGCACCCAGAGTTTAGGAAAGGAACAATAAACTCTAGGTCAGTCATGGGACTGGTGTGAGCAAACAAAAATATTTGGTCTTTTACAATAAGCAAAGAATTTAAATTTGAAAATTCGCAATGCTTTTTAGAAAATGAAACTACCATAAGGCCTCCCGCCACACACACAATGCAAACGCAGAATTGGAGGAGATTTCTCCTTATGATAGTCAAATATGCTTAATACGAGAAAATTTCTTTGATATTATTACTATAAGTGCAAAGTGTGGAAAAACCATTTCGAAAGTATAATATAAATCCTAGCCAACATACGACATTTCGTCGTATGCCTACTATAGCTACCATGTTCAATAGCAGGTTACCGCCACATTCCATGGCAGGTTATACAACTAAAACCGTACAGGGCTCGTATTGTTTTGATTGGATT
The DNA here is from genome assembly GCA_030765085.1 of Allium cepa. Lineage (NCBI taxonomy): Eukaryota > Viridiplantae > Streptophyta > Magnoliopsida > Asparagales > Amaryllidaceae > Allium > Allium cepa. The sequence goes on from CM060945.1 coordinate 212,266,262, forward strand.
TCCAACAAATGGTCAGGCTAAGGAACTTCCTACTGTCTATGGGATCGCCTCTGGCGGGACGTCCCGAGAACTAACGTTACGGTTAGATCTCTGCCAACACAAGGCCGGGTTACCTCTGTAACTAGGTAACTACTACACGAATATGCCATCCCCCGGTCCTTTGGGACCTTTATCCGAGGCGCCTCAAAGCAACAACCACACAGTAAATGAGATTGGAGCAACCACATAGGTTAAATACCAGGGCTCCATACCTGATACCACCCTTTACCAGAAGGGAATGACATACCCTAAAGGGAGCGACCCTCATAACCTTGCCGCATCTTTCCTGTTTTGACCATTTCCGGGGAGTGAGGTCCTGATGCAGTCTCGTCCACAAAGCTACGCTTTGGCACAAAGCCATGCTTTGGGTCAACAGATGACCAAAGCAATGATCACAAAGATAAATGATCAAACAAATGATCATATCACAAATGATCAACCAATGATCATCACACAGCAGCACTCAGCATGCCACATTACCAAATTTGGGATATATCACTGATAAATATCAACTACATAACCTCTGAGCTCGTACGTCTCAGAGAAGGGTGTTAAGCTAAGATAATAAATTCTCCGCCACCAAGCAGAAATGTATTTGATAGAGATCAGTTAATATCTCAAAGTGTAATGTCGGACATACAACCATACAAGTCTGTTCCAGGTTCGAACAGAACCGAAGGCACTTCCGAAGAAGCCCTTGCGAATCCGGATAATCCCTAATCACGTCCGGACTTCCCATCACATATGGAGATCTCTATACCGAGGATCAGCCAGTGCAGAGACAATCGATGAGTTATCCTTTTGTTTTCGGAAATATCCGGTCTTCACCACCGGTCTTCAATTGTTATCCATAACGTCGTATCACTATTCGGAATGGGCTATATGACACAAGGTCCTCCCCCGGCTAAACCGAATAATGAGCGCCATATTTTTAAAACATATGGATATGGGATTTTAGTTAAGTCACAACTTATAAAATCCAAAACTTTTCTTTCAATGGTTAAACAAATTACCATTTTAAATCTTTAAACCAAAAGATTTATTTCACAAAGTTTCACCTAGTTTCACAAAGATTTATTCATAGATTCAAAACAACTCCCATTCCAATTGGATTAACTCGATAAATCTTTAAATTAAAGATTTAATTTATAGCTTTCAAAACACGTTCCAAAGATTTATTTATAACTTGGAAAACCATTTTCATTTCAAAACTTGAATTCCTTTTAACATACATTGGAAATCCATTTCTTATATGAAAGCTTCTATTATTTGAAAACAACAGTTTTCGTTTCAGAAAAGTCCGATTTATACAAGTTGAAATCTTAGGTTAAATTTAAATTCCAAAACATCACCTTTTAAAATGGTTTAAAACCCCATATAAGTCCATTTATAGGTTGGATAACTTTTTAAACCCTAGTTCCCAAATTATAGAATTCAACTTCAAATATTGAATTCAAATTTAAATCAAATTATTTAAATTTCAAAACTCAATCAAGTTATTCAAATAACTTTTATTTTTGAAATTCATTTTTCAAAAGCTTCAATTCTAATTCCAAAACTAATTTGGATTCAAAAATTCAAATTTTTAAAACAATTTCAAAATCTATGACTTAACCCATTTCCACGTGCAACCTATATTTGTGTGTGTATAAGTGTGGTCCAGGGGTTTTACACAATAGTGCACAACATCATCATCACAGATTCAATCATAAAGATAAGCGGTATAACCCATAACGCTTATCTATATTCACAGATTCATAGATAAAGTAAATTATCAATCACAAAAATTCACTAATATGATTCGATGTGGGTTTCGGATAACCAACTGGAATCCGACTCCCTGTCGCATCGAAACTCAAATGTCATTTTACGGGTCAAAGGGTTTCATATTCATACAACAGTATATTCATCACAAATATAGCAGATCAGCACAAAGTATCACATAGCATCCCATCACATATCAAATATATCAATCCATCACACAACATTCAATAACAATCAGCATCTACAATTAAGATGAATAAACTGGGTGGTTTTAAATTTATTACCTACACGATTACTTTCATTTATTAGTCCTAATTAATTAACTATCTCTAATTACAATGAGTAATTAGCTTATAAGATAATTACACAAGTTAATTACTTAAACCCTACATATATATAAATCACCCTTGATTAATAACCATTCAGTAATTAACTACATTAATTACTCAACCCAATAATTAATTATTCTTATTTAATTATCTAAATTAATCTCCTTGATTAATTTCAAAGTAATTTAAATCCAAATTACTTCTATATTAAATATCTTTAATTACATCTTGTAATTATAAATTAATTACTTCCTTAAGTAATTACAGATTCATAAATTACATAAATAATTATCAACAATTCAACAAATGTTTAAATCAATTAAACTTAATTAATTAATCTAAACAAATCACATTAACCTTAATTAATTACATTAAGTAATTAATTCTCTAATTACTTTCATTAAGTAATTAAAACTTAAACAATTGATTATTAATTAATTAATTAATCTAATTAATTATCGAAAATTAATCACATTAATTAATTGTTAATTAATCTTGAGTTAATGACTTCATTAACATTTCTTAATTACTTAATTAAGAATTTCTTAAATTAATCATCATTAGTTATTAAGAAATTAATATTTAATTACTATTTAATTAATCTCTAATTATTAATTAACTAAGTGTTAATTAAAACCTTAATTATCATTAATCACTTGATTAAATAAATCTTAATCATAAATTAAAATTTAATTAACCATCCTTAATTATAGATTAATTAAATTTAATTAATTAATTATTAAATTAAACATCCACATTATTAATTAATTTAAATAATTAATATTCATCTTAATTACCTTAATAATTAATGAATCCAATCATTAAACATTTATTTATCCTTTAGATAAATATTACTTATTTAATTAAGCATTTAAAAACAAAATGTTTTTAAATTTACATTAAATTCCATTTAACATTTCTTTTAAACTTAAGACTCAAATTTGTTTAAAATAAGATTTTTAAAACAAAACAAAACTTAATCTTATATGTTTACAAGAAACATATACTTTATTAATAAGTTGGAAAGGATTTAAATTTCAATTCAAATGGAAATCATTTGAAAACAATTTAAATTTAAATCTTTATTTAAAAACTGAAGTTTAAATTTTAAATTCAGATTTAAAAAAACTCAAATTGAATCCATTTGAATTTCCTAATTTAAACATTTAACCTTTCAATTCAAATGCCAAAACACAATGCATTTATACTAGAGAGTTTAAAATCAAATTTAAATTTGAAAACATAAATGGTTTCAAATTCTCAGACAAACAAAATTTGAATTCGTATTTAAACTTCAAACTTAAACCTAGTTTAAATTTCTACCTGAAAATTTAAACTACCCTTTTCATTTAAAACAGAAACAGTTCTGTTTTATTTAAAAACTTAAACTTTGAAATTTCCAAAATTTAAATAATTTCAAAAGAACAGAATTTAACTTATTTAAATTCATCATTATATTCAGTTTAAAATCCAATGCTAACATTGTATTTTGTAATTTTATATCAAATTCTAAAACTGGAAACAGTATCCTGTTCTTTTTTTTTTTTTTTTTTCAAACCAAATTTGAATCTCTGCACTCACATTATATCAATTATCAGAATTCAAAGTATTTGAATTCAACTTAAGATTCAGGTTTGATTCTGAGTTCAAAATTTCAGATTAAATTTTAAACTTTATTTTTAAAAATTCATAAAACAGAACTACTCTGTTTGATAAAACTGTAACAGTGTAACTCGAACAAGCTTAAAATTTACTTCGAGTCAGAAGCTTACATGCTTCGAGTTATTTCCCATTTTCCCCGAGATCCACCCGAGTCAAAAAAAATCCCTGCAACTACCCACATCAAAACCTGGAACAGACAAACCCCACTCTCCCTCCAACCTGAAACAGCCTTACCCCCAAACTTCCTAAAACCTGTCAACACCATTATTTCACAACTCCGGCCATCATCATCGACCAAACTCCAGCAACGAATCCTTCAACACATCCTCAATACACACCCCAAAGATCTTTGAACTCGATCCACCCTTGAGTTCATACTCGAGCAAACATAGCAACCCAGTGGAACTAGGGTTCATAACAGAAACTTTCCAAATCTCAACACCAAACCCAACTTCAACTCAATTAAATAATTTTTCCATGTTCATTGATAGATAAACTATCACCAGAATCAATTTCAATCAAAACAATTGCAAGCTTTAATGGAACTTGACTAAATTGTAAAATCAGTGTTCTTAAAACTGCTCCTTATTTCAATCACAATAAATTTAAATTTTTGTTCTAAAATTCTTGAATTTACACACTGATTTTATTAATAAACCTGGAACATTTCATCATATAACTTAAATTTATCATTCTAGTCAAATTAGTTTTGTATAATTTGATTTTTCAGATTCCAGATATCATATGTAGTTTGTACACAATTAGAACTCACACATTCTAAACAAACATGATTTGTTCAAGCATTTAAGTTCAATTCAGTAAACAAAGTCAAAAGAAACTTCAGAAATCAAACATAAGTTTGGAATTTTGAAGAACACACATGCACAGCCACTAACTTGTTTACAGACACAACTTGCAGGTACTTTCATATATGTTTATTTGAAATTTATAAGCATGCACAACTACCTATAAAAAAACAGTTTTAAAAGTTTGAGTTACTCACTTGAATTTGTAAATTGGAGAGCATATTGTAGTTGCAGGTTCCAAATTATGAAATGCAGACTCCCTTCTTGCTTTAAATCTTTGATTGTTGCTTTTTAAAACATGCAAGCTTCTACTTGATGCATGCAGGCCTTGCTTGCAATTTGCAGATGCCAAGAAATGCAGAGCATCTTGATTCATACATGCATGTTCCAGGGTTTAAAAATGAATGCATGCTGGCCTTCTAACTTGGAATTGCAGATTTGTTTTCATTTGCAAAAACATGCAGGCAGAAATTTAGGAAAAGAGGAGTTGTTTGGTTTCAGATTTGAAATGCAGGGCTTTCACTTGTTTTTAACATGCAGGCTTCTTTTCTTGCTTTTAAAATTGAAATGCAGATAGTATTTTGGATTTGAAAAGAGGAGCTACAGTCTTATTTGAAAATGAGATTTTCATGGTTGCAGATTTGAGAATGGAAGATGCAGACTTGTATATGGTTTGTGAGAATGCGATTTGGGTTTTTCTTTTATTTTGAGTTCAAACTGAATTGTTTTTTTTCTTCTTATCTTATGTTTTGAACAGCTTTATGGCTTTGAAAGATGTGAAGCCAAATCTTTTTCTACTATTTTTTTCAGATTTGTTGGAAAGTTGCATAATTGCATATGGGAAAATGGAAGGGTTTTTGTAATTTTTTATTTAATTATTTTATTTAATTAATTGCATTGAAGGCCACTTGTAAGAAATCATCATGATATAAAGTTTTGTTAATCTCTTCACTCCAAACCCATGTGCATGTATGTATATGTTTACATTTGTATACATGTTTTCTTTGTTTTAACCTTTGTTTTAAGTTAAATACTTATGTTCATCTTTAAACAATTTAAATAGTTTTAAACATAACTTTATATTTTATTTATTTTCAAGTAAAAAAAAAAGAAAAGAAAAAGCAATTTGAATTTTTGATTTATGAAACATGATTTATGCTTTTAGCCCTTTATCAATTTATTTACAAGTTACTTACATACACTTGTATTCATTTTATTTTTACAACTTTTGAAATCCATCACATCCTACAACCATAATAAAAAAAATGATTCTTATTTATTACCATATCTTTTTTTATTCATACATTAATATTTAAACATACTCAATCACATTTGTGTTTAGATCCTCAGTTCAATAAATTTTAATTTATACATTTTGTTTTTAAACCTTGTTTGATTTTAATTTACAAGATATATATATCCATTTTATCCCCTTATGTATATATTTATACTTATACAAATTAAAGTAAAATAGTTTGAAATTAAATTATACATTTTTTTATCTATTATTTTGTTTGTTCAACTTGTTAAAGTTTTTAATCTCTAATTTATTTTTAATACATTTTATTTTGAAATTCTATAAATCTCAAATTCTATTTTGTGATTCATTTATATAAATATACATCTTATTTTTCCTAAATCCAATACTTATTTTTAAGCTACTTATACTTAAATTCCTTATTAAACTTCTGTTTATGATCAAAATTATTTATTCTTGAAAATTTTCTAATTAATTCTCATTTTATTAAAAAAATAAAAATAAATTGCCAATTTAAACGTGATGAATTTAAGGAATGTTACAACTGAGTTTTTTCTAAAAGAAATAAATAATCTTACTCGAATATTTAGAACTCTAGTAAATGTTTGGTACCAAATAGTTGAATTTAGCTAATCAGTAGGAAAGACATTTTCATTCAAAAAAAATGATCCAACCTATGAATTAACAATAGTCAATAATACATTTCGGATTTGAACTTTTAAACAAATTAAAAGATAATGCTTGAATTCAAAAACTAAAACTGTTTACAGAAAATATAAATGAATCAAGAAACTAATACCTTTTGGATTCAATCTAGCTTAGCAAGTATTAACAACCCAGCTTAGTATTTGTAGCACCTATTGTCCTTGTAGGCGTTCCCACCTTGTCACGCTGCTACTTGTTTGTTGCAGACACAGGTTGTAATTTTTTTCCCAGCTTTAGACTATACATCCCCAGTTACAAAATTCATACTAAGCTGGATAGCAAAGCTGCAACCTTAGCATGAAGTGAAAACAAATAAATAGAAGGAAAGTTAGTACAACAAACAAAAATGCTGAAAAAAATTAAAAATTACCTGTCGGATGTTGAATGCAAATAAAATTGAACTTCATTTGAATTTCAATAATTCCTATACATTAACAAAGAAAGAAAGGGACATATACACTTTCATAGTTATTCAATGATAATAATAAAATAGGCAACTGCTATTAAATAACTGTGCTTAATTGAGAAAAATACTAAGTAAGAAAAATCAAAAGTTCAGATGTTGAATGCAAATAACTGTGGATTTTAACGAACCCACAACCTCTGGAATCGCCTCCTTACCCTGACCGGCTACCTTCAATCCACGAATTTGCTGCTGTGGATTTCAATAGATTACAACCGTAATTTTGCATTTCCTGGTTATAAAAACGAAAATATAACTGTTCCCACTCGCTTGTCTACCTAATATCTTGCCATAGCTCTTTTATCCCTATTTCGAGTAGGACATCAGTGATGAATTTCACAAAAAACAGAGAACTATACAACGTATATACATTTCTTACAAAGACTATGTCCGTGTCATGAGAGAAGGTACAAACAATTAATCTAAGAATTAAGCTAATATCAGTGCATGCACTGCTACTGATGGTAATAGAGCATATCTGGAAAGAATGCAAAACACGAGAAAATAAGAGACATGAGTTCAACTTACTTTTCCGCAATGGAACAAATTTTTACACTAAGCTCTTCTTTGAATTCTTGATCGCTTACTTCCAAATAATCAATTAGATCTTTTGTTAGCTGCTTCACATTTGTGTCACTAACTAAAAGAAAAACAAGTTCAAGGGCTCTTTTACGTATTGATGCATCAGGGTCCTGAAATATGTAAGAAATGGTTTATCATTGCTAATAAGCCTTGGAAGAACAGTTTAGATGATAATTAGTGGACGTCAAGCATAATTTGTCTGAAAAAAGTCAAGGACAGTGGAAAGTTCAGCTTTACAAGAACATAACACACCCTTTAGTATAATCTATTAAATCCATAGTTTGAATTGTTTAAACAGGAACGTAGTACAACATATATTGTGGCTCGTAAGAATGAATCATAGCAAAACTAATTTATATGTATTTAGAATACTTCCTGTTGGGCGAATTCTCGCCCAGAAGATCTAGAGACCAAGGAGTCACAGTTTCACCCGGGCTCATAACCCCCACTTCGTTCGACAAACGCGAGGCTCGATACAAGCATAGAAGTCCATCCGGCATTCGCAGTATACAAGCTCATTCGGCATTCTCATTCGGCCACCGGACCAAACCCATCTCCATCAAGGCCGAACCAAACCCATTCCCATCAGTACCGAACCAATCATACTACCGAACCAAACATTCCCCACTACTACCGAACGAGACCATTGCCGGTCCAAAGCCCACACCTCGTTACCACCGAACCAACTACTCACAACCCAATACCGGACCAACCCTACTACCGAGCCACATCCATAACCCCTTCACAGCCGGTCCAAACAACCACCGGTCCACACTCACAGCCGGTCCAAACATACCACCGGACCAAGCTCCATGCCGAATGACCTCCGCCGAACCAGATGATTACCAGTCCAGATTGCTTCAGCCCGGGCCCACCAGCAGTTATATACTTCCAAGACCCCTGCCCCCTACCTCATTCTATAAATAGAGGGGCAGGGGTACAACAATGGCAGACAAGTTTGAGAACTCAAGCAAGGAAGGAACTTTCAAACTACTTTCATATGCTTGTATACGAAGCATTGTACTTGTAATCTGAAAGAAAGAAGATAATAACATATAAAGTGGACGTAGGCACATTCTGGCCGAACCACTATAAATCTGTGTGTCTTTTACATTTCAGCCCCTACTTCTTTCATATTTACATACTCATCTAAGATCATTGAAAATCACATATAATAAACTAAATAATACGACTTGGAGGTGTTTGTCCATTTTTTGTGCAAACATTTTTGGTGCTTTCACTGAGAACAGAACTTAAGCTTCATCTTCTCTCACTCAACCTTCTTCAAGCTTCATCTTCTCCCACTCAACCTTCTTCCTAACAACATCGCTCGTTACTTAGAAATCATGCCTTCCAAACAGAGAAAGGATGCTAACAAAGGAAAGAACATCGCAACTAGCAGCCTTCCGGATCCTGCAATCGCAGATCTGCCCACTTCAACAGCAGTACCAGATGAAAATCAGGAAAATCCAACTGGTCCCACTACGGAACAACCAATCACTAGGGCAGATCTGGATAGAGTTGTGGCTGAAGTAACTAACCGCTTCACATCCCAACAAGAAGCTTTGGTGGACCAACTCATGTCACGCTTAAGGGATGCTGAAGAGTCCAACCGCAACAATGAATCATGGGGTGAATCCCAATCTGGAGGATCTCGGAGGCAACAAAGGTCTTCCCTTTTCGAAGAAGCTATCAACAGGAACAAAAATGATAGGGGCCTCGTCCGGACTCAGCCCGAACTCCGACTCGAGGAAGCACTTGGAACCGAACCCAGTGGGGGAGGCGCCAGACGAGGGTCGGATGTAGCTGAGCCAGTCATGCCACCTAATCATAGAAACCCCGCTGAACGGAGCCGAGCTAGAACCCAGCCCGAAGTTGACCCCATGGATGTGCTCGAAACAGAACCCCACAGGGGAAGATCGAGGCAGGGGGCAACTGTAGCTGGTCCTAGCGTGCATCCGAGCAGCCAGAGACAACCACTGGATAATGCAAGAAGTGATAGACTGTACCATCCCTACAGGTCATCTGTACGAGATAGATCCCGCAGGGAAGAACCAAGCTCATTTTTGTCTGCTCCAAGTTCTGACGAACGAATGGCACGATTATTCAGAGAATGTGTCCAACGAGAGCAAAGGGACCGGGGAATAGGCGCCAGAGTCACCAGCCCCTTTACCCGAAATATCGAAACTGCCATCACTCCCCGAGAATGGAAAATGCCAACCATGGAACCTTACAAAGGAACTTCCGACCCCATCGTACACTTACAGAGATACACGCAGCATATGCTCATGAGTGGAGCAACAGAAGGAGTATTATGTAAATGCTTTCCGCTATTCCTAGCAGATCTAGCTACCTCCTGGTTCTGCCATCTACCCCAAGGATCCATCAGCTCATGGGAGATGTTGAAAGAAAGGTTTATCAGCCAGTTCCGCATCCATGTGGAACAACCCAAGGATGCTTATTCTCTATCCAATGTCAAACAGAAATCCGGAGAAACACTACAACAATATCTAACCCGGTTCAACGCCGCAGCGGCTGCAGTTCAAGACGCCGATGAAAAGCTCACCCTAATGGCCCTCTGTAGTGGTGTACATCCAGACACCAAGTTTGCCAGAAGATTAACTAAGGAAAAACCAGCTACCTTGCCTGATTTCTTCCATGAAGCAGGAAAGTATATGAGACTTGAAGACGCCGCCACTGAGAGGCAGTCAGGACAACAGGGTAAGACAGTTTAGGACAAGGTTCCCACTGCGGCTAAGGACGCTCGAAGAAATGAATCTAGAGACAACGCTGGGGGCAGGAAGGTCAAAAAGCGCCAATATCGTCCAGGACCGAGATTTGACTCCTACACTCCTTTGAATGAAACAATCGAAAACATCTACCTAGCCACTCAGGGCGAACTCGGATACAAGCGCCCCCAGCACAAGAAAGAATCAGATAACGCACTCAAGTCCGGAAAGTTCTGTCGCTTCCACGAATCCCACGGACATGACACCAATGAATGCCACCATCTCCGGGACTTGATCGAAGAACACATTAGAAGAAGAAGACTGGAATGGTATGTGAAAGGTCAGAACAGGACTCCAACTCCTGCCAATGAGAACTCAAAGCAACCCCTCCCAGAAGTGGGCAGAGGGAATCGCAACAATCACAACACCAGTGGCTCTAGTCAAGAGAAGATAGTGGTCCTTACCATCTCAGGAGGACCACACATTGCCGACAGAAGTTGGGCAGAGATGGAAAGGTACGGCAAGTCACTTAGAAATGCTGAAGGCTATGTTAACTCCATTATGGAGGAACGCCACCCGAAACGAGAAGAAAACGATGACATCATATTCAGTAGGCGTGATTTGGAAGGAAGGCAGTACCCACATATGGATCCCATGGTCATCTCTGCCTGGTTTGGTCCAGCTAAAGTTTTTCGGATTCTAATAGACACGGGAAGCTCCGTAAATATCCTATTCAAGCATGCTTTCGACAAAATGAAGTTATCAATGAAGGATGTGTCTCCCTGCGACAAACCACTGCACGGTTTCACTGGAGATGCAAAAATACCCCTCGGGCAACTTGACCTCTTCGTCGAAATTGGAAGTCATCCCCGCTCCGTGGTGCGAAAACAAACGTTCGTACTAATAGAAAACCACTCGGCTTACAATGCCTTCGTGGGAAGACCAGCCTTGTCTGACTTCCAAATTGTCTTAGCCCCCTGGTGCCTGAAGATGAAATTTCCAACGGACAACGGAGTAGGAGAAGTAGAAGGAGATCAAGACGCTGCCCGAGACTGCTATGTAACTGAGCTTCGCAACAACCGCAGAAAGAATAAAGGAAAAGATGCAGAGACTACTCTCTGCATGAAAAGCTTGGAGGCATAGCAACTAAAGAAAGCCCCTCCTCTTCGATACACAAGCGAACCCTTCAATGAACTAGACCCCAGGGATAAAGAGGAGGAGGCTACCGCCGAGCCTGCAGAGGCTATGGAATTCGTATCTGTAGATAAGCATGATTCAAGTAGACTATTAAAAATCGGATCTCAGCTGAAAACGGAATTGAAAGATCAACTCATTGACTTTCTCCGCCACAATTTAGATGTATTTGCGTGGACCCACGCCGATATGACAGGAATCTCCCCAGACATAGCATGCCACATGTTGAACATCGATCCCACCAAGGTACCAGTAAAGCGGAAAAAGAGGAGCATGGGGGCAGAGCGATCAGCAGCCCTTGATGAGGAAGTAAAGAATCTACTTGCTAGTGGCTTCATACGGGAAGCCATCTACCCAGAATGGATCGCTAACCCAGTGCTAGTAAAAAAGGCCAATGGAAAGTGGCGAACATGTATTGACTTCTCCAATCTGAATGACGCTTGCCCGAAAGATTGCTTCCCACTTCCCCGAATTGACCAACTTGTAGACATCACAACCGGGCACGAACTCCTATCTTTTATGGATGCATACTTCGGATATAACCAGATTCCCATGCACGCTCCCGATCAAGACCACACTAGCTTCATCACTGACCGCGGATTATATTGTTACAAAGTCATGCCTTTTGGACACAAAAATGCTGGAGCTACCTATCAGCGCCTCGTCAACAAGATGTTCGCAGAACTAATAGGACGAACTATGGAAGTGTATGTGGATGACATGTTGGTAAAGTCTAGGAAAGCCGATGACCATGTAAGCCATCTGGACGAGATGTTTCAGGTACTTCGCCAATATGGAATGAAGCTGAATCCTTTAAAGTGCTCCTTCGGAGTATCATCGGGAAAATTCTTAGGATTTATCGTCCACGCCAGAGGAATCGAAGCAAACCCTGAACAAATCCGGGCTCTAAAAGAAATAAGGATACCTTCCACTCGAAAAGAAATGCAGAGCCTAAACGGAAAGGTGGCCGCCCTAAGCAGATTCATTTCTAAGGCAACTGACAAGTGTGTCCCTTTCTTCGAAGCTCTCAAGAAAGATAAAGGGAGGTTCGAGTGGACCGACGAATGCTTAAAAGCCTTCCTCAACCTAATCAAACACCTTCAGAGACCACCAGTACTCTCAACTCCAAATGAAGGTGAAGTTTTATACCTATACCTCGCTGTATCATCTCATGCTCTAAGCGCCGCCTTGGTAAGAGAAGAAGACCGCACACAACGCCCGGTTTACTTTGTAAGTAAGAGATTTACAGGGGCAGAGGCCAGATATCCTAAACTTAAGAAGTTAGCATATTGTTTATTGATCGCATCACGGAAACTGCGGCACTACTTCCAGTCTCACTCCATCAGGGTTCTAACCGATCAACCGCTGAGACAAGTGCTCCATCGTCCTGACACTTCTGGGCGACTCCTCAAATGGTGCATCGAACTAAGTCAGTATGACATCACCTACCATCCTCGCACCGCTATCAAAGGACAAGCCATGGCTGATTTCATTGCCGAATTCACTATCAACGAAGGCAAGGAACAATCCGTAATAGCAAAAAACATCAAGTGGAACCTCTTTGTAGACGGAGCATCGAACGAACAAGGCTCGGGGGCAGGTATTGTGATCATCACCCCCAGGGGAAGAAAGTTGTACTATGCATTAAGGTTGGAGTTCGCGGCCACTAACAACGATGCTGAATATGAAGCAGTAATAGCGGGATTGGAACTTGCCCTAGAAATTGGAATCAATTCCTTATGTCTTCATAGTGATTCTCAGCTTATCGTAAACCAGGTACTAGGAGAATTCCAGACTCGAGGAGAACGACTCACAGCATACCTAAAGAAAACCAAACTGCTGCTCGATCAATTGGACCACTATCTAATCAAACACATTCCTCGAGAGGAAAACCAAGAGGCAGATGAACTTGCAAAGCAAGCTAGTATGAACAATAGCACCATTTCCGGAGCGCTAGCCATCTCAAGGCAGCTAGCCCCAAGTTTCGAACAAGTGAATCTGATAACTGCAATCGAAGAAGGAACCTGGATGACTCCCATCAGGAAATATTTGCAAGATGGCACACTACCCGACAGGCGTGGTGAAGCCAAGAAGATCTTGAGGAAAGTTCCCCACTACACAATACAAGAAGGCATCCTCTATCGGCGTGGCTTCTCTAGCCCCTTAATAAGATGCGTCGCCGGAAGGGAAGCCAAGGAGATATTAACAAACATCCATCAGGGAGGATGCGGAGATCACACTGGAGGGCAGACTTTGGCAAGGAAGATACTCCGATATGGATATTACTGGCCCACACTAAACAAAGATGCCCTAGACTTCGTTAAGAAATGCGACAGATGTTAGAAGTTCGCCAAGATTCCTCGACTGCCCACAAACGAAATTACTCAAATGACCAGCCCTTGGCCCTTTGCTGTATGGGGAATTGATTTAATTGGCGAACTGCCGACAGGCCGAGGCGGAGCCAAATATGCTATAGTGGCAGTCGATTATTTCACCAAATGGGTGGAAGCGGAACCTCTAAATAAAATATCTTCAGCAAAAGTTATCAACTTCTTGATCAAAAATATTCTATGCAGGTATGGAGTCCCCCTCAAGATCGTATCAGATAACGGACTCCAATTTGACAGCGAAGAATTTGCCGACTGGTGCCAAGAGCATGGAATTCATAAAAGCTTCTCATCAGTAGCTTACCCTCAGGCAAACGGACAAGTTGAAGCTGTCAACAAAATTCTCAAAACCCTAATCAAGAAGAAACTTGAAAAGTCAAAAGGCGCTTGGGTGGACGAGCTTCCTACGGCACTATGGGCATACCGCACATCTTTCAGAACATCAACGGGACATACTCCTTTCTCTTTGGCATATGGATCGGAGGCAATGCTCCCAGTTGAGACTATTGTGCCTTCCCACCGTAGGATCCACTACAACCCAGAAGAAAACGAAGAACTCCTCCTCATGCCTTTGATCTGATTGAGGAAAGGAGGAACGATGCAGCACTCAAAGCAGCAGCTCACAAACAAAAAGTGGCAGCACTATACAATTCCAAAGTCAAACATCGCAGCTTACAAGAAGGAGATCTTGTCCTCAGGCGAATCTTTCCGCGCCCCGGGGCACTGGACCCCATCTGGGACGGACCATATGTAATTCACAAAGATCTCCACAACGGAGCTTACATTTTGTCAACAGTGGACGGAGAGGTGTTCCAGAGGGCATGGAACATCCGACACCTCCGTCGATACTTTTCTTAACTTGTACTGCCCATATGAAGTGAATTAACAAAGAGAATCAGTGGACGTAGGCATTTTCGTGCCGAACCACTTTAAAAAATCTTGTCTCTTTTTAACTTGTTCCTTTATGTCTTGGCTGCTTGTTAAGTTTTATCCCTTTCTGTTGAACAAAATCCTATGGCATCTCCACTCAAGACGCACCACGGCCTCATCTGGACTAGGCCTAACAGGTACGCTACGATCCTATGCACTCGCCAATGAGACACTTTTGCTCCAGCATCCCTCTGCTGCGGGTTAACTCATTGCGCGCCTGCCCTCAAAGCCAACTGTAATGAGCCGATTATAAGTCATCATAAAGGCCGACTATAGCCGATGGCAGCTCATTACGGCGTTCGGCTCGCCGGCAACTGTGAACCTACTTTAAGCCCCAACATAAGGTGTGGCCAGCCAGGGGTAGTTCACGGCCAACGGCACCCACGCTAGCCGGCCACGGTAAATCGAATAATACCCACGATTACGGGCCATAATGGTTCGGGTAGTTACCGTGCGCGATCTCGGCTCCGATGTGTCTTAAGTGCGGCTGTGGTAAAAAAGAAAACTCCCCGCGGAGGCGTAAGATGGGTGACAAATGTCTCCAAGACCCACAGCTAGGGAAAGTGACTACAAAACCCGTTTGCCACGAACTTAAGCACATCGACGGCCTTCCGTGACTGGAAGTTTTACTTTTACTATATTTCCATTTCATTTAAATATTTTTCTCCTATCCTGTATAACAAACTCTAAAGTACAGGAAACCAAATAGGAAGCATTCACTCATGAGAATCTAAGCCTACGTACTGGATGGCAGGGTACTCAGCTATATCCGTGAACGGTTACACAAGACACTCGAAGCTACCGCCTGCGAATAAAACATGAAGGGCGGTACTCTCTTCTCTTGTACATAAATACGTAACTATAGCTTGTTCATACACTAACATTGCAAAACATGGAATTATATTTCAAGCAAAAACTTAACATCAAACACAACTAGAATAATCACAGGCATATACATAATTATACTTCTCACACGACACATTAAGATGGCAACAACATTCAAACATGACAAAATCAGCTTATATTATAAAATCACACGAAGTTATTCTTTGCAAATAATTTTATTACAGTCGCATATCAATGACTAACGTAAACAGTAATGAAAAGAAACAGAAAGATGGCAGCTGCATCCACACTCCATCACCAACTCCCCCAGTCTACTTAGCCGCAGGATCAGAGCCCCCAACATGTGGATCTGAAGTCCCACCTGTCCAGATCAAAAGAGGAATTCATTAAACGAACGATCAAGTTATGGAAACACGGAAAGAAAAGAAAGGGAAAGAGAATAACTCACCAGCATCCGCCGCTTGATCCTCATCATCCAACTGCACGCCCGCTTCCTCTGCAGCAAGCAGCCGCATCCCCTCCTTCACCGCCGCTTGCTCCTCCTTTGAGAACTGAGCAGTAACCGCATCCAAATTGAAAGCCTCTCCGCCTTCCTTACCCGCGTTCACCCTGGCCTCCTCTAAAGCCTGGAGATACACCTTGGCCATGACCCGAGGGTAGTCGTCCATCCAAGACAAGCCGCCCTCCTTCCAAGTGTGGAAGTACATGTCCTGCAGCATCTCATCCATCATCCCCTCATTTTCCTCAAACTCCCTCACCCGGGCCTCGGAAGCTTGCAACTTGGCAACTGCAACGTCCCTCTCCGATTGGTATCTCAAGCAGTCCGCCTGGAGAGACCTCCTCATCTCCTCCTCCTTTAACTTGAGGGACCTTCTCATCTCCTCCATCTCCTCCTTCAGCTCGGCCTGAGCCATCTCCGCAGCTTCGAGCCTCCCGGACAACTTCTCTACCTGTTCGAGATCCGCATTGCGAACCTCATCCTCCGTCGTAATGGCCATGTTAATCCGTTCCCTGCAGGCAACCTCCATCTTCCGTAATTCCGCCCTACTAGCCTTCTCCATGGTCTCTTTCAGCCGCCTAGAGGCCTCCTCGTGTTGAGAAATCTGGATGGCTTGATCAGCGAGCTGCTTGGCCTGATCAGCAACCTTTAACCTCAACCGAATGTTAGCACTCCCGATCTCTTCCCCGGCCTTGACCAATTTAGCATGATGCTCCATTAACTTCTTGGTCTCTGCGGCCACCCGATCGATGTTAGCCTTGGCCTCGTCCCCCATGGTGACTACCCGTGTAGTAAGTAAATCAAGATCTAAAGACTTGGCCTCGTCCAGCACTCTCACCATGGGGTTGCGGGGAAGGAGGTGCTCGCCCGTGGCCTCATCAAATGAAATGTCCTGAAAGCTTGGATCTAAATCAGGATGACCGGCAAAAGGGTCACGAGGCACGGGGCGAGGCGCATCAGGACGCCTTATACGGATAATAGTAGGACTCTTGAAAGGAGGAGGAGGGGGACCGGACTCCGTGCTCTCCTCCGTAGTATCACGAGGAGGCTGAGTAGGAGGAGGCTGAGTAGGAAGCTGCGAAGCAGGGGAAGACTCAAATAAGGAACGGCTCCGCTTCTTTTTCCGAATGCCCTCTTCAATGACCCCAAGAAGAGGGCGATAACTGACTACATCCCCAGTGCAGCCAGTAGAAGATTTCGCAGAAGCTCTCCTCGACTTAAATTGTTCAAGGCGGTGTCGAACGTCCGACGTTTTAACCACCTGGCCTGCCCCTGGAATAAAGAACGAATGTTACGAACATACAATAATCCACAGTTCAAAAAATGTATTGAGTTAAGAAGAAAGAAAAGCGAGAAGACACATCTATTATACAAACCCGGTGGAGGAGTGGGATACTGCAATAAGTCCTGGATCTCATTCCAGGACGGGAGTGAACCGTAAAAAATTTCTAAGTCCCTATCGAAAATGGAATCGGCAGAAGACAAAAGTTCACCTTGCATCGCCGGAGTCACCCTAGCTGAGGAACCCTTAGAAGATGGGTCAGCGCCAGCTACAGCTTTGCCGGTTTCCTTTGCCTTCTCCGTTTCCGACTCTCCCTCCGACTCCCCGAAGGCCCGACGGAGAGCCTCATCCAGTTCAAGATCTTGCTCAGAGGTTAGGGCACCAACACCACTACCACCTTGACCATCGTCATCTCCTCCACCCTCCGATCCTTCTCCAACTTCGCCTCCTTCCTCCTCTTCTGCGCCTTCCTCCTCCGGGACAGTCGGGCAAGTGCTTGGAGAAGGGCCATCGGACTTCTTCAGTTTCTTTCCTCCAACAACGGGACGCTCTGCAAAAGGCTCCCTCTTACCGCTCTTCACCGTAGCCCCCTCCTTAGCTTTAGCGGCCTTCTCCTCAGCCGTATCCCTCTGCTTAACCACAGATTGGTGCGGTAAGATCAAATTATGCTCCAAGAGGGTTGTGTTCCTGATCAAGAAGGAGGCCGATCGGTCCCGTGCCGGAATAGCCTTTAGTTCAGCAGCCATTCGTACCAAAGAATCGTCTTCTACGACTGCAGTACCACCTGTCGCTAGCCAGAAATAGAAGCATGTCAGAAAAAACACTACAGTCAAAGCATGAAAAGTACAAATGAAATCCATCTTACAGCCGGAAGTGAAAAGGCGGAAAGAAACAGCATCGTCCTTGATGAAGAACCACTCTTTCTTGAACATGGTAAATTTGGAATACAAGTCCAGGACTGGTTTGAAGGGCACGGCCGCTTCCAGACTAATATACGGAGACCCCTTCTTATAGCCTCTCAGGTTGTACAAATATCGAATTTCCCGATTAGAAGGAGGACGCCCGTACCTCCTCTGGAAGATAACAAAGAGGCTCACCAGGATGGCATAAGAGTTAGGCTGAAGCTGGAAGGGAGCCACCTTCAAATATGTGGTGAAGCTTACTATCCAAGCGTTGATAGGAGGGATAGCACCACACATGCAATGGTATCTTCTATAAGCAAAGTAGCCTTCGGGAGGATTATATGGCATCACTCCATCTCCCGGCAGCAGCATCAGAGCCCTATCTATCCCAAAGGAACGGGATATGACGTCAAGTTGCTCCTCCTTTAGGGAGCTGGGAAAGCAATTAGGGGGGGAGATCAAAAGTTCCTGTGGACCATATCCATCCACTAGAGACCTCGGAATAGGTCGATGTTGCCCGGATCCTGGTTGGACTGGGGGCAAGGAAGAAGAAGGCTCTCCTGTGCCTTTAGACTTCTTTCTGTCCGCTCGTGTTTCCGCTTTGCGAGACATTTTCTGTAGCACAAGAAAAACACGGTGTTAGAATAAGAAGTATAGAAACATAAACAAGCAAGTATATAAGGCAAGCGTGTAAAAAAAGCCTAAGATTTCGCTCAAGATTCAAGGTCCAAGTCTCATTCGGTATATGCCCCATTCGGTAGTTCCATTCGGCATTAGAAGTTCATCCGGTAATACAGAGCAAGCAAATTCATTCGGCAATGGGGCATGAAGTTCATTCGGCACTAAGGCCTTAGGCTCATTCGGCAAACTAAGACACCTCTTGTACATCCGGCATACAGAACCATTCGGTAATAAAGGCATTCGGCAATAGGGTTTGTACCTGATTCGGTAGTGATTTGGTTCGGCAGACGATCTGGTCCGGCAAGACAGTTGATTCGGCTCTCTGGTTCGGTAAGGGAAAACCAAGGGGGGTACGGCCTCTATATATAGGCGAACTAAGGGCCGCCGAACCAACTGGTTCGGCCCACCAGATAGGAACAAACATACCGAACCAATCGAATACCGAATGAAGCCAAAAGCCAGATGTGCACGACCGGACCAACACAAAACCGAATGAACTCTCTGCCAACGACAACCAGGGACTAGGGGCGTGCAGAGCGCCTTACTCAGATAAGTACCGAACTCCAGAACTAACTAATAAAATAAAATTACGATAACGATGAATAAGTCGTAAAACTCTCACCGACATGGATTAAATCGTTTACACGTGTACGCGACCACGAATGGTCCATAGGCACGCTCTGAATAGTTATTAACCCCATCATCGTGGGAATTTACACTTTGACATGCCTTTTTAAACTCATAGGTGAAACGGATATTTGACTCTGATAATTATGGCTAAGCTGCTTACACATGTACGGGGTCGCGAACGATTCCTAGGCATGCTCTGAGCTGGCGATAAACCATCTTGACAAACGATCCAAGGATCCACTCCGACATGAACCTGGCATCAATGATGCTAAGCCCCCTCGGGGCTCACTCTCTCGTCCCGAACGGATCAGTTCAATTAAACTCGAATATTTCGATCATGAACGATCGTTATTTGGAATCACACTAAAACTGTAAATTCCTTTGCAGGACACCAACAGAATACAAACGTCCGATCCCTGGCGTTACAAAACTAGTCTTCCTACCACAGGGAAAACAAAGCGCGACACATGCAAGCACGTGCCCCACTTTGGGGGGCAAATGTTGGGCGAATTCTCGCCCAGAAGATCTAGAGACCAAGGAGTCACAGTTTCACCCGGGCTCATAACCCCCACTTCGTTCGACAAACGCGAGGCTCGATACAAGCATAGAAGTCCATCCGACATTCGCAGTATACAAGCTCATTCGGCATTCTCATTCGGCCACCGGACCAAACCCATCTCCATCAAGGCCGAACCAAACCCATTCCCATCAGTACCGAACCAATCATACTACCAAACCAAACATTCCCCACTACTACCGAACGAGACCATTGCCGGTCCAAAGCCCACACCTCGTTACCACCGAACCAACTACTCACAACCCAATACCGGACCAACCCTACTACCGAGCCACATCCATAACCCCTTCACAGCCGGTCCAAACAACCACCGGTCCACACTCACAGCCGGTCCAAACATACCACCGGACCAAGCTCCATGCCGAATGACCTCCGCCGAACCAGATGATTACCAGTCCAGATTGCTTCAGCCCGGGCCCACCAGCAGTTATATACTTCCAAGACCCCTGCCCCCTACCTCATTCTATAAATAGAGGGGCAGGGGTACAACAATGGCAGACAAGTTTGAGAGCTCAAGCAAGGAAGGAACTTTCAAACTACTTTCATATGCTTGTATACGAAGCATTGTACTTGTAATCTGAAAGAAAGAAGATAATAACATATAAAGTGGACGTAGGCACATTCTGGCCGAACCACTATAAATCTGTGTGTCTTTTACATTTCAGCCCCTACTTCTTTCATATTTACATACTCATCTAAGATCATTGAAAATCACATATAATCAACTAAATAATACGACTTGGAGGTGTTTGTCCATTTTTTGTGCAAACACTTCCATACAAATTAAATAAATATATAAATAGGAGCTGACCAAGCTCATTATATGGATGGCATGTGGTACATGATTCACAATGTACAAGTAGAACCACAAGTGTAACACTGATAAGTCGCAACCCATGTTCTAGATGCTTCTATGATCGTATATTTCGAGAAAAAATTATGATACGCTCCTCAATTTCAACCCAATTCTGCAATAATAACATGAAAAAATAGTAAAATTCAATAATTGAATAAATATGTGTGTGCATAGTACATATTTTATTTTGGTAAATACAAGTACGTATTATCTATTAATGTGTTTCTATAAAAAAACATCAAAATCCAAAATGAAATCGTACCTGAAATTTCTAGAACTTCCGATCCAAAAATCTAAAATGAGCAAAATGGAAACTGAAACTGGAATTTTGAACTTTGGTGGACAAATAGTTGGCAGGGCTAAATTGTAAATATTTTAACTCTTAATTTTTGTGGTTTTTCTTCAAACTTCAATTGTTCAAGGACAATTTAGTTAATTTAAGGGCATGTTTAGCAACTGGGACATAGAAAATCTTTAAGTGGAAACTTGAAACATTGATTTAATATGCTGTCAATTACTAAATAGATCAAGTTGGCTACATATACCTTGTTTGTAATATGATAATTAAATATTTGAAGTTCAAACAAAAATATGAAACTGTTTTGACATGTATAATAATATATAAACCTTCAAACACTTCTAGCCTTTAACCCTTGAAATAACAGACTAAAACATCACATCTTCAACCAATGGATGCTCTTTTGTGCAACTTATTTTGAAAATGCAAAAGGACTAACCTGATATTATTGTCATGGTTTGACAAAAATCTTCCCAAAATATTGATTGCAAGCACTCTCAATCCACTAGTAGCCTCAATACCCATTATTGTTTCAACACATTCAAAAAATATTGCATTTCCAGGAATTTTATTTGATTCGGTCTTTGTGGCAACCTGTGGCAAGGGTAAAAAATTAGTACATAATCTTATTAGGCGCATTGGTGAACTCTGATGTATTAATCATGTCATAAGTAGCGTCAATTGATAAATATTAAGCAATATTTTCAATAATTTATGAATATATTTGGATACTTCAATAGTTCTTATTCATAATTTAAGCTTTATCTAACCCAAATCAGCTAACTTAAATTATCTATTCATAAAATTGTACCAATAATACCAAACAAACTGTGAATCATCGAGGCAAAATTAAATTTTAAATCATTAACAACAAAACAAAAGCAAAATATGTCAAAATAACAATCAGATGAAAATCAATAAACCTATCAACCATTGCAGATCAAATCAAGATTGTTAACTGAGTTGAAAAATAATAGCTAAAAGTGCTAACTCAAATAGATTTTTAATTCGATTAGGGAAAACTGACTGCTAAGAGAAGTCCGAAAAAATGTTGGTTGATGTTGAGTAGCCGCAAATGGTCGATGTTGGCATCAGGAAAAGAGGTCAAACCATTGAGTCGCGGTTGGTCGTGATGTCGGTAGTGATGCAAAGGGAAGTCTGGAAAATTCTGAGTGGATAGACGAGATGTTGGATACGATGCTGAGCCACGAGAAGCAGGTCGCGATGCTGAGTCAAAAAAAGCATGTCACGGGGGTGACGATAGTGTTAACGATGCTGGATAAGGATAATTTTGCGCCATTGGAAACCCTAGATAGAAGAGGAATAGATTAAAAATAATGCGGCCTGATTTTGTGAAATGCATAGCATAGTGCTACAAATGAATGTATATGCAAAAATTACAACTCGCTCCAGCTGATTATGATGTATTTACTAATTTACCAATTAGTGTAACACTTTTTTGTGTCAAGTATTATAATCGATGAGTTGGAAAGTTTATACAGACAATATTTTCATTTTACTAACGCTTTTTTAACTGTCCTAACAGTTTTTTTACTGTTATTTGTTTGTAACATTAAAAAGTGTTAAAACCTACAAAATATTAAATGTTACAAAAACCATGTTTTGGTGTAGTGGATGCTATCAACATGAAACTTTGATTATAAGCTAATTAAGATATATGAAACACCGTACGGGGATCGTATAGCACTTGAAGTAAGTTGGTGGGATTGGTACCTATCCCTCTAGAGGGATCAGCAGAAATCAGAGTTCGAACAACACTACTTCATGGAAAATGGGATATCTCACTAACCGTTCTTTGGAATTGCACCAAATTTAGGGAGCAAGTAACTAACATCATGAGCGATCCCTTATAGGGATCGTAGCCCATTTGGATGCATTTATAGAGATCAATACCTATCCCTGTTGTAGGATCCGATGGGCCTGCAAATTTTTAGGTAGCCTCATCTTTGTCTTCCGAACCTTTTGCCAGAATTTCAGTCCGATCCATGCACATCTTCCTCTGTAAATACAGCAGGCATGACATCAGAAAAGGGATCCTGCTTTCTCTACCAAGGCTCTACCTTTTATTCTTTACTCTTGTACTAATGGATCCCAACCGATCCAAACATTCTTCTAATGATAATCATGGGGAGGATCAATAAAAATATGAGGTGGACATAGGCCAAGATTGCCAAACCACTATAAAAATCTGTGTTCATTTATGATATTTGCTCTATTTTAGTTTCATTTTCATTTAATCCCTACTAGATTCTATTCGGTGTGATGTCCATTTTTGGCATCAACATGGGATGTTACATTTAATTGCCTAGTTATATGCTCTGATCATCCAACGGAACATCTTCATATGTCGCTCTTGGCGTATATTGTAATAATTATATTTTCTCTGAACATGGTTCTCGTATTGGGATTATTTAATGAGTTTGAAAAGCTTTGAAATGAAATGAGAAAGTTGTTTATTGATTTTAAATTTTTTCGATATATATTTGTGTATTTAACAATACTGTATTTGATTGGTAAGGATTAATAACTATGAATGACTACAACATCCATAGCCGTTGTTTTAGGCCTCCAAGTGGTAGATGTTACAATCTTCTTCGGCAAGATTGGCTACACAAAAATACTTTAGCCATACTTTTGCAGTTCAGTATGCAACTTTACTATCTCATGAATTAAAGTAGTATATATTATTAATATGGAACCACTGGAAAATTCAATGAAGAAAATGCGATTAAAACATCTATAATACCAATGAACAAAAAAAATAATGATATAGAAACCCTAGATCTAAACTTCCAATACAAAAAGATATGTTAAGAATATATAAGAGTTTCACACATTCCTAAATTGGTACAATTATGATAACCTCAGATATTTATTTATCCAAGCAAATAATGTTAAGAATACTATACTTGAATACAATTTTCTTTAAAGGAGATTAAGTATACATATAAGTATAATTTATTGACCAGTTGCTATACATGAACTTCATCATGTTAAGCTACACATCTTCTATCTACAATGTTTTCTTCTACAAAAAAAAAAGCTTAATGTGATTTTTTGTAAGTGCTTAAGTTATCGAACATGCCGATAATTGTTCATCTTCATCCTTGTAGATCTTGTATGGGAAAGAAAAAAAATAGCGATTAAGAGTCACTTTGCCATTTTTTCAATTGACCATTACCAATTGACCATTACCATTTTATGGATTTGTCAAACACATATGGTAGGCCTGCACGTAAGAAGTAGAAATAATCATGCAATAAGTCATTAAATAAAATTTATCTTTTACAATTTTTAATATGTGTCCATCATTTTACCTGCTTCGTAGGAATATTATAACCAGAAAATTTTGAACAAGTCGTATCGGCACCTCCCATTGCTACTTGATTATCATGTTCAACTGCTTCTTAAGGAAGAAGGTGAACTTTTCTTCACTACCATGAAGAATGCACTTGTAAATTTCAAATTATAAGTTGTGGGTTAAATTTATGTTTTGCAATATACTGGTTGATTTTGTGTACTTAATTTATCTGAGGCTTTGGGTTGTTTTGTACTAAAATGGTATCCCATGGAGTAGCAAGTGCAAAAAATCTCATTTTGTGAACTCGACAAATTATAGAAATAACGTAGACTAGGATTAGTAGACCAAATAGTTGTGTAATTCTCTATCCCCAGTGAATAAAATTTGAAAGTACAAATATGGACATAAATGTAACAACCCGCATATTTTACGATTATATATTTAAATGTTAAATTTAAATATAGCAACGTTAGTTGGATTAAATTCCAAAATGTGACTTTTTGTAAACGATTGAATCTAGACTCAAGACCAATTCCATAGAGTTCAAAATGACGTTTACAGCTTGTTTGAGTATAAACATCGATATGTTTGGAGTTGATTAGGATTTTGGTATTTTCATTTGGGCTATGGGTTTGGTTCTAGCCCACTAACCCAACAAAATAACCCAAACTCCTCTACCAAATACCCTAACTCCACTCCTCGTCTTTCATTTCATTTCTACTTTCCTAACACTCTCAAACAAAAGAAAAAATAGGGGAAAAGAAAAGTGATTAGAAATTCCTAAGCCCAAATTCTCTTAGGATATTCAAATGTAGGTTATAAATCAAGGAGAAGCTTAGGTAAGCATCCTCTTCATCTTCTCCATCTCAAACCCTCTCCAATTTTCATAATTTCCTATAACCTAATTTAGGAAATATTTGTATATGATTATAGACTGGAGCTTCTAGAGTTGAGATTGAAGTGGAATTGATCTTTCCTTGTTTTAGAGCTTCTCAATTGTTGTTTTTGAGTTTGAAGGTGAGTTCTTGAACTCACATCTATGTCTATAGCTTTCATTATTGTTAGGTATGAATTCCAAACATTTATTTCATGTTCAATTGCTTTTGATTCGAATTGGTTTGGTGAATTTTACAATTTTGGTACTTTGAAGTCAAAATCTATGAAAATCCTACTATGGATATTTGGACATGTTGTTTGGAGTGTATGTATGAGTCTATAGGGCTGGGTTGTCACGTGGCATAAATCCCTAGCCATCATCGCTCATTCTATTGCTTCCGAGATGATTTGGCCATCATTGGCTTTGGCAAATTTTTCCCTGAGCTTCAGCTCAGACGTCTGGTAAGATGCTCAGACGTCTGGATAGTCGGAATAAAAATTCCAGACTTACAGCTCAAACGTCTGTGGTTGTTTTCAGGCCTCTGGGCGATCTGGAAGAAAATTTCTAGACCTTCAACTTAGACGTCTGGGAAAACCACCAGACGCCTGGCGCTGTTAAATTCAGGAAAATTGCCTATTTTTATGTGGATTTTCATTTTTATCGATTTTTGATTGATCCGATTAACTGTTGTCACTTATTATCGACTTTGATGACTTCTTCTTTGGATTTTTGGGAATAACCATCTGATGGATTTGATATCGATTTTTTATGGTTTTAATTCACGTCGTCGAATGTGGATTTTTGGTGATAGATTGTTTTTACAATCAATTCTATGATTTGTCACTTTAAAATATAAAGGTTTCTATGCTAGTAGTAAATACTCAAATAATTTCACAAAAATGATTTCAACGTTACTTTTAATACAAAGCTCGTTTTTAAAACCATTTTTCAATCTATTAGTATATACAAATCTTACCTCATTCGTACGAGAAATCTAATTAAACGACATAGCAAAACAAGTGGTATGAAATGCTTGCGTTTACTTCATCGATTAATTCTTGTACTTGTTCGATTGAACTCCCGTGACAATTTTTGAGTGGGAATCTACAATCTATTCGTAAATATTTAAGTTAAGCCAGTGGTTATGGGAAATGAAGCTAAATTCATTTATTTACTAGCTTAGTGTAATTTACACTTCTTATTGATTAGTGGTGATCATTTTATGGTTTAGACTAGTGATATGCGATGTCTCTTTGTCCGCGTGGTGGACTATACCCGTTTTATGGAGCTTCGTCTCATTTTTATGGGCTAGCGACCCTTGGTCTTTTGACCGTTCGTGGAGCAATCGGCTCAAAGAGTTCGATGCTTGGGGCGTATCTTTTTAGGAGTGTCGATGTTCGGCTAAATAAATATGTGCATAGGGCGATCTTTTAAGGTGCATCGATAATCGGCTGTGCATGGGGCATATCTTTTTAGGTGCCTCGATGTTCAGCTTATCAGTCCCAAAGGGGGGATTGTACCCCATATTTTTATGGGTTAGCGAACCAGGGGATAGTGCCCCATTTGTGACAAACGTGTTGGTGAGTTTTCATGCTCCCGTTTGTGATAGGCCTTCCTTTTTTTGTGGATTTCTAATTATTGATTTCTAGAATTTGTGTTTCACCAATTTTTGCAAATTGGCATAAATATGTTCTGTCAATATTTGAGGTTTTGTGAATAAGCTAAAGAATATGAAATTCTATTTGGTGTTTGAGAATATTTGAGATATTGTATGATTTTCAATGTTATCAAATATATACTTGTCACAGTATGACATTATTGTTATCATATATTTTTGTCATATCTCTTATCCTATCTTATCTTGAATGATATTTATAGCTAGAATGATCCATTTATTATTTTTCTTCTTAAATAATACTCGGGTCAGACCGATGTGTTTCAGGTGCTTCCACTTGACTTCTTAGCTGGGACTAGCTTCTGACTTTTGGTTAACTACTTTAGCTTAGTAGTTCTTGCTTTTATACATTCGAGATAGAGACTCCTTGATGTATACATATTTTTTATGTCTTGCAATTGTACCTATTCTTTTATGATGTAGTGGATCTTGTATGACCACTACTTTGATGTACACTTCTATGTGTTATATTCATATTTTTTCCGCCTTAGTGATATGAATATATATGACTGATTTGTGTTATGTTTATTTTATATTTGTTTCCAAAGACCACATAGCCACTGTGTAGTAGCTTTGAGTTTATATTTGATATGTCAGATTTCCTCTTGGGATGAAATGTATGACCTTCTTTCTGGCATATCAGTATTCGCTCAAATCAGTTACACAGATGGTCGCTCCTCAACAGCCTTATTCTTCGTGCTAGTCGACGGCATTACTCCGTAGTGTCCTTGGCTGGCATGAGTATAGAGGTGGGGCATCATAGCTTGGTATCAGAGCCGAACTTTGGAACAATGTAGAATAATCTAGCAAGGATCATTGTCCTAAGTTTCTCTTAGGAATTGTGCCTTAGGATTTAATTCGAGTCTTAGGACCAGTTCTATCCAATTTCATTTTATGATGCCTTGTTTATCGATCAAGTTTCTTTGACATTCATTCTAAGGATAACTTTTTTCCTCTTATTTCTTTCTTTCTTAAAGAAGAGAAATGGTTAGACCTGACCGTCCCATTGCCGGTTAATCCATTGTAACTCCTCAAGATGGCGGATTCATGTCTGCCCAACAGCTTTTGGACCTTGTAAAGAATGCCCAAGCCGCCGGACCATTCCAGAGCCTACTCATCCTAAATCTGGGTTTGCACGATTGTGCAGTGATTATATCAATTTGGGTGGAAGGCCATTCAAGGGTTCCGAAAGTGTTATAGAAGTCCAAGCTTGGCTTAGATCATGCGACTGCATCTTTTCTCGTATGAATCTTGTGGATCTACATCGAGTCCAAGTGGCTTCTAGCATGCTTCAGGAGAGAGCATTAGATTGGTATGAGCTTTTGATTTCGAAAATTGTTTAAGCGGATCTTACTTGGGAGCAATTCCGAAAAAGGATCGAGTTAAAGTTTGTGCCGGAAGCTGAAAAAGTAACTTTAGCCTGACGCTTTGTTGACGTTGTTCAAGGTGGAACTTCTATGACAGATTATGTCGCATCTTTTGAATCCCTCTCTAAATATAGGGTCGAGTGTATTAATACCCCATTGAATAAAAATAAGAGGTTTGTCTATGGGTTGAATAAGAATCTCAAAAAGCCTTTACTTATGAAACTGGGAGTTTCTTTCGATCAGCTGGTTGATATCGCTCTTCGACTTGAAGAGGTCAACAAAGAAAGTGATGCTGAAGTTGTGGGTGCCAAATAGAACTTCAACAACAACAAGAAGAGACATATTAAGTTCAAGCCTAATCCCAACAAGAAAGGGAAGCAAGCAACTTTAGTAGTAAAGACTCCTACCCCTAATCATGGAGAATGCTACAATTGTGGTTCTAAGGACCACTATGCAAATAGGTGTCTGAAACCCCTTTATTGCCGCTATTGCAAAAGTTCGGGTCATCATATATCTTCATGTCCCAAATTCAAAGCAAGAAAGAGGGAAAGCTAAATGTTGTGCAAGCCCTTTGTAACCCATCTCTTGGTCAAGGTATTTCTCATTCTATCTTTGATGGCATTATTATGTTTCGTGATCATCATATTCGAGTTCTTTGTGATATGGGTGCATCTCACTCTTTTATATCAAAAGAACTTGTTGATACTCTGTCTTTAAATGTCATGGTCTTGACAAATTCACTAAGAATTGCGAATCCAGTTGGTGGATCCGCAACACTCAGTTTATTTTGTAAAGATGTCGAGATTATTTTATGTGATTATGCTTTCCAAGCCGATTTGAATGTTATGCATTACCTAGGTTTCGGAATGATTTTGGGAATGGACTGGCTTAACCATTATGAAGCTCACATCCTCTGTCCTGAGAGGACTATCCATCTTCGACATCCTCAATCTGTTAACCAGATTTCTATTGTACTTAAAGATTCAAATTCTAATTCGGTAGCATCCTTATATTATGTAAATCCATATGGTGACGATAATGATGATGAGGAAGATGTCATTTCCCTCACTCACATTGTTCGTTAATTTCCTGATATATTTGAGCCCGTTTTAGGATTACCGCCTAAGCGAGCAATTGAGTTCAGAATTAATCTAATCCCTGGAGCTCTACCTATCACTTGTCCTCCTTATCGTTTGTCCAATAAGTAAAATGAGGTGATGCGTAAACAATTATCCGAATTGGAAGAAAAATAGTTTATTCGTTCTAGTTCCTCTCCATGGGGAGCTTCAGCTATCTTTATGAAGAAATCCGATGGTACACTTACACTTTATGTTGACTACCGTAAGCTTAATGATCTCACTATCAAGAATAAATATCCTTTACCTCGGATTGATGATCCATTCGATCAACTTTACAGAGCTAGAGACTTTCAGATTTAGACTTAGCAACCGGTTTTCATCAATTTTGTATTGTAGAGGATAACATTCCTTTGACATCGTTCCGTGCTCGTTATGGATCTTATAAATGGCTTGTTATGCCTTTTGGTTTAACGAATGCTCCATCTTATTTCGTTGACCTCATGAATCAAGTTTTCAAAGACTTGCTCAATCAATTTGTTCTCATCTTTATAGATGATATTCTTGTTTATTCTAAAACTGAGGAAGAGCATGAAAAACATCTTCGGATTGTGTTGGAAACTCTTAGAAGCAATCAATTGAAAGAAAAATTTCCTAAGTTCTACTTTTGGCAATCATGTGTGAAATTTTTAAGGCATATTATTTCTGAATCCGGAAAATCCGTAGATCCTTCAAAGATTGAAGCGATTAAAAATTGGAAGAGACCGGAGAGTGTGATGGAAATTCGTAGTTTTCTTGGATCGGCGGGCTATTATCGTCGGTTCATAAAAGACTTTTCTAAAATTTCCATAGCTCTTACAAGTTTAACAAAGAAGGGAGTTAAATACATTTGGTCAGACAAATGTGAAGCTGCTTTTCAAAAATTAAAAGAATTCCTTTACGATGCTCCTATTCTTGTGATTCCCGAAGGGAACCAAGACTTGATTGTTTATACCGATGCTAGTCGTGTTGGTTTGGGAGCCGTTCTCATGCAAAGGGAAAATGTTATTGCTTATGCTTCTAGGCAATTAAAGCCTGCCGAGACTAGATATGCCACTCATGATTTAAAGCTCGCAGCCATTGTTTTCGCCCTTAGAATTTGGCGTCATTATCTTTTAGGAGAGAAATTTGTTCTCTACACCGATCATAAATCTTTGAAGTATTTATTTTCTCAAAAGAAACTTAATTTGCATCAACAATATTGGCTCGAATTCCTTGCATCTTATGATCCTGATGTGCACGTAAATGTGCATATTTTTACCACCATATTTAATCTGTTTAAATTAAATAAATCATCATGTTGGGTATTCTAACTTGTTTTAACCAAAATCTATATTAATTCCAAATTGTCACATATCCATCTTCATATGGGGGCAAAACGGTCATTTGTGTGCATATATTTCTTTGAGAAAAATTAATTGGAAATTTATACATATTTGTGTAGGAATTTGATCTCAAATAGGAGTGGGGCATGAAGACATATGCATCCACAAAATAATTACAAAGGAAAGAAGATGGATATAATTCAAAGTGAAGAACATGGAGGACCCCACTTACCCACCTACCGTAACGTACAAGTTAGAGGCTAATGCACATGCTTATGGAATTAATGGCTTCATGTACACTTAAATGATGATTAGTAGAAGCTAATGATTACTTGGCCTCCACACTACCTCAAGGGCATTTTGGACATTCCCCTAAAATATGAATTAGGGTTTCATACATCTATAAATACCCATACGTTTCATGTAACTCTAACCTTCCTCTTCCTCTTCATTAGTTTAGGCTCAAAATAAAAGAAAGCTTCTATTTTTTTTCCATGGCTACTTAGCCATTTTATATTTTATGTAATTTTCTTTTCTTTTTTATGCAATGTTAATTATTGTTTCTTTTTAATTACATGTTCATTTCCTTTTATGCAAGTAGTGTAGATTTTCTTTTATGCAAGTAGAATAGTTCTTCTTTCCTTTTGCTCTTGTTTTTCTTTAATGTTGCATGCTACATTTGTTCATATGATAACAAAAATGAGAGCTTAACACCTTCAATTTTGGGGTAATGAAGCCTCTAATCATGTAGCTTCAACATTTGGATAATTATAGCTCTCTTTTTGTGCTTAATGACAATGCTTGAAGTGGTTTAATTTGTTGTTTTTGTTTTGAATTTGATAGCCTATATTGTTGACACCAAATATGCTATGCTTAAACAATCGCTAACACAAATGTCTCTTCATCAAAATATGATTATGGCATAAGAAAGTGATTTGAAATTTAAATTTGATGGTCCATATTTCTAATTAATAATTAATAGGCCATACTTAAAATAGATTTCATTTTCACCTTTGTTGTCATTTTCATGAGGGTTAGTAAGTGGTTTAAAGGTTGTGTTATAGTTTGATGGCTTATATTGAGATAATCAATAGCACAAATGAGCCATACTTATGATAAACACATCATTTAAACTCACTTATGACAAAAAAGAGATCATAATTTCATTAATTGTTGAATTATATGATCCAGAGAGTGGATTTATCTCTAAATTGTCATTTAACTCTCATATTTTTATCTATTTTTCTTTTGCTAGTTTTTGTTAGTTTCTTACATTTTTAGCTAATCACACTCGACCTCGGTTTAATTTGATTGAATAGAATTTTAAAATCATCAATTCTCTGCGGATGGACTCGTATTTGCCACGTGCTACATTCGTACACCGTGCGCTTGCGGTTATTTTTCAATTTAAATTCGTTCGACGTTTTTCTAAACTGATAGAATTTCCGTCGACGAACAAGTTTTTGGCGCCGTTGCCGGGGAGTTGTTTTGATTTTAATTTTTTATTCTTTTAATTTTTTCGTTTTATTTTTGTGTGTGTTCGTTTTGTGTGTTTGCATTTCTAAAAAAAATTTGTGTGATTTTTGTTTACATTTGTTTGTGTGCATGTTATTGTCGCCTCTCAATTTTCATTTGCATTTCCATATTTAAAAAAAAAACACACAATTCAAAAGAAAAAAAAATCATTGCATTTTTCAATTTACATTTCAATTTTCAATTACAATTTACAATTCAATTTCTTTTACAAGCTTGATTACCAAAAAAAAACCGTTCTTTGTTTTTCCCGTTCTCTGTTACTGTTACACTGCCTCTACTATTGCCTTGCTTCTGGCATCACCACTCAGCACTTCTGATAACTTCTCCACTGAACTGCTCAACTCTTCTCACTGACCATTCACTGCCTTCAACTACCTGTACATATTGTTCAACCAGACTGTGCATTCCTCCACTTCATCAAACCCGAACCATCACTACCCTCTGCAATTCGATCACCAATAGTATATCTCACTATACAAACCATTCCTCTTACATTCATCTCCTACTGTCAAATACCACTTCACATAACCAATTCACATAACCAATTCAAACTCCTCTGTCATACTGCTGCCTTTCTTCCATTCGACAAGCCTACCACTGTCACCTTCATACAACCACATACCACCACTTCATCATTCCATACAAGCAGCACCACCCAAAGCATCAAAACAGTCCAACTGACTGTAACTCAACCACCTGAACATTACCCTAACATCATATTTCCATACACACTTCATTAGCTGCCATTCACAAAGCTTCAACAAACATTCTCAAAGAAAAAGAAAAAAAAAAAAAACAGTCGTCACCACCTCTACCTCACCATAAACAACCACCATCCACACTCCTCAGCCAACATTAAGCATCCACTGCCTCAACCCAAACTAGCATTCGATCATCATTATACAGTACCATCCTCTGCAACTACCTCTGGTCAACTACCTATTCCCACCCCCTTCTTATTACCAACCACCATACGAAATCGGCTACACCCTCACTTCATGTCGCAACCCAAAGTCCCATCCCCTTCGAACTGCCAAACACACAGCGCGAGCTTCAACAAACCCCCAGAGGCACTGCAATACTCCATCTCACCTCCCAATCGCCTGCACCGCAACCCCACGAACAAGAAAAACTTTGCCTTTTCTCACCAATCACTACGCAACTGCGACCCACCTCCAATCGCAAACCAATTGAACTCACGCATCCACCAATTGACTTACCTCAGATCGCCAACCCCAAATTCAATCGCGTGTACATCGAATCCTTCAAAGCCGAAATCGCCAGCAATCGTCACCGCAACCCAAATCCAGTCGCTTCTTCAACAATCGTGACCAATTCATCCCCTCGACACTCTTTCATTTCAATTTGATTTCGACTTCAATTTAGATTGCTGAAAGTTGGGTTGCGAAATTGAGCGTTTATTTAAGGTTTTGAACGGTTTGTGAACAGGATTTATGAGTGGATTTATTCGTAAATTAGGGAGAAATTGTGAATTGGTTTTGAACTCGTAGCTTAATTGGGTTGGGCTGAAAAGTTTGTGATTGTCTTCGATTAGTTTAAGTTTTACAAATTGGTTTATTTAGTTTAAGTTTTTTTTAAAAAAAAGAGACCTTTTTTTTCTACCTTTGTTCTTTGTCTGTGTTCATTTGATTTATTTAGTTAGTAATTTATCTTTGTTTTCATTTTCCTTTTGTTGTTTTTCAAATAAAAAAATAGTTTTAAATTTGTTTTGTTTTGTTTTAAACTGTTTTAGTTTGCTTTAAAATTCCATCCTTACAAAAAAAATCTGTACATATATTTATTTTCCATTTGTTTTAGTCTAAAAAAACTTGTGTATATCTTCTTTTAATTTTCAGGTTGTCAAAGCAGAAAATCAAGAGGAGTTGCTTGCTTCGCTAGCGAAAATAAATTGCTCTGCTTGCTAGCTCAAAAAATAATTCTGCTTTCATTTCTACTTTTATTTGAATTGCATTGTTGGTTTCTTACATTTGCATCTTATATAAAAAAAATCCATTCGTAGTTGCGTTGTTAATACACGTTTAATTTATGCTTTGCATTTCATTTTAGAATTTTGATTAATAATAACGATAACACTTAATTGTAGATTAACAATTTGTCTTCTTTGAATAATTTAAATTCTTGGTGTTTAGGCTACGGCAGAGCAATAATCCGTTATAAATATTACGGTGATTCATAAATATTATACTGAATTGTTTCTCTTAAGGTACTTAAACCTTCGGCTGCATTGCTACGGTGATTCGTGGTGCATCGATAAATCCTGTCTGTTACCTGGCTGAGAACTATCTTGTTTATCTAAGACAATATGTGATTATACAATTTTGGGTTAACTTAGGAAAAATCATTTGTAATTAACCTTTTCATTCATTTAGCTGCATTAGTTCATCCATACTTTAAAAAAATAGCTTAAAAAATCCAAAACTAAAAATATTGTAAATATTCCTTTTATTTTTCTTTGAAATTTTTAAATCCTTTTCCTTTAAAATTTAAAAAACCCAAAAAATTTAGAAAAACAAAAATCCAAAAAAAATATAAAACCATTTTTTAAAAAAAATTAAAGCCAAAAAAAATTTGAAAATCCAAAAACAAAACAAAAACCAGTTTTCCATTTTGAAAAATAAATTTTATTTATAAATATTTTTCCTTTATAAAAAAACCAAAAACATTCTTGAAAATGTCTGAATTTCAATATTCGCTTGAATTTTATAATAGTTGTGAAAATCATTATAATCCATATGATTTCACTCCGAATTCGTATGGATATTTTAACGACAACTATTCTTTAAACAATTCGAATTTTGAGCAACAAAGTTTTCAAGACGATGACCAACCCTCGAATCTCGAAAATAGCATTTCATCTCTACTTGAAATCTCTACACAACAAAATCAAATGATAAATGCTTTGTGCAATTCATATTTGTGCTATAATTCGAATCAAGGTTTTCAAAATAATCAAAATTTGAATTCACTTCAAAATTCAAATGATTTCGAGTGTAACCCATGCCAATTCAACTTCGAGCTTCAAAATGAATTTCAAAATCAAGACGAAATTGTGAAACAATTTTCAAATAATTTTGGCAATGGGAATAGTTTCAATAATGATACGATTGAAAACTTTGGTTGTCGACAAATTCAAAATGAAAGTTTTCAAATTAATAATCATGAATTTGATTTTGTTGACCAAATGGAAAAAGATAACGGGGATTTATTACTTGAAAAATAGAAAACTTTTCGTGGAAATCATAATCAAATCTCAACTTGCGAAGAATCAAATAATAATCTACCGTTTATCGAAATTGACAATTCTTGTTCTCAACGAGTCCAAATCGAAAATTTTCAAGTTAATAATTACAAATTTGACTTTGTTGAGCAAATGAATGAAATTTACGATGATTACACAAATTTGTTGTTTGAAACATATATAAAACAACGTGATAAACAAAATCAAATCCCAACACGTGACGAGTTAAATGATAATCCATCTTTTACCCAAATCGATGATTTTCAAACAACAACTTTTGAAACTTAAAATAACAATCTTAATGAAGTTGTTGAAAACACGGTAATTGAGTTGGATATCAATTCTTTTGAGGGTGTGGAACCAAATGTAAAATTCGATCTTTCTTTTCTCGATTTCGAAAATTTGAATACAAAAACTTTGGATTATGAACTTGAAGCATGTAATAAAGTTGTTGATAATCCAATAAAGGAAGATGAATTTAATGAACACGAATTTTATGGAATTTTCGAAGACGAGTTGTTAAATTCCGAAGGGGTAGATTTAAATCACCATTTTGATTTTGAAATCAATAATTTTGAAGAAGTTTTCAATGACAAATTTGAATTTCAATTTGGTGAAAATAAACTTAAATTTCAACCAATTATTTTATCGACCCTAAAAATCATCGACAATAAAACAACTCGCACGATTTTTAATAAAACGACGTTCGTTTTTCCAAATCAACGTTCAACTTTGAAATCTTCTACGGTTTGGTTTTTCGAGCTTAAGCTGTGTCTCGCACATTTGACGAGACAAATGAATCCGTCTTCAGAAGACCGTTTCATTTACTTGTTGACTATATACTTTCTCATCTCTTGTAAATAATAATCTTTCATGTAAATATAGGATTTTTATTTTATTTTTTCTCCTTCCACTTGGGTTGACTGCGGGGACACAGTCAAAATCAAGTATGGGGGGAGACTCATCTTCATTTTTTATTTTTATTTCATGGTTTATTTTTTCTTTTTCTTTTAAAAACTAAAAAAATCCCAAAAAAATATTTTCTTTTGATTTATTTTTAAAGAAACACTATAGGATAAATATATGGTTTTGGTTTACTAAATTGAAATTTTTGAAAATTTATTCGTCTTAACAAAAATAAAAATGAATTTTTATTACAAATAATAATAGTTTAACTAGTATGTAGGAAGATTCATACGTGTTAATTATGAAGTACATCCTAATTAAAAATCTTTGTTTTAAAAAGTGGTTGATTTAAAGTAAAGGATATAACATTTTTTTGTCTTCTAAGTTAAATGGTGCTAAGATGATTTTGCAAAACTCTCTCTCCCTCTTTAAAAAAAAAAAAAAAAAAATAACATCCAAGTATTCACTCTCATTTAAAAGTCCTCACGGTTATGCATTGGTGAATTACTTGGAATCTTTGATTATGTGCTTTCATACTCGTTTAAAAGTCCTCATGGTTATGCATGTATGGAACACATGTAAAAAAACAGACTTAATAAAAACCACCTAAACCACCTACGGTCGATATGTGTATGCATGAAAGTGTGTGCACTCGCCATCCTTTGTACTCCCCTCACATAAGCCCGAAAGGCAGTGCATGGGTGATATATCTGGCCTCAGTTTACTTGAGCTAGGTGTGTAATTTTTCTTGCAAACAATGAGAGAGTAAGCAATTGAAGTCCTAACACTATTTTTACTTATTTGATTTGATTTGTTATTGAAAAGAAATGAAAATACCATTTTGAAAAACTTTGATAATCAACGAAGGATCCTTTTCATAATTACACTTTGTTATCAACCGAAATAATGAGTTAAACTATAGTCTATTTGTTATGACAACTTGATTTTTATTGGAAATTTTGACGAGTAAATGACTTAAATTTTCATGATAATGATCAAAACCTATATTTTACTTATTTGTGTCGATTTATAAATAAATCCTTCATTTGTAAATATTTTCAAAAAACTTGCATTCATCTCTTTGTAAATAAATCTTGCATTTTGTAAATATTTTCATCTTGCATTTGGATTTTGTGGGTAGTATTCACTGAAAACCCTCACGAGACAACACTCGTCCTACTGGGGACACCCAGAGGTTTAACGGCTTGTTGCATACGCTCAATGCAATCGTGCTCCCTACGAAAACGGATTTATCTTAGTTTTCCTTTATTCGAGGACGAATAAAAAGAAAAGTGTGGGGGTATTTGATGTGCACGTAAATGTGCATATTTTTACCACCATATTTAATCTGTTTAAATTAAATAAATCATCATGTTGGGTATTTTAACTTGTTTTAACCAAAATTTATATTAATTCCAAATTGTCACATATCCATCTTCATATGGGGGCAAAACGGTCATTTCTGTGCATATATTTCTTTGAGAAAAATTAATTGAAAATTTATAAATATTTGTGTAGGAATTTGATCTCAAACAGGAGTGGGACATGAATACATATGCATGAACAAAATAATTACAAAGGAAAGAAGATGGAAATAATTCAAAGTGAAGAACATGGAGGACCCCACTTACCCACCTACCTTAATGTACAAGTTAGACGCTAATGCACATGCTTATGGAATTAATGGCTTCATGTACACTTAAATGATGATCAGTAGAAGCTAATGATTACTTGGCCTCCACACTACCTCAAGGGCATTTTGGACATTCCCCTAAAATATGAATTAGGGTTTCATACATGTATAAATACCCATATGTTTCATGTAACTCTAATCTTCCTCTTCCTCTTCATTAGTTTAGGCTCAAAATAAAAGAAGGCTTCTCTTCTTTTTCCATGGCTACTTAGCC
Source organism: Allium cepa (assembly GCA_030765085.1). Taxonomy (NCBI): domain Eukaryota; kingdom Viridiplantae; phylum Streptophyta; class Magnoliopsida; order Asparagales; family Amaryllidaceae; genus Allium; species Allium cepa. The sequence continues at coordinate 212,304,970 of CM060945.1, forward strand.
ATTTTTTATTTTATGTAATTTTCTTTTCTTTTTTATGCAATGTTAATTATTGTTTCTTTTTAATTACATGTTCATTTCCTTTTATGCAAGTACTGTAGATTTTCTTTTATGCAAGTAGAATAGTTCTTCTTTCCTTTTTCTCTTGGTTTCTTTAATGTTGCATGCTACATTTGTTCATATGATAACAAAAATTAGAGCTTAACCCCTTCAATTTAGGGGTAATGAAGCCTCTAATCATGTAGTTTCACCATTTGGATAATTATAGCTCTCTTTTTGTGCTTAATGACAATGCTTGAAGTGGTTTAATTTGTTGTTTTTGTTTTGAATTTGATAGCCTATATTGTTGACACCAAATATGCTATGCTTAAACAATCACTAACACAAATGCCTCTTCATCAAAATATGATTATGGCATAAGAAAGTGATTTGAAATTCAAATTTGATGGTCTATATTTCTAATTAATAGTTAATAGGCCATACTTAAAATAGATTTCATTTTCACCTTTGTTGTCATTTTCATGAGGGTTAGTAAGTGGTTTATAGGTTGTGTTATAGTTTGATGGCTTATATTGAGCTAATAAATAGCACAAATGAGCCATACTTATGATAAACACATCATTTAAGCTCACTTATGACAAAAAAAGAGATCATAATTTCATTAATTGTTGAATTATATGGTCCAGAGAGTGGATTTATCTCTAAATTGTCATTTAACTCTCATATTTTTATCTATTTTTCTTTTGCTAGTTTTTGTTAGTTTTTTACATTTTTAGCTAATCACACTCGACCTCGGTATAATTTGATTGAACAGAATTTTAATATCATCAATTCCCTACGGATTGATCCGTATTTGCCACGTGCTACATTCATACACTGTGCGCTTGCGGTTATTTTTTAATTTAAATTCGTTCGACGGTTTTCTAAACCGATAGAATTTCCGTCGACGAACTGAGTGGTGTATTAGAAAGAGGAGTATATGATTGAAGAGGTTGTGTTGAATGAAAGGAGATGTGGTGGTAGTAGTCGTACAGTGAAGTGATGTGAAGAAGGCTTTGGGTGGTAGCAGTCTTGTAGTTTGAATTGAAGTTGAACTGTTGAGTGAATTGGTTGGAGAATGTCAGGCAGGAAATGATGTTGCAGGTGTGCACTGTGCACAGAATTGAAAACAGAGAGGAAATAAAACAGAAATTGTAACAGTGTTTTGAAAATTGTAAAAGAAATTGTATATGAAAACACAAATGCAATAAATTTGGTCCAAAGAAACTTAATTTGCGCCAACAATATTTGCCCGAATTCCTTGCATCTTATGATCTTGATATATTTTATACTTCTTAAAAGGGAAATCATGTTGCCAATGCCCTTAGTCATAAGCAACAAGCAGTTGTTTCAATGATGATATCCGAATGGAATGATCTCGAGACTTTACCCACTTGTGAGATTCAAGATCGTTAATCCGATCCATGTTCATCTCTTGCTTTATGTAGCCTTGAGGCTCATCCTTCACTTTTGGAACGTATTCTTAAAGCTCAAAAGCATGATCCCGAATTGGATTATCTTAGCCAAAGTTGTAGGGATAGAAATATTGATGGTTTGAAAGACTTTGAAATCGATGCTTGTGGAGGTATTCGAAAATTTGGTAGACTTATTGTGCTAAATATTAGCAAGCTTCGTAAAGACATTTTAGAAGATTCTCATCTTTCTAAATTTACCATTCATTCACGTAGTAGTAAAATATATGCAGACATGAAATGACTTTATTATTGGGATGGAATGAAATCTGATATTGCTAACTTTATTAAGCATTACATAACTTGCCAACTCATAAAGGCCGTGCGTCAAAGGCCCGGTGGGTTATTGCAACCTTTGGACATTCTCGTTTGGTGGTGGGATCCGGTCTCCATGGACTTTGTTGACGGCCTTTTCCGTTCTCGTTTAGGACATGATAGTCTATGGGTGATTGTAGACAGACTTACAAAATCCACCCATTTTCTTGTCGTTCGGTCCAATCGGATCGTACCTCTTCTGGCCAAACTCTATGTTAAAGTAATTGTTAAATTGCATGGAGTTCCTACTTCTATTGTTAGTGATCGTGATACATTATTTACTAGTGGATTTTGGAAAAGTCTTCAAAAAGCTTTGGGAACAAAGCTTAATTTTAGCACCACCTATCATCCTCGGTCCGATGGACAAACAGAGCGTGTGAATCAAACTCTTGAAGATCTTCTTCGTGCATGTGTTCTTGATTTTGGTGGAAGTTGGAAAGAACATATTTCCGTTGTTGATTTTTCTTATAATAATAGCTTCGAATCTAGTATTGGTATGGCACCTTTTGAGACACTCTACGGAAGGCCATGCCAATCCTCTTCGTGTTGGCTTGAAGTCGGTGAGAGGCTGGTTTTAGGTCTAGATTTTATTCGTGATTCCACAGAAAAGATTGACCTTATTCTTCATAGAATGAAAGAAGCTCAAAGTAGACAAAAATCATATGCCAATAACCAAAGATGGAATTTGGAATTTTCTGTGGGATATTTGGTATTCATTCGTGTTTCACCTATGAAGGGTGTTGTGCATTTTAGTCGATCGGGAAATTAGCACTGTAATCCCACCTTTTGGCAAGGCTGTGACACTAAGAACTTGACTAGAAACCAAGAATAGTTCGTCCTGGAGATCGTTAATACATAGGTCTACTATGGTGTCGGTAAATATTTTTCCAGTCCGGATCGAGCTACAATTGATATGACATGACAAGCAAAGCTAAGAAAGCCAACATTTCAAATTTCAAGTCAATCGGTGTTCGTATGATCAAGATATTGATCGATCACGGTTGAGAAATCGAAACTTGGATCGATCATAACTCGAGATCTACAAGTCCAAATGCCACCAAATTTTCACAGGAGCTTACGTACGATCTAAGGAATGTTCATGCCAAATTTCGAATCGATTGGAGTAAGTCTTGATTGATATGAAATTCGTTTGTATCGACCACGTACCGAAAAACTCCAATTTGCATCGATCATAACTTGCAATCCATAAGTCCAAATGCTATGAAATTTTCATAGGAGCTTACGTACAACCTAAAGAATGTTCCTGCCAAATTTTGTCTCGATTGGAGAAAATCTTGATCGATATGAAATTCGTTCGTATCGATCACGGATCGAGTCGAAATCGCATGGGATCGATCGCGTGGGCCCACCCACGTGCCAGAAGAAGTCTCTAGAGATCTGAGCAAGATATTTGCCTCCTACGCCTATAAATAGAGCCCCAAGGCTACAGAAGAAGGAACTTTTGGCTCTCCTACGTCTATACTCCGCCGAATCCATTTTTGTACTCCATAGCTACTGTTGTGCATGAATTTAGCATCATAATCCACTGTAATCTATTGTAATCGGCAAGTGAATATCAATAAAATCATCAACTTCATAGTGGATGTAGGCCATATGCCGAACCACTCTAATACTCTGTGTTTCTGTGCATTTTCTTATATGTTTATTGGTGTGTTCGTTAGATTTGCTTCATTTTACATTTATTCTCTTCATTTTATCTCTTCAAACACATCCGCGTGGGCCCACCCGCGTGCCAGAAGAAGTCTCCCGAGATCTGAGCGAGATATTTGCCTCCTACGCCTATAAATAGTGCCCTAGGGCCTACAAAAGAAGGAACTTTTGGCTCTCCTATGTCCAGACTCTGCCGAATCCATTTTTGTACTCCATAGCTGCTGTTATACACGAATTTCAACATCATAATCCGCTATAATCGATTGTAATCGGCAAGTGAATATCAATAAAATCATCAACTTCATAGTGGACATAGGCCATATGCCGAACCACTCTAAAACTCTGTGTTTCTGTGCATTTTCTTATATGTTTATTGGTGTGTTCGTTAGATTTGCTTCATTTTACATTTATTCTCTTCATTTTATCTCTTCAAACACATCCGCGTGGGCCCACCCGCGTGCCAGAAGAAGTCTCCCGAGATCTGAGCGAGATATTTGCCTCCTACGCCTATAAATAGTGCCCTAGGGCCTACAAAAGAAGGAACTTTTGGCTCTCCTATGTCCAGACTCTGCCGAATCCATTTTTGTACTCCATAGCTGCTGTTATACACGAATTTCAACATCATAATCCGCTATAATCGATTGTAATCGGCAAGTGAATATCAATAAAATCATCAACTTCATAGTGGACATAGGCCATATGCCGAACCACTCTAAAACTCTGTGTTTCTGTGCATTTTCTTATATGTTTATTGGTGTGTTTGTTAGATCTGCTTCATTTTATATTTATTCTCTTCATTTTATCTCTTCAAACACATCCGAAGAGTGTTGTGCCCAATTTTGGTACAAACACTTTGGTGCTTTCAATGAGAAAATCCTGCTTTTCTCTTGCTCTATGGATCTACTACCGACGTTGGATTGCAAAAATCTAAGGAGAAGATCCAGTTTTATCGTTCAGTGGTTCCTTCTATTCTATTCAGACTGCTCCAGATCTAAGAGGAACTGCATTCATCATGAATTTCATATCCATATTTTCGTATCCATGAAAATATGATGGTTTTCATATCCCTATTTTCGAATCCAGAAAATATGATGAATTTCGTATCCATATTTTCGTATCCATGATAAAATGATGGTTTTCGTATCCATATTTTCGAATCCAGAAATATGATGAATTTCGTATCCATATTTTCGTATCCATGATAAAATGATGGCTTTCGTATCCATATTTTCGAACCAAGAAAATATGATGAATTTCGTACCCATGTTTTCGTATCCAGAAAATATGGTGATTTTCGTATCCATGTTTTCGTATCCAGAAAATATGGTGATTTTCATGTCGATCAGTTTTCGTATCGATCACTTTTTGTATCGATCGGCTTTTGTATCGATCACTTTTCGTATCGATCACTTTTTGTATCGATCGACTTTCGTATCGATCACTTTTTGTACCGATCGACTTTCCTATCGATCACTTTTCGTATCGATCACCTTTCGTATCGATCATTTTTCGTATCGATCATTTTTCGTATCGATCACTTTTCGTATCGATCACTTTTCGTATCGATCATTTTTTGTATCGATCAATATTCGTATCGATCACTTTTCTCTATCGATCACTTTTCGTATCGATCGACATTCATATCGATCTACTTTCGTATCGATCCTACAGCGTGCATTTCGTATCGATACTCAAGTACCACTTCGTATCGATCCAATCATTTGCATTTCGTACCGATCCAATTGTCCACTTTTCGGATCGTTCAATCTCAGCAACATTTGTGTCGTTCAAACATTTTTGAGAACAATACGAAGTTTCAAAAAAAATATTTTCGGGTAGGACCCAAATTTCCGAACCCTAGCCGCAGCGCAGAGCACTCGCATAGTGAATTCAAAGATTAACTGAATGAAGGAACATTCCATCCACGCTTCTGTTTGTTCCAAGACTAAACAAGACATAAGGTATCACATCAACAAATGTTGAATTGCAATCAAGGAATGGGTAAAGAAATACTACTCAACCGGTGCTCCTAGAGGCCGGAGAACCTAGCTAATAGGCCAAAAATTAGAACCGGTTAATATATCATGCTTCTAAGATGGACTGCAACTTCCCCCCAATTGACTAGTTTTTAAACTCCTAAATTGACAACTATGGTAAGATGGCTAATATGACGACTGCCCTATACTGCTACTCTGCCAACTCAAAACATAGCTGGTCACCACTGAACCATCTTCAAATGCCCGCATCTTAATCATTCCTCGTTCATATAACTAAAAGCATGGCATACAACCTCAAGAGGACTTCCTTAATACCCTATATAGGTCTCCTATCTGGATAAAAGTTGGGGACAATCACAATCTATTAGCCCATTTTAACCAACTCGCCGTCCAGTCGGCGTTACCAACCACTCAAACGTTAGACAATCATGCACGCATCATTCACCAGTATTACAAGACCCCGTATCCATAAAATGGACCTAGTCATAATGATAATTAGAGAATCTTCCCCAGTGGAGACCTATTCATTGAAACCATCCTACCTGTAAAATTTCTAGTGAAAATTCAATATGTTGACTATGTCAGTATACTATGAAAATACAACTCGCGACACTACCTCATGAAGTAAGAATGGCGCATGGACTCCACTAAGAGTGAAGAATGCCATCAGACGCAGATGTCTTCCCTCATTCCTTAAAGAACCCTGTCATTCATGGTTAGACATACCGGTTCTACTTCTTATATTGCTGAAGGGAATAAAGAAGCTGGCAGCCAATGAATTTATCCAAAGCCCACAGCCAGTTGCTGCCAATACCCATAAATGAATTCATCACCAGCGCTTATTTCCAGGCTTTGATAAGAGAACTAGTGGGTTGCCGTCGACGACTACACCAACATGTCCAAGCCAATATTGAGTTGATAAATTAGATGAAGGATCAACTTAGCGAGATAAGGAGGGAACCTACTCCATACTCTAGATCGAAAAACTCCTCTTCTTTAGATGGCTACCGCGGACGCCAACACCATGTGGCTGCTCCGGAAAGGATAGCTTTGGCAATATGTTCAAGCCCCATAAAATGAAGGGCTGGGAACCCCCGACCCCTATCAATCAAGAACTTTGATCAAACCGAACCATTTGCGTTACACTTCCAACTATGAAGGGCTAGACCGAAGTGAAATAGCAAGCATATGACGCCGCATCACTTATCAATGAGATTTAATCCATTCTCTTTTGAATTATTTCAATTTCAATTTCATTTATATTGCGAAATATGACCGACTTGAATTAAACTACTTGCAAACGATGCAGGTAACAGAGTACTCAAGGTTCGGTGCCAAACAACCTCCACGGACTATGATCAAGTCATTGAGGTATCATTATAACGAGCATGATTCAACCACTCATCAGCTACTATATGCCTTTGAATGGGGGCAAGGCATTAAAGTGAAATAGACCGACAAGGTTAGGACTCTAGTACAAAGTAGAGGCAGCCGACCATCATGAGCCATCATTCCAACTCTCTTCCGCAACTCGATCGAAAGAGCGCAAAGCATAAAGTGAACGTGACTTGACCGTTTTCTCTCCAACTCTTGCCCTTGAATAAAGGAAAAATACACAACTCAAAGTGGATGTAGTTCGGCCATCCTCTCCTCTGCTCGAGCACAAAGCTTGCCAAAGCACTTTGGTGCCAGAATACTAATCTTACTCCTTAGGCTTGGCAGAAGCAGAATCAAAATGAACATGTATGTGATTCGACCTTCCATCAGTTAAATATTATGCTTCATTAAGGGTAGATAAGTGGAAAGTGATCGAGATCTGACCAATCACTTATTAAGTGAAACCCAAGATTGGGGGCTGATACACTTAAATCAAATAGGATTGATACACGATAATCCTCTAACTAATTAACTGCAGGTTCCAAGAGTGCGAACTATAGTTTAAACTTATAAATGCGGTTTCAAGGAGGGTGGATCCGTCCACCTAACGACCTCGCTCGTACCTGAACCAAGTTCGAGTAGGATGGATCCGTCCATCTAACGACCTCACTTGTTAACTTAGGGTGGATGTGAATTGAACATCCACGATCCTAATAAATCCATCATTCCCGGAGTGTGAACGAAATCCTAAAGCCTAAACAGATGTGACTGACCATCTGTCGGCCAACTCCATATTCCCAGTGTGTGAACTGGAGTATAAACATTAATTAACTCTGGTCCCGAGAGCGCGGACTGGAGTACAAACACTAAAATGGGTGTGACTGACCACCCATCAACTAACTCCAGATTCCCAAGGTGCGAACTGGAGAATAAACATTAAATAACTCTAAGTCCCCAGAGCGCGGACTGGAGTATAAACACTGAAATGGGTGTGACTGACCACCCATCAACTAAATCCAGATTCCCAGAGTGCGAACTGGAGTATAAACATTAAATAACTCTAAGTTCCCAAAGCGCAGACAGGAGTTTAAACACTGAAATGGGTGTGACTGACCACCCATCAACTAACTCCAGATTCCCAGAGTGCGAATTGGATTATAAACATTAAATAACTCTAAGTCCCAAAGCGTGGACTGGAGTATAAACACTAAAATGGGAGTGACTGACCACCAATCGACTAACTCCAGATTCCCAAAGTGCGAACTGGAGTATAAACATCAACTAACTCCAGAATCCCAGAGTGCGAACTGGAGCATAAACATCAACTAACTCTAAGTCCCCAGAGCGTGGACTAGAGTATAAACAAAAAAATGGGTGTGACTAACCGCCCATCAACCAACTCAAGATTCCCGGAGTGCGAGCTGGAGTATAGACATCAAAATGGGTGTGATCGACAGCCCTAAAACAACTTAAGTCCCTAGAGGGCGGATATAATCCTAAAATACCAAATGGGTGTGATCGACCACCCATCAACAAACTCCAGATTCCCAGAGCATGAATTGGAGTATAAAACACCGACTCACTCTAGTCCTGAGAGCGTGGACTGGAGCACAAATGCCAAATAGGTGTGACTGACCACCCACCAGTTAATTCCAGATTCCCAGAGTGCGAACTGGATTATAAACATCAACTAACTCCGGTCCCAAGAGCGCGGACTGGAGTATAAAGACCTAATCGGTGTGACAGACCATCCATCAACTAAATCCAGTCCTTAAAGCATGGTATGGAATATAATACTAGAAGGGATGCGATTCAACTCCCCTTCTATCAACTCTGATTCCTCAGCAAGTTCTGTAGTACAAAAAGCAGATGTGCTTTGACTATCTGTTTTCCAACTCTTCCCTTGACATGGGGGCGCACTTATCATAAAAAATAGGATGTGATCCGACCATCTAGCACTAAGCGGGCACGACATGATCGTTCATGCATCAATACTTATCCCTGACACGGGACCTATAACATAATCTTATAGGGATGCACTCCAACCCAACAAGACAAAATTTCTTCCTTGATTCGACAGGGAGATGCAGATTCGCAAAACGGACCTAGCTGAAAGTCTAATTCCAAATGGATGTGATTACCCATCCTACCACAAATTAGCATGACACGACCGTTTATCCACTAACTCTAGCCAATGATCTGGCGAGTTGTGCATGCAACGTGGACGGATGTGAACCAACCATCCGCCAATCAACTCCTTCCTGCAATTTAGTTGGAGAAACATCAAATTAAAGTTGTCGCAATGTGACCAACTACACTTCAAATTTCTCCATTGACCAGTGCTAGAGGAATTAATCGAGGATAATGCGGCTCGACCATTTTTTGCTAAAATTCTTAGTCCCCAGAGTGTGGATAGGGGTATAAACATCAAATAGGTGTGACTAATGGCCCTTCAACTGACTTTGTTCCCCAAAGTGTGACTGCGAGCATAGACAAATGAAGAATGTGATTCGACCATTCATTCACCAACTCCGACCTAAAGTCGACGGGAGGAGTATAAACTCGCTACAGATGCAATTAAACCATCCACAAACTAACTCTGCTAACCCAACACTAAGGATAGAAGAAAAAATCATTGAAATAAGAGAAAGGTGAGTGGCTACATCGCTAGCTTGGCTTCCATTACAACTTAAGGCAACTACTGCAAGGAGGCCTTAATGCTGACCAATCAAAATGATACATGAAGTTACGGGAAACCAATTATATCGTACCACCGGATCGACGCGCAATATCGATCTACACCTTTCATATCATACCAATGGATCGATAAGCAATGAGGTCCATGCATTCTACATTATGTCGCTAAATCGATGGCCAATATCGATCCTCTTCGACTACAAACCAATGTGACACGAGTGCCCATCGAATACCTTCGACCACCAGAGCATGGATAGAACCACGAATGAGTGTGACTTGACCATTCGTCCTCCATCACCTTCCTTCGATCCGCCAGGAAGAGCATGAGACTGGATGAGCATGACCTGACTGCATTTGAGCTGACTTTATCCCTAGATCTGGCGGGAGAATGTAAATCGAAATGGACGTGGTTGATCGCCCAACTCCAAATGAATGCAATGCGACCATTCATTCTTTGACTCTTACTACGATCCGACTAAATGAGAAATTCACAACAAGTACAACCTAAATGTCCATGCACCAATTCTCACCCTCGATTCGACAGGGGAAGCATCAATCCCGCATTGGATCTGACTGGACGATTCACTCTTTAGTTTTTTCCTAGAGTATAACGACAAAAGCATATAGCTCGTGCCTAGCGGAAAGAACTAGGATAGAGTGCAGGATAAGGCACAACTCAGCCTTCCATCGGTTAACTCAATCCCATGGTTCAATGGTATAGAATGCAAAATTGAAGCGAACATTATCTACCTTGCCACTTATCAAGATATTCCCCAGACTTGGGGGTATGCACGAGAAATAAGATGAATGTAATTTGATCATTCATCAAACAACTCTAGCTCTTACAGCTTGGACTACAGTATAAACACAGCAGAAGCTAGGCTCGATCATTCGCACAATACACCCATCAACCCAAGACTGGGGGCATGAGTGTGATCATCCAAGAGCTGGATACGACTACTCAATCCTATAGCTCGTGCCTAGTATTTATAACAACTTCAAGTTACGACCGAAAGAATGTTTAAAGATAGAATCATCAGATCGACGCCCGGACTTATAGGCAACAGATCATCATTCTGACCCTTCCGATGAGCAATGGATCACAAGTACATTGAATGGAAAGCGCATTGCTCAGAAACACATGTAGATTCAAACTCATAGCTGGAGCCAGCTATGCTGCAGCACACTATACAGGGCTAAACTCTACTAAGCCTTTGATTTAACATGCCTATAAGGCTAATCATGTACCATTGCGAATAAGCACATGAAGTGCCTACAACCCATCACGAGTAATGTAGATCAGATCACAACTTGGCGCAATGATGATGCAAGAGTCAACTACATTGCTCCAGGTGAATTTGATATGTCCATTTGGACTCAATCTCATGTGTATGTATGGACTCTCACCAACCATTTAGAACCCTGCATTAAATGTCAACCTGATGCATGTCTCCGTGAATAAAAACAAAGTGACGTGGATCTAGAAAGATCTGCTGCACTTAAGGAGGAGGCGAATCTACTCAAAACCAATAGGTTTACCCGCGATGTCCTCTACCCAAAATGAGTATTCAATTCTTTACTTATGAGAGAAACAAATGGAGAGTGGCGGACGTACGCCGACTACTCAGATTTGCACGAGGCAGGGAAAAGAATAGCTTTCCACTTCCAATAATCAACCAACTAATAGACTTGACAATCAAACATGAATTGCTCTCATCCATGGACGCAAACTCCAGATACAATTAGATAGTGAAACATGTCCCAGACCATAAATACAACTGTTTCGTTACTGACGCAAGCCTATAGTGCTATGCTGCATTCCTTGGATTCAAACTTGAGAACGCTTATGCTACTTACCAAATGACGATTAACAGATCATTCAAAAATCAGATCGGCCGATCAATGAAAGTATATGTGGTTAATATGCTCGTGAGACCACGACCATCAAATGACTACATCGATGACTTGTCAAAGATATTCAGTGCTTCCCAACAACTGTAGAATGAAATTTGATCCTTTGAAATGCTCTTTCAGCGTTGTATAAGAAGAATTCTCGGTTTTTGTCATCAATTCTCGTAGGATTGAGGCTAATATCAGAAAATGCTGAAGATTAGAGTCATCCATCTACCGAGGAAACCAAGCAACTCTGATAGATCGCTTAAAGAATTTTAGCCGAGCTGTTGGATAGCGAAGATTCACACATCAATTGGGTCGTGTTAACACACGCCATAAGCATCGCATTGCTATATAAAGAGAAACGAATCCAAAGACCGGTATATGATGAAAGCTAGCTATTAACAAGCTTACCAAGTTAATGTCTGTATCGACCAACCGTTACGATAGGTCCAATGGCAACCTTAGATGTCTGAAAGTTTACTCAAATGGAATATCGAGATAAGATAATCTGATATCACTTATCTCCCTTAGAGAGCTATCCATGGTCAAACATTAGCATACTTCATATCTGAATTCACTGCATCAGACGATTATCCAAAGAATAATAGAGAACCATCCAACCCATGGAGAACATACATAGATGGAACTTCCAATAATCGGCTTTCTAACATTGAAGTCGTGTTAATGGCTCCTAAATAATGATCGATCTGCTATACCTGAAACCTAACTTCCCTGCAACAAATAACGAAGCTAAGTATGAAGCCTTGGTCACCACGCCGAGACTTGAAAGAAAACTAGGAGTGGAAACTTTACATAACTTATATGATTTCTGATTAGCGGTATGCTAAGGCAGGGAGGATTATCGTACTAGGGGGCAACGACTTGTTCCTTGCCTTAGCTGGATCCAAAAGCTACTAGCTGACTTCGAGAATTACACCACTACACAAATCCTCAGAGAACAAAACGAAAAGGCCGAATCAATGGCCAAGCTAGCCAGTTCTAGGATGCATGACAAATAGACATTGTCCTAGTTGAAATACTTATTTTTCCAAGCATTGACAAATGAAGATCGACTAGATCTTAGAGATGGATCCAAGAAAGGGGTTATGGATGACTCCTATCAAAGACTATCTACCGTGGGGAAATCTTCTTGAGTAGGCGAATGAGAGATGACATATCCACCGTGAAGCAACACTACATGATTATGTCTGGATTGTTCGACTCCATCAACACAAAGCATTACTCTTGTATCCATCAATCCGAGACCCAATATTACGTATCCATTGATACGAAGCATACATTCTAGCATCTCAAATCGATCCAGGAGAGGATTGAGACAAAGGAAGGACTTAAAACAACCATTAAACGTTGTTACAACTCAAATTTCACATCAATCCAGGAGAAGATCGATACGAAACCCAATCTAAACGAAAACTAAAGAACTTGATAACGAACCACAAATATGCAAACATGAATAGGAGTCAGGGTAACATAAGTACGTGTATGCCAAACTAACATTCAATTTTCAAAGTTACCAGGAATTGAATGCTTACCTGATGCCGATCATAACGATGAACAACAAATCGCTAGTGCTCAAAACGCAGTTACAACAAAACGCCGCATGATCATTGGCAATCAATAGTTTGACATCTACGTCACTGAAGATCAACCAAAAGCAACATCTTTTGGCGAAAAGATAGCAACTACTCAACGAATTGGATAGAACTTTTCAGAGTGAAGATGGTAGCTTTTCAAAGCATGTCATGTTCACACAAGACATACTTTGGGGGGCAAATGTTATCCTACCTTTTGACAAGGCTGTGACATCAAGAACTTGACTACAAACCAAGAATAGTTCATCCTGGAGATTGTTAATACATAGGTCTACTATGGATGTTGGTAAAAAAATTTCCAGTCCGGATCGAGCTGCAATTGATATGACATGACAAGCAATGCTAAGAAAGCCAACATTCCAAATTTCAAGTCAATCGGTGTTCTTATGCTCAAGATATTGATCGATCACGGTTGAGAAATCCAAACTTGCATCGATCATAACTCGAGATCTACAAGTCCAAATGCCCCTAAATTTTCACAGGAGCTTACGTAGGATCTAAGGAATGTTCATGCCAAATTTTGAATCGATTGGAGCCAGTCTTAATTGATACGAAATTCGTTCGTATCGATCACGGACCAAAAACTCCAATTTGCGTCGATCATAACTTGCAATCCACAAGTCCAAATGCTATGAAATTTTCACAGGAGCATAAGTACAACCTAAAGAACGTTCCTGCCTAATTTCGTCTCGATTGGAGCAAATCTTGATCGATAGGAAATTCGTTCATATCGATCACGGATCGAGTCAAAATCGCCTGGGATCGATCGCGTGGGCCCAACCACATGCAAAAAGAAGTCTCCCGAGATCTGAGCGAGATATTTGCCTCCTACGCCTATAAATAGAGCCCCAGGGCCTATAGAATAAGGAACTTTTGGCTCTCCTATGTCCAGACTCTGCCGAATCCATTTTTGTACTCAATAGCTACTATTGTACACGAATTTCAACATCATAATTCGCCGTATTCAGTTGTAATCGGCAAGTGAATATCGATAAAATCGTCAACTTCATAGTGGACGTAGGCCATACGCCGAACCACTCTAAAACTCTGTGTTTCTGTGCATTTTCTTATATGTTTATTGGTGTGCTTGTTTGATCTGATTCATTTTACATTTATTCTCTTCATTGTATCTCTTCAAATGCATCCGAAGAGTGTTGTGCCCAATTTTGGTACAAACAAGCACCTCGATATATTGGCCCATTTTCCATCATTGAACGCATTGGTTCCGTGGCTTATTGCCTTTTACTACCAGCTTAATTTTCTACTACTCATGACGTATTCCACGTTTCTCAACTACGAAAATGCCTTAGGGATTCCGATTCTTTTCTTGAGCCCGGTGTTATTGAAGAAATTGAAGTTTCACCTAATTTGAATTATGAACAACATTCTATTCGTATCACTACTACGGAGGTTAAACGCCTTCATAATAAAGATGTTCCACTTGTGAAAGTTCAATGGTCATCAAATCCTAAGGATTGTTCTTGGGAATCTAGAGAATTCATCGAGCAAACACATCTGGATTTACTCTCTCATGCTCCTTAAGGTGAACTTCTCACTTAAAAATTTTCTTCTGTGTTGTTATGCCTCGTGTGGTTGTTACTCTTTATTTTCTTCTTAAATATTGCGAGAACAAAATTTATTTAAGGAGGGGAGTCTGTAACAACCCGCATATTTTACGATTATATATTTAAATGTTTTATTTAAATATAGCATCGTTAGTTGGATTGAATTCCAAAATGTGACATTTTGTAAACGGTCGAATCCAGACAAAAGACCACTTCCATTGAGTTCAAAACGACGTTTACAACTTGTTTGATTATAAATATCTATATGTTTGGAGTTGATTAATATTTTGGTATTTTCATTTGGGCTTTGGGTTTAGTTCTAGCCCACTAACCCAACAAAATAGCCCAAACTCCTCTACCAAATACCCTAACTCCACTCCTCTTCATTTATTTCATTTCTACTTTCCTAACACTCTCAAGCAATAGGAAAAATGGGGGAAAAAGGAAAGAGATTAGAAATTCCTAAGCCCTAATTCTCTTAGGAAATTCAAATCTTGGTTATAAATCAAGGAGAAGCTTAGGTAAGCATCCTCTTCATCTTCTCCATCTAAATCCCTCTCCAATTTTCATAATTTCCTATAACCTACCTTAGAAAATATTTGTATATGATCCTAGATTGGAGCTTCTAGAGTTGAGATTGAAGTGGAATTGATCTTTCCTTGTTTTAGAGCTTCTCAATTGTTGTTTTTGAGTTTAAAGGTGAGTTCTTGAACTCACGTCTATGTCTATAGCTTTCATTGTTGTTATGTATGAATTCCTAACATCTATTCCATGTCCAATTGCTTTTGATTTGAATTGGTTTAGTGAATTTTACAATTTTTTGTATTTTGAAGTCAAAATCTATGAAATCCTACTATGGATATTTGGACATGTTGTTTGGAGTGTATTGATGAGTTTACAGGGCTGGGTTGTCGTGTGGCATAAATCCCTTGCCATCGTCGCCCATTTGATCACTTTCGAGATGATTTGGCCATCATTGGCATAGGTAAATTTTGCTATGAGCTTCAGCTCAGACGTCTGGAAAGAAGCTCAGACATCTGGGTCGGAATAAAAATTCCAGACTTACAGCTCAGACATCTAAGGTTGTTCCCAGACGTCTGGGCGATCTGGAAGAAAATTTCCAGACTTTTAGCTCAGACGTCTGGGAAAACCAACAGACGTCTGGCGCTGTTAAATTTAGGGAAATTGCCTATTTTTATGTGGCTTTCCATTTATGTCGATTTTTGGTTAATACGACTAGTTGTTATCACTTATTATCGACTTTGATGACTTCTTTTCTGGATTTTTGGGAATATCCATTTAATGGATTTGATATCGATTTTTTATGGTTTTAATTCACGTCGTCGAATGTGGAATTTTGGTGATAGAATGTTTTCACAATCAATTTTATAATTTGTCACTTTAAAATACAAAGGTTTCTATACTAATAGTAAATACTCAAATTCTTTCACAAAAACGATTTTAGCATTACTTTTAATATAAAGCTCGTTTTTAAATCTGTTTTCCAATCTATTAGTATATACAAACCTTTACCTCATTTGTATGAGAAATCTAATTAAATAACTTAGCAAAATAATTGGTGTGAAACGCTTGCGTTTACTTTGTCGATTAATTCTTGGACTTTTTCGATTGAACTCTCGTGACAATTTTCGATTGGGAATCTACAATCTGTTCGTAAATATTTAAGTTAAGCCAGTGGTTATGGGACATGAAGCTAAACTCATTTATTTACTAGCTTGATATAATTTACACTTCTTATTGATCAATGGTGATCATTTATGGTTTAGACTAGCGATATGCGATGTCTCTTTGTCAGCGTGGGGGACTATACCCATTTTTTGGAGCTTTGTCTCATTTTTAGGGGCTAGTGACCCCTGGTCTTTTGACCGTTCACGGAGCAATCGACTCAAAGTGTTCGATGCATAGGGCGTATCTTTTTAGGTGCGTTGATGTTCGGCTCAATAAATATGTGCATGGGGCGTATCTTTTTAGGCGCGTCAATGTTCGGCTATGAATGAGACGTATCTTTTTAGGTGCGTCGATGTTCAGCTTATTAGTCACCAAAGGGGGACTGTACCCCGTATTTTTAATGGTTGGCGACCTATAGTATAGCGTCCCGTTTGTCACACACGTGTTGGTGAGTTTTAATGCTCTGGATTTCTAATTATTGATTTCTAGAATTTGTGTTTCACCAATTTTTGCGAATTGACATTAATATGTTTTGTCAATAATGCAGGTTTGGTGAATAAGCTAAAGAATATGACATTCCTTTGGGTGTTTGAGAAGATTTGAGATATTGTATGATTTTCATCGTTACCAAATATATACTTGTCACAGTATGACATTATTGTCATCATATATTTTTGTCATATCTCTTATCCTATTTTATCTTGAGTTATATTTATAGCTAGACTGATCCGTTTATTATTTTTTCTTAAATAATACTTAGGTCAGACCGAGGTGTTTCAGGTGCTTCCACTTGACTTCTTAGTTGGGACTAGCTTCTGACTTTTGGCTAACTACTTTAGCTTAGTAGTTCTTGCATTCATACATTCGTGATAGAGTCTCCTTGATGTATACATATTTTTTTCTATCTTGCACTTGTACCTACTCTTTTGTGATGTAGTGGATCTTGTATGACTACTACTTTGATGTACACTTCTACGTATTATATTCATATCTGTTTCCACCTTAGTGATATGAATATCTATGACTGATTTGTGTTATGTTTATTTTATTTTTGTTTCCAAAGGCCACATAGCCAGTGTGTAGTAGCTTTGAGTTTGTATTTGATATGTCGGATTTCCTCTTGAGATGAAATGTATGACCTTCTATCTAGCATATCTTTACCCGCTCAAATCAATTACACAAATGGGTACTCCTCAACAGCCGTATTCTTCATGCTAGTGACGACATTACTCCGTAGTGTCCTTGGCTAGTGTGAGTGTAGAGGTGAGGCGTCACAATAAAAATGTCAACTAGGGAACAATATGTAATATCTTAATACTGATATTTGATTGACATTAGTGGCTGTTAACAGAGTACAATGGTGCATACATTTTATTTTAAAGGATCACTTTCCAAATTATCAATTTAAAAACTAATTTATTTTAAAATCATCTCATTTTTAGTAATGTAATCACATTTTCGAAATGTAATTATTAAATTACTGCTTCTCATACCAAGGTCCATCACTAACGTTGACCATGATAATTAAAAGATTATGATAATAGAAATTTCATATTGATTCAATAAATGGAAAAAAATTGACCAATGAATCTTTATATACTAGGTATCTAGTAATATCTTCAAGTGAATCTTCATATACTAAAAAGATATTAACCATGCTTCAACAATAGCTTTTGCAATTGCACTCTCTTGAGTATTATGCATAATAAGAGACATTTGGTTTCTAATGCCTTTTTTCAGTAGAAGAAAACCATTCATAGCACATAAAATTGATAAATGTAGTTTGTACATGATTCAGCTTATGAGTATTTGACTTACAAATATCCATAAAATACACACAAAGGTGATGAATCAAAATAGTAAAAAATTGTAGTCATGATGTGAAACTTCATATATTTGGGTTTCGCCTTCTCTCCAAGGAACACATCGGTAAGAATATTTTGGACTAAACATAGCATTAACCATATTTAACGTCGCTTTAAATCCAAACACAATTATATGCTCTTTTAACATTAACAAACCTATTAGCTTACCGATGATCCAGATGTTCGATGCACCATCAGGCATAGTAGTGAGATAATCCATAACAACATATGACGCGCCATTCGTTAATTATACTATCCGTAGACTATGTAAAATTTTACACTTTGCTCATTTACTAATTACAGCCTATATTATTAGTGGCATTATTAGCATCTATGAAATAAGTATACCATTTAGTATTGTGGGAACAAGTATTGGCATTGTTACATAGAAAATAATCATCAAACAATCCAATCATATCCATAGCAAATGAATAATTAGAATATTTATGAGAAACTGATATTTTTAGACTAAGAAATTTTTTGTTGGTATGAACTCTCGACCAGACGTATAATTAGTGTCCATGTTCTCAATATTCCTACAAAAGCAGCCATAAATGACCTAAAAGTGAAGTATGTTAGAAAACAATTAGATCTTTTCTTCACAATAGTAGAAGCTGGATATGTACAAGGGATGTGATATTAAAAAATGTATCATTTTATGCAAGTTTCTTTTATCTTTTTAATAAATTGTTTAATCTTGATATTATAATAGTAACTAATATTATTTTATCAGAAACTTATTTTGTTACATTAAACATCTTCAATTTACTATTATCATCTAGCTTATTATTTGTTAAAAGGACTAAATGAATAAAAATAGATAATGTTTTAAATAAAGTGATAAATTCTTTTATCTTTATACGCAGTTATCATTTTACACAAAATGATATCCAGAATATTTTTTGCAAAAACTCTACCTTACATTTATCTTTTTGAAAGACCATGTTCGATTGCACATCTAGAATAAACTATATATGTATTTTAAAAACAATAAATTGAAAATTATGTTAATCTAAAATGATATCTATAAGGTCAAATGTAAAATGATAACTACATGTATCATTTTAGAAAGAAATGTTCTTTTATCATTTTATGTTAAAAGATAATTTCTTCTCCTTTTCATGCAAAATTTAAAATTCCTGAGGTAAAATGTTAGTTTGTTTCTTTTTTGAATTGGTACTTAGATACAACATATCACTAGGACAACATATCACATGTCAATAAACGTTTGAATCACGCTACGTAAGTTTCGAACTTGTGACCTCTCGCACCAAAGTCGATCACTTAACCACTAGTACAATAGTTTGTTTTATATTTTATGTATCAAATGATACATTCTTCTATCTTTTTATGCAAAATGATAAATTATTTTCTATTGTTATATAAATGATAATTTTTTATCATTTTATGTAATTGCTAAATTCAGTTTTTATATCAAACACTAAATTCTCTTATCTTCTTATGTGAAATGCAACATGCAATTTTTTAATATCAAGCATTTACTTTGTATTTATCTTTAAGCCATAACATTTCTCTTCTATTTATCAATTTAAATTTACCAAAAAGAAAATGGACTTACTTTCTAGCATAAAGGCACGTAGTTGACAATATTATGGACTTCATACTATACACATTACATAGTTCCTCGAAAGAGCAAATACATTATCATTTTGCATTCAAACATATTATATACACATTATCTTCGTACAAAATAAGTACAAAAATGAATGTTCATAACCTTTTGCTTTCATATTGCACATATTTATCTTCATACAACAAACATATAAGAAAACTGAATGCATTCATCTGCAAACATATCACTCAACCAATCAAAAATCAATTTGAATGATAAATTAATTATTAAAACACAAAATTAACATAATTATAAAAGATAACCCTAAAAATATAAGTCACTTGAAATTCTAAAAGTAACACTTAACAAGTACTTAAGATTCTTGTTCAAAATAAAATTAAGTAAAATGAATAATTAAGGGATGTTATGAGGATGCACACACAAGAGGGTATACATGTAATTTTAATTGAAGTGTAACGACCCTCAAATTTCAATGATTTAAATTTTTTGATTTGATGAAGTTTTGGTAATTTAATATTGAAAGAATGAAAAATTTGTTAATTAATAAGGAGATAATAACTTAAATGAAAAGTAACAAGGTTAACCAAAGTTAATTATTAGCTTTTTGAATGAAATTGCAATAAATGAAATAATGTAAAATAGTATAACTTGGGTATAAGTTGAATGTAAGTAACAAATCTGCGTAATAAATGAGAATTGAATAGGATTAGTGTGTATGAGTTGGTATAATCATTGGTGACCAATAGTGAACATTTCTTTAATGACAATTAATATAATAACGGAAAGTGTGGAAGTATAAATTTCAAAGAAACGTAATGTATGTATAAAGTAATAAATTGGTACTAGAATGGAATTCAAATTAATTGAAATAGTGGGAAAAATATAATCTGTTATAAATGAAACATAGGTAAATAAATGTAGGTATTGAATTAATATATGTTAGTTATTTAGGGTATTGATTAAAATTGGTAATCAATTTGCAATCAAAAGGTAATAATGTTGATGTAAGCTAATAAATATTTTTTTTCAATGCAATACCAATCAATGGAAACAAATTGTAAGGTTGTAATTGATTGAAATCAGTAAATTGGGAAATAAATTCAAGTTATATTAATTGATGAAATAATACGCAGTAAATTGCAATTTGATTGAATCAATGCTAGATAAATAATTAGAATAATTGTTAGCTGATAATTAAGAATGAATGTGAGTAAATTTGGCAATAGTGATAATTATTAATTGTTTACCCATTCATTTAATGTCTTGAATTAGATCTAAATCAATTACAATAAATCTTAATGTAACGTTTTGTTAAAGTAAATTAAAGTAATAATCGAAAGTAGTGTTAATTTTATTCATAATATGACAGTTGGTTGGTTAAAAAGAATGGAAGTCAAGATTTATTTATTTATTGGAATTTAAATCTTTATAATTGGATTAATTGCAAACGAATGAAATTAAATATTTAATTTTTACAGTAATTGAAATTAAAATGGAATTTGAGGATATAATGTAACAGATCATAGACCGAATGTTAATTTTATCCATTTGACCATGATGAATTGAATAATAAGAATGAAAATTTGGTTCAATGGAATTATTAAAAATTTAATTTATAACCTCTGAATTTAACGAAATTGTAATTTAACGCTGAAATTGATGTTTGAATCAACATTTAAGTGACATCTAAAATTTGTTTAAAATTTGTATGAATGATTAAGAAATATAAAAGTGATAAAACTGTCAATTATAGGATTGAAATTAGAAATTGGATTTAATTAATTAATTATTAGTTTATTTAATTAACTGTAAAAATAGCCATTTTGGCCAATGACTCGGATTTTGACGAAACCAATTTCATCGGATCCGTAACGGTGAATTATTGTAGGATTTCAAGTTTCGTAGTGATCAGACTTGTCGATTGGTCGTACGGACTCGAAACGCCTTGAAATAAATGAAATTGAAATTAATTAATTTTAGCATAACTTCTTCATACAATGGAATTTGGACTTGAAACCTGTTTCGTCGCGTTTAAAATATTCAAAAACATCTATTTTGATATACAGGTTGACCCAATTTCGTTCCGTAGTCAGAACGGGCTTTTCGGGCCACTTAACGTTCAACGCGTATATCCAATCGATCCGGTCCATTCTAATTTCAGTTTGTCTATAAATACCCTATTATAAACCCTAGCCTACCTCTATTCCTTATTTCTTTACGTTTTATTACCTCCTCTTTCCAATGGCTGCAAACCCTAATTCCCAAATACAATTCCAAATCAAATCCAAAGCAAAAAATTCAAACTCTCCAAACTATATCGAATTTTATATAGATTTGAAGCTCTCGACGAGCGCAAGTCAAATATATGATTCGTTTTTCAATTTGAGCTTCGATGTGGCTAAAAATCAAGGAAGCATCCATGGCCGTTCACCACGCGTCGATAAACCTCGGCTGATCGACGAATCATTTCTGGGTTTGGTAGAGAGGACCGCGCGCAGTTCATCAGCGGTGTTCGTTTAGAGTTTTGACGACTGGATAAAGGTAGAAAATTTAATTAGGTCAATATATTTGTGGCGGCGGCTGTGCGTTCTACAGCATGGTTGTGCGATGGGGATGCTCGCGGTGGAGAGGCATCGGAGCTCCTCTAGCGTGGCGCACGAGCAGTGTTAGGGCAGCGACAGTCCGGTGTAGGCTCAAACAGGAAACGAACGCGAATACTTAGTGTGCCTGGAGGTAGCTGTGCGGTGAAGGAGGATGACGTGGCAATGTAAGGGTATGTTTATTTTATTTTATTTTGTTTTAATTTAATTTTTATTTCCACTCGTTTTAACTTGAATAGCTTTTGCGTACGAGGTCCGTTTCATGCGCAGTTTTCTCCGCTAACTTCGTATTGGAATTCTGGACATTTTGGCGCTGGTTTGGACAAATTCTGAGACTGTTGGAATTTTGGGTTTAAATTGGATTTGAATTCAATTTAAATTCAAAAGGTGAGTGTTTTAACCCACTCACAACTTCTAAAATTTCTTATGTTTATTAAATTAATTTATGGTGTGATTAGAAATTCATTTATGACTGTTTGACATATTTTTAATCATCATCTCAGTTAAATTGCATTTATTGAATTAAATTGTTATTTAATTTATTTTTGCAAATAAACTGTCAGTTAGATAGTTATTGAATTTATTATTGCATATAAACTGCCAGTTAGAAAGTTATTTAATTTATTACTGAATATAAACTGCCAGTAATTACCTATTATTTATTATTTGTTATATATTGATGCTATTGTTTGAATTGGATGATGATTGGGATAAATGGTTGATGATTGATATTTGATGAATGGATGTTGCATTATACATTATTATAAACTACAAGTTGTTATGCATTTTATTTCATTCGGGATTGCGGTTTGAAATGATATATAACTGTATTTTTATTTTAAATTACAGATTGAAATGATAAATATCTGTATCACTTGACCATAGGGTGAAAAATTATATACAGACACCGTGGTCTATATATAAAAATATTTTGAAATGATTTTCTATGGTTTTGTAAAGAAATATACGGTTTATGAGATATTGATTTGGATATGGTATAAATGCTATTTTATATACAGTTGAATTCTCGGTTTTAAGCTATGTATAAAATTGATTTAAAGTATAAAAGAAGTTAATAATAAAGTTTAATTTTATTAAGATATAATATGGTTAAGTATTTATTTAAATTATATTTCTGGAGTTTATAATAACTTAAATGAGAATAAGGTGGGAAGAAAATATGATATTGATTTGAATTAAATTATTTAAGAAATATACTCGAATAAATTGGATTTGAAATTTAAATAAAATCGTAATTTTAAAGGGTATGATTTTTATAACTTGATTTTAGTCTAGAGTGATTCAAATGAATATCAAGTTGATTTAAATGAATATATCAAGTCAAATAAATTGAAAGAATATCCAGTTGTTTGAAGTTAAATGTTTTACTTAAATTATATTGGATTTATTAAGTAAACATTTCAAATCTAAATAATAGTAATTGAATTTGATATATATGGAATTATCAAAGAATTAGTTTTGAAATGGTGGAATATTTAAAGCTTTGAATTATATGAATTGAAATGGTTTATTTGGAGGTTCAAATCGGTAATTGGAATTTATTTATGAAATTTAAGAAGCTATTTTATTTTATAAAGTAATTTAATATTTAAACCATTTAAGTATTAAAAGTTATGTTTCAAAGCTATGGGTTTCAAGGTATATAGATTTGAAAGTGCTATGATTTTGGAAAAAGGATATATTTGAAATAAAAATGATATCATATTGATTTGGGTTTTAAAATAGAAATGATATCATATTTATATGGTTTTGAAATGGATATTATATCCTGGCTTTAAAAATATAAACTATTTTGAAAAACCGTGGTGTTATAATAACGTTTGGTTGTTAAAGAGACCGGGATCGAAAGTTGTCATACTCTCTGCCAACTCCGAAAACCGCTTTAACAACTGTGTACGCGGTGGAAATTCCAGAATGAAGTAGGATGGTGGCGGCATTTCCTTTGAGGTAAATACGTGGACTGACTCCCGTGAGTTGGCATAAGGTGGCTAAAACAGGAGCGATTGACGGGCTAAGAAGGTAGCACCTTTTATCGGACACATCCTTTCGATACTATACTCTGACTTTGGATTGATTCGGTGGCCACCTTTACTTTTTGATTTTGGTGGTGTTGTTCGAGGTGGGCGGTTGTAGCTGCTACGCGCTACCACCGGTCCGGAAGCGTAATTCGTATATCTACCCTGGCATTGCCTGGCTGTGTCGTATCACCTACCCTAGCGTGCCTTATACCATTTTATTTTGTACTATACCTATGGAGTGTCCTCTGACGACGCCCAGTACGGGGAGATTACGGTACTGTATAGACTATGGGAATATAAAAGTGTGTTAAAGGCTATATGGGTAACCCCTTAACGCTATTTTAAGTATATTATACTTTACTGTAGACATTATTATAATAGCGTATATTACTACATAGTAGATAGTTTAACGGATCCTTAGGAGACGTGAATCCCGAATATCTCTTAAGTTATTGCACTCACGTTAGACACTGGATAGGAGATGTCAAACCCTGTAAACATCTCTGATGCCATTTCACTCATATTATTTATTGTTGATTTAACTTACATAAGATCTTTTAGTTCTGACTCGAGTGTTTTGTCTTTTCAATTCGCTTGGGTCAGCCTGAGCATTTCAGGATTTGGAAGATCGTATTTTGGAGGACGAAGACGAAGATTTATTATTATTTATTATCGTATTCCACTACATTCATACTGTTCCGCTGTAGTATTTATTTGTTTCTGGTATGTGTTACTCTGATATGTATTGTATAAGTATAATCGAATATTTTGTAATACAGCTTCATGAACTGTATATTTGATTATTATATTTTATCGTTCCCCTGCAAGATTTTATTTTGTTTTTTTTCTTTCTGTCATTCTCTTCTTTTTCTTATTTACCCCATAACAATCCACCCTTCTGTATGTTTTAAGTCTGACGTGTGTGGTTTATCGTCGATTTAAAGCGTACATAAAGGTGGGGCGTTACAGTTGTCCTTGGAACAAATCATTTTAGTATGCCCTTAAATTATATTTAGATCGTAGATGAAGCCCTTTGACAAAACTTTTCTATTCAAAATGATAAAGGGTAAAAGAACAAAGATAAAAGTAGGTAGCAAAAGGTAAGGTATATTATTTCAACCAGCATTTGAGATATTAAAAATCATAGAAATATATTATTTAATACACATAATTAAATATGACAAAAAACAGATAAAAGGAAAAATATAAATTGTAAAATTAAAAGATAAAAGATAAGTTACAAATGTTAAGGATAAATTACAAAAAATAAAACATAAAAGTTTAAACCTTAAAGCAATAGGATGAATTTAAAAGTTAAAAGATAAATTATAAGAGATAAAAGTGAAATGATTAAAGTTAAAAGTAGAAAGTAGAAAAGATGAAAGCTAATAATAAAATATAAGCTAGAATAAAAGATAAAGTTTATAATCTTTAAGATTTGTTTAGATAAAAAAAATTAAACAAAATTGTCACTTTAAAAAAAATTGGAATTTTTTTTATGTAACTAATTTATAAACCCAAAAAAAATTAAAACATCCAACCTAAAAAGTTAGAGATGATAGCAGAATTACAATATCAAAGAAATGAATGTATCTTGTTATGTCTATTGTTTAGTAATCCAAAAATGACAAAAGTACTATTGTAAGAAGGCAGTTAAAATTAAACTTGCTTGAATTACAACCCTAATTTTGACTAAGCATAATATAAATTGATGGAAGCTACACAACATATTAAATTAACTCATACTAATTAGAAAACAGCTGAAAACCTTTTATCATCATTTTATTAACAACAACCACATAAAAGCAGCATCAATGTACTATCTCAAAACCTTCACATGCGTCTTCCTAATTTGGTATTCATGCACAAACAAAATTCAAATAACATATAGGTAAAAATAACAAAATAACCTTTATTTTATAAACTTAAATATTATGCAACTATCAGGATCATAATTATGCAAGTAAGGTTTTGAATTAAAATGAAAATATCATTCAACTAGTTTTTTCTCTAACTTAAATTTAAATCATCATACAACTTGAATTTCTAATCTGAAACACTATGCATCTAGTGTGATAGTGCTTTAGGGGTTCAAGCTTGAAATTTTTTGCAAGATAGTAAAATATTTCGTAATTAATCTATTTTTTTTACCTTAATTGGCTTGGAAGATAGGGAGTCAACGTCATCTTGATGATTTTGAACAAGGTGCGAAGAGTAGTAGATTTGATGAACTCGCAAAAACTGGGTGTAGCAAATGATTTCGAAGAATGAGAAGTGGACTTTTTAGGTTTTGTAAAAATTAAAGAATTGTTTTGGATTGGATTTGGAAGAGAAGGTTAGTTTTAAGGAATTGAGGGCTTGGGCTGTATTTTACATTCGATTTCCTGGAAATTTAGAGCCCATTTGGTTTCGTTTTGATTTTTGTGTTTTCAACACACTATAAAATACAAGAAAATATGGAAAAAAAATTTACTATTCTTAGCCAATGTGATGATTGATGAGAAATGGGGAAGATGAATTGTTTTACATCCTTTTGTTATGTCTCAAAACACGAAATATCAAATAAACTTGTTTTCTATTTTCTGTGTTAATTTCATTTTTCAAAATTGGGTGTTTTTCAACAATACATAAGAAATGCGCATTTTGTTTAGACGAAAACACAAAATTAAAAATAGTACGATTTGAGCCTGGAAACTAATCGGTGTGGGTGTAGAAGTCCTCTGAGCTAAAATCTCCTTTGTCCTACATATAATGTAGGTTTTGTGCGAAAATATATACAATCATTTTTTTCTTTTACCAATACTAGAAGTATAAGATTGTTAAACATTATTTAGGGGCACTTTGTTTCAAAGATTATTTTTTTTGGTTTTAATTTTTATGAAACTATAGCCTAACATGCAAATTTGACCTGAACCGACTTGAGAAGAACCGAACCCGACCCAAACATGATGGTCTAGATTCGGGTCTTGATGATGAAAGTATCATTTAAACCTTATCAAAGCAACTTAAACAAATGAATTGGAAAAAGAACTAAGAAACATAAAAATATGGTATTTTAAGTGTATTTGGCCAAATATGCCTGAACCAAATCGAACCTCGAGCCAGGTCACGTCTTGTTTAAAATGCATAGATTAGACCAACAAAACCCTACCCATCTAGAATAGAGATCCATCGAGCTGGGTCCGTGTCCGACGCATTGTGCCTATTTACTACCATGTTTAATCCATCAAATTTAAAATTTAGATAGGAACTGTAATGCCTCACTAATTCTAATATCTAAAATTAGTGACAAATATCAGCAAGCCATACTTGTGCGCTAGTCTCAGTCGAAAATAGTGAACCATTTGTTATATGATATAAAACCTAAAAGTTTAAACTAAAAAGGGTAAAACCTTATAGCAGAATTGAAAATAATACATACACTAATCCAGGAGATTAATATCACATGACTAAATGCATCAAATAAACATCCACATCTTCATATACATCAATTTTGTAAACAATACATTTAGATGTTTCCTACATCCGGACCACTTTTACCTCCTTTGCCTTCGTTGAAAACTTTATAAATAAAGGGATAAACAATGTTTGGATTTCACATTATCTTATACACCTCGACCTCAAGGGAAGCGTGGGTTATTGCATAAGGACGGCTACATATAACATCTTTGGATCAAATACACATAGCTCCTTGATTAAATACTTGCACCAAGCAGTCGACATAAACATGAAATATCATACCATAACACCACAGTCAATAATCATACAATATTGAGTAATAGTACTAACAGTAATATACGGTCATTTAACATCACAAATGTCCAATGTAATCTCAATCACCAAAAAAATCATAAACAAGAAATACCCTCAAATGTGTAATAATCAACCATCACTGGTAACACAACACTTATAACTCAAATGCAAGTATAAAATTGTATACTAACAACTCTATATTTGTAAAATAACATCTAATTCATCAAATGTGTACTTACTACTCTATATAGGTAGCAAAAACATCAATATCATCATTACAGCAAAACCATAATTTACTATTCAAAGTCCATGTACCAATAATGATAAACTACCGCATAACTTGTCACAATATGATTCCATCTCCATACAACAAACTTACATGATACAATGAATCACATACATTACAGCAACCTAATATAATGTATTCATTTATATTATTTCTTTTTAAATCCAAAATCATCTTATTATTGCTTACTATAAAAAAACATTTATTTATTTTATTCCAAAATAATAATTGTTTCTCAAAATAATAATATACTTTAAAAACCATTCATTATATTTTATTACCTCAAATGTTTCCAACATTATTTTATCAAAATTGTTTTTGAGAAAAATATGTGATTTGGAGAGCACACATGAATATATATATATATATATATATATAGCACATAATAAGGTGCTGCCAACATGCCTGGTAGGTGGCAAATCTATGTACTAGCAACAAAGTCAAAACAGATACCCCTATAATGAGCTCCAACAAAGCCACCGCCCATTACACCCCAATACCGAGCTCCGGCAAGGCCATCGCCCGATATTATGATGATGGAAGTACCTAGAAAACTGAAATAACAACGAAAGCCAAAGATACTGAAAGCCAGCACCCTCCATAAGGAGACTCTAAGTAACCGCCTCAAAAGAAGTAGAGTAATCTAGAGAAGAAAATAATCCAGAAAATAGCACTCAGCACTCCACTCCGAAGACTCCGAATAGCTGAAGGAAGCACCTGATGCAATCAGCAATCCTGGGAATGGCTATCCAGAGCACCTGTAAAAATATGCTAGCTGCCCTGCAAACCTGAAAAGAGACACTAACAACCTATCTAATCCAAACTTGAAACAAAACTAAGAACAATATTAGTATTAATCACATATATGTGTATATAAATAGAATTTATATACATATATGCGAATGTAATATCAAATGAGATAAAATAAAGCAAAGATAATATAATATAAAAACTAACAAATCTAAATAGTAAGGGTAATAAGATCCATACTGTGTAAAATTAACAAATTATAAACTAGAACAATAGTAGCTAAATAAAAAAACAAACAAAATCATGACTAGAAATATCCTTATGAACTTTCAAAAGGGAGCAAATTATGATACACTAAGGGATCATTATTTAAATTAGAAAGGATATCAATACTAATATTATTAGTGTCTAAATTATTATTGTTTTGTTTGAATATATTAATGTTGTTACTAACCTTGTTAAGATATTCCTTAAAAAGATTATTTTTAGCTAATTTATATTTAGGATTAGAAACCCAAATAAAGCAAAAGGAAGAAATTAAAAATATCAGTTTATTGAAATGATTAATGTTATTATTAAAAATTCTTTGATTTCTTTCAAACCAAATGTACCAACAAGAAACAGTGAATAAAGTATCAAGCAAGTATCTATTATCCTTATCAAACTTAAATCTAAAAGTGTTCTAATAGAAAACACAATCAATAATTCTAGTACTAATATTAAAATAAAAAATATTAAGGATATTCATAAGAACAAAATAAGTTTTCATACAATCATAGTAAATATGATTAATATCCTCAGAATGCATATTACAAAAATAACATTTGTTATCAATGTGAATATTTTTTCTTTTTAAAAATTCTATAGTATTTTATTTACCATGCATAATGAGCCACATATGGATTTTAGATTTTGAAGGAGCGTTAGATTTCCAAATAAATTTAAAAAATTTACTAGTTACACCTGAAAATTAATAAATCTATAAAATGAATTGGTAGAATATTTCTTACTCTTATCCACTCCCAACTAAAATGATCATTCTCATTATCAATTATATAAAGATTTAATCTAGTAAAAAGCAAATTAAGCTGTCTAAGGGTTGAACCAACTAGAGTTCTGTTAAAATTAAAAATCCAAGGAGGGTCATTTTCTGAATTAAAAACTTCAGAAATAAATGCATATTTAAAGTTACAAATATCATACAACTCTTTAAACTCATTCTTAAGAGGAATAGCTAAAATCCAACTATCATGCCAAAAGGATGTATTATTACCAGAATGAACAATAATATTAATTCCTAAGTTGAAAATCTCATTACATTTTAAAATGGATTTCCAAAAATAAGATTGGTTACGAGAAACCGAAGGACTAATTTGATAAAGATTATTACTACCATTATAGTAATAATTAGAAATAATTTCCTTCTAGGTGGCATTATCATTGGTATCTCAGAACTTCCATAACCATTTGCCTAGAAGAGACAAATTCGTATTAATCAAATTAATGACACCTAAACCACCATCCTTCTTGGATTTACAGACAGTTTCCCAATTCACTTGACATTTAATGCAACTGTTAGGATTATCACCATTCCATAGATAATCTCTTCTAATTTTATCTATTTTATCTATCACCCAATCAGGAATAAGATGTAAAGACATCCAATAAGTTGGGATAGCCGATAAAACAGAATTAATTAAAAACAGTCTACCAGCTCTAGATAAAATTCTCTCGTTCCAATTAGAAATCCTGTTTCTAATTTTATCAATGATTATTATTCAATCATCATGTCCAAGTTTAGTAGGTCTAATAACAAAACCAAGATATTCATACGGAAAATTCATAGTTTTACAATTTAATGTTTTAGCAACTAAATTTTCAACATTTTCAAAGTCATTTAAAACTAAAATAGAACTTTTGTCAAAATTTATTTTATACTCGATAAAAGCTCAAAACTATAAAGAATAAACTTAAGAGTAATCATGTGTCTTGGAAGATGAGGGGAAAAATGCAAGGTATCATCTGCAAATTGAAGGACTGATTAACCATAACGTGATATATCATTACCAATATTACCCAGAGAACCATTATCAACTACGTTTTTAATGATATTAGCGAAAACATCAGCAGCTAAGTTAAAAAGAAGAGGCGATAAAGGGTCCCCTTGCCTTAGACCTCTCTTAGATTGAATTTTATTACCTATAATACCATTTACCATAATACTAGAATTACCAGTTTTAAGCAAATTCATGATCCAGTTAGTCCATCTATTACTAAAACCTCTAGCATGAAAAATATGTACAAGAAAATACCAATCAACCGAATTAAAAGCTTTATCGAAATCTAATTTTAAGATCGCATAAGTAATATTATTCTTACAACAATGATTAATGTATTCTTGAACAACTTCTACACCATCTGTGATATTTCTTCCTTTAATAAAACCAGATTGTGAACAGTCAATTAGGTCATTCATTCTTATACTAAGTCTATTAGCTAAAACTTTTGAAATAATTTTAACGGAACAATTAATCAAAGAAATGGGTCTAAAAATCTTTTAAATTATTACCACCTACTTTTTTGTGTAGTAAGATAACATTTGCAAAATTAAATCTACCTAATTGTAGATTACCATTATAAAAATCATTAAACATACTAATTAAGTCTAATTTTAAAATTTCCTAAAAAGTTTTGTAGAAAAAAATTGGAAATCCATCCAGCCCCGGGGAATTATCGGCCGGTGAGTCAAAATGGCTTTACGGATTTCCTCTTCAGAAAAAGGAACATCTAACTCTGAAAGATTAACAATGGAAACAGTCGGATAAAGATCATTCCATCTTACATTAATTCTATTCTTACTTTTATTACCAAAAATATTCTTATAATAATCTGTGAAAGCCTTAATGAGATCCCTTTGGTCTACTAATTCGTTAACTAGAATGGAATTAATTGTATTACTACGTTTTCTACCGTTGGCCATATTATATTGTTTTCACTTTCATTAATCCACTGAATTCTGGATCTTTGCTTCCACATAACTTCCTCCTTATCAAGAATAGAGTTAAGTTCTTTTTGTAAGTTAGTGAGAACATTCCGCTCGCCTGGATTTATTTGTCTAATTTCTTCTATCTTGTTTAATTTGAGCATCTCATTAAGAATATTGTCTTTTTTAATTTTGATATTACCAAAAATATTTTTGTTCCAATTCTTAAGAGCAATCCTATGTTCTCTAAGTTTTGAAACAAAAATTTTAGCTGAATTATCACTATATTTAATATTATAAAAAATCATAGACGACCATTTATCATTAATTAAATTAAATAAGCTTGGTTCAAGTAACCACATTTTTTCAAATTTGAAAGATCTACTAATAATTCTATGACGATTGCAAGTGAGAATAATTGGGCAATGGTCTGAAATCGTGTAGGGCAAACCAGACACTCTACAGATAGGAAATTTATCCTCTATTTCATCATTAACGAAAACCTATCTAAGAGAGCCATAGAGGGAGATTCCCTACTATTACTCCAAGTAAACCTATTATTACTCCAAGTAAATTCTTTATTAGAAAGAGAAATTTCAATCAAATTAGAATTATTAATAAAATGGTCAAATTCCTCCATAGAGGAGTAATCTCCCTCTCGAGGAGCACGCTCCCCAATAAAACGAGTAACGTTGAAATCTCCTCCCAAAATCCAAGAACCCGACGCAAAAGATCTAAACTCAAGGCATTCGTTCCAAAGAGTACGTCTATCTATTTTAGAGTTGGCCCATAAACATTAGAAATATTTAAAAAAGAATTATCAAATAGAATAATTAGAATAATGTGTAAAGAGTGTTGTTTGCAAATACATTGAAGTAGTTTAAAAAAATTATCCCTCCAACCAATCATTAAACCCCCAGAAGAACCCATAGAAGGTAAATAAAAACCCAATTTCTAAAATGATATCCACTTAACCTTCTATAGAAATATAAATCAGGGCAATCAATTTTAGTCTCTTGAAGGAGAGCAATGTCAATGGAATAATCTTTAAAAAAAATTCTAACCTTATCACACTTATTTAAGTCGTTCAAACATCTTATATTCCAACTAATGATCCTCATATGCTAGTTTATTTAGCCTTATCAAATTCCTTATTTCTAATAAACTCGCGATCAACCTCAATATCAGTGAAAATGAACACAATACATTAGCTAATTGACTAAACTCAAAGGAAGATAAACTACCTAAAGCATAAGGTGAATAAGTGCTACCCAAACCAGAAAGCATACCTGAGCCTGAATTCGTAGTACCGCTCACGGTACTCGAATCCGGGAACTCACCTGTGGACAAAGAGTGGCTACCCTGTATCCTAACACTACGATGAACAAAACCAGTAGAAGACACAACCTTCCTACGTCTACCTCTCTTCGATGAGGAAGAATAAGAACTGAATTGCGAGCAGCTATAACAACCTCTTTCATTGACGGATGTGGAGAGCCATTGCACAAACTACCAGAGACAACTTCTGTTAGATGACCCAGTGGTGACTCACCCAAATAAACAACAGCTCCCAACTTATCTTCAAAAAATACTGCCTTCTTTCTGCTATCAGACTTTTGACATTTCTGAGAAACCTGATAAAATAAACTGTGTGCATCATGCACACAAGAAACCATATCCATATCAGACATAAATTCATCAAGATCAATACGATCTTCCAAAACTGTGACCTACTCATCATCTAAGTGAATATCTGTTGATAATATCCACTCTTGAAAATCCCCTGACTGTCGCAACAAATTAACATCATCAAAAACAGACTCGACCATGATTTTTGAAACCTCATGCACATTCATTAACTCTTCTGCCAATTTACTATTATCAAACAAGTCTTTTTTGACCTTAGAATCAACAACCATAGGCATATCAACATCCAAAGCTATCAGCCTCCAGTCATAGACAAATATCTCATTTAACTTAGAGAACAGCTCAACATCACCACGAAATTCAAAATCCCAATTTGGTAAAAGATTCTGATGTTCATACGCAAGAAAACTGTCTTAACAATACTACCCAAACAATCAACAGAGGAACAAACTTCTACCTCACTTAAACAAACACAATCATCAGAATACATAGAGTAATCTGAAGTAACCTCTGATTCAAGACAAGCAAATTTGTTGGAGGTAGAAATCTTAAAAATATCCATACTACGAGAGAATGAATTACCTTTTTTGGTCTTTGAAAGGATAAAGCCACTGTTCAAATCTATATCCTTGCCCTTTGTCACTGATTTGGTCAAGAAATGATCATTTATTCAAAGAGAAATATCTGGGTCAAGCAAGTTAGGATCCAATATTGAATATCCTTCTCTTCTTTCATTTTCAAGAATAATACTTTCATCTATATTCGAACCAACCAAGTTTTCCTCTGGTATGACAGATGAATCAGATTTTTTGAAATGATTTTCAGGAACGCTAAAATTATCTCGATTGCCCTTTCCAATGTTTGGCAAGTTTACAATGTTAAAATGAAGTAAAAGATCATCTAAAAACTTTAAGCCCTCATTTCTTTTTTGCCTAAGATAATCGATTAAAATCCCTCTCAACAGAATGAATTTTAAAACAAACTGGAAACCATGTTCCTCTAGCAAAGTTGAAGAGGTTGAAAATTAGAGGAAGAATCGATTTTACCAAAGCAATGTACTGGATCGCCAAATCTTGCTTTGTAGCCCTTACCAATGTTCGGGGAGTTAAAAAAATTAAAACGAAGTAGCATTCCTTCCAGATACTTAATACCTTCGATTCTTTTATGCCACAAATAATCAAGAAGAATCCCTTTTAAAAGCATGATCTTTAATACGAATTAAACTCCGTTTTCAACCAGCGTATCAAAGGAAACAAGGATACTAGAATTTATCAAACACCTATTTCTCTTATGACCAAATTTACCGCAATTGAAGCATATAATTGGATCACGGCACTGAGATACAAAATGGTTGCTATCGCCACATCTAAAACAGAAAATCTTGTTAGATTTTGAATCTATCCATCTTTTGTTTGAAACATGAATCCGTGGATCACGAAATTTGCTTGATGGCAATCGGTCTTTGACCACTTGTGCATAAGAACGGTAGCGAGACAAATCTGGATTGAGATCTCTGTCGATAAAATCCACTTGCGAATAAAAACGATTAACAAAAAATACTTTAATTACTATTTATCTAAAAAATAGTCACAATTAACCAATAACCTACAAACTTATGGAATGTCATTGTCATATCAGCTCTAGGATCATATCTAAAAACCTACAAACTTTGTTATCGCTTCCACTAACATCGAGACACCTTGGCTATTGCGTAAGCAATTTCTTTTTATTTAGAAGTTCTATATCAACATCAATATATTGAAAATCAAAGTTATATCATGCGATAATTTTGCAAGTAAAATCAAAATGATCTTAAGAATGTTGACTAGTGGAATTACTCCATTAATTTCAATATCTGCAATTTATAAAGTCATTTACGTTCAACACGGCTTCATGCAATTCGAACTACATTGATCTTCTTCTTGGACACTTAGTTGCAACCAATGGATCAAATCCTTTCAGACACAATTAAAATAAAACATCATATTTTCTTAATGTAACTAGTTTCCATATTAGATTTAAAGCCTTGTAGCTATGTGGTAGAATCTATACTCTTTATGGCATGTTGAGAAGGAGGAGATTGTTATTACTAACAATTCGTTTTCTTGATATTGAGAAGAAACTCATAGTTTTCCTTCAGTGTGTAAGAATTCTTATTAGAGATTTTGCTATAACTATGTCCATTTTATGCTTCGTTAATTTTGCTTCATCTATGTAATCCATTACTACTTTGGAATCTCAGATTGTACCCAATGCCCCTGCATTACCAATAATTTATCTATAACGAAATTATTTCAACAAGAAGGTGGTATGCCTTAAAACGGTAATTTTCCTCTAACTTGATGGAATAGACATTCAACACATTTATAAACTGCTCATAGACTTACATAAAATGGATTTTGTGATGAGTTTATGAATTGTATATCAAAAATGTAAATTGGACAACCACATATCTTAAACTATTTTGGAATAGGGTTCCTTTTGTTCATCTCTTAATGAAATCACAATTTGATGAAATCAAATTTAACATATGTACTTAGGTACATATCTTTATAGAAAGAAATTACTCAACTACACTCATTAACAATTATACTTTGTCTAACATAGTACGATTACTCCTTACTAGTACATTAATATGTAGTATAGGGATGAGGGACTTTAAGAGTGAATCTTATTCATTTAGGTACTACTGGAACCCTTATCCAAGGTACCCACACATTCAATTCAATCAAATCGTTTTCCATGTTATATTTTTTACTTTCATTTTATATTCTATGAATATGTATTTAATTTTGTTGATCAAATACACATGTTCATGCATGAGATAATTCATCGATGAATTCAATGAAGTAAGTGGATCTGCTTTTGGTATCATTAGAATTTTGACCATATATATCTCTATATACCAATCTGAAGCGTTCGTTAACTATTTTGTTGTGGTCATCAAATAAGTCTTTTTCCCTTAATCATTTAAGATATGATTCACAAATACTATATGATTAAAGATCAATTTCTAAAATATATGGTTTAGTCCATAATTCCAAAATTAATTGTTAAATTTTTAGATGCTTTTGTATTTTCTATGGTTAACATATCATATCATACACATTGTCAAAAATTGACTTATTTTACAAAAAATATTCATAATTTTCATGTCAAAGCAAAACTATATCCATTTGTTCATAATTGAAAATGTTAATATTTCATAAATAATTTTTTCCATATACGAATGTATCTTTCAAAACTTTAAGTGCCCAATAGCAAATGTCATTTGGTATGCTCTCACTATTTCCATTGTTATAGCAATAAAATTTCAAATATGAAGCTCCATTCAACCACTTACTATGGACTATTTATATCTTTTACTATAACTGACTTAAAGTTGACAGCTTTAGATCAAATATCTTGAACGTTATAAACGGTTCTTACAAAGAAAAAAATTATTAGAAAAATTCATTTGGAATAGAAATCATATTTCCATTTCCATATTAAACATATATAATTATGTTAATTAATTGCATTTTATATGTCTCTTCATGAAGTAAAAGTGATCATTCACTCTTTTCATACCAATTGTACCAACATCTTGCCCTTCTTAATCTATCGCTTTCTCTTTTAAAAGGGCGAACCATTCAAAATAGAAACCATTTACTACAAGACTGCACCGAATTCTAATGAATTCTTTATAGAAATGAATTTGGTCATCTTTAACATTTTACAGATGTCAAATAAGTTGCACTTAATTAAGAGGGTCAAAACCGACATTTTAGTGATCGAAACCCTAGATTTGTACATATTTCTTGGTCTAGTGTTGTTTCCAACACAAAAGATCCTTGTTATATTTAATTGTAATGAACACATGGTTTTGCATTATGATTTACCTGCTTTTCTCAAAAGATAGAATTTCAATAAAATTTTCATATAATACAAATGCGATTGTTTATCGTACAACTTTTGCATGTGATCGAGTATGGATCAAATGTCCATACCCTTGTACTACTTAAGAGTTCAAAATTGATGGAAGAAAATAAATAATTTGTGGCAAATTATGTTTAAGTGACTATGTCACAAATGTTTTTAATGGTTATATAATTTGGCTCTAACATGGGTCATAAGGTGAAAATTTGCTAAAAGATTTATTGGTAATTATTTTACATTTCTTCATAAATATTTAACTTAGTCCATTTAGTAAATTTTAATCGTTAAACAATTTTATCAATTATTTTAAATGTGGAAGTTTATATTAGTAGGTTATTTTAATAATATATATGTTCCTGTACTTATAAGATTGGTTTATTATAGTTATCTAATAAGGCTCTCGTTGCATTCTACGTCTTTCAAATCCCTTAACTGAGATATGAGAGTTTCTTAAATTTCTTTAGTGGATGTTGAGATCATGTTGCTACAACCTTGAGGATGCTCAACAAATTGCAGTCCCATAAATGATATATAACAAATTACTAAATATATCTCATATATAACTAATAACATGCTTTTACCGTGCTCTTAATCATCCTAGGACTTTGAGGTACTCATCAAACCATAAAGTACATTAGATACCCTGGACCTATTATTTTGCGATATCTTAAGGGTATAATGTAATACTAGAGGGTGCTCGACAAAGTTATATAACATTCTTACTTATCTAGAGAAAATAAAAACACCATCAAAGATATTTTACGGCTTGAAGATGCTCAACAACCATATATTTGTAAAGTACTCTATTTATATTATAAATGATGGATATTAAATTTGTTTTAAATTTATAATTCAAAATAATTTTATAGGGTATTATTATTGTGGGAATTCGAACTCGAGACCACTCGATTCAAAACCGCAAAGCATAGCAGAAAACAAGATCGTGGTAAGAAGTGCAAAAACAACAAATCAATATATCAATCCAAATCTCAATCCAATCCGATACCAATCACAATCACCAAAAAAGTAATAGAAAACCAAAATAATAACGATAAAATACATGACATACCGATTTATAGTGATTCCACTAACGTCTTGCTAGTGTACATTTTCTTTGAGAGAGAGCATTATTAATACAAATAAGAAGGGTACAAGAGATTAATAACAATGATCAATATTTAAATAGAATTGTTTTTTGGATAAGAAAATTGAGAAAAACTAGGTTCAGATAAACCCTAGTTAATGGAGGATAAAAACCTTAATCAAACCTTTGGAAAGCTAAAGTCATCCTGTTTTGAGTCCTGAAAATAGCTTATACAATGAACCATCCTTCCACGACAAATACCCGATTTACCCTTTGAAGCCCTACAACCAAATTCACAAATTCTAGGCCCAAAATACAAAACTAGACCGCGTTAGAGGTCAATCACAACCTCTTGGACGTTTATTGCAATTCTCGGGCTATAGTAAACCTGGTGTCAGACATATGAGGATTTCTGTTAGACGTTTGACACAACTTTCTGCCCCTACATCTTCAAATTGCGATAATTTGAGCATCCGAGCTCTGATTCGCATGCCATTTTCACCATTATCAAGCTATTCTCGACCTCTTCAATTCACTACATAGTTTTGCCAAAATTCAACACTATACCTCGACACTTTATCCATCTTCATCACCAACAACCAATAGTGCCAAACCATCACCACTTTTACCTTTCAACCAAATAAGCTTGAATACTTTCCCAATTAGCTCCAGCAAAGCCACCGCCTATTGCACTCCATCAACGAGCTCAGGCAAAGCCTCCGCCCGCTAACGAAATGTTGAAAGCACCTAGACAAAAGTACTAAGGAGTGTAAACAAATACTCATTAAAAAGATAGAAGCAATGTCTCACTGATACTCTTCGTTATCCATAACCCAACTTCTCCCTCAACCATGCCACCTCACGGCACCTAGCACTTCAACAAACGAATCAAGTTCGAGCAATGTTCGAACTTGCCAACTAGTAATGCCTTAGTGAATATATCCGTCGCGCTATCCTTTATGTGCACTTTCTAAAGATATACTTGCTTAACTTTATCCACGGGTATTAAAAATGACTGTCTCACATCAATATGATTGGTCCGTGAGCTAAATGCCAAATCCTCCACTAAGTGATTAGAACTTTAGCTATCACATCAACATCGATACTATCTATTATTCGAGGTTTTAACCCAGCAGGAGCCACAAGAAAACAGAAAATCCCG
This sequence comes from Allium cepa, assembly GCA_030765085.1. Classification (NCBI taxonomy): domain Eukaryota; kingdom Viridiplantae; phylum Streptophyta; class Magnoliopsida; order Asparagales; family Amaryllidaceae; genus Allium; species Allium cepa. The sequence continues at coordinate 212,344,979 of CM060945.1, forward strand.
TGACAACAGAATGGCTCAGAACTTAACTAATGAGGCTAAGGCAAGGATTTAACGAGAGACGGGTCATATTACTAAGGCGATAGACAAGTTCAACAAAGCTAAGAAACCAATGTTAGTTCATCCCAATTAGCAGTAAAGTGTATCTAGCTAGTAAATTGTCTTCGAAACGGAACAACGTGCAACGAGACTACGCAAACAACAATGAAACAAAGTCATGGAAGCATCCCACATTTCAAACTCCAAAACTAGCCTAATTGTTTGGATCACCAGCAATCCATGCAAGATGCTTAGATGCCATGGAAGAAAGGAAGCAAAGAAGGACAAAATGGACAATAAAATATGCTAAGTGTATGGATCGCCAACGATCCATAATGGATAGAGAAGACTTAGCGAGCTAGCACACTGGAGCAATGAAAGAGAGCTAAGAAAATAGCTCACACACGAGCCATAATCTATGGATCGCTAGCGATCCATAGACCATGGATCACTAGCGATCCATGTTTCTGGCTCGGATCGCGAGCTGTTCCCCCTAGGTCATTCTGTACCAACCTGCAAGCAATAGAAGAAGTGGCATGGCCTAGAAGCTCTTTAATATCTATAAATACCATCCTTCCTGCAACATAAACTGGATTTTCTCCGGACTAGTTGCTGAAGCTCTGCTGGAAACTTTCTTCACTATATCAAACTCATAACATTCTCCAAAGGGATGCACTGTAATTCTTCAGTGGATTCTAGTTCTGGTGATTCAATCTAGCTATGGATAATCAAAAGCCTTGTAATCAAACACTACTTGTAAAAATCAATCATAATAAAACTATAAAGTGGACATAGGCTTCATTAACAACCGACCCAATATAAAAATCTCTTGTCTCCTTTCTTTTTCGGTCTTTTTCAACATTTACTCTTTATATTATTGCTTTATGAGAACAAGGATGGTGCTTTCATACTCAAACTAGGGCATCGATTCGTTTTTTAGGTTAACATTTTGATGCTTTCACTTAGAATTGAACTCAAGGTCTAGATCTAACTATATATTTTGGATCCCATAGGTGTAGAATTTAGATCTCCAATCTTTGCCTGAAAAATCCACCGTTTGGTTTCAATGACTACTGTAAGAACAACTGTCTCTGAAAGATCCATAGGGGCAGTAATAGCTGGAGAAGATGTCAATCCCCAACAAATAGAAGTAAATAATGCTAACTTAGGGAATCAGGCACCAGCATCCTCCAGTCACCATGAAGTTGTCACCAGGGATGAGTTGAATATGAGGTTAATGAGATCAATCAAAAAATGGAAAGTAGCCAAAAAGCTCTGATGGACAAGCTTAACGCTCTTTTAACATTACAGTCAAATCATGCTACAAGGACTCTGCTTGAACCTGCGGCTGCTATAGAATAAGTGAATTCCTCTATTTCTGGTCTGCATAAGAGAAACGGAAAACAGCCATAAAAAAGGGTGACAACAGGGTTTGACGTGAACAGAAATGCAAGTACTTCGTTGGCCATGAGGCAACCTATTCTTAATTTGAACCAAAGGGCAAAGACTCCATTGCAAAGACTCCATTGGAAGACATAGCTTTGGACCTCTCCGACTCTGAGGATGGAGAGTAAGATGACAAATTGGAAGAATATGCAAATGCATGCGATAATGCCAAGAATACTCAAATTTCTCCGGTTAGGCCAACTGCAAGCCAAAGAGATCATGTAGGAGTGGCACTCCCGAAAACATGAGAGCCTAGGTTTTAGCCCGCTCACCAAGCCCGTTTGCAAAGCCAAACACTTCGCTTAGTGACTGATTGTCATCCTTAGGATTACTGGACATTAGAGACATACATAGCGGATATGGTCAAAACGATTGGTGGAGGAAAATAAAAATAGAAAAGATTATGAATGAGGATCTGCACCAAGTTGGACTCCCTTCGCCGATGAAATCTTGAATGAGAAATATCCAGAAAAATTCACAATGCCAACTATTCCGTCCTAAAATGAGATAAAAGACCCAAAGCCTACTTATACAAATACAATTGGTATATGGATAGAGCTAATGCCTCCGAAGCTATCTAATGCAGATGATTTCCTATCTTTCTTAAAGGAGTTGCGTCGTGGTTCACTAAGCTTCCACTGAGATCTTTCTCTACTTTTGACCAGTTGGCGACAAGGTTCCTTGATCAGTTCAGACTCCACGCTGCAAACCAAAAGACTCATATCCCTGTCTGGATTGTTCCAAGGGTGCAATGAATCATTAGAATCTTTCATGAACAGGTTTAACACCGCCGCAACAGAAGTAAGCAACCCCAAGAAGACAAAGTTTTTATGGTATTGGTAAATGCCATTCACCCAAAAATCGAATTCGAAAAGTGGATTAAGATGAAGCAATCTACCACCAGGAAAGATCTCAATCGTAAAGCAAGTCAGTACCTAAGGTTGGAGGAAGCGCAGGAATTTGAACGGAAGACTACTAGTGTGTAACCGATGAACACTGGGCAGGGTGATGTAGTAGTGAATCAAAACGTGCACGCTTCTAGGGTTGCTGAAAGAATCGCTAGGAAAGACAGAAATTCAAAGAGAAGAAAGCAAAACTCCAATGAGAAGAATGGTACTAGCAACAATAAAAGGCTCAAAGGGTTTAAGCCCGAAGGCTACACCCCCCTGAACGACACATCGGAAAAAAATTCTCTCGATCCAAGGGACTAAGGAATGCAAAAAGCCACTGAAAAAGGAGGCAACTGAGCAGAAAAGTGCTAAGGAAAATTCTACCACTTCCACGAAACACATAGGCATAATATAAACGAATGCCGCCACCAAAAGAATCCAATTGAGGAGCTGATCCAGAACAACAAACTCCAACAGTATTTAAGACAACCACAAAACCTCAATCAATCCATGGATCCTCAGCATCCAAAAGAATGAAAGTATCAAGTTGGAACCAGCGAAGAAGTGTCAAAATGAACTGACCAATGGCTTATTATTGGAACAATATCTAGAGGACCACACCTTTTTCAAAGAAGTTGGGGAGAAACGGAGCGATATGCAAGTTCGTTGAAACATGCTCCAAAAGACTCATGTTCAGCTATAGAAGATGAAACTTTGATCAAGCTGCAAAGGGTTTTGAATGACGACATAGTGTTACAAAATCAAGACACTAAAGGGATTGAAACTCCAACTCTTGACTCGATGGTAGTGAAGTGGGAATAAGACCTGCTGTGTTTCGACGGGTGTTAGTTGATAGTGGTAGTTCAGTTAGTATACTCTTTAAACGTACTTTCGATCAAATGAATATTAGCATGAAAAACGCATCCGTGTTCCAAACAAAGATTCAAGGGTATACCAATTAGCCCAAAAAACTGGTGGGAACAACTGACCTGCCTGTGGGGCTTAGAGAGGGTGAGCGAAAGGTCAACCTTATTCTAACTTTTGTGATCATTGATGAAATGTCAGCATACAATGCCTTCTTGGGATGGCTCGCACTAGCCGACTTCAGAATTGCATTGGCCCAGTGGTGCCTTACAATGAAGTTCCTTATAGAGCATGGATTCAGAATTGTGAAGGGAAACTAGTGCGCCGCCCAGGAATGCTATATTGCAGAAGTGCGTGAGACAAGAAGAAAGGAAAAAGGAAAGGATTTGGTAAAAACTCTCCACGTTCATAAGCCCACCGAATAGCAATTACAGAGCCGCCCTACTTTGGGACCATAGTTGAATCGACAAGGCTTTGGACCTTAGAAAGAAGTGTTCATGGAGGATCAAGCAGTACTGGCAGAATTGACGGTGTCTATCCTAGTCAGTATGGATAACCCAACATGTGTCCTGAAAATTGGATCGCAGGTTGGAAAAAAGATGCGGTCAGAACTAAATTACTCTATGCCAACTTGAACATATTTGCTTGGACGCATTCCGATATGTGTGGGGTATCACCCGAAATTGCCTACCACGCACTCAATATTGACCCCAAATTTACACCAGTGAAGCAGAAAAGGTGCAGCTTAGGCCGTGAACGGTCCAAGGCACTGAGAGAGGAGGTGGACTAACTGATGGCTAACGGCTTTATTCGAGATGCAACTTACCATGAATGGGTATCAAACCTAGTCTTAGTCAAGAAGTCTAATCGAAAATGGTGAACTTGTATTGATTTCTCAAACATAAATAAAGCTTTCCTAAAAGATAGCTTCCCACTCTCCAAAATTGATCAACTTGTTGATGGGACGGTGGGGCATGAATTGCTTTCATTTATAGATGCATCATCGAGCTACAACCATGTCCTAATGCATGAGCCTGATCAAGAAAACACTAGCCTCATCACTGATTTTGGACTCTACCACTATAGGGCAATGCCATTTGGTTTAAAAATGTTGGGGCAACATACCTAAGGCTAGTGAATACTATGTTCAAATACCAGATCGGAAAGACTATGGAAGTTTATAGGGATGACATGTTCGTCAAACCTTGAGCAGCTGCTAAACATCTAGAAAATCTTGCTGAAATGTTTGAAATACTTCGAAAGTATGGAATAAATCTCAAACCATAGCCTCTGTGAAATTCTTGGTGTTCATAGTAAATGCCCAGGACATCGAAGGGAATCCATAACAAATAACAGCTCTACGAGAAGTCCAAGCGCCAAAAAATAGAAAGGAACTTCAAAGCTTGAATGGAAAGGTCGCAACACTGAGCCGATTTATCTTGAAAGCTACAGACATGTGCATACCATTCTTCAATGCACTGAAGAAGGGGAAGTAAAACATTGAATGGAGTGAAGCTTGTCAAAAGGCTTTCGAGGAGATACTACGACACATGGAAGCTTCGCCAATCTTGTCTAAGCCGATGGATGGAGAAGACTGTTCATTTACCTGGCATTCTCACTTCATGCACTGAGCGCCGCTCTCATGTGGGAAAAAGAAAAAATCCAGCGACCCATGTATTATATTAGCAAACGGTTCACTGAAGCTGAGAAGAATTACCCAAAACCAGAATAGCTAGCTTAGTGCCTCTTGATCACATCCTGGAAGTTACGATCATACTTTCAGGCACATCTAATCAAAGTATTAATTAACCAGCCCTTGAAACAAGTGTTGTACCAACCCAATACTTCCCAGCGACTCCTCAAATGGAACATAGAGCAAAGCAAATATGATATCGCATACCATCTTAGGAAAGCCATCAACGGGCAAGCGCTAGCAATCTTCATTGCCGAGTTTACCATACTGGACGATGAGGAAGAAGCACCGCTAGAGGTGGAGACACAATGGAAACTCTTTGTAGATGGTAGCTAACAACTTCTGTTTGGGAGCAACAGTAGTGATCGAAACCCCCGAGGGGTGAGCCATTAGCTATGCTTTGCACTTGGAATTCCCTACTACAAATAATGATGCAGAGTACGAAGCACCGATTGCTGGACTGAAAGTTGTGAAGGAGCTCAAGATAAAATCTATTTACATATACAACGACCCAAAAAATAGACCAACATCCTAGTTTGAGTTTGAAAGCACCAGCCCTATTTTAATAGAGCAGTATCGTAAATAATAGATATCAAGAAAGAATAGTAAAAGAAAGTCGACAAAGAATTTTTATAGTGTTTCGGCGGTTAACGACGCTTACGTCCACTTTATAGGTTTATTATACACCAATTGTTGTTATAAGAGATGAATGATTACAAGGCTTGACTATTTCCTAGCTAGATTGAATCTCTAGAGTTGGAATCCATTGGAGAATCATAGTGCATTCATTTGAAGATTGTTTTGAGGGAGATAGAGACTGTAGAATATTTCCAGCAGAGCTTCAGCATCCGGTCCTGAGAAAATCAAGTTTATATTGCAGGTATGATGGTATTTATATGGATTGGAGACCTTCTAGGCTAGGCCATGTCTTAATTAGCTTGTAGGTAGATAACAGACGACATAGGGAAGTCTGGCTTGCAAAACTAACCAATACAATAGGTCGTTAGCGACCCATAAGCTTGGTTCGTTTGCTAGCCTATGTCTTGCCTCTTTTCTTATTGTTCCATAGCTTGTTGGTTTAAAGGCTGGAAGAGTTGCATGGGTCACTGATTATCCGACCACTTAGGATTTTTCTAGAGTCTGGAATTGAAGATGTTTCCATATCCTTTTGTCGTTGTTGTTACGTTTTGTTAGCAAGGCACTAGCTGCTTAAGTCCAGCTGTTGATTGGACTAAAGGAATGCTGATCTCTCAGCTTCGTTGGTAATAGTTGTTCTCTTAGTTACATAGCTTGGCCCTTATCGATCCCTTGTCTTACCTTTTCTAGTTAAGTCCTGAATCATCCTGTCTATGTACGGTTGTTATGTTCTCTATTGGTTTATGCTGGGTTAAAAAGCCGAATAACATTTGCCCCCAGAGTATGTCTTCATTGTAAACAAGGCGTGCTCTGGAAGTTACCGCTTTCAATATCCATTTATTGATTTCTAAGTAACTGCATTAGGGCTTTACGAATACGCTTGTTATCCCGCTTTTCGGGCAAAAGCCGTGATACCAAAGATTGATTAAAGACAAAAGACAGTTCGCTTCAGAGATTGATCGCACTTCACTCCGCTATGGATATCGATGAATTCTGTCCGAGTCCGGATCGGGCCACAAGTGATAGGGCATAACAAGAAAGGCCATAGAAACCACCAATTCAAGTTTCGAGTCAATCCGAGGTCATATGCTCAAGTTATGACGGATTCAAGTTAAGGAAGACGGACGTCGCTCGGTTCGAAACCATCACTGTCGAACCCAACTAGTTCGAAACCATTTGTTTCGAACCCATAATGTTCGAAACCAACTATTTCGAACCCAACAAAAGAACGTAAGTTCGAATCCATCAGAGTGCTCCTAACTTCGAATCCATAAGACACGCTACCGCTTCGACTCCATGTATTTCGAATCCATCAGACGTTCTCTACTTCGAATCCATGACCTAGACCTTACTTCGAATCCACCAAAGCAGCTATACCTCGACTCCATCAACTATGCGCTAGTTCGAATCCATCTTCACAAGACTACAAGCCCACCATGCGGCATCGCGCTGTCTTCGAATCCAACGTGCTAAGACAACTTCGAATCGATCCGAGGTAACACATTTGGATCGATTCGAACAAACACCATCCCCATCGATTCGAAGACTCACTTCGAATCCAACCACACGCAAAAGACAGGATCGACTCGAAGAGAGACGCCCTGGGATCGGTTCGAAGTACTCGAATCAAACAGGTCGATTCGAACGAGACCACTTCATCGATTCGAACCAACAGAAGGCCGAAGACACCAATTTCGAACCGATCATAACTTCCAATCCACTTATCCAAATCCCATGAAATTTTTACAGTAGTTCACATGCATGTTGAAGAATGTCCACACCAAATTTCGCCTCGATTGGATGCTTCTTTGATCGATTCGAAATTCATTTCGAATCGATCCCAAACTGGGCACGGACTTCGAGAACGCGGGCTTATGGGCCCCCCTCACATGCCAGGCAACCTCCCTGAGCTTTAGGCGGGAATTTGGCCTTCCACACCTATAAATAGAGCCCCTGGTCATTCAGAAAAGGGACAGGAGAATTTGGAGAAGAAAAATAAGCCTAAGCGCTGCCGGAATTACTCCATACCACCTCCTTTGCTGATAATTTCGAATTTAAGTCCATTGTCTGCTGTAATTTGCTTAAAAACACTTGTAATCTTCAAGTATTAAGGAATAAAGTGATAAAGCTTCATAGTGGACGTAGGCGCATAGCCGAACCACTCTAAATCCTTGTCTTCTGTGCAATTTACTTTTATGTGATTTGGAGTTTTGTTAGATAGTCCTTATTTTTAATTCAAGTTCTTCATTTACTATCTCTTCGAAAACTTCCGAAGGGTGTTTGCCCAATTTTGGTGCAAACATTTTGGTGCTTTCACTGAGAAAGAAAAGGAACCAGTTCTTTCTCCTGCTCCGTGGATCTATCTTCGATACCGGATTGCATAAATCTAAGAGGGAGATCCAGACCTCAAATTCGGATTCCTTCTATTCTTTTCAGATTTGCTAAAAATCTAGGACAGGAATCCAACCTTCAGGATGGTTAGTACGAGAACCACTTCCAACGTTGGTAACCAAGAAGGCCGGGATGGGCAGAATCCCGCACAGCTACAGTCAGCCAATCAGGATGCCGCTGGGCAAGCGAATCAGTCAGGTCCAGTTACAAGGCAAGAATTCCAAGCATTACTCCAGGAATTAACTCAAAGCCGACAACAGCTAACTGAGCAGCTGCGTGTCAATGCTGAATTGGCTAACCAACTAAATCGTCAAGGGCGAAGGAAATCAAAGAGGGACCATGCTCCGCATTCTTCCACGGAAAGCTCTGCCTCATCCGACTATGGCGGCAGATCTACACGCCCCAGGTTAGATGGAAGTCATGCTTCTGGTCTCCGGAAAACGTTAACTGTTGGACAAATAAGGGTTGGCCCCTCTGCTAGCTTTCATACGGGACCTTCCTCTCGAGGAGGCGCTGTTCCACAGCACACTGCAGATAACCAAGCCACCGCAGGTGACACAGGAGTTGACATCCGAAATCACTCCAGTCCGAACTACCACCCACAGGAACGTGCCCCAGGATCGAATATCCCAGAAGACGTTGAGCCAAGGAGGCGAGATTCGGATCGTCGACAGCGCCCGATCCCACCTCGCACTGTGGAACCCGACCACACTTTGGCTCGACACCCGTCGAATGCGGCAATGCCTGATCTCTCAGCTATGGTCCGCCAAATGGTTCGCGAAAGTCAAGGTTTAACAAATGACGATTGGGGGATCTCTCGAAGTCACACCCCGTTCACAGATGACATATTGTATGCTGAGCCTCCCCGGCGATTCAGAATGCCGACTCTGCCTATGTATGAAGGAAACTCCGACCCTAGCCAACATATTCTAAAGTATGAATGGTCGATGACTGCTGCCAGAGCTGATGATGCAGTGAAGTGCCGTAGTTTTCCTATTTCCTTGGGGGGGATTGCGACAATGTGGTTTACACGACTACCACCACGGTCTATCTCCTCGTTTGACCAATTGGCAACCAAATTTATCGAACAATTCCGTATGCACATCGCCAGGCCTAAAGACGTAAACACTTTATCTAGTGTCACTCAAACCCCTGGGGAGACGCTCAGGCGATACCTGGAAAGATTCAACGCCGCCTGTGCAGAAATTACTAACCCCAATGATAATTCAATCTTGATGGCTCTGACTAAGGGGATTGATCCCGACTCTGATTTTGGAAACTGGCTAGCTGGGAAACCTCCCGCGTCGTTGGATCATTTCTATTCCAAAGCCGCCCAATTCCTGAGGCGTGAGGATGCGAAACAATCTAGGAAGCAGGACGATGCGAGGCCCAGCAATGAAGGGATTCAAAGCAATGTGGCCGTTAAACAGTCAGGAGAGGGCTCAGGAAGAGTGCAGTTGAATATTCAGAACAAGCAAACCCAGCCAAGGAACGGCGATAATAGAAGTAAGAAGCAGGATCAGAATCGCGGCCCGCGACGTAGGGCGCAAATGTTTGAAAGTTATACACCGCTGAATACGACGTTAGAAAACGTATATCTACAAACCTGTAATGCAATGCAGTATAAGAAGCCGACTCCGAAGCCATCATCGGAGAAACAGATCCAAACGGGGAAGTTTTGTAGATTTCACGAAAGCTATGGACACAACACCAATGATTGCAGGCATCTGCAAGACCTCATTGAGAAACTGATCAGAGAGAGGAAGCTGGATCAATTTGTGCGGGCACCGCAAGCCGGTAGTGCGGGCCCGTCAAACCAAAATCGTGCACAGAACCAAGAAAGACAAGAAGAGGCCGCTCGTACAGGCGGAAGACTGGTCATAAATACAGTCAGTGGTGGCCCTCATCCAGCAGATCGAAGTTGGAGGGAAATGGAATCATACGCCAATTCGATCAGACACGTAAGTTTTGAAAGCTGCAGTACACTTTATGAAGGAACTCCGGCTAAGCAACAGAAGACGATGACGGATGACATCGTATTTAGAAGCCGAGATGCTGACAAAGTCGAAGCCCCGACCATAGACCCACTAGTCATATCCGCCCAGGTTGGTCCTGCTTGGATGAAGAGGATCCTGGTAGACAGTGGAAGCTCAGTAAACATCTTGTTCAAAAGGGCATATGATCAGATGAAAATGGAAGACAAAGATCTAAAGCCTTGTCAATATAGGATCCACGGCTTCGATGGAAGTGCTAACATACCCACCGGAATGGTGGAATTGCCAGTAGAATTGGGAAACGGAGAACGCCGTAGAGTTCGAGTGTTACAGTTTGTTGTCCTGGACATCCATTCACCCTATAATGCCTTTTTGGGCCGACCAGCCCTTGCAGAATTTAGGGCAGCAATTGCCCCGTGGTGTTTGACTCTAAAGTTCCCAACTGACCACGGGGTTGGGGTCATTCAAGGGGACCAGGCTGCTGGGAGAGCCTATTACGTTGCTGAACTACGAGAAGCACAAAAGAGGGAAAAGGGAAAGGGCGTGGGGGAATCTCTCCACGTCCGCTTTGTCGACGATTGACAACTAGCGCCTGGGCCTCGGCCCGGGCACCACGACCAATTCCAGAAGGATCTTGACCCTCGAGACACTGAAGATAATGATGAATCCAAAGAAAGTCAGGCCTCCCCATCCGAGCTGACAATCGATGTTCCAATTGATAACGATGACGATTCGAAGGTCTTGAAAATTGGGTCTCAGCTAAACCTGCAAGCTCAACAGGAATTGGTCGAATTTCTCCAAGCGAATCTAGACGTATTCGCCTGGACGCACTCCGATATGTGTGGAATCTCGTCGGACATCGCGAGCCACACCTTAAATATTGACCCGCGGTACATCCCGGTCAAACAAAAGAGACGCGGTATGGATCCAGAGAGATCTGCCGCCCTCAAGGAAGAAGTCGATAAATTGAAGACGAATGGGTTTATCCGAGATGCTTTGTACCCGGAGTGGGTATCCAATCCTGTACTTGTCCGCAAACCAAATGGAAAATGGAGAACGTGCATCGACTACTCTGACTTAAATAAGGCTTGTCCAAAGGACAGTTTTCCACTTCCTCGAATCGATCAACTTGTGGATTCGACGGCCGGACATGAATTATTGTCTTTCATGGATGCTTACTCTGGGTACAATCAGATACCCATGCATGTGCCTGATCAAGAACATACGAGCTTCGTAACTGACATAGGACTATATTGCTACATGGTCATGCCTTTTGGTTTAAAGAATGCCGGAGCAACTTATCAACGCTTAGTCAACCGAATGTTTGCCGACCAGATCGGGAAAACCATGGAGGTCTATGTAGATGACATGTTGGTAAAATCACGGTACTCCACTGATCATGTCAAGGACTTGGAATCAATGTTCAAAGTCCTCCGGAGGTATGGGATGAAGCTAAATCCGTTAAAATGTCATTTTGGGGTTGCTTCCGGAAAGTTCCTTGGGTTCATCGTTAACGCCCGGGGAATAGAGGCCAACCCCGAAAAGATATGGGCAATCAGGAGTCTTCAAACCCCGAGGACCATGAAACAGGTTCAGAGCCTCAATGGAAAGATTGCAGCGCTGAGTAGGTTCATCTCAAGGTCAACGGATAAATGCATACCCTTTTTCGACCTAATCCGAAAAGGGAGGCGAAACCTCGAATGGACTACGGAATGTGAAAACGCATTTCAATCGCTAGTCCGGCATCTTTCCACACCACCGATTCTTTCAAAACCTGTTAATCATGAACAATTATACCTTTATCTGGCTGTATCTGAAAACGCTATTAGTGCTGCATTGGTTCGGGAGGAAGACCGAACACAGAAACCAGTTTATTATGTCAGTAAACGATTGGCCGGGGCCGAGAAAAATTATCCAAGGCTAGAAAAGTTGGCATACTGCCTAGTCATCGCCTCGAGAAAGCTCCGTCCATATTTTCAGGCTCACCCTATCATTGTGTACACCGATCAACCACTACGACAGGTCCTCACACGACCCGAGACATCTGGCAGGTTACTAAAGTGGAACATTGAGCTGAGTCAATTCGACATCGCATATGTTCCAAGGAGAGCCATACACGGTCAAGTCTTAGCAGATTTCATTGCCGAATTCACTGTTCCTGAAGACTTACCTGAAACTAGTGACTCACCCGAATATGTATGGAAAATGTACACTGATGGCGCATCCAACGATCGGTGTTCGGGCGCAGGGATTGTGCTTGAGACTCCCGAGGGCCGATCCATCTGCTACGCCTTAAAGTTTGATTTCCGGGCAACCAACAATGAAGCTGAATACGAAGCCTTGCTCGCCGGGTTGAAGTTGGCCCGAGACCTAAGAATTATCGCGGTAGAGATATACTGCGATTCTCAGTTGGTGGTATGCCAAGTTCGGGGCGAATATCAGGCCAAGGATCGAAGACTAGCCGCTTATCTAGCCCGGGTCCGAGAAACACTAGACCAGTTTGATTATTATGCCATTTTCTACATACCCCGAGAGCACAATCAGAAAGCTGATGCGTTGGCAAAGTCGGCAAGTACAGGCGAAACTCAACACTTGGGACTCGTCCCCGTCGAGACATTATCCTATCCAAGCATTGATCGAACGGAGAACGAATTCACATTTGAAGCTACCTCCGAGAAGGAATCATGGATGACTCCCTATCAAGGTTACATTGAGCATGGCACACTACCCGAACGGCGAAGTGAAAGAAGACAGATTCTCCGAAAGGTGTCACGATTTGTCATTCAAAACGGAGTTATGTATCGAAGAGGATACTCTGTTCCTCTTCTCCGGTGTATCGCACATGACGAAATCAAGCGAGTGTTGCGCGAGGTGCACGAAGGAGAATGTGGCGATCACACTGGGGGGCAAGCACTTGCCAAGAAAATACTTCGATACGGATATTATTGGCCTACCGTTAACCGCGATGCTATGGATTATGCCAAAAGATGCGATAGATGCCAGAGACACGCTCGGATCCCTAGAGCCCCGCCTTCTGAAATAACCCAAATGGTCAGTCCGTGGCCATTTGCAATGTGGGGGATGGATATAATCGGTGCATTGCCTTTAGCTAAAGGGGGTGCAAAGTACGCCATAGTGGCGGTTGATTACTTCACCAAATGGGCTGAGGCTGAGCCCCTTGCAACGATAACAACAAAAAAGGTGATCAACTTCGTGGTACGCAACATCATCTGCCGGTTTGGTCTCCCGCATACTATTATCACCGACAATGGAGCCCAATTCGACAGTGCTGAATTCAAGGACTTCTGTCTGCGATTTCACATCCATAAGAGATTCTCAGCAGTAGCGCACCCACAAGCAAATGGTCAGGTCGAGGCCGTCAATAAGGTTATCAAGTCTATATTGAAGAAAAGATTGGAGAAAGCTGGGGGCAAATGGGTTGATGAACTACCAATGGCTCTGTGGGCGTACAGAACGACTCACAAAACTGCGACCGAACACACCCCTTTTTCTCTATCCTATGGCTCTGAAGCAGTTATTCCAGTCGAAATGGAAGTTCGCTCTCACCGTGTGACAAACTACGACCCGAAAACAAACGGTATATTGCTTGCTGAATCCCTAGATCTGCTTGATGAGAAGCGAGAAGAAGCCGATGTGAGAGCAGCTGCATATCGAGGTCGAGTCGCTCGAATATACAACGCCAAGGTCCGCCCACGAACTTTTAAATCCGGCGACCTGGTACTTAAAAGAATTTACCCGGTTCCTTCACACATGAACCCAAATTGGGAAGGGCCGTATATGATTTCACGAAAGCTCAGAGATGGCACATTCAAGTTATCAACAGTTGATGGCCTCACTTTACCAAGAGCCTCGAATAGCAGAAGCCTCCGTCACTACTACATCTGACGGGCTTTATTTATCTATCTCTTATCAATTTCTTCTTCAGCATTTTTGTCTTTGCATTTTGAAATTTGAATTTGTAATAAGGCAACTGATTTTGTCATGTTTCTTTCGTTTCAGCAATAAAATGCCATCTCTTCGAGCCAAAAGTTGTGATTCACTGAAAATAACACATTATATCACGTTGCACGAAGAGCTAAATTCCATCACACGGTGGGATTTATTCGAACAGGGAGTAACTGTGATACGACCTGTCGCTCATTGAGTGAGACCCGAGCTCGGGGGCAGAATACAATGCCAGCATTCACAGGGATCGATACACGATATCCTTTTACCGACTCCAACTTCCCAGAGTGTGAATTGGAGTATAAACATCCAATAAACCGTTCCCAGAGTGCGAACGGACTCCAACTTCCCAGAGTGTGAATTGGAGTATAAACATCCAATAAACCGTTCCCAGAGTGCGAACGGACTCCAACTTCCCAGAGTGTGAATTGGAGTATAAACATCCAATAAATCGTTCCCAGAGTGCGAACGGACTCCAACTTCCCAGAGTGTGAATTGGAGTGTAAACATCCAACAAATCGTTCCCAGAGTGCGAATGGACTCCAACTTCCCAGAGTATGAATTGGAGTATAAACATCCAATAAATCGTTCCCAGAGTGCGAACGGACTCCGACTTCCCAGAGTATGAATTGGAGTATAAAACATCCAATAAATCGTTCCCAGAGTGCGAACGGACTCCAACTTCCCAGAGTATGAATTGGAATATAAACATCCAACAAATCGTTCCCGGAGTGCGAACGAACTCCAACTTCCCAGAGTGTGGATTGGGGTATAGACATCTAATCCAGATTCACAAAGCGCGAACTGTGTTCCAAACATCAGTAGCACTCAGAATCCTGGAATGCGGAATAGATTATCGATCTCAAATCGTCATGAGACCTCAAAAGGGGGGCGTGTGCCCAAAGGCTTGCAATAAACGCAATCAGCCACCAGAATATGAGTATTATTCCCCGCAACTAAGGGGCAAAAAGCTGGGTGTTAATCACTGGCTTAAGTGATAATATAATCAGAATCCGACTCATTCATTAAGTCACGACACGAAGCTGTAAAAATACTGAGCGGATACAAAACAAACGCTACAAGGCATTTAGGTAAGAAGAAAAGAATAATTTCCCATTTCATCGGCCAACAAAAACAGGTTTGATTACATGGCAAGTAAAGATGCTTCGATTAAGTGGAGGCCGAATCCACACGTACACATGGCCCAAAAAAAGAACAAGAGAAAAGACAAAAGAATTGTTATCCGTAAACTCTTGACAAAGCAAAGGGCTCACTCTTTCTTCCTCCGATGCTTCTTCCTCGGAGTCGAGCCGGTAGACCCACTGCCTGGCTTCCTGCGAGACTTTTTGCCTTTCTTAGGAACGTCCTCCGGGTCTGGCATAATATCGACATCTTCCTCAGAACTGGAAGGGATGGAGATCCTTTTATGAGGGCGAACCGAAGGCATGGGAGCAGTAACAGATACATGTTCAGCGACACTCGAGACGATTACCGTGCCACCAGGAGAAATCATCATTAGAGAAGATAAGCTTGGGGGAACGGCGTCACCTCCGGGACCAACTGTCACTGTCTTGGCCATCTCGGCACTTATCTCTGCCAAAATCTCCTCCTCTCGAGACAGTTGAGCTGCGCTAGGTACGCCAGTGGTCGTCACAATAGAACTAGAAACTGGAGCAGCTCCGCTCGTCGCAAAAGAGAGGTCAGGCACGGGATCGAGAGGATGACCAAATAGCTCTTCAAACATTTGAACGTCGAATGACATCGATCCTCCCTCTCCTATGTCACCAACCATGGCGGCGGTTGAGATCGCCTCAGTGACAACAACTCCATGCGTGGGATATAAAGCCGAAGGAACAGGGAGCACGGGTGCGACACTCTCGGTCTCTAAACAACAAAAAGTAGAGCTGTCAGACCAAGAAATTCCCTCGAAAACCAATGTATTAAGACGTAAAGGGAGTAGTCAAAATACCCGCCTTACCTTGCCTTGGAGCCTGAACAAGCTCGGGGGCGAGAGCCGTGCCCGAAGACATTTCCGGTTGGTCCGGATTGTAGGCTGGAATAGCATGCGAATCAACTACAGCAACAGCTCCGGACGAAGTCGAAACGGGGACTTCAGTATTCTCGCTATGACGCACAATGCCCGAACCTTCACAAACCTCCGTTTGATGGACTCCAAGTCTTTCTTTTTCAACGGAAACGATTGCTTCATGAAGAGTCCTCCTCTCATCCTCGCTGAGCAAACGCGACTCAAGCTCAAACTCATCTAGTACCGAATCCGGACAAGACATCCTCTTGTTTTCCACCAATTTCTTCCAAGCATTGTAGAGAGGCATCGAGTAATCCCCTAGCCAGGAGAGGTTTCTATACTCCAGTACATTGGCATTATATGTGTCCAAGAGATCATCGAATTCGGCCTCCATTTTGAACCTCTCCGCTTGGACTCTCTCCTCCACCTCCGATTCAACCTCCTTAACCCTTGCAATGGCCGCATCGCGCTCAGTTCGGAAAGATACAGCCTGCTCACACGCTTTTTGCGCAGCCACGTTCGCGTCGTCTTTTTCCTTATTCATATCAGCAAACTTAGCCTTTAGCACCTCCAGTTCCTTAATTGCCGCATCGCGCTCAGCTCGGAAAGATACAGCCTGCTCACACGCTTCCTGTGCAGCCACATTCGCGTCGTCCTTTTCTTTATTCATGTCGGCAAACTTAGCCTTTAGCTCCTCTAGTTCCCTGACTACCGCATCTCGCTCAGTTTCGACATTCTTGTATCGGTGGCCTAAGTCTTCAACTAATGTACAATGTGCCTGTTGCATTTTCGCCATCTCGACCAATGTTTCATCAACCTTCTATAACGACTCGACTTCGGCCTTGCGGGAAGATTCCGCCTCAGATTGGAGTATGTCGACAATACGACTCTTTTGAGCCAAGTCGGCCTCTAGCTTCTCGATGACTTGGGCCCGGTCGAAGGCAGCTTTGGAAGCCTTAACGGCCGCTTTGTACCATTCTTTGTACTGAGCGAAAAAGTCCTGGGTGTAGCTGAGCGCCGTAATCGCGGCATCATCGGGAATTCTTTTAAGATTGGGGGGAAAAATACAAGCATCAAAGCAGATTTCTGGAAAATCTTTCCTCAGTTGAGCAAGCCTGATGGCCCCTTCTCCAGAAGACTCAATAAGGGTCTCTTCCGCAGACGTGGAAGTCGCAACCCCGATTCGAGAACGATGTGGCTCAAGCCTCGAAGCCTGCGAAGATGGCTGATGTCGCAGAGGCTCGGATGTTTGGACATGACTTCGGGATTGCGGAGGAGATCGAGATGGGGAGCGATGTCTACGATCTCTGTCTGATCGTTCCTGGCTAGAGTAACCTCGATGATGATCCTTTGCGTGGTAATCCTGGCCATATTGCCTCCGGTCGCGATCGCGATCAGGGCCCCCACGCCGAGATTCATGATAGGTTGGGGGGTGATGAACTCTCCGGAGTTTGTCCAGTGTAGTCTGACGGCCAGCCATATTACCTGAAAAAGAGATGCAGTTCGGTTGAGGGCCAGGCAAATTAGATATGGCAAGTAAAGCAGTCATGTAGTGTCATGAAGGTGTATGCAAATGTGCAAAGCCTCCGACCAACCAGAAGTATCGGCTGCACTAACGGGTAAAAGCTCGCTTATGTTTAACGCTTCCCGAAGCTCAACCAACCCGGACTCGTGATAAAGAGAAACGCATTCCGGGATGGGAACGTCATCCAGACCTGCGAAAATGTTTCCTGGTTGACAAATAGCGGAGTCAGAAGAAATAATCCCAGGGATCGAGCGAGACACGATTACAGACTTCCGTCTCTTAAATTTAGGAACAACAGCCTTGCCTTTCTGCTTTTTTCCTGTTTTGGGAAAGCCAGCCGCTAGTCCAGTGTCATTAGGCGTCCTCTCATCATCGCTCATCTCTCTTATTGCTGCACCGGTTTTCTTCTTTGCCCTCGGAGCCGATTTCGCCAACCCCTTAACGACAGTACTTTGGTTCGTCTCAATTAAGCCCAGCATCCTTAAGTTATCATCAGTTAAGACCAAGTCAATGTGCCGCAAGTCACCCGGAGTCTCTTGTAGACTTCGGATGACGCTTCTGTATTGACCGCCGTCCGGCCTCGATATGATAGCTGTAATGAAAACATCTGATGTCAGTTCGAATGTCGACAATAACTATTAAAGAAGGCTTACGTATTTTACGGCACTCACGTCTGGACAGCCATCGCCTAGCGAATCCTGGAGGGCATCGGACAAAAAACCATTCATTCTTAAAGTAACTAAGTCTGGTCCAGGCTCCCGTCACAACCTGGCAGTTTCTAACTGCTTCCAGAAAGGTGAAAGACGGACTATCACCTCTACTCTTGAAATTGAATATGTGTCTAATCTCAGCTGGCTTAGGCGGACGAAAAAGGCAGTCCATGAATAATATGAAAACACTATTCAGCAACGCGTGCCCGTTGGGGTGAAGTTGCCCGGGGGCTATTCCAATAAACGACAGCATCTCCCTGATATATTGATTAAACGGAGGAAGGGTTCCGGCTGCACAGGCATGACGATAGAAAGCAGTGTAACCCTCGGGTGGATTGTGAGGTCTATCCTCAACTCCAGGAAGCAAAACGTCATCCAGGGACAAGTTATGTTTCAAACATATCCGGCCTAACAATGCTCCAGAAATATTGGATCGGACGGAGTCTATGGGATCCTCGATAAGTAAGGCCTCCGGCAACTCGTCCGGAGCAGGATCTATCACTTCAGGAAGAATCTCTGGAATTTCTAGCGCTGGATGGAGCAAGCTCTGTAACTCTTGTTGTTCAGTACCCGAAGACGCCATAATTAACTAACTCACGAGAAGGCAGCGTCAAATACAGAGAAAACCCGTATATTCCCCGGTGTGAAGTATATGAATGTGACGTGCAGTGGAAATGCATAACTGAAACAAATTTTACGGGATTGGAACGCGGAGTCCGAACGACAAACCCTCGGAGTCAAAAAACGAAAGCGACCGTCATCGCTGACCGTCACTTTCACGTCACTCCAATACTACTGGCCATCTCAAGTGTGAATTCGTTATATGTGTTTGAGTTACGGTGCCATCGACGAGCTCTCAAAAGAAGGCAGGTCAAGTCAACTTTAGTCATGCAAGGCCAAAGCTCGTCGGAATCAAGTATGCGAAAGAAATTATTAAGTTCGTTAAAATCCGATTTAAAGTTGGTCATAGTTCAGAGGATGAAACAAATCGAAGGAGTGGAAATTCCAGAAACAAGAACGCTAAAATCGATCGACTCGATTCGACACAAGTCAGATCGATGAACTCCGAGTCGGTGCGCTCCAATGCCACGTAGTTCGACTCGACGCAACCTGGAAACGGAGGAGCAGTTCGAACCCATGAAACCCCACCTGACTTCGAACCGATCGAAGATGAGCTCCTTCGAGTCCACCTAGAGCGGTTCGAATCCATGGAGTTTCACCTGATTTCGAACCAATCGGAGTCGAGCCCCTTCGAATCGATGCGCGTATCATTGTTTCGAACCCACCAGTAGTGAGCACCTTCGAATCGATCAGAATGTCGCCGTTTCGAATCGATCACCGCAAGTCCTTTTTTCTTGTTCTCCTGCAGTCATCGATTCGAAGTTGCACGCTCAAAGCCAACTCGAATCGCTCACCCCTGGATCGATGCGAAGACAGTGAAAGACAGTACTCTGATCGACACGACTCAAATGTTTGCATTCCTCAGTTCCGTGGAGTCGACCTACGTCGTTCAAATCTCACCACTCTCCAAAATTTCCAGAAGAAGGGATGAAACAATGCCGAAAAAGTTCCAATTCTATCGTTCTCAATTCGAATCGACCCCTTGGTTACCTGATTTGATTTGGTTACAAGTGGAAGCCTGAAGGAATTTTATCGATTCGTAAAAACCCCTCGTTGATTTGGCTCTGGAAAGTCGATTCGAAGAAACAGCTAAAGCAATGGTAAAAAGTAAAAAGTGAAAACGGAGTCAGCCTCGTGTATTTATATGGATTCCAAAAAGGGATTGGTGTCACTTCGACTCCCATCGATTCGAACGACCAGTTTCGAATCCATCAGAAGTCTCGACTCCATAAGAAATTTCGAATCCATAGAAATTTCGAATCCATCAGAAGTTTCGAATCCATAGAAATTACGAATCCATCAGAAGTTGCGACTCCATAGAAGTTTCGAATCCATGGAAGTTTCGAATCCATGGAAGTTTCGAATCCATCAAAAGTTTCGAATCCATCAAAAGTTTCGAATCCATCAGAAGTTTCGAATCCATCAGAGACAACGACGATTCGAGAGCCATTAATTCATACAATCATAACTTCGAATCCATCAACAACCACTGATAAACACTCTTTGACTTGAGTCTAAAATCATTCCAGGAGAAAATCGGGACAGAATTCGGCAGCAAGCAAAAACCAACATAACTCGTGAACGCACGACGTTAACAAGGACGAAAGCTAATAAACGTGTACACGTATCGAACTAACATTCGATTTTGAACATTTACAGGGACCAAATATTCGCCCGGTTGCAACAACGACAGCCAATGATCAAGCGCAATCACACACAATCAACCATATCAAGGCAAGGTTACGACAATTCTCTAATGAGTTTCAACGAACAGAAAACAATAATCTTCAGAATAACATGGCGACTATTCAAAGCACGTCATGTGCCCACAAGACGTACTTTGGGGGGCAAAATGTTATCCCGCTTTTCGGGCAAAAGCCGTGATACCAAAGATTGATTAAAGACAAAAGACAGTTCGCTTCAGAGATTGATCGCACTTCACTCCGCTATGGATATCGATGAATTCTGTCCGAGTCCGGATCGGGCCACAAGTGATAGGGCATAACAAGAAAGGCCATAGAAACCACCAATTCAAGTTTCGAGTCAATCCGAGGTCATATGCTCAAGTTATGACGGATTCAAGTTAAGGAAGACGGACGTCGCTCGGTTCGAAACCATCACTGTCGAACCCAACTAGTTCGAAACCATTTGTTTCGAACCCATAATGTTCGAAACCAACTATTTCGAACCCAACAAAAGAACGTAAGTTCGAATCCATCAGAGTGCTCCTAACTTCGAATCCATAAGACACGCTACCGCTTCGACTCCATGTATTTCGAATCCATCAGACGTTCTCTACTTCGAATCCATGACCTAGACCTTACTTCGAATCCACCAAAGCAGCTATACCTCGACTCCATCAACTATGCGCTAGTTCGAATCCATCTTCACAAGACTACAAGCCCACCATGCGGCATCGCGCTGTCTTCGAATCCAACGTGCTAAGACAACTTCGAATCGATCCGAGGTAACACATTTGGATCGATTCGAACAAACACCATCCCCATCGATTCGAAGACTCACTTCGAATCCAACCACACGCAAAAGACAGGATCGACTCGAAGAGAGACGCCCTGGGATCGGTTCGAAGTACTCGAATCAAACAGGTCGATTCGAACGAGACCACTTCATCGATTCGAACCAACAGAAGGCCGAAGACACCAATTTCGAACCGATCATAACTTCCAATCCACTTATCCAAATCCCATGAAATTTTTACAGTAGTTCACATGCATGTTGAAGAATGTCCACACCAAATTTCGCCTCGATTGGATGCTTCTTTGATCGATTCGAAATTCATTTCGAATCGATCCCAAACTGGGCACGGACTTCGAGAACGCGGGCTTATGGGCCCCCCTCACATGCCAGGCAACCTCCCTGAGCTTTAGGCGGGAATTTGGCCTTCCACACCTATAAATAGAGCCCCTGGTCATTCAGAAAAGGGACGGGAGAATTTGGAGAAGAAAAATAAGCCTAAGCGCTGCCGGAATTACTCCATACCACCTCCTTTGCTGATAATTTCGAATTTAAGTCCATTGTCTGCTGTAATTTGCTTAAAAACACTTGTAATCTTCAAGTATTAAGGAATAAAGTGATAAAGCTTCATAGTGGACGTAGGCGCATAGCCGAACCACTCTAAATCCTTGTCGCCGAACCACTCTAAATCCTTGTCTTCTGTGCAATTTACTTTTCTGTGATTTGGAGTTTTGTTAGATAGTCCTTATTTTTAATTCAAGTTCTTCATTTACTATCTCTTCGAAAACTTCCGAAGGGTGTTTGCCCAATTTTGGTGCAAACAACGCTATCCCAATGTTGTTGGCCGTCTTTCTTTAGTTTTGACCGCTTTTTCTTACAACATATCACATTTCTGCTATTAGCTTCCAACATGCTTTGGAATCATGAAGAGTTGTAATCGATTAAGTTTGAGATAAATGGATGAAGCTTTCTCTCCTCTTTCTCTCTTCTTTTCCTTTAAATATATATATATATATATATATATATATATATATATGTATATGTATGTATTTACGTATGTATTTTTTATTTTATCCTCTTTTTTCTGGGTCGTTAGCGATCCATGTGGGATGGGATGCTAGCGACCTATCTTCATAGGACATTTTTAACCATAGATTCAGGTAGGGTTGCCTACGACCCATGATGGGTCGGGTCGCTTGTGACCTGATTGCTTGGCGAAAATTCTCATTTTATCCTTGCCTACATATACTCCTCGTGCCGACCTCAATCCATTTCTCGATCCTAACTATTCTACTCCTTCAAGCGACTAAGCTCTTCTACAATTTGATTTCCGATGACCCTTTCCTTAGCTTGACCCTATTCATTGCCTCTTTCGCATCTACTTACTGTTGATCCATCCGAGCTTGCCCATTCCATGAAGTCCTAGCCATCTCATCATCTTGTTCAAATCCATTCCTCGTCGATTCCTTCAAGCCTATTTCGTGAAACCTTAACCAAGCCTTAGCTCATTGCAATCAAGCCCTTCTTCACCATTGGATTGTATCCGACCTAGCGTTAGCTTGCTAGCTCCTTAAGTCGCCACCAATCCATTC
The DNA here is from genome assembly GCA_030765085.1 of Allium cepa. NCBI lineage: Eukaryota > Viridiplantae > Streptophyta > Magnoliopsida > Asparagales > Amaryllidaceae > Allium > Allium cepa. The sequence continues at coordinate 212,367,844 of CM060945.1, forward strand.
AAAGTTCGTTGAATTCAATCCTTTATTCTTCCAATGGCGTAGAAATCAGTTTGAGGTGGGTTTGCTTGAATGGTTTGTTGACTTTGTGTAATGATTTGTCGACAAATATCCATTTGCTACGTTGATTACAAGGAGCTCGAGTTGATTACGGTTTGATGGATCGAGATAGCCAATCGGGTCTTGAGTTTCTTTCGTAAATGTCATTTAGACTGTGATCCAACACTTGACGCATTTTGCTACCTTTGTCCATTAAATCGGAATTGACTGATGTCCATTTTATTAGCTGCTATTGCACATCATGCACATTCACTAGTTGATCTTGATTTCTTCCAAGGACTCGGACTGATCTTGTTCACCAGTTTCACGTTCGACATTCTGTGAGGAGAAGAGTTTTTGTGTCGCTCTGGACAATGGATCCGTTATCGATCATTAATTGATAATGGGTAAGTGCATAAGTGGTAGACATGAAAATGAAAAATGAACCGACATGGGGAGTTTTTTTTCCTTCTTCCACTCTGAGCGAACTATCTACATGGGATAGAGCGTTTGTAGTGCACCGAGCAATGAGTTTATCCCATATATATAGCATACTGCACTCGCCCCAGTTCGCACTCGAAATCCGATATGTCTCTTACAAGTTGATGTCTCTTCGGACTTTAAGCGTGATAGGGGAAACGTAGGAATTTAGGATTGATTTACATGACAGTTTTCATACGTTAGTTTTGTAATATAGATTGAAGCATCCATCTACACACCATAAATCAAGTGGTCGAAGCCTGGCGCTCTCCGAAGCTAAATCATTATCCACCTTACAAGCTTAGTTCGTTCAATTAGTTTCGGTTGGGCCCACCGAGGACCGCACTCCTCCTAAATTTTTAGTCCTTGTTAATCCACCTGAAAGTGCTTCATTAGTGGTTTCCACCAAAGTCCTTCATAATATATGTACACGGCATGAGATTCTCGAAGTGGACGTGCGTCTGCCGATGAAAGACGAATTCGCTCACATGCCACCGTCGAGATACATTGCTTGTCATCGATGCTTGTGTCTGAACATAGTCATGCCTCCCTTCAACGATTTTCTATATGAGATGGAATTTCTCCGTTCATACTTCATCTGAATGGTTACACCATGCTTACTTGTTTGCATCTCCTTTTCATACGGATGTTCAACCGTGCGCTAAGTTTCAATGAGTTATAATATTTTCTGGCATTCAGGAGGAGAGATGATTGTCCCTCTTTGATTATAATTGAGGCCTAGAGGAATTGATAGATCATCTTACGCTTGCAAAGTAGCTTATCACAGTCTAAGACGCAATACTTTTTCGTTACTTGCCTCAAGGGGTTAAACCGTGGATGGACGACTGCGGTTAAGCTTATCTTTCCCATTCGTCAAGCTTCGAAGCTTTGTAATGAAGTTTCTAACTTATTGTACGTCTCTTGCAGTATTCCAAGGCCAAATAGAGATGTGACACTCAATGAAGTTTGTGATACTTTAAAGACCATTAACTCCAAGGAGAGAAGCGTTAAAGTATTACTGACCAATGAAAACCTACACCGATACTGACTATTGGCTCTGAGTAGATCGGCTGTTCAGATTAAAATTCCCTCTCCTAGCCGATCCAGAGTTTGTACAAGATCTACTTCTTTGTCTGACAGCTTTGAGGGAAGTCAGGAGATTGGCAGTCCATCCCGAGGATCACCCGGAGAGGCCTACGAGGAGGAAGAAGCCATTGCGATTGGTCTAAGTGTTTCAGTTAGAATGCCCAAAATCCCAAAGGAAAGGGAAGACGAGTTCATGCAACGAGAAGGCAAAGCCACGATGGACTTAGAGAAACAAGAAGGGGAATTCAAGAGTAGTAGTGACGAGTCTACCATTAGTGATTACTTCTCCTCGGAATCTGAAGGTGAAGACTCGGAGTCTTGTGATGAGACTTCGAGAATGAGTCCTGATTTATCGAGTCCTCCATGTTCTGATTCAAGTGGCAAGGGTAAAGCCCGTGAAACAGAAAGGCATCAAGATTCTCCGAGTATGAATGTCGGAGCGGAGTTCAGAGACTTCAGTGGTTTTTGCATTGACTTCGTTGCACTCACGAAAGGAGATTTTAAATTTGACACGATGCCTTTCTGCTCAAGCCATATCGCACCCTCAGTTAGATCAGTTCTGCTTAAAATGACCGAAGTCAGTCCGATCCCACCTTCGAAAGCCGTTCATTCGGGTTTGTGACAACGTCTTAGACCCATATTAGAAATACACAACACGTTGCACTATGATTACACTTGTTTCCATTCTTTCATTCCTTCATATATTAGCTTAGCTTATGTTATGCTTCTGAAACCTTTTATGTATTCCTCATTCTAGGTATAACGAGAGGACTAGGCTTCTATGACGACTTCAATGACTATACCGATTCACAGCGGTACCCCAGCGCTCCTCCGGCCACCATCAAGTCCGAGAGACGAAAGAAGAGCATAGGCGGAGGAAAGAACTCGAAGCCGAAACCTGTCAACAATCGAAAAGATATAGGGTACGTTCATAAAAAGGCGATTACAATAAAGAGGAAGAGATGAGCCGTCAAAGAAATCAAACTTTGACTATTTCTCCCATCCTTCTGAGCTTGCGTTGAAACACACTTCCGTGGGCCAGGAAACTCCTATCACCTTTGCCCCGATTCTGTCCCCAGCTCATATTTCATCTTCTTCCAACGTTACTGTTGCTTCTGGAGCATCTCGCCCCCACCAGTGGTCGGGCTACTCTCTTCCATAAGGCCACCCTAAGCTTGAGGCAGCGCTTACGGGTTGGTTCTTAAAAGGGGTTAAGTTTTTCTTGGATCTCCACCCCGTTTGCGAGGATTGTTTCATGCCACATCTCCAAGCTATCCAGAATGACCTAGAATAGGCCGAGAAATGGGAGAAGCTCTGCAAGCAGCTTGAAGATATAAACAGAAATAATTATCCGGAGATCCTTTCCTTCAAATCCGAGAAAGATGATTTTGAGAAGGTGTTGGCCTATAGGGACGCTAAAATTAGACAATTAGAGGAGGAAAAGGAGGCAGCACTTTATGAAAGCAAGTGGACCACCGGTTTGATGAAAGAGCTGAAGGATGCTCACAAGAGGATTGAAATCATCTGGAGGGATGAAATTAAAAGGACCCTTGAAGAGGAGACGAAGCTAAAAGAAGAAGTAGTCACTTGCAATGCTATCATTGAAGCACAAAGGAAAACAATCATCGATCACGATCTAATTATCGAGGGGTACAACAAAACGATCTCCGACCAAGCCGAGACCATCACCAAGTTACTGGCTCAAATCGCATAGCTCAGTGCCAATAAGACTGTTATTGAGATTGAGAAGGCTGCAGTGAAAGTGGATTACCCGTACCTCTGGCGTGCCTTCGATAGAAAAATGGAGAAGCCGGACTCGACAATCCTGAACTTTTATGTTAACTCCCTGTTTCATCAGGGGAGCCTTAGCTATCTCGACCCAAAGTATCCACACACTCTTGCCCTTGTTTGGGAGGAAATCTTAGCTCGCTTTGGTTAGATCGATGACATTTACACCGACTAAGAGTTTCGAGATGCTTATCTTAATGAAGAATCCAAGAAAGCGCAACTCGATGGCCAGGAGATCCTCCATGTCGAACAAGAGAAGGAGGCCACCGATGTTGCCTTGATGTCTGCCACTGACTTGCTTACTAGGCCTTCTACCTTCAGCGGGGATGAACCATCAGAGCAACTCCATGACAAACCAATGAGTTTGGTATTTGACATTGTTCCTCTTGTGGTGAAGCGCTCAAAAGAAGGCGACGATGGTGAGTTTGAGGTCACCGTTCATGATCCTTCCTCTAGTGCAGGTAACGTCCATGCTTCTCCCGAATTCGGGAGCCTCCATCCTACACCGCAAGAGCAAGGGGAGTTTAATGCTTTCCTTTCTGATCTTATAGGTCCATCCACTTTTCCTATTGACGTGCCAACTACTTCGGCGCCTATGCCTACTGCAACTTTCACATCTTCTATGATTATTTTCATTCCTACTCTAGTTTCCACATCCACATCTAGTTCACAATCGGGGCCAAAGGCCGAGAAGATAGCAGCGCTCCCCGGCCCGGACGACCCTTCAGCATCTTTGGAGATGATATAACTATAGCCGAGGTTAAGGAGAAGGATACGTAGATGGAGCAACCACAAAGGACTCCACAAGATTTGATTGCCGTCAAGAGGGAAAGAGTGGAGGCGATCAAGGCTTTGAAGAGTTCTTGGAAATCGAGAAAACGCAAGGGGAAGGGAGGCTCTTTTGAGAAGATTTCTGAGGAAGATGAGGAGATCACCACTAAAGTGTTCGTTAATGTTACCGGCAGTGACACTTCTGCCAAAAAGAAGCAGAAACTACCGACCAAAGGTGGAAAGGTAGCGGTGGCAAGAAGCGTTGAGCGGTCGGTGTGAGAGTGTATGTAACGACCCGTAATTTCGCTACTTCAGAAATTAGAGATTTCGTTCGTTTTAAATTTAAAAGAAGTTTAAATCTTAAAATAAATATGTTATATATAATAAATAATCATTTATTCTTATAGTTAATAAATTAAAAAGTATAAATTTAGATTTTAGAACAAATCGACAAAAGTTAAGCTTTGTTAATAATAAATAAAGGCGTAAATAAATGAATTTAAATATTTATTTAAAAAGGTAAATCTTATTTAAAACATCTAATAAAGATAATAGAAGTACAATTATATATTTAAAGATATGTTAAGAATCGTTTTACAAAAATAACCAAAATTTGTCGTATTTTGTCAGTTTTACATACACTATAAAATTAGAGATTTTAATATTAATTAAATATAACTTTAAAATATAAAGAGAAATGTTTTAATTTATTTAAAGAAGTAAAAAGTTCATTTTAAAGTTTGATTTACTTCAATATATAGCTTAACAAAAAGGTCAAATTTTGACTATAAAATTTGTCGACAAAAAACACTATTTTCAACCGAAACAAGTTGTCGACAAGTTGTTGCAACTTGATACATTTTCTAACATATAAATACAACTTAACAAACTATGTTACATGTTACATTTAACAAATGCACTTTGAAAAGTCAAAGTTTACAAATAATTCAAAAAGCACATGATTTGACAAAAGAGTGCAAAAGTAAACACAAAATGACCAAACATGTCAAATCAAAGCAAACATAATTATTACTTTACTTTTCTTACTCCTTAAGTGAAAATGACATAAATCGTGATTTGAAATGTGATGTTAAGTGTTGAAAAAAGTAAGGTTTCTTAAAAAGTAAGTAAATGACATTTTGGTCATTTTACATAACAATATTTTATTCCAAACTTTTTCCTATAAATAGCCAAGCATATCGCTTCCATTTTGACACAAATCATTCTCTTCTTATTCTTCTTCTTTTAAGCTATTTTAATGGCTTCTCTCTTTAGGAGAGGTAGGAGGGTTAAAAATAGTGGAGTGCGTAAGCACTAATCCACTTATTACTCTCTAGCCTCTTCTTAATTCACTTCTTCTTCTTCTCTTCTTAAAAAATGGCGCTTGGCCGTGAGAAATATGGAGGCGGGGAGGCATGGTCGAGATCAAAGCAAAGGTAGAAGCGATGGCCGAGCACTTGGAAAAGGTGGAAGAATGTTTAAGTGGTGGTTTAGTGAAGCGTTGAATTAAACGAATGTTGGTAGGTAGTTAAACGTTTTGGGTAAAGGTGAGAAATTCTCATCGCTTTTGAATTTATATTTTGGTTATGTTAAAACAATCACATTTATACTCTTATGACATATGAATGTTTATACCAAATTGATTGTTAATAAGGATGGTTTGATAGTTGGTTAATTAACTGAATTGTGATAATATATCCCGTTATGATATTTATAGTGAATGATGGATTTAAAATCATATGTTATGTGATTTGTCGAATGGATGTTATGTTAGTGATGAATATGAATATTGGTTATGTTCATTTTGATTAATAATCCCTTTATTAATAAGACCATATTTTAGTGATATGAGATATTTTGAAAAAATAAGTCTCTTTTCAATTAGAAGTGAAATTAAAGTAAAAATAAAAGAGAATTTGAAATTTGAAATGAAACGGATTTAAAAAGGATAATTAATTAGAAATTGAAATTAGATGAATAGTGAAATTGAAATTGAAATCGATTTCGAAAATTGAAGTTTATTTTGAGATTGAATTGAAGTTTAAATTGAAATTAGATTTGAAATCTAAGTTTTAAATTAGTTTAATTTGAAGTTTGAATTGAAATTGAATTGAAATTGGAATTTAAAATTTAATATTAAAATAATGGGAATATAATAATATTATAATATGATAATATTGAAAATTCATTTTAAATACTTTAAAAAGTGAAAATATTGATTTAAAACGATTTGTAATGATTCTATACGCATTAAAATTCAATTTGAATAGATTATTTCAAGTATTGAAAAATAAGTTAAAATTAGGTGCGTCGCGCAAAGGTTGTTCGCGATTTCACGCCGAAAAGTTCAAATGAATGTATAGAGTGGAATATAGCTCGGAATTCTTCGAGATAAGAAAATTCCGGACTATTATATCCATATCTTCTAAACAGAAAATCGCGCTAGTGCAGTTAAGTGACCATAACAAGAAATCTGTTTAAATGAATGTTTTAATTATGAAAAAAATATGAAAAAAATTTGATAAATCTATTTAAATAGTTTAATAGAGATTTAAATTGAAAAATATGAATTATCGAATGTTTAAAAGTTGTTTAAATCAAATAAGCTTATATAGCACTTTCCGCATCACTTTTATGCTGCGAATTCTATAACTTTTGGAATATGAGTTTAAATAGAACGATTTTTCCCAAGATCAATTGTGAATGTTTTTAAAAGGGAAGATAAGCATTTGAAAGATAATTTAGAATCTTTATAAGCAATTCCAAAGTAACATTAATAACTGAGTATGCGGAAACGACTAGTACATTTGTCCCGCTTGTGAGATCTAGGAAGATAAAACAAGGTGTTTACCTAAGGTTAGGATGGAGCAACCAGTGGCCTGAACTTACCTGGCCTATGTTTTCTTTTCTTAGGCGAGAGGTGGAACAGATTGAAAGGAAAGACCGGATTCTCTTAAATAAAAAGATTCTGTTAAGTTTTCAAAATAAAAGAAGATTGGTATTATCCAATAGTTAAGCAATCTCCAAAATGAATGATTTCTATGATCCTAATTACTCAAAAATGTTTGCTAAGATTGATTAAGGGTTTATCGTAAACGATGTCTTAAATAACATTGTTTTTTTGACCCGCCTAAAAGTTATGGAATTTGGATCGAGAGTCAAGTGAGAAAAATTGAGATATTTTCCAAAGTAAAAGAATTAATTTCTTAGAATTATCCTAAGTCAAAAGAAAGAGATTTCGAAATCATTCGAAAAGAATTAAAATGAAAAGAGAGTTAATAAATCCTATATACTCATATTCACTTTTTATCGATGATTGGATTTCGAAGGAACCGTGGTCGGATTTGGGTAATTCCTATCCGGAAACCACTTCGAACCAATGTATACGTTCGAACGTGAAGACATGTTGAAGATGATGATTACTGAAGACCGTGGATCTTCATAGCGCGAAAACTGCTTGTTGAACATGCTCTAGGTTAGCCCCCTTTATAGATTTATTTATAGCAGTGGTCTCCTCGTGATCGAGATTTTTCGGATTGCAAGGACTACTTGCTACTAGTGGTAGTAGGAGAGTGCCTTCGGCTTGTCCTGGACAACTTGTATGGACGTTTGTCTGACATTGCATTTCTAAAGATTACGTACATTGGTTTTACAAACATACATCAATGGTGGCAGAGAAGGCAACTTCTCTTAGCTTAACACCCTCCTTGAAACGTACGAGCTCAAGGGTTGTATTTTTGTGGAAGGCAATTAGTTGTTAACAGAAATGGCAAATGTGGCATTCAAAGATGTGATATGTGCTATGTGAAAAGGTAATCGTTGCCTCAAGCCTCATCAAATCGAAAATGACCGAAATAGGATTAGATGCGGTAAGGCTAAGTGGGTCATTCTCAAGTAGGGTATGGTCATCCGCTTCTAGATATATTTCTTCCCACTATGACATTCGGGATGTAGATTAATGTGGTTTGTATGCTCGGGCGCCCGGTATAAAGGTCGGTAACGACCGGGGTTGACATATTCGGCACTATCTAGTTATAGAGGTGGCCGATCTTGTGTTGGTAGAGGAGCTTTGTGATGGTTCCTCGGGACATCCATCTAGAGGTGTGCCCATTTCGGAAGGTAGATCCTTTACCTGGTCATTTGTATGGAAGTCCATTCTCTAATAAGAACATACAGTTTTGTTTGTAGAGCCTAATATGCTGGAATTTAATAATGGTAACAATTTCAGCTAAGATTAATAAGTTTATTTGCAGATGTTTTCAAAGAATGTTATTAGAAATAATATCAAATGTTTTTATATATAAAAGAGTTTTAGTTATCATAAGGTAAAAACCCGTCCGTGTTTATGTGTAGGCGTGGTCTTATGAGATACTCTTTATTTTCAAAGGATTTTATTCAAAGGCTAATATATGACACTGTCATTTATTAATGATTTTTTCTCACGCTGGTTTATCAAGCCTGATCCGGGTATTTTCAATACGGGTCAGATCCGAGTAGTTTCATGTTAATTCGAAGACGGTTGGAGTTTCCAAAGGAGAGCTGGAGATAGTCATCTACGTAAGGACATATTCTATTATCCGCTGTACTTAGTGTGTTTTATTATGTTTGTCAGTAGTTGTAAGGACAGATGTTTATAACTGTACAACCTGAATTTAGGTCAGATTATGATATTGTATATTAAAATTTTCTGCTGTAAAGAATTTTTTAAAATAATATATGCTATTCCATTCGTGGGAGATTCTGTTCTGTCTTTATTTTCTTTCTACCCTTAATGATCCACTCATTCGTGCAATTTGAGTTGGACATGTGTCGTTTACTGTCGATTCAAAGGGTATGGAAAAATGGGCCTTGACATTTGGTATTAGAGCTTTCGGTTGAGGCGAACACCGAAGCCTGATAGGGGTAAGTCTCATCAGAGGTAGGATTAGTAATATCCTAGGATGAGTAACTCATTAGAGATAGGGTTAGTAACACCCTAGAATGAGATATGAGAGTATTATATATACGAGCGCGTATTTGTAAATTTTATAAAAAGAATGGTTTCGTTTTAGAAACAAGTTGGTAGGTGAAATAATTTTACCTTGGGATTATATTTTATATATTAAAAGGGGATATTATTATGTTTTGGTTAGAAATTAAGGATTGTTTGTAATTTAGCTTAGTAAAACTAAATATGAATATCTTGTGATTAGAATTGCACAATTTGACTATAAGATATTCCATAAAGAATCAATTAATTGAAAGCTAGAATTTAAAACTCTAATCGTATACCCTTAGGTATTTAGTATTAAGAAATAATAATAATTAAGTGATTATCATAATGGATGATTTAAAAGCTAAGCACAAATATCTTGTGAAGTAAAATTTACAATTTGACTATAAGACATTTGATGATAATATTGAAGCTAGAAGTTGTAATTAGAGAAAGTAAAAAGAAAATTCATAGTTAGAAAAATTCTTATCAACAAGATTGGAAAAAGATAAACCTAAGTTGAGACTTTTTACTAAATATAATATAAAAGGATAAGTTCTATAACTTATAAAGAGATAAGTTAATTTGAAATTTAGAAATTTTGTGTAGGTTAAAATCAAAGTGAAATTTAGGAACAAGAGGTATAAGAAATATCATCCTAATAAAAAATTAGAATTAGTGATACATTTAGGGCAACATTTGTAATTCAAAATGAAGTAAAAATAGAAGTGGCTATTTTTGAATGATGTGGTTAGTAGGTTGATTGTTGGATGAAAATGTTTAAGTAACAAATACCATATGAATTAAGTTTCACAATTTGAATATAAGGTATTTGATGGATTTAAGATTAAGAAATTTTGATTTAGAAAATGGATAGGTAAATAAGTTAAGTAGATAATCATAGAATTAAAAGAAAAAGGTGTACACTTAGCAAAGTTGTCTTATTAGTATATGGATAAGATAAATAATGTTAGCTAAATCAAGACCTTAGGTAAATAAAACTAAGGATTAAGTTTTATAGCTTATTAATTTGAGATAATAATAGAATTTCACATTTGTTAAACCCCCCTAATTGAAGTAATGACGATTTGAAGTCGGGGATATGTATATATACTCTTAGAAAGTAAAGGTATATTATACAAATTTAAGTCATATTTGTATGCTTAAGTAATAATGGATTTAGAAGAAAGTAAATGGTTGTGAAATAAACTAGGACTGATAAAAATTTTGGAAAAAATGTATTAGGTAAAAATGAATGTGAATAAGTACATAAGTTAAACGTAAATCATTTCGTCGCACAAATTTTTATCCGAGTTCGAAACTTTGAGGTGTTTACACCAGTCCGTAAAAGGATTTATCACTCGATTCTTGATGGCGAACATTGATGAGGGTTTGTGATTATGAACTCGAGTTTTCTATCATAGTTGAGAGCTATGCAAGGAAAGCAAGGGTTTGTGATTAGGAAGTCTGATCAAACTCCGCACTAGAAAATCGGAGGATCGATACTAGTTCGAAAGTAAAGTTCTGGATTCGAGTAATAGATTGAATCAATTATTACCTATAGTATGATGTTTTGGGTCTGTCTGCCTTGCAGTTGGATAGTTATCTCAAATAGTAGGCACTAAGATATAGTGGTCGGACTGATGTTTTGGTATATATATATAGACCTTAGGTATAGTACATGCTCATGGCAGGGAATGAGTTATGTGGTTGTATTCGTTTATCTTGATATAGTATCAGTGTGGTTGTTTTGGATGTATAGTCTTATTTGGTTGTTGTATATATTATCTTAAGTGTGTAGTACGCACTAGGATGGGTAGGATATAAGTCTGACTTGATGTATGTATATACAACCTTAAGTACATGATAAGTACTCATGTTACTGTAAGTAATCTCCGTATGTATGTTTGGTATCGTTTGTTCTAGTGTTGTTATGATACCGACCTTCTTCTTTTCTATCATCAGTATAAATAAGTCAAATTATTTGAGGATATGAGTATGAGATAGATTCATTTATCTAACTTTCATTTCGAGGATGAAATGCTTTTAAGTAAGGGAGAATGTAACGACCGTAATTTCGCTACTTTGGAAATGAGGGATTTCGTTCGTTTTAAATTTAAAAGAAGTTTAAATATTAAAATAAATATGTTATATATAATAAATAATCATTTATTCTTGTAGTTAAAAAATTTAAAAGGTATAAATTTGGATTTTAGAACAAATCGACAAAAGTTAAGCTTTGTTAATAATAAATAAAGGCGTAAATAAATGGATTTAAATATTTATTTAATAAGGTAAATCTTATTTAAAACATCTAATAAAGATAATAAAAGTATATTTATATATTTAAAGATATGATAATAATCGTTTTACGAAAATAACCAAAATTTATCGCATTTTGTCAGTTTTACATATACTGTAAAATTAGAGATTTTGATATTAATTAAATATGATTTTAAAATATAAAGAGACATGTTTTAATTTATTTAAAGAATTAAAAAGTTCATTTTAAAGTTTGGTTCACTTCAATATATAGCTTAACAAAAACGTCAAATTTTGACTGTAAAATTTGTCGACAAAAAACACCGTTTTCAACCAAAATAAGTTGTCGATAAGTTGTTGCAACTCGATACATTTTCTAACATATAAATACAACTTAACAAACTATGTTACATGTTACATTTAACAAATGCACTTTGAAAAGTCAAAGTTTACAAATAATTCAAAAAGCACATGATTTGACAAAAGAGTGCAAAAGTAAACACAAAATGACCAAACATGTCAAATCAAAGCAAACATAATTATTACTTTACTTTTCTTACTCCTTAAGTGAAAATGACATAAATCATGATTTGAAATGTGATGTTAAGCGTTGAAAAAAGTAAGATTTCTTAAAAAGTAAGTAAATGACATTTTGGTCATTTTACATAATAATATTTTATTCCAAACTTTTTCCTATAAATAGCCAAGCATACCTCTTCCATTTTCACACAAATCATTCTCTTCTTCTTCTTTTAAGCTATTTTAATGACTTCTTTCTTTAAGAGAGGTAGGAGGGTTAAAAATAGTGGAGTGCTTAAGCACTAATCCACTTGTTACCTCTAACCTCTTCTTAATTCACTTCTTCTTCTTCTCTTCTTAAAAAATGGCGCTTGGCCATGAGAAATATGAAGTTGGGGAGGCATGGTCAAGATCAAAGCAAAGGTAGAAGCGATGGTCGAACACTTGGAAAAGGTGGAAGAATGTTTAGGTGGTGGTTTAGTGAAGCGTTGAATTGAATGAATGTCGGTAGGAAGTTAAACGTTTTGGGTAAAGGTGAGAAATTCTCATTGCTTTTGAATTTATATTTTGGTTTTGTTAAAACAATCACATTTATACCCTTATGACATATGAATGTTTATACCAAATTGATTGTTAGTATTGATGGTTTGATAGTTGGTTAATTAATTGAATTGTGATAATATATCCCGTTATGATATTTATAGTGAATGATGGATTTAAAATCATATATTATATGATTGGCTGAATGGAAGTTATGTTAGTGATGAATATGAATATTGGTTATGTTCATTTTGATTAATAATCCCTTTATTAATAAGACCATATTTTAGTGATATGAGATATTTTGTTAAAATAAGTCTCTTTTCAATTAGAAGTGAAATTAAAGTAAAAATTAAAGAAAATTTGAAATTTGAAGTGAAACAGATTTAAAAAGGATAGTTAATTTGAAATTGAAATTGAGATGAATAGTGAAATTGAAATTGAAATTGATTTCGAAAATTGAAGTTTAGTTTGAGATTGAATTGAAGTTTAAATTGAAATTAGATTTGAAATCTAAGTTTTAAATGAGTTTAATTTGAAGTTTGAATTGAAATTGAATTGAAATTGAATTGAAATTGGAATTTAAAATTTAATATTAAAATAATGGGAATATAATAATATTATAATATGGTAATAGTGAAAATTCATTTTAAATACTTTAAAAAGTGAAAATATTGATTTAAAATGATTTGTAATGATTCTATAAGCATTAAAATTCAATTTGAATAGATTATTTAAAGTATTGAAAAATAAGTTAAAATTAGGTCCGCCGCACAACTGTTGTTCGCGATTTCGCGTCGAAAAGTTCAAATGAATGTATAGAGTGGAATATAGCTCGAAATTCTTTGAGATAAGAAAATTCTGGACTATTATATCCATATCTTCTAAATGACGGAAGAAAATCAAAATTTCGATATGTAGATTTTGAATTAAGTCCAAATCAATTTTCTAGAAAAATCGCGCTAGTGAAGTTAAGTGACCATAATAGGAAATCTGTTTAAATGAATGTTTTTAATTACGAAAAAAATATGAAATAAATTTGATAAATCTATTTAAATAGTTTAAAAGAGATTTGAATTGAAAAATATGAATTATCGAATGTTTAGAAGTTGTTTAAATCAAATAAGCTTATATAGCACTTTCCGCATCACTTTTACGCTACGAACTCTATAACTTTTGGAATATGAGTTTAAATAGAACGATTTTTCCCAAGATCAATTGTGAATGTTTTTAAAAGGGAAGATAAGCATTTGAAAGATAATTAGGAATCTTTATAAGTAATTCCAAAATAACGGTTATAACTGAGTATGCGGAAACGTCTAATACATTTGTCCCACCTATGAGATCTGGAAAGATAAAACAAGGTGTTTAACTAAGGTTAGGGATGGAGCAACCAGTGCCCTAGACTTACATGGACTATGTTTTCATTCCTTAGGCGAGGGTTGAAACAAATCGAAAGGAAAGCCTGAATACTCTTAAATAAAAAGATTATGTTAAGTTTTTCAAAATAAAAGAAGATTGGTATTATCCAAAAGTTAAGCAATGTCCAAAATGAATGATTCCTATGATCCTATTTACTCAAAAATGTTTGCTAAGATTGATTTAGGGTTTATCGTAAATGATGTCTTAAATAACATTGTTTTTTGACCCGCCTAAAAGTTAAGGAATTTGGGATCGAGAGTTAAGTGAGAAAAATTGAGATATTTTCCAAAGTGAAAGAATTAATGACTTAGGATTATCCTAAGTCAAAAGAAAGAGATTTCAAAATCATCCGAAAAGAATTAAAGTGAAAAGTGACTTAAGAAATCCTGTATACTCATATTCACTTTTTATCGATGATTGGATTTCGAAGGAACCGGGGTCGGATTTGGGTAATTCCTATCTGAAAACCACTTCGAACCAATGTATACGTTCGAACGTGAAGACATAATGAAGATGTTGATTATTGAAGACCGCGGATCTTCATAGCGTTAAGACTGCTTGTTGAACATGTTCTGGGATGGCCCCCTTTATAGAGTTATTTATAGCAGTGGTCTCCTCGTGATGGAGATTTTTCGGATTGCAAGGACTACTCGCTACTAGTGGTAGTAGGAGAGTGCCTTCGGTTTGTCTTATTCCTAGACAACTTGTATGGACGTTTGTCTGACATTGCATTTCTAAAGATTACGTACATTGGTTTTTACAAACGTACATCAGTGGTGGCGGAGAAGGCAACTTCTCTTAGCTTAACACCATCCTTGAAACATACGAGCTCAAGGGTTGTATTTTTGTGGAAGACAATTAGTAGTTAAGAGAAATGGCAAATGTGGCATTCAAAGATGTGATATGTGATATGTGCTATGTGAAAAGCTAATCGTTGCCTCAAGCATCATCAAATCGGAAATGACCGAAATAGGATTAGGTGTAGCAAGGCTAAGTGGGTCATTCCCAAGTAGGGTATGGTCATCACCTTCTAGATATATTTCTTCCCGCTATGACATTCGGGATGTAAATTAGTGTGGTTTGTATGCTCGGACACCCGGTTTAAAGGTCGGTAACGACCGGGGGATGACATATCCAGTACTATCTAGCTATAGAGGTGGTCGGTCTTGTGTTGGTAGAGAAGCTTTGTGATGGTTCCTTGGGACATCCATCTAGAGGTGTACCCATTTCGGAAGGTAGATCCTTCACCTGGTCAATTGTATGGAAGTCCATTCTCCAATAAGAACCTACGGTTTTGTTTGTAGAGCCTAATATGCTGGAATTTGATAATGGTAACAATTTCAGCTAAGATTAATAAGTTTATTTGCAGATATTTTCAAAGAACGTCATTAGAAATAATATCAAATTTTTTGATATATAAAAGTGTTTTGGTTATCATAAGGTAAAAACCCGTCCGTGTTTATGTATGGGCGTGGTCTTATGAGATACTCTTTATTTTCAAAGGATTTTATTCAAAGGCTGATATATGACACTATCATTTATTATTGATTTTTTCTCACGCTGGTTTATCAAGCCTGATCCGGGTATTTTCAATACTCGGTTCAGATCCGAGTAGTTTCAGTTCAATTTAAGACGGTTGGAGTTTCCAGAGGAGAGCTGAAGATATTCATCTACGTATGGACGTATTCTGTTATCCGTTGTACTTAGTGTATTTTGTTTGATGTTTGTCAGCAGTTGTAAGGATAGATGTTTATAACTGCACAAGCTGAATTTAGGTCAGACTCTGATATTGTATATTAAAATTTTCCGCTGTAAAGATTTTTTTTGAAATAATATATGTTATTCCCTTCGTGGGAGATTCTGTTCTGTCTTTATTTTCTTTCTACCCTTAATGATCCACTTACTCGTGCAATTTGAGTTGTACATGTGTGGTTTATTGTCGTTTCAAAGGGTATGGAAAAACGGGCCTTGACAGTGGACTTGATTTTGGTTTGCAGCTTGCAGGGAGCCTGACTTGTTTTTTTTTCTTTTTTAGTCATTCTGTTCAAGTGTAGAGTCTGCGCTTTGTGTCTTTATTGCGGAGTCTGTATTTTCTCTTTGTTGGCCGTTGTTGTGTGGGTACGACCCCTGCATTTTAATCCCGTGTGTAGAAAATCATAGGTAATGGAACAATGTTTTGAATATATTTTTGTCTATTTATTCATACATGCTCTATGTACTTGTACTTGTTTCATTTCACACTTTACTAGTTCTGTGATTACAGCCAAAGTCCTTCATTCGAACTAACATAACATAGAGATTTACAGCACTTAGAAAATTTTTGTTTCCTTTATTAGAAGTAACATAACTTAGAGATTAACAGCTCATAAAGAAAATTTGTTTAGAAATTCACAAAACTTTGAAAAATTTCTAAAACTTAGTAACTTTTGTTTAGAATTTTTGTTTGGAAGTTGATAAAACTTTGAGATAGAACTTATGAACTTGTTGTTGTTTTGAGTGATAGAACCTGTGAACTCATTGTGTTTGTTTGGTTTTGTCTCAATACAGGTGTATGCCCCCCAGTTTATAGGGTTGTTTACTTCAAACAATTTTCAAGTAGCTGATAACTTAGGGTTTAAATAATCATTATTGAAAAAGTGGCTAAGTTACAACATGATTCTTGTTTTCTTATTTCTTCTCTCTGGGAGTTTTGCAACTTTAGCATGTTGGCTTGGATTATGGAAGTATTTAGGTAAGTATGTAATTTACGCATGGGTACGTATTGTCAATCATTGAGTGCCTTCCTTCTAGCACCAATTATCCCTGATTATATGCGGGGGGTTTCTCATGCTCCTCGGTATTTCCCATCTTCGGGTCAAGTGAGGGCTATTATCTTGGAGTTTAGTGCCCCGCTTGTGTAATGCGCGGCATTTGTTACTCCTTGACGTCACTTATCTGAGAGTGACGTAGGGAGTGTATGTTTGGATGCTTTTCGGCGTTGTTTTTCTCCGTACAGCATGAGAAGTCGGTTTTTGATGTTCGTTGGTGTTGCCTATTTTTAGGCAAAACAAGAGGTCTATTCTGAGCTGCCTCGGTGTTGCCTATCTCCAGGCGATGTGAGAAGTTTGATTTTGATGTTCCTCGGCGTTGCTTATCTTCGGACAGTGCGAGAAGTACATTTTTGATGTTCCTCGATGTTGCCTATCTCCGAGCAACGCAAGAAGTTCATTTTTTATGTTCCTCGACATTGCCTATCTTCGGGAAGCATGAGCAGTTCATTTTGAGTGTGCGGCTTATGAGATGCGCGCTTTGGATGCTCATCGACGTTGTCTATCTCCAAGCAGCGTGAGGAGTTTAGATTTGAATGCACGGCTTATGAGATGCACGACTTTTGATGTTCCCGGGTTGCCTATCTCCGGGAAACACGAGGAGTTTAGATTTGAATGCACGGCTTAGGATGCTTCTCACCAATGCTTATCTCCGGGTAGCGCGAGGAGTTTAGATTTAAACATGCGACTTATGAGATGCGTGGCTTTGGATGCTCCTTTGCATTGCCTATCTCCGGACAGCATAAGGAGTTTAGATTTGAATGTACGGCTTATAAGATGCACGAATTTTGATGTTTCTCAGCGTTGCCTATCTTCGGGCAATGCGAGGAGTTTAGATTTGAATGCGCTGCTTATGAGATGCGTGGCTTTTCACATTTCTCGGCGTTGCCTATCTCCGGGCAATGCAAGGAGTTTATTTTTGACGTTCCTCGATATTGCCTATCTCTGATCAATGCGAGGAGTTCATTTTCGGTGTTCCTCGACATTGCCTATCTTCAGGCAATGCGAGGAGTTTCAACTTGAGTGTGCGGCTTATGAGATGTGCGGCTTTGGATGCTCCTCGACGTTGCCTATCTTCGGGTAGCGTGAGGCGTTTAGATTTGAACGCACACTTATAAGATGCACGACTTTTGATGTTCCTCGACATTGCCTGTCTCCGGGCAATGCCAATAGTTTAGATTTGAATGTGTGGCTCATGAGATGCTTGGCTTTGTATGCCCCTTGGCATTGCTTATCTTCGGCCAGGCGAGGAGTTTAGATTTGAATGCTTGGCATATGAGATGCACGGCTTTGGATGCTCCTCGACATTGCCTATCTCTGAGGGATGCGAGGAGTTTAGATTTTTTTTAGGCATCTCCTGGCTCTGCCTATCTTCGGACAATGCAAGGAGTTAGTTTTTGGCCTCCCGGGGTTGTCAAGGCAACGCCCATTTTTTTGAGAGGCAAGGATCGAGTTCCGCCGATCCAACGGTTTGAGTCGATTTGCTTCCGTCGATCCGTCGGGGAATTATTATGAACACGGTTTGGCTGTTTCAAGAAGAAAACTTTACTAAGGAAATAATTGCAAGTTCTTTTCCTATTTACAATGTCACCGAAAATTTCGGGATGGCTTATTTGCTGAAAAATAGAAAATACATAGAATAGTCTTTTAAATTAAATAACGGCAGAGCGATTCGCTATTCCATGCTCTGGGAACTGCAACCTCGTCGACGGTTGTTAGCTTGAATGTCCCATCTCTGAATTTTTGACTAGTAACATGCGGTGCTTCCCAGTTTGGTCCGAAGGTCCCCGGAACGGGGTGAACTCGCTTGAGCACAAGATCTCCAACTTCAAAGGTCAGACTATGAACTCTAGAGTTGAAGTACCATGCAACCCTTTTTTGGAGGGCGGCAGTTCTTAACTCTGCTACTCTTTTTTCATCGACCATGTCTAGCGATTTGAGTAGGAGTTACTCGTTTTGTGCTTGATTAAAATTCTGCCTTTGGTGTGAGGGGACTTCTAACTCAACAGTAATCATTGCTTCCGAACCATATGCTAATGCAAACGAAGTGTAGCCAATTGCCACTTTGTGTGTAGTTTTGTAAGCCCATAGTGCAAGTGGAAGTTCATCAACCCATTTTCCTTTTGCTTTCGCTAGTCTCTTTTTGATAGTAGATTTGATGACCTTATTTATTGCTTCCACCTGCCTGTTTGCCAGATGAGCCACTGTAGAAAAGCTTTTCTTGATTCGAAAGTGCCTGTAGAAGTCTTTGAGCTCGGCACTTTTAAACTGGGTTCCATTGTCAGTGATAATCTTTTGCGGTACACAAACCCGCAAATGATTTTTTTATTAACAAAGTTAGTAACTTTCTTTGTGGTTATAGTGGCCAGCGGTTCCACTTCTGCCCAATTTGTGAAATAATCTATGACAACTATAGCATTTTTGCCCCCTCCTTTAGCTATTCGAAGGACACCAATCAGATCGATCCCCCATATCGCAAACGGCCATGGGCTAACCATCTGCGTCAGTTCTGTTGAGGGAGTTCTCTTAATTTTGCTGAACCTTTGACAGCGATCGCATCTTATGGCATGATCTGCAGTGTCACGATTGATTGTTGGTCAGAAGTATCAATATTGAAGGACTTTCTTTGCCAAGGTCTGCCTCCAGTGTGGTCTCCGCAATCTCCTTCATGAACCTCCTTCAGGATCCGTCGTGCTTCATCATCTCTCATATACCTAAGAAGTGGGTTTGAGAATCCTCTTCGATAAAATATCCCATCCTGTATCATGAATCTTAGCATCATCCGAAGGAGCTTCTTCCATTTATTTCGATTATTTGGTAGGATTCCTGCAATTAGATAGTCTTTTATCGGTATCATCCATGTGCCTAGTCCAGCAGTGGTCTCGAAAATCTAGTCTACATCCATTTCGTTAATGCTTGGATTGGTTTGAGTTTCGACTGGGACTAATTCCAATGACTGAGCTTTCACGGGACTAGCTAGTTTAGCCAAATAATTTGCCTTGGTGTTTTGCTCCCGTGGGATGCGAGTTATACTGCAGTGCTCAATGTCACTTAGAAGCTCTTGCACTTTGGAAGATACGTGGAAAGATTTTCTCCAAGCAGTTGGTACTCCCCTTTCACTTGACATACGATTGGCTGGGAGTCACTGTATATGTGGATAGACTTTATTTTGAGTTCCTTCACAACCTTCAGTCCCATGATCAGTGCATCGTAATCTGCTTCGTTATTTGTAGCTAGGAATTCTAAGAGCAGAGTATAGCTAATGGCACGCCCCTTAGGGGTTTTGAGTACTACTCCTGCACCCGAACAGAAGTTGTTTGATGCACCGTTGACGAAGAGCCTCCATCGCACATCGGTTTTCGACTGAACTTCTTCTTGCTCGTCCTGTATCTTAAATTCTGCAATGAAGTCGGTCAATGCCTCCCCATTGATTGCTTTCTTTGGGTGGAATGTAACATCATATTGACTCAACTCTATGTTCCACTTGATTAATCGCTCGTAAGTTTCAGGTCGGTATAGGACTTGCCTTCGGGTTGGTCAGTCAGTGCTTTAATTGGGTGGGCCTGGAAGTACGGTCGTAATTTCTGAGACACAATCAAAAGGCAATACGCTAGCATATCTAGTTTTGGATAATTCTTCTCAGCTCTGGTGAATCGTTCGCTAATGTAATACACGGGTCACTTGATTCTTGCTTCTTCCCGCACGAGAGCGGTGCAGAGTGCATGCAGGGAAACTACTAAATAAAAAAATAAGTCTTCTTCATCGACCGGTTTTTATAAGATTGAGGGAGTTTTCATGTGCCATAGCAATTACTCGAAGGCATTTGACAAGCTTCACTCCATTCAAAGTTTTTCTTTCCTTTCTTTAGCACATCGATGAAAGCTACACACCTATTTGTAGCGTTAGGGATGAATCGACTCAGTGCTGTGAAATTTCCATTTAAGTTTTGAAGTTTTCTCTTATTTTAGGTCTTGGACTTCCTATAATGCTGTTATTTGCTTTAGATTATCCTCAATGCCTCGGGCGCTTATTATCAATCTTAGGAATATCCGGAAGGCTACTCCAAAGTGACATTTGAGCAGGTTAAGCTTCATTCCGTATTTGCATAGTATTTCAAAAATTTCAACGAGATTGTCTAGATGGTTAGCCACTGCTTGGGATTTTACTAACATGTCTTCCAACTAACTTTCATAGTCTTCTGAATATGGCATTTGAACATAGTATTTACTAGCCTTTGGTATATTGCCCTTGCATTTTTCAAACCGAATTGCATTACTCTATAGCAGTATATTCCCAAATCAGTGATGAAGCTGGTGTTCTCTTGGTCCAGTTCATGAGATCTGGTTACAGCCCGAGTACGCATCTATAAATGACAACAGCTCATGTCCCACTGTTCCATCCACCAGTTGGTCAATTCTAGGGAGCGGGAAGCTATTCTTCGAACAGTCTTTGTTCAAGTCCGAGAAATTAATACAGGTTCGCCATTTTCCATTAGATTTCTTGACTAGGACCGGGTTTGTTACCCATTAAGGGTAGGTTGCATCTCGAATGAAGCAATTAGCCATCAGTTTATCTACCGCCTCTCTCAATGCCTTAGACCGTTTAGGGCCCAAGATGCTTTTTTTGCTTAACTGAGGTGAATTTAGGGGTCAATATTGAGGGCATGATAGGAAATCTCGGGTGGCACCCTACACATATTGGAGTGTGTCCAAGCAAATACTTTTAAATTGGCGCATAGGAATTTGGTTAGCTCGGACCGCATCTTGTTTCCAAGATGCAACCCAATCTTCAAGACCTGCATTGGGCATCCATACAGACTGGAACAGATATCGTCATTTCCATCGGTGCTGCCCGATCCTTCCCTGAACTCTTCTTCCTAGGGTCCAAAGCCTTATCGAATCGGCTATGGTCCCTAAGCCGGGGGTGGCACAACAGTTGCTATTCGGAGGGTTCGTTGATGTGGAGAGCTTTCCCCATACCTTTCCCTTTTCCTTCCTTCTTGACTTGCGCGATTCCACGATATAGCATTTCCGAGCGATGCTTTGATCTTCTTTCACAATTCTGACTCCGTGCTCGATAGGGAACTTCATTGTAAGTCTCCATTGAGCCAACACTATTTTAAAATCGTCTAAAGCAGGCCGTGCCAAGAATGCATTATATTTTGACATTTCATCCACGATCACAAAAGTCTGAATGAGGGGACTCGTCGCTCACCCTCTCCAAGCTCCACAGGTAGGTGAATTGATTCCACCGGTTGTTTGGGTTCTTTGATAAACCCTTGAATCTTTGTTTGACACGGAGATACACTTTTTATGATAATCTTCATTTGATCAAAAGTACATATGAAAAGTATATTAACTGAACTATACTATCAACTAGCACTTGTCGGACCACGGCGGGCCCGATTCCTACTGTCTCAACCATTGGATCAAGAGTTGGAGCTTCAATTCCTTCAATGTCCTGATTGCGGAACACTATGTCATTGCTTATAACCTTTTGCTGCTTGATTGGCGTTTCATCGTATCGTCTATTGCTAAACACGATTCCTTAGGGGCATGCTTTAATGAACTGGCACATCGTTCCATCTCTCCCCAACTTCTGTGCATGGGATATGGCCCCTCAAATATTGTTCCAATAATAAGCTTTTGGTCAGTTCATTTTGACCCTTCTTTGCTAGTTCCAGCTTTATTTCTCTGCTCTCTAGGAGGTTATGGGACCATAGCTTGACTGGGTTTTTGTGTTGCGAGATAAATATTCTCCAAAGTGTCATTCATGGGGGTATAGTCCATTGTCTAAACTCTCTAAATCTTTTGTCACTGCCACCGCCGTTTCTCTTGTCGGACTTCTGGTTTTTTCTTTTCTGGTTCCCACTCTTTCCTACGACTCCTTGATTATTTCCAGGATTTCATGTGCTTTGATTTATCGTCATGTAATTTTGTTCGACGTTCATCTATTGTATGCCAGCAACCTTTCTTTCCAACTCCTATGCTTCTTTCAATCCCAAGTACTGGTTTGCTTTGCGATTGAAGTCTTTTCTATTGGTAGGTTGCTTCATCTTAATCCATTTTCCGAACTCCATTTCCAGATAAATAGCGCGGACTAACGCCATAAAAACAATGTCTTGATTGGGGTTGCTCACTTCTATCACCACAGTTTAAACCTGCTCATGAATGATCTCAAAGACTCATTGCGCCCTTGTACCAATCTGGATAGGGATACAACATCTTTTAGTTGCACGGTATAGAGCTTGAACTGGTCAAGGAATTTCGTTGCAAGTTGGTCAAAGGTAGAAATAGATCTTGGGGGAAGTCCGGTGAACCACATAGATGCAACTCCTTTTAGAAAAATAGGGAAACACCGGCACCTAATGGCTTTTGTAGCATTGGCTCCGTCCATATACCAGCTACACTTGTACAAATGGGGTTTTGGGTCCTTTGTTTCGTCGTAGGAGGGAATAGTTGGCATAGTGAATTTGTCTGGGTACCTTCCATTCATGATCATTTCGGTAAAAGGGGTCCAACTCGGTGTAGATCCCTATTCATCATCCTTTCGGCTTTTACATTCATCCATCAGCTACTTAACCATGTCTGTTATGTACGCCTCTGATATCGAGTAGTCCTAGGAGTGGCAATCTGTCATTGCACCAAGTGTTTGGTTTTGCAAACGATCTTGGCCTGTGGGTTAACGCCTAGTTTCTCCTGTCTTTGGGAGAGCAACTCCCATAGGACCCCGTTGGCTTGCATCTGACCTAACTAGGGCGGTCTGGACATTTCTAGCGTCATCGAATTCATTGGCATCCTCTTCCACCTGATTACCCTGCTGTCCATCTTTCGAATCGAAGAGATTCACAGCTATGTCCTCCTGTCGGGTTTTGGCTCATTGATTCAAATTCAAATTTTGTTTCCCTACGTTAGGTGGAGTATTCACATTCTCCTCTAATTTACATCCCGTTGTTACCCTTCTTAGTGGCTGCTTTCCATTTCTTCTATGCAGGCCAAAAACAAAGGAATTTTCTTGTTCTATAACTGTTGCTGGTTCAGACATAGCCCTAGGAGCAGTGTTTGATTGTAGGGTTATTAGAGTATTAAGCTTATCCATTAGGGCCTTTTGAGTATTTTCCACTCTTTGATTTATCTCTTTAACCATCTTATTCAACTCATCCCTGGTGACCACTTCATGTTGACTATAGGACCCCTGTTGCTTGATTTCCCAAATTATCACCATTTACTTTAGCTTGCTAGTGACTAACACCTTTTACAGCTATTGATGCCCCCATGGATCTCCTAGAGGCAGTTCTTCTACTTCCAGGAGCCATTAATGTTAAAATAATGAGTTTTTTAAGCAAAGAATAGGGATCTAACTTCTAGACCTATGAGATCCAAAGTATATAGCTAGATCTGGATCCTAAGTTGAAGTTCCCGATAAAGCACCGAAATGTTGTCCTAAAAAAATGGACCAACACCCTAGTTTGAGTTTGAAAGCACCACCCTGTTTTGATTGAGCAATATTACAGACAACAGATATCAAGAAAGAACAATAAAAGAAAGTGGGCAGAGAATTTTTATAGTGGTTCGACTATTAACGAAGCCTACGTCCACTTTATAGTTTTATTATAGGCTGATTGTTGTTACAAGAGATGTATAATTACAAGGCTTTGACTATTTCCTAGCTAGATTGAATCTCCAAAGTTGGAATCTACTGGAGAATCACAGTTTATTCCTTTGAAGATTATTATGAGAGAGATAGAGAGTGAAGAATGTTTCCAGCAGAGCTTCAGCAACCGGTCTCGAAAAGATCCAGTTCATGTTGTAGGTAGGATGGTATTTATATGGATCGGAGACCTTCTAGGCCAGGCGATGTCTTAATCAGCTCGTACGTAGGTAACAGACAACCTAGGGAAGTACATGGGTCATTAGCGACCCATAGACTTGGCTCATTTGCAAGCCAATGTCTTGCCTCTTTTCTTAGTGTTCCATAGCTTGTTAGTTTGAAGGCTTGAAGAAAGGCATGAGTCACTGATGATCCAACCACTTAGGATTATTCTGGAGTTTGGAATTGAAGATGTTTCCATAGCCTTTTGTTGTTGTTGTTACGTTTTGGTGGCAAGGCACTAGTTGCTTATGTCTAGCTTCTGATTGGACTAAAGGAATGCTGATCTCTCGGCTTCGTTGATCCCAGTTGTGGTCTTAATCGTATAGCTTGGCCTTTGTCGATCCCCTATCTTAGCTTTTCTAGTTAAGTCATGAACCATCCTATCTACCTAAGATTTTGTTTTCTGCTAATTTCTGCTGGGTTAAAAACCTATATAACAATTGCACCCAGAAGTTACGACCATACTTTCAAGCACATCCAATCAGAGTATTAATTAACCAGCCCCTGAAACAAGTGTCATACCGACCCGAAACTTTCGGGAGAGTCCTCAAATGGAACATAGAGCTAAGTCAATATGATATCGCATACCATCCTAGGAAATCCATCAATGGGAAAACGTTAGCAGACTTAATCGTCGAGTTTACCATACAGGATGACGAGGAAGAAGCGCCGCTGGAGGTGGAGACACAATGGATACTCTTTTTAGTTGGTGTATTTAACAACTTCTGTTCGGGAGCAGAACTAGTGCTTGAAACCCCGAGGGGTGAGCCATTAGCTACGCTTTGCGCTTGGAATTCCTTGACACAAACAACAAGAAGAGTGCAAAACACTGATCTCTGAACTGAAAGTTGTGAAGGAGCTTAAGATAAAATCTATTCACATATATAGTGACTCCTAGCTGGTCGTCTGTCAAGTAAAAGAGGAGTACCAGGTGCACGGGGAGAATCTTGCCCCATGCTTATCCGAAGTACTAGAACTGCTAACCGACATCAAACACTACACTGCAACTTACATCCCACGGGAGAAAAACACAAAGGTAAATTATTTGGCTAAGCTAGCAAGTTCTAGAGAAGCTCAGTCGTTGGGACTAGTCCCGGTTCGAAACTCAACCAAACCAAGCATAGATGAAATGGACGTCCACTGGATTCTCGAAAGTATCGTCGAACCAGATATGTGGATGAAACCGATAAAGGACTATCCACTTGAAGAAACCCTTCCAACTAACCGGAATCAACGGATGAAGATCCTCCGAAAGGTGCCACTATTCATGATACAGGATGGAATATCCTTATCGAAGGGGATTCTCAACCCCCCTTCTTAGGTGTGTAACCGATGATGAAGTACGACGATTCCTAAAGGAGGTACATTGTAACATCCACTACTTGGAGGCCCAAAACTAATGGCCATGGATGCTGCAGTCATCCATAGTTATTAATCTTCGATGAACAAATACGGCGGTATTAGATACATTGATACACAGATCAAAGAAATATGTAAAAATTTGACAATTCATAAGCATAATACCATACTTAATCCAAAACATTTTGTTGTTCATTACATAATCCCCAAATTATATTAACCACATTCTACAAAATATAATTATTACAAATACGCCAAGAGAGACATATGAAGATGCCTCCTTGGCTGATCATAGTATATATAGTAAGGCTCATAAATCTCCCTTTACAACCAAAACACATGGCAGAAAAACTCTAAATATCCATCTTCCTTCTGCACAACTCCAGAAGCTTTATTCATCAAAGAAGAAAACCTAAGAACCTTAAATCTCAAACTACTTAAAATAAATTGAGTACTCGAGAGTTTAAGGGGAAAACAAAAACTTCGAGTCAGACATAAAGCCTGGTATGAATAATAATTTAACATCTCAATCCTTTTAGATATCTAGTGAGACCACACCGCTTAGCGGAACGTGTTTTCCCCTCACTAGTATTCTAAAATCTTTATAAAGTCATATATTGTGCTTCTGCATCCACAATGGTTAAAAAATATACTTCAAAATATTATGATGATATGCATACTTAAAAATCAAGCTTTACCATTCCCAGATTAATCTAACACGCTGTCATAATTATAGTTTCTAGGGTCGCTATTAACCATTTTTTAATTTTCATGGGTTTACTAATAACCTTGTTATAATTAACAGACTACCTGTCATATTCATAGTTTTCATGGGATTACTATGAACCTGTAGGCTCCTGCCAGTTAGCTTAATTAATTCATATGTCCTCCTGAACCTATCAGTCATTCCAATAACTAATCACCTTATCCTAGATTTCATGGATTGACTAGGAACCTATGGACTTATCTAGTAACTCACTGCGCATCCTAGTTTTCATGGGTTGACTAGGAACCTACTGATACTTCCATTAATCACTTTCTTATCCTAGTTTTTATGGGTTTACTATGAACCTATTGACTGATGTCAATTCTTAATCGAGATATAGTTTTCATGGGTTCACTAGAAACCAATTATCCCTTGCCAACCGTCATTAATGCATAGTTTTCGTGGGTTAACTATGAACCTTTTTGGTATGTGCCAATAACAACCATATCATAGTTTTCATCGGTTTACTATAGACCTTTTGGTATGCACCAATAACTACCCTTTCATAGTTTTCGTGGGTTTACTATGGACCTTCTGGTTTACCTCTAATAACTGCAAACTATAAGGCATCCTATATTTTTTGTCACCCTGACTCTTTGGATATAATTCTACTCATTCAGTAGTTTAAGCAATTTATATTCACTACTGAGTTAACCTTCTGGTGGTTCTACTCCTTTTCCCAAAATATAGTTATGGGTATAATGTGATCATATTCATATTTGAAGAAGCAAAACAATAATTTAACAATAATACTTCTTTGGGTTTGAAGTCCTTGAAATACATATCATAACATAGTTAACACCTTTAACTTATATTTTATCAAGGCAACATGTCCTCAAAATTTCACACTTAAAGCCATTACAAAACTCCTTTATACAAGCCATGGCTACCTTATTGCCTTTTCCCGAAGTATACTCTATACTGAAATCATAAGCAGCCAAAAACTTCAGCCATTTCTACTTCCTCGTTCAACTCTTTCTGAGAGAATAAATACTTTAATGACTTATAATCAGTAAACAACTCAAATCTCTATCCTAAAATATAATGCCTCCAAATCTTCAAGGCAAAGATCGCCGCAACCAACTCCAAGTCATGAGTAGGATATCCAACTTCTTGCGATCTAAGCTGCCAAGATGCGTAAGCAATAATTTTGCCTTTCTGCATCAACACTACTTGCAATCCAGTACCACACACATTAATGTATACTACCAACCCTTGGTTACCATCCGAAACTACTAACATTGGCTCATTGGTTAACACATGCTTTAACTTAAGGAATGCTTCCTCATATTTGTCGGACCAAACAAATTTCAGTTCCTTCGTGGTCAACTTAGTCATAGGTGCTTCTATCCGCGAGAAATACTTAATGAATCTCCGATAGTAGCTAGCAAGTCCAAGAAAACTCCTGATCTCAGTTAGAGTTTCTGGTCTCTTCCAATTATTGACCGCCTCGATCTTAACTGGATCAATTGACAATCTTTTAATTGAAACTACATGACCAAGAAACTTAACTTCTCTCTTCCAGAAATGACATCTGGAAAACTTCGCATTCGGTTGATTCTGCCTCAGTGTTTCCAACACCACTCTATGATGAATCTCATGCTCTCTTTCATCTTTAGAATACACCAAAATTTCATCTATGAACACCAACACAAACCTATCCAAGTGCTCCTTGAAAACCCGATTCATCAAATCAATGAAGAGTGCAGGTGCATTCGTCAATGTTGATGGCATTACTAACCATTCAGACGAACCATACCTAGTTTGAAAAGCCATCAAAGGAATGCTACCCTCCGCCACTCTCAACTAATGGAACCCTGTCGTTAAATCCAATTAGGAAATACTCTGGTTCCACTCATATGATCAAATAGATTGTCTATCCTCAGCAGAGGGTACCTATTCTTGATCGTCCTTTCGTTTAACTTACGATAGCCAAAGCACATCCTTAACGGACTATCCGATTTCTTCACAAATACCACAGCTGCTTCCCAAGGCGAACTACTTGGTCTGATAATATTCTTTCCCTTAAGATCCAATAGCTGCACCTTCAATTACTTCTTCTCTGTGGGTGTCATCCTGCCAGGTGGTCAACTAACAGGTTCAGCTCCCGGTACATGGTCTATTTGAAACTCGACAACTCGTTTCGAGGGTAATTTAGTGACCGGCTCAAATACATCTGCAAACTCCCTAGCCACACGAACCTGACTAAGCTCTTCTCCAACCTCTATGGCACTCAACAAAGCATGAACACTCTTACCGGAATTATCCACCAAGAAAATGATTCGATTATGACTATCTGGGTGTCTCAATGATATTTCCTGATCATGGCTAAATATCCTAGCTTCATACTTACCCAACAAATCCATACCTAAGATGATCCCAAAGTCTACAAAATCGAAAACATACTTGCTGCATGCAAACTTATGACCTAAAAAATTAAGCTTTAACTGGTCACATCTCATCCCAAGAGTTGGATACTCTCCTATTAGATTTGCAACCCTTAAGGAACTAACAAGGTATGTGGGTTCTATACTTAACCTATCAACCAAGTACCGTGATATAAATGAATGCGATGCACTGGTATCAAAAAGTACCCTAACTGGTATACTCTGTATTAAAAGTGTACGATCCATCACAGTCTTTCCTTTCTCTACTATAGTAGGTCTAGAAGAAGACGGTGGTCCAATAGCAAACACCTTCCCTCTGCCTACCCTTACTGGCTCTAGACACTGGTTCTTATAATGCCTAACTTGGTCGCAGTTGAAGCATCTCACATTCTTTCTCTCCGCGACCTTCTTTCCTTTACTATTTCTGCACTCGTGAGCATAATGGACCTTCTTATCACACTTATAGCACACCAAATCACCTTTGCCTTCCTAGCGGCCTCCCCTTTCCAGGCTCCTTTCTTCCTAAAGAACTTCCGTTTCCTTCGCTAGGAAACCTGGGATTCAACTGGCCTCTCTCTAGCTGAAACAACAAGCATCTCCTCATGTCGGATGGTCATCTTCGCCATCACATGATAAGGTTCTCTAATATAAGTCACAACCATTCTGCCTAGCTCTGGCCTCAAACCTCTAATGAATCACTCATTCCTCCTAACATCCATGTCAACGAAAGCATAACCATATCGAGATAGCTCATCAAACTTAGTAGCATACTCGATCACAGACATTTATCCTTGAACATGGTCCATAAACTTCTTCATCAACGCCGATTTGGCAACCTCGGAAAAGAACCTCTACTCAACCACCTCCTAAAGTCAGCCCATGTCAGCTCTTCCTCCGGCACTCCTACCGTCACACTGTTTCACCAATGTAGCGATAACCCTTGTAATTGTCTAGTGGCTAGCCTTCTCTTCTCTCCATCATTCAAGCCTAAATCTGTAAAGATCCTTTCGCTGTTCAACAGCTAATTCTCTACCTCAACAAAATCTTCCATTCTAGCAAATGGCTTTCCTACCAGACTAACATAGTCTATACTCAGCTTACCACAATTATAACAAGCTGGAACTATAGGATTAGCTCCACCAACATTCCCAACAGATCTTGCTTGCAAAAGTTAAGCTAACAACTGATACACCATCCCCGCATCTATTGGAGGAGTTCCAGCACTTACATTGGCATTAGCATTTTAGTTAGCATTAGCTTGTTGACCTTGGTTTCCCGAAGTATTAGGTCGAGCATTTTCGTTAGTTGTGGTGCTTCCTCCACCTAGATTTCCTCTTCCGTTTCATGCCTCTATATCTCCTTTCTCATATGTCTACATACAAGCCTTAGTAAGATACAGTAGAACGGTCTAAGAGAGAGGGGGATTACGTACTTAGATATATACCTATATATTAAATACAAGTACATTACTATAGCATTAAACCAAACCCCGATCATAATTTTATATTCATTGGATTTTGTTTGAAAAAGCTTTTAGGTTTAACTATTCTTTTAAAGTTTCATAAACCTATGCTCTGATGCTAACTTGTAACATCCCCCTATTTGGAGGCCCAAAACTAACGGTCACAGATGCTGCAGTCATCCATTGTTATTAATCTTCGACGACCAAATACGGCGGTGTTAGCTACATTGATACACAAATAACATAAATATGTAAAAAAAAATTAACAATCCAAAAAAATATTTCCACATTCAATCCAAAACATTTCATGTTCATTACATAATCCCCAAATTACGTTAACCACGTTCTACAAAATATAATTATTACAAATACGCCAAGAGTGACATATGAAAATGCCCCCTTGGTTGATCAGAGTATATATAGCAAGGCTCGTAAATATGTCTTTACAACCAAAACACATGGCAGAAAGCTCTAAATAAATTGAGTACCTAGAAAACAAAAAATTTAAGTAAGACACAAAGTCTGGTATGAACAATAATCTAATATCTCAATCCTTTTAGATATCTAGTGAGGCCATGCCGCTTAGCAGAACGGGTTTTCCCCTCACTAATATCCTAAAACCTTTATAAAGCCATATACTATGCTTCCGCATCCACAATGGTTAAAACATATACTTCAAAATATTATGATGATATGCATACTTGAAAATAATTAGGTTTTACCATTCCAAGTTTAATCTGACACCCTGTCATAATTATAGTTTCTAGGGTCACTATTAACCTTTTTTTTAATTTTTATTGGTATATTAATAACCTTGTTATAATTAATAGACTCCCTGTCCTATTTATATTTTTCATGGGATCACTATGAACCTATAGGCTCCTGCCAGTTAACTTATTTAATTCATGGGTCCTTCTGAACCTATAAGTCATTCCAATAACTAATCACCTTATCCTAGTTTTCATGAGTTGACTAGGAACCTATGGACTTATCCAGTAACTCACTGCACATCCTAGTTTTCTTGTGTTGGCTAGGAACCTACTTATACTTCCATTAACCACTTTCTTATCCTAGTTTTTATGGGTTTACTAGGAACCTATTGTCTGATGTCAAATCTTAATCTTGATATAGTTTTCATGGGCTCACTACAAACCAACTAGCCCTTGCCAACTGTCCTTAATGCATAGTTTTCATGGGTTAACTACGAACCTTTTTGGTATGCTCCAATAACTACCTTATCATAGTTTTCATGGGTACTATGAACCTTCTAGTATGTACCAATAACTACACCATCATAGTTTTCATAGGTTTACTATGAACCTTCTGGTTTGCCTCGAATAACTACAAAGTTTTAGGCATCTTATATTTTTTGTCACTCTGACTCCTTAAATGCAATTCTAATCATTCGAGAGTTTAAGCAATTTATATTCACTATTAAGTTAACCCACCAGTTCTTCTACCCCTTTTCCTAAAATACAGTTATGGGTATAATGTGAATATATTCATATTTGAAAAAGCAAAACAATAATTTAACAATACCACTCCTATGGGTTTAAAGTCCTTGAAATACATATCATAACATAGTTAACACCTTTAACTTATATTTTATCATGGCAATACTTCCTCCAAATTTCATACTTGAAGCCATTACAAAACTCCTTTATACAAGCTGTGAGCTTTTCCATTAAAAATTAGAGTATGGATTTTCAAACTTTCAAAACCAAACCTTTCGACCTTGTCGAAAGGTCTTCAAAATCTTAATCTTTTGAAACAATTGAAAACATTCAGCAATTCAAACCTTTCTAAAGCATTCAACTTTTAAAATACAAACCTTTCAAAACTATTGGATTTTACCTTTTGAAAACTTACTGGGCTCTAGTTAAAACAGGCGGTAGGTCTTTTTCTAAAACCTTTCGGATACAAAGGAAGCAACCTTTCGACCTTGTTGGAAGGTCTGCTTCAAAAGCTTTAGCATTTCATTTAAAATAGTAGACCTTAGCCTTTTAAAGCAACTCCTTCAAAAGCTTGGTTTATAGTTCAGTTATAAAACAAGGGTAAATCATCTAAGTCAAAGGCTTTGATACCTTTCGAAAACAATGGGATAAGTGGATAGTATTTAAAACAAGTAAACCTTTCGTCTTTGTCGAAAGCAACGACTTCGAAAGGTTGGAAAAAGCATTTATAATCTTTCGACTATGTTGGAAGGTTCAAAACAAAACAATAATAAGTGACCTATTTGAAAGCGACCAAGTTGAAAGCTCTAATTCGAAAGCAAAGCATGTGAAAGCTTTAGTATATAAAACAAACATATCCAAACTCTTTGGCCATCAACCTTTCAACTAAGAACCCTTCGACTCTGTCCAATTCATTACGTACCATGTAACTTGATACTATATGCATTGGTTTGTCCTCGTTGAAAGCTATAACCTTTCGACTAAGTCGAAAGGTCTGGGTCGGAAGGTTTATTATCGTAAAAGGCTGAAACATGCTAAAAGTATGATTTCTTTGTTTTTAACTTAAAAATGATAGCTTTTCAACTAACCTGCCTTTTTTTGTCAAATTCTCATTGGTTAACAATTTCTTTTCAGAAAAATGCTGCCACTATTTTTTGATTTAAATAATAATTTTATTTTTTAAAATGCCCCTTCTCCTTAATTAAATATATAAAACATTCAAGTCCTATACCTCAAAAAATTTACATATTCATTAAAACACCTAGGAAAAATCTTGAAAAATCCCCAAAAAACTATTTTGATATGTTTTTCAACATTAAAAAATATCAAACCCAAATAATCATTATTTTAGCCGTAAATAATTTATAACCCAATAAATCATTTTCTTTACAAGAAAATTAATATAAAATCCACATAAGCTCATAAAATATGATAATTGAAACCCATCTCCAAAATCATGTTTTCTATAACATAAAATTTTCCCGTCGCATTAGAAATCATTTCTTCTCAGCTTTATTCTAAAACCATGTATATCTACCTTATTAAACATCCTTGTTTAATCCATATATTTCGTAAATCAAGCACATCATCATTCAATATCATAAAAACAAATTTATCGTTAAATCCGAAACCATTTGATGTAAATATCAAAATAGATATGTAGAAACTATTATTCATCTTAGATTTCATAAGGAAATTGAAGTTTAATTGAGATTGATTTCTCTAGCTTGAACCTTAAGCTTTTAAGTTGATCTTCTCTTCTTTCTCTTAATGGCCGGCCTTGCTGGCTTATGTTGTTTTGGTGAAATGATGTTTTGGTGAAATGAACGTGCATGACTTAATGAGAAAGGTATAAGGGTGGGAAATGTGGGCCGCTATTTACCCTAATGCCCTTTTGTTTAATTACCTAACCATTTATATAAGTTCATTAGATTAAATAAGCATGACCACCTAGTTTATTAATCAATCTCAATCTTCTTATCTACATTATTCTATTTAATTCATTCTAATTAAATTCCTCGAATAACATCAATAAAAATAGGGGTGTTACATACATAAAGGCGAATGTAGAGACCACACTACGGACCAAACCCTTGTGAAGAAAGTCCTTCGATACGGGTACTTCTGGCCAACAATAAATCGCAACGCTGCAGATCGCACCAGAAGATGCGTTCTCTGCCAAAGATTCAGCAAAATTAAGAGAATTACTTCAATGGAGCTAATGCAGATGATCAGTCCATGATCGTTCGCAATATATGGGATCGACTTGATTGGCGTCCTGCCAATAGCAAAAAGTGGGACCAAATATGTTATAGTTGTCGTAGATTATTTCACAAAATGGGCCGAGGCGGAACCACTGGCCACCATAATCATAAAAAAAGTTATTAACTTTGTTACTAAAAATATCATGTCAAGTTTGGTGTGCCGTAAAAAATCATCACTGACAATGGAACCAATTCGAAAGTGCCAAGTTCAAAGACTTCTACAAGCACTTTCGAATTGAAAAGAGCTTTTCCACAATGGCTCATCCCCAACAAAACGGGCATGTGGAAGCGATAAACAAGATCATCAAGTCCACCGTAAAAAAGCGACCAGAAAAAGCAAAAGGAAACTGGGTTGATGAACTACCACTCACACTACTGGCTTAAAGAACTACCCATAAAGTGACAACTAACCACACTCTGTTCGCCTTAGCATATAGTTCAAAGGGTACTTTTGGCACAGGTCCTTATTAAGTTTCAAAATTCATGAAAAGTCCTTCACTAAATTTCAGTGTAAATTAGGACCCTGTTTTTTATTCACGATTATTGCAGAGCATGATGCAACTTTTCCTAAAAGTTGCTGACATTTCCGCAACTTTTCTGTGCACTTTGAACATAGTATATGAAAGTTGCTAAAATATCAGCACTTATTTATAAAAGTTGCTCACATTTCAGCAACATTTATGTACACTGTGAACACAGTTTATGAAAGTTGCTGAAATATCAGCACTTATTTATAAAAGTTGCTAA
Organism: Allium cepa; assembly: GCA_030765085.1. Taxonomy (NCBI): domain Eukaryota; kingdom Viridiplantae; phylum Streptophyta; class Magnoliopsida; order Asparagales; family Amaryllidaceae; genus Allium; species Allium cepa. Next base: position 212,402,838 of record CM060945.1, read on the forward strand.
CATTTAAGCAATAATTTTTCTTTGTTTCTAGAAAATAAGGACTGAATTTACAATGAAACTTTGACAGGGAAAGTTGCTAAAATATCAGCACTTATCTATAAAAGTTGCTGACATTTCAGCAATAATTTTTCTTCGTTTTCAAAAAACAGGGACCCGATTTACAATGAAACTTTGACAGGGACCCGGTTTACAATATGAAAGTATGATAGGGATGCCTTCCTAATTTCCACTAGTTCAAAAGCAATGATTCCTATTGAATTAGAAGTCCCCTTGCACCGAAGGTAGAATTTCAGTCAAAAGTAAAATGGGCAGCTACTACTCGAATTGCTAGATATGGTTGATGAAAAAAGAGAAGAACCAGAGTTGAGAACTACCACCCACCAAAAAAGGGTCGCACGGTACTTCAACTCCTAAGTTCAAACCTTCAAAGTGGGAGATCTTGTGCTTAAGCGAGTTTACCCCGTTTTAGGGGCCTTCGGTCCAAACTGGGAGGGACCATATGTAGTCAATCAAAAGCTAAGAGGCGGGACTTTCAGGCACAACTGTCAACAGAGCTCAAGTTCCTATGGCATGTAACAGTTACTTTGTCGGAAGGCTACCTTATGTACTTTTTACTTTCCAGTAAATAAGCCATCTCAGAATGCTCAAGGCATTGTACATAGGCAAAAACATCCCTGCTTTCCTTAATAAAGTTTGCTTCTTGAACTAGCAAAACCGTGTTCATAATTACTACTCGTCGGGTCGATGGAAGCAAATCGACATAAACCGTTAGATCGGCGGAACCCGATATTTGCCTTTTAAAACTGGTGTTGCTCCAGCAATATCGAAAAGGCTAAAACATACGCTCCTTATGCTACTTGAAGATAGGCAACACCAATGAGCAGGAAAAGCCGTGCACAAACTTTCAAAAAAACGCTCCTCACGCTGCTCGAAGATAGGGCAACACCGATGAGCATGAAAAGCCGTGCATTTCATACACCATGCACCAACTTCCAAAACATATGCTCCTCATGTTGCCCAAAGATAAGCAACACCGAGGAGCACAAAATGCCACACACTAAATTCAAAAATAATAACTCCTCACATTGCTCGAAGATAGGCAACACCGAGGAATACTCAAAAGCCGCGCACCTCATAAGCCGTGCACTAAATTCTGAAATAATAACTTCCCACTTTGCCTAAAGATAGGCAACACCGAGGAAGCATGAAAATCGCATGCTAATCCTTAAAGCATAAACTCCTCACACTGCCCGAAAATGGGCAGCATCTAGAAGCACTAAAACACATGCTCCTCACGTTACTCGAAGATTGGCAATGCCGAAAAGCACCAAAATCCACGCAATTCATAAGCCGCACCAAAACACACGCACCTTGCATTTGCCCAAAGATAGGCAATGCCGAAGAGCGTAAAAAACTGCGCATCTCATAACCAGGACCAACTACTCCTATAATCATGAATAATGAGCATAACTCTAACAAAATCGGAATACTACAAACCAACTGAAGAGTTTCAACTAAGGATGCTTAATGATTAAACTCTCTTTAGTTAATCCATCCAATGTGCACCCCTCAAACACAAACATATTACATACTTCCCAGAATACCATAAGAAACTTGGATTAAATGCTTAAGTTGCAAAAATTTCTAAAAAAGGATACTCAAGCTATGACTTAGCCAAATTTCGAGTATAGTATAAGAATATTTAAAACCTAAGTTACCGGTCATTTGAAAGTTGTTTGAAGTATATAGCCTTCTGAACTAGGGGCATAATCGGTACTTGGTTAAAAACACATGAAAACATTAAGTTCACAAGTTCTTCCACTTCAAATAAATAATTTGTAAACAAAGAATTTTCAAGTTCTGTTGATTTTTTGGTTTTGTTACTTCAAATGAAGGGTTGTGGCAGTAATCGCAGAACTAAATAACTATAAAACAAAACAAGCACAAGTACACAGAACAAGTATGAATAGACATATAAGAGTATAGTCAAAAATATCAGTATATTGCTTATAATTTTCTTTGCACAAGGTCCAAACGTGGGGGTCATACCACACAACACCGACCAACAAAAGGAAAATACATACTCCATAGCAAAGACACTAAGTGCAAACTTTGCACTTGAACACAATGACTAAAAAGAAAAAAAACAAATCAGTGTTCATGAAAGCTTTTTAACAAAAAAAATTATTCTTCACATAAGCTTTTCAACGTTTCCTTCCACTGCACCCCTTTCCACCCTTTGTTGGCATCTTCTGCTTCATCTCAAGAGTGGTTTCGCTACCAATAATGCCAACGAACACCTTAGTGACAATGTCCACCTCTTCCTCTACAGCCGTCTCGAAAGACTCACTCTTTGATTTGCACTTGCATGACTTACGGGAGCTCTTCGAAGATTTGATCGCTTCGACCTTCTCCTTCTTGATGGCAACTAGTTCGTACTGAGTCTTATGAGGCTACTCTGTCTAAACTTCCTGCTCCTTAGTTTTTGCCGCTGTTACGTCACCTTCTAAAGACACAAAAGTGTCATCTAGGCCATAAAGCGCAGCTATGTTTTTTGATTGCGGCCCCGGTTGCGTGTTAGACACGGTCGTAGAAATAGGAACAGAAGCAGAGACAACCATGGAGGCTATAGAAATAGCCGCGGGTTCGGGAGCCGAGGAAGCAAGCACATTAATAGGAAAGGTGGACGAACCTATTAGATCAAAACCGAAAGCATTAAATTCTTCTTGCTCTTGCGGCGTAAGTTGGAAGCTCCCGAACTCGAAGGAAGTAAGAACATTACCTACATCGGAGGAATGGTCGAGAATTTCGACTTCGTACTCACTACCTTCACCCACTTTCGATGGTTCCACTACCCGAGGAAGAGTTTCAAGACCTGAATTTGCTGGCAAGTCGTGGGGCATCTGTGTTGATTCGCCCATGCTAGAAATGAAAGGCTTGGTGAGCGCTTCAGTGGCAGTCATCAAGGCAGCATCGGTGGCCTCCTTTTCTCTCTCAACCCAAAGAATTTCCCGGTCCTCGAGCAATGCCTTCTTTGATTCATCATTAAGGTAGGCATCCTACAACACCTACTCTGTATAATATTGTCCTTTCGGCAAAACAAGACAAGATTTCTTTCCAAACCAAAGCGAAAGTGGGCGGGAACTTCGGACTCAAATAGCTAAGACTCTCCTGGTGCAACAGGGAGATGACATAAAAATTCATAATGGTCGTGTCTAGCTTCTCCATCTTTCTTTCAAAAGCATTCTGAAGTTCCAGGAAATCCACTGTCTTGGCTGTCTTATCAACTTAAACAGCAAACTTATCAGCGCTGAACTGCGCGTCTTGATCTTGTAACTTGGCAATTATCTCAATCCAGTCAGAGATAGTCTTATAGCACCCCTCTATAATATGGTCATGATCAATGATGGTTTTCCTCTGGGCCTCAAGAGTGGCGTTGCATGTAGCGACTTCTCCTTTCAACTTGGCCTCTTTTGCATGAGTTTTCTGGATCTCATTCCTATAAACGATCTCGACTCTCGCATGCGCCTCTCTTCATCAAGCTGGTGTTTTTCTTGCTCTCGCGATGGGCCACTTCCTTCTCCTCCTCCAACTTCTTGATCTTGGCGTAGCAATCTGCCAGTGCCCTCTCAAATTTATCTGTCTCTGACTAAAAAAGAGGATCTCCTGATAATTATTATGATTCATAATCGCCAGTTATTTGCAGAGTTTCTCCTGTCCTTCAACCTGTTCTAGGTCGCTCTGAATAGTTTGAAGGTGCAACATGTATGAACCTTTGCGAACGGGCTGCAGTTCACGATCAAGCTTAACTTCCTTCAAGAACCAACCATGGAGAGGTGCCTTAAGTTTGGAAGGCCGGAAGGAAGGATATAGGTAGGTCTCCGGTAGGGGCGTGAAGCACCGGGGGCAGTTACAATAGAAGATGGCGAGATATGAGTTGAAGGTGGAACAGGGGCAGAAGTAATGGGAATTTCTTGGCCCGTTGAAGAATGTGTTGGAGCAAGCTTTGAAGAATGGGGAATATGTTCAGACTTCGACCTATTAAATGGTTCTTCCCTTCCCTCAAAAGTTCTCCTTTTCTCATACCTGCCTTTATACGATCGGCCTCGCTCTCTTTCATTTTGGCGGTGGGCTTCGGCATCTAGTTCTTTCCTCCTCCTATATTCATCCTACGTTTCTCGGAATTTATGACAGCTAGAGATGCGCTTAGAGTACAACCTCGAGTCAACGAATTCTTCAATGTCATCGTAAGGGCCGGGTCCTCTCATTATACTTGGCATGAAGCATAAATAAAAGGCTTCAAAAGCACAAAACAGACATGACAAAATGAAGGAATGAATGAAAGTGAGTGTAATCCTAGTGAGATGTGTAGTGTGTTCCCAGGTAAGTCCTAAAGCGTCGACACGAAGCAGATCGGGCAGTCGTAATAAGCAAAACCACGCTAACTTCAGGCATAGTACCACTCGAGTGGGGAGGCACCTTCTCAAGTTAAAAGCCTTCTCTCATAAACATGTGAAAGTCGACATAAATGTCGCTTAGATAACCAAACTCCGCTCCAACATCTGTACTTGGAAAATTTCGATGAACTCCGATCTTTGGGGCTTTATTTTTATTGCTCGTATCAGGAAGAGACAAACTCGGAAGGATGGGTGTGACGCCCCACCTCTATACTCACGCTAGCCAAGGACACTATGGAGTAATGCCATCAACTAGCGCGAAGAATAAGGCTGTTGAGGAGCGACCATCCGTGTAACTGGTTTGTGCGAGTACCGATATGTCAGATAGTATAACATGCATTTAATTTCAAGAGGAAATCTGACATATCAAATACAAACTCAAAGCTACTATACAGTGGCTATATGGTCTTCGGAAACAAATATAGAAATAAGCATAACATAAATCAGTCACAGATGTTCATATCACAAAGGCGGAAACAGATATGAATATAACTCATAGAAGTGTACATCAGAGTAGTGGTCAAACAAGATCCATAATATCACAAAAGAATATATACACGTGCTAGAAAAAAAATATGTATACATCAAGGAGTCCGTATCTCACATGTATAACAACAAAAACTACCAATCTAATGTAGTTAGACAAAAGTCAGATGATGATCCCAGATAAGGAGCCAAGCAGATGTAACATCTCGGTTTGACCCGAATATTATTTAATAAGAAAATAATAAACGCATCTGTCTAGCTATAAATATCAGATAAAATGAGATAGAATAAGAGATATGACAAAAACGTATGATAACAATAATGCCATACTGTGACAAGTATATATTTAACAACAACAAAAATCATACAATATCTCAAAACTCTCATAACATCAAAAAGAATGTCATATTCTTTATTTTATTCACCAAGCCACAAATATTGACAAATATATCAATGCCAATCGTAAAAATTGGTGAAACACAAGTTCTAGAAATCATAAATTAGAAATCCAGAAATCACAAAAGGGGGGAGGCCTATCACAAATGGGAGCAAGAAAACTCACCAACATGTGCATCACACACGGAACGCTATTCCATGGTCGCTAACCATCAATTTGAGCCGAGGCTCCACAAACGGCCCGAAGATCATGGGTCGCTACCCCACCAAATTTGAGTCGAAACTCCACAAATGAGGATTAGTTCCCCACACAAACAAAGAGACGTCGCACATCGCTAGTCTAAATCACAAAATGATCTTCATCGATCATCAAGAAGTGTCGATTACACTAAGCTAGTTAATTAATGAATTTAGCTTCATGTCCCATAACCACTGGCTTAACTTAAATATTTACGAACAAACTGTATATTTCCACTCGAAGATTGTCATAAGAGTTTCAATCGAAAAAGTTCAAAATTAACTGACAAAGTAAACGCAAGCGTTTCATACAATTTGTTTTGCTAAGCCGTTTAATTAGATTTTCTCATACGATCGAGGTAAAGGTTTGTATATACTAATAGGTTGGAAAACGATTTTAATAAACGAGCTTTGTATTAAAATAGTGTTGAAATCGTTTTGATGAAAGAGTTTTGATATTTACTACTAGTATAGAAACCTTTGTATTTTAAAGTGACAAATCACAAAATTGATTGTAAAAACAATCAATCACTGAAAATTCACATACGAAGACATGAATCAAATCCATAGAAATCGATACCGAATCCATCAAAATGGGTATTTCCAAAAATCCCGAGAAAGAAGTCATCAAAGTCGATAATAAATGATAACAACAAATCGATAAACATGAATCGATTAAAATTGGAAACCCAAGCAAAATAGGCAAATAGGATTGAGGCAAGCTGGTCAGTCGACTGAACCAGGTGGTCAGTCGACTGACACAATGCCTGGAAACTTTCAGTTTCTAGGTCAGTCGACTGAACCAGAAGGTCGGTCGACTAACACAGGCACAGAACATTTTCTGTCCCCTAGTTCAGTCGACTGACCTCTTGGTTCAGTCGAATGAACCTATTTCTTCAGCATTATCAAGCTAGCCCCTAAGTGGGCAAAATCCTAAACAACTTGCGATCGGACGAGCAATGGGCGCTAGGGGTTTATGCCAATCGGCAACCCAGCCCTATAGGCTCTTCGATACACTGCCAAAAACATGTTTAAACATCAAGCTAGGATTTTTAAAGATGACTTAAAAACACCAAAAATTGGAATATTCATAAAACCAATTCAAATCAAAAGCAAATGAACATGGAATAGAGGATAGGAATCACTACCTATCAACTATCATAAATATAGACATAGATATGAGTTCAAAAACTCACCTTTAAACCCAAGAACAATGAAGGAGATGCTCAAACACAAAGGAAAGATCAACCGCCTTAAACTCTAGAAACTCCAATCTAAGATTATAAGCAAATATTTCATAAGTTTGGTTATAGGAAATTTCTAAAATTGGAGATAGATTGAGATGGAGAAGAAGAAGGGGATGCTTACCTAAGCTTCTCTTTGATTTTGGTGCTAGAACTTGGATTTGCAAAGGAAATTAGGGCTTAGGAATTCTAATTTCTTTTCTATTCCCCCATTTTTCTAAAGCTTGAAGTTTTAGGGAATATTATGAGGGAATGAAGAGGAGTGGAGTGGAGTTGGGTTGATAAGTTGGGGTTAATGGGCTGAAACCCAAAGCCTTAAGTGAAAATGTCAAAATTTTACTCAACTCCAAACATATCGATGGTTATACTCAGATAGGTCGCAAATGCCATTTTGAACTCAATGGAAGTGGTCTCGAGTCCTAATTCGACTTTTTGCAAAAATTAGCATTTCGGACTACAATCTGACTAACGATGCTACATTTAAATAAAATATTTAAATATACAATCGTAAAATATGCGGGTTGTTACAGAATCCCCTCCTTAAAGAAATTGCGTCCTCGCAATTCTTAAGAAGAAAACAAAGAGTAACAACCATAAAAGCATATCAACAAAAAAGAAAATTTGAAATAAGAAGTTCACCTTAAAGAGCACGAGAGAGTAAGTCCGGATGTGTTCGCTCGATGAATTCTCTAGATTCCCAAGAACTATCCTTAGGATATGAAGACCATTGAACTTTCACAAGAGGGACATCTTTATTTCGAAGGTGTTTAACATCCGAAGTAATAATACGAATAGGATGTTGCTCATAAGTCAAATTAGGCGAAACTTCAATTCTTTCACAACACTGGGCTCAAGAATAGAATCGGAATCTCGAAGGCATTTCCGTAATTGAGAGACGTGGAATACGTCATGAATAGCCGAAAACTGACCTGGTAACAAAAGGCGATAAGTGTGACGAATGCCCATGACTCCTGCACTAAACAAGGACATAGTGTGCTGAAGGGTGTGCAGGCAGCCAGGGATGATCATCAAGGTAAGGTAGTAAACAGTAAAGTCTATCGTATTACTCACAACGCATGGATAAAATACAATAGAGAAATATATACATAGTGAAGCTACACAGAACAAATTCACATCAAATAAGCTCCATAGAAATTTGATACAAAAATCTGAATAGTCAATACATCAAGCCTCACTACATATCACTCAGAGAATATACAAGTAGCGGAATATCCAGTACATATAGAAAGAAAATAATACGCAAGCCTCCAGCTCGTCTTCGTCATCAGCATCATTGGTCACTAAGAACAGCACCTGTCACCTGCTACCTAGTCTGCCCATCCCAAATGGATGAACAGCCCAAGGTAATAAGAATTGAACATAAAACCTTGAGTCAGACAACAGTCTTAGTGAGCGGTAAATTAACTAACAACATACCAAAAGAGCATAAAGGTAAAGGAATAAGAACCCAACCCTCCCACTCCACCTCTTTCTACAGTGATAGCCCCCAGACACACTAAGAAGAATTAAGCAAAGCAAAGCAGACATTTAAAGTAAAGCAATTATCACTCGAGTCAAGGTCAATGTTTTCCAAGTACAAACCCCCAAGGCCTAAACCAAGATCAGATAAGCACCCAGAAAGCATCGCTCTTGAGACCGAATGACGATACAACCAAAACATCCAAACATCCACGACTTTGGCTACCACTGTTATCATTGCTTCGATACCACCGTTAATTGAATGACCGGCACATTCTTTCAGCCGTCCGTCAAGGGATAATGGTAACCCCGGTTCTAGACAGAACTCCGCACGTCGTCGCAGCCCGTGCCTAGGACTATCGAATCTGCCCAGAGTACTAGACTACCAACTATAGTCTTTTGGGACTATCGAATCTGCCCAGCGTACTCTTGCTTTGAGTCTGCTAGAACCTTCAATAACGATAAAATCTCAGCCTTCTAGTCATCCTCCTCGATGACTATTCTCATACTAGCTCAAGCGCCTCTCGAGCCAACCATTATCCACAAACTCGAACCATCCCTCGAGTTATCGACATGCTTGGAATAATCCCGTATGGATTACACCAAGGCTATCTCACATCATGCCTCGCTTCATCCCATCATAGCCAAGCCTCATCTCAACATCATCCTCAAATCTGTCCATTTGAGCTTTATCATCCGCCACATATGCCACGAGCAGCTTTTCCTATTCAAGAGCTTTCCTCTAAGATTTTGAATCATCTTCGACCAACTTGTCCAAAACAACTACTAATCAACTAATTTATAACAATCAATGAAAATCAATCATTAATCCAAGTAATTAAGCATTCAAACATGATCTTAAAAGCAATTATATCTAAAATGGCAATCTTGTAAATAAAGGGTCTAAATCTAACAAACATGAATCATGAGTATTATCTTCTACAACTTGATGGATGAACTTGCATAATTTAGCATGTACTATAAAGGATGCCAAATTTTCATGAACAATGGATCTATACTTAGGTTTCTGAAAAATGCATGAAATCACTACTTTTAACACAAAATCAAACCACCATCTGATATACTCCTTTGGGTCCGTGTGAGAGATAACCACCACTCACCGAATCACCTAAACACCTCAAAAGCAACACACTCTAGATCCGGAGAGCAAAGGATCTTGCTTGATTCGCCAAAACTCCGCTTCAAACGATGAAATTCCTCTTTGATGGGTGGAGATCTTCAATCTAAGTTCTTGGATCTTCGATTTGTTCTTCAATTTGGATGGAAGGAAGCACAAGATTAAATAATAGATAAGAAGTGAAGAAGTATAGCACTCGAGCTCTCAAAATGGCAGGACTTCGTCGCTTCAAAATCTGGATCCCAAAAAGTGAGGTAAGACCGAGTATTTATAGGCCGAACCCTTAGGTCGCTCGCCCTTAAATCGCTCACGACTTATCAAAATCCCACGACCTAAAAACCCAACGACCTACCGTCCCAATCTCTTACGCAACCTAACTCATGCGCGTCTTAAGACCCAACGTCCTAACACACAACAACCTATCGACTTAACTGGGATGCGACTTAGCGACTTAACATATGTCGCGACCTAACTACACAAACGGCCTAGCGACTTAACACAGACACGACCAAACACCATCGCGACTTAGCGACTTATCCAAGGTCGCGACCTAACTACAATAGCAATCTAGCATAGGTCGCTCACGACCTATCTAAACACAGGGTCTCACGACCTAAACTAGAACGACCCAAGCCATCATCCCCTAGGTCGCTAACTACCTTAGGTCGTTAGCTCGCTTAACTGGTCTATCTTCCTTAAGCTCTTAAGTCTCACAACAGTCCTATTTTCCTTAGGCCGTTAACCTGCTCAACCTCTTGAGTCGCAAACTCCTATACCGTTAATTCCATCAAGTCGATCCTATTCCACTAACGACCTAACCTTGGACGACTTAACTCTGGTCGACTTAAACAATGGATGACTTTAACAACACTAACGACCAAATGACAACAATTTTACAATCTTTCGATACGTAAAATACGGGTCGTTACATTCTCTCCCCCTTAGGAATTTCGCCCCCGAAATTCCAAACAAACAAGAGCAACCAAAACTATTCTGCGTGCCTACCATCCATAGCAATTCAACAAACCATGCATCCAATTACTAGCCTACCATGCAGAATTCTAAGACTAGAACAAGTTACAATGTCATGAGACGACACGACACCTTATGGCCACACCTCGAAGAGTTCAGGATGAGCTGCCTTCATCCTCTCTTCCACCTTCTATGTACAGTCGTTAACATCGTCACTCCATTGTACCTTGAGCAACCTAACTACCTTCCTCCTAAGTTGTTTCGTGTCAGTTCCTACAACACGGAGCGGCTTACGAGGTCTCTCAACAACTGGATCAACCTCAAAATCTTCACTGCTATCAGCAGAAACCGCTGTATTCGAGTCGTGCACATACTTCCATTGATACGATACATGAAAAACGTTATGCACACTCGACATCTTTTATGGTAACTCCAATTTATAGGCGAGCTTTCCAATCCGCTCGATGATCGAGAATGGTCCAACAAATCTCGGAATCAATTCTCCTTTCTTTCCGAATCAAATATCATTCTTCAGTGGAGAAATCTTCACAAAAACCATATCACCTATGCCGAATTCCAAATCCTTACGACGCTTATCGGCATAACTTTTCTGACGGTCTTGGGCTGCCTTCATTCGTCGCCGAATGATCTCTATGCAATCAGAAGTCTGTTAAATCATTTCTGGCCCAAGTATCAACTTTTCTCCTGTTTCTAACCAACATGTCGGAGAGTTACACAGTCTTCCATACAATGCTTCATACGGTGCCATACCAATGCTTGACTGGTAACTGTTATTATATGAAAATTCCACCAAATGAAGGTGATCTTCCCATGATCCTCCGAAATCCAAAACACATGCTCTGAGGAGATCTTTCAAAACTTGGTTGACTCTCTCGGTCTGACCATCTGTTTGGGGGTGATAAGCTGTACTCAAACACAACTCAGTTCCCAAAACTTCCTGGAAGCTCTTCCAAAATCTACTAGTGAACAATGGGTCTCGATCTCTCACTATACTTTTCGGAATACCATGGAATCGAACTATCCACTTAACATACAGCTCCGCCAATTTCGATGTTGTCCTGGTTGATCGAACAGGAATGAATCTTGCACTCTTAGTCAAACGATTTATGATGACCCAAATCCCTTCATTCCCCGCTCTTGTTCTAGGTAGACCATTGATAAAATCCATCGATATTTGTTCCCACTTCCATGTAGGAACTTCTAATGGCTGAAGCAATCCACTGGGCTTCTTCTGCTCGGCTTTTACAAACTGGCAGTTCATGCACTTGGAAATAAAATTTCCAACGTCCTTCTTCATACCTTCCCAATAATAGGTTCTCTTCATATCCCGATACACCTTATTTCCACCTGGATGAATTGTCAGCTTCGAGTGATGACTTTCCTTTAGAACTTCATCTCTCAATTCATCCATATCGGGAACAACTAGTCGCCCTTGTTTTCGAAGTCAACCCTCTCGATCGACTTTGAATCCTTTATCCTTCTCTGGGTCCAATCCGGTTTCCGAATCACGGATAATCTTAACAAGCTTATCGTCTCGCTTTTGGCACTCGCCAATTCTTTCCACAAGAGTAAGTCTTATCGATAAGTTTGCCAACATCTCAGGTTCCAATTCACATCTAGGTCTGAAGTCAAATCTAGCCAAATACTCGAGACTCTTCCTTTCTGAAAACATGGCCCCCAATCCTGCATGTCTTCGACTTAACGCATCTGCCACTGCGTTACCCTTTCCCGGAGTATAGGCTATACCAAAATCATATGATGCCAAAAACTCTAGCCATCGTTGCTGCCGAAGATTCGGATCCTTTTGGGAGAAAAGATACTTCAACGACCTATGATCTGTAAACAACTCAAATCGAACTCTCAATAGGTAATGTCTCCACATCCTCAGAGCGAATACAATCGCCGCCAACTCCAAATCATGAGTCGGATAATTCCTTTCATGCGGCTTTAGTTGTCGACTTGCATATGCAACAACTTTACCCTTCTGCATCAGCACTGCTGCAAGTCCAGTACCACATGCATCGGTGTAAACCACCATCTCATCGTTCCCACTTGGAATAGTCAAAACAGGAGCACTTGTTAATCGCTCTTTCAGGATTCCGAAAGCCTGCTCACACTTAGCATCCCATCTGAATATTTGGTTCTTCTTTGTCAATCCTGTTAATGGTGCAACTACCTTGGAAAAGTCTTTGATAAATCGACGATAGTATCCTGCTAATCCAAGAAAACTTCTCACCATAGATACATTCTTAGGTCTAACCCAATCCTGGATCGCTGCCACTTTGGCGGGATCAACCGCTATTCCACTTCCAGAGATAATATGACCTAAGAACCTCACTTCACTCTTCCAGAAGTGACACTTCGAAAACTTAGCCTTCAACTGATGTTTCCGCAAGGTTTCCAAAACAATACGCAAGTGCGTCTTGTGCTCTTCTTCAGTTCTGGAATAAATTAAAATATCATCCACGAACACTAGTACGAACTTGTTTAACTGATCCCTGAACACCCTATTCATAAGATCCACAAAATATGCTGGTGCATTGGTCAATCCAAAAGGCATTACCAGCCACTCAAAGAAACCAGATGGTGTCCTAAAAGCAGTCTTAGGCACACTATCCTTAGCCACACTTAATTGGTGAAATCCCGTTGCCAAATCCATCTGGGAAAACACCTTGGCTTCGTGAAGCTGATCAAACAAGTCATCTATTCTCGGCAATGGATACTTGTTCTTCTTAGTCACTTTATTTAGCTCACGATAATCCACACACAACCTCAATGATCCATCTGCTTTGGTTGAAAACACAACTGGTGCACCCCATTCGGACACACTACGCCGAATGAATCCTTTCTGTAAAAGGTCATCAACTTACACCTTCAACTCTTGTTGTTCCATAGGCGCCATCCGCCTAAGAGGCATCACAACAGGTCTAGCTCCTTCAATTTGATCGATACGAAACTCGATCTCTCTATGCGGCGGTAACCCTTTGACCTCGTCAAAGACATCTTCAAATCCATTTGCAATCGGCACCGATTACAGTCCATCCCGTGGAACAACCAGCGAATACATGAAGCTCATGAAGACGCCTTCCTCATGCTTACATCGCATCACAACCTTTCAGCCTTCCACATTCTCGACTGTCACCTCCAGCCTTTTACAATCAACCTTTGCCGCATATTTCCTAAGCCAGTCCATACCCAATATAATTCCAAACCCCTCAAAGTTCAGGACAAAACAATCACAGATAAAAGAGCAATCCTGACTCGATACAACTAGACCACGACATATCATACACAAACATGACGAACCCCCAACTAGATTAGTCACAACCAATGGTCTATCAACAATATCCGGTTCTAAACCCAATCGGCATACTAGTTCATTACGAACAAAAGAATGCGATGCCCCAGTATCGCATAACACTCTGACTGGAACACCACAAATGGAAAGAGTACCTTGAACCACTACACTCTTTCCCTTCTCTTCTGCAGTAGGAGCTTTCGAAGATGATGGAACAGCCCCCAAAGCATAAGCTTGCACAATCTGCTTGTCCTTCCGCGGTTCTGGACAATTCTTCTTGATATGCCCCAGCTTATAACAGTTGTGGCACTTCACTGGCACCTTTGGATTCTTGCAATCTCTGGAGAAATGGCTCTTCTACTGACAATTGTAGCAGGTCACTTCGCCCTTCGGCTTCTTCTGGCCATCCTTACCCTTTTGCTGCTTCCTTTTCTTGTTTCCACCTTGCTGTGGTTTGGACTCCTCCTTGGTCACAACAACAACAGATCCTTCTTTAGGAAACATATTCTCGTGCCTGAGAGCCTTCTCTACAAGCTTCTCAAATGGATCGTCCAGATGATCCACCAACTTCCTCCCAAGATAATTGTCCAAGCCTGTCACAAACTTTTCGTTCTTCTGATATGGAGATTCAATATACGACCGGGCATACTTAGACAAGGCTTCAAACTTAGAAACATACTCAAGAACTAGTCTTCCCCCTTGCCTGAGCTCCACAAACTTCTTGAACAGAACAGATTTCTGAGCTGTAGAAATGAACTTAGCTTCAAATCTGGCTTGGAATTGCACCCAAGAAATTTCTTCCTCCGGAGTATCAATGGTGATAGAGTTCCACCAATCAGAAGCTCTTCCTTGAAGCTGTCTTGATGCGAGCTTCCTTTTGGTTGCATCCTCGATTCCCAAGTCACCAAAGATCCTTCTACAAGCATCTATCCATCTCTGGACTTCAATGGTTGACTCTGTTCCCAAGAAAACCTTTCCTCTAAGAGCAGTATAATCTTTACACAGCTTAGCAAAATCCAACTATTTTGGAGCTTGAACTTGAACTCCAACATCTACTGCTGGCCCCGGAGCTGGCATCCTCCTTATGATCGAAGTCATCATAGCCTCAAACATAGCAGCATAATCAGCAGGCCCCTCAGCAGCACGGCCTTCCCTAGCAGCTGCTCTCTCTCGAATCATTCTTACGAATCACCTAAAAGGAATGATTAGTACGCCTTGAGAAACAACTGAATAAGGAGTTCAAATCCTTCTAAGCTACTATATTATATATAGTAATCATCCATCAAAATACAATTACGTCTCTCATACATAGTTACGTCAGCGAGCGTTGGCTAAAATCGATTAACGAAAGCTTTGATACCAAATGTGACGACCGCCCATGACTCCTGCACTAAATAAGGACATAGTGCGCTGAAGGGTGTGTAGGCAGCCAGGGATGATCATCAAGGTGAGGTAGTAAACAGTAAAGTCTATCGTATTACTCACAGTGCATGGATAAAATACAATAGAGAAATATATACATAGTGAAGCTCATGGTTTTAAATCTCCTATATATCGCCTGAGATCTCCTCCGAGATCCCCTTCTCACACTTAAACGAGACGAGACATCAAATCTCCTCCATATCTCCCTCGACACTCATCTCGTCCGAGATATTCAAATCTCATCCGAAATATGGATCAAAATCTCAATCCGAGATCTCACCCGAAATTTTACATTTTTTTTATTTTGCATAATATTTTTTATTTTCATATTGATTCAAAAGAACTACTCAATCCAATTATAATTTACCAACTTTTTGAACATATTCTTTACTTTTTATCTTAATGAGTCATAGCGAAAGGTTCCTCTTCTTTATTATGTTCAAATAAAAGGATATTATTTAATCATTACCAAATCAATTAAGCTAATCAATCTACCACTCTTCTAAAAATATTCATTTTTCCCTGTAAATCAAGTTCGTTACCATTTTTATTTTTACTAAGAAAGTTATAACCGTTAAATAAATTTTTGACACATCAATTTAAGACACATAAGCACATCCGAGATATTCTCAAAATGCATTATAAGACCTGAGATGTCAATCCGAGATGTACACCCGATATGTACTCATCTCATCCGAGATCTCCCTCGATACGAGATAACTTGTGTAAAAATTCTGAGACGAAATGTGACCGAAATCCGATATTTAAAACCATGGTGAAGCTGCACAGAACAAATTCACATCAAATAAGCTCCATAGAAATTTGATACAAAAATCTGAATAATCAATACATCAAGCCTCACTACATATCACTAAGAGAATATACAAGTAGCGGAATATCCAGTACATATAGTAAGAAAATAATACGCAAGCCTCCAGCTCGTCTTCGTCATCAGCATCGTTGGTCACTAAGAACAGCACCTGTCACCTGCTACCTAGTCTGCCCATCCCAAATGGATGAACAGCCCAAGGTAATAAGAATTGAACATAAAACCTTGAGTCAGACAACAGTCTTAGTGAGCGGTAAATTAACTAACAACATACCAAAAGAGCATAAAGGTAAAGGAATAGGAACCCAACCCTCCCACTCCACCTCTTTCTACAGTGATAGCCCCCAGACACACTAAGAAGAATTAAGCAAAGCAAAGCATACATTTAAAGTAAAGCAATTATCACCCGAGTCAAGGTCAATGTTTTCCAAGTACAAACCCCCAAGGCCTAAAGCAAGATCAGATAAGCACCCAGAAAGCATCGCTCTTGAGACCGAATGATGATACAACCAAAACATCCAAACATCCATGACTCTGGCTATCACTGTTATCATTGCTTCGATACCACCGTTAATTGAATGACCGGCACCTTTCAGCCGTCCGTCAAGGGCTAATGGTAACCCCGGATCTAGACAGAACTCCGCACGTCGTCGCAGCCCGTGCCTAGGACTATCGAATCTGCCCAGAGTACTCGACTACCAACTGTAGTCTTTTGGGACTATCGAATCTGCCTAGCGTACTCTTGCTTTGAGTCTGCTAGAACCTTCAATAACGATGAAATCTCAGCCTTCTAGTGATCCTCCTCGACGACTATTCTCATACTACCTCAAGCGCCTCTCGAGCCAACCATTATCCACAAACTCGAAACATCTCTCGAGTTATCGACATGCTTGGAATAATCCCGTCTGGATTACACCAAGGCTATCTCACATCATGCCTCGCTTCATCTCACCATAGCAAAGCCTTATCTCAACAGCATCATCAAATCTGTCCATATGAGCTTTATCATCCGCCACATATGCCACGAGCAGCTTTTCCTATTCAAGAGCTTTCCCCTTAGCTTTTGAATCATCTTCGACCAACTTGTCCAAAACAACTACTAATCAACTAATTTATAACAATCAATCAATTCAATCATTAATCCAAGTAATTAAGCATTCAAACATGATGGATGAACTTGCATAAGTTAGCATGTATCATGAGTATTATCTTCTACAACTTGATGGATGAACTTGCATAAGTTAGCATGTACTATAAAGGATGCCAAATCTTCATGAACAATGGATCTATACTTAGGTTTCTGAAAAATGCATGAAATCACTACTTTTAACACAAAATCAAACCACCAATCCGATATACTCATTTGGGTCCGTGTGAGAGATAACCACCACTCACCGAATCACCTAAACACCTCAAAAGCAACGCACTCTAGATCCAGACAGTGAAGGATCTAGCTTGATTCGCCAAAACTCCGCTTCAAACAATGAAATTCCTCTTCGACAGATGGAGATCTTCAGTCTAAGTTCTTGGATCTTCGATTTGATCTTCAATTTGGATGGAAGGAAGCACAAGATTAAAGAAGAGATAAGAAGTGAAGAAGTGCAGCACTCGAGCTGTCCAAATGGCAGGACTTCGTCGCTTCAAAATCCGGATCCCAAAAAGTGAGGTTAGACCGAGTATTTATAGGCCGAACCCTTAGGTCGCTCGCCCTTAAGTCGCTCACGACTTATCAAAATCCCACGACCTAAAAACCCAACGACCTACCGCCTAAATCCCTTACGCGACCTAACTCATGCGCGTCTTAAGACCCAACGTCCTAACACACAACGACCTAACGACTTAACTGGGATACGACTTAGCGACTTAACATAAGTCGCGACCTAACTGCACACATGGCCTAGCGACTTAACACAAACACGACCAAACACCATCGCGACTTAGCGACTTATCCAAGGTCGCGACCTAAGTACAATAGCAATCTAGCGTAGGTCGCTCACGACCTATCTAAACACAGGGTCTCTCGACCTAAACTAGAATGACCCAAGCCATTATCCCCTAGGTCGCTAACTACCTTAGGTCGTTAGCTCACTTAACCGGTCTATCTTCCTTAAGCTCTTAAGTCGCACGACAGTCCTATTTTCCTTAGGTCGTTAACCCGCTCAACCTCTTGAGTCGCAAACTCCTATACCGTTAATTCCATCAAGTCGTCCCACTCCCCTAAGTCGCTACTATGCCACTAACGACCTAACCTTGGACGACTTAACTCTGGTCGACTTAAACAATAGATGACTTTAACAACACTAACGACCAAATGACAACAATTTTACAATCTTTTGATACGTAAAATACGGGTCGTTACAATAAGCCACGGAACCAATGCATTCGGTGATGGGAAATGGACCAATAAATCAAGGTGCTAATTTTCCCGATCGACTGAATCGCACAACACCTTTCATAGGTGAAACACGAATAAACACAAAATCTCCCACCGAAAATTATAATTTCCTTCTTCCGTTATCAGCATAGGGTTTTTGCCTACTTTGAGCATCATTCATCTTATGACGAATAAGGTCAATCTTTTCTGTGGCATCACGAATAAAATTGGACCTAAAACCAGCTTCTCACCGGCTTTAAGCCAACAAGAAGGTGATCGGAATGGTGTTCCGTAGATTTCCTCGTAAGGTGCCATAGAAATACAAGATTGGAAGCTATTATTATATGAAAACTCAACAAGAGAAATATGATCTTCCCAACTTCCACTAAAATCAAGAACACATGCACGAAGAAGATCTTCAAGAGATTGATTCACACGCTCGGTTTGTCCATCGGACTGAGAATGATAAGCGGTGCTAAAATTAAGCTTTGTTCCTAAAGCTTTTTGAAGACTCTTCCAAAATATACTAGTAAACAATGGATCACGATCGCTAACAACAGATGTAGGAACCCCATGTAATTTAATAATTTCTTTGATAAAGAGTTTGGCCAAAAGAGGTATGGTCCGATTGGATCGAACGAGAATAAAATGGGCGGATTTTGTAAGTCTATCAACTATCACCCATAGGCTATCATGACCCAAACGAGAACGAGGAAGGCCGTTAATAAAATCCATGGAAATTTGATCCCACTTTCAGATTAGAATGTCCAAAGGTTGCAATAACCCACCGGGCCTTTGCTGCTCGGCCTTAACGAGTTGGCAAGTCATGCAACACTTAACAAAGTTAGCAATATCAGATTTCATCCCATCCCAATAATAGAGTCGCTTCATATCCGTGTACATTTTGCTACTACGGGGATGAATGGTAAATTAAGAACGATGAGAATCTTCTAAAATGTCTCTATGAAGGTCACTAATATTTGGCATGATGAGTCTACCAAATTTTCGAATGTCGCCACGAGCATCAATATCAAAGTCTTTCAAACCTTCAATATCAATTTTATCCCTAAAATTTTGGCTAAGAAGAACCAATTTGGGATTTATCTTTTGAGCTTCAAGGACGCGGTCTGAAAGAGAAGGATGAGCCTCAAGGCTACATAAAACAAGAGATGAACATGAATTGGATTCACGATCTCGAATCTCACAAGTGGATAAAGTCTCGAGATCATTCCATTTGGATATCATCATAGAAACAACCACTTGTTGCTTACGACTAAGGGCATCAGCAACACTTTCCCTTTCCAAGAGTATAAAGAATATCAAGATCATAAGATGCAAGGAACTCGAGCCAACGTTGTTGATGCAAATTAAATTCCTTTTGAGAAAATAAATACTTCAAAGATTTATGATCGGTGTAGAGAACAAATTTTTCTCCCAAAAGATAATGACGCCAAATTCGAAGGGCGAAAACAATAGCTACGAGCTCTAAATCAAGAGTGGCATATCTAGTCTCGGCCAGCTTTAATTGCCTAGAAGCATAAGCAATAACATGTTTCCTTTGCATAAGAACGGCACCCAAACCAACACGACTAGCATCGGTATAAACAACAAAGTCTTGGTTCCCTTCGGGAATCACAGGAATAGGAGCATCCAAAAGGAGTTCTTTTAATTTCCGAAAAGAAGCTTCATATGTGTTTGACCAAATGTATTTAACTCCTTTCTTTGTCAAGCTAGTAAGAGGCACATAAATTCTAGAAAAGTCTTTTATGAAACGACGGTAATAGCCCGCCGATCCAAGAAAGCTACGAATTTCCGTCACACTCTCCGGTTTCTTCCAATTTTGAATAGCTTCAATCTTTGAAGGAAAATTCCGGATTCAGAAATGACATGACCGAGAAATTTCACACGAGATTGCCAAAAGTGGCACTTAGAAATTTTTGCTTTCAATTGATTGCTTCTAAGAGTTTCCAACACAATCCGTAGATGCTTTTCATGCTCTTCCTCGGTTTTAGAATAAACAAGAATATCATCTATAAAGTTGAGAACAAATCGATCGAGGAAGTCTTTGAAAACGCGGTTCATAAGGTCAACGAAATAAGCTGGAGCATTCGTTAAACCAAATGGAATAACAAACCACTCATAAGATTAATAGCGTGTACGTAATGATGTCAAAGGAATGCTATCCTCTGCAATACGAAGCTGGTGAAAACCGGTTGCTAAGTCTAACTGTGAAAAGACTCTAGCACCGCTAAGTTGATCGAATAGATCATCAATCCGAGGTAAGGGATATTTATTCTTGATGGTGAGATCATTAAGCTTGCGGTAGTCAACGCAAAACCTAAGTGTACCATTGAATTTCTTCACAAAAATAGCCGAAGCTCCCTAAGGAGAGGAACTAGAACGAATAAACTGCTTCATCTCCAATTCGGATAATTGTTTACGCATTTCCTCATTTTTCTTATTAGACATACGATAAGGAGGACGAGTGATAGGTAGAGCTCCAGGGATTAGATTAATTCTGAACTTAATTGCTCACTTAGGTGGTAATCCTAAAACGGGCTTAAATATGTCGAAAAATCCACGAACAATGTGAATAAGAGAAATGACATCTTCCTCATCGTCATTATCGCCATCACGAGGGTTTAGAGAATATAAGGATGCTACCAAATTGATATTCGAATCTTTAAGAACAATAGAAATCTGCTTAACAGATTGAGGATGTCGAAGATGAATAGTCTACTCAGGACATAGGATATGGGCTTCATAACAGTTAAGCCAATCCATTCCCAAAATCATTCCGAAGCTTAAGTAACGCATGACATGCAAATCATCTCGGAAAGAATAATCAGATAAAATAATCTCGACATCTTTACAAAGTAAACTGAGTGTTGCGGATCCACCAACCGGATTTGCAATTCTCAAAGAAGTCATTAAAGCATAACACTTAAAGAAAAAGTATCAACAAGTTCTTTTGATATAAAAGAATGGGATGCACCTGTATCAAAACAAACTCGAATAGGATTATCACGGAACATAATAATGCCATCAAGGACAGAATGAGAAATACCTTGACCACGAGAAGTGTTACTGGGCCTTGTGCAACATTTAGCTTTCCCTCCTTCTTGCTTTGAAGTTTGGGACATGAAGATATATAATGACCCCAACTTTTGCAATAGCGACAAGTAAGGGGCTTCGAACACTTATTTACATAATGGTCCTTAGAACCACAATTGTAGCATTCTCCATGGCAAGAGGTAGGAGGCTTTGCTACCGAAGTTGCTTGCTTCCCTTTCTTGTTGGGATAAGGACCTTTGAACTTATTAAGCCTCTTCTTGTTGTTGTTGAAGTTCAGTTTGGCACTCCCAACTTCAACATCACTTTCTTTATCGGTCTCTTCAAGTCGAAGAGCGATATCAATAAGTTGATCGAAAGAAACTTCTAATTTCAGAAGTAATGGCTTTTTGAGATTCTTATTCAAGCCATAGACAAACCTCGGATTTTTCTTCAATGGGGTATTTATGTACTCGACCCCGTATTTAGAGAGGGATTCAAAAGATGCGACATAATCTGCCACAGAAGATTCATCTTGAACAAGGTCAATAAAACTACGGGCTAAAGTCAATTTTTCAGCTTCTGGCACAAATTTTAATTCAAATCTTTCCCGAAATTGCTTCGAAATAAGGTCTGCTTCAATAATTTCATAAATCAAAAGCTCATACCAATCTAATGCTATTTCTTGGAGCATACTAGAAGCCATTTGGACTCAATGAAGATCAATAAGATTCATGCGAGAAAAGATGCGAACGCATGTTCTAAGCCAAACTTGGACTTCTATAACGCTTTCGAAACCCTTGAATGGCTTCCCACCCTAATTGGTATAGTCACTACACAGGCATGCAGACCTAGATTTTGGGTGAGTAGGCTCTGGAATGGGTCCAGCAGCTTGAGCATTCTTTACAAGATCTAGAAGCTGTTGGGCAGACATAAATACTCCATCCTGAGGAGTAGCACTGGATTGACCGGCGTTGGGATGGTTTGATCTGACCAATTCTCTTCTTTAAGAAAGAAAGAAAGAAAGAAGAAGAAAAAGGTTATTCTCAAAATGAATATCAGACAATCATGATTGATAAAACAAGGCATCACAAAGAAAATATGATAGAACGGGTCCTAAGACTCGAATAAAATCCTAAGGCATGACTCCTAAGAAGAACTTAGGATGATGATCCTTGCTTGATTATTATACATTGTTCCGAAGTTTGGCTCTGATACCAAGCAGTGAAGCCCTACCTCTATGCTCATGCTAGCCAAGGACACTACGGAGTAATGCCGTCAACTAGCATAAAGAATAAGGCTGTTGAGGAGAGACCATCCGTGTAATTGGTTTGTGCGAGTACTGATATGTCAGATAGTATAACATACATTTAATTTCAAGAGGAAATCTGACATATCAAATACAAACTCAAAGCTACAACACAGTGGCTATGTGGTCTTCGGAAACAAATATAGAAATAATCATAACATAAATCAGTCATATATGTTCATATCACAAAGGCGGAAACATATATGAATATAACACATAGAAGTGTACATCAGAGTAGTGGTCAAACAAGATCCACAATACCAAAAAAGAATAGATACAAGTGCTAGACAAAAGAATATGTATACATCAAGGAGTCTCTATCTCAAATGTATAACAACAAAAACTACCAATCTAATGGAGTTAGACAAAAGTCAGATGATGATCCCAGATAAGGAGTCAAGCAGAAGCACCTGTAACATTTCGGTTTGACCTGAGTATTATTTAATAAGAAAATAATAAACGAATCAGACAAGCTATAAATATCAGATAAAATGAGGTAGAATAAGAGATATGACAAAAACGTATGATAACAATAATGCCATACTGTGACAAGTATACATTTAACAACAACAAAAATCATACAATATCTTAAAAATCTCATAACATTAAAAAGAATGTTATATTCTTCATGTTATTCACCAAGCCACAACTATTGACAAACATATCAATGCCAATCGTAAAAATTGGTGAAACACAAATTCTAGAAATCATTAATTAGAAATCCAGAAATCACAAAAGGGGGGAGGCCTATCACAAATGGGAGCATGAAAACTCACCAACATGTGCATCACATACGGAACGCTATTCTATGGTCGCTAACCATCAATTTGAGCCGAGGCTCCACAAACGGCCCGAAGATCATGGGTCGCTACCTTACCAAATTTGAGTCGAAACTCCACAAACGAGGATTAGTTCCCCACACAAACAAAGAGACGTCGCACATCGCTAGTCTAAATCACAAAATGATCTTCATCGATCATCAAGAAGTGTCGATTACACTAAGATAGTAAATAAATGAGTTTAGCTTCATGGTCCCATAACCACTGGTTTAGCTTAAATAGTTACGAACAAACTATAGATTTCCACTCGATGATTGTCACAAGAGTTTCAATCGAACAAGTCCTAAAATTAACCGACGAAGTAAACGCAAGCGTTTCATACCACTTGTTTTGCTAAGCCGTTTAATTAGATTTTCTCATACGATCGAGGTAAAGGTTTGTACATACTAGTAGGTTGAAAAATGGTTTTAATAAACGAGCTTTGTATTAAAATAGTATTGAAATCATTTTGATGAAAGAGTTTTGATATTTACTACTAGTATAGAAACCTTTGTATTTTAAAGTGAGAAATCACAAAATTGGTTGTAAAAACAATCAATCACCAAAAATTCACATACGAAGACGTGAATCAAATCCATAGAAATCGATACTGAATCCATCAAAATGGATATTCATAAAAATCCCGAGAAAGAAGTCATCAATGTCGATAATAAATGATAACAACAAATCGGATCAATACGAATTGATTAAAATTGGAAACCCAAGCAAAATAGGCAAATAGGACTGAGGCAAGCTGGTTAGTCGACTGACACAATGCTTGGAAACTTTCGGTTTCCAGGTCAATCGACTGAGCCAGAAGGTCAGTCGACTAATACAGGCACATGACATTTTATGTCCCCTAGTTCAGTCGACTGAACCTGCTTCTTCAGCATTATTAGCCTAGCCCCCAAGTAGGGCAAAATCCTAAACAACTTGCGATCGAACGAACAATGGGCGCTAGGGGTTTATGCCAATCGGCAACCCAGCCCTATAGGCTCTTCGATACACCGCCAAAAACATTTTTGAACATCAAAGCTAGTATTTTTAAAGATTTGACTTCAAAACACCAAAAATTGGAATATTCATAAAACCAATTCAAATCAAAAGCAAATGAACATGGAATAGAGGATAGGAATCACTACCTATCAACTATCATAAATATAGACATAGACGTGAGTTCAAAAACTCACCTTTAAACCCAAAAACAATGAAGGAGAAGCTCAAACACAAAGGAAAGATCAACCACCTTTAACATCAACTCTAGAAACTCCAATCTAAGATTATAAGCAAATATTTCCTAAGTTAGGTTATAGGAAATTTCTGAAATTGGAGAGAGATTGAGATGGAGAAGAAGAAGGGGATGCTTACTTAAGCTTCTCTTTGATTTTGGATCTAGAAATTGAATTTGCAAAGGAAATTAGGGCTTAGGAATTCTAATTTCTTTTCTCTTCCCCTATTTTTCTAAAGCTTGAAGTGTTAGGAAATATTATGTAGGAATGAAGAGGAGTGGAGTGGAGTTGAGTTGATAATTTGGTTTTAATGATATGAAACCCAAACCCAAAGCCCTAAGTGAAAATGTCAAAATTTTACTCAACTCCAAACGTATCGATGTTTATACTCAAAAAGATCGTAAATGCCGTTTTGAACTCAATTGAAGTGGTCTCGAGTCCTAATTCGACTATTTGCAAAAAGTATCATTTCGGACTAAAATCCGACTAACGATGCTATATTTAAATAAAATATTTAAATATGCAATCGTAAAATATGCGGGTTGTCAACGGGACTCACTTTCGGAGTTTCATCACAAAACTCTGAGTCCCCATCATCGAACTCTGACCAGAAGTAGTCACTAGAAGTGGACTTATCGCTACTATTATCGAGTTCCCCCTCCTCCTTTTCTAAGTCTATTATGGCCTTGCCTTCTCTCTGCTTAAACTCCTTTTCTCCTTCTTTTGGGGTCGGATGCATTTTGACCAGGCCACTGAGTCTAGTCGTAGTAACATCACCTTCTTCAAGGGTCTTTTCGACCGATTCTACGGACAAACCCTCTCTCTCCTGAGAAGCGCCTTCTTGGGAACCGTGAGAAGAAGAAGTGGATCGTATGCAAACCATGGATCATGCAGGAGAAGGGATTTCAACTTGAATGGCAGATCTAGCAAGATAAAGTAATCCATATCGTTGCAAGTTTTCATCAGTTAGCAAAACTTTGACATATATTTCCTCGACATCAATGGCCTTTAGAGTATGAAAAACTTCAATGAGAGCCACGTCTCTATTTGGCCTAGAATAACTATAAGAGACATACGACTAGTTAGAAACTTCATTGTAATGCATCAGAGCTTAATGGATGGAAAAAGGAACTTACCCCATGTCGTCCACAAATGATTGAACCCTTCGGGGCATCTAACGAAGAATATTGCATCTTGAATTGCGACAAGTGCTTTACAGGAGCAAGATGATTTTTCGGTTCCTTTGGGCTTAAATTACATTCAAGATGGGTTATTCATCTCTCCTCTTAAATGACAAAAAATACTGCAACTCGTTAAAGTTCAGAGCATAGTTGAACGTCTGCACGAAAAGAACCTGCAGGCAAGTCAATATGGCACAACCATTAGGATGGATTTCGAATGGGGCATTGCCTAGGTTCAAAAGAGTGTTACACAGAAAGCCATTAAAGGGAGGCGCGGCTCCATTCAAATATCTGTATCGATGGAATGCAGTACACCCCGGAGGAGGCATGTGTGCGAATACGTTCTTTTCAAGCAGACACACATCCTCCTCGGGCATGCTGTGTTGAGCGTAGTTGTTGTGAAGGACTTCGGCAGAAACCAACGAAGAAGCTTTCTTTGGCGGGTTGAGTAGCACTCTAAAGTTAGGAGGCGTTCGATCCAAAACCAGACCTACTTGCCATATTCAGTTTGATAAGTAGAAGAAGAAAAGGCGATGGATGATGACTCGGCTTCAGAAAGCGTTGGGCTTCCTCCGCTTGACCTGCGACGCAAAGATGGTTGCTTCATTCTAAACAATAGAACTCGCGCCAAAAACGGTTGATAATTCTATCCTAAACTAAAAGCTTCCCCTACCACGCTTGAATTCCGTTTGGATATAAACACATGTCAGCATGTCGGATTTTAGGCGTGAACTGGGGCAAGAGTAGTATGTTGTCTATATGGATTAAATTTAATACCCGATATGCTACAAATGATCTATCCAGTGTAGATAGTTTGGTTGCAGCTGAAGAAGAAAAGGATTTCCGAGATCACTTTCTTTTTGGTTTTTACGTCCATACACTTACCCTTTTATCGATCAATGATTGATAACAGATTTGTTGTCTTAAGCGATGCTGAGGATTCTTTTCATTACAGGGGCACCAAGCGTGTAAATTAAAACAAGAATAATCCAAGTCTTTCAAAGGAACTAGGACCAACCCATGATATGTCGTGCTGCATCAACTATGTAAACAAGTCAATTTTGATGCTTGGGAGAAAAACATCAAAGCGTGTCGAGCATTGGGACAAAATCCAAATGTCATCCCATAAGGAACACGCCACTTAGTTTACTATCTTCTTCCCATAAATCGCAATGGACTCGGACTCATCACGATCAATATCACGACGGCGACCTCGCCAACAAATTGTTAAACACCGTTATGATAATAGACCCACCTTGGATTAAACTTTAACCGTGAAATTGGTCAAAGACTTGAATCAGCAGTCCAAAGGTGAGCTATTGACAAGTAATCAGGTCAGTAGTGAGCTAACGATGGGTCGGTGGTGAGCTAATGATGGGTCGGGGGTGATTTAAAGGCGAGCTAGGGTTTAACTCCAAGATGAACTGAGGAGGCACGGTGGTGCGAATGGAAATCAAGGCCGAGAGCTTGGAGAAGATGGATCTAAAGGAACAATGGGTCAAGTCGAGCAAGTTAGGTTGAATTACCTAAAGGTTTCAGATTACATAAGGGAATGGTTTGGCTCATGTAAAAGTGGAAGGAAGGGTCGCCTCGAGTAAGCATATATATAGGCAGGAATAAGATAACAGAGAAAAATAAATTTGCTAAGGCATTGGGTCGCCTACGATCCATCATGGATCGCTAGCGACCCATCTTTTCGATGACTATTTTTATCAAGGGGTCAGGTCGCTAGCGATCCATCATACATGAGTCGCTAGCGACCCATAAGGATAGGGGAGATTTTTTCTAAACTCGTTCTCTGACATATGTCCATCGTTTTGAAGCATACGAGGAAGCTATAACAAGAAATTTGATCTGTTATGACAAGCTATAGCAGTCAAGACCAAAGCTAGGTGATCAACCGCATAACCTGTCACATATTCATGAAACACTAATGCGATCACTTGGAATTCAATGGACATATATTGATAGCGATAACTTCCAGAGCACGCAGTGTTTACAACAAAGACGTACTCTTGGAGGCAAATGTTATTCGTGTTTCTAACCAAGCAGGACGCACCAGAAAATAGAACAATTCTGTGACATTAGAATGGCTCAGAACTTAACCAAGAAGGCTAAGGCAGGTATTTAACAAGGGCCAAGTCATATTACTAAGGCGACAGACAAGTTCAACTAACACTACTACAAAACAGGCCATTTACATCGGTTGTTTACCCCCCTTTTGCATCAGTTCAACAACCGATGCATATGCAACTGATGCAACGGGCTTAACACTTTTGCATCAGTTCTGAAACCGATGCAAAAAGATCTTTTTTGCATCGGTTGTTACTAAAAACGGATGCAAAATATCATGGTTGGTTGCTTGGACACAACTCCCATGTTGCATCGGTTGCACTGAAAACCGATGCAACAAAGGAACTTGTTGCATCGGTTTTTTATAACAACCGATGCAAATTAATCCCTCTATTGCATCAGCTGTTTATACCTGATGCAAAAAAGTCATTCTCAGAAACCATTATTACAGTACTCAAATAGACTATATATATATATATATATATTATTGATTATAACAAACAATTATTGCATGCAATATTACAATCATTCAAAATTAAATTTGAAGGTAAATACAAACCGAATAATATAATACCAAAGTAAACATCGTAAGTTCATACAACCACTTTCAACAAATTGATATCACTGCATATACCCAATACATTTCATTGTCTCTGCCAATACCATCCTCTATCATAACAGCAACTTCATCCACCAATAATCAACTGATTACAAGGCACGCCATCACCATCAATATCCATTCTACATCATCAGTTCCACAACCCACTGTCAACACTTCATCACTTCAATTCAAAACCCACTGTCAACACTTCAATTGTGCCTGCCTTCTGCACTTTCAACACCTGCAACACATTTCACCAGAGAACAACAATCCAACATTCCCACCACTACCCTACAGTTAAACACCACACTGCAGATTTCACTGCACATACCTGATCACCATAAACCCCCACACAACACCCTTGTCCGATCAACTTCTACTGCTCCAAATTGCATACAACCACTATCTCAAACAAACCACAACATCATCACCCTGCATGTCACACTGGTTCCCTACCTTCCATTGTTGCATTCCTTCAATATCACAAAATAACTCACCACATAACCATCTACTGCTCCACCACCTGACCATATCATTACTGCTTCAACCAACAGTCCATAACCGAACTCGCTTGAAGCTATACCCTCGAACTCGGGACATCCCAATCGAGCAATTCATCCTGCTTCATTCAAATGGCAAACCCATAAGAGCTCTGTCACCATACCACCACACTCACATGTCTTCCTCTACAGTCACATCACTGGCAACTAAATGCTTTAGAACCTCATCAGCTCTGTCACTATATTTATTTTATTAACAATCAGAATCCACTTTACATAAATTGTTTATGTTTGAAGTATTTTGTGAGTATGTGGGACATCTATATAGTAACTTGATAACTCTGATGGTAATAGAAGAATTGGGGCTTGCTTTGAACCACTTTAAGTAATATATCAAGTATAGGACACATAAATAATTTATTATATAAATCAGAAAGTAGGTTAACAAACAAACTAGAATTAGTTGACAACCAAAACAATAATGTCCACAGATAATATTATTCTATTGTCAATGAATTGAATGGACCATAACAAACTATATAACATAAGCCGTAGCATACATATCTGTGGTGAATTTTATTCACAACTCTAAATTTGAGGACTAGATTGCAAGGGGGAAAAATGGAAAATGGAAAATAAAGGATTTATATACCTCAACAAGCCAATCAGTTAGAACACCCTCATGCTCTGAGTAATATCGTTTTGCACTGTTTCAATGAAGTTAGTAGTAGGTGTGCTGAATCGCTGAAAATTTGAGATATTTTAGCTAACCATATTAAGATCATACAAAAAAATCAATATGCTGCATGCACATCTCTAATTTAGGGTCTTTGTAGAAAAATTTACACGATCAAATAGTAAATTGAATGTTGCCAAAGATATAATTTACACATCACCGATCCATACTTTGTGCTGGTGAACTTAATAATCATGTAGCTAAAAAAATTCAAAGCATGTGCCGAAAATCAAATTTTCTCTTTGTAAAAATATAAACAAATAAAAACAGTAGGAAAGATCAAAATTGTTCGAGTACCAGACCTCGGCAGAATTGAAACTATTGATTTCACAGGAACAAGTACTGCATGTCATAGGGTTTTTATTTTCAAAATCAATATGTACAATGTCCATATCATATAAATTTCCATGACCCTCTTTAACTGCATAGCAAGAAAATATTATTAAGAAAGAGTTAAAAAATGACAACACTGTTATAGAAAGTCAAGAACAAACTTAAATAAAAAATTGACTACAATCACCAACAATTAACAATACTGTCATACTACTGAAGCTAGCCAACACAAACAGGTTATAATACTAATGATTACACATCTATAATGCTTGCTTTGTCAATTGATTTTGTGATCATAATTATGTAACCAAGAATACTATTGAGAATTGTTTGACACATATACACATGATGCTCCACTAATATCAAGTAGATATGATTAGGACATACCTCAACTTGAAGGTCATAAACCAATATGAATACAAGCCCAGCAGAAACTCCAATTAAGTAATAACTTCCAAGAGTAATATAAGCAAACAGGCCCTTTGTCGGACCAATACCATGCCTACATTGATTCCATAGATCCATCTAAGTCAATGAAAAAACAGATTAATGAATGGTAGATGTATGAACATACCATGTTCCTACAATGAATGAGCAAGTAGCCATCTTTATTAATTCGTCTATATTCATTCGATAAATTTAAACATAAATCTGGATAAAGTTCTCATGTGTTATCGCTATCTGAAATTCATATATGTGATAGAAGAAACATGATTACATGATTCTTTTACATTTGAACTGAAAAAAGTAGTACAATTTATATATAGAGGGAATCCATTGCAAGTTTTCAGCATTTCTCAAATTTCCAGTCAATAGTATCAATGTTTGATAATACCAAAATTATTGCCATGACAGCCACTTGGTAGACTATGTTTTGGTACTAGGTGGACTATGTTTAGGAGATTAATGAGGAGAAAAAAAACATAGTATGGTGTTTGTTGAGTGATAAAAATTTAAAATGTATTCTTCCATTTCGTCTCACTCACTACACCAATAAAGACAAGTGTTTTGTTGACACTGTGAATTTGATAAACCTAGAAAGTAATGCTTAGATTGCAAATGATCAAAGAAAAAACTGAAACATCCCACTACATCAAAGTTATGAATCTTTTGATTCAGTACTTAATATTTGATGTATATATTACATGATACATGTATACATCAATTTTTTTTATAGCTGCAACTTTACGGGTATCAAATAAAAGGAGGAATCAAATTTTTGATATATTTTTCTGTACCAAACCTGCTTTTAATTAGTATTAGCATAAAATAAAATGAAATGCATCATATTTTAAAACTATAGAGTTAAAACCTTTCCATAACATTATTCTTTAGCCAGTGGATAGCTTAATTCATCCCCAGAATTTAGAAATAGCTTCAAACAAGAAGCCTGTCAAAGAATTAGGACAACTTCCAAAAACGACATAATTAAACAATGTAAACACTGTAACCCATGGCGTGAAGCATCTAAAGTAAGAAAAAGTGCTGGAACTCCATATTTCCACTTCCCAAAAAATTACCATGTCAAAAATAAATGAAAAAAAATCCAATTGAAGGTCCATTGCTTTAATAGCATTCTTTCTGTCACTGTAAAAATAAACATATCTTAATGTTTTACCAAAACAACCACTTCCCAAACACTTCAAACAACTCATCCATCCACACATTGAACCCAGACTACTGCCGACCATCACTACATCTCATACATACCTCTTTCACAACCAAAAAAATTCTTGCCATCAACCTGTACTTCTACAAATCATCTCAATCGCCACCCACATCTGACCATACAACCCTCCATTTCTACCACAATATCACCAAAATTTGCCATCACATACAAAACCCACTGCCGCAAATCACATTACCATTTCATTTAGTCCCCGCTGTTCTTCCTGCCTTCCCACTACCCTTCGCAACTGCCTGCACAGTGCTCAAATATCACATATCAACCTCTGTCAACATATACTCCCTCCACGTCACTTCATACACTTCATCTTCTACCCAACAACTACATACCTACCACTGCTCCTTGAAAGACATCATCCCGAACACTGTTAATCTCCAAAAACCATAATTCAGCTGACTGCATCTCCTAAAACCACTCACCATGTCGTTGCACATAGCCATTCCCCCTGCAACCACTTGACATACCACCACAGCACCATACTTGCCCCATTGCGAACCTCCATACATACATCACTCACATACATACAAACTACATCACTCAACCATCACACCTTCAACATCCCCCATCATCTGCCCCTGCTACAACCCCTCTAACCATATCAAACTACTGCCCCATACCGTTCACCTGCACACTCTGCTACTGTACCCAAACCAGTCACCACCACTGCCATAATTCCTCCTACCATTCACTATCAACCACTCTAGCATCAACCATTTGCACTGCCAACACTTCGCTGATCAAAACAACTATTGCCATCCTATACTTGCATATATACCATCCCATAACCACCACCAACTCACTTCATTGCAAACAAAAATTGCACTTCACTCAAACCAACAACATCATCCACACCTCCTAACCCTTGCACAACTGAATAGCAGACAAAAATTGTAAAAGGGTGCAAATTATGATCAAAGTATGAAGTATAAAATATATTCAAGAGTGAAAAAAGAAAAAGAAAAAAAACACACTGAACCAATAGTGTCTTAGCCTATACATGTTGTTATTTGTAAAAAGCTTTACATTAACTACTAACCAGGATGCTTAGTCACTTTCTAAGAATGCTACTGTTTTGTATTCTATGATTATAAGTATTATTTTAAGAAATGGTACAAATTTAATTAGTGTTCCTAATAATACTGCGGTAAGAACTGGGCTTTCATGGCGTACACTGATTTGCAATGACAAATTTGTTAAAAGAGGACAAAGCACTGTACTATAACTATAATTATGACCACAGTATATGTAAGCAATCACAAACTAACACAATACAAAAGACTGGCTGGCCATGATTACAATTCACCCATGGATATTTCCCCTTCTTTTTTGTTATTTTTTTGAGGACTTTAAAAAAGGTTGTTAAAGCAAATTGACTAGAAAGTGTGATCTGATTTTTTATTTTTTTATTTTTAATCAAAAGGATGAATCGGGCCATATATAGAAGAAAAAGAGAGAAAGAAACATGTTTAGAATCCTCAAAAGCAACTTAATTTCTAAAATCTCTGAAAATCAATTAATTAATTTCAAACATATCAAGATGGATATGTTCGAGTTTCAAAGTTGAATAAAAATAAAAACTCCTAAACCTACAAAATGAAAGTAGAACGTACCATTATCAAATAACATTCACTTCACTTACTGCTACAACCTCCTTACTGCTGCCTTCTACCACTTCAACACAGCAACAAAAATCACCACTCACCATTTCACCCCATGCACACAGTTCAACCAGCCCCCTGCATTCACATTAAAACCGCACCATCATCCTCTGCCCTCACAACATCTCAAACCACAACTTCTTCCCCTCTGTCTGTTACATCACAGTTCTACATTCCTTACTGCAACTACAACTCTCTTTGCTTACAACTAAAACTACCTTGCCTACAGCTCACTTCTCTGCCATAATCATCAACTGCCTCCTCTACACATTACATAATAATACCTCAACCCATATCATCAACACTGCTTACAAACAATCTCTATCAACCCACAACAGCAACTCCAATTTCAACCTCTACCCAAACCACTGCCATCACAAAACTGTCATCGACAACCACTATACCCACCATATAAACCACCAGAGAGCTTCCACTTTCAAACTTCTTCACTGACCACTGCTACTCATCAAACAATTCCACCATCTACCTCCCAAATCGCCGTGACCCAAAGCAGCTTCCAACACCTCAATCACTTGCCATCAATTAAACGAACCAATCGACTCGGCACCTCAATCGCCTGCAATTCAAACCGCCAACCTTCCCTTACCACAATTCGCCTTCGAGCCCGTGATGCGTGAACTCCCTTCGCCACAAAAATCACGCAACCAAAATTGAGAACAAACCACCACTATCAACCTCCTCCCCATGACCACAACTAGAACAACAACCGAACAAGGAAATCCAATCACCCGAATCAAATTGCTTGAATCTGCGGCGAGCAGTGCTTGGATTTTAGCTTGAAGACTAATAGCAGACGTTAATTAGCAGCAAATAAACCCATTTTAGCATCTCGTTTAATTTGTTGGAGAAGAAAAAAAAGTAAAAAAATAAATTTTCTGGCACCGACGATTCTGAGGTGGAGAATTTTTTTTTTGGACTAGGTTATTGAGGAGGAAGGAGCATATTTGTCCAAAGTAGTAACTTTGGAACCAATTTTTCATTATTTTCCACCAAAATTTCATATTGCCATCAACATGTAGTTGCATCGATTGACATTAAAACCAATGCGACTATAACTATTTGCATCAGTTGTTGGTGAGAACGGATGCAAATTTGATTTTTTTATTACCTATTACATTTCACGTACCAATTACATCGGTTATTAAGATAGAACTGATGCAAATAGTTCTATTTGCATCAGTTTTTACTTCAACCAATGCAAATGAGGCGAAGCAATATGCACTTTTTGTACTAGTGTAAACCAAGAAACCAACATCAGTTCATCCCAATAAGCAGCTAAGTGCACCCAACTAGTAAATTGTCATTAAAACCGAACAACGTGCAACTGGACTACGCAAACAACAATGTAACAAAGTCATGGAAGCATCCCACATTTCAAACTTCAAAACTAGCCTAAGTGTTTGGATCGCCAGCAATCCACACCCTATGGATCTCTAACGATCCATGCAAGATGCTAAGATGCCATGGAATAAAGGAAGAAAAGAAAGACAAAATACACAGCAAAATATGCTAAGTGTATGGATCGCTAGCGATCCATACTGTAGGATTGTTTTCACCCTAGAGGGGGGTGAATAGGGTGTAATAATAAAAATTAATGTGGAGATAAAAATAAACAGAGAAAGTAAAGTAGCAGAGATCACACACAGATTTACCCAGCCTTGGCAAAAACCTGCCTACATGTTGCCTCCATGGTTTCTACTAGAAATTAGATAATCAGACGCTTATAAACACACGTAAACTTGCGATACCCGCTACTTGATTAGCCTAACTCTACTCAAAAACCTGCCATAACTCAGCCACTGAGTTGCGAATTTTCAAACTACACCCCATAGTTTGTATCTAGTTACACAACTAGAAATTTACAAATTTTAAAAAGAAATTACAAAATAAAACTAAAACCAAGACTAAAACAAAACCAAATTTATAATTTTAAGACCAATACAAAACAAAGACAAAGGCTAATATAAAATATAATTGAAGTGAATAATGTTTCTCCTTTAACCAGTGTAATCTCATGGGCCCAATAAGATAGATGCAGTTCCCTTTTCACTACTCATCAATGCCGCCTCTTTTTCTTTTCGATCTGAGTTAGGGCTTTGTTCAAATTGAAGACGCCGCGTGAATTTGATCGATTGAAGTTATGATTTTACTTTGATTAGTTTCGTCAATCGATCCCTACCACTGATGGCTCTCGGTCGCTTCAATTTAGAGTTCGAGTGGTTTAAAAACTGGTGTGGTTTTTACTTTAATTTAATTGCTTGAACTCGAACTGGTTAATTTTGCCGATGATGATAATTGGAATTTATAGCGAACGAAACCCTATATTTCATTCATATATTTTTGTTTTGAATCTTTTAGTTGATTTTATTGGTCATTGATTATTAATCAAACGATGGTGATGATTTTTGACTTGTTCATCTCTGATACTCTAATTTGTTTCAATTGTTAGTTCCATTCTTGGCTGCTACGACTTTGGCATTCGAATTTGTGGTAATATTGACTTTACGAATTTTGAAATCCCCTACGACATTAGACCATTTTTTGAATTTTTAGTTGAACACTATAATATAGTTTTGTTTGACCAATTCTTTTTGAAATGTGACCCACGACTTTGTTCGAATTGCTTTGTTACTACGCTTTTGATTATGTTCATCGGTATAACTCTCTGCTACTTTATTCAAACTGTTACTGTGCTAGTTGCTTTGAGTTCCATGTCTAGTTCCAATGCATTGATGTCTCCATGTATGTTTGTGTGTGTGTGTGTGTATATATATATATATCTGTGTGTCTGTGTGTGCGCGCTTAATTTTTGTGTTATTTTTCAGAGAACTGCCAGAAGTCTCCTCTGTTTCATATGTATATATATGCTGCCTGCCATTTCATTGAGTTTCCATGTTCACTTGTGCACTTCATGTTGATTTTCTTAATCCACTACACATGTGAACATGTTTGAAGCTTTGAGACTTTGTTTCGAGTTAAGCTACCTCTGTTGTGTATTTAAATCTTGTTTGTTACTACATACATACATACATACATAAATATGTATGTATGTATGTATGTATGTATGTATGTATGTATGTATGTATGTATGTATACATATGTCCAAACATGTATATATGTATGTTGGTCGCCTTCGACTTAAATGTCCAGTTGCAATTAAGTCTGACTGCATGTTGTACTGCTTTGCATCATATTATCATCCCTGTACTTTGGTTTTTATGCCTTAATTCTCTTCTGTTTTAAAATGGGTGCACATGTTGTCCTGGTTAAGGCTTCACTTGCATGCTCTGACTGGTGTCTACCTCTACTCTGTTGTGTGTGATTCTCTAGCATCATCCTTTGTATATGTTGAAATGTTTATTGATTTTGTTAAAGACTGGTGTACTTTTTTCCATGGTTTGTTTAGACTTGTTGTGAGCATTGTTGTTTTGTACTAGTTGATGTGTGCTCTATTGTATATGTATATACATATCACTCTCTGGTTCTGGTTTGATTCCTCTTGAAGTCTGGTCCATTGTGTTCATGAGCATTGCATCCTGCTTTAATCTTATTTTCATGTTCGTGCCTGAAATGCTGTCATATTGAGTTCATTTGCATTCAATTTGACCCATTTGAACTGTTGTTTTGTTCCTCTTGAAATCATATTGCATATTGTTTATTTTGTGAGCACTCATGAAACTTGTTGTTGTGCATTCGTGAAGCTTATTGCCTTTGTAACTGATGTTGTATTGCACCTGAGTTGAATTCAGCCTAGGCTTGGGTTTGAACTTGTGCTCACCTATCCCTGCAATTTTATCAAGCAAATGTATATCGGTGTGCACGACCTTGTGGCATGTACAGTGATACACTGTTCATGTCACAAGTTGTTCGTGTAAGATGAATTAAAAGAAATGATGACGAACAACCCAAATAACTGAGGCAAATAATATTTTCAAAACACACACTTCATTGTGCGCTGCAAAATATTTCTTTTTCAATTTTACTACGTCAGTGTTTATTTTACAAATAGTTCAGATGCTAGATACATGCTAGAGCAAAGTTGAAGATCAAAATACAAGTGAAGAGTGAATATGTAGTGAGGTGAAATATGTATGAAAAATTGTATATTGAAAATTGTGTTGTAATTGAATAAGTGTAAATGTAGTGAGAGCTCAAATTTGTACTATTTGAATTTGTAGTAAAATATTTGTTTAAATATGAATTCTGAGTTATTTATTTTGTTTAATAAATATTTATTTAATTATGTGGAAAAATAAAATAGTACAATAACAAATACATTTAAACGAATATATATATGTTTATTATCATCAAACAAAAATCATAGGCTATTGTATTCTATATTCTCCCCCTTTTGGTGATAACAAACATATATTAAAATTTTGATTCTATTAAATGTATTTGGTCTTGAATTCTTAGCTCCCCCTATTTGAATACTCCTCCTACTACAAAGTTCCTTGTTCACATATGTTTGAAAATATGAAAATAAGATTAACAAAAAACCAATGCAATGAACCTAGATGAGAATATGCTATGCAAATAAAAAATATGAATTATTTGCCAAAATCTTAACTTCTCTCCCCCCTTTAGTTATCAACAAAAGAGTAACAATGTTAGAAAAGAGTGAGAAAGTGAGAGATATTAATACAACATTAATATCTAATCGAGTAAAAATTTTAAATTTCAGTAAAAAATTAAACAAAAATTATAAGTACTCTATTAGGCACATATTCCACTTTAGAGTGATAAGGGTGATGTCGGCATAGAAAATCATATAGTCGTGTCCATTTGTGGTATATTTATGACAATAATTTGAATACTAACTAACCATGCATAACCAGTAGGACTTTTAGATGAGATTAGTAGTATTCCCAAATTTTATCAAAAAAATAATTTTCAAGCATCTTTTAACCATGCATAACCATAAGGAATTTTAAATGGGGTTAGAATCAACTCGCCTATTTGATAATCAATTTTGATATGTGTTCCATACATGCATAACCGTGAGGGCTTTTAAATGAGCATGAAAGCATATAATCAAAGATTCCAAGTAGTTCACCCATGCATAACCGTGAAGACTTTTAAATGAGAGTAAGTATTTTGGATGTTTTTATTGTTAACTAAATTAAAAAAATTGAAGAATTTCCTGATTAAATACCACATTTTGACATATTATGTTGGATTCTGATGAGTGATAGTCGTAGAAATATGATAGGAATAGAGATGGTCAT
The DNA here is from genome assembly GCA_030765085.1 of Allium cepa. NCBI lineage: Eukaryota > Viridiplantae > Streptophyta > Magnoliopsida > Asparagales > Amaryllidaceae > Allium > Allium cepa. The sequence continues at coordinate 212,441,616 of CM060945.1, forward strand.
GAAATTTTTACCAATCAAAGTTATTACAAATTTTGTTTAACCTTTTAAAGAAATTTACTACATATACTATCTCAAGTCATAATGTATGATCAAGATCAATAATTATCACTTTTTTCAGTCGCTATTTATCTTTTTGATAATCAGTTGGGAGTCAGATTAGTTAACATAGGCATTGAAGATCAAATCTAAAAATCAAATTTCTGAAATGCTGAAACTGAGATGAAGTCGACATAAACTATTTTCTAGAAGGGGTTTTGTAAAAATGTCTGCCAATTGAAAATCAGTTGAAATGAAAATTATGTAGATATTTTCTTTGAAAATGTGATGCAACCAATGAATGTCTCAACATAAAACACGTTCCACTAGTACTTTATATACCAACTAAACTACCAGCATAATCTGCATTTGAATACCCTTTTAACTCAAAGTTATCATTAGTTGGATATCATAGAACAAACCGTGGGGGGTGCAACAGATATCTTATAATCCTTTATATAGCTTTTAAATGAGATTCTTTTGGATTTGATTGAAACCTTGCACATAAACAAATAGTGAACATAATGTCAGGTCTAGAAGCAGTAAAATCCAATCATACCTCGATATTTCTTTTGATCAACAACCTTACATTTTTCATCCTTGTTTGATTACCTTTCCTCTTACTGGTTGATTGAAATCAGATTATGGTGTAGGTTTTCAACATATAATACATTGTTGTTGCTCATTGTGACTCTGCCACCTCTACACTTCTCTAGGCTAAGGAACTTTGATTTGTCGACCGTCATGTGCCTGGAACAGCCAGAATCGAGGTACCGCTCTTGTTGTTCCTTAGCCTGCCAACATACCTACACGAGAATAGATTTTTGTGACCTATTTGTTTTTATAGGTCCATGATTGTTAGTGACAAATGATTTTGGAAAACAAGTTTGTGTAGAACCAAAATAGCATATGCTTGTTCCTTTTGGCACACAGATTTGTTTGACTTTAAGAGATTTAACATTCAAGCCTTTAGGAACCCAAATTGATATGGTTTTCGCGTATTTGGGTCTGTACCAACAATTGTTGTGATTGTGTCCAATTTTTCCACAAATTATGCACTTGGAATTGACATGATTAGTTTCACTTCTAACTCTTTCAGATTGAGTATACCCAAGTCCTTGTCTAATAGGATAAAGGTTTGTTTCCCTAATAGCATATTTAGTGATCTTTCTCTTTTGAAGAATTTTCCTAGAGTTGTAGTTAATTATTGGACTTGTGACATGAGTGATTCATTTTCATTCAATAACAAAGTGCACTTTTTAATAGAATTTTCTCTCCTAGTGTTTTCACTTTCTTTCAAAATCAGAATTTCATTTTCGATTTAATTCTAGTTTCTGATTTATTTTATTTCCTCTTCTAATGATGGACACTTATCACACTTAGGGCTCTTATTTCTATACTTTCAAACCAATTGATCAAGTTGCTTATTTAGTTCTATCAAACTATCTTTTTGTGATTCAATTTTGGCGTACTTCTCCCTAAGTCATTCAAAATAGCCATTTACTTCATGAAAATTTATAAGTAATTGAAAGTGAGTAAGTTTTGATACCTTGCTTGACTCATCATCATCGTTGTCACTTGTTTCTCCTCGAAGACATAGATTTTCTTTTTCACTCTCACTGCTAGTGCATTCATCATTATCTTCATCACTTTCTTTCCAAGTTGCTGCAAAACTTCTTTTTGGTTTCTTTCCTTTGTTGAGTCTGTTTTGAGGATAACTGGGCTTGATATGACCAGGTTTATTACACTTGTGGCAAATGATCTCCTGCTTTTCTGAATTGTCTAGAACTTTGACTTTTCTGCACTTTAACTGTTGATTTAGGATTGAATTTCCATCCATGCGGGTCCACCTTTTAAATCTCTTTATTATCGATGCTAGTTCAGTTGCTCCTTCATCATTATCATCATCTTCACTTTCCGTTGTTCCTTTGAGAGCTACTGATTTCTTTCGCGTATCATCTCCTTTACGTTCTTCCTTGGATTTGATTCTAGCTTATATGTGGTAAGGTTTCCGATGAGTTCTTTAACTTTAACTTGTTTGAAATCCTTTTATTCTTGAATGGCAGTCACTTTTGCTTCAAAATTTCATGGAAGAATTTTGAGGATTTTTCGAACTATTTCCAGCTCTGTATATGGTCTTCCTAGGAAATTTGATTTGCATACAAGATTAAAGAGTGTCCCATACATTTCTTTGACACGTTCATCCATTGCCATTGTGAAGTTCTTGTACTCGCTACTAAGTATGGCAAGGCGATATTCTTTAATCTGGGAGGTTCCTTCATAAGTCACTTCAAGTGTGTGCCAAATTTCCTGTGCAGTTAGACAATGTGAGACACGATTAAATTCAATTTGATCTGATGAGAAAATAATACAATTCATAGCTTTAGTGTTAGCATTTTCCAGTTTATTTTCAAGATCTATCTATTGATCCGTAGATTTTTCAACTTCTTGATTATCTACCATTACCGTTGGTGTGCTATATCCCATTTCAACAATATTTCATGCATCTATGGTTTTAAGAAAAATTTTCATTCTAGTTTCCCAATATGCATATTCACCGTTGAACATTGGCGGTCCAACAATGGACTGACCTTTAGCAAAAGCATTATTGAAAGAAGCCACTGAAAGAAAAAAATCAAATTTTTTAACAAAATATGGTATTTGTTCCTAACTCTAATGCCACTTATAGGATCATTTTTACCCAAAAGGAGGGGTGAATAGGGTGTACTAATAAAAATTAACGCGGAAATAAAAATAAACATAGAAAGTAAAGCAGTAGAAATCACACACAGATTTACCCAGCTTCAGCAAAAACCTGCCTCTGTGCTGCCCCAAAGGTTTCTATTAGAAATTAGATAATCAAACACTTATAAATACACGTAAACTTGCGATACCTGCTACTTGATTAACCTAACTCTAAGCTCAAAACCATGCCACAACTCAGCCACTGAGTTGCGAATTCTTAATCTACGCCCCATAGTTTGTATCTAGTTACATAACTTGAAATTTACAAATTTTAAAAGAAATTACAAAATAAAACGAAAAACCTAGACTAAGACAAAACCATATTTATAATTTTAAGCCCAATACAAAACAAAGACAACCACCAATATAAAATATAATTAACATGAAGAATGTTTCTCCTTTAATCAGTGTAATCTCTTCGGCCCAATAAGAAATGTGAGAAATGCGGATTACGGATCTTAAGGCTAGAATTAACACTAGAGGTGGGGGGGTGAATAGTGTTTTAAGGAATTACTAATTCTTTTTTGAGTTTCATTAATTTGAACACAAATGTATGCAATATTCAAACACAGATATGATCACAGAATCAAATACAGATGCAGATATAATGTAAAAGCAATAAAGGAAAGAACATACCGAATTTTATACTAGTTCGGAGTTACCCTACATCCAGTCCCGCAACACAAGGACGGATTTCCTTTCAAAATCAATTCTTACAATTACACCCTAGATTTCAAGGCCGTGAGGTACACCGCTCCAGATTCACAATCCTCTAGGTAGAGATACTTGATTTTACGGGAAACAAGTTCGCCCGATTGATTTTCCAGGCTACAATCACACCTTTTCTCGCTCGATTGATTACAAAGAAGTCTATAACTCTGAATAGCACTGGGATCTTGTTGAGATAGTGATAGAGAATCAAACCAGAGATGATCTAGTTAGATTCAATGGTGATTTTAGCAGAGTAATGGTAAAAATGTATATAAAGAAACGTGGAAGATGAAAATGAGTGAAATCAGAGAATATATGAATGTAAATTCGTTTAAAACATTTTATTATCATCAAATATTAACTGATGTAAATTGAAATAGAATTACACAATAAAATAAACATTCATATTTTCCTATGAAAATTTACAGTTTTCTATGTTCAATTAGACGTATTCCAAATATTAAATATTTATTTCAAAATTTTATTTTTAAAATTTCACGAAAATTCAATTAATCATATTATTAAAACAGTTAAAATTTACGGGTCGTTACATAGTTGATTTATGCTTTTATAGCTTCTGGATTATTGAAAAGTTGCTCTTTTATATTTGGAAAGTCTCATTGTGGAAGGATTGCTTGAAGAATCCATTAGAGTAGAGAGTATAGAGCTTGATATTTTGAAATAAGGTTTGAATTGGAAAATAAAAGTGAAAAGTAATGATAAGAGATGGTAAATAAATAGATTCTCAAGGGACAGGTTCACTGGTCAAAAGGTGACTTTTCAGAGGCTTAAATGAAGTGAAAAGATGGAGGGAAATTCAACATTTGAATTCAAATTTTAATTTCAAATTTTTGTACCCTTGTCGACAACGAAGGGGGGCCCTTGTCGATAGGTGCCTCTGAATTTTCATGATTTATTTCTCTTAATTATTCTAATATATATATATATAGATATATATATATATATATTATTTTTAATGTCTATATTTATCTGGAATATTACTAGAATTATAGTATATTCCATAAAATATTATGATACTATTTGAAAATAAAAATAATAATAAAATAATAGTAAAAATATTATAATAATAAAAAATTTAAAATTCAAATGACACGCCAATTCAAAATCAACCATTCAAACATCCAATCCTAAGCATGCAATTTCAACCAATGTATTGTAAATGTTTACCTTTTTTCGAGTCCACTTCTCTGAATTCGTCGGAGTCGTGAACTACCGTGAAACACATATTTGAATTATCTATCTTCTGATCATCATCGCTTGAGGATGAGTCTGAGTCATCTAGAGTAGCAGTAAATGCATGTTTTCGTTTCTTTGCGAAATCATTGTTTATAGGAAGATTTTGCTTATCTGGATGCGGAAAGTCTCTTTTGATATGGCCTAGTTCGTCACAGTTGAAACATTTGATATAGTTTGGCACTACATTCTGATTACCAGAGTTCTTATAGTTGTTTCTCTTGGGATTATTCATCTTTCTGTATTTCAGGAATTTCCGAAAGTTCTTGGTCATAAAGGCTATCTCTTCATCTTTATCGTTGGTTGAGTCTGATCCATCGGTCAATGCATTGAATGCAATTGATTTCTTTTCAGATGCATGGATTTCTCTTCTCCCAATCATTTGGACTTCAAACGACATTAGATTTCCAATTAATTCTTCAATCTTTAAGGTACTTATGTCATTTGCCTCTTCGATCGCAAGTGTCTTTTGATCCCATTCTAGAGAAAGAGAATTTAAGATTTTTCTGACTTGATCTTCTTCCTAATATTCCTTTCCTAAGGATATTAGATAATGCACAATATTCTAAAATCTACTATACATATCTGGAATAGACTCATTAGAATTTATTTTAAATAATTGAAACTGATTTGTGAGCATGGAAATTTCGATCTGTTTAACTTTGCTTATTCTTTCGTGAGTAACTTGCAAAGTTTTCTAGATTTCATATGCAGACTTACAAACTGACACTCTATTAAATTCATTCCTATCAAGTGAACAAAACAGAATATTCATAGCTTTAGAGTTGTTTTATGCTACGGTCTTTTGCTCAGCGGTCCACTGTGCAAAACCAGTTGTGGGTTCAAAATATTCAGTCTGTATGATATTCCAAGTGTCTAGTCCTACATATTGTAAATATATTTTCATTCTACATACCCAATATGCATAGTTAATGCCATTAAAAAGTGGTGGTCTGACAATAGACTTACCTTCTACAAATGAACTAGTGACAGGGGTAATAGAACCAGTGTTGGTAGTAGTAACAGTACCACTGTTGGTGGCCATTTTGAAATTTTCCAAAATTCACATTATGAAACTTTGAAAACCTTTCTCCGATACCAAATGTTAGAAATGCGGATTACGGATCTTAAGGCTAGAATTAACACTAGAGGGGGGTGAATAGTGTTTTAAGGAATTATTAATTCTTTTTGAGTTTATATTAATTTGAACACAAATGTGTGCAATATTCAGACACAGATATGATCATAGAATCAAACACAAATGCAGATATAAAGTAAAAGCAACAAAGGAAAGAACACACCGAATTTTATGCTGGTTCGGAGTTACCCTAAATCCAGTCTCGCAACACAATTATGGATTTCCTTTCAAAATCAATTCTTACAATTACACCCTCGATTTCATGGCCACGAGGTACACCGCTCCAAATTCACAATCCTCTGGGTAGAGATACTTGATTTTACGGGCAACAAGTTCACCCGATTGATTTTCTAGGCTACGATCACACCTTTTCTCGCTCGATTGATTATAAAGAAGTCTATATCTCTGAATAGCACTGGATCTTGTTGAGCTAGTGATAGAGAATCAAACCAGAGATGATCTAGTTAGATTCAATGGTGATTTCGGCAGAGTAATGGTAAAAATATATATAAAGAAATGTGAAAGAAGAAGAGGAGTGAAATCAGAGAATATATGAATGTAAATTCGTTTAAAACAGCCCCTATTTATAGCAGAACAACAGCCATTTCCATTCGTGAAAGGATATGACGAATACACACTTCCGTTGAAATTAAATTTTTTGAAATAAACTGTCACCTTGTCGACGAGGGTTCCTTGGGGTTGTCGACAGGCCTAAATTATTTTTGGTAATTTGTTTTTCTTGGAAAATAACTTCTATCTTGTATTAAAACTATTTTTAACTTTATTAATATACTTAACTATAGTTAAAATACATAAATAAGTATAGAGAATAATACTTTGGTATATATAAAATTTTAATATAATTTTATATTTAAATCTAAGTATAAATATTAAAAGTTAAATATATTATAATTAAAAGATAGTTTAAAACCAAGGATAATTTGATATTGAAAATAAAGATTATTTTGAGTCTAAAAGTATTTTAAAAACAGGATAGATGCTTTTGATTTAAAAAAGGAAGATTTTGAAATCATTTTGAAAACAAGATATAATTTTGTAAAACATTTGAATAAAAGTTAGTGGATACAAAACAATGTTCCACTAGATTTTTCGTATGTTCCATCCTACTTAGGGTTCCATCCCTTTAACGGGCTCGAAGTGGATTCCATTCCACGAATAAAATGAATTTTAAAATGTTAGTGCTTTTCTAGGAGTTTTAACAGAATTCCTAACTAAATTACTTATATTGAAATCTTGAACTCTTGCTAATCTTGATACTCATGAGTCTTGAATCTTGATATCTTCGATCTTGAGTTTATCAGTTCTTGAATCTCTATACTTTACAATCTTCATTCTTTGGTACCTGTATATATATCCTGCATATACGTATATATCTAGACAATAATGTTAGTATTTATATTTTATAGTCTTAATCTAAGGTTGTTGTCATCAAAACCAACTTCTCAGGGACTAACAATCTACCCCTTTTTGATAATGACAACCTTTGTTTATAAAATATTACTTCTATTCTAATAACTCCCCCTAAAACTAATAACTCCCCCTTAATCTATGCCTAACTATCCTATTTTATACTTCTCCCCCTTTGTCGTCAACAAAAACTAACTCAAATATGTGTGTATATTTCTTCCAGAATTTATAGACACAAGGTAGTTATTCAAATTTAAAATGAAAAGTCATTTATGACCAGTACTTGTCAACAGGGTCTCTGGGGTTGTCGACAGGGATCAGTTAATTTTGATGAATCATTTTGATTTTATGAATAATTGTGTGTATATATATATATATATTTATAATACACTAACGTTTATTCTGGAGATAGGATAAGCTAGATAACAGAAAAGTAATTCAATTTCATTTCATAATAGAATGATACAATGATTAAACATTAAGAACTACACGAACATTCAAATCAAAACAAACTAAAACCAATACAACATGATATGAAAAGGTAGAATTAGTTAGAGGATGACGAAGATGAAGATAATCCAAGCTTCTTGCTGACTTTGGAGAAAAACTTGTTTATCTTGGATGACATTTTATCCAATTTCTTACTAACGGATCGTTTAAGAGTCCGTTGATTCTCAACAATGGTCTTTTGATTTTTGAGTAAGGTATTGTACGTTGGATTAGAGGGATAGTCAATACTTTCCAAGGATGTTTCACCTTCTTCTTCTTCTTCTTCTTCTTCTTTTATTTCCATTTCATCCTCCTCTTCTTCTTCTTCTTCCTCCTCTTCCATCTCCTCATGAGCCAAACGCTCTTCCTTTTCCGCAAGAGTCTTATATGGTTGAAACACATATGGAATTTTCATAAGAGAAATGTTTGAGTGATTAAAAACTTTTCTTGAAACATATTCTTCTCCTTTGAAATCTACTCCAAAATAATTAAAAATCCGAGTGAGAAAGATTCCATGATACAAAGTGTTTTCACCCATTTCAAAAATTTTGGGACGAAGTTCATCGAAAATAACTTGCGCCCAATTAATATCATAACTTCCAAAAATAGCAAAAAGTACTTAGCAAACTTTTGAGTTGGATTGTTAAAACTCCCCGATCTTGGGGTCAAAGTATGTTGTAAAAGAAGATTAACAATTCTAGCTTTTGGTCAAAAGTTTCGATTTATGAATTCAAAGTTATCATTTCCTTCGAAAATGTGATAAAATGTCTCACGATCATTTTCATCGATATTAAAACTAGAAAGATCCACTCCTGTGCTCTTGCAATTGAGAATGGTACCCAAAACATCACAATTTAATATTATTATTGTGCCTTTGACACTACTCCAAATTTCATCATCATTTCCATTATAAAATCCACGGTTGAGATTTGCATAGAAAATTTTAACAAGATTTGGATAACAAACAAAGTCATTTTGTGAAGCATCAACAAGACTAAGAACTTGGATGTTTGCAAAATGTAACAACCCTAGATTTTTGTATATTATTTAAATTTGAATTTATTTTATTTTTAAATTATTTGTAACTTTTTTTAATTCAAACATTTCATTTTTAAATATAAATGTTGATTATTAAGTGAATTTTAATTTCACACTAGTATAATTGAATATTTTACTATAAAGTGAATTTCTGGTCAAACTGTTCAAATTTTGACTATAAAACTTCAAATTCAAATTATTTTAAATCTTAAATTTTATATTTTATTATGAAAATAGATCAAATAACTTGAACACTACTTTTCGTTTCATTGAAAACGGAGTTAAATGTAAAAGTTATGTACATTTTAATTTTGAGTATAATTTGTTCTATTTATCAATTTTGTCTATTTTAAATTATATAAATTTTATTTTCTATGTTACATTTTATTTTAATATGTGTTTATAGGTTATATTATGTATATTTTGACTTTTAAATATTTTTAAAATGATAATAGAATTTTTCCAAAATTTACTGTATTTATTTCCTATTTTTAAAAGCTGTTTCTATTTTTCTGCTATTTTCTTTATCTAAACTATATTTAAATTAAAATTTATTTATTTATTTTTGTGATTTCCTTTTTATTTTGTGTTCTTATCTTTATTTATAAATATTTTTAAGTACATAAAAATTTTCCCAAGTTCATTGCACTTATTTTTCATATTTTCAAGACTAATTGGAAATTTTGCTGTTTTATTTAATTAAACTATATATAATTAATAATTAATTAATTTATTTTTGTTTATTTACTTAATTTTCATATTTTATCTGAGTTTATATATATATTTCAGTTATATAAAATTTAAAAAGAAAATAATGGAAATTTGAAGAGTTTGTGTCTCTTTAGTTGCTCAAGGCTCTTCGTTTTTCCGCCTCTTCATTTTCTTTTGACTTTTCCTCTCCTTGCATTAGCCGTACCTTTTTTTTTGCATTGCCATGAATTCCTCCTCATTTTCACGTGAGAAATCCTTCTCATACCTCAAAACTCACGGCTATTGTGATGACCCGGCTTCCTACGCCCAGGAAGACGTGCCATCAATAAGAAAGAAAGGGATAGAAATAGAAAAGGAAAGAAAGAAAGAACAACAACATCAGAATCTCACGGCGGAATAGAATAAAATATAATATATCAACATAAATATTACATAGTTATATATACATCAGAGTTAAACAATATCATACAACATGACCGTCATATACATCTGTCAGAACATACATCTCAAGTACATCATAAACTATCTAACACAACGGAACTATAAAGATATATAAGTCTACAACGCTGAAGCCTCCTGCTCCATTGCTCCTCCAGAAGTCGTCAAAGCTAACCTGAATCCCTTGGCTACCCATAAAAATTTGGGTACCCGAAAGTTTATGAAAACAAAAATAAACTTCGGGTCAGACATGGGTCTGGTATGAGCAAACGGGTTCAGGTTGTTTAACTTTGAAAATCATTTAAAAGAAAGGTATCACGTAAGACTCCCCACAAATAAATACGGGTAATTTTTTACCTTACGCTAACCAAAACATTTCATAGGAAATCCAGTGATATTATAATAGTGTCTAGGGTTTTCAAGTAAAATACAGAAATAGCTGAAATGCTTACATCTCACATTTCAACATAGTTGGGCACAATCAAAACGTACGGCGCTTATTGGAAATTGGATCCCATACAATGGCAGGGCTACTGGGGTAACGCCCGTCACAGTACGTGGTCTAGATCATAGTACTGAGGAGCCACCCTAACTCCCCTGCAACACAAGGCCGGAACCATTCCTTACTGAGCAGTCCCGAACAAGATAACCCCGCAGTTGGTGTACATCCAACCGCCCACACACCCGAATAAAGGGACATCTAGACAGAGGTATATCTCGTCCTGCTTGGGCATGACCCACCTAACCTTGCTGCACCTCCCCTGTTTTAGCCATTCCCGGTTGATGAGGCTTGAGGCTGCGATTACCTTTATAGAACATATCACATAGAATGCTCATCGTCCGCCTGACGATGTGCTGAAAGCATTCAATCCATACAAGTTCGTTCCGGGCTCGAACGAAACCGAAGGCATTATCTCGTTACACTCGTTTTGGAATCACCCTCAGATTTAATGACGATAACCCTTGCATTCTGAAAGCACCATCTCGATCTTCACTTCAGAATTCACGACCTAACGTTTAATTTGGATCGATGTGGTTTTCGGAATATCAATCGATACCCGATCCCGGTCTCATCGAAATCCAAACGCCATTTTAAAGTCCAAGTTGTCTAATTTACTTAACAGTTTAAATTTAACAATTGAATTCATAAAGCAAATTAATACAGATAAATATCATCAGATAAATCATATAGCAATAGATAAATAACATCAGATAATTCATATAATGATTTAATACAGATAAATCATGCACAATCATCACAAATATATCACAGAACATCACAGATATAAATAAACATCAGAGGCAATCAAATAGAACCATCGATTCATATCAACAAGTTTGATTTGTTTAAAACTTAATTGCATACTTAAACATAAATTATATTTTATTCAAGCTTAACCAATTACAATTAATTAACTTATTCCAATTTATTAATTATTTATCAATTATTCCTTAATTAATGAATTAATTCTTAATTACTAATCAATAACCTTAATTATTGATTTATAAAACTCGGTTACACAATTAATTATTACTGATTGCTTAACTAATCATTACTTATTAAATAACTAAATCGTTCACTCATTCATTATTTAATTAATTTGTTAACTACGGTTTGCCCATTACTCAACTTCAAATAATTAATCTACTTCCTAATTACAAATGATTTTTAAACAAGATTATTATTAAAATCTTTAATTACAAATTTGATTCTATTTGTAACTAATTATAAATTTATTACAATTCATAATTAACTTTGATTTTACATTAAGTACTCTTCTTCGTTTCCTTTAAAACTTTAAGGTTCTACTCTGCTTAAAACAATTTGTAAACATTAACACATATCTTATATAACTTAAACTAGTATTCAAATTAGCAAATTACAGGAATTGCTAAAACCCGAAGTTAATCACGTGTTCAACTCGTGTAGGTCTCGAGCCCACCCTGCATCTCCTCGCGTTCAAACTCCCCGTCTACTTCTTCTTCCCCTGTTTCTATTTTTCTTCTGCTTATTTTTTTTATAATTTTTTTTATTTTAAAGAAGCTTAAGTTTTAACAGCAGAGACACACACGCGCGCGAAAACTCAACTCCGAAAACGACTCGAAGTTAAGCACGATCAAACTCGAGTTTCTCCTCGAGTCGACCGCCGCACGTACCACTTCGTCGCCGTGCACGTGCACGACGGTCCACCACCGCGCTACCACCTTGCGACGCCACCCTCAAGTCGCAAATCCCCACTTCACTCGAATACCAAACCCATTTCAACCCCAAAGTCATGCAATCAAAATTCGACTAAAATGTCGAACTGTAACCAAACACGGAAGGCCACAAACCCCTCGTCCACACTATCGCGACCGCTAGAGACGACGTGTCATCGTCCAAACCTTGCCAACACCACCCTCATGCACCTCCCAAAATCTCAGGTCACTCGGTCAAGCCGAGGCGTCGCGCGAATCGAAAGAACAGAACCCAAAATATAGACTCCTAAACCCTACTCTTGGTTCCCCTCTACAATTCTTGCAAATAAAAAATTTTCTAATAATTTTCTGTAAATCTCACTTCAATTCCCTAGCTCCATGTCAAATTACAACGATTATAATAGCTTGAATCATCAAAACTTCACTGAAATGCATTTCTGGTTTACCAATAAACTGCCCTGTACATTGTTGTCTAAAAATTGAATGCTTTATCTTAAAAATCATATCTTCCTATGTAGTTTCCAGACATCCATTCATATTTACAATTCGAGTTATTTAAATTTTTGATCTTTGGTTTATTTGTACTGTAAAAATGTGTTTACAGTGATTGTATTATACAGCTACTAAAACAAATTATAATCTAAACCTTAATTCTAAACTCAAACAAATTTATTTAGTTAAGTTACTACTTAGAGACAAGGATTTATATAAAAGTTTGATATATTCATTGTTTTGTTTGCCTCAGTATAAAAAAAACAAATTGGAACCTGAAAGAACCTGGTATGCATGTCTTACAGTATTTAACGCACATCATAGAATTTAAATCATCCACAAAAAATTTTAAGAAACTACTTAAATGAAGTGAGGTTAAAAATAAGTTTACTCACCAAATTGTAGCAGAAATTTGAAACAGAGGATACTTGTTGATAAACAATGAAGACTGCAGTTGCAAAATGATTTTCAAGTAACCTCTTTGCTTGAATTTTTTTTGAACTAGAAAATATGTAAATTTGTTTTATTTTCTTTCTTCTCCTCAGTTTTGTTTAATAAGTTACTAACTGAACTTAATGCAATGATAAATACATATATAACTTGAACAAAGTGTCTTCTTGAATAAGCTTCACTTGATAAAATATCTAGCTAAATTTTCATTTGTACTAAGACCTGACAATCATATGAATATTTCGGCTGCAGAAATTTTATCTCAGACAATATGTGTGCTAATTAATATTTGCTGCAGGGTTTTAATTTGTGTTTGTACTAATTGTATTCATTTATGCTAACATCCTATTAATGTTTGCAGACATGATTTGTACCAAAATGTTTTGCTGGCACTTGCCATATATATAAAGATATTTTCTATTTTGTTTTCTGTTGCATAAGAATTAGTTTGCAAGTTAACTAATACTAACATATAAATGATGTTTGCAGGTTTTATTTATACTAATGTATTTTATTTATGCTAACACACAATTAATGTTGACTGACATAAAGATTTATTCAAAGAAGTTTTGCAGATTTGTTTTGTACTAATTGTTCTTGCTGGCACTAAAGAAATTTGCAGTTTTTATACATTGGACTTCATACTTAAGTTAGCATATAAATAACATGTTTGCTGCAGATTTGATTGCTTATGTATATACAGTTTATAGTTATAATGTTTGCAGATTTTATATGGTCTTCATTACTAATGAAAACATATTATTATGCTATACTTAAGTTCATATTGACTTATGCTTATAACTAACATATAAATGATGTTCTGCAAGTTAATTTGTGTTTGAACTAAATGTTTTCATTTCTATTTATATCTTATAACTATTATATTTGTACTTATGTTTGTAACCATATTTATAAATATTTATATTTATATACGAACTCATGTTAAATATTTACTTGCTTATGTGATTTTAGTTACAAAAGTTATTGTTAGAAATATTGCTTAAATCTTATTTTTATTTAAAGTTTACTCTTTCAATATTTGATTTGTAATGTATACTTTATATTACTTATATAAGCTTATGTTTAATTTAATTATCAAAACTGTTATAAGAAACACAGATTAGTCTTATTTTACATTAAAGTTAAATATTACAAATATTTGATTTGTAACTTATATGTGTATTAATGTATTTATGAATATGAATATGATTATGTTATTGTACTTGATACTATTCTTAACTGCATACATAAATCTGACATTAAATGTCATTAATACATCAATTTTAATTTAATTGAATAACACCAATTTATTTCTAAATATTGTTGAAAGAATCTATTTACATTTTGAAATTATATTCCTTTATAACCAATATAAAACTAATAATATCCAAATATTATTTATTTATAAATGAAAATCTTATATTTTAATTTAAATTTGACTAAAAACTTATTATAATAATAGGGTCAAAATTCCGGGATGTCACATTCCTCCCCCCTTAAAAGAATTTCGTCCCCGAAATTTAAACAACAGTTAATTCAAAAGCTGAATATTAACAATCCAAACATACATATCATCCATACAAAACAAACAATCAAACAGTCTATCCTAACAACAATACTAGTTATCCGGACAAAAATCTGGATAAGCTTTTCTAAAACTATCAAGAGTTTCCCAGGTACAGTCTCTGCGATCCCCACTCCATTGCACCTTGACGAGTTTCACCACTTTGTTCCTAAGTTGCTTCTCGTCTTGATCTACAATCTGAACAGGATTTCTAACCACAGTTAGGTTAGGTTCTACTTCTAAATCTTCCTGAACAACTGGTTCTACCACTAATGATGGGTCATGAATAAATTTCCTTAAATGAGACACATGAAATTCATTGCGAATCCCAGACATCCGTTCTGGAAATTCAATCCTGTAGGCTACAGTTCCAATTCTTTCCAACACTCTAAATGGTCCAATATATCTCGGAGCAAGTTCTCCTGTCTTTCCGAATCTTATAACACCTTTGATTGGGGAAACTTTAATAAAAACTAAATCTCCGATCTCAAATTCCAATGGTCTTCGTCTCTTATCTGCATATTTCTTCTGACGATCTTGAGCATCTTTCATTCTTTTCTTGATAAGCTCAACCTTTGCAGAAGCTTCTCAAATAAGATCGGGTCCAAGCATAAGTCGATTATTCGATTCAATCCAACAGGATGGGAATCTACACGGTCTTCCCTACAGAGCCTCATAAGGAGCCATCTTAATATTCGCTTGGTAACTGTTATTATAGGAAAATTCCACTAAATGAAGATGGTCTTCCCATGATCCACCAAAGTCCAATACACAAGCTCGAAGCATATCTTCCAGAATTCGATTAAGCCTTTCCGTCTGTCCGTCCGTCTAAGGATGATAGGCTGTACTTAACCTCAAACTAGTTCCTATTGCTGATGGCAAACCTTCTCAAAATTTACTAGTGAAAATAGGATCACGGTCACTTACTATGCTGACAGGAACCCCATGCAATTTGACTATCTCCTTCAAGAAAATTTCCGCCAAGGAAACTGCAGTACGAGTCGCCTTAACTGGAATAAAATGAGCACTCTTCGTTAAACGATCAACAATAACCCATATTCCTTCATTTCCTTCCTTGGTTTTAGGTAAACCGTCTATAAAATCCATCGAGATCATTTCCCATTTCAAATCTGGAATTTCCAAAGGTTGTAATAGTCCAGCAGACTTTCATTGATCTCCCGTCACTTGCTGGCAAACGCACAACTATTTACAAAAGCAGCTACATCCTTCTTCATATTCGGCCACCAGAAAAACTCTCCTCATATCTTTATACATCTTCGAAATTCCCGGGTGAATATTCAATTTGGAGTGATGACACTCAGCTAAAACTTCTTGCCTCAGTCCATCAATATTAGGCACACACAAACAACCATTAATCCTTAAAATACCTTGATCATCAATCTTGAAATTCGAATACTGTTCGTCCTTAGTTCCAAGAATTATTTCCTCAAAAGATTTATCTTCCTTTTTGCTTACTAATGATCTTTTCTTGGAGAAATGGAACTACTTCCAAAAGAGATAAAACAACATTTCTACTAAGAGCATCAGCCACGACATTTGCTTTGCCCGGAGTATACAAAATATCCAGATCATAAGATGCCAAAAATTTCTACCCATCTCTGCTGTCTCAAATTAAGGTCTTTTTGAGAGAAAATATATACTTCAACGGTTTGTGATCCGTGAATAACTCAAAATTTTCTCCCAAAAGATAATGTCTCCAAATCTTCAAAGCAAAAACAATAGCTAACAGTTCTAAATCATGCGTAGCATAGTTCTTCTCATGAGACTTCAATTGCCGACTAGCATACGCAATCACTCTGCTATTCTGTATCAACACTGCACCCAATCCAACTAAACATGCATCCATATATACTTCAAATTTGCTCTTTCCATCCGGAATAGCAAGTACTGGTGCACTAGTTAGTCTTGTCTTCAATTCCTGAAAAGATTCCTCACACTGAGGTGTCCATTTGAATTTGGCTCCTTTCCTTGTTAGTTTGGTCAGATGCGAAGAAATCTTGGAATAATCCTTAATAAATTTCTGTAGTAGCCAGCTAAACCCAGAAAATTATAAATTTCCATCAGTTGCTTCCCTTCTAGAATAGATTCTCCTTTCGCTGGGTCTACAGAAATATCTTCACTCAAATAATGCGCCCCAAAAATTTTAACTTCTGATTTCCAGAAATGGCACTTTGAAAAATTTTGCCTTCAACACATGCTTCCTCAGAGTTTCCAATACAATTCTCAAATGCTGACCGTGCTCTTCTTCCGATTTGGATTAAACCAAAATATCATCAATGAATACCAGCACATTCTTATTCAACACATAACCTTAGCGAACCTTCCGATTTGGTGACAAATACAGCAGCAGAGCCCCAACCAAAAAAACTAGGTCTAATCAAACCTTTTCTCTACAAGATCTTGCGTCTGCTTAACCAACTCTTCTCTCTCTCAAGGAGGCATTCTCCTACTGGGCTGAATCACCTACACAGCTCCTGGAATCAAATCAACACGAAACTCAATCTCTCGGTGTGGCGGTAGACACTTGACTTCCTCGAAAACATCCGGAAGAACTTGAACCACTTCGATTTCCTCACCTCCTCTTGAGAAGTCTCAACCCCTTGCAAACAAACTACACAAAAGAATTCCAGAATTGTCGCACAACACTCTGGCAATTCTACCCAAATCAGTTTCTAATGAAACTGTCCTCTCATCACAATTCAGAACAGCCAAATATCGTTCAGGTCAATCCATCGAAGAAATGAATCCACTCTGCTACTTCTGAAATCACCTCAAGAAAACTGCAAATCAACAACCCTTCTCGCCAGCACACAGAACACTTCCAGCTATAGGACTAATCCTCAATGTCCAAAGACTTCTATTCAAAGCTCTTCGAGAAACTCGGGCCTCAATCAAACAAAAAATACCCTACTGAACTTGGTCACCATTCTGAAACGGACATACTTCCTCAACTTGTTCCAAAGAAACATCTTCGGAGACATCCAAACTCACTGTGTCTCATCACACAGCTACAACACCTTGAGATATCAAGATATCATGATTTGGTCATGTCCATCCGATAGATCTATACTCAAGCTCATCCAAAAATTACATTCCAACAATGAAATCCTCACTTCATCCAAAGCTCACTCGAGACGGTAATAGGTCTGCAGTCTCGACAGATGCACTCCAACTACAAATATTCAAAACTCCAACCATTGGTAGTCGTGTTTCACACACCACTGCCCTATCTACCTTTATAACTTATATTGGATAACCCGGACAGGTAACCCAACAATAGGTAGAAATATATATATATATATATATATATATATATATATATATATATTATATATATATATATATATATCAAAATTACAAATACGCTCTCTCAAGAAAGAAATCACTCAAGAGCCTAGGTATTCACTCAACCTAGCGCTCTGATACCAAATGTGACGACCCGGCTTCCTACGCCCAGGAAGACGTGCCATCAATAAGAAAGAAAGGGATAGAAATAGAAAAGGAAAGAAAGAAAGAATAACAACATCAGAATCTCACAGCGGAATGGAATAAAATATAATATATCAACATAAATATTACATAGTTATATATACATCAGATTTAAACAATATCATACAACATGACTGTCATATACATCTGTCAGAACATACATCTCAAGTATATCATAAACTATCTAACACAGCGGAACTATAAAGATATATAAGTCTACAACGTTGAAGCCTCCTGCTCCATTGCTCCTCCAGAAGTCGTCAAAGCTAACCTGAATCCCTTGGCTACCCATAAAAATTTGGGTACCCGAAAGTTTATGAAAACAAAAATAAACTTCGGGTCAGACATGGGTCTGGTATGAGCAAACGGGTTAAGGTTGTTTAACTTTGAAAATCATTTAAAAGAAAGTTATCACGTAAGACTCCCCACAAATAAATACGGGTAAGTTTTTACCTTACGCTAACCAAAACATTTCATAGGAAATCCAGTGATATTATAATAGTGTCTAGGGTTTTCAAGTAAAATACAGAAATAGCTGAAATGCATACATCTCACATTTTAACATAGTCGGGCACAATCAAAACGTACGGCGCTTATTGGAAATTGGATCCCATACAATGGCAGGGCTACTGGGGTACCGCCCGTCACAGTACGTGGTCTAGATCACAGTACCGAGGTGCCACCCTAACTCCCCTGCAACACAAGGCCGGAACCATTCCTTACTGAGCAGTCCCGAACAAGATAACCCCGCAGTTGGTGTACATTCAACCGCCCACACAGCCGAATAAAGGGACATCTAGACAGGGGTATATCTCGTCCTGCTTGGGCATGACCCACCTAACCTTGCTGCACCTCCCCTGTTTTAGCCATTCCCGGTTGATGAGGCTTGAGGCTGCGATTACCTTTATAGAACATATCACTTAGAATGCTCATCGTCCGCCTGACGATGTGCTGAAAGCATTCAATCCATACAAGTTCGTTCCGGGTTCGAACGAAACCGAAGGCATTATCTCGTTACACTCGTTTTGGAATCACCCTTAGAGTTAACGACGATAACCCTTGCATTCTGAAAGCACCATCTCGATCTTCACTTCAGAATTCACGACCTAACGTTTAATTTGGATCGATGTGGTTTTCGGAATATCAATCGATACCCGATCCCGGTCTCATCGAAATCCAAACGCCATTTAAAGTCCAAGTTGTCTAATTAACTTAACAGTTTAAATTTAACAATTGAATTCATAAAGCAAATTAATACAGATAAATATCATCAGATAAATCATATAGCAATAGATAAATAACATCAGATAATTCATATAATGATTTAATACAGATAAATCATGCACAATCATCATAGATATATCACAGAACATCACAGATATAAATAAACATCAGAGGCAATCAAATAGAACCATCGATTCATATCAACAAGTTTGATTTGTTTAAAACTTAATTGCATACTTAAACATAAATTATATTTTATTCAAGCTTAACCAATTACAATTAATTAACTTATTCCAATTTATTAATTATTTATCAATTATTCCTTAATTAATGAATTAATTCTTAATTACTAATCAATAACCTTAATTATTGATTTATAAAACTCGGTTACACAATTAATTATTACTGATTGCTTAACTAATCATTACTTATTAAATAACTAAATCGTTCACTCATTCATTATTTAATTAATTTGTTAACTACGGTTTGCCCATTACTCAACTTCAAATAATTAATCTACTTCCTAATTACAAATGATTTTTAAACAAGATTATTATTAAAATCTTTAATTACAAATTTGATTCTATTTGTAACTAATTATAAATTTATTACAATTCATAATTAACTTTGATTTTACATTAAGTACTCTTCTTCGTTTCCTTTAAAACTTTAAGGTTCTACTCTGCTTAAAACAATTTGTAAACATTAACACATATCTTATATAACTTAAACTAGTATTCAAATTAGCAAATTACAGGAATTGCTAAAACCCGAAGTTAATCACGTGTTCAACTCGTGTAGGTCTCGAGCCCACCCTGCATCTCCTCGCGTTCAAACTCCCCGTCTACTTCTTCTTCCCCTGTTTCTATTTTTCTTCTGCTTATTTTTTTTATAATTTTTTTTATTTTAAAGAAGCTTAAGTTTTAACAGCAGAGACACACACGCGCGCGAAAACTCAACTCCGAAAACGACTCGAAGTTAAGCACGATCAAACTCGAGTTTCTCCTCGAGTCGACCGCCGCACGTACCACTTCGTCGCCGTGCACGTGCACGGCGGTCCACCACCGCGCTACCACCTTGCGACGCCACCCTCAAGTCGCAAATCCCCACTTCACTCGAATACCAAACCCATTTCAACCCCAAAGTCATGCAATCAAAATTCGACTAAAATGTCGAACTGTAACCAAACACGGAAGGCCACAAACCCCTCGTCCACACTATCGCGACCGCTAGAGACGACGTGTCATCGTCCAAACCTTGCCAACACCACCCTCATGCATCTCCCAAAATCTCAGGTCACTCGGTCAAGCCGAGGTGTTGCGCGAATCGAAAGAACAGAACCCAAAATACAGACTCCTAAACCCTACTCTTGGTTCCCCTCTACAATTCTTGCAAATAAAAATTTTCTAATCATTTTATGTAAATCTCACTTCAATTCCCTAGCTCCATGTCAAATTACAACGATTATAATAGCTTGAATCATCAAAACTTCACTGAAATGCATTTCTGGCTTACCAATAAACTGCCCTGTACATTGTTGTCTAAAAATTGAATGTTTTATCTTAAAAATCATATCTTCCTATGTAGTTTCCAGACATCCATTCATATTTACAATTCTAGTTATTTAAATTTTTGATCTTTGGTTTATTTGTACTGTAAAAATGTGTTTACAGTGATTGTATTATACAGCTACTAAAACAAATTATAATCTAAACCTTAATTCTAAACTCAAACAAATTTATTTAGTTAAGTTACTACTTAGAGACAAGGATTTATATAAAAGTTTGATATATTCATTGTTTTGTTTGCCTCAGTATAAAAAAAACAAATTGGAACCTGAAAGAACCTGGTATGCATGTCTTACAGTATTTAACGCACATCACAGAATTTAAATCATCCACAAACAAATTTTAAGAAACTACTTAAATGAAGTGAGGTTAGATGTGAAGACCCCGCTTTTCCGTACCCCTTGAATATACACTAATCTCCATAGATTAACTCAAGATGAACAGAAATACGAATTTTCAATGTTTTAAAAAGAAGAAAGAGATAGAAGATAGGAAATAGAGAATAGAAAACAGAAAATAGAACTTAGAACGGGACAGAAAGAAAACAACAGAACAACATCAGAATCTCACAATCGCAGCGGAACAACATATAATAATAAATGAATAATCTTTAAACAAAGAACTATATCAGTTATTACATTACATTTCAATTTACATCATATCATCAGAGTGTACAACAACATACAACAACAATGGAAAAGAAATACTATATACTAGTAATACGCCATGCCATCCAGCTTGCCTCCAGCAACTCCTGAATATCCAGAATATCCTGATAAACCTAACTCTTGACTGCCCGTGTGGAAATTGGTGGGCACCCAGAGTTTAGGAAGGAAAACAATAAACTCCGAGTCAGTCATGAGACTGGTGTGAGAACTCAAAACAGTTTATTTAACTTTAAATCAAAATAGAGGAATATTTTTAAACTCAATTTGCAATGCTTTTAAAAATGAGACTACCAGAAGGCCTCCCGCACACACACACATGTAAACGCAGAATCGGAGGAGATTTCTCCTTATGATAGTCAAAGATGCTTGATACGCATTTAAAATAACATTTGATATTATTCCTAGTGCATAGTGTAGTAAAATATTTCGAAAATAAAGATATAAATCTTAGCCAACATAGACATTTCGAACTATGCCTACTATAGCTACCATCCAAACAGTGGTGACCACCATAAGTGAATGATAGGTTCTACAACTAATACCGTACAAGTTTCGTATTGGGAATTGGATTTCCAACAAATGGTCAGGCCAAGGAACTTCCCATTGCCACATGGAAACGCCTCTGGCGGGACGTCCCCGAGAACTTAACCAGCTCTCTGCCAACACAAGGCCGGGTTACCTTTATCACTAGGTAACTACTACGCGAATATGGCATCCCTCGGTCCCATTGGACCTTTAACCGAGCACTCGTCACCAACAACACCACACAGTAATAAATATAGTGTATCAACATGAGTAAGTATCTGGGCTCCGTACCATGATACCACCCTTTCCAGAAGGAAATGCACATACCCTAAAGGGAGCTACCCCTCATAACCTTGCCGCATCTTTCCTGTTTTGACCATTCCGGGATGTCAGGCTCGACGAAGTCACGTCCACAAAAACATACTTTATACAAAAGCCATGCTTTGGGTCAACAAATGATCATAGAAATGATCACCAAGATAGACGATCAAACAAATGATCCTATCACAAATAATCAACACAATGATCATTTCACAGCAACACTCAGCATGTCACATTACCAAATTGAGAATATATTGCTAATAACTTCAACCATATAACCTCTGAGCTCGTACGTCTCAGGGAAGGGTGTTAAGCTAAAAGAATAAATTCTTCGCCACCAACAGAAATATATTTGAAAGAAATCGGCTTTATATCTCAACTTGTAATGTCAGACATACTATCCATACAAGTCTGTTCCGGGCTCGAACAAAACCGAAGGCACTTACAAAGAAGTCCTTGCAATCCGGATATCCACAATCCTGATCGGATTCCCCATCACTTAGGGAGTCTCTATACCGTTGCAACTCAGTGCAGAGACAATCGACAGGTCATCCTATCGCTCTCGCAAATATCCGGTCTTCAACACCGATCTTCAAATGCAATTCACAACGACGTATCACATATTCGGAATGGGTTATACGACCCCATGGTCCTTTCCCGGTTAACCCGAATAGCGAGCGCTTATTCAAAAATAAGTGTGGCATTCAAATTCAATCAAATCACATCAAATACCTTTCTAAGGTAAATATTGATAGTCGGTTATTGAACTATCAATGGATATGCACACATCACCAGATTCCAAATAATTTTCCAAATTATTTATTTTCCAAAATATCTTTACAAGATATATAATTTCAATACCTCAAAATAAATCAATTATTTATTTTTTTAAAAAAATTCCACTTTCTCATATAATTCCACAATGAATTTATATTTCAAAATATCCATGCATATGCGATTTCAACTATCCATTTCAATTTATCTTCAAAAAGATAAATTCTAGATATTCACTTCATATTGGAAAACATTTCCATACTTATTCAATAAGTAATTCACAAATTTTATTTATTTTCAACCTTTGGAAAATATTCAATATACTTAAATCGAATTAAGTATATATTTCATTCTTTAAGGAAATCATTCTCTTAAACATATTTATTTGGGCCAAAACGAATGTTGCGTAAAACATCGTTACGACAACCCAAAATCACTAGTATAGGGATTCGAAATTAAAATAGATATATAAATCCCAATACTATTCAAAACATTTCCTTTCGGAAATCATTTACTATAACAACAGTGTTATAGTCCACGATTTCCTTTTATTTATCGAAAACGTCTATTTCAACAATAAATGTTGAAATCTATGGTTTCGAATCCTAACATGTTTAAAAACATCGTTAGATCGTTTTAATTCTATTTAAAACATCACATTCAAACATTTTCTTTAACATATTATTCACTATTCAAAAACGTGAATATAGTACATTAATAAATTTCATCATTTCTATTCACTTTATTTTAAAGGATTATTCACTGTCTAAAAACGTGAATATAACTCCATAAATAAGTTATAACAATTTACTTATCAAAATAAGTCGTTTGCGAATTTATAAAACAACGTTTATAAATTCCTTTATTAATCCATTCAATTTATAACTCAATTATAAACTAAAAATTCATATTATAAGTCAAATGCTTATAAAACGATTATTTTACAAAATCGTTCTTTTAAACTTCATAATTATAAATCTTATGACTTATAAGTTTCATTCATTTATCCAAAACCATTATTTTAATAACTTAATAAATTTTATAAACCTACTGCTTATAAAATTCCATTTATAACTTCACCGTATAAAACTCTATAAATTTCATTCATCAATGAAATTCATTTACAATTTATTCTAACACTTATAAAAGCTCGTTTTATAATTCCTACGTTTTAATTTATAAATTATCAATTTATAAATCTTTAATATAATATCAATTTATATCATTCTTTTAAAACGTCTTTAAACTCCTTTATAATTTCACCATTCCGATTTATAAAATAATCAAATTTTATAAATCCTATTTTTAAACTTTTTATAATAAATTCCAAAATCCCAATTTTAACTATTTTATAAAATCATTAATCCATATTTTCTCAAAAATCAACTTTTAACTATATTTCTCAAAAACCATAATTTTTGTAACTTTAAAAATTATAACATTTATTTATTTAAAATGGGTCAATTCCAAAAAAATATTTTATATTTTCAAAGATCACTTTAAAAACCTTTTAAAATCCCAAAATTTGGGTCCAATGATGCTACACACCAAATAGTCAATCACGACTACAACGATATCATATATCGATATGATAATCCATCAAATATCAAAATATCTGAAATCAAATAAAAACTGTTGAGGAATCCAGTTGGATCCCTCCAACCTGTTTTCCTGCATCCACAAACATTAGCACAATACCAATTTCGCTCCAGTACGAAATTATCGCGGTATATGTTTTTATTAAATATTATCCGCTTAATAACGGCGCAATAGGGTCTCATCCGCTAAAAAACGCGGGGAATCAACAACTCCAATATATACATATGCC
Source organism: Allium cepa (assembly GCA_030765085.1). NCBI lineage: Eukaryota > Viridiplantae > Streptophyta > Magnoliopsida > Asparagales > Amaryllidaceae > Allium > Allium cepa. The sequence goes on from CM060945.1 coordinate 212,466,727, forward strand.
AATATATATATATTGATATTATATATAATACCAATTTCACTGTTTATGAAATATTCGCGGTATATGTTTTTAATAAATAACATCCGCTTACTAACGGCGCATAATGTCTATTTTAACAATCAATAGATATCAATCATCATTCAAACATGCATTCAAATATTTTAAATCTAACTATTTAAAATAAAATCGAAACTGATTCGATTGAGTGAGAAGTTCTCACCTTGATTTCAATTTCGCTTTAGCGATTTATTTCGAATAAAATTAAACGCGCGTTTAATTTTACCCAAAATTCTCACTAACTCCAAACGACTCCAATCCAACTCCATCGCGTAGTGCTCATCCATACGATTCCAACGCAACTGGTTTCGCGCGTTTTCGACCTCGTATGAAAAAGATATGAATTTTTGAAGTTTGTACATGATTTAAACTAAAAATTTACAACATAAATAAACTAATTTATAACCTAAGTAATTTCTGGCCACTAGATCCAAAGCAAAGCCATCACCACCGCACATTGCTTCCCCCTCCTCCCACGTTTTTCACGTCTCCAGTACACGTTGAAGAGGCCGAACCCAATTCGTATATCTAGGGTTTTAATTTTCGATCACCACACTCCACTTCATATCGATCAGCAACTCCCATGTCGAAGGCCATCACCAGCTCTAGGTTCGGCCCCAAGGCCATGAAACTTGGCCTCACTATTTGCCTCGTTTTGCGTGCGCAGCTGGCCCCCTTCCACCTCCATTTGCCGCCAAACCAATGAACTTCAGACGATCTCCACCGTTCACATCGTAGAGCTCGCGAAGCTCTACGTTTTTGTAGTTGGAAGTTGTTGATAATAATCAATGAATTGAAAGATAATTGAGGGAGAAGAAGAGAACATTTCGGCCATCCATTGGGGGGAGGCGGCTGCAGTTATGAAATTAGGGTTTGCTTTTTTTTTTTTTTTTGAGATTTATGGTGTATTTATAGGAAAAAAAAATCGAACACTATTCATCCGGAAATTCCGAACTCCGATTTACGCGCCGAAACTGACGTTCCTAGGGTTTATCCCGCGTTTCGGACACAATGGAACAGGTTTCGGAAGCTAATTTGAACATCTGTGCGAGTTATGGCTATAAACGTTCAATTTAAATTTAAACCGATTAAATGATTTTCTTGGCGTTTTAGCTTGCACCGGACAAACGGTAAATCCGATTGACTTGAAATTTGAAGCCTTACAATAATATCACATTACGGATCCGATGAAACTGGTTTCGTCGAAATCCGAGACAGTTTGAAAAATGGCTATTTTAACTCGCCAAATTAATATTAAAAACAATTCGATGCGTTACGAGCTGCCACGATCAAACGATAACTCCGATTGACACGAAAATTGAAATTCGGTAATAACTAACTATTACGGATCCAATGGAACTGGTTTCGTTCAATTCTGAGACTGTTCAAAAATTGGCTATTTTTAGTCGATAATTAAATATTAAAATTTTCAATTTTCACAAATTAACTTTTAATTCGATTTTAAAAGTTCTAAAATATCATTCTAACTTCAACATGATAGAATAAAATTTTACAAATTATTTTCACTCATATTTAACTCATTTTCAATTATTTCCATAATTTCACATATTAAATTATCGATTTAATTATCCAATTAAATCCACTAATTCAAAATAAAATTTATTTGACTTATAAATTTCACTTATTAATATTTAAAATAAAGTAAATATTCAAATTTTAATTAATAAAAATTCTGGGTCGTTACATTAGAAATAAGTTTACTCACCAAATTGTAGCAGAAATTTGAAACAGAGGATACTTGTTGATAAACAATGAAGACTGCAGTTGCAAAATGATTTGACAGTAACCTCTTTGCTTGAATTTGTTTTGAACTAGAAAATATGTAAATTTGTTTTATTTTCTTTCTTCTCCTCAGTTTTGTTTAATAAGTTACTAACTGAACTTAATGCAATGATAAATACATATATAACTTGAACAAAGTGTCTTCTTGAATAAGCTTCACTAGATAAAATATCTAGCTAAATTTTCATTTGTACTAAGACCTGACAATCATATGAATATTTCGGCTGCAGAAATTTTATCTCAGACAATATGTGTGCTAATTAATATTTGCTGCAGGGTTTTAATTTGTGTTTGTACTAATTGTATTCATTTATGCTAACATCCTATTAATGTTTGCAGACATGATTTGTACCAAAATGTTTTGCTGGCACTTGCCATATATATAAAGATATTTTCTATTTTGTTTTCTGTTGCATAAGAATTAGTTTGCAAGTTAACTAATGCTAACCTATAAATGATATTTGCAGGTTTTATTTATACTAATGTATTTTATTTATGCTAACACACAATTAATGTTGACTGACATAAAGATTTATTCAAAGAAGTTTTGCAGATTTGTTTTGTACTAATTGTTCTTGCTGGCACTAAAGAAATTTGCAGTTTTTATACATTGGACTTCATACTTAAGTTAGCATATAAATAACATGTTTGCTGCAGATTTGATTGCTTATGTATATACAGTTTACAGTTATAATGTTTGCAGATTTTATATGGTCTTCATTACTAATGAAAACATATTATTATGTTATACTTAAGTTCATATTGACTTATGCTTATAACTAACATATAAATGATGTTCTGCAAGTTAATTTGTGTTTGAACTAAATGTTTTCATTTCTATTTATATCTTATAACTATTATATTTGTACTTATGTTTGTAACCATATTTATAAATATTTATATTTATATAGGAACTCATGTTAAATATTTACTTGCTTATGTGATTTTAGTTAGAAAAGTTATTGTTAGAAATATTTCTTAAATCTTATTTTTATTTAAAGTTTACTCTTTGATTATTTGATTTGTAATGTATACTTTATATTACTTATATAAGCTTATGTTTAATTTAATTATCAAAACTGTTATAAGAAACACAGATTAGTCTTATTTTACATTAAAGTTAAATATTACAAATATTTGATTTGTAACTTATATGTGTATTAATGTATTTATGAATATGAATATGATTATGTTATTGTACTTGATACTATTCTTAACTGCATACATAAATCTGACATTAAATGTCATTAATACATCAATTTTAATTTAATTGAATAACACCAATTTATTTCTGAATATTGTTGAAAGAATCTATTTACATTTTGAAATTATATTCCTTTATAACCAATATAAAACTAATAATATCCAAATATTATTTATTTATAAATGAAAATCTTATATTTTAATTTAAATTTGACTAAAAACTTATTATAATAATAGGGTCAAAATTCCGGGATGTCACAAATCTTCAACAAGAAAAAAAATGGCTTCATCTCCTTCTTCTTTTCACTATTTTTCAATGTTTTTCACCTTCCTCTTCTCCTAGCTTTGCTCGGCTACTACTGTCCACCATCAGCTCCACCGTCTCCTCCACCATCTACAGCAGCTCCTCATCCCCCTCCTCTGACTTTAACCAAGTTGTGCCCATCCATTGAGGTTAGCATCACAAACTTTGCACCAAACCCCTTGAAATTGCCTAGCCTAGCCATAAACTCCACTATCTCCTTCATATCTTGCCTTGGCCACCTCCTATTGTTCCACCACCACCACGATACCACCTCTGACCATCCACCTACCCACTGTCCAGATCTGAAACAAATATGGCCGAGCCAAGCAATGTCCAAGCCTAGCCAAATAGTTGAACAAAACTTCACCTTTTTGCCTTGTCCTTTGCATACTTCATGTTGTAACTCTCTACACCTTCATCTCCACTTGTTTCCTTGCCTATATGATGTTAAACCTGACCAATATGATGCCATACCTGGGCCAAAGCATCTTCATAGCCGAGCATAAGTGTCCCTTAGGCCAAGCATTGAAGTGATTGAGGCATGGTAAAATCATCTTGTCCATTGTTGTTTTTATTTCAATCAGTTTCAATGTTGTTTTGTATTGTATGCATATGTTTATATGGTCTTGTTTATTTGTTGTATACAAGATCATTATCAAGGCTTCCCATTCATTCAATTCAAATCGTGTTTGTCGTGCTTTTGGAATCGCTCTTGTGTTTGTTGTTTTGGTCTCTAGCTTCGAAAAGGTGAGTCTTTCTCACTCTGACATTTATACTTATGAGAAGTGAATTGATGACAAGTGTTTAGTAATATAAAATGTTTATGCAAGTTAATGATGATCATATGACATGCTATGCCATGTTATTTCCATTTTAAAACTGTTAATTTTCACCTGATATCTGATATATGATAGTATATTGTGATATTGACATTGTTTATATTATTTCTGTATATGATCACACTACAAGTTCCCTGTTAGAATAGAATCATTATGGGCTGAAATGATAGGCCTGAGCTATTCTTATTTATCTTATTTAAACCCGGGATTGCGGGTTTGAAATGATAGAACCCAGATTTTACTTTTTAAACTGCGGATTGAAATGATACATATCCGTATCACTTGACCTAGGTTAGAAAACTATATACAGGCCCGTGGTTATTTTATAAGGTGTTTTGGATATTTTTAAGTACTTTAAAAATATAAAGTTATAAAATTTGATTTAAATAGATTTTGAAATGTTTCAAAATAAATAAATTATGATTTTTCTATGTGTTAAAAATGTAATTTATGAATGGTTTAACTGGTTTTTTTGAATATAACTTAAGTTTGGAATTTAGAATTTTGACAAAAAATGATATTCAAGTTATATAAAATAAAATGGAATTTAATTATATTTGGAAAATGGTAAATATGATAAATTGATTTATATTTGAATTTAAGTGATTTATTAAAGAATTATTGATCTTTTTTATGAATTTAAGTGGTTGAATAAATGAAGTTTAAAAGTGAAATTTTAAGATATAACTTGACTTGGAAATGTAAATTTGGTTTTAATTGAAGGTTTAAGTTAATTAAATAAATTGGAAATTTAGTTAAATTTGTGAAATGGTAATATAAATAAGAAGTGTTAAGTTTATTTGTTGAAAAGTGAAGAAAGGAAATTAGACCCTTGAACTAATAAGTTGGAATTATTGAAATTTGGATTTACTTATAAGAAATTTATTGTATAAAAAAATAATATGTCAAATGATATGTTAATGAACATTTTAAATGTTAAAAAGATTTTTTTTAAATGTTTATTGGTTTTAAATTGAAGTTTATTATTTGCTAGTAATACACTAAAATCTGGAATAAACTTTTAATAACATTCAGAAATGCTATAGTTTCTGAATTGAACTAAATTTGTGTATAAAGAGCTATTACAGCATTTCTAAAATGCTGTAGTTGCTGTAATTAAACTTATAGGCTAATATTGAACTCAGGTCTATTATACCATTCTCTGGAAATGCTATAGTGGTTTGTAGTCTTTGCTGAAATCAAATAAAAACTTTGTTTTGAAATCTAAACTACCGCAGCACTTCTGAAATGCTGTCTTTTCTGTTTTGAGCTATAATTTAACTAAAAACTGATTTTTAACAGCAGTTTTAAATGCTGTCTTTGCTGAATTTAAAGTTTTTTCAAGTATAACTTATAATAGCTTCTTCTATATGCTGTGAAATGCTGAAATTGTAATAATTATGGTTTTTGACTTAGTAAACGAACTCAGAATGGTTTGAAACTTTGGAAATTGAATATTGGATTTGAAAGTATAATAATTACACTTTTAAAATGATTTTAATTGAATTAATTGTTGAAATATAAATCATTTAAAGGGTGGTTTGAATTGAAAATGAATGAATGTTATCTTTGAATTTAAAGGATGGAAAGAGATGATATTTTGATACATAAAAATTATTTGAAATGAAGTTTTGGAAATATAAGATATTTTTGATATATGGAAATGATTTGAAATAAAGTTTTGAGAAGATATGATATTTTGATGTATTAAAATGGTTTGTAAATGATTTAATCTTTTTTTTGATAAAGATTTGAACTGGAAATGATCTTCTATTTGAAGTAAAATATTATTTTAAAGTTATAACCATGGGTTATAATAACGATTGGTTGGCAAAGAGACCGAGATCGGATATCTGGCATACTCTATGTCGATGCCGAAAACCACTTTGACTAACCGTGTACGCGGTGGAGATTCCAGAATGAAGTAGGATGGTGACGACGTTCTTATGGTATGTTACGTGGACCCGACTCCTGTGAGTTGACTTAAGGTGGCTAAAACAGGAGCGATCTCAGGCCAAAAGGGGTAGCTCCTCTGGTCGGACACATTCCTTCGATACTATACTCTTAGTTGTGATTGATTAGATGGCCATCCTCCGATATTGATATGGGAGTGTGTTCCGACATGGGCGTATGTGGCTGCTGCGTTACCACCAGCCCGTGTGCGTAATTGGTATATCTACCCTGGCATTGCCTTGTGTGCCGTGTCACCTACCATATCGAGCCTTTACTACGAGTTTGGTTTTCTCCCGTAGCCCATTTGTATCTTCTCGTAGTCTCCCGATCAGGAGATATGCAGATATTGGATGGACTACTAGGACTATTAGGTGTGAAGGATGATATGGGTAGCCCGGAACGCTATTTAAAAGTATGTTTATTTTACTATAGACATTATTATAATAGCGCAATATTACTACATAGTAAATAGTTTAACGGATCCTTAAAGGATGGGCGATCCCAAGCATCCTTTAAGTTACTGATGTATTTTGTTACTGTTCACTTGAGTTGATTTACAGTTTATAATTATTTATGTCCTGACTCGAGTGTTTTGTGTTTTGTTTTACGCTCGGGTCAGATTGATTGAGTTAGCATTCAAGATTCACCTTCGGAGTTGGAGCATTCCTTGAAGATCCAGCCATCTATTTTGTTTCAGTATCCAGTGTTTCAGTGATGTATTCTGATTTGTACCTGATGTATCTTGATACTCTTCTGTTGTATCTTATTTAACTCTGATGTATCTTATTTAATATAGTAGCTTCATGAAATACTATCTCTTTTTACTTCCGCTGCATTATTATATACTCTGTGTCTGTGATCTGTAATTATTATTTACTGTATATATTCTGAGACTTGCCAAAATTTTATTTACAACGCGGTATTTTGAGCAATTCAATTCCGGCATGAGTGTCTACCTATACACTTATAATGGATGCGAATGGTTGAAAATATCGGATCGTTACACAAAAAGGGAATCGATTTCATAAGTAGAGAAATCTTGAAATAAAGCAAACTTTCTGGGATGGACTTTTCCATAGTTAACGTAGTTTGTAACGACCTGATACTTTCAACCATTCGTATCCAAACATGCCGGAATTGAATTGGTCAAAATACCAGATTGTAAGTTTATATTTGGCAAAACTCAGCATATATAGTAAATAAATAATCACAGAATCACAGACACAGAGTAATATAAAAATATGCAGCGGAAACAAATGAATAGTAGTTCATGAAGCTACTATATAATATTAGAGTTAAATAAGATACAATAGAAGTCTCGAATAAAATAGTCAAGTACAATATCAGAATACATCACTAGAATCAACTGAATATCTGAAATCTGGATAGATAGCTGGATCTCGAAGCAAAGCTCCAACTCCAAAGGTGAGTCTCAAAAGCTGAACCACTCAGTCTGACCCGAGCGTAAAGAAAAACACAAAAAACTCGATTCAGGATTAACATTCTTATATCAATAAATCCAACTCAAGTGAAATAACAACTGAAAAATAGAAGTAACTCAAAAGATGTTTGGGATAACCATCCTCTAAGGATCCATTAAACTATTCATATGTACGCTAAGAGATAATGCCTATCAGTAATATAAAATATCAAAATAGCGTTAAGGCGTTACCATTATCCCCCTTAACACATTTTATATAAGCTTCATAGTCTATACAGCATTGTAAACTCCACCATAAACTAGTGGGCTAACATGGAGTACTCCATAGGTATAACACAAAACAAATCGTAGTGGTCGTACATAGGGATACGAGTATGACAAGGCACATGAGGCAATACCCAAGGTAGTGAAACTACTGTTTGCCTGATCCGGACTGGTGAGAATGCATCGCCGCAACGATCACAACACCGCGAAACAACACTCCCAATTCAAGGGTGCGCACCAATCATAAACAATTAATGAGTAGTTTACGAAGAAGTGAGTTCGCTTAGAGGTGGCTAACCTTATTGGCCCGGCACGGCTCCTGTTTAAGTCATTTCAAATTTGACACACGTGTCAAGGCTATCCATTATCATTCCCTTTCTTCAAATCCAGCAACGTCATCATTCCAACCACTTCATTCTGGATCACACTCCGTGTATAATAGTTGTTAAAGTGGTTTTCGGTTTAGACAGAGAGTATGTCCCTAACCGATCCCGGACTCTTCCATAACTACGTAATTATTACACCGATTGGTCATTTAATAAACTTTCAAAATAGTTTATATTTCAAAACCAAAATATCATTGCCATTTCAAAATCATATCAATACGATATCACTTCCATTTCAAAACCGAATACGATATCATTTCCATTTTAAATATATCCATCTCAAATATATCCATTTACGAAATCTTAGTACTTCAAAGTTATAACACTTTCTAAATCACACTTTGGAAATCATAATATTTTGGAAATCAAAACTTAGAAATCATAATGCTTTGGAATCATAACACTTCCCACTTAACTGTTTATAAATAATAGTATATATAATAAAATAGTTTATAATTTAAAATAGTTTATATTAAAAATAATTTATATTAAAATAGTTTATATGAAATAAATTTATAAAGTAACATATATAAATAGTTTTATATATAATTTAAAAATACTTTATATAATAAAAATAGCTTCCTCAAATTTTACAAATCAATTCCAAATCCACACAAATACCAAAATTTCAAATTTAATCGAATATCAAAATATCAATTTTAATTCAATTTAGTTCTCAATAAACCATTATATCGAATTCAAATCCAGATTTGAACCGCAAATAAACCATTTAAATATCGTTATATTCCAAAGCTTTAAACATTTCAAAATCTCAAAACTAAATTTGATAATTTCATATATATCTTAATTTAACTTTATTATTATTTAGGTTTGAAATATTCTCTTAATAAATCCAATATTATTTAAATAAAACTCCAAATTACAAATAAACTAAATAATTCCTTCAACTTATTTAAACTTGAAATATTCATTTAAATCACATTAACCAAAATCAAGTTATAAAATTTTATCCTTTAAAAATCTCAAATTCAATAAGTTCCAAATCGATTTCTAATTAAATATATTTCTTAATTAAATACAATTTCAAATCAATTTCAAATCTATCTTCTCAACCTTAATTTATTAAATCATTATAAACTCTATATTAAAATATAATTTAAATAAATACTTAACCATATTATATGTTAATAAAATCAAACTTTATTATTAAACTTATTTTATATAAAACAAATTTATAGATAGCTTAAAAATCAAGAATTTAACTATATATAAAATAACATTTATATAATATCTGAAATCAATATTTATATAAAACCATATATTTCTTTCCAAAACCATAGAAATCATTTTCAAAATATTTATATATAGACCAACGGTGTCTGTATATAATTTTCTATCCTATGGTCAAGTGATTCGGATATTTATCATTTCAATCCACAATTTATATATATACGGGTATATATATCATTTCAACCCGCAACCCCAAATTCAATTCAATGAAAATCGCTTGAGTTTATCATTTCAACCCATAACGATTTTTCTCCTATTCTAAAGTTCGTTCGGGTATGTATCATTTCAACCCATAGTAAATTCTATACTAATAGGGAACTTGCAGAGTGATAACAGATATGATAATAATATAACACGCATATATCATCAATATAAATAACATATAATGGTGTCAGATGTCATTGGTGAACAGATACAGGCAATAACAAATATATAACAGTGTAAATAACTAACAACAACATATTTCAATTGTTGTTTCAATTGAAATCAAATTTAATATATATAAGAACGTAAATCGTGAGTAATTGCTCACCTTTCGAGGCTAAAAATATAGACAATGAAGTTGAGTTATGAAATCCAGACGCGAATCTCAAAGCAAAACTAGATGTATACGATTCGACGGACAAGCTGAAAGATAAGGAACCGATGAACAGTTTGAATCAGTTTGATAGAAACGGCAAATATATATTATTCTTATTATTTCCATGAAATCAATATTAAATTTAAAACAAATATTAAAATAACATATATATTTATGCCCAAATCAAACTCAAATACATGCAGACTTAATATATTACTTTAAGATCCATCCTTATTATAAAACTAATACTAAATTTAAAACATAAGCATATTAAAATCGAAGTCTATATACCTATACGTATATATCTCAAAAACCAGTTTCACTTAATTTATAGTATATCCATTTATAACATACAGCACCCCAACTATGATATATATAATAGATTGAATACTATAACAAAATCTTGTTACATAAACAAACATAAACAATTAATATATATATATATATATATATATACACACACACTTTATAACCATATATTTTAAACACCTAATCTAAACTATAACACAGTCTGTAAAATATAAAGCAAAGAAACACAGCAGCTTTTAGACTTAAAAGATTTGACTGCAAAGCATATACTAAAACTATAATTACTATATACTCTGTATACTAATATATGCTTTGCTGCAAACTTCTAAAATCAGAAGAAAAAAAAGATATATATACACATATATAAATACTTTACTGCATTTTTCAAGACAAGGCGAAGCCATTAAAAAAAACACACACTGAACGAAATTACTTTATATGTAAAAGTAATGTATTTATGCAACATATTCTGCATTATAACCTTTTATATAAATTGTTTCAATATACTGTAATGTAAAACTTAAAGAAAATATGCATATAGATAAAATAAATATTTAGTAAACAACAGATATATAAATTCAACAACCTGACTCATAATGCATCAGACAACCATATATCTAAGAATGCATATTCAACAAGATATGCAGACACAACATACTATAACTAAAATATACCTACTTTATGATATGATTTGTATGAAATATATAACAACAACCTTTATAACTAGACTGACATACACATACTATCTAACTTAATATAACTTATACTACCTATATATACATCTAGCAGACCTTATAATATTACATAAAAGTAAACCCAGTTTATATATTGTGAACTATACATATAGTAAACCCATACTTAATATATACCTAGTGTAAACATGCGGCTGAAGGAAGAAAGGCTCCAGACGAGAAGAGGAGGAGCGGGAGAGGTGTGCTCGCCCGAGTGGCAGGCGAGGGCTGCCGTGTGCTAGCCGAAGTCGATAGGAGAGAGAGAGCATGGAGGCGGCTGCACAGTGGAGTGTCAGCACCGCCACGGCCTGGACAAGTGGCACGCTTGACCAATCATGCCCTCGGGTTCGACTATCACAGGGAATTCAAGGCGGAGGAGGTTGAGGCGACAGTCTGAGAAGCATAGCAGGGCGATGGCGTCTGGAGGAGGCTCGGCTATTGAGGCGGTGGGTCTTGCTTGGGCTGCAGTGCGCGGCTAGGTGGCGCGGAAGTAGAGAGGCAGTGCACGGCAAGGTGAGGTCGGGGATGTGGTGGCTTTTGGGCACTAGGTGGATGGTGTGGGTTAGAGGAGAAGGAAACTGGGCCGGAGGGTTGGCCGGGCTCACGAGCGGAAGTGGAGGGTCGGTGGCGAACACGCTGGTGGAGGAAAGCAGATGTCGAGAGGAATGGAGGCAGAAGTTTTTCGGCCCTGAAGCTTCAATTTTTTTTCTTCTAGCATAGGTGAAAGGAAGGAGAGTTGAAAAGGAAGAAGGTGGAAGGCGAGAAGATGAAAGGGGGGAAGAGGAACAACAGGCTAAACAAATGAAAATGTATAAAGCTTTGTTAAATAATTTCTTGGTAGCAGAGTAGAATAAGGACTGATGGAAGTAGTAAAGTAAGTACGAATTCCAAGAATTATTAAAAGTAGCGTCCATTCATTTTCTAACCGTTGGAACAAATGAATGGTTAGAAGAAAACCAAAAGGCGTAATGCAGAACCGATACGGATAATTGTTTCTCGCGTATTCCACTGCGTACCGGACTTCAAAACACAGAATGGAATACACCGCAGAGATCAGCACGACGAAATGATCAAAACAGTATCAAGATGTCAGTGATACGATTGAATTATAAAATTCGAATATTCTACTAGCGGAAAATGCAGCAAAAACGTAGAAAAATAAGATCGACGGAGCTAAAGAAGTCTGAATTTGGAAAAACGAAAAATAATGTCTCAGTTAGAAGATGATTTAGAATTTTCCTATGTAAATATATTCAGGTTTGGAAAACATTTTATTGTCTTCAAATATCAACTGATGTAAATTGAAATAGAATTACACAATAAAATAAACTTTCATATTTTCAGATGAAAATTTACAGTTTTCTATGTTCAATTAGACGTATTCCAAATATTAAATATTTATTTCAAAATAAATTTCATTTTTAAAATTTCATGAAAATTCAATTAATCATATTATTAAAACAGTTTACTAACGTGAAAATCTGACGCTAACACCTCGGTGTGTGTAGAAATAATGTGAAAGCACCACCCGTGAATACGGGAATCGGAAAAAAACAGCAAGTAACAGAAAATGCAGCAAAAGAACACAGAGTTTATAGTGGTTCGGCTTATAATGAAGCCTACGTCCACTTCAATCTTTGCTTATCACTGATTTGATTACAACTTGTTACAACTTCTCTCAAGTACAATTCAATTCAATACAAAAGACAAGTAGCTAGAGAAAACTTCGATGCGACAAAGTTCTTCGAATTCATGGTTGAATGTGTTGAATCTTTGTGTGAAGTTGATCTAAGTGTCTTGCGTGTGCTTGAAGTGTTGAAATGTAGATTGTCTTGAAGATAGTAGAGTCTTGATGTCTTGAAGAAAAATGATTCAAAAGCCCTTTGAATGTTGGAGGTGGTTGTGTATTTATAGGGAAATCTCCCCCTTGGATCGTAAGTCGTGCTTGACTCATGGTAACTCGTGGCCGAGCTAAGTTGGGTCGTGGGCGACTCAACTGGTTGAGTCGAAACTTGGTATCAGAACGTCTTTGGTCTTCTGGACATAGCACAAGTCCTAACTCGTTCATGAGTTAAGAGGTCATAGCCGACTTACCTGACTAAGCCCTTGGTTTCTCAATGGTTCGCTCTCCAGAATTACAAGTCATGAGTCGCTCACGAGTCAACTCTCTTTAACTTAAGCATTGTGACAGCGGCCTACGACTCAGTGGTTTTAGATCGTAGGCGTGTCATGTTGAGTCATGAGTCGTAAGTCGTGTCTTGTGAGTCGTGCACGAGTTAACTGGACGTCGCTTCTTGTTTGCTTGCTTGAGTCGCTGACGACTCAAGGTAGGTCGTAAGCCGCACAATTCTTTAACTCGTGCAACTCCACAATTTGTTGAGTCGATAACTTGTTGAGTCGGCCTGTCTCATAAACCGTTAACCTCTTGAGTCGTTCCGCTTCTCTTAAGCCGCCTTGATTTCTAGCTTGTTGAGCCGGTTCTACCTTTAAGTCGTGAAGTACCTTGAGTCGTAGATCCACTGAGTAGTTAAGAACCTTAAGTTGATGAGTCGGCCCATGCCTTAACTCGTTGACAAAACGGGGTTAACATTTGCCCCTCGAAGTACACGCCTAAGTCGTAGGTCGTGTGCTTCGACTCATCTTGACTCACACGTGCCGACTCATGTTCCACTACCCCGGGGTATAAAAGGCATGAATCGTCACTCTTACCTTCTACTTCTCATCACCAGTCTCATAAGTCGTTTCTGCCATTAACATTCCTCCGAGCTTTCGAAGGAAATTCTACTCCAATTACCTACCGATAACCTTTGCTATTCGTCGCGTAAGTGAACCTACTCTTTTCTCGATTCCTTACTGTTATTGATTCACGAATTCTATCCGAGCCTAATCCTTCTCCCTGCACACCGCTAAGTTGCTCGATTTAGCCTTTGAATGATCGATGAGATGATGAAGATGGCTCACCGCTTCAAACTAGCCAACTTTGATTTGCGTTAGGACTGCTAAGTTTTGAATTCGTAATGGTTTCTAGCTGGTTTAATGGATGATCCGATAGCACGAGATAACATGAATGGGATGAGGGTCTTCGTGGATATCGAGCTAATGGGTCGAGTGGAGTGAGGTATTAGCTTGGACGCGACTCAGTGACTTCCACGGTTCTAACTCTGAACCGATCTAATAACCTTCGCGACACAGGCCTTGAGTCGTGGCCGAGTTAGGACTTGGGAGAATTTCCCGTTACTTCGAACTGGAGCTTTTCTTCCTTCTTATGACTTACGACTTAAGCGCTGCCGGCTCAAAGTGTTAACGACTTAAAGTATAAACGACCTGACCTAAGCCGCCTCATAACCTTTAAATCGTCGGCAAGTTAACACATTGAACTTTCTCGGAGCATAATTCTGACTTGAACTTTAACTTGGATTGCAGAAATAAACTACCTGAATACTGAATTGTTTGGACTTTAACCTGTTAAACTTTGTTGAACTTTTTTGTTTTACAGGTTGCTTCAATTTGCAAGCTAACAACCTGCTTAATACACAAAAAATTAGGACGAATATACCGCCACTGATTGCCCACATCCAATGACAGATTAGTTAATAGAAGATAATTAACTTAAATAGGTTGTGTGAACAAGGTGCTTTAAATCGACAATTTCAAGCAAAGTATTAAAGCAACATTGAAATAGTCAGCTGAAATTGACCGGGTTGCACCAATACTGCACTTGAATTAACAAGTCCTGAAATTTGACAATCGATCAATTGTCGACTAGCCTAACTCCAGTTATATTTACTTGTTTATTTTTATTAGTTCTACACAACACTTCACACTTTTTAGGAAACGTGCACCTTCACATTTGAACATCCAGTTACTTATGTAGAATGGCTTCACATCAAGAAGAAGTGACAGAACAGACTGGAGAAGTTCTTCCAATAGCCACTCCTCTAGAAAATCCTCCGGAAAGGGTTTCAACTTCCTTGAGTCAACGGGCGTTTACTCAATTACGTGCCCAATTCGGCATTGTTGAATCAGATGCTATATTGCCCGGACCAAGTGACTTTGTTGATAGTCCTCCCTATGGCTTTGTCGCTGTCAACCACAAAATGTGCTTGTGCAGTGCTATTCCCCCCTTCAATGACTTTTTTCAACAATTCCTACTTCGATTGTCCATTTCCCTATTCCAACTGCACCCCAATGGCTATGCCATTCTAATGGGGTTGTGTGTCTTATTTAGGAGAGTTTTGGATCGATTGCCGAGCTTTGGGGAAATCTGCTACTTGTGTTCATTTACAAAGACTAAAGATCATCCCTCCATCATAGTTATAAGAAGTGCTAGAAATCGCAAACTCATCACTGATCTTTCTGAAAGCGTTCATGGATTCTTAAATCAGTATTTCTTTGTTCGCTGCCCCCAGGGTTTTACGCCACCTGGAGAGTAGGAAGTAAGATTAGCTGCTTTTATTTTTCCATTCCTGAGCTTTTTGAGATCTGAGCTGCTAGGTGCTAATTTCGCTCTTTCCTTTTTTCAGCGCTTCCTCCCCCTTCTAAAGATCCAAGCCATAAACAAATTTTTGAAAGACTAAATACCGTGGTCGCGGAGGAGAGGAGTATAAAGTTTTTGTTGAGGGATGAACTTTTGCATCAATATGGGCTTCTTCATACTTCTCGCTCTACGCATCCTCATGAGGTCCCGGACTCCCCAGCAAAAACTCCAGATGCCCCAGTTCCCGTCGAAGAGCTTGTGCGGAGAGAAACCGCCATCGAAGCTTCACTAGTGAAGTGTTCAACTCCGAAGGACGCTGCGGGGCCGTCTGATAAGTCCGTACTAGCCCCAATCACTGAAGAAGAGGAGCCTCCTCAACAGACCGAAAAGACCGTCGAAGAAGGAGCTGATGGAAGGAGCCTTGTCGGGCATGATGGTGAAGGCATCTTTGGGAATTTAAGCGACATACTAGTAACTTCACAAGAGCTTTTCAAAGACGACCCTACTAGCACTAAAGTTATATCTCCGGCGGTCGAAGCGACTTCCGTCCTTAAGCAAACTCCTTCATCTCAAGAATTGTCACCAGCTGTGAAATCAATTACTACCCCTCAACCGAGGAGCGGTTCGTAGTTCGGCGCGTATAGTTTGCACATCACGCACAACTTAGGATTTTCCAGCACTTTTATGCACTTATCTTTTTATACTTTAAAGATTTTAAAATCATGTTTCTCTCCCAATTGCAGATTCTTCAATGAGGCGCGGTGGCTCATATTACAACGACTTCAAACAGTATGGAAGGTGCGGACAATATGATTACGGGCGCAACCTCCCCGCATACAGGGAAACTGATGAAGAAAGAGCCGCCAGAAAAGCTCGAGAGAGGAGAGCATATGAGGAACGGCATAGCAGAGGGGATGAGCGACACGATCGCTCGTATAAAGAAGATGACACACATAAACGGTAGTCTCATGACGATAAAGGAAAAAGTCATGACACTGGAGACTTGAGTAAGCGGGCTAGACTTAGCGAGCAGTCGGTGCCTACAATTTCTGAAAAGCCTGCTGCCCCCACTCCTCATTCTCCTGCTCCTACTCATACCGATATTCAATCTATCATCGGGAGACCTCCTTATCATGTTGGACCAGGCCCGGCTACACTTCAGAGTCGATTTCCGAACTGGTGCCTGAAGGGGGTTCGCTTTGATCTCGACCTGGTTCCCATAGATAAAAGTGCCATGTTGCGGAACCTTGATGCTGTCAGGCTTGACATTGAGAGGATGTCAAATTGGCAAAAACTTGTCGATGAGCTTCAAAGGGTGAATCGGGCCAATCTCGAAGCTATCCTGACAATGGAGAGTGACAAAACCGAATGGCAAAAGATCCTTAAGCAACATGATGCAGAAATGAATAGCATTGCCGCTTCCCATGAAAAGCTTGAAGCGGAAGTGGAAAAGCTTAAAGAAGAGCTTGTTACTTCTTTCACTTCCTACTCTCAAAAAGAAAATGTGCTTCAACAACAAGTGCGGAATGCACATGCTAGCCAAAGGGCGGCTGAGGACAAACTCCAATGGCAGGAGAAATTTATAGAAGATTATCGCACTGAAGTTACACAGTTGCGACAACAAAATTGCTCCCAGGACCTAGAAATAGAAAAGTTAAAGGCTCAGCTTGCTAAGGTTGAAAGAGAGCGAGATGAGGTCGTTGCCGGCAAAATTACAGCCGAGGAATCTCATGAAGCCACCAAAGCCGATATTGGTTCGACATTGTTTGATTTTTATTTGCAATGTGTCTTGGGGCGTGGCATTCTCTCTTTCTTAGGTCCTAAGTACGAAATTACTTTGGCTGAGGTGTGGGAAGTTGCGCTTGATATGCTCAAAGGTGCCGGTTATCCGGAAGACCAACTTGAGGTGCACTATCTAGATGAAGATGCCCGTGCTGCTCTCGCCAGAGGGAAGGAGCAACTTGCTAGATCACGAGCTGAAATGATTGGGGAAGAGCATCCAGAAAAAGAAACTACTTTAACTGCCCCTGTCCCTCCTTCAACTTCAGCCGATGTTGACATTGCTGGTTCTAGTTCCCATGCGCTGATTCCTACTAAAGCCGATACCGGAGCCACAATTACACAAGCCGTAGATGAGCCACAAGAGAGTGCTGAAGCTCTAGATTATGAGATTGATGTGATACCACCAAATTTTCCAGGTAACCCTAATAATGTTCAGGGGGACAACTTGCTAGTTTCTCATGGATTCGACGAGCTTCTCGATTATTTCATGAATCTCGACGAGCCATTATCCCCCCTTTTTGCGGGGAATACTGATATTTTAAGCTTTTCTTCTTTTGTAGAAAAAGCACCAAGTATGATTCAATCTTCTCCTCCCCTTGTTATAGTTCCTCCGCCTCCCCCAATCACTCCTACTCTTCATCTAGGATCGCAGGAAGAAATAATAGGTGCCCTTCAGGGCTTGGATGACCCAGCTGCTTCGCAAGAGCAAAAGGATGAATGACTTGAGGGAGGTGAGATATCTCCGGAGCGGACTCCTTCTGATGACATAACTTTGTCTAAACTTGTCACTCCAGGAAGTGAATCTTCCTCAAGGAGGAAAAAGAAGCGCGGAACATCAAAGAAGAGGAGGAAGAGCATCATTGCTACTGAAGAGGAACCGGAAGTTGAACCAATTGTACCTCCCTCTCCTTCTTCCCTCATGCCTACAGATCGACCCAAAAAACTAACCAACCGGCCGGGTGAAGGGTCCAAAGGTGGTAAGAAGAAATGAAGATTCCAGTTCTTAGCTTTTTTTTTTGCACTGGTCGGGATTGTGCGGGTACCGGCCCCCGCTTTCTTTATTTCGAAACCTGTACCTGTAAGAAATTTTAATAGAACTGAATAAAATGATTCTTTTATCTGTACAAACTTTTGTTTGTATTTGAGAATGCATTTATTTTTCGCTTTCGTACAAGTTTCTTTATATGATATTGCGGTGAGCTGGTGGTATGTTGTTCGAGCGTTACACTTACCGATGTAGTTATACCATGTTGCCCCAATACCATGAGCTCACCGCAACATTTCCAACTTCGAGGGGACTTGTACTCTTATTTTATGGGAAACAATTATTCCACGCTTGGGGGAATATTATTCTACTTAAAATAGAGCACACCTCGTTTCGTATGAGTTTTCACGCTCCACTCTCCGGAGATATCACCCTTTCTTTTGTGCATATATGTATTTTTACAGAGTGAGTTCTCCTATGTAGTAGAGCGGGCCTCCGAAGGGCACTTTAGTCTTTTGAGTAAGAGGCTTCTTAAGATAGGTGATTCAATCTTCCTTTGAGAACTAAAGTGTAATTTTTGAGGAGGTCTTTGTCCCGCATTTCTGATGAAGTGCTCCTCTTTCTTTTTTTTGAAGCTTGTACCTCTGAGGAAGGCTTTTTTCACGTTTCAACACTTGGAAGTTTTATTTCAATCTCGGCGAAACGTGTGCCCCCAAAGAGTTGTGCCTCCGAAGAGGGCTTTCCACGTTTCAGCACTTGGAAGTTTTATTTCAATCTCGGCGAAACGTGTGCCCCCGAAGAGGTCTTGTTGTCATTTCAGCTCTTGGTGAAGTGGACCTCCGAAGAGCGACTCTTACACTTCAGCTCCTGGTGAAATGGGCCTCCGAAGAGGGCTTTCCACGTTTCAACACTTGGAAGTTTTATTTCAATCTCGGCGAAACGTGTGCCTCCGAAGAGATCTTGTTGTCATTTCAGCTCTCGGTGAAGTGGACCTCCGAAGAGCGACTCTTACACTTCAGCTCCTGGTGAAATGGGCATCCGAAGAGGGCTTTTTCACGTTTCAACACTTGGAAGTTTTATTTCAATCTCGGTGAAACATGTGCCTCTGAGTGGGGCAACTGCCTGGGAGTTACTCTCTCATGGTTGGACTGATTTACGGGGCGGATGCGAGTTACTTGGACGTTCGTTGTGCAAACTGTCTCAACTAGTGAACAAGTGCCTTGCCTCCCCGTGGGGAAGAAGGTGCCTCTGGTCGTCTTATGGACTCCTAGGGCGAACACAAGTTACTTGGATGTTTGTCGGACAAACTGTCTCAGCTAGTGAACACGCGCCTTGCCTTTCCATAGGGAAGGTGCCTCCGATTGTCTCACCCATAGAGGAAGAAAACTCTCATTTTCCGGCTTAAGCCGTCAGGGGTCTTTATCCTCCGAAGAGTTGTGCCTCCGAAGAGGACTTTTCCACGTTTCAACACTTGGAAGTTTTATTTCAATCTTGGTGAAACGTGGGCCTCTGAAGAGGTCTTTTGCTGCTGTTGGTCTGCTTGCCCATATCTTTTTGCTGGTTTTTTGTATTAGCAATCCCTTGGTTCCATCTTTAAGCACGCAACATTTTCTTTTGCTAGCGGTTATGTTTATCCAAAGGAATGTACTCCAGCGTAATCACCGATTGTTTGCTTAGAGTAATTCTTTATGGGATTTGACCCTAGAATTTTTGGTTGCTTTAAACTTGCTTCTGAGTGATGCTAAGGATTGCTTGGTATTGTGATGGGTAAGCTTGATTTTAATTTCCTGCAGATTTAAATCGATATTCTTTAGCAATACATTCAAAGTACTTTACATATCGAAATAAAATAAGCGAGTTGTAATAGTAAAGAACACAAGATTTATAGTGGTTCGGCCAAAAGTTGGGCCTACATCCACTTTATAGTTCTCATTATTCACATGCACTGGTTTTACATGAGCTTTCAATACAAGAATCACACATTCATAATTCTTTTACAACATTTCAGTAAAGCTTTTTAAGTAAAATATGGACGCAAGTGATTGCTGCTCCAGGCTCTCGGGATCGGATCTCCTTCGACAGTTGTGAGTTTGAACGTGCCACCAAGAAGTTTGCTGCCTATGGCATATGGCCCTCCCCAGTTTGGCCCAAACACTCATGTTGCTGTCATAATTCTTTTCAAGACTAAATCCCCAACTTCAAAGCTGCGCCGGCGGACTTTGGAATTGAAATGCCTGGCTATCCTTTGCTGATGGGATGCAGCTCTGAGCCTAGCCTCTTCTCTCCTTTAATCAAGGAGGTCGAGCGCTTCAAGTTGTTGTCTTTCATTCTCAGCTTGATCGAAATGGGTTATTCTATGTGAAGGGACTTCCATCTCTACTGGAATCATTGCCTCTGATCCATATGCCAAGGAAAATGGAGTGTGCCCAGTCGCATTTTTATGAGTAGTTCTGTATGCCCATAGTGCTAGCGGTAGCTTATCGACCCAACCACCTTTTGCCTTTTCCAATTGCTTTTTGATGGTTGACTTGATGATTTTTTTTACTGCTTCCACTTGTCCGTTTGCCTGCGGATGGGCCACTGCTGAAAAGCTTTTCTGGATTTTGAACCGTTTGCAGAAGTCTTGGAATTCCTCACTCTCAAACTGGGTACCATTGTCTGTGATTATCTTCTGAGGCACACCATACCTGCAAATGATATTTTTAGTAACAAAACTTATCATTTTCTTAGAGGTAATAGTAGCCAATGGTCCAGCTTCAGCCCATTTAGTGAAATAATCAACTGCAACAATAACATATTTAATCCCTGATTTGGCAGTCGGCAATGGTCCGATGAGATCTATTCCCCAGATGGCAAATGGCCACGGACTGACCATTTTCGTTAGCTCAGTAGAAGGTGCTCTAGGAATTTTGGTAAATCTCTGGCATTTGTCGCACTTTCGAGAATATTCAGCAGCATCTCGATTAATTTCTGGCCAAAAATATCCACAACGGAGAATTTTCTTTGCTAAAGTTTGACCACCTGTATGATCACCACATTCTCCTCCGTGCACTTCAGCTAGAATTGTTTTGGCTTCCTCATTGGTTACACATCGGAGTATTGGCATTGAAAAACCCCGTCTGTACAATTGGCCATCTTGGACTATATATCTGGAGGCTTTCCTTAGAAGCTTCTGTCTTTCTCTTGAACTTTCTGGCAAAGAACCTTTGAGGAGATAACCCAGTATCGGAGTCATCCATGATTCTTGCTCTTGAGATATATTCATAATCCAGTCAACATCCATCCCATCTGTGCTCGGTGCCGCCAAGACCTCCACGGGAACTAATCCCAATAGTTGAGCTTCACCAGTGCTTGAATACTTTGCGAGAGAATCTGCTTTCATGTTTTCCTCCCGAGGAATATGACTGATTGAATAATGATCGAAATCTTCAAGAAGTTCCCAGGCTTTTGACAAATAAGCAGGTAGATTCCCTCCTTTTGCTTGGAATTCCTTCTTGACTTGGCATACGATAAGTTGAGAGTCACTGAAGATCTGCAACGCTTTGATATTTAGTTCTTTAGCGATTCTCAAACCGGCAATGAGGGCTTCATACTCTGCTTCATTATTTGTTGAAGGGAATTCCAGTCTCAATGCGTAACGCAACGATCGTCCTTTGGGAGTTTCAAGGACAACCCCCGCTCCAGAACAGTAGTCATTTCTTGCACCATCAACATATAATTTCCATCTCATTGGGGCTTTATCAGTCTCCTCTTCCTCACTATCTCCTTTATATGTACACTCTGCGATAAAATCTGCTAAAGCTTGTCCATTGATAGCTCTTCGGGGATAATAAGTGATGTCATATTGGCTGAGTTCAATATTCCATTTCAAAAGACGACCCGAAGTTTCAGGGCGGAACAGGACTTGCTTCAGGGGTTGATCAGTGAGGACTTTAATGGGATGAGCTTGAAAGTATGGCCTCAATTTCCTCGATTCAATCAGCAAGCAATAGGCGAGTTTCTCTAGCTTCGAATAATTCATCTCTGCCCCAATAAACCTCTTGCTGATATACTAAACTGGTCGCTGAACTCCTGCATCTTCTCGAACAAATGCTGCGCTGAGGGCGTGAGACGAGATTGCCAGATATACGAAGAGATCTTCACCGTTGCTGGGTTTTGAGAGTATTGGAGGCACTTCCATGTGGCGGACCAACTCATCAAATGCTTTCTGACGTTCAGGAGTCCAATCAAAGTTTTTTCTTCCCTTCTTCAGAGCGTCAAGGAATGGAATGCATTTCTCAGTAGCTTTAGAAATGAACCGACTTAAGGCAGCGACTTTCCCATTAAGACTTTGCAATTCCTTCTTTGTTCTAGGAACTTTGACCTCTCTCAAGGCAGTGATCTGAGCTGGATTAGCCTCAATACCCCTAGCACTCACAATGAATCCCACAAACTTTCCGGACTCCACTCCAAATGAACATTTCAACGGGTTAAGCTTCATTCCGTAGCTTCGGAGGACCGCAAACATTTCTGCCAAGTGATCCATGTGGTCCTCTGCTTTTTTCGACTTTACCAACATATCATCGACATAAACCTCCATTGTCTTGCCAATCTGCAGTTTAAACATGGCATTGACAAGCCTTTGGTAGGTGGCCCCTGCATTCTTCAGTCCGAAGGGCATGACCTTGTAACAGTAGAGACCGACATCTGTGATGAAGCTCGTGTCTTCCTGATCTGGCTCATGCATCATGATTTGGTTGTATCCGGAGTAGGCATCCATAAAAGATAACAATTCATGTCCGGCTGTTCCATCCACCAACCGATCAATTCTGGGCAACGGGAAACAGTCTTTGGGGCAAGCTTTGTTTAAGTCCGAAAAATCAATGCATACTCTCCATTTCCCATTAGCCTTTTTAACCAGAACAGGATTTGAGACCCAATCCGGATAAACAGATTCTCTGATGAAACCATTCTCCATGAGTCGGTCGACTTCTTCTTTCAATGCCGCTGACCGTTCGGGACCTTGGGTTCTTCTTTTCTGTTTTACTGGCGTGAACTTTGAATCAATGTTCAGAGTGTGTACTGCAATCTCTAGGGATATTCCACACATGTCAGCATGAGTCCAAGCGAATACACCTAGATTTGCCTTCAAAAATGAAATCAGAACATTCTGAACTGTCGTGTTGAGTTGTGAACCCACATTCAGCACCTTGTTTGGGTCCTTTGGATCAACAGGTAACGGCACCGTTATCTCTACTGGCAGTACTCTATTCTCCCCTGCACTAGCTTTCCTCGGATCCATCTCTCTTCGTGCGCCGCTATGTTTGCCAGTGTAGGGTCCACCCTGTAGCTGCTACAAGGTTTGTTCTTTGATGCGGACTGAAGGCGCCGCATCTTTTCCCATTTCTCTTTTCTTTTCTTCACGTAGCTCTGTAAAATAACATTCCCGCCCCGCATTTTGAACTCCTTTGACTACCCCGACTCCATTGTCAGTGGGGAACTTTATGGTCAACCACCATGGGGCAAGAATAGCTTTGAATGCAGCCAGGGTTGGTCGACCTAAGAAGGCGTTATAAGAAGATAATTCTTCAACAATTATAAAGGTCTGCTTTCGAGCTAACTTTCTCGGTCCCTTTCCAAGCTCTACAAGCAAGTCTATGGTCCCAATCGACTGCTTGGGCTCTCCAGCGAAACCAGCAATTTTTAGCGATGAAGCTTGAACGTCAGCTATTGGTATCTTCATCTGGTCAGAAGATTTCTTGAATAGAATATTGCACGAAGCTCCGCAATCAACCAGAACTCTTCTCACAGTGGCCGGCCCAATGCCTGCAGAAATGACCAGAGGATCTATGGTTGGGGCCTCAATACCCATAGAATCCCTGGCGTTGAATATGATATCATCAGGGAAAGTCTTCTGCTGTTTCAATGGTGCAGCATCCTCTAACACAAAAACATTCTCCTCTACAGGAACATGCTTCAAGGCACGAGCATACCTTTCCATTTCTCCCCACCTCCTGCCTGCTGGGTGAGGACCTCCAGTGATCACATTAATGATGGGTCTCTCTGACTCCTGTTCTGCTGCCTTCTCACCCGAACCAGGACGGTGAGCGGGGACTTGCTGCCCTTGAGTCGACGAGGTTGGGCCGTTTCTATTTCTTTTCACATACTGTTGGAGCTTATTCTCTTTCAATAGTTGTTCAATTACTTCCTTCAAGTGGCGACATTCGTTGGTGTCATGGCTGGTGTTATCCCGCTTTCTAGGCAAAAGCCGTGATACCAAAAGATTGGTCAAAGACAAAAGACAGTTCGCCTCAGAGATTGATCGTGCTTCGCTCCGCTATGGTTATCGATGAATTCTGTCCAAGTCCGGATCGGGCCACAATTAATAGGGCATAACAAGAAGGACCATAGAAGCCACCAATTCAAATTTCAAGTCAATCCGAGGTCGTATGCTCAAGTTATGATGGATTCAAGTTGATAGAATGCATAATGCTCGGTTCGAAACCACCACGTTCGAAACCATCTGTTTCGAACCCATCGCTGAAGCCCTGTTTCGAACCCATCGCTGAAGCCTTGTTTCGAACCCATCACTGAAGCCTTGTTTCGAACCCATCGCTGAAGCCTTGTTTCGAACCCATCGCTGAAGCCTTGCTTCGAACCCATCATAAGCGCCCTACTTCGAATCCATCAGGGGCGTACCTCCTTTCGAATCCATTAGAGGGGGATACGCTTCGAACCAACGACTTCACCTAGCCTCGAATCCATCAACTTCGACTCCATCAGCCTCGCATCCATCAACTTCGACTCCATCAGCCTCGCATCCATCAATTTCGAATCCATCAGCCTCGCATCCATCCACTTCGACTCCAACGGCCTCGCATCCATCAACTTCGAATCCATCTACACAATACACCACGTCACTGCCTTCGCATACGTAAACAGAGTTTCAAAACATATGGAGTCAGAATCACATGGATTCGAATCCATGATTCGAGCCATATGGATTCGAACCATATGGATTCGAACCATATGGGTTCGAACCATATGGATTCGAATCATATTGGTTCGAACCATATGGGTTCGAATGGATCAGCGAATGGAGTCGAGGCAAACAGGGCATACGAAGACGCAATCTTGAATCGATCATATCTCTCAATCCCATGATCCAAATGCCATGAAATTTTCACAGAAGCTTACTTACATGTTGAAGGATGTACACACCAAATTTCGCCTCGATTGGATGCGTTTTTGATCGATTCGAAGTTGACTTCGAATCGATCCCAAACTGGGCACGGACTTCGAGAACGCGGGCTTATGGGCCCCCCTCACGTGCCAGGCAGCCTCCCTGAGCTTTAGGCGGGATTTTGGCCTTCCACACCTATAAATAGAGCCCCTGGTCATTCAGAAAAAGGACCCGGAGAATTTGGGGAAGAAGAATAAGCCTAAACGCTGCCGGAATCATTCCATACTACCTCCTTTGCTGATAATTTCGAATTTAAGTCCATTCCCTGCTGTAATTTGCTTAAAAATATTTGTAATCTTCAAGTATTAAGAAATAAAGTGATAAAGCTTCATAGTGGACGTAGGCACATAGCCGAACCACTCTAAATCCTTGTCTTCTGTGCAATTTACTTTTCTGTGATTTGGAGTTTTTGTTAGATAGTCCTTATTTCTAATTCAAGTTCTTCATTTACTATCTCTTCAAAAACTTCCGAAGGGTGTTTTCCCAATTTTGGTGCAAACATTTTGGTGCTTTCACTGAGAAAGAAAAAGAACCAGTTCTTTCTCCTGCTCCGTGGATCTATCTTCGATACCGGATTGCATAAATCTAAGAGGGAGATCCAGATTTAAAATTGAGATTCCTTCCATTCTTTTCAGATTTGCTCAAAATCTAGGACAGGAATCCAACCCTCAGGATGGTTAGTACGAGAACCACTTCCAACATTGGTAACCAAGAAGGCCGGGATAGGCAGAATCCCGCACAGCTACAGTCAGCCAATCAGGATGCCGCTGGGCAAACGGATCAGTCGGGTCCGGTTACAAGACAAGAATTCCAAGCATTACTCCAGGAGTTAACTCAAAGCCGACAACAGCTAACTGAGCAGCTGCGTGTCAATGCTGAATTGGCTAACCAACTAAACCGTCAAGGGCGAAGGAGATCAAAGAGGGACCATGCTCCGCATTCTTCCACGGAAAGCTCTGCCTCATCCGACTATGACGGCAAATCTACGCGCCCCAGGTTAGATGGAAGTCATGCTTCTGGTCTCCGGCAAACGTTAACTGTTGGGCAAATAAGGGTTGGCCCCTCTGCCAGTTTTCATACGGGACCTTCCTCTCGAGGAGGCACTGCTCCACAGCATACTGCAGATAACCAAGCCACTGCAGTTGACACAGGAGTTGACACCCGAAATCACTCCAGCCCAAACTACCACCCACGGGAACGTGTCCCAGGACCGAATATCCCAGAAGACGTCGAGCCAAGGAGGCGAGATTCGGATCGTCGACAGCGCCCGATCCCACCTCGCACTGTGGAACCCGACCACACTTTGGCTCGACACCCTTCGAATGCGGCAACGCCTGATCTCTCGGCTATGGTCCGCCAAATGGTTCGCGAAAGTCAAGGTTTAACAAATGACGATTGGGGGATATCTCGGAGTCACACCCCGTTTACTGATGACATATTGTATGCTGAGCCTCCCCGGCGATTCAGAATGCCGACTCTGCTTATGTACGAAGGAAACTCCGACCCTAGCCAGCATATTCTAAAGTATGAATGGTCAATGACTGCTGCCAGAGCCGATGATGCAGTGAAGTGCCGTAGTTTTCCTATTTCCTTGGGGGGTATTGCGACAATGTGGTTTACACGACTACCACCACAGTCTATCTCCTCGTTTGACCAATTGGCAACCAAATTTATCGAACAATTCCGTATGCACATCGCCAGGCCTAAAGACGTAAACACTTTATCTAGTGTCACTCAAGCCCCTGGGGAGACACTCAGGCGATACCTGGAAAGATTCAACGCCGCCTGTGCAGAAATTACTAACCCCAATGATAATTCAATCTTGATGGCTCTGACTAAGGGGATTGACCCCGACTCTGATTTTGGAAACTGGCTAGCTGGAAAACATCCCGCGTCGTTGGATCGTTTCTATTCAAAAGCCGCCCAATTCCTGAGGCGTGAGGATGCGAAACAATCTAGGAAGCAGGACGATGCGAGGCCCAGCAATGAAGGGGTTCAAAGTAATGTGGCCGTTAAACAGTCAGGAGAGGGCTCAGGAAGAGTGCAGTTGAATATTCAGAACAAGCAAACCCAGCCAAGGAACGGCGATAATAGGAGTAAGAAGCAGGATCAGAATCGCGGCCCGCGACGTAGGGCGCAAATGTTTGAAAGTTATACACCACTGAATACGACGTTGGAAAACGTATATCTACAAACCTGTAATGCAATGCAATATAAGAAGCCGACTCCGAAGCCATCATCGGAGAAACAGATCCAAACGGGGAAGTTTTGTAGATTTCACGAAAGCTATGGACACAACACCAATGATTGCAGGCATCTGCAAGACCTTATTGAGAAACTGATCAGAGAGAGGAAGCTGGATCAATTTGTGCGGGCACCGCAAGCCGGTGGTGCGGGCCCGTCAAACCAAAATCGTGCACAGAACCAAGAAAGACAAGAAGAGCCCGCTCGTACAGGCGGAAGATTGGTCATAAATACAGTCAGTGGTGGCCCTCATCCAGCGGATCGAAGTTGGAGGGAAATGGAATCATACGCCAATTCGATCAGGCACGTAAGTTTTGAAAGCTGCAGTACACTTTATGAAGGAGCTCCGGCTAAGCAACAGAAGACGATGACGGATGACATCGTATTTAGAAACCGAGATGCTGACAAAGTCGAAGCCCCGACCATAGACCCACTAGTCATATCCGCCCAGGTTGGTCCTGCTTGGATGAAGAGGATCCTGGTAGACAGTGGAAGCTCAGTAAACATCTTGTTCAAAAGGGCATATGATCAGATGAAAATGGAAGCCAAAGATCTAAAGCCTTGTCAATATAGGATCCACGGCTTCGATGGAAGTGCTTATATACCCACCGGAATGGTGGAATTGCCAGTAGAATTGGGAAACGGAGAACGCCGTAGAGTTCGAGTGTTACAGTTTGTTGTCCTGGACATCCATTCACCCTATAATGCCTTTTTGGGCCGACCAGCCCTTGCAGAATTTAGGGCAGCAATTGCCCCGTGGTGTTTGACTCTAAAGTTCCCGACTGACCACGGGATTGGGGTCGTTCAAGGGGACCAGGCTGCCGGGAGAGCCTGTTATGTTGCTGAACTACGAGAAGCACAAAAGAGGGAGAAAGGAAAGGGCGTGGGGGAATCTCTCCGCGTCCGCTTTGCCGACGATTGACAATTAGCGCCTGGGCCTCGGCCCGGGCACCACGACCAATTCCAGAAGGATCTTGACCCTCGAGACACTGAAGATAATGATGAATCCAAAGAGAGTCAAGCTTCCCCAGCCGAGCTGACGATCGATGTTCCAATTGACGACGACGACGATTCAAAAATATTGAAAATTGGGTCTCAGCTAAACCTGCAAGCTCAACAGGAATTGGTCGAATTTCTCCAAGCGAATCTAGACGTATTCGCCTGGACGCACTCCGATATGTGTGGAATCTCGTCAGACATCGCGAGCCACGCCTTAAATATTGACCCGCGGTACATCCCGGTCAAACAAAAGAGACGCGGTATGGATCCAAAGAGATCTGCCGCCCTCAAAGAAGAAGTCGATAAGTTGAAGACGAATGGGTTTATCCGAGATGCTTTATACCCGGAGTGGGTATCCAATCCTGTACTTGTCCGCAAACCAAATGGAAAATGGAGAACGTGCATCGACTACTCTGACTTAAATAAAGCTTGTCCAAAGGACAGTTTTCCACTTCCTCGAATCGATCAACTTGTGGATTCAACGGCCGGACATGAATTATTGTCTTTCATGGATGCTTACTCTGGGTACAATCAGATACCCATGCATGTGCCCGATCAAGAACATACAAGCTTCGTAACTGACATAGGACTATATTGCTACATGGTCATGCCTTTTGGTTTAAAGAATGCCGGAGCAACTTACCAATGCTTAGTCAACCGAATGTTTGCCGACCAGATCGGGAAAACCATGGAGGTCTATGTGGATGACATGTTGGTAAAATCACGGTACTCCACTGATCATGTCAAGGACTTGGAGTCAATGTTCAATGTCCTCCGGAGGTATGGGATGAGGCTAAATCCGTTAAAATGTCATTTTGGGGTTGCTTCCGGAAAGTTCCTTGGGTTCATCGTCAACGCCCGGGGAATAGAGGCCAACCCCGAGAAGATTTGGGCAATCAGGAATCTTCAAACCCCGAGGACCGTGAAACAGGTTCAGAGTCTCAATGGAAAGGTTGCAGCGCTGAGCAGGTTCATCTCGAGATCAACGGATAAATGCATACCCTTTTTCGATCTGATCCGAAAAGGGAGACGAAACTTCGAATGGACTACGGAATGTGAAGGCGCGTTTCAATCGCTAATCCAGCATCTTTCCACACCACCGATTCTTTCAAAACCTGTTGATCACGAACAATTGTACCTTTATCTGGCTGTATCTGAAAACGCTATTAGTGCTGCATTGGTTCGGGAGGAAGACCGAACACAGAAACCAGTCTATTATGTCAGTAAACGATTGACCGGGGCCGAGAGAAATTATCCAAGGCTAGAAAAGTTGGCATACTGCCTAGTCATCGCCTCGAGGAAGCTCCGTCCATATTTTCAGGCTCACCCTATCATTGTGTACACCGACCAACCGCTACGACAGGTCCTCACACGACCCGAGACATCTGGCAGGTTACTAAAGTGGAACATTGAGCTGAGTCAATTCGACATCGCATATGTTCCAAGGAGAGCCATACACGGTCAAGTCTTAGCAGATTTCATTGCCGAATTCACTGTTCCTGAAGACTTACCTGAAACTAGTGACTCACCCGAATATGTATGGAAGCTATACACTGATGGCGCATCCAACGATCGGTGCTCGGGCGCAGGGATTGTGCTTGAGACTCCCGAGGGCCGATCCATCTGCTACGCCTTAAAGTTTGGTTTCCGGGCAACCAACAATGAAGCTGAATACGAAGCCTTGCTCGCCGGGTTGAAGTTGGCCCGAGACCTAAGAATTATCGCTGTAGAGATATACTGCGATTCTCAGTTGGTGGTATGCCAAGTTCGGGGTGAATATCAGGCCAAGGATCGAAGACTAGCTGCTTATCTAGCCCGGGTCCGAGAAACACTAGATCAGTTTGATTATTATGCCATTTTCTACATACCCCGAGAGCACAATCAGAAAGCTGATGCATTGGCAAAGTCGGCGAGTACAGGCGAAGCTCAACACTTGGGATTCGTCCCCGTCGAGACATTATCCTATCCAAGCATTGATCGAGCGGAGAACGAATTCACATTTGAAGCTACCTTCGAGAAGGAATCATGGATGACTCCCTATCAAGATTACATTGAGCATGGCACACTACCTGAACGGCGAAGTGAAAGAAGACAGATTCTCTGAAAAGTGTCACGATTTGTCATTCAAAACGGAGTTATGTATCGAAGAGGATACTCTGTTCCTCTTCTCCGGTGTATCGCACATGACGAAATCAAGCGAGTGTTGCGCGAGGTGCACGAAGGAGAATGTGGCGATCATACTGGGGGGCAAGCGCTTGCCAAGAAAATACTTCGATACGGATATTATTGGCCTACCGTTAACCGCGATGCTATGGATTATGCCAAAAGATGTGATAGATGCCAGAGACACGCTCGGATCCCTAGAGCCCCGCCTTCTGAAATAACCCAAATGGTCAGTCCGTGGCCATTTGCAATGTGGGGGATGGATATAATCGGTGCATTGCCTTTAGCTAAAGGGGGTGCAAAGTACGCCATAGTTGCGGTCGATTACTTCACCAAATGGGCTGAGGCTGAGCCCCTTGCAACGATAACAACAAAAAAGGTGATCAATTTCGTGGTATGCAACATCATCTGCCGGTTTGGTCTCCCGCATACTATTATCACCGACAATGGAGCCCAATTCGACAGTGCTGAATTCAAGGACTTCTGTCTGCGATTTCACATCCATAAGAGATTCTCAGCAGTAGCGCACCCACAAGCGAATGGTCAGGTCGAGGCCGTCAATAAGGTTATCAAGTCTATATTGAAGAAAAGATTGGAGAAAGCTGGGGGCAAGTGGGTTGATGAACTACCAATGGCTCTGTGGGCGTATAGAACGACTCACAAAACTGCGACCGGACACACCCCTTTTTCTCTATCCTATGGCTCTGAAGCAGTTATTCCAGTCGAAATGGAAGTTCACTCTCACCGTGTGACATACTACGACCCGAAAACAAATGATATATTGCTTGCTGAATCCCTAGATCTGCTTGATGAGAAGCGAGAAGAAGCCGATGTGAGAGCAGCTGCATATCGAGGTCGAGTCGCTCAAATGTACAACGCCAAGGTCCGCCCACGAACTTTTAAACCCGGCGACCTGGTACTCAAGAGAATTTACCCGGTTCCTTCACACATGAACCCAAATTGGGAAGGGCCGTATATGATTTCACAAAAGCTCAGAGATGGCACATTCAAGTTATCAACCGTTGATGGTCTCACTTTACCAAGAGCCTGGAATAGCGGAAGCCTCCGTCACTACTACATATGACGGGCTTTATTTATCTTTTTCTTATCAATTTATTCTTTAGCATTTTTGTTTTTGCATTTTGAAATTTGAACTTGTAATAAGGCAACTGATCTTGCCATGTTTCTTTCGTTTCAGCAATAAAATGCCATCTCTTCGAGCCAAAAGTTGTGATTCACTGAAAATAACACATAATATCACGTTGCACGAAGAGCTAAATTCCATCACACGGTGGGATTTATTCAAACAGAGAGTAACTGTGATACGACCAGTCACTCACTAAATGAGACCCGAGCTCGGGGGCAAAATACAATACCAGCATTCACAAGGATCGATACACGGCAATCCTTTTACCAACTCCAACTTCCCAGAGTATGAATTGGAGTATAAACATCCAATAAATCGTTCCCAGAGTGCGAACGGACTCCAACTTCCCAGAGTGTGAATTGGAGTATAAAACATCCAATAAATCGTTCCCAGAGTGCGAACCAACTCCAACTTTCCAGAGTATGAATTGGAGTATAAACATCCAATAAATCGTTCCCAGAGTGCGAACGGACTCCAACTTCCCAGAGTGTGAATTGGAGTATAAACATCCAATAAATCGTTCCCAGAGTGCGAACGGACTCCAACTTCCCAGAGTGTGAATTGGAGTATAAACGTTCAATAAATCGTTCCCAGAGTGCGAACGTACTCCAACTTCCCAGAGTGTGAATTGGAGTATAAACATCCAATAAATCGTTCCCAGAGTGCGAACGGACTCCAACTTCCCAGAGTGTGAATTGGAGTATAAACATCCAATAAATCGTTCCCAGAGTGCGAACGGACTCCAACTTCCCAGAGTGTGAATTGGAGTATAAACATCCAATAAATCGTTCCCATAATGCGAACGAACTCCAACTTCCCAGAGTGCGAATTGGGGTATAAACATCTAATCCAGATTCCCAAAGCACGAACTGTGTTCCAAACATCGATAACACTCAGAGTCCTGGAATGCGGGACAGATTATCGATCTCAAATCGTCATGAGACCTCAGAAGGGGGGCGTGTGCCCAAAGGCTTGCATTAAACGCAATCGGCCACCAGAATATGAGTATTATTCCCCGCAACTAAGGGGCAAAAAGCTGGGTGTTAATCACTAGGTTTAAGTGATAATATACACAGAATCCGACTCATTCATTAAATCACGACACGAAGTTATATAAATACTGAGCGGATACAAAACAAACGCTGCAAGGCATTTAGGTAAGAAGAAAAGAATAATTTCCCATTTCATCAGCCAACAAAAAACAGGTTTGATTACATGGCAAGTAAAGATGTTTCGATTAAGTGGAGGCCGAATCCACACATACACATGGCCCAGAAAAGAACAAGAGAAAAGACAAAAAGAAAACTGCTATCCATAAACTCTTGACAAAGCAAAGGGCTCACTCTTTCTTCCTCCGGTGTTTCTTCCTCGGAGTCGAGCCGGTAGACCCACTGCCTGGCTTCCTGCGAGACTTTTTGCCTTTCTTAGGAACATCCTCCGGATCTGGCATAATATCGACATCTTCCTCAGAACTGGAAGGGACGGATATCCTTTTATGAGGGCGAACCGAAGGCATGGGAACAGTAACAGATACTTGTTCAACAACACTCGAGACGATTACCGTGCCACCAGGAGAAATCATCATTAGCGAAGATAAGCTTGGGGGAACGGCGTCACCACCGGGACCAACTGTCACTGTCTTGGCCATCTCGGCACTTATCTCTGCTAAAATCTCCTCCTCTCGAGATAGTTGAGCTGCGCTAGGTACGCCAGTGGCCGTCACAATCGAACTAGAAACTGGAGCAGCTCCGCTCGTCGCAAAAGAGAGGTCAGGCACGGGATCAAGAGGGTGACCAAATAGCTCTTCAAACATTTGAACGTCGAATGACATCGATCCTCCCTCTCCTATGTCACCAACCATGGCAGCGGTTGAGATCGCCTCAGTGACAACAACTCCATGCGTGGGATATAAAGCCGAAGGAACAGGGAGCACGGGTGCGACACTCTCGGTCTCTAAACAACAAAAAGTAGAGCTGTCAGACCAAGAAATTCCCTCGAAAACCAATGTCTTAAGACGTAAAGAGAGTAGTCAAAATACCCGCTTTACCTTGCCTTGGAGCCTGAACAAGCTCGGGGGCGAGAGCCGTGCCCGAAGACATTTCCGGTTGGTCCGGATTGTAGGCTGGAATAGCATGTGAATCAACTACAGCAACAGCTCTGGATGAAGTCGAAATGGGGACTTCAGTATTCTCGCTGTGATGCACAATGCCCGAACCTTCACAAACCTCCGTTTGATGGACGCCAAGTCTTTCTTTTTCAACGGAAACGATTGCTTCGTGAAGAGTCCTCCTCTCATCCTCGCTGAGCAAACGCAACTCAAGCTCAAACTCATCTAATACCGAATCCGGACAAGACATCCTCTTGTTTTCCACCAGTTTCTTCCAAGCATTGTAGAGAGGCATCGAGTAATCCCCTAGCCAGGAGAGGTTTCTATGCTCCAGTACATTGGCATTATATGTGTCCAAGAGATCGTCGAATTCGGCCTCCATTTTGAACCTCTCTGCTTGGACTCTCTCCTCCACCTCCGATTCAACCTCCTTAACCCTTGCAATGGCCGCATCGCGCTCAGCTCGGAAAGATACAGCCTGCTCACACGCTTTTTGCGCAGCCACGTTCGCGTCGTCCTTTTCCTTATTCATATTAGCAAACTTAGCCTTTAGCACCTCTAGTTCCTCAATTGCCGCATCGCGCTCAGCTCGGAAAGATACAGCCTGCTCACACGCTTCCTGTGCAGCCACGTTCGCGTCGTCCTTTTCTTTATTCATGTCGGCAAACTTAGCCTTTAGCTCCTCTAGTTCCCTGACTGCCGCATCTCGCTCAGTTTCGACATTCTTGTATCGGTGGCCTAAGTCTTCAACTAATGTACAATGTGCCTGTTGCATTTTCGCCATCTCAACCAATGTCTCATCAACCTTCTGTAACGACTCGACTTCGGCCTTGCGGAAAGATTCCGCCTCAAATTGGAGTATGTCGACAATACGACTCTTTTGAGCCAAGTCGGCCTCTAGCTTCTCGATGACTTGGGCCCGGTCGAAGGCAGCTTTGGAAGCCTTAATGGCCGCTTTGTACCATTCTTTGTACTGAGCAAAAAAGTCCTGGGTGTAGTTGAGCGCCGTAATCGCAGCATCATCGGGAATTCTTTTAAGGTTGGGAGGAAAAATACAAGCATCAAAGCAAATCTCTGGAAAATCTTTCCTCAGTTGAGCAAGCCTGATGGCCCCTTCGCCAGAAGACTCAATAAGGGTCTCTTCCGCAGACGTGGACGTTGCGACCCCGGTTCGAGAACGATGTGGCTCAAGCCTCGAAGCCTGCGAGGATGACTGATGTCGCAGAGGCTCGGATGCCTGGACATGACGTCGGGATTGCGGAGGAGATCGAGATGGGGAGCGATGTCTACGCTCTCTGTCTGATCGTTCCTGGCTAGAGTAACCACGGTGATGATCCTTTGCATGGTACTCCTGGCCATATGGCCTCCGGTCGCGATCGCGATCGGGGCCTCCACGCCGAGATTCATAATAGGTTGAGGGGTGGTGCACTCTCCGGAGTTTGTCCAATGTAGTCTGACGGCCAGCCATATTACCTGGAAAAGAGATGCAGTTCAGTTAAGAACCAGGCAAAATCAATATGGCAAGTGAAGCAATCATGTAGTGTCGTGAAAGTGTATGCAAATGTGCAAAGCCCCCGACCAACCAGAGATATCGACCGCACTAACGGGTAAAAGCTCGCTTACGTCTAACGCTTCCCGGAGCTCGACCAACCCGGACTCGTGATAAAGAGAAACGCATTCCGGGATGGGAACGTCATCCAGTCCTGTGAAAATGTTTCCTGGTTGACAAAGAGTGGAGTCAGAAGAAATAATTCCAGGAATCAAGCGAGACACGACTACAGACTTCCGTCTCTTAAAATTAGGAACAACAGCCTTGCCTTTCCACTTTTTTCCTACTTGGGGAAAGTCGGCCGCTAGCCTGGTGTCAGTAGGCGTCCTCTCATCATCGCCCATTCCTCTTGTCGCTACACCGGTTTTCTTCTTTGCCTTCGGAGCCGTTTTTACCAACCCCTCAACGACAATACTCTGATTCATCTCAATTAAACCCAGCATCCTTAAGTTATCATCAGTTAAGACCAGGTCAATGCGCCGCAAATCACTCGGGATCTCTTGTAAACTTCGGATGACGTCTCTGTATCGACCACCGTCTGGCCTTGATATGATAGCTGCAAGAAAAACACCTGATGTCAGTTCGAGTGTTGACAGTGACCATTAAAGAGGGCTTACACGATTTACGACACTTACGTCTGGAAAGCCATCGCCTAGCGAACCCTGGGGGGCATCGGACAAAGAACCATTCGTTCTTGAAGTAACTGAGTCTGGTCCAAGCTCCCGTCACAATCTGGCAGTTTCTAACCGCCTCCAAAAAGGTGAAAGATGGACTATCACCCCTGCTCTTGAAGTTGAATATATGCCTAATCTCAGCTGGCCTAGGCGAACGAAAGAGGCGGTCCATGAATAAGATGAAAACACTGTTCAGTAACGCATGCCCGTTGGGGTGAAGTTGTGCAGGAGCGATTCCAAGGAACGATAGCATCTCCCTGATATATTGGTTAAACGGAGGGAGGGTTCCGGCCGCACAAGCATGGCGATAAAAAGCAGTATAGCCCTCGGGTGGATTGTGAGGCCTATCATCAACTCCCGGTAGCAAAACGTCGTCCGGGGATAAGTTATGTTTCAAACATATCCGACCCAATTATGCTCCAGAAATATTAGATCGGACGGAGTCTATAGGATCTTCGATGAGTAAGGCCTCCGGCAATTCGTCCGGGGCAGGATCTATCGTTTCAGGAAGGATCTCTGGAATTTCTAGCATTGGAGAAGGCAAGCTTTGTAACTCTTGTTGTTCGAAACCCGAAGACTCCATAATCAACTAACTCACGAGAAAGCAGAGTTAAAAAACGAAGAAAGCCCGTATAGTCCCCGGTGTAAAGTATATGAATATGCCGTGCAGTGCAAATGCAAAAACTAAATCAAATTTTGCAAGATTGGGACGCGGTGTCCGAACAACGAAACTTTGAAATCGGAAAACGAAAACGACCGTCATCGCTGACCGTCACTTTCACATCGCTCAGATACTACTGACCAATTATGAATTCGTTATATGCGTTTAAGTCACGGTGCCATCGACGAGCTCCAAAAAAGATAGGTCAGGTCAGCTTTAATCATGCAAGGCCGAAGCTCGTCGGAATCAAGTATGCTAAAAATTTAGTAAGATCGTCAGAGTTCGATTCAAAGTTGGTCGTAGTACTGATATGGGAACAAATCGATGGGGTGGAAGTTCCAGAAGCGAAAACGTTCGAATCGATCGACTCGATTCGACACGAGTCAGATCGATGAACCTCGAATCGGCGCGCCCCGATGCCACGCAGTTCGACTCGAGGAGACCCAGGAACGGAGGAACAGTTCGAACCCACGGAGCCCCCACCTGACTTCGAATCCATCGAAGTCAAGCTCCTTCGAATCCATCAAGAGCAGTTCGAACCCAGGGAGCCCCACCTGATTTCGAACCCACCGAAGTCGAACCTCTTCGAATCGATGAACGAATCCTTGCTTCGAATCGATCAGTAGTGAGCACCTTCGAATCGATCAGAATGCCACTATTTCGAATCCATCACCACATGCCTTCCTTGTTGTTGCTCTCCTGCAATCATCGGTTCGAAGCTACACATTCGAAACCAACTCGAAGACCAACTCGAAGCGCTCCTTCCTGATCGATACGGCTCAAAAATTTGCATTCCTCAATTCCATGGAGTCGGCCTACTTCGTTCAAACCTCACCACTCTCCAAAAATTTCCAGAAGACGGGGTTGAATCAATGCCAAAAAAGATTACGGTTTCTATCATTCTCAACTCGAATCGACCCTTTGGTTACCTGATTTGGTTTGGTTACAAATAGAAGCTTGAAGGAATTTGATCGAGTCGTGAAATCCCTCGTTTGATTTGGCTCTGGGAAATCGATTCGAAGAAACAGCTAAAGCAATGGTAAAAAGTAAAAAGTGAAAATGGAGTCAGCCTCGTGTATTTATATGGATTCCAAAAAAGGGATTAATGTCACTTCAACTTCCCCCGATTCGAACGACCACTTTCGAATCCATCAGAGGTTTCGAATCCATCGAAGTTTCGAATCCGTCAGAAGTTTCGAATCCATCAGAAGCTTCGACTCCATAGAAGCTTCGAATCCATCAGAAATTTCGAAACCATCATAAGTTTCGAATCCATCAGAAGCTTCGACTCCATAGAAGTTTCGGATCCATCAGAAGTTTCGAATCCATAGAAGCTTCGAATCCATCAGAAATTTCGAAACCATCATAAGTTTCGAATCCATCAGAAGCTTCGACTCCATAGAAGTTTCGAATCCATAGAAGCTTCGAATCCATAGAAGTTTCGAATCCCTTCTAAGGTTCGAGTCCAACAAAACGGCACCGATGTAAGACAACATCGATTCGAAGAAGCACATGGGCTTTGGGACGGGTCGAAGGTCTGATCGATTCAAAACGCAAGGCCCATCGGGCAA
Organism: Allium cepa; assembly: GCA_030765085.1. Lineage (NCBI taxonomy): Eukaryota > Viridiplantae > Streptophyta > Magnoliopsida > Asparagales > Amaryllidaceae > Allium > Allium cepa. The sequence goes on from CM060945.1 coordinate 212,505,429, forward strand.
TCGATTCGAAAACCATCAGTCCATACAAACATGGATTTCGAACCCATCAAGGCTCAAATGCATCGGTTCGAAACATTACACTTGCACAATACAAATTCGAATCCTTTGACCTTCTACATCGGTCCAGGAGAGGATCGATACGGAGGAACTTTTCAAAACAACCATCAAGCGTCATCTCAATTCAAATTTCGGAACCGGTTCAGGAGAGAATCGATACGAAATTCTATAGCAAACCAAACTAACAATGACTCGTGGACGCACGACGTTGATAAAGGCAGAGTTAATATATGTGCACACATATCAAACTAACATTCGATTTTGAACATTTACAGGGATCAAATATTCACCCTGCTGTAGCAACGACATCTAACGATTGAGCACAATCTCACAACAATCAATCATATCAAGGCAAGGTTACGGCAATACGGCATATGAGTCTCAACGAAAAGAGAGCAATAATTTTCAGAATAAAATGACGACTATTCAAAGCACGTCATGTTCCCACAAGACGTATTTTGGGGGGCAAAATGTTATCCCGCTTTCTGGGCAAAAGCCGTGATACCAAAAGATTGGTCAAAGACAAAAGACAGTTCGCCTCAGAGATTGATCGTGCTTCGCTCCGCTATGGTTATCGATGAATTCTGTCCAAGTCCGGATCGGGCCACAATTAATAGGGCATAACAAGAAGGACCATAGAAGCCACCAATTCAAATTTCAAGTCAATCCGAGGTCGTATGCTCAAGTTATGATGGATTCAAGTTGATAGAATGCATAATGCTCGGTTCGAAACCACCACGTTCGAAACCATCTGTTTCGAACCCATCGCTGAAGCCCTGTTTCGAACCCATCGCTGAAGCCTTGTTTCGAACCCATCACTGAAGCCTTGTTTCGAACCCATCGCTGAAGCCTTGTTTCGAACCCATCTCTGAAGCCTTGCTTCGAACCCATCATAAGCGCCCTACTTCGAATCCATCAGGGGCGTACCTCCTTTCGAATCCATCAGAGGGGGATACGCTTCGAACCAACGACTTCACCTAGCCTCGAATCCATCAACTTCGACTCCATCAGCCTCGCATCCATCAACTTCGACTCCATCAGCCTCGCATCCATCAATTTCGAATCCATCAGCCTCGCATCCATCCACTTCGACTCCAACGGCCTCGCATCCATCAACTTCGAATCCATCTACACAATACACCACGTCACTGCCTTCGCATACGTAAACAGAGTTTCAAAACATATGGAGTCAGAATCACATGGATTCGAATCCATGATTCGAGCCATATGGATATAAATGCCAATAACCACCAAAGCCGGATTTAATGCCAATAATTGCCATGATAACCTGCGTATTTATTACTAATTAACGCCAACCATTTCCATATCAAATATTCCTTAATTCCTTTCATCCTTACCTAAAATAAGAAGATTATGCGACAATTAATACCAGCCTAGTCAGCGTCACTACAATTCCACACAATCACCGGGTCAAGGCTTACAGCTATAAAGACACCAAGTATTGCAAAAGAAAAAAAAAAGAAAATGAAATAGAAAATATGACTTCTCCTCTGCTCCTCAAAATCTCTTGTAATATGAAACTACGAGTGATAAATAAAATATAAAGTGGATGTAGGCCATAGATTATGCCGAACCACTATAAAAATTTCTTCTCTTTTATCTTTTCTTCTTTTTATCTGCTTATTTTGGTGATCTGTGTTGCTGTTTTCTGGATTGCTATTAAGACCGGTGCTTTCTTTTACATTTGGGTGTTAGTGACCAATTTTGGCGCTAACAGCTGGGTTGGTTGTGAAACCGGCAGAACCTTCCACTCTTCTCCATCTTATTTCCGACCCTCATCTTGGGTGGTGTAGGATAATTGACATCATCCTTGGTTGCAAAGAAGATATTTTCAGGAGTATCGGTCAAGGGTGAGAAGTTGAAAGAACGGCCTTTCTTTGCATCCCTTGCTTCTTTCCACCATCATTTCCTCTCTTTTGAGCACCGGGTTCCTTCTTGTTTGATGCAACGTTACTGTTTCCAACCTCCGTTGTGACAGCTTTAGCTTGTGGCTGAAGGCCTTCCAGACGCATGAACTCGTCTGCTTTCTTGTAGAATTTATCCAGTGAGTTCGGTTCCTTCATCTTCAGCCATTTCCTAAATTTACTTGACTTATCGATTGCTTTCATCAAGTATGTCAAGATCATACGGGGCTCGGCATTGTCCACCTCGGCTAAAGCTATATTAAAACGATTCAAGAATGATTTGATGGACTCTCCCGGATTTTGCTTTAGACTTGACAATGACATTATATCTTTTGCTTTTGAGGCATATAATCGAAATTGATCCTTGAATTTCCTGGTCAAATCGGAGAACTGATCAATGGACCTGACTGGCAGCTTTGTAAATCACAATAGAGCAACACCTTCCAGATATACCAGGAAATACCGGCACTTGATCTCGTCGGAAGCTCTCGCACCCGTCATATGCCAATCATACTTATACAAGAACTCGTTAGGATAACTCGTCCCCTTGTAAGCCGAAATAGTAGGGGGTACGAATTTCCTTGGGAATTCCGCCTTCGGGATTCTTTCAGTAAACGGAGTTTTGCTTGGAGAAAAACCCCATTCTTTCTCATCTTAATCTCTTCGCATACTTTCCTTCACGATCTGACGGACCATGCCTGAAAAATACTCTTCATCATTCAAAGGTTCTGGAGGGCAAACATCAGCCACTCTTTCTGAGTTTTGCCTTGACAATCGCTCTCGGAAGGTCGGCTGCGGCCCTGACACTCCAGCCCGTGGAGGTGTCCTTTCCACAGGGTCTGCAGCCCTTTGAGATACATTTCCTCCAACATCCTGAATTCCAGCAGCAGGGTTCTCGTCATTATTCACTGTTGGACGATTAGCTCCCAGCAAATCATTTAGTTTACTCAAGATCAGGGCATTTTGAGCATTTTGAGCTTCGAACTGTGCGTTTTGGGCATTCAACTGTACATTTTGGGCATTCATCTGTTGATTCTGCCCTTGTACCACAGCGTCCAATTCTGCTCTCGTAACTCCAACAGCTGGAGTTGCTTGACTTGGGACTGGGGAAGCAGAAGTTCCCTCATGAGCATTTCCAGATCTGACAGATCTACTGTTCCTACCAGGAGCCATAATTTCCGATAAACTTCTGGTTTTTAAAGAGATTCTCTCAACAATCCTTCGCGGAGCAATGGTGAAGATAACCTGAGTAGTCGTTCATAGTGAAAGCACCAAAAATGTTAACGTGAAAATCTGACGCTAACACCTCGGTGTGTGTAGAAATAATGTGAAAGCACCACCCGTGAATACGGGAATCGGAAAAAAACAGCAAGTAACAGAAAATGCAGCAAAAGAACACAGAGTTTATAGTGGTTCGGCTTATAATGAAGCCTACGTCCACTTCAATCTTTGCTTATCACTGATTTGATTACAACTTGTTACAACTTCTCTCAAGTACAATTCAATTCAATACAAAAGACAAGTAGCTAGAGAAAACTTCGATGCGACAAAGTTCTTCGAATTCATGGTTGAATGTGTTGAATCTTTGTGTGAAGTTGATCTAAGCATCTTGCGTGTGCTTGAAGTGTTGAAATGTAGATTGTCTTGAAGATAGTAGAGTCTCGATGTCTTGAAGAAAAATGATTCAAAAGCCCTTTGAATGTTGGAGGTGGTTGTGTATTTATAGGGAAATCTCCCCCTTGGATCGTAAGTCGTGCATGACTCGTGGTAACTCGTGGCCGAGCTAAGTTGGGTCGTAGGTGACTCAACTGGTTGAGTCCAAACTTGGTATCAGAACGTCTTTGGTCTTCTGGACATAGCACAAGTCCTAACTCGTTCATGAGTTAAGAGGTCATAGCCGACTTACCTGACTAAGCCCTTGGTTTCTCAATGGTTTGCTCTCCAGAATTACAAGTCATGAGTCGCTCACGAGTCAAATCTCTTTAACTTAAGCATTGTGACAGCGGGCTACGACTCGGTGGTTTTAGATCGTAGGCGAGTCATTTTGAGTCGTGAGTCATAAGTCGTGTGCTGTGAGTCGCGCACGAGTTAACTGGACGTGGCTTCTTGTTTGCTTGCTTGAGTCGCTGACGACTCAAGGTAGGTCGTAAGCCGCACAATTCTTTAACTCGTGCAACTCCTCAATTTGTTGAGTCGGTAACTTGTTGAGTCGGCCTGTCTCATAAACCGTTAACCTCTTGAGTCGTTCCGCTTCTCTTAAGTCGCCTTGAATTCTAGCTTGTTGAGTCGGTTCTACCTTTAAGTCGTGAAGTACCTTGAGTCGTAGATCCACTGAGTCGTTAAGAACCTTAAGTTGATGAGTCGGCCCAGGCCTTAACTCGTTGACAAAACGGGGTTAACACAGTTAAAATTTACGGGTCGTTACACTCTCCCCCACTCAAAACTTTTCGTCCTCGAAAAGGAAGGAGGTAGGAGAATAGCAACAACCAGAAGAAAAAAGACTTGAATTTCAAAATAAAAAAATTATTTTAAACCATATAAATTTCAATTTAAATTAATTTATATTCAACAATTGACTTTAAACCCAAGGAATTTCATTAATTTGGTTTATTTTCAGTTTATTGTTGTTTGTTACAAAATTTATTTCAAACAACAATTTATTTTATTAATCCATTTATTATTCAACTAACTTAGTATTCTATTTATCTCTATTAATCATTTTATAAGTAAACTTTAAGTGTATTAAATTTATTATAAGCACTCAAATTTTATTTATAAAGACATTTTATATTGTATATTATCCAATTCTCTTAAATTAACAATTTCAAAGATCATAAATTTAAATAGTCATTTATTATAATCATATTTTATTCCACAAATTTAATTCTTCTTCATTCCAACTTGTTATTAAATTTTCTCCACTTAATATATCTTATCACATATAGTAAATATATTTACACTTATTATAACCACCCAAATTTATTTATAAATTCCTTTAACATCATTTTACATTGTGTATTATTCAATTACAAGGTTCTTCTGAATAATTTAGGTAAGTTATATATTTAGAATGCAATTGAGTATTATATAAGTAAAATATTTCCTTACTAAATTATTTCAAATTTAAATATTTATTCAAAATTTTGGTTTCATTTTTGAAATTAAAAACACCCTTAACATAAATATAAGAATTAAATTTCCGATTCACTTCAACCCATTTAGACATAAATACACACACACACACACACATATATATATAAGTCAAATCAATATAATTTCCAACATAATAGTGTAGCAAGGCTACATAATGGTCTCTCCACTTCAAAACTCGAAAATGAATGTCGATGATGCGGCCGCCATCACCGAAATTATTTTCCAGCGACAAAATAGGAGAGCACTGATTTAAACATTTAAAATTCTTTGAAAACGGTTTCTATTCTAAAATACTTTAAATAATATACATTTTAGAACTTTAAAACCAAAGTTTGAAATCACCGGAAATTAAATTCTCAAATTCTTGATTTCGAATTCCATTAAATTTTAAGGTTTGGATGTTGGAATAGTCAATGGTTTACAAAATAATAAATGAAAATCAAATATTATCACTTCTGGCAACAAATTCATTAACATTTTAATTTCAGAAAAATTTATACTTATATATAATATAATCATACAAAATTATTTTATCAACCAAATTTGAAAACAATATTGTGTCAGTTTGCTCTGTTAAAGTGTTTTGGAAATCCTATCGATATCGTTGATCAGGCGAATCGATCGAAAACCCAAATCAACATCAACAACTCAAACAACACAATATATATATATATAAAATATTTTTAATATTAATTTACAAATACACTTCCTCGCTCGATGGTACAAGAATGGATTTCAAAGCAAGGATAGAAAATTCAATTTTGATCGACTCAAATCAAAGAGAATTTTGATTCGAAGATAGGTTTAAAACAAAGATAAGATAATTAAATAATAAAATAGGGGAATGGACAAGGTTATATAAATCGCGGGCAACCTTAACCGGGTCGACCATGACTTCAAGAATAAGATCGATGTAGAATTCCGAGGCAAATCAACATTCTATCTCAAGAGATAGAATTCAGGAATAACAGAAGATGACAGCATCGTAAACCAAGAATACATAAATCTTCGGTGAATCAATGCTTGTTGTAAATGAGTTTCACCCATTTACAAATCATTCGAAGATCGGCGAGACCACTGATTTATTATAGAGATTGTTCGAAGTGGAGTTATGGGATACTCCAAAATCAAGAAACACGAATAGGGAGAGATAAGGTTGGATTTTGGAACCGAAGGGAACGTTCTAAAATTCAAAGGAAATTTGAATCAAAGAGGTAAGAATTCAAGCTCGAACGAAAGTAATTCTATAATCAAATTTACCATATATGCTAAGTTTTGCCTAGAGCCAAAGCCTCGATACCAAATGTAACGACCTGATATTTTCAACCATTCGTATCCAAACATGCCGGAATTGAATTGCTCAAAATACCAGATCGTAAGTTTATATTTGGCAAAACTTAGCATATGCAGTAAATAAATAATCACAGAATCACAGACACAGAGTAATATAACAATATGCAGCGGAAACAAATGAATAATAGTTCATGAAGCTACTATATATATATATCAGAGTTAAATAAGATACAATAGAAGTCTCGAATACAATAGTCAAATACAATATCAGAATACATCACTAGAATCAACTGAATATCTAAAATCTGGATAGATAGCTGGATCTCCAAGCGAAGCTCCAACTCCAAAGGTGAGTCTCAAAAGCTGAACCACTCAGTCTGACCCGAGCGTAAAGCAAAACACAAAACACTCGAGTCAGGATTAACATTCTTATATCAATAAATCCAACTCCAGTGAAATAACAACTGAAAAATACAAGTAACTCAAAAAATGTTTGGGATAACTATCCTTTAAGGATCCGTTAAACTATTTATATGTACGCTAAGTAGATAATGCCTATCAGTAATATAAAATATCAAAATAGCGTTAAGGCGTTACCATTATCCCCCTTAACACATTTTATATAAGCGTCATAGTCTATACAGCACTGTAAACTCCACCGTAAACTAGTGGGCTATCAGGGAGTACTCCATAGGTATAACACAAAACAAATCATAGTGGTCGCGCATAGGGATACGAGTATGACAAGACACATGAGGCAATACCCAAGGTAGTGAAACTACCATTTGCCTGATCCGGACTGTTGAGAACGCATCGCCGCAACGATCGCAACACCGCGAAACAACACTCCCAATTCAAGGGTGCACACCAATCAAAAACAAGTAATGAGTAGTTTACGAAGAAGTGAGTTCGCTTAGAGGTGGCTAACCTCATTGGCCCGACACGGCTCCTATTTAAGTCATTTCAAATTTGACACAAGTGTCAAGGCTATCCATTATCGTTCCCTTTCTTCAAATCCAGCAACGTCATCATTTCAACCACTTCATTCTAGATCACACTCCATGTATAATAGTTATTAAAGTGGTTTTCGATTTTGATAGAGAGTATGCCCCTAACCGATCCCGGACTCTTCAATAACTACGTAATTATTACACCGATTGGTCATTTAATAAAATTTCAAAATAGTTTATATTTCAAAACCAAAATATCATTGCCATTTCAAAATCATATCAATACAGTATCACTTCCATTTCAAAACCGAATACGATATCATTTCCATTTTAAATATATCCATCTCAAATTTATCCATTTATGAAATCTTAGTACTTCAAAGTTATAACACTTTCTAAATCACACTTTGGAATTCATAATATTTTGGAAATCAAAATTTAGAAATCATAATGCTTTGGAATCATAACACTTCCCACTTAACTGTTTATAAATAATAGAATATATAATAAAATAGTTTATAATTTAAAATAGTTTATATAAAAAAATAATTTATAATAAAATAGTTTATATTAAAAATAATTTATATTAAAATAGTTTATATGAAATAAATTTATAAAGTAACATATATAAATCGTTTTACATATAATTTAAAAATACTTTATATAATAAAAATAGCTTCCTCAAATTTCACAAATCAATTCCAAATCAACAAAAATCCCAAAATTTCAAATTTAATCAAATCTCAAATCATCAATTTCAATTCAATTCAGTTCTCAATAAACCATTATATCGATTTCAAATACAGATTTGAACCACAAATAAACCATTTAAATTTCGATATATTCCATAGCTTTAAATATTTCAAAATCTCAAAACTAAATTTGATAATTATATATATATCGTAATTTAACTTTATTATTATTTAGTTTTGAAATATTCTCTTAATAAATCCAATATTATTCAAATAAAACCCCAAATTACAAATAAACTAAATATTTCATTCAACTGATTTAAACTTGAAATATTCATTTAAATCACCTTAACCAAAATCAAGTTATAAAATTTTATCCTTTAAAAATCTCAAATTCAATAAGTTCCAAATCGATTTCTAATTAAATATATTTCTTAATTAAATATAATTTCAAATCAATTTCAAATCTATCTTCTCAACCTTAATTTATTAAATCATTATAAACTCTATATTAAAATATAATTTAAATAAATACTTAACCATATTATATTTTAATAAAATCAAATTTTATTATTAAACTTATTTTATATTAAACAAATTTATATATAGCTTAAAAATCAAGAATTTAACTATATATAAAATAAAATTTATATAATATCTGAAATCAATATTTATATAAAACCACATATTTCTTTCCAAAACCATAGAAATCATTTTCAAAATATTTATATATAGACCAACGGTGTCTGTATATAATTTTCTATCCTATGGTCAAGTGATACGGATATTTATCATTTCAATCCACAATTTAAATATATACGGGTATATATATATATATATATATATATATATATATATATATATATATATATATATATCATTTCAACCCGCTATGCCAAATTCAATTCAATGAAAATCGCTTGGGTTTATCCTTTCAACCCATAATGATTTTTCTCCTATTCTAAAGTCCGTTCGGGTATGTATCATTTCAACCCATAGCAAATTCTATACTAATAGGGAACTTGCAGAGTGATAACAGATATGATAATAATATAACAGGCATATATCATCAATATAAATAACATATAATGGTGTCAAATGTCATAGGTGAACAGATAGAGGTAATAACATATATATAACAATGTAAATAACTAACAACAGTATATTTCAATTGTCGTTTCAATTGAAATAAAATTTAATATACATAAGAACGTAAATCGTGAGTGATTGCTCACCTTTCGAGGCTAGAGATATAGACAACAAAGTTGAGTTACAAAATCCAGACACGAATCTCAAAGCAAAGCTAGATGGACACAGTTCAATGGACAAGCTGAAAGACAAGGAATCAATGAACAGTTTGAATCAGTTTGATAGAAACAGCAAATATATAATATTATTATTATTTCCATGAAATCAATATTAAATTTAAAACAAATATTAAAATAACATATATATTTATGCCCAAATCAAACTCAAATATATGCAGACTTAATATATTACTTTAAGATCCATCCTTATTATAAAACTAATACTAAATTTAAAACACAAACATATTAAAATCGAAGTCTATATACCTATACATATTTATCTCAAAAACCAATCTCACTTAATTTATAGCATATACATTTATAACATACAGCACCCCAACTATGATATATATAACAGATTGAATACTATAACAAAATCTTGTTACATAAACAAACATAAACAATTTATATATATATATATACACTTTTATAAACATATATTTTAAACACCTGATCTAAACTATAACACAGTCTGTAAAATATAAAGCAAAGAAACACATCAGCTTTTAGACTTAAAATATTCGACTACAAAGCATATACTAAAACTATAATTACTGTATACTCTGTATACTAATATATGCTTTGCTGCAAACTTCTAAAATCAGAAGCAAAAAAAAAGATACATATACACATATGTAAATACTTTACTGCATTTTTCAAGACAAAGCGAAGCCACTTAAAAAATATACACGCTGAACAAAATTACTTTATATATAAAACTAATGTATTTACACAACACATTCTACATTATAACCTATTATATAAATTGTTTCAATATACTGTACTGTAAAACTTAAAGAAAATATGCATATAGATAAAGTAAAATATTTAGTAAGCAATAGATATATAACTTCAACAACCTGACTCATAATGCATCAGCCAACCTTATATCTAAGAATGCATATTCAACAAGATATGCAGACACAGCATACTATAACTAAAATACACCTACTTCATGATATGATTTGTATGAAATATATAACAGCAACCTTCATAACTAGACTGACATACACATGCTATCTAACTTAATATAACTTATACTACCTATATATATATATATGTAACAGACCTTATAATATTACATACAAGTAAACCCAGTTTATATACTGTGAGTTATACATATAGTAAACCCATACTTAATATATACCTAGTGTAAACATGCGGCTGAAGGAAGAAAGGCTCCAAACGAGAAGAGGAGGAGCGAAAGAGGTGTGCTCGCCCGAGTGGCAGGCGAGGGTTGCCGTGTGCTAGCCGAAGTCGATGGGGGAGAGAGAGTGTGGAACCGGCTGCACAGTGGAGTGTCGGCACCGCCACGGCCTGGACAAGTGGCATGCCTGACCAATCATGGCCTTGGGTTCGACCATCGCAGGGAATTCAAGGCGGAGGAGGTTGAGGTGACGGTCTGAGAAGCAAAGTGGGGCGATGGCGACTAGAGGAGGCTCGGCTATTGAGGTAGTGGGTCTGGCTTGGGCTGCGGTGCGCGGCTAGGTGGCGCGGAGGTAGAGAGGCAGTGCATGGTGAGGTGAGGTCGGGGATGCGTCGGCTTTTTGGCACTAGGTGGATGGCGTGGGTTAGAGAAGAAGGAAACTGGGTCGGAGGGGTGGCTGGGCTCACGAGTGAAAGTGGAGGGTCGATGGCGAACATGCGGGCGGAGGAGAGCGGATGTCGAGAGGAATGGAGGTAGAAGTTTTTCGGCCCTAAAGCTTCATTTTTTTTCTTCTAGCATGGGCGAAAGTCAGGAGAGATGAAAAGGAAGAAGGTGGAAGGAGAGAAGATGAAAGAGGTGGAAGAGGAACAGTAGGCTAAACAAATGAAAATGTATAAAGCTTTGTTAAATAATTTCTTGGTAGCAGAGTAGAATAGGGACTGATGGGAGTAGTAAAGTAAGTATGAATTCCAAGAATTATTAAAAGCAGCGTCCATTCATTTTCTAACCGTTGGAACAAATGAATGGTCAGAAGAAAACCAAAAGGCCCAATGTAGAACCGATACGGCTAATTGTTTCTCATGGATTCCACTGCGTACCGGACTTCAAAGCACAGAATGGAATACACCGTAGATATTAGCATGATGAAATGATCAAAACAGTATCCAGATGTCAGTGATACAATTGAATTATAAAATTCGAATTTTCTACTAGCGGAAAATGCAGCAAAAATGTAGAAAAATAAGATCGACGGAGCTAAAGAAGTCCGAATTTGGAAAAACGAAAAATAAATTCTCGGTCAGAAGATGATTTAGAATTTTCCTATGTAAAAATATTCAGGTTTGGAAAACATTTTATTATCATCAAATATTAACTGATGTAAATTGAAATAGAATTACACAATAAAATAAACTTTCATATTTTCAGATGAAAATTTACAGTTTTCTATGTTCAATTAGACGTATTCCAAACATAAAATATTTATTTCAAAATTTTATTTTTAAAATTTCACGAAAATTCAATTAATCATATTATTAAAACAGTTAAAATTTACGGGTCATTACATAGTTTATATATGCTTTTATAGCTTCCGGATTATTGAAAAGTTGCTCTTTTATATTTCTGGAAAGTCTCATTGTGGAAGGATTGCTTGAAGAATCCATTAGAGTAGAGAGTAGAGAGCTTGATATTTTGAAATAAGAGTTTGAATTTGAAAATGAAAGTGAAAAGTTGTGATAAGAGATGGTAAATAAATAGATTCTCAAGGGTCAGGTTCTCTGGTCAAAAGGTGACTTTTCAGAAACTTAAATGAAGTGAAAAGATGGAGGGAAATTCAACATTTGAATTCAAATTTGAATAATTTTTGTACCCTTGTCGACAACGAGGGGGGGCCCTTGTCGACAGGTGTCTCTGAATTTTCATGATTTATTTCTCTTAAGTATTCTAATATATATATATATATATATATATATATATATATATATATATTATTTTTATGTCTATATATATCTGGAATGCTACTAGAATTATAGTATATTCCATAAAATATTATGATACTATTTGAAAATAAAAATAAAATAAAAGTAAAAATATAATAATAATAAAAATTTTAAAATTCAAACGACACACCAATTCAAAATTAACCAATCAAACATCCAATCCTAAGCATGCAATTCCAACCAATGTATTGTAAACATTTACCTTTTTCTGAGTCCGTTTCTCTGAATTCATCGGAGTCATGAACTGCCGTGAAACACATATTTGAATTATCTGTCTTCTGATCATCATCGCTTGAGGACGAGTCTGAGTCATCTAGAGTAGCAGCAAATGCACGTTTTCATTTCTTTGCGGAATCATTGTTTATAGGAAGATTTTGCTTATCTGGATGCAGACAGTCTCTTTGATATGGCCTGGATCGTCACAGTTGAAAATTTTGATATAGTTTGGCACTACATTCTGATTACCAGAGTTCTTATAGTTGTCTCTCTTGAGATTATTCATCTTTCTGTATTTCAAGAATTACCGAAAGTTCTTGGTCATAAAGGCCATCTCTTCATCATTATCGTTGTTTGAGTCTGATCCATCGGTCAATGCATCGAATGCAATTGATTTCTTTTCAGATGCCTTGCTTTCTCTTCTCCCAATCACTTGGACTTCAAACGACATTATATTTCCAATTAATTCTACTATCTTTAAGGTACTGATGTCATTTGCCTCTTCGATGGCAAGTGTCCTTTGATCCCATTCTGGAGTAAGAGAATTTAAGTTTTTTCTGACTTGATCTTCTTCCGAAAATTCCTTTCCCCAGGATATTAGATAATGCACAATATTTTGAAATCTACTATACATATCTGGAATAGACTCATTAGAATTCATTTTAAATAATTGAAACTGATTTGTGAGCATGGAAATTTCGGTCTGTTTAACTTTGCTTATTCCTTCGTGAGTAACTTGCAAAGTTTTCCAGATTTCATATGTAGACTTACAAACTGACACTCTATTAAATTCATTCCTATCAAGTGAACAAAACAGAATATTCATAGCTTTAGAGTTGTTTCGTGTGACGGTCTTTTGCTCAGCGGTCCACTATGTAAAACCAGTTGTGGGTTCAAAATATTCAGTCTGTGTGATATTCCAAGTGTCTAGTCCTACAGATTGTAAATATATTTTCATTCTACATGCCCAATATGCATACTTACTGCCATTAAAAAGTGGTGGTCTGATAGTAGACTGACCTTCTACAAATGAACTAGTGACGGGGGTAATAGAACCAGTGTTGGTAGTACCAACAGTACCACTTTTGGTAGCCATTTTGAAATTTTTCAAAATTCACATTATGAAACTTTGAAAACCTTGCTCCAATACCAAATGTGAGAAATACAGATTACGGTTCTTAAGGCTAGAATTAACACTAGAGAGGGGGTGAATAGTGTTTTAAGGAATTACTAATTCTTTTTGAGTTTATATTAATTTGAACACAAATGTATGCAATATTCAGACACAGATATGATCATAGAATCAAACATAGATGCAGATATAAAGTAAAAGCAATAAAGGAAAGAACACACCGAATTTTATACTTGTTCGGAGTTACCCTACATCCAGTCCCGCAACACAAGTATGGATTTCCTTTCAAAATCAATTCTTATAATTACACCCTCGATTTCAAGGCCACGAGGTACACCGCTCCAGATTCACAATCCTCTGGGTAGAGATACTTGATTTTACGGGCAACAAGTTCACCCGATTGATTTTCCAGGCTACGAACACACCTTTTCTCGCTCGATTGTTTACAAAGAAGTCTATAACTCTGAATAGCACTGGATCTTTTTGAGCTAATGATAGAGAATCAAACAGAGATGATCTAGTTAGATTCAATGGTGATTTCGGCAGAGTAATGGTAAAAATGTATATAAAGAAATGTAAAAGAAGAAGAGGAGTGCAATCAGAGAATATATGAATGTAAATTCGTTTAAAATATCCCTTATTTATAGGAGAACAACAGCCATGTCCATTCGTGAAAGGATATGACGAATAGACACTTCCGTTGAAATTCAAACTTTTGAAATAAACTGTCACCTTGTCGACAAGGGTTCCTTGGGGTTGTCGACAGGCCTAAGTTATTTTTGGTAATTTGTTTTTCTTTGAAAATAACTTCTATCTTGTGTTAAAACTATTTTAAGCTTTATAAATATACTTAACTATAGTTAAAATACATAAATAAGTATAGAGAATAATATTTTGGTATATATAAAATTTTACTATAATTTTATATTTAACTCTAAGTATAAATATTAAAAGTTAAATATATTATAATTAAAAGATAGTTTAAAACCAAGGATAATTTGATGTTGAAAATAAAGATTATTTTGGAAACTGAAAGGTGAAATAGCAGTGAAATCTGGTGGTACTTTGTTTCTTTTCAATCTGTCTTACGCTGAGGATAGAAGGAAAATTTTAGAAGCTGATCCTATTTTTCTACGAAACAAAATATTCATTATTAAGGCTTGGGACCCTTCCATTGGTAGTAGTTGCAGTTCCATAAGAACAGTTCCAATTTGGCTAAAAATGGCAAATATCCCAATCTTTGCATGGTCTCACATAGGCATAAATTGGTTGGCTTCAAGAATTGGTAGAATGTTATGCATGGACTCATCAACTGAGAGAATGAGAGAATCGGTTTTACAAAATGTTTGGTGGACGTGTCACCTGATTGTCAGCTTGTGGATGAGTTTCCAGTTAAAATGCTTGATGGATCAACGCAATTAGTTCAAGTCAGCTACTTGTGGAAGCCTGATATCTGTATTGAATGTAAACTGTTTGGGCATTTGGGCACATCTTGTCAGAAAAATCCGCGTGCTATGGTGGGTTTTAAGGAGGTTGCAGCAGTGAAAGGGAGTAATCAACAAGAAAATAAGGCGGAAAGAGGGATAGTCAATCAACAAATGAAAGGCAAACAGGTTTGGCAAAAAGTTACAAAAAGAAAATCGTATACCAGGGAACAGCCATATCAAAAGGAGGCAGTGTTCAATCAAAGTAAGGAGTTTCAAGGAGAGCATGATGCTTCCCATGTTATTCGGTATCAAAATGAAGCAGATAATATTGTTGCGGTAGAAGTTAATGAAAAAAACATGGAAGATTGTTCTCCTCAGGTGGAATTTTTGGTCAGTAACACATTTGATGTGCTTAAAGACATGGTTGATGAACTTGATGTGCATAAAGACATGGTTGATGAAGTCCAAGCTGGGAATGAAACATTATGCAATGATGAAAACAATAGTGGGGATGATTCGCGTGACAAGGTGGTAGGAAATGAAGGGAGGGAGAGCAGCATTTCCAATGGTCAACTTATTCTTGAGATTGATTGTGAAAATGCATATGACACTGCTAATGTAAATAAGTTGCTGATGCACACTGTATCCTTTGTGCATGGTATCCACAACACCACATCACAAGGCAATTCACAAGGGCAACTTCACAAATCAAACCATAACTTGAACATTCTTGATTCTGCATCTCCCATTCAAGTCTCCAATCAGGTTAACACTTCAACAACCCCACACCCCCCCCCCCCGTGCTTGATCCTGAGGACCTTTTCTGCAGGAGTTTGCAATGTCAAATTAGTGAATTAATTTTATCAATGCACTCAACCAATAACCTATCCAAAAATTCCTCATCAAATTCACTTCCTTCGATTCAGGCAAATCAACCTTATGTTTTCTTGGGAAGCATACCTGGATGGTTATTCCCACCTTCTTCTCCCAAAGCTGTTAATCAAACTTCCACTGTTCCAACTTCTGTATCAAATATCAAAAAGAAAAAAGAAAAGCTTTGAAACAATCAACCCCAAATAGAATTGAGTCTCCTGTTACTAGGAGCATGAAAGAATCTGCTCTCCAATCCCTTGTTTAATTTATGTCTCACAATTTTGGAACTTGGAACATAAGGGGAACTCATAACTTCCTCAAGCTTGATCATATTAAGCAGTTAATTATGCAATATCAGCTGTCTATTTTTGCTTTACTTAAAAAAAAACTAAATCTGCCTCTTACCATTTCTGCTGCCAAATATGTTAATCCTTCCTGGGCCCTATCTCATAATCTTAATGAGGCCAATTATGGTCGAATTATGGTCATCCATAACCCTTTTGTGCTTACACTTGATCTCATTCTTTCTTCTCCTCAAATAATGCACTTCCATGCCAAATTTCAAAATCCACATTCCTCCTTTTATATATCCTTTGTGTATGCTTATAGTACACAAGCTTCTAGACAAATACTTTTTGATCTTCTGCCAGCCTTTAGACTGGAATCTCACCCGTGGATAGTGGTTGGTGATTTCAACTCCTGTTTCACTCTATCTGACAAGCATGGTGGATTACCACTTATGCCAAAGGACATCATCCCTTTGAACTCAGCAATTTTTAATTCAAATCTAATTCCTATTCACAAGGAGGGTGCAGTTTTTTCATGGAATAATAAGTCCAGGTCTGGTGTTAGGACTTTCTGTAACATTGATCATTCTTTCTCTAATCACACTGCTCTCTCCTCATGGCCTGACCTTTCTACATATTTGCCACCTTCCATCCTCTCTGACCATTCCCCCCTCATCACTACCACGGGTAGGAAACTCCATGGAAAGAAAAGAGGCTTCAAATTTTATAACTCATGGTCTCTTGACCCTGAGTATATTTTAATTTTACAAAATGCATGGGATAATGAATTCTTTGGTAACTCTATGTATATTCTCTGCAGAAAACTCAAGGTAACAAAGGAGGCATTAAGGGCTTGGGCTAAAGGCAAATATGGTTATGGCAACCTCAGGTCCACGAAGCCCAAGGAGCAACTTGGTGATGCTCAGAATCTGATGATGGCTTTCCCTGATAATGCTGAATTGGCTATGGATGAAGCTGCTATATCCCATGAGCTTAGTCATGTACTGGATATTGAATGTGATATGAAAAAACAGCAATCTAGAATCAAGTGGGCTTCTGAAGGGGACAGAAACACCTCTTATTTCCATGCAACCCTAAAAGCTAATCAAGCTACTAACAATATTTTTTCCATCCATGATGAAGCAGGAATTATGCATTCTACCCCTGAAGCGGTGGATGCTGCCTTTCAAAAGCATTTTTCTAGTCTTCTTGGTAACAGTTCAAACTTTATTCCTTGCCTTGATGACCTTTCTTCTGTCCAACTGCCCAAAGTCAATACTGAGGAAGCAGCTTCTCTGGTGGAAAAGGTGACTGATGATGAAATCAAGAGAACTCTTTTTGCGATGAACAAGAATTCGTGTGGTGGCCCCGATGGCTTCAATGTTCACTTCTTCACAACTGGATGGGATATTGTTGGAGTGGATTTCTGTAAGGCAGTACATAATTTTTCTGATAAATTTAAGCTCATGAAGATAGTTAATGCTACTAACTTGGTTCTTATCCCCAAGACCCGGTTACCTACCTCTGTGTCTTCCTTCAAACCAATCTCATGTTGTAATGTGATCTATAAGTGTATTTCAAAAATAATTGCCTCTAGACTGGTTGTTGTTCTTTAGCAAATAATATCAAATAATCAGGTTGCTTTTCTTCCTTCTAGAAACTTCCTTGACAATGTCATGCTAGCTCATGAGCTCTTAAAAGGATACAACAGGGTAAATGCCACCTAAGGAGCCATGCTCAAGCTTGATCTGAAGAAAGCATATGATAGTTTGCAGTGGTCTTCCATTGTCAGAACTATGTCCCTTATGGATTTCCCAAAGGTGTTTGTTGCCTGGATATATGAATGCATTTCCACCCCTACGTACTCATTGATCATCAATGGAGCGAGCACTGGTTATTTTGAAGGCAAACAAGGGATTAGGCAGGGTGACCCCCTATCCTCCTATCTCTTTATCTTGGTGATGGAAGTCTTCACATGCTACATCAGGCCTTTGTACTTGTCCAAGCAGATTTCCTATCATTCTAAATGTAAGGATGTGCAATTAACTTGTCTTTTATTTGCGGATGACATCATGATTTTTACCTGGCCAAATATTAGGTCTATTGAAAATATCTTAAGAGCTCTCCATGGCTTTTACTTGATGACTGGTCTGCAGCTTAACATAAACAAATCAAGCATCATGATTGCTGGAGTTACTAGTGAGCAGGGAGATTATCTTATTGCTGCTGTTGGGATGCAAACAATGAGCCATGATATGACTTACCTTGGTCTGCCCTTATTTTCATCCAGAGTGACTATGGCTAATTGCATTCCTATTTACCAAAGAATCACTTCTGTGATTGAGAGGTGGACCACTAGAATGTTAACTCAAGCTGGCAGGCTTATTCTGTTAAAATCAGTGTGTTTCTCTATGATGGTCTATTGGGCCAGGGCTTTTATCCTACCATCAAAGCTGCTGAAAATGGTTAGAACTGCTATGATGAGATTCTTTCGGTTTGGCAACATTCATGTTAAGAAGGTTTTCCCTTGCTCCTTCTCTCTTTTTGAAAAACCCCAATGCAAAGGGGGTCTGGGATTGTTTAACATCCCTGTATGGAATAAGGCTGCATACAGTAATCACATAAATGCCCTGATGCTAAAGAAGGATTCTTTATGGGTTAGCTGGTCCTTAATGCATAATGTCGGATCTAAGAAGTTTTGGGTTATGGATGTTCCACATAATTGCAGCTGGGTTTGGAGGAGCATTCTTAATTTGAGGAGCTTGTTAAGGCCTTTAATCCAGATACAACTGTCTAGTACAAGTAACTGTAGCTTCTAGCACGATCCCTGGATAGCCAAAGGGATTATACTGCAACATATCTGCACACCTCAACAGATATTTCAATCTGGCATTGTCAGAGATGGCAGGGCTGTTGATTTCATTACTGCTGGCAAGTTAGTGCTGCCTTACACCAGAAATCAAAATGTCAGAGCACTTTGGAGACAGTTTACTCGGTCAAATTTTGATCTTCATGACCATGACACTGTGTTTTGGAATGGCAAGGTCCATTCAATCTTTAGGGTTTATGAGGCACTGCAGGGTACTGCCTCTATGATAGATTGTAGATGGCATAAGGTTATTTGGAATACCATTTCACCTAGTGGGGACAATTTGATGCTATGGAAGGTTGTGAATAAGGCCTTGTTAACAAGAGTCAAACTGATATCGTATGCCATGACTGTTCCCTCCTCTTGTTTGCTGTGCAGTGGCAATGATGAATCTACCCTGCACCTTTTCTTTCACTGCCCTTTTGTAGTGCCTCTTTGGAATAATGTTTTGAGTAACCTGGGGTTGTCTTCTGCAACTGTTAATCATTAGGAAGTGGTTGAGTCTGCTATAGCTTGGAGTGAGGTGAGAAGAACTCCTTTTTTCTTCTCCATTAAAAAACTGCTAAAAATGGTATGGCAAGAGAGGAATAGGCGACACTTTGAAGGGCAGAGGAGGAACAATATGGAGCTTTGGGTAATTTTAAAAAATGCAATTTTGTATGGCATGAAATTGAGCAAGTATGATTTCCATAAGCAGCTGTTTGATCCTTGGATTCCATAGTTGTGGGTGTTTTTCTGTTTTTTTCTTTTTTTCCTATATTTCTCCTTTTTTTCCCATGTGTATCTTCTTTTGTTATTTTTAATAAATCTGGTAGGGGTCCAGTTTTCAACCCCGCTTGCCCTGCAAAAAAAAAGTATTTTAAAAACAGGATAGATGTTTTTGATTTAAAAAAGGAAGATTTTCAAATCATTTTGAAAACCAGATATAATTTTGTAAAACATTTGAATAAAAGTTAGTGGATACAAAACAATGTTCCACTAAATTTTTCGTAGGTTCCATCCTACTTAGGGTTCCATCACTTTAACGGGCTCGAAGTGGATTCCATTCCACGAATAAAATGAATTTTAAGATGTCAGTGCTTTTCTAGGAGTTTTAACAAAATTCCTAACTAAATTACTTATATTGAATTCTTGAACTCTTAATAATCTTGATATTCAGGAGTCTTGAATCTTGATACCTTCTATCTTGAGTTTATCGGTTCTTGAATCTCTATACTATACAGTCTTCATTCTTTGGTACCTATATATATATCCTGCATATACATATATATCTAAACAGCAATGTTAGTATTTATATTTTATAATCTTATTCTAAGGTTGTTGTCATCAAAACCAACTTCTCAGGGACTAACAAGAAAGATGCGGTTCCCTTTTCACTGCTCATCCGTGCCGTTTCTTTTCTTTTTGATCGGAAATACGGCTTTGTTAAAATTTAAGACGCTGTGTGAATTTGATAGATTGAAGTTATGATTTTACTTTGATTAGCTTCATCAATCGATCCCTACCTTTGATTGCTCTCGGTCACTTCAATTTCGAGTTCGAGTGGTGTAAAAATTGGTATGTGGTTTTTACTTTAATTTCTTTATTGATTGCTTGAACTCGAACTCGGTAATTTTTCCGATGATGATAATGGAAATTTATTGGGAACGAAACCCTATATTTCGTTCCTATATTTTTGGTTTGAATCTTTCAATATATTTGCTTGGTAGCTCAATTATTAATTGGACGATGGTGATGATTTTTGACTTGTTCATCTCCGATACTTTAATTTGTTTGAATTGTTAGTTCCATTCTTGGCTGCGACGACTTTGGCATTCGGATTATTAATAATATTGACTTGATGAATTTTGAAATCCCCTGCAACATTAAACCATTTTCTGAATCTTTGGTTGAACACTTCAACTCAGTTTTGTTTGACCAATTCTTTTTGAAATGTGACCCAAGGCTTTGTTCAAACTACTCTGTTATTATGCTTTTGATCATGTTCATCGGTATAACTTTCTATAACTTTATTCAAACTGTTACTGTGCTAGTTGCTTCGAGTTCCATGTCTAGTTCCAATGCACTGATGTCTCCCTGTATATACTTATATATATATGTGTGTGTGTGTGTGTATGTATATATGTGTGTGCTCAATTTTTTTGTTGTTTCAGAGAACTGCCTGAAGTCTCCTCTGTTTTATATGTATATACATGTTGCTTGTCATTTCATTGAGTTCCCATGTTCACGTGTGCACTTCATGTTGACTTGCTTAATCCACTATACATACGGGCATGTTTGAAGCTCTAAGACTTTGTTTCAAGTTAAGCTACCTCTGTTGCATATTTAAATATGGTTTGTTATTGCATATATATATATATATACACACATACATAAATGTATGCATACATGTATATATGTATGCTGGTCTGCTTCGACTTAACTGTCCAGTTGCTTCATGTCGAGTTGCAATTAAGTCTGAATGCATGTTGTACTTCTTTGCTTCATGTTATCATCCCTGTACTTTGGTTTTTATGCTTGAATTCTCTTCTGTTTTAAAATTGATGCACATATTGTCTTGGTTGAGGCTTCACTTGCATGCTCTGACTGGTGTCTACAACTGCTCTGTTGTATGTGATTCTTTGGCATCATCCTTTGCACATGTTGAAATGTTTATTGATTTTGTTGGAGACTGGTGCACTTTTGTCCGTGGTTTGTTTGGACTTGTTGTTGTGAGCATTGTTGTTTTGTACTAGTTGTTGTGTCCTCTGTTTCATATATATATACATATCATTGTCTAGTTCTGGTTTGATTCCTCTTGAAGTCTGGTCCATTGTGTTCATGAGCATTGCATCCTACTATCATGTTGATTTCATTTGCATTCAAGTTGACCCATTTGAACTGTTGTTTTGTTCCTCCTGAAATCATGTTGCATATTATTCATTTTGTGAGCACTCGTGAAACTTGTTGTTGTGCATTCCTGAAGCTTTTTGCCTTTGTAACTGATGTTGTATTGCACCTGAGTTGAATTCAGCCAAGGCTTGGGTTTGACCCTGTGCTCACATATCACTGCAATTTAATCAAGCAAGTGTATATCGGTATGCATGACCTTGTAGCATGTACAGTGATACACTGTGCATGTTACAAGCTGTTCGTGAAAGATGAATTAAAAGAAATGATGAAGAACAACAAAAATAATCGAGGCAAATAAGATTTCCAAAACACACACTTCATTGTGCACTGCAAAATATTTCTTTTTCAATTTTAATGCATCGTTGTTTATTTTGCAGATAGTTCAGATGCTGGATACAGGCTAGAACAAAGTTGAAGATCAATATACGAGTGAAGAGTGAATATGTAGTGAGGTGAAATATGTATGAAAAATTACATATTGAAAATTGTGTTGTAATTGAAAATGTGTAAATGTAGTGAGAGCTCAAATTTGTAGTACTTGAATTTGTAATAAAGTATTTGTTTGAATATGAATTCTGAGTTATTTATTTTATTCAACAAATATTTATATAATTATGTGGAAATATAAAATAGTACAACAACAAATACATTTAATTGAATATATATATTTATTATCATCAAACAAAAATCATAGGCTATTGTATTGTACACATACACTATGGGTCGCCAATGATCCATAATGGATAGAGAAGAGTTAAGTGAGCTAGCACACTGGAGCAATGAAAGGGAGTTAAGCAAATAGCTTGCACATGAGCCATAATCTATTGATCGCTAGCGATCTATAGACTATGAATCGCTAGAGATCCTTATTTTTGGCTCGGATTACGAGCTATTCCCCCTATGTCGTTCTATACCCACCTACGAGACTTGACGAAGTGGTATGGTTTAGAAGTCCCGAATCACTATAAATACCATCTTGCCTACAACATAAACTAAATCTTCTCTGGACTGGTAGCCAAAGCTCTGCTGGAAACTTTCTTCACACTCTATCTTCCTCACAACAATCTCCAAAGGGATTCACTATGATTCTCCAGTGTATTCTAGTTCTGGTGATTCAATATAGCTAAGGATAATCAAAAGCCTCGTGAAATACTGCTTATAACAACAATCAGTCATAATAAAACTATAAAGTGGACGTAGGCTTCATTAACAGTCGAACCACTATAAAAATCTCTTGTCTCCTTTCTTTTTTGGTATTTTCCTACATTTACATTTTATATTATTGCTTTGTTCGAACAGGGCTAGTGCTTTCATACTCAAACCATGGTGTTGATCCATTTTTTAGGTTAACACTATCATGTTCGAATCCCAAGTCACACAACAATTGCCTCAAATAAAGTGCCTCCATTGCCACCTCCATCACGGTAATTAACTCAGCCTCCGTAGTGGATAAAGCAACTACGGTCTACAATCTTGATTTCTAATTTATGACCATACCACCAAATGTGGAGACATATCTGGAAGTTGACTTTTTTCGATCCGTATCACTGACGTAATCTAAATCATAATAACCAACCAAATTCCAGTTCATCCCCTCACTACCGTAAAAAAAAAGATCATGAGATGATGTAACTCTAAGGTATCTTAATATAAGCTTTATAGCTTCCCAATGCGATTTCCTCGGATTAGCCATATACAGACTAACCATCATGACGACATTTGCAATATTGAACCTTGTACACACCACAACATACATTAAACTTCCAACTGCACTAGTATATGTCACCTTTGCCATAAAAGCCTTGTCTTTCTCTAAGATAAGTGATCCCTTATTCGAAAGCTTCATATGCAAAGGTAAAGGTATATTCGACGCCATTGCATTCTTCATGCAAAACAGGCAAAGGACTTTCAGTATATACTCCTTTTAAGTCAATTTCAACTAAAAATGTTTTCGATCTTTTACTATATCCATGCACAATATCATCTTTGCTTCTCCAAGATCCTACTTTTCGAATTTCGATTTTGGACTCAATTTTAATTTATTGATTTCATTCTTATCCTTAGAAGCAATATGCATGTCGTCCAAATCAAGAGTAAATACACAAAATAATCATTTTCCAACCTCTTGAAATAAACACAAGCATCCTTGATGCTTATATTAAAACCATTTTCAAGCATAAAATAGTCAAACCAATTGTGTCATTGTCTAGGTGACTGCTTCAAACCATATAGTGATTTCTTTAACTTGGAAACCAAATTCGACTTACCTTCTACAACAAAACCTTCTGGTTGCTCCATGCAGATGTAATCATCTAGGTCATCATGAAAGGAGGCGGTTTTCTCATAAAGTTGCTCCAACTTCAAGTCATGTATAAGAACTATAGCAAGTAATATTCAGATTGAACTATATTTTATATCCGGTGTGAATATCTCATCATGCTCCTTTCCCTTCCTTTGTGCAAACCTTTTAGCCACTAATTTAACTTTGTCTCTCCTATAGTCCATTACCTTGCATATCAATTTGCACCTAATAACATGGTTTTCCTTTAGTAAGTGAAACCAAACCCAAGTTTGATTCTTCATTAATGATCGCATCTCTTCCTCCATGGCACAAATCCACTTCGAGCTACACTCGACTCCATGACATCATCAAAGTCCATCAGCTCATCTTGGACTACATGAAGAGCATAGTCCAAATTATCATAAAAGCTAAGATAGTTCCAATCACCATATCTATCAAGTGGTCTTATAGCACATTGATCCACCTGAGTAGCAATACCATCACCCAAACTCATATCGGCTCCACCTTGAATGAAATCCTCTCTATAATAATGTACATTAGCAACACTACTAGAGTCACCCTATGGACTATGTGATGTAAAATCAACCACTTCTCCCTCAAGCATCTTCAACTACTCTAGTCCTTGGATGAAAGATGGGAATAACTTTCTTCTCCTTTGATTCACCATGAACCAAATCCGGAACATCCGATGAACTCTTATTCTCCTTGAATAAAGCCGACTCATCAAAAGTAACATGACGAGAATTCACAACCTTCTTCGTTTTTGGATTCGATATTCAATAGCCTTTTACTCCATCCATATAGCCAAGAAAGACCCCTTTGAAAGCTCTAGGCTCAAGCTTATCATTTCTCGAATCATGCATTTAAACCGGACTACGAAACACACAAAGACAGCTCAAGTTTTGATTGTATACAGTACTGCGGACGATGGTCAGGCAGATCTGGACAGAATCCCAATCGAGGTACAATCAGTATGGAGTGATTGACATAGCTTCGTGAAGTCACATTTCAAATTTCAAGTCGATCGGAGTCCATACACTAGAATTACGAACAAAGCAAATATTTATATGGATCGAGCGGGAACGATCCATAAGATAGCTCAAATAAGTGAAGATCTATTGACATCTCAAAATCCACAATGCCAATTCACTTAAAACTTTCAAAACGCCAGTGTATTGAAGAATGAAGCCTGTAAAAATGATCATGGGTCAAAACTTTGGGTCTCAAAGAATGCCAATCATTTTATGCCGATCCTTCATAATGATTGGTGTAGCTCCATGAGATACAAATGCAAAAATGATTGATCCATATCTCGCAATCTACAACTCAAAAGGACTTCATAATTTATGAGCAAGTTCAAGAGGCATGTGAAACTTCCCAAAAACGATCGTACATCAATTGGAGATAAAAAATAATAATTGACATAACTATAGTCGATTATTCCAAAATATCGATTTAGGGCCACCAATCGTTATAGTAGGCTCCTTGGACCTACAGAGCCCTCTGTCAAAATCTTTGCAAAATATCTCACCATCTCACCCTATAAATGCAGATCTATTGTTCATTTTTAGTATCTTTATGCTGCTTATTACTTGAGACTCCATTGTAATTAAGTACTTGCTATTCTTTTACTGTTGTAATCACATTTATAAGTAATAAATAAAGGATAATCTTCAAAGTGAACATAGGCATACAACGCTGAACCATTATAAATTCTGTGTCTCTAATTATAGCTTATTCTATGTTGCTTACCAATTCATCTACTCAGTTTAATTTTGTTTTTCTTCACTTACCTCTCGACAAAAACTATTCTTGGGTGTTTGTGACCAATTTAGTTGCAAATATTTTTAATGCTTTCACTGAGAATCTTGATTCTCGGCTTATTAGGATCCCTTTGTTGCTACTGTATTAGACAAATTCTCTAGAGGAGATCTGCAGTTACCTTCAGGAAGTTTGCTTGTTCAACTCAGATTTGCAAAAATCTAAGCAAATCGGTCAATAATGGTGAGGAATACTACATCTATTTCTCAAAACACGGAAGGTAATGAAATCACTACTGTCGAATAAGGAGGTCCGATCAGTCAACCAATGGATGTGAATGCTGAACCAGTTGAA
Organism: Allium cepa; assembly: GCA_030765085.1. Lineage (NCBI taxonomy): Eukaryota > Viridiplantae > Streptophyta > Magnoliopsida > Asparagales > Amaryllidaceae > Allium > Allium cepa. Next base: position 212,531,844 of record CM060945.1, read on the forward strand.
ATCTAGAATCCAACTGATTCTTTTACGAGAACTGAATTCCAGAACTAATGAGAGACCTAATGACTAGCCTTGAGAGTTAAATCAGCAGATCTGGGTCAATATTAACCTAATGAACCAGCTCACCCAGTAACAGCGAGGAAAAGCTAGGAGGGGCCCTACCTTTCACTCGGCATCTGAGAGTTCTAATTCATCAGATAAGTGTCAAAGGCAAAGGCGTCGTAGAATAGACGGATATCATGCAGAAACTTTAAGGCATCAGCAGTAGATCATCGTGGTCTGCTAGGAACAATCTGTGCTGATCCTTTTACCGGAGATGGGAATCTACCTATGCACGCTAGGATTCAAACTGGAGCTGCTACGGTTGATTTGGATGATGGAGTTAAATGTTGACCAAATGCTTCCTTAGAATGATAATGGAGTGAATTTACGAGATACACATCGAGAAGATATCAAACCAAGGAGGCATGGAATGGCTCGTAGACATCGATCAGACTATTCACATGAGGTGGAATATGACCGCCGCTTGGAACCATCTATCCAAATGTCAGACTTGTCGGCTATGGTCAGACAACTAGTGAGAGAAAGCCAAGACTTGACCAGTGATGACTGGGGATCCTTAAGAAGCCATACCCTATTCACTGAGTATTTTCTACATGCAAAATATCTAAGGAGGTTCAACATGTCGTCGATGCCTACATATGAGGGAATAACCGACCCTAAGCAACACATCATAAGATATGATGGCTGATGGATTCTGCACAAGCAGATAATGCAAGCAAGTATAGATGTTTTCCCATAACTCTCTCTAGAATAGTGACAACATGGTTCACAAGATTGCCCCCACAATCAATTTCTAGGTTTGATGATTTAGCAACAAAGTTTGTCGAATAGTTTCAGATGCATGCAACTCATCCCAAGGGATGTGATGTCCTTGTCCAGCATGATTCAGGTTCCAGGAGAATCATTGAAAGATTATTTAAAGAGATTTCACATAGCTGTCAAAGAAATCGGTAATCCGAACGACCAAGTAATATTGATGGTCGTGACAAGAGGGATTGATCCACAATTTGATTTTGGTGATTGGTTAGCTAGGGGCCACTAGCAACGTTGGAACGCTTTTACGCAAAAGCGGCTTAATATTTAAGAAAGTAGGAAGCCAGATCCTCCGAGAAGTAGAATGTTGCAAGACCAAGTGGAGAGGGACTACTGAGTAATATTGTAGCAGAGCAGTCTGGTGAAAGATCTATAAAAGTTCAAGTGAATGACCATAACAAACTGAATCAGCAAAAGAAAGGCTGAGATTGGAGCCGAGAACAAAAAAGGGATTCTGGAAGAGGAAAGCTTAGGATTCTGATGTATAATACTTAGACGCCACACAATACATCCTTAGAGAATGTCAATATGACTACCTACAATACTATGCAGTATAGGAAGCCACCTCCAAAAGAATCAACAGAGAAGCAAAAACAAACCAAGAAATATTGTTAGTTTCACGAATGTTTTGGGCATAACACCAATGAATGCAGGCATCTCCATGATATTATCGAAAATCTGGTTTGAGAAAGGAAGTTATAGTAGTTTGTAAAAACCCAACAAGATGGAGGGCATGGGACATTCGACACTAACCATGGACAAGCACCACACAAGGCTGAGAAACCTGCATGGACTAGTGAAAGATTAGTGATCAATACAGTAGTCGGACGATCGCATCCGGCTGATAAAAGTTTGCATGAGATGGAGCGCTATGCTAGCACGATTATGCATGTGGATTTTGAATACTATTCATACACAGAGGATGGAGCTCTGGAAAAATAGCAATGTACAATGGCAGATGACGTCGTATTTAGGAATAGAGACCAAATGTCCATTTCAGTCATGATCGGTGTTACCTGGCTACTTGGCCCGACTAAAAGGTGATAGTTGTAGAGGATATGGTTGGACCTAGACGGGACTCAAGCCAAGAAAGGATTGGAAGTATAAGGGATTGGTGTAACCTAATTAGGTCGGCTTATATATGTGTGGTTTGGTATTCGATGGTGGGTTGGTTAAAGTAGAATAGTTATTATGAAAGACCATATGTGGGTCGGCCTAGGTGGATCGACCTTGATGGGTCGTTCAAGGTAGATGAGTCGGAGTGGATCGGCCATGTTGGGTCGGCTTACGTGGATCGGCATGTGTGGATCGGCAGCTGGGCTCGGTCAGTATGCTTCGGCATACCTGGATTGGTGCACATCAAGGAAGTTAGCAGGTTTTCTAGTCTACAACAAGGTGTTGCGATCGGTATTGTTCCGCTTCGAGCCATACCACTAACTGCTCCGAGTCATTTGAGAGTTTGCTTCGAGTCATCTTCGAGGTTACCCTGATTCTGTATAGCTGGGTCGGCCATATCTAGGTCGGCATAGTTGGATCGTCCATAGCTGGGTTGGTATAACTGGATCAGCGATATCTGAATCGACATAGCCGGATCGGCAGTGATGGAAGATTATAGATGGATCGGCTATGGACCTTTTGATGTTGTTATTTTCTACGACCGGCAATAAGTGGATCGGCAATGAATGGATCGACATACCCAGGTTGTTATACCCAGCTTATCAACGTTGGGCCGAGCTCTCTTAGTCATGAAACATAAATCATGGATCAACTAAACCCTCTCGAGGGCTTGCTTAAGAATACGAAAGAGGAATCTTATGGAAATATCATGGAATAAGGTTTGATCCTATTCATAGGGATTCCGTAAATAAAATATCCAAAAAGTTTGAAACAATTGGGACTTTTTTGGAGATTGGAAGCAGTTACTAATTTATTATCTGGCATGTACAGAATGAAAACTTCATTCTCGATTCTACGAGAATTTTTATGAAAGCGTTTCATTTGCTTCTCTTCAATGGAAGTTTCATTTTCCCAGAATGTATCCTAATTTTTGGCCAGGCCTAGACAGGGAAGCCAGGCAATCTTCGTCTATAAATAGAGAGGCAGGGTCTAGTTTAAGGATCCTTTTTTGGAAAGAGAGGGAGATTCTGCCCTTTTTTACTCATTTCTTTTCCATTTAAACTGAAATCAAGTTGTTCTTTTCTGGAATGTATCTGTATTCAAGCAATTGAAAACACAATAAAGATCATATTCAAAGTGGACTTAGGCAGTTACGCCGAACCACTATAATTCTGGTGTTCTTATTTTTTGTTGTTGTTTTTGAATTATATTGTGCTTTTCCTCTGTTCTAATTTACTATCTTCATTAATCTCTCTACACAAATCTATATTAGGGTGCTAGTGACCAATTTTGGTGCTAACGTTTTAGTGCTTTCACTGAGAATTGAATTCTCAGCTTGATTGGATCTCATCGTCTACTAGTGGATATCCATATTCGCGAGATAGAAAGTTGTTTACCAGCAAAATTCCTATTCTACTCAGATTTTCAAGAGATCTAAAGGAAGCTATTATTCATGGGATTGGATTCACTGACGTACGTATGTTTTTGGGATTGTATGTTGAAGTTTGCACTGGAGTTATATTCAGGTCGACCCCTCTCTGAAGGCAATTCAGCCAATCTCTCATATAACCGACCCCTCACTCAATGCAGATATCTAATCCCTCATAAAAAAGATTACATACCGATCCCTTTGAAAATCTTGTATACCGATCGCTCCAAAAACCATATGACCCGATTACACCGCATGCATAGATCGCTTCAAGAACCATATGCACTGAATGCTCTAGTGTATACCAATCCATCCAGTGTCACCGATCGAATTATACTGAACCAGTGTAACGGATCCCTCCAGTGTTACCGATCGCATGAATACCGACCCAGTGTATACCGTTCCCTCTAGTATTACCGATCACACGTATGCTGATCCAGCGTATACCGATCCTTTCGGTGTTACTGATCACATGTATGCCAACCCAGTGTATACCGATCCATCTAGTTTTACCAATTGCATGTATACCGACCAAGTGTATACCGATCCCTCCAGTGTTACCAATAGCATTATACTGATCCATTGTATACTGATCCCTCCAGTGTATACCGATCCCTCTACTGTATACCGATCCCCCTCTCAAAAAACCATCTGACCGATCCCTATCCTAAAAAATATGGATCGGGTATGACCCTTATTTTCGAAAAAAAAACTTTTTTGGGTATGACACAAATTTAAGAAAAAGGCTCTAAAACCCACCCGAACCCTAGCCACAGTGCAGTGCCTTCGCATAGTGAGTTGAATACTCAAACTTAATGAAGGAACAATATATCTACTTCCCTTACATCCTATGATCGACCAGGGCATAGAGGATCAAATGGCAGCTTCTGAATGGTAATAAGGGAACGTACAAGCAATCGCTACTCAAATGGTACTCCCCAAGGTTGGAGAACATAGATGATATGACTCTAGGAAAATGCAGGAAACTTTGGCCCAAAGTCAGACTTGAGTAAAACCAATATTTTCTCTAAGAAAATACGAAGATGACTCCAAGCACCATTCTTCATTGACCCAGCACTTCGAATTTAGTTACTCCAAGAAAACCAATGTTTGACTCCAAGCGATTTGTTCCAAATGCTAATAAGGATAACATAATGATCACGTTTGAGGGGAGTTGACCACTGGATATATTTTGGTAGCTAGTTAGTTGGAGAGCCTCCTACGACCATGGATCATTTTTGTTACAAAATGAATCAGATTTAAAGTGAGGAGGAGTGGCGTAGATTAGGAAAAATAACAATTCAGGCCCATTGACTAAGGACTCTGATTCTGGTGAATAAATCAAGATCTCAAAATTCAACTCATATGCTCCTTTGAATGATTCAATCGATAACGTCTGCTGGGAGACTCATGACTCAGAGTAGTATTGAAAAGCAGCATTAAGAGAATCCACCAAAGCTCAAAGAAGATTCAGAGAATGTTATTTATCCCAAGATGCGCAAAGTCCTAATACTGGCGACTACAAACACCTCTGTGATGTGGTCAGAAATTTGATCAAGAAAGGAAAGATTCAACAGTATGTACAAGACCAGCAAAATGACGGGCAGCGAACATATGGTGCCTATCAATAAAGAATTATGATTATCAATTGGACTGCTGACGGCTGACATCCCTTGAAAGGAGTTAGAGGCAAAGTTAAATAGCGAGCACACGATGCTGCTTCACTTATCAATGAGATTTATTCCATTCTTCTTCAAATTATTTCTATTTCAATTTCAATTGTTCTATGAACCATGACCAACTTGAACTAAACTACTTCCAAAATGATGCAGGTGACCAACTACTCAGAGTTAGCCGCCAACCAATCCCCACAGATCGTGACCGGACCTGTGGTGTTTCATCAAGACAAGCGTGATTCAACCGCTCATCATCAACCATGTATCTCAAACTTAAGGCCAAGGACTAGAGATGTAAAAGCTTATCACTGTCAGAACCCAATACGAAGCGGACATGACTGATCGTCCATTCATTAACCTCCATATTCGACTTGGAGACCTAAAGAAGGCTTGGAACGAATATGGCCCATCATCCACTTCACGAGTCATAAAAAAAGTTCAACAAAATAAAAATGCCTCTACTGAAACTCATTGATGCGGAGATCTATTTAGAGTGGACATGATTTAATCATCTACACATTAACTCCTGCCCTAAACACAAAAGGAAGATCGAAAGCCCGACTTGAAGTAGCTTTGATGGACTACCCACTCGTCAACCATCACTCCCAATGCATGGACACTACTGCTCCTTGAAACATATGCAACTTAGTTTGTCTACTCAATAATCCATTATCCTCGTTTTCTACAAACAGATACGAAGCAAATTGTGTAATACTTGATTATCTAACCCTGGCATGGATGTGATCCAACCATCTATCATATACCTCCTTCCTTGACTTGATTGGAAGAGCCACAGTCACCAAGTGGACGAGAATTGAATGTCCATTTTTCAAGTTTCATCCTTGATGCTGGGGCAGAATCCCATTCCGTGAGCGAACGTGTTTCAACCGTTCATTCAACAACATTAGCCTCGACACGGTAAATGATGCACAAGTCAAACGGGTGGAAATATGACTGCTCTCAAAAAAAATCTCTAAGTCCCTGAATCGGACTAAAGTAATCTAAATCTCCAGAGTTCAGACTAGAGTATAAACGAATTGAGAAAAATCTCTAAGTCTCTAAGGAGGACTAGAGTACTCTGAGTCCCCAGAGTGCAGACTAGAGTATAAACGACTTAAGAAAAACCTCTAAGTCCCTGAAGCAGACAAGAGTACTCTAAGTCCCCAAAGTGCGGACTAGAGTATAAACGACTTGAGGAAAATCTCTAAGTCCCTGAAGTGGACTAGAGTACTACGAGTGCCCAGAGTGCGAACTAGAGTATAAATGAATTGAGAAATATCTCTATGTCCCTGAAGAGGACTAGAGTACTTTGAGTCCCCAGAATGCGGACTAGAGTATAAACGACTTGAGAAAAACCTCTAAGTTCATGAAGAGGACTAGAGTACTCTAAGTCCCCAGAGTGCGGACTAGAGTATAAACGACTTGAGAAAAATCTCCAAGTCCCTAAAGCAAACTAGAGTACTCTAAGTCCCCAAAGTGCAGACTAGATTATAAACAAATTGAGAAAAATCTCTAAGTCCCTGAAGAGGACTAGAGTACTCTGAGTCCTCAGAGTGCAGACTAGAGTATAAATGACTTAAGAAAAACCTCTAAGTCCTTGAAGAGAACTAGAGTACTCTGAGTCCCAAAGTGCGGACTATAGTATAAATGACTTGAGAAAAACCTCTAAGTCCTTGAAGCGGACAAGAGCTCTCAGAGTCCCCAGAGTGTAGACTAGAGCATAAACGACTTGAGAAAAATCTCTATGTCCTCGGAGTGCACTCTAGAGTACTCTAAGTCTCTAAAGCCTGGGCTAGAGATTAAATGATTCAACAAAAAATCTCTAAGTCCCTGGAGCACGGACCAAAGTGTGAACACAAATTGGGCATGAGTCAACCGAGGCAGAATGACTCTAGGTCAAAAAATGCAGAGTTATGTATAAACATGGATAAATAGATGAATGGTTTTTGACCGTTCTCTATTCCTTAAACTTCGGCCTGAAATTGAAACGAGGAGTATTAACTCGCTAAGGGTAGAGTTCATCCATTCAACTTATGGCTTTGCCAAATCAATGTTGGGAGCATGAGTACAAATTACTAAAAGCTGAATATGATAGCACATTATAGATCTAGCTTGGTGTTCTTTACAACTTACGGCAATGACTGCAAGGAGGCCTCAATGCAAACCAATCGAAACGACATCCAAAGCTACGGGTGACCAACTATATCGTACCTCAGATCAAGGGTCAATATCAATCCGCACCAAACACAAACATATGTGACCCGAATGTCAATCGAAAGCCTATAACCACCATAGTGTGGAAAGGAGAATAAACCACGAAGACTTGATTATAACTCTCCAGCATCCTCCTTCGATCTATCGGGAGGAGTATGAAACTGGATGAGCATGACCCAACTGCACTTGAGCCAACTTTACCCTGAGATTAGATTACAGAACATGAACCAAAGTGGATGTGGATGACCGTCAAGTACCCAACTTATGCCTCAAAACTAATGAGGCATCGAAGTATTTCCCTTAGAATGAAAAACCATAACACAATCCAAGGTAGGCGAGACTCAACCTCCCATCAACTGACCTGATTCCACGATTCAACAAGAAAGAGAGTAAAGCTAAAGTGGGCATGGCCGGTCTTCCTACTTATCGGTATATGCCCAGACTTGGAGGCACGAGTGAGAAGCAAGATGAATGTGAACCGACTATTCACTAATCAACTCTATGTCTTTGGATTTTAGGTGGGAGTATAAACATAGGTAAAACGAGACTCAATCGTAAGCGCAGTACATTTATCAACCCGGGACTGGAAGCAGAAGCATGGTCATCCAAAGATTGGCTGTGATAGCTCAATATTGGAACTTATATAGTGTTTACAACTACTCAAGGCTATGACCGAAAGAATGCATAGAGATAGAATCATTAAATCAATGCCTAAGCTCGTAGGTAACTGACCGTCACTCCAACCCGAAGGACAGATAAAGGATCACGAATGCGCTAACTGGAAAGCAATATACAAGAAAATTCAAATTTAAAGAAAGATCCAGGTATGCAGCTTCATGCAACTCGAGGCTAACCACTACTCTACAATGTCTTCAATTTGCTTCTAAGCTTGATCTTTGGCCATTTACAGATAATCAATCAGAGCATTCAAAGCCCTTCAGTATTAGACTTAATGACTCATGCCAAGACTCTAGGATTTGGCCAGAGTAACCATCAACATTGACCAACCCAACTAGATTTCACATTGAATATTACGCCAAATAGTTACACCTGAACTCAAAGAACCTGAGATTGCACCCGCTGAGCTAACAGTCGATATTACAGTCAGCCATGGCGACCCTTCACGGGTGCTGAAGGTCGGATCATGGCTCAGTGCAATAATGACAAAAGAATTAGATGGTTTTCTCTAAATTAATCTTGATGTGTTAGCTTGGACCCATTCTGACATGCCTGTGACTTCACCATGTATCACTAGCCATGAATTGAATATGGACCCGAGGCATGTCTGAGTGAAACAAAAGGAACACATCATTGATCAGGAGAGATTCGCTGCACTTAAAGAAGAGGTGGATAAACTCAAAAACAACAAGTTTACCCGCAACACCCTGTGCCCAAAGTGCGTACCAAATCCAGTTCTTCTGAGAGAAGCTAATGGAAAATATTGGTCATGCATCGACTATTCATACCTGAACAAGTGATGCCCAAAAGACAACTTTCCACTTTCAAGGATCGACCAGTCGGTAGACTCAACCGCTGGATACGAACTACTTTCATTTATGGATGTGTACTCCGAGTACAACTAGATCTTGGTGCATGTCCTCGACCAAGAGCATACCGACTTCATTTACCAATCCAGGATTATATCATTGTGTTATGATGCTATTTGAACTAAATAATGTTGGCGCTACTCACCAGGGACTCGTCAACAGGGTGTTCAAAGAGTAAATCATGCGATTGACGGAAGAATATTTGGATGATATGCTCATGAAGTTACGAAGATCAAATGACCACATCGATGACTTAGCGGAGATGTTCAGTATTTTATGAAAATATGAAATGAAACTAAATCCCTTGAAATGCTCTTTCAGTGTTACGTCTGAGAAATTCCGAGGTTTCATCATCGACTCTCACGGAATCATAGCCGATCCCGAGAAGATTCAAGCAATCTGAAACATCTAGGTACCAAAGACAACCAAGAAGGTATAGAGTCTAAAAGGGAAGATCATCACCCTAAACCAATTCCTCTTGGGCCATCGACAAGTGTGCTCCCTTCCTTAACCTAATTGGAGGATGGAAAAGGAATTTTGAATGGACACGGGAATGTAAAGACGCATTCTAAGCATTGTGAACCACTTAAAAAGACCTTTGATCTTGTCAAAGCTAGTGGATCACAAAGGTTTATACAAATACAGCCTTATCGGTACATGCCATTAGCGTCGAAATGCTATGCGAAGAGAAATAGATCCAAAGGACCAATATATGATGTAACCGAGCGATTGAAAAGTAATAAGGGAAGATTACCCGAATCTACAAAATCTAGCATAATGCCTATTGGTTTCATCATGAAAGCTCTGCTCTTACTTTCAGGCTCACCCTATTAACGTCTATGCCTTCTAGCCATTACGATAGGTCATGCAACAACCTGAGACGTCTGGAAGACTACTCAAATGGAATATCAAACTAAGCCAATTCAATATCACTTATTTCCCTTGAATAGGTATCCAAGGACGGAAATTAGCAGACCTTAAATCTGAATTCACTACACTATACAACTACTCAAAGAGCAGTGGAGAACTAACCAACATATGGAAAATACTTTGCTATGGGTATTACTGCCCAACTATCAATTGAGATGCAGCTAATCATGCTAGACAGTGCGACGAGTACCAGATGTTTGCAAAAAATCCGAGAGCCCTACCGATGGAAATTACTCGAATGGCTAGTACGTAGTCTTTTGCCACTTAAGGGCATTGACATTATCGTCTTCTTGCCAATCCTAAAGGTTTTAGTAAATACGCCATCATAGAAGTTGATTACTTCACCAAATGGGCAGATGCAGAACTTTTAACCATGACCAAGAGGAAGAAAATAATCAAATTCATTGTTCGAAACGTCATTTATGACCCCACACGAACCGTTATAACTGGCACTGAAGCCCAATTCGACAACGTTAAATTTGAAAAGTTCTACCGTCGGCATCATATGGGAAAGAGATTTGCGATATTTGCTCGCCCTCAAGAAAATCTACAGGTTGATGCTATGAATGAAACCATAAAGTCTATTTTGAAGAGAGGTTTGGAAAAGGTTAGAGGTAAATGGGTGAATAAGCTCCCAAAATCATTATTGGCTTGCAGAACCACCCATGAGTCCGCAACTGGCTATACTCTATTCACCCTTACTTATGGCTCCAAGGCCGTCATCTGTGTAGAACTTGAAGTCCCCTATCATCGAGCAGTTGATTATAACCCCTATTTCATAAAAATATAAACAAGGAATTGCAATCAAATTGCAATTAAACTAGAAGGAATTGGTGACAACTCATGAGCTTGAAAAACGCATCTGGGAGCCAACAGCAAAAACATGTACCCAAACGTGCATGTATATATTCAAAAAATTCGACTTCTTGAAATATCTAGGTCCCTGAAGTTTTACTTGGTGTTATTAAAGAAAAGGCTGGATCGAATAACTTAAGCTTACTAGTCCTGTAGAACCGGACATGGATGGCCACTAATAAAACACATTCCTGAATTTATACTATTAGGAATCGACCAAGTGCCATGACGACCAAAGAGGGATACGACACTTTGGGAGGATAAAATTGAAGAATAACGACTATTCAGGAAACATTTTGGATTTCTTTATGGAGACTCTAAATTTCTTCGATTCAAAGCACGTTATGTACACAACAAGATGTACTTTGGTGGGCAAATGTTACCCGGCTACCTAGCATGGCTATGAGGAGATAGTTGCAGAGGATATGGTTGGACCTAGAAGGGACTCAAGCCAAGAAAGGATTGGAAGTATTAGGGATTGGTGTAACCTGATTGGGTCGGCCTGTATATGTGTGGTTCGATATTCGATGGTGGGTTGGTTGAAGTAGAATAGCTATTATGAAAGATCATATGTTGGTTGGCCTAGGTGGATCGACCTTGATGAGTCGGTCAAGCTAGATGAGTTGGAGTGGATAGGCCATGTTGGGTTGGCCTAGGTGGATCGGCAGCTAGGCTCGGTCACAATGGTTCGGCATATCTGGATCGGTGCACATAAGGGAAGTTATCAGGTTTTCTGGTCTACAACAAGGTATTACGATTGACATCGTTTTGCTTTGAGCCATACCACTAACTGCTCCGAGACATTTGAGAGTTTTCTTCGAGTCATTTACGAGATAACCCCGGTTCGGCATACCTGGGTAGGCCATATCTGGGTCGGCATAGCTAAATCGGCCATAGCTGGATCGGCATAACTGGATCGGCCGTATCTGGATCGGCATAGCCAGATCGGCAGTGATGGAAGATTATAGCTGGATCGGTTGTGGACCGTTTGGTGTTGTTTTTTCCTACGACCGGTAGTAAGTGGATCGGTAATGAATGGATCGGCATACCCGAGACAGTCTACCCAACTTATCAACTGTGGGCCGAGCTCTCTTAGTCATAGGCCTAGACACGGAAGCCAAGCTATCTTCATCTATAAATAGAAGGGAAGGGGTCCAGTTTAAGGGATCCTTTTATTGGAAAAGCGGTGGAGAATCTTCCAATTTTTATTCATTTCTTTTCCATTCTAAACTGAAATCAAGTTGTTATTTTTCTGATTATATCTGTATTCAAGTAATTGAAAAAGCAATAAAGATCATATTCAAAATGGACGTAGGCTGTTACGCCGAACCATTATAATTCTGGTGTTCTTGTTTTTTGTCGTTGTTCTTGAATTATATTGTGCTATTCCTCTATTCCAATTAACTGTCTTCATTAATCTTTCTACGCAAATCTATTCTAGGGTGTTTTTGACTAATTTTGGTGCTAACAATCGGCCCTACTTTTATAATAAGGAAATTGTTTGACTATGGAAGTTCTATAAACATAATTTTCAAGAAAGCTTATGATTAGATGAGGATGGAAGCGAAGGATTTGAAATAATGCAAATCTTGCATTCATGGCTTTAGCAGTGCTACAACTGAAGCTATTTATTATATCGAATCACCTATAAAGTTGGGAGAAAGTGACCGTATGAGAGAAAGCGACCGTAGGAGAGTTTGAATTTTTCTTTTTGTTGTTTTGGATGTTGACTCTCCATACAATGCTTTTATTGGGCCAACCAACCCAGCGAAGTTCCAGGCAGCTCTTTGCCTATGTTTTTTTTCTTTGAAGTGCCTAATGGATAACAGAGTTGGAGTCGTTCATGGTGATCAGGCAACTGGATGTGCCTATTATCTAGCCGAGTTAAAGGATGGTCGACGGGGAGAGAAAGGTAAAGGTGCCTATTATCTAGATCTGAGAGACGACGAAACGAGCCGAAAGAGACTAAAGGTGCACTGGCTGAGCTAATGATTGACATCACAGTCAACAATGACGACCTATCACGGGTTGTAAAGATCGGATCATAGCATAGCTCCCCGATGATGAAAGAACTTACCCGATTTGTCCGACCGAATCTTGACGTGTTTTCATGGACTCACCCTAACATGTGTGAAATCTCACATGCCATTGCGAGCCATGCAATGAATATCGACCTAAGGCATGTCCTGATGAAACAGAAAAGACACGACATGGATTCGAAGAGATCTCCTACTCTCAAAAGGAGGTGGATAGACTTAAAGAAAAGGAGTTTATTAATGATGCCCTCTACGCTTTATGGGTATCTAATATAGTTGTGACGACCCGGAAATTTTAACGAATTAAACTGGAATAATTAATTGTTTTTAAAATAGTTAAAAGTTAATTTTAACTTGAATTCGAAATATAAATATTTACTTGACAATTAATCATTGTATTATATAGTTTAAATCATTGAATTTTATAGTTGAAATTGGGTAAATTATCGAATTTGAGATTCTAATGGCTGTTTAAAATAATTTGAAGGCTTATAAAATCTATAATGAAGATACTGAGGATAATAGAACGGTTGAGATTTAAATTAAAAGTGATTTGTTCAATTTTAATAATATATCATTTAAATCGATATTTAAAAAAAATAGCTTTCCGAGGCACAGTCTCAGAATTCGATGCAACTAGTTCCATTGGGTCTGTAATATTGAAATATTGTCGGATTTCAATTTTCATAACACTGAGAGTTGTCGTGTTGTTGGACGGTATATAAACGCGTCATTAGGAGTTGAGATATTTTGAGGGGAGATAATAAGTTAAGGTAAAATAAAATAAACATGTATCGTCTCCAATACGCCTTCCCTAACCTTATATCTCACCTCCACCCTTCTTTCGTCTTCAGTCAAAAGAAATTTACGAATAACATACAGGAAAAATTTTATAGCCGAGATTCTTTGCTTCCTCTTTTTCGAATTTTCGCATTCGTTTATATAAAAAAAAATATATGGAAGCCGAGCCTCCCTCTTTCCCCTATCTTCAGCATCGAATTCGCGTATAAAGAAAAAGGGGTTCGGCTTGGGAAATTCTCGAATTTGTGAGCAACGAAGATTGGAGCGTCGCGTGGGGGGGGGTGAATCTGGAGATAAGCTCGATCCAGATGAAGGCGACGTGAGGTTGGGGTCGTTCGCGCTGAGCTAGGGTTCGTGACAATTTTGGGGGTGCTCGCGATCTCCGGCTTGGGTACTCGCGCTCGAGCATGCGCGCGTGAAGATAGTTGAACCACTCGAGCTCGAGGCGACGGCTAGGGCATAGGGTTGCTGGAGGGGAGCGACATCGCGACTCGAAGGCGATTTGGAAGGAGGCTCTGTTCAAGTCGGCAGTAAGGATAATCAGATTGCAGGTGAGTATGTTAAAATCTATCTCTAATTCGAGTTATTTTGAATTGATTTTGACGTGTAAAGTAGCAGTAATGTTTGGTCGTATATTAATCAGAATACTTGGTTTAATCAGTTCGAAATTAATTATGAAATTAGAAATGAGATAAAATATATAATATATATTTAATTTGCAATCGAAATGATTAATTAACATTAATTACTTAGAAAAGTAACTAAAGAATTGGTTGATGAATATACAAATGATGGATCATGGTGGAGAGTTTGAATGGTTTATAGATGAAACTAATTTAAGGTAATTAATTTACAAAGTAATTAAGAATGATAAATTGTGAAATTAGTGGGTATAATAACCTAGTGTATTATAATGGTATACTCGCTCGGTGAAGTAATTGGTGTTAATTATTAAATGAAATTGATTGATGGATGGTTTGATAGAAATTATATAATGGTATTAATAAAATATAATTACTTGGTGAAATTAATCAAGAGATTAATTTAGTTGGTTAATAAAGGGATAATGGATTTATTTAATGAAGTAATTTAAAGAATAATTGATTACAGATTGAAATTAATCAGGAATGATTGACATCGGGTGTTGACTTTTAAGAAATTATTTTAGACTAGAATAATTCAAAACATAATTGGAAATCATTAATTTATACAATCAACGATGTAATTAAGGATTGATTAATTAAGACAAATTAATCAAAGTGACCATGAGAAATGAGATAATATAAGTAATTGAGAATTAGAGAAATTAATTATGGTAAATCAATTTGTGCAATAATTAATGATTACTCGTTAATTTGGTAAGAATAAATAACGCAGTGAGATAAATTAAAGATATTCACTTGAATTTAATTGGAAATAATCCAGGGGGATTAATTAAGATGAATAGTGATGGGTTGACAAATAAATTAATTTGGAATGAATTAATGTTAAATGAAGTAATCCAGGTGATTGAGGTTTGAAATTCAATTAGAATCAATTGAATTGATTTGTTTGTGATTAAGTTTGTTATGAATAAATGAATGGCATTGGATGTTTTGAATGTGTTGATATCTCATATGTGAAAGGTTTTGTATTTCATTGGAATAATGTGGGATGGGATAACACGAGTTTCGAAGAGGTCGGAATCGGGTATTGAGAAATACCCTAAACCACTTCGATTTATATAAATTGATTTATGAAATCAATACAATGAAATGAAACGATTTAAGTGAATTGGATTGTCTTATCTAGGTTCGGTACTTAGAAATTTTTATGCGAATATAGCAAATTGTGAACTGGATAAATTGATAAAGGTTACCCGGGTTTATTTAGTTGTTGCTTGGTATTACTTGTTAGTTGGGTTTACTCACGCTGGTTTCCAGCCTGACCCGGGTGTTACTTTGGTGTAATGCTCGGGTCAGACCGAGTATTACAGATTTTCAGGTAGGACGTTCTGGAGCTCAGGAGGCGAGCTGGATGGCTTTATCGTATAGAGTATATCCGTTGTATTTGTATTATTGTTAATCTGAGACATGATAATTGAAAATAAATAATCAGTGACTGTATAAAATGTGAAACTCTGATGTATATTAAATGTGAGCAACTGATATAGTATTCTGTTGTAAACTGTTATTATTTATTATCATATTTTATCCGCTGCGTATGTGTGATGTTGATGTTTCTGTTCTTCTTCTTCTTCTATCTCTTCTTCTTTTTCATAACTATCTGAAATTTTCGGGTTCGAAAATTTCGGGTCGTTACATTTGGTATCAGAGCTGAAGGTTAAGCGAGAACCTTGGCTCTGGTGGGGATTACTCATTAAATAGAGTCCGTAGTACTCTAATATGGGTTGAGTGTATATATATGAGCGCGTACTTGTTATTTTCTTAAATAAAGATTTTAAATGGTTTTAAATAAAAGTAAATTTTGATATATATAGCAATATTTTCTTCTAATAAACATTAAGGTGATTGGTTGTTAAATTATTGAAATTAAATTAAGAAGTAATATAAAATACAACCAAATTAAAAGTGAAATTAATTAAAAATGAAATTCTCGAATTAGAACTCAAAAATTAAATTGATTAAAAACTTTAAATGAACAAAGTTAAATTTGGTTTAAAAAGGTTAAACCAATCTTTGAGAATTTAGCTCGAATTATATGATTCGAGATGGTTTAAATTTGAAGTTGGAATTGAACTCATTCAAATTGAATCCGATTTGAATTAATTGGATTTGGATGGAAGATGTATAAGTTCAAAAATTTAATGGAAGACTTGAATTGGATTGAATTGAAATGATTGAAATTAAAGTGGGTTCAATTGGATGGATACTAGTCCAAAGTAATTAGAATAATCTTGGAATTGTAATTAAAGTGGAATTGGTTTAAAATCGAAAAGGAATTTGAAATATAGATTGTAAATGAAATTTATAAATTGAAATAAACTTCATAAATAAATGAGATTATAATTTGAAATAGAATTTCAGAGAATATTTGAAATAGAGTAAGATGGAAATTCCAGAGTAATGTTTAAATATGAATTTGATGGATTGGGAGTTTGGAATTTTGGGAAAAATTAAAATTCATTTGGGTTTGAAAGTGATTTCCAAATGTTTTGGAGAAATAATAGTATTATTTCAAACATATGTTTGTGTTGAGTTTGGAATCTTGGAGATTTGAAATTCAAAATATTGGAAATGTTTTTTTTAAAGAGATAAAAGCATTGAACTCTTTTGGTCACTGGAAAATGACGCCGATGATGACTGCAGCATCATCGATGTTTATTTTCGAGTTTCTAAAGGAGAAATTGCTACCAAAATGTTTTTAATTGGAATTATTTGTGAACTGGGTTTAGATTTGAAATTCAAAGGGATAAATGAATTTACCAAAGAAATTTTGGATATAGTTGAATACTAGGGTGATATTGAAATTTTGGAAATTTGTTTAAATTCTGGGATCTTGATAAAAT
This sequence comes from Allium cepa, assembly GCA_030765085.1. NCBI lineage: Eukaryota > Viridiplantae > Streptophyta > Magnoliopsida > Asparagales > Amaryllidaceae > Allium > Allium cepa. Next base: position 212,548,829 of record CM060945.1, read on the forward strand.
GTTCATAAAAAAAAAGGGGTTGAAATGAAGAATTGGACTCAGAAATTTGAGATTTGTTGAAAAACTTTAAATAAAAGTTAATTGGGTTTAAAAATTTAAATCAACCTTTGAGAATTTAACTCGAATTTATATAATTCGAGGTAGTTTAAAATTCAAGATTGAAATTGAATTAGTTCAAAATTTAATTTGGTTTGGAGTAATTGGGTTGGTGATTGAAAATATATAAGTTTAAAAATTTTAAATGGGAAATTGGAATGGATTAAATTGAAGTGACTTGGATTCTGAAATTAAATTGATAATAATCCAAATTGATTGGAATAAGATGAAATTATAATTAAAATTGAACAGGATTAAAATCAATTAGAATTTGATTTAAATTTGGGAAGGAATCAAGATTGATTCAACTTGAATTGGGAATTAATCAAGTCCAATGGAATTTGGAGTTATTAGTATAGAAATTGGGTCGATTTAGATGGAAATTTAAATCGAATTGTTGGGGAAGTGAACAGTTTTGACTCTGAACTATTTTTAATTTAATTGTTTTGATGTAAACTTATTTTTTTCCAAGCTTTTAAATATATACTACTTTTCTTTCTTAAAGCCAAATTATTTTATACTTGTTTTACCATTATTTTGGAGCTATTTGACTATCTTTCAACTGTTTTCTAAATTTATTACTATATTTCAACCATGTTACAAATTAATTACTATTTAAAAACTATTTTGCAATTATCTAAAATTTCTATGACTATTTAACTATTTCTCAACTATTTTATAATTATTTAACTATTTTACAATTATTTTGAAAATTATTGATTATTTTTCAACTACTTATTTATTTTCAAAATTTTCAAGGCTATTTTTCTAAATTGGTCGGAGTTTAAACTGTTATTGATTAAGTACCCAACTGAGATAAAGATTGAGGAAATATTCCAAATGGGAATAAGGGCAAATGTGAATAAGTGAATGTGAATAGAAAGGAAATTGATATTGGAAAGAGTAATCAAATTTGAATATTTGCTTTTGGGTAAACAAAGTTATATCTTTGTAGATATATATATTCTTCCCTTGTTGAATCTATTGTTGGAAGAAAAGAATTTTGGAAGTGTTTGAAGTATAAAAAGGAGTTTTATACAAGTTTGAAAGGATCCAAAGTTTTAAATTTTTTTTTATATATCTGTATATATAAAGGATCTTATGAGGATTTTGAAAAAGGTTTTGGAAACCTTTGGATTTGGAAAGGCTTTTGATTTTTGGGTAAAATCAATATTGAATTTGGAAAGCCTAGTTTGAGAATTATCGATTTTGGAAATAATCGATTTTGTGTAAAAGAGCTTTGATAAAATTCATACTAGGTGTATGATTTGAAAGATACTATATGTGTATAGTATAAAGTGTTTTGATGATAGCTCTGGGGAAAAAGGCGCTCCCTTAGAATGGACTTCTCAGGAGTGCCACTGGGTGGCGCTGCCTTGAGCCCCAAAGGGGGGTTCTAAAGTTGATCCTGTGAGGAGTCCGGACAAAACTAGTTCCTGAGGATTATGAGTTGAGTTACCATAGCGTAAGTCGTGTGTGCCGCGGAGAGCCTGCAGTTACATGGACTTTTGTTGTGACTGCAACGTAACCCAGGATGTAACTGCGACCTATGGTAACATTGCGAAAGTCGTGTGTGCTGCTGAGAGCCAACAGTCTGCGTTTGAGTTTATCTCGGTAGACTGCGACTTATGTAGGAGTGGAGAAGTTTCATTTCGTCAGCGAAAATCAGAGGCCGCTGAGAGCCTGCAGTTACATGGACTTTTGCTGCGACGGCAACGTAACCCTGGATGTAACTGTGATATGTTGTGTGGGATCCATGGCGTAATCGAGAGGCCGCGGAGAGCCTGCAGTTACATGGACTTTTGTTGTGACTGCAACGTAACCCTGGTATGTAACTGTGACCATGGATGGGGGTGATGATTTTTAGAGCATTGTCACCAAAGATATTTCCTCTATTTCAAAATGCTTTCAATATTTTTCAATAAAATTATTTTCCAAATATTTTCACTGGGTGTTGAAAACAGGTTTACCAAGTACTTATAGATTTTCGGTCCCACGCCTGATCAACGTATGACTGAATTTCTGTGAGAACAAGGATGGACTGGTTGAGACATCGAGTTATAAGAAATATTTTTATAAAAAGCTATTTTTAATTGTATTACCTGAATTTGAAGGCATTTCTAAATTTAAAAAAAAGGGGAATCCAAAATAGAATTATAAAATAAAAATTGGACTCGGGAAACATTTAAATGATGTGATTTTTGTAATAAAATCGAATTTTGGTATAAAATTGGAAGTAAGCTAATGCGCTAAATAATTGTTTGATAGAGTATGTTAATAAAAATTTAACCCGGATAACTAAAATGGATTGTAAGTAGATAATGAGGTTTGGAAATGAATTCGAGTTATAAATAGAATTTGACTTGGGTTTGATAATGAATTAAATAAGAGGAGATATTGTAAAATAAAAATGAAATAGAGTTGGATTGAAAAATGTGATGGTTTGAATTGCAAATAAAATCCAAGTGTGATTTGAATAATATTTAAGGAAATTTGCAAGCAAATTTGATATGATGGAAATGTTGTCAAATGAAATGAAGTGAATTATAATAAAAATGGTTTGAATTGCAACAAACAAATTTCAAGTAAATAGAAATAAATTGAGAATGACCTTATATTGATAAAATAAATTCGATAACGAATTAAGTAAGTAAATTAAAATTTTTAAAGGGGTAAATTAAGTTGAATAATAAATGGATGAAGTCTGGTTGAATAAAAACTAAATCAAAATTGTGATTGGATTTGGACTATCAGACTGAACTTAAATTTATTGGTATATTAATTTGAAGAATAAATGAGTTATATTTGTGCTTGAATATTATTCTGATAAATTGAAAGGGTGAATTAACATTAAAATTAAAATTAAAGGGGATGGGCTAACTAAGTTAATGGAATTTGATTAAATGAGAATCAAATCGAAGAAACTTAAGTTTGGTCTTGAAATAAACTAAAATAAATTCACTTAAGTTTAGAATGTATGGAAGTTTGACTTCGAATAAGGATAAAAGCCCATTAAATAAAAGCTTGGGTTAAATTAAATTGGAAATGGTTATTAATTTATAAGTATTGAATGTGCCAAGTTTAATAAATTGTTTGAATGGAACAATTGCGGAAATGAAATGGACTTAAGTTGTGAGGCGTATTAAATTGAAGTGAAATTACTTAAATAAAAGCTTGAAGGATTAGTAGTACACAAGCATGGAATGTGTCGAGCTAACTAAAATGATTATGAATAAATTAAAATGGAATTGAATTAAATAAAATTGAGTTGGAATCAATTTTAATTGGTTATAAAACTTAAAATAACTATTATTTCTCATGGATATCATCAATTTGTGTAAAAAAAAAAATTGAGTGTCGTTTGTCGTAAACAGGATTTAATTAAATGCTATGAATTAGTGGAAGCGATATAATTGATTTTTGAATCATTTGAAGTGAATATGAGATTGTTTTGCTTAAAATGAGTTGAATGCAAGTAATTGTGTGTAAACCATTAAAATTGAATAAAAAGGCATATAAATTTGGTTGGAAACAATTAGATGTGCTTTAAAACATATAAGTGCTTATTGGAAGTGTTTGGTGCTTGTTATTTATGTAATGCTTATGTTTAGCTATTTAAAGTAAATGAAATGCTAATAAATTTTCTATATATGACATTTACATATTTAAATTGAGTAAGTACAGGTACAGGGAAGCCGTTTGGCTATTGTGGGGTATGCTAATTGCTAAAATAAATAAGCTGATTGCTTAAATGCTAAATAAGGTACGCCTACGCAATAAAAATAGGAAATATGAACTGTTTTTGCTTTTTCCGACCGGGTGGGTCGATGTATACATATTTATATCTCTTGTCAAATTGCAAAAGCTCCTTCGTACAAAGGAGACTCTGCCAAAATTTTCTGAAAATTTTGGGAGTTAGAAAATTTTGGAAAATTTTGGTTAACGGTAAAACAATTTCAAATGGGAAACATAAAATAAACTAGTAAATGAAACTAATATGAATCAGTTTAAATGAAAGATATAACTCCATATTAGAAATCGAAAACAAATTGAATTCATATGGGGATGGGAAAAACTAAATTGAATAGAAGTAAATGTGAAAGCTTCCGTAAGAAAATGAATTCAGTGATTTGAAAGGTTGCGATTGGATATTGTTAGTAAATGGTATATGCAGGTGTTCTAAAGGAAAAAGGAAATTGGATTTGATTCTAAAAGATAAATTTGAATTGCCCGACTGAAAGGTACGTATTGTGATTCTGTATGATATTGGATTGGGTTTTTGATGTAGCCACTTGGCTTTTGTTTTCTTTTGGTATTTGGGAGCCCGTAGAGGCCTTTTGTAGTTGTACCGAGCTAGCCGCGCAAAGGAAACGCTGGCAAAATTTTTCGGGAATTTAGGGAGTTAGAAAAATTTTGAGGGAATTTTGATAATTCAAAATTAGGTTTTAAAATTGAAATTTAAATAATTGAGAAGAGGGAATTGTTTGATACTATAGAATGTTTTGGGGAGTTGGTTAAAGGTGATAGTGGGTCTTTAATAAAGGATAGTTGATAGGATGTTGAATTGTGAGTTTTGGGAATAGTAAACGGGTATCAGACCATTCTTCCTATCTAGTAATTTCGGGGACGAAATTCTTTTAAGGGGGGAAGAATGTGACGACCCGGAAATTTTAACGAATTAAATTGGAATAATTAATTGTTTTTAAAATAGTTAAAAGTTAATTTTAACTTGAATTCGAAATATAAATATTTACTTGACAATTAATCATTGTATTATATAGTTTAAATCATTGAATTTAATAGTTGAAATTGGGTAAATTATCGAATTTGAGATTCTAATGGCTGTTTAAAATGATTTGAAGGCTTATAAAATCTATAATGAAGATACTGAGGATAATAGAACGGTTGAGATTTAAATTAAAAGTGATTTGTTCAATTTTAATAATATATCATTTAAATCGATATTTAAAAAAAATAGCTTTCCGAGGCACAGTCTCAGAATTCGATGCAACTAGTTCCATTGGGTCTGTAATATTGAAATATTGTCGGATTTCAATTTTCATAACACTGAGAGTTGTCGTGTTGTTGGACGGTATATAAACGCGTCATTAGGAGTTGAGATATTTTGAGGGGAGATAATAAGTTAAGGTAAAATAAAATAAACATGTATCGTCTCCAATACGCCTTCCCTAACCTTATATCTCACCTCCACCCTTCTTTCGTCTTCAGTTAAAAGAAATTTACGAATAACATACAGGAAAAATTTTATAGCCGAGATTCTTTGCTTCCTCTTTTTCGAATTTTCGCATTCGTTTATATAAAAAAAAAATATGGAAGCCGAGCCTCCCTCTTTCCCCTATCTTCAGCATCGAATTCGTGTATAAAGAAAAAGGGGTTCGGCTTGGGAAATTCTCGAATTTGTGAGCAACGAAGATTGAAGCGTCGCGTGGGGGGGGGGGGAATCTGGAGATAAGCTCGATCCAGACGAAGGCGACGTGAGGTTGGGGTCGTTCGCGCTGAGCTAGGGTTCGTGACAATTTTGGGGGTGCTCGCGATCTCCGGCTTGGGTACTCGCGCTCGAGCATGCGCGCGTGAAGATAGTTGAACCACTCGAGCTCGAGGCGACGGCTAGGGCATAGGGTTGCTGGAGGGGAGCGACATCGCGACTCGAAGGCGATTTGGAAGGAGGCTCTGTTCAAGTCGGCAGTAAGGATAATCAGATTGCAGGTGAGTATGTTAAAATCTATCTCTAATTCGAGTTATTTTGAATTGATTTTGACGTGTAAAGTAGCAGTAATGTTTGGTCGTATATTAATCAGAATACTTGGTTTAATCAGTTCGAAATTAATTATGAAATTAGAAATGAGATAAAATATATAATATATATTTAATTTGCAATCGAAGTGATTAATTAACATTAATTACTTAGAAAAGTAACTAAAGAATTGGTTGATGAATATACAAATGATGGATCATGGTGGAGAGTTTGAATGGTTTATAGATGAAACTAATTTAAGGTAATTAATTTACAAAGTAATTAAGAATGATAAATTGTGAAATTAGTGGGTATAATAACCTAGTGTATTATAATGGTATACTCGCTCGGTGAAGTAATTGGTGTTAATTATTAAATGAAATTGATTGATGGATGGTTTGATAGAAATTATATAATGGTATTAATAAAATATAATTACTTGGTGAAATTAATCAAGAGATTAATTTAGTTGGTTAATAAAGGGATAATGGATTTATTTAATGAAGTAATTTAAAGAATAATTGATTACAGATTGAAATTAATCAGGAATGATTGACATCGGGTGTTGACTTTTAAGAAATTATTTTAGACTAGAATAATTCAAAACATAATTGGAAATCATTAATTTATACAATCAACGATGTAATTAAGGATTGATTAATTAAGACAAATTAATCAAAGTGACCATGAGAAATGAGATAATATAAGTAATTGAGAATTAGAGAAATTAATTATGGTAAATCAATTTGTGAAATAATTAATGATTACTCGTTAATTTGGTAAGAATAAATAACGCTGTGAGATAAATTAAAGATATTCACTTGAATTTAATTGGAAATAATCCAGGGGGATTAATTAAGATGAATAATGATGGGTTGACAAATAAATTAATTTGGAATGAATTAATGTTAAATGAAGTAATCCAGGTGATTGAGGTTTGAAATTCAATTAGAATCAATTGAATTGATTTGTTTGTGATTAAGTTTGTTATGAATAAATGAATGGCATTGGATGTTTTGAATGTGTTGTTATCTCATATGTGAAAGGTTGTGTATTTCATTGGAATAATGTGGGATGGGATAACACGAGTTTCGAAGAGGTCGGAATCGGGTATTGAGAAATACCCTAAACCACTTCGATTTATATAAATTGATTTATGAAATCAATACGATGAAATGAAACGATTTAAGTGAATTGGATTGTCTTATCTAGGTTCGGTACTTAGAAATTTTTATGCGAATATAGCAAATTGTGAACTGGATAAATTGATAAAGGTTACCCGGGTTTATTTAGTTGTTGCTTGGTATTACTTGTTAGTTGGGTTTACTCACGCTGGTTTCCAGCCTGACCCGGGTGTTACTTTGGTGTAATGCTCGGGTCAGACCGAGTATTACAGATTTTCAGGTAGGACGTTCTGGAGCTCAGGAGGCGAGCTGGATGGCTTTATCGTATAGAGTATATCCGTTGTATTTGTATTATTGTTAATCTGAGACATGATAATTGAAAATAAATATCCAGTGACTGTATAAAATGTGAAACTCTGATGTATATTAAATGTGATCAACTGATATAGTATTCTGTTGTAAACTGTTATTATTTATTATTATATTTTATCCGCTGCGTATGTGTGATGTTGATGTTTCTGTTCTTCTTCTTCTTCTATCTCTTCTTCTTTTTCATAACTATCTGAAATTTTCGGGTTCGAAAATTTCGGGTCGTTACAATAGTGCTTGTGAAAAAGGCAAACAAGAAATAGAGAACACGCGTTGATTATTCAGACATAAATAAAGCATGTCCAAAAGACAATTTTCCCCTTCCGAGGATCGACCTGCTGGTGGACTCAACCGCAGGACACAAATTGCTATCTTTCATGGATGCATACTCGGGATATAACTAAATTCCGATGCACATTTCCGATCAAGGGCACACCATTTTACTACCAGTATTCGATTGTACTACTATGTGGTGATGTCATTAGGACTATAGAATGCAGGAGCAACTTACTAGCGCTTAGTCAATGGGATGTTTAAATGTCAAATTGGAAAAACGATGGAAGTATATATGGATGATATGCTTGCGAAGTCACGACGATCAAGCATCCACATTAGATACTTGGCAGAAATTTTTGGCATCCTTCCACATTACAAGATGAAAATTAATCCTTTGAAGTGTTTTGTTGGCGTAGCATCAGGGAAGTTCTTCGGTTTTATTGTTAATGCCTGTAGAATCGAAGCAAATCCTTAGAAGATTCAAGCTATCTGCGATATCCAAGTGCTAAAAACTATCAAACAAGTGCAAAGTCTAAAAGGGAAGGTTGCTGCTTTAAGACGATTAATTACCAGTGCTACGACAATTCCATTCCTTTCTTTGATATGATTAGGAAAGGAAAAAGAAACTTGGAATGGAGACTGGATTGTAAAGACGCATTTCAAGGTTTGGTGAATCATTTGGAAAGACCCCCAATTTTGTCAAAGCCGGTGGATCATGAAGATTTATACATTTTTTGGCCGTGTCGCTACATGCTATAAGTTTCGCATCACTTTTTGAGGAGAGCCGAATTCAGAGATAGGTTTATTACATCAGTAAGCGATTCATGGAAGATGAAAGGAATTATCCGAAATTAGAAAAACTGGCATACTGCTTGCTGATTGCATCATGGAAGCTCCGCCTATACTTCCAAGCACACCCGATCATTGTTTGCACCAACCAACCGTTACGGCTGGTCCTGCAGCGACCTGAGACATCAAAAATATTACTCAAGTGGAATATCAAGCTTAATCAATTCGGTACCACTTATATCCTCTGGAGGGCTATCCACGGTCAGACATTGGAAAATTATATAGCAGAATTCACTAAGCATGATGACTCCTCGGAGAGCAGCAAAATCCCTACCATGAGTTGGAAATTATATAATGTTGGAGCATCCAATGATCATTGTTCTAGAGCTGGAATTGTGCCTATAACACCTGAAAAACGGTCAATTTTCTATGCTTTAAAGCTTGATTTCCCTGCAACATACAATGAAGCCGAGTATGGTACGCTCATTGCTAGACTTAAGCTCACCAAAGAATTAGGAATAAAGTCTCTTGAAATCTTTTGTGATTCACAGTTAGTAGTATACCAAGTCAAGGGAGGTTATCAAGCTAAAGGACAACGATTACTCCATATCTTACCCAAGTTCAAGAGTTGCTGATTGAATTTGAGTACTATGACATTTCGCATATTCTATGGGATCAAAACTGAGAGGTTGATTCATTGGCAAAGTTTGCTAGCACCAGGGATGCATAAAAGATGGACTTAATTCTGGTCGAAGTATTAAATGCCTCGAGTATAAACTAGATAGAAATCGACTGGGTACTACAGGCGGAGCTTAAGAGGGAATTGTGGATGACTCCGATTAAAAACTATTTGCTACAGGGAGACCTACCTGAACAAAGGAATGAAAAGCAACAAATCCTTTGTAAAGCTTCGTGCTATATCATGGAAGAAGGAGTTCTACACAGAAAGGGTTTTTCTGTTCCCCTACTCCTATGTATCACTCATGATGAGATAAAATGGTTCCTAAAATAAATTCATAAAGGAGAATGTGGCGATCAAACTTGCTGGCAAACTCTAGCAAAGAAAATACTCTATTACGGGTATTATTAGCTGGCCATTAATCGAGAGGCTGAGGATTATGTAAGGCAGTGTGATAAGTGCCAGATATATGCAAAAGTTTCAAAATTTCCGCCAACTGAAATTACATAAATGGTCAGCCTATGGCCGTTTTCCATGTGAGGTATAGATATTATCGGTTCCTTACTGATCTCTAAAATTGGTGCAAAGTATGATATTGTCGCAGTTGATTACTTCACTAACTAGGCTAAAGCGAAACCCTTGGCCATGATCATAACTAAGAAAGCAATCAGTTACAATGTTTGGAACATCATCTGTTGCTTTGGTCTTCTAAAAACTATTGTAACAGACAATGGGACTCAATTCGATAATGTCGATTTCAAAGACTTCTACCATCAGCATCTTATTGAAAAGAGGTTTGCAGTACTTGCTTACCCCCAAGTGAATGGACAAGTTGAAGCTGTGAAAAAAAATCATAAAGTCCATTCTGAAGAAGCGTTTGGAAAAGGCTAGAGGCAAGTGGGTGGATGAACTCCTGATAGAATTATGGGCTTATAGGACCACCCTCAAGTCCACGGCTGGCCATACTCCATTCGCCCTCGCTTATGGTTTGACGCTGTTATTCTTGTTGAACTTAAAGTTTCTTCTCATCGTGTAACTTATTACAATTCCATAACAAACAAAGATATCCTTTTGGAATCTCTAGACTTTATAGATGAGAAACGTGAGGAAGTTGATTTAAAGGCGGCAGCAACACACCGACACCGAGTTAACTGATACTACAACACCAAAGTCCAACCTAGAACCATTGAGATTGTTGATCTCATCTTAAAATGGATTTTTCCTGCCCCATCACATATGAATCCAACCTTGGAAGGATCGTATGTCATCAACCGGAGGCTTGAAGAGGGAACCTTCAAGCTAGCGACTATTGTGGCATCACACTCCCAAGGGAGTGGAATAGCGAACACTATATATATATATATATATATATATATATATATATGTATGTATGTATGTACTACTATATATAATATCACATCCAGACAGATAATAAATCATCAATTCAAGCAATCAATCAAATATTTTAAATTTAAACTATTTAAGTTAACGGTAATCCAAATGAGTGAGATTAACTCACCTTTGATTTTTAAATTTGCAGTCCGATCCAAACCGGCTGGTCTCTCCACAATTTCAGACCTTGTATAAACATTTATAGTTTATTAACATTTGACTTGATCGAACAATTAATTATTATTTATCGTTTAATTTTAACTTATTATTTGATTTAAACTAAGAATTTTCCTTTGAGACTACACATACACTAATAGTGTTAAATTATAGATTTCAAAAATCTAACTTTTATAAATTCCTTAAACAATTTAAAATACCTATATATAATTTTTTTCCCAAACCTTATCTATATACATTTCTTCATTTATTATATATATTAAAATAAAACATGTATATGTATATATATATTTCTATATATATATATATATTAACTGAATGCTAAATAATTCCAAAATAGTTTAAAACTAAAATATTATATTTATAAGTTCGTTTCCTTCAAAATTAAAATACAAATTAAATTTAAAAAAACAACAGAGGAAGCCCATACCCGAAGAAAACACAGCTGTATGCCACCATTTCCCAATGACCCTTCGAACCAACCCACCACCACATCACTCGAGTCTCCAACGAAAACGCCCCTTCCATGCCTCGAACTATTACAGACCGATTGATTAGATCGCAACCACCACACGGCCACTCCATCGCAAATCGAACAACGCTCCGTCGAACTCGAACATGCATGCCCAAATCCACGTGGCCCAACTTCCTCGACCCAACTCCAAACACTAAGAAATTTGAAATCTATTAATAATACAATATTACGGATTCAATGGAACAGTTTTCATCAAATTCCGAGACTGTGCCTTGGAAGGCTATTTTTAAATATTAATTTGAACAATATATTTTTAAAACTGAACAAACCACTTTTAAAATCAAATTTAAAGCTTTTCTTATCTTCAGTATAATCAATATAAATTTTTACAAGCTTTTGAAATATTTTTAACCAGCTTAAAACCAAGATTCACTATTTCAACCAGTTTCCAATTATTTAATTCAATAATTTAATTTCCAAATAAACAGTGATATTTGAAATTCAAGTTAAACTAACTTTCAAATATTTAAAATCAATTAAATATTCTAATTTCAAATATCTAATATTTCTAGGTCGTCACAGAATCTCACTGTTTGATGGGACCGACATAACTCCAAAGCGATTGAGATTCGACCGGTCGCTTATTGAATCAAACCCCATTCTTCAGAATAGAATAACTAATTAAAGAAAACAAAACTCTACAGTTTGCCAAATAACTCACATCCCTACAGTATGGATAGGAGCACAATTGCTAAATGGGTTTGACCAACCACCTATGAAATGACTATCGTCGTCAAAGTACGGATACGAGTTTAAAAGAAATAGAAAGGTATGACCTGACCACCCACTAATTAACTCTTATCCCTAGAGTGCGGATATGATTATAAACAAATAGATTAGTGTGGTTCGACCGCTCACTATTCCATAAGGCCTGAAACTGACAAAAGGAGTGTAAAACCACTAAGGATGGAGTTTGACCATCCACAAGCTAACTCTGCTAATATGAGACTAGGGGTAGGAGTATAATACTCAAACCGCTAAATTCGACAACATAACACTTAGGCTCGATCCCAATGTTTGAAACGACTCGAGCCCACGACCTCAGGGAGGCCTTGGGGTGGATAAATCGAATCAATATCCGATCCAACGAGCAATGAATCACAAATACATTAAATGAAAAACGTCATAGCTTGATCGTTTAAAAAAGAGTATATAAGAATTCTACACAAAAATTAAATAATTCTTATTCACACTAAACTTGCTGTTAACAATACAAGTTTATCCCAAACGAGAAGTAAAAGTTGGGGTTGTACCTAAACAAAAAAGACCAATGAAAAGAAAAAGTAGCTAACTTAGCCATTTACACATCACACCAACCCAAAAATTATTTATTGGACTTCCTTTATTCTTTTCTCGGGAGTGGATCCTTCCAAACTGCTACTCGATCCTCTCTTCGACCCTTTTCCACCTCGGCTTCTCTTTGAAGAAATATCTTCAATTATGTGGACCGAGGCGGCATCATTTTTAGAACTAGGAGGGACCGAGGCACTCTCAACACTAGAGGCGGAGGGGACCTCAACTTAAGGAATTATCCTACCAAGTTAGGTCATTTGGAGCGGGATAGTAATCGGCTCATTGAAATCCAAATCAACGGGCTGAGTGTTTGCCTTCTTTTTCAATAATTCTTCCTTCTCAACATGGTCTTTCATGCTAGGCTCATCACTAGGGTTGGAAGGGCCCATGATTACAACATGCTTGTCAAAGGGAATTTCATGGTGTGGATCGCTTCCTTCCTTGAACAAAAAATGCCTCCATGAATTGATCATCAATAATAAACATTTCTTCTTGAGCACCCTGAGTAGCAGTCGTAGTTGTAACTTTAATGGATTCTATAATTGCCTCTTGTGATACCAATTGAGGCTCTTACAAGGGAAGAGAAAAAACACCTGACAAATTTAAAGATGAGAAAAATAGGAAAAAAGATTAGAAATATCAACTGATAACACCCTAACTTTTTGAAATATTGAAAATGTCGATGAAATACCTTCCTCAGTGTGGTTCCCAAGTTGAGCCGAAATATCCTCAAAACTGTGTTCAAGAATTCGAGAAAGCAGAGGCTTGTCCGGATCATACCCGAGGATAATTGAAGAATCTACCATGGAACTAGGGATAGCCTGGGATGTTGGGGGCAACTCATTTGTAACATTAGGTTGTGCCGAGCCGAATTCTTCACCCACTCCATGTGAAGAAGTAGCAATGGATTTTTTTTGAAGTGTAAGCTGGATATCATGCAATGTTTTGTGCTCATCGCTCAATAGCATTTCACTTTCAAGCCTAGACAGGTCGATTTCCTCGGTTTAAGGAGTCTCTTTTATTCTATAATAAAAATTCCCACGCACACTAGAGCTGGATAATCATCACCAAGCCATATTAAATTTCTATGCTTGAGAATGTTGGCTTTGTAAATAATAAGAAGAGGTTCGAGCTTTTTTTTTACCCCTTCGCTAACCTTATCCTGGGTAGCTTCTACTTCATGCTGAATAAGTGTGTCATTGATATTTTTGGCCCTTTTAAGGGCCGTGTCTCTCTCTCTCTCAGGTATAACATTCACCAGCTCATCACAAGCATCTTGATCGATTTTTTGAGCTTGTTTGAGTATTAGAGCTTAGCATCAGATTCATTACTTCGAGTTGTATCTCTCTTGAGTGTTATTTCCTTATTTTGATTATACAACTTCTAGACCATATCAAGATGATTGAATTTCATCTCCTCCACGGATTTGATGGCACCATTAGATTTTCCCTTGGCCTTTACTAGGTAGGTCCTAAAAGCCTCTCACTATTTGTCAAAGGATCGATAATTCTTTTATTCTGAGCTTCCTGGTGTTTTAACTTTTCAATTTCCGCTGCACACTCGAAAGATACATTCGACATTTTCTCTGTTGCCTTCATCCATTCCCGGTACAGCTTGTGGATATATGTGACATAGTCAATATTCATTTTCTAGACATAGTCTAGGACCCACTTCAGTTATGAGGGAAATGGAACCCTTCAAGCATAGATTTGAAAACTTTTCTTTAATTTGTACCATGCGAGCAACTGGATCGACCATAGGACCTTCAGTAGCGGTTTCAACTTCCGTATTTTCCTTGCAGAGTCTTTGGGTAGCAACATGTTCACTATGGTGATGATGATCATTTGACTGTTGAGAGTGAGAAGGAACCAGAAGGCTGTGGAGGAACCGAAACAGGAAGAGGACCATTAGAAGGATCGATAGGTAGATCTCGACAATCAATTGGCTTATCATAACCCTTTGGAGGAGGGTATCTCAAACTTGATCGATGCTTATCTTGGGATGGCTTATCCCTATCATCTATATCTTGATGACCATGGTCCTGATCGGAGCAATAACTGGAATCATAATACTCTCGACTACCACCTTGGTGGTAAGAGCTAGAGCGTGAACCAGAAGATTGGTGGTATTTATCCCGAAGGGAATCAAACATGTTCCTTTTCTTCACCTTCGTTCCTGCAAAGTAAAACAGAATTTAATCAACTTTAAACATTAAAGAACACAAGTCGAGCAAAATGCAATGTTGAGGGGTGCAAGTGTGTGCAAGTGTCCTTGTGTTACCCCCTGACAAACCAAGTGCGGGATCTTTTCTCATTGAAGTTACTCTCCCCTAAATGTTGGAACCTTAGTGCAAGCTTGGGTGGGAGATTCCAACTCACCGATACTCATGTTAGTAAAGTGGAAAGCATCAAGGTCATGCGGTATTGGTAGACCAGACAAAGAATCAAGCGGCAGACTTGAAAGCTCTAACGGTTGAGAAGAAGATTGATCTTGAATGATCTTGGGAGCATCGGTGACTTGAGTTGATCAGAAAGACAACTTTCTGGAAATTTGTAAATATATGTTTTCTTTTTTCTCCCATCGAGAACCGAGGGCTATGTGGTCTGAGAGGATCTGACCTTGATTACAAGACTAGATTCATCACTATTGCAACTGGGCATATCTCCTTCGGCACCAATACCAGTAAATTCCTTAGCACCCTGGCTAGGGGCAAGATGGGATCGATTCGATTGTTTCATTGACTGACTGCAGCCCATGGTCTTATCCTTATTGTTTAAGCGACTTTTGTTTGCCCTACAGTGAGGCCCTCTTCTATCAAATAAAAAGTAACAAGGTATTCTTCCATAAGAAGATATTCGATGTTCTTATCTTCAGGCGATGCATTTTTTGAAGTTGTAATGGCCTCCTCATAAAGATTACCGCTAGGCTAAGTGACGGTGCCTGCAAAATGAATTACCTAGTCAAGAATATGACCTAAATATCAGGTTTCCATGCTAATATAAAGCTAGTAGATAACACTTACGTCTTCCCAGCTATTATCGAGCGAAACCAGGGGGACAACGGACGAAGAACCACTTGCTTTTAAAGGTGCTTAATTTGTTCCATGTGCTGGCTAGAATCTGTCATCTCTTTGCCAACTCAAAATGTAAATGAAAGACTCCATGTTCGTCGTTTGAAAGAGAATATGAACCAATGTCATTAATGGTCGGAGGATGATGCAAGAACTCCACACATACAATATAAGTACAATTGAGAAGAGCGTAGCCATTCGGTTGAAGCTACTGGAGCTATCCTTAAAAAATAAATAATTTCCTGAATGTATGGGTTAAATGGTGGGATGCATCTAGCCCAGCACATGATCCTATTGCATGGCGTATATCCTTCTAAGGGTCTATGAGCCCTATCATCATGCGACGAAACTAGCACATCGTCAGAGGGAATTTCGTGCCTTAGGCGGATTTGGCGAAAAGAATCTTCCTTAAGTTTAGAGGCTATGGAATCAACAGGCTTGTCCAGAATAACTGCATCCTCTAGAGTATCGAAAGCAGGATCGACAACTTCTGCCAGAAGAATGGGAAATTCATTATAAAGATCAAATTAAGGGCCTAGGCTTTTCGGTTGTTCTAAATAATGACTAGAGGATGGATTATCAAACTTAGTTGCAGAACTTAATTCTACGTCAAGATTGTCCTGTTAAGAAGATGATCCAGCTGGCATAGCTGTAAAATGCCAGAACGTCTAGAACCCATTGCTATTTAACTTAGTAAAAATCGTGATTAGATAAAGTAACCTTTGCCCCTTGGTGCCTAGTGCGTGCTAATGTGTTGTGGTAAACTGCTATGTAATGTCGTAATAAGTTGTAAAAACCTAAAGAAGGAAAAGACGACGAGTCTTCGAGGTTCGACCGGAGAGACCATCATTCCTGACTGTCTCTACCATTACTATGTCATTAGAGAACGACGCAGTTTAAGTATCACTATCTACTGTCAGCAAGTAAAAGTTCAATTTTTATGTTCAGATCATGGATGAGCTTCAAGAGGATGATCAAACGCATTGGTTCGTGTCAAAGTTCAAATGTCATTTATTACCGAAAATGTAGTTCAAATTCTGTATAAGTCATACGCGCTTACTTAAATATGCAAGGTTGAAGCTAATCTTTAAACTCAAACTCAATTGTTTGGATTCCATTTTTGGATTCTGATAGATGACAACCGATCGTTCAACCTAGTCAAATATGCTAATCGTTCACCCTATCCATTTCATCTGAATGTTTGCACCACCCAATAGTTCAATCATTCAGTCTAGTATTCCTACTGATTGTTCCTAAACCCTGTCAATACCGATTGTTTATGACCAGCTCATTCTCATCGATCGTTCAAAATTTTCCATGTTCACCAATTATTCTACTTAACTTTTTATATCGATCGTTATCTCTACACCATCAATCGATCATACCACTCTTTCCTTTCTGCCTCAAAACCCTCCAACTCCAAAGCACCATCGATTGTTCAAAGACAATCGTTAAACATCCAAACTTCAACGTCACTCCATAATGATTTATACACAATCACCCTCATTCACTCTAGAGTCGTCTGAGTCCAAAGTTTTACTGATCGTCCAAGACTGATCATCATGCATCGATTGAATCATTTTCTTTACTCAACAATTTCATTTTTTTCCAAATCCCATCCTCTCCAACTTGATTCAGATCGAGCGACTTCACCAACTAAACTAACCTATACAAGATCAACACTCAAAGTCTCGTACTCAAATCACAAAGTGTATATGGATTGACCTACCTAAATTGAGGTCTGAAGAAGAGAAATGGATTCGAATTCAGGGTCGAGTGAGACATAGAGGAATTAGAACGATAATGATTCATGAGGAGGGATTGATTTAGACAAACGGATTATTCCTGAATCGGTAGGAGAAGAAGATGGAGCAATATGTTTATCCTTCTTTAATCTCAAATGGAAACAATACGAAAAGAATGAGGGAAATAAAGGAAATGACTAAGTTTAGGGGCCTATATACGAAGAGTATGTGCCGCTCGTACCTTGCCAAGTTGAAGTCGTGATCGATTAGGTTGCGTTCTCTATACCGATCATTCCACTCAAGTTCAATGCCGGTCATTTTAAAATGATCCAAAATCCAGCATGCCCATGAACGATCGGACAAAAAGAAAAGAAAAGAAAGTTAAGGGCAATATAATGAAGGAATAACAATTGGTAGTGAGCATTTTTCATAAAAACATGTGTGTGTCTATATATATATATATATATATATATATATATATATATATATATATATAATAACCAATGGCAAGGGTTTTACATAAAAATTAAAAACTTGACAACTACCTATGAATGTGCAACCATGATCAGGAGTCAGGTACAAATATGTTTACGCAATAGCATACGTTTCAAACTATAATTTTTTGAAATCAGCAAAAATTGAATATTCACCTAAAATCGATAAGGGAAAAATCAAATCCAAGTTGTTGAATCTTAGAAATTGCCAGAAAAAAATAAGATGATCACCAACTTGTTACGATCCCGTATTTATAATATTTGAAATTGACCAATTGTCACAATGAATAAGGAAATTACGACTCTCGACATGAAAACAACTTAATGAAAGGATAACGACTATTCGATAAACTAGATGAATTTCTTTCCAATGATTCTAGCTTGTGATGAATCAAAGTATGTCAAGTTCGAGACAAGATGTACTTTGGGGGGCAAATGTTATTCTGCCGTTTGTCAAGGCCATGATGTCATTGACTTGGCTAGGAACAGATGGTTATCGGCCGTAAGAATCGATGATAAGCAGTACTATGGACGATAGTCGAGCAGATCCAGATCGAGTGCCAATCGAGGAGTAATCACTATTAAGTGACCGGCATAGTCCCCTGAAGTTGCATTTCAAATTTCAAGTCGATCGGAGTTCATAGGCTCGAATTACGGATAAAGCAAAGATCTATATGGATCGATCGGGAATGATCCATAACACTGCTCACTTCAAAGAAGATCGATTGGTATCTTAAAAACCACAAGGTCAATTCACTTGAAACTTTCTGAGTCAGTATATTGAAGAATAGAGCCCGCAAAAACGATCGCATGTCAAAACTTTGAGGTTCAAAAAATGCGGATCGTTTTATGCAGACCGTCTTATGTTGATCCTTTATAACAATCGGTGTAGCTCAATGAACGATCTAAATGCGACAAATATTGATCCATATCTTGCAATCTACAACTCAGCATGACTTCGTTATTTAGGAGCAAGTTCAAGACACATGTGGGACCTCCCAAAAACGATCTCTCATCAATTGGAGACTAAAAATGACAATCGGCATAACTAGCCGATCTTTCCAAAATATCGAGTTAGGGCAACCATTCGTTATGGTGAGCTCTTGTGGACCTAAAGAGCCTTCTGTCAAAATCTTAGCGAAATATATCGTCATCTCACTCTATAAATACAGACCCATTGGTTCATTTTTAGGATCTATATGCTTCTGGTTACTGGAGACGCCATTGTAATCAAGTACTTGTATTTTTTGCTACTGTAATTAAATCTATAAGTGATTAATAAAAGATAATCTTCAAAGTGGATGTAGGCGTACAATGCCGAACCACTATAAATTTATGTGTCTTCGATTATAGCGTATTCTATGTTGCTTACTAATTTATCTACTCAGTTTAATTTTGTTTTTCTTCATTTACTTCTCTACAAAAACTATTCTTGGGTGTTTGTGACCAATTTAGTTTCAAACACGTCTTTCTAGTATACATCCACTTTGAGAGAGAGCCTATTTTAATACCAATGAGAAAAGTACAAGAGATTAATTACAATGTTCAATATTCAAATAGAATAGAATTTTGGAGAAGAGAATGAAGAAAACAAGGTTTAGATAAACCATAGTTAATGGAGAATAAAACCCTTAATTAAACACTTGGAATCCTTAAGTCATCTTGCTTTGAATGCTGAAAATAACATATATAGTGAACCGTCCTTCCATGACAAATACATGATTTTCCCCTTAAAGCCCTACAAGAAAATTCACAAATTCTAGGCCAAAATATCAACAATGCACCACGTCAGACTTTGTCGCAACTTCTCAGACATCTGTCGCAATTCCGTTATAGGATTTCTTTCAGACGTCTGACACAACTTTCAGCCTATGTGTCTTCAAATCTCGATAACTTGAGCATCCGTGCTCCGATTCGCATGCCATTTTCACCATTATCAAGATATTCTCAACCTCTTTAATTCACTATATATTGTCTCCAAAATTCAACAATTATCGACTATGTGAGGGAGAATTTACTCATGACATCATATATGCCTATACATCCAACATATACTCCCTTATGTTCTATGAATTTTAGTTTATTTAAACCTCTCTTTTTCTTTATACTTATAATAATATATATACATATCTTTTAATTATTATAAAATTTATAATTTATTAAGTTATATAAATACACACACACACACACACATGCATTATTTCTTTAAATAATTAATTATATAAATTATAAACATAAAATTTATATTTATTAAAAAAATTAAAATTTTCATTCTATAACTCTTTATAAAATTATATAATTACTTATTTAGGTTTAAATAAATTTTAAATTTACTATATAATATTCAAATATGCTTATATGAATTAACCTAACGCTCGAATAACTTCTAAGCCTTCTACAACGGCATACCCTTAGAATAGACCACTTTGACGAGTCAGGTAGAGTTTAGGAGATTGTGAGGTTATCGGCACATAAGAATGGTCCTTCAATAGAGTAACATTCTCCTTAGTTCAAGGACTTTTTCCTTAAACATCCATCTAATTAGTATTTTCTAAAGGACTGCCCTACGTGTTAGTTAATTATACACATAAGCACAATGCGGGCTTTTATACCATTGTTGTATTAACTCTTAGACCATTAGTAGTGGGTCACAAACTCTTATAGGGTGACCTAACAGTATCCATTAAACATAAGTTTTATGTGTAGCATCTTAACTCACACACAACCTATCAACTTCTTGATCTAGGACAATATATGGATATGTTACAGCCACGAGATTCGACCCCCTATTGCCTCAGAAAGCGACACCATGCTCTAGCCACTGTACTAAAAGATCCAAGTCCCCTTTCCAATAAGCAAAAGATCATGTAAAATAGAATAGCACTAGCAAACTTATGCCCATATTATTGAAAGAGGTATACAAACTTCAAATTCCATCTTTACCATTTCATTACTCATTTTATATATTATAAAATGATATGAAAATTTCAGGTTAGATAATATTACTCACCTCCATGAGGAAGGTTCTAGCCTTTAGCTAAATTCTCTCCACTCCATTGATTTTATTAGTTTTTAGTCCTTTTGATGATGGAAGTGAGAATGTGTAAGGGTATTTGTAGTGTAAAGTGAGGCTTTTATTATAATTTAACAAAGTTACCCCTATGCAACCTTTACATTCCTTTAGGTG
This sequence comes from Allium cepa, assembly GCA_030765085.1. Classification (NCBI taxonomy): domain Eukaryota; kingdom Viridiplantae; phylum Streptophyta; class Magnoliopsida; order Asparagales; family Amaryllidaceae; genus Allium; species Allium cepa. Next base: position 212,569,810 of record CM060945.1, read on the forward strand.
GCCTTTCACATCGTTAGCTAGCTAATGTCCTTTCATTAGAGCCGTTTAACATGTATGTGTGTGTGTGTATTTGTGTGCATGTGTGTGTATATCTTTTTTTACATATGCATTTCTATGTATCTATATATAATATTTATGTATGTATATGTTAACATTTCCATTAACTTTCATATTTATGCATCTGAAATCCACTCATTATCAAGCATATATAGCACATTTCCATGTGCAAAGACTTATATTTATTTTATTTTAGGCATTTATGAAATATTATTGGATTTATTTAACCTATGTTTATCCAGGTGTGGCTATTTGGTAAAAACACGATGTATTCACTATAAGAGAATTAATTTGTATGACCCTAGTTTTTAGTAACATTACTTAGGATATTCAATTGGCTAAATTAAATAAAACAATAGGATGATTAGGGGATTGAAATTTGTGATTAAACTAAGGGGTAGTTGTGCCATGTAAACAAATGAACTAATATGAGTAAAAATAAAATATGTTAGGCAATTAGGCGAGGGGTAAAGTTGGAAAAAAAGAGTTCTACTATCATAAACCCTTGGAATTCATTCACACGATCATTCATTTAGAAAAAAATTAAACATTGAGGTCGGCTAGCATTATCATGAACAAGAGGAAGAAAAGCTAAAGGAAGAAGATTAATCAAAATCGAATCCATTCAAATCTCAAACTCCTTAATCTCAAAGCTAAGGTAAATAATGATTACATCTCTTGTTTTCTTAATTGTTTTCAATTTTAAGGTTAATCCGATTTATTTTGCTAATTTATGCCATGATTTTGAAGGATAAAATGGTTATATATGCTTGTTGATGATTTATGCTCATTCATATAGATTTTATGATTTGTTTTAATGTGAAACCCAAGTTAATGACATCCAAATTTCTTGCGATTTTAGATTTAAATAAGAAATGATATTTAGAGATGGATTTCAATTTTCATACTTTTTTGAATCAAAATGGATTTTATATTAATTTTCTAGTGAGGAAAATGGTTATTTCAGTTTAAAATTATTTACGGCTAAATAATATAAGTTATGGCTCTAGAATTAATATATGTTAGAAAACATATTAAAAATGATTTTATGGAAAAAAAATTAGAATTTTCCTAAGTGTTTTAATAGATATATAAAATTATTTAAGGCATGGGACTTAAATGTTTTATAAATTTATATAAAAGGAGAAGGGGTATTTTGTAAATTATTTAAATTGTTTAATTATGAAATTTTGGCAGCACTTTCAGAAAAGAAATTAGCAAACAATAATAATTTGATAAACAAGGCAGGCTAGTTGAAAAGAATTTCCTTTTAAAATTAAAATCAGCTTTTGAAGGCATTTAGCATGTTTCACCCCTTTCGGCGCCTGGGTCCCGACTTCATTGTTTGGCCACCATCACCATCGAAACCAGTGCACATGGCAACAAAGACTCCATGCGCAACAAATTGGATATTGGTAGAAGGTATTGGGTCGAAATCAGTGGTTCCGAAGGGGTCGATGCTCTACTTTGCTTTCAAATGAAAACACAGCTGCTTTGTTCTTGACTTAGTTGGCTTTCGACTAGGTCAAATTGTCTCATGAAATGGTTTCGAAGAGGTTGCGCCTTTGTTTTTAAGTATATGCTTCCGAATGGGGTTGAAATCCCTAACTGCCACTTTTTTACCTTTTAAAGTCAATGGTTTCGGAAGGTATACTTTGTTTTAAAATTCAATCCACTTCTCCAATGCTTTTGGAAGGTTTGGTTTCGACACCATCACTTTTTTACTTATGTATGCTTTTGACCTAATTGTTTATGACCCTTTTCCTCTATTGAAGGAAGAACCCAAATGGTTTCGAAGAGGATGGTTTTAAAAGGGTTCGAAATGTTATTTCACATGTTTTATTCGAACCCAAAGGCTTTAGAAAGGTTTTGTGTTTTAATGCTTTCAAAAGGTTTTAATAAAGGTTTCGAAGGGGTAGTCCCCCAATGGTTTCGAAAGGTTTAAAAGGAATGGTTTTCCAATGTTCTCGAAAGGCAATGTTTATGTATTTTAAAGGTAGGATGTCTAAAGTTTTATCGTTTTTGAGGGAGAGGTTTTTCAATGGTTTCAAAAGGTTTATATGAATAGTTCCGAAAGGAATGTTTTGGCCTTCCGGCTTAGGTTAAAGAAAGGGGTTTACTTGGTTTTGAAAGAGGTACTTCCAATGGATTCGAAAGAGGCACTTTCAAAGGTTTAAATGTTTTCATCAACAAAGATTTGAGTAAAGAGTGTGTGTGTGTGTGTATAACACGGCAAGGTGATTTTGACCAAAGCATAAAATATATATTTTCCTTGTTTAAGTTTGATTTATAGTTTTAAATCAATTTGAGATGAAAAGGTTTTCAAGGAAAATTCAGGGGAAGATTACCCTAAGTAAAATGACTCGGATATTTGTATACCAGATAGGACTGGTATAGAGACACACCCTATACATTGGCTATTAGCCCTAGCTAATTTAGTCTAAAGTTCTAGATTGTAGGGCTTTGTAACAAGTAATACTAAAATGATGTTAAACACAGAATGTAATAAATATTTGTATAGAGATAGGTCATTGGTGAGCTCGCAAAACCATTAGGATCAGGTGACCTTGGGAGAAGTTAAGTTAGAGACAGACCGTCCAGAAGAGGAGGATCTAACAGATGTTAGATTATTTGCTTATTTTGTCTAGTAGGCCTGAGCAGCCAAAGGTTAGTAGTTATCTAAATAAAACTATAGTGTTAAGAAAAATAGTCCATTTGTTACGTGATATGTATGTTTACGTGATAATGCTTTACAATCTTAATTAGATTTCATTGTAGGATTATGATTTACAAAAGGTATGTTTTAAAAGGATATTAGTGAGGGGAAACCAGTTCTGCTAAGCGTCGTGGTCTCATATAATATCAAATAACCGAGATGTATAATATTATTAACATTAGGCTTTATGTATGTCTCGAAGTTTATTTTTCTCCCCTTAAACTCTTAGATGCTCAAAAATTATTTGAGTAGGCTGAGGGATAAGGATTTTTAGGTTTTAGTAGGTTGGCGAATAAACTTTCTGGAGACGAGCAGGTGGCTGACGGATAGCTATTTAAGAGTTGTTGTCTTATTTTGTTTGATTCCACTATGTTGTATTATGTTAGTTATGACTATATATAGTACTCTAGTCAACCAAGAGGGCATTTTCATATGTCGCTCTTGGTGTATTTTGTAATAATTATATTTGATCTGCACCTGGGAATCGACTGGAATTGCGTAATAGGATACAAAACATGTTCTGTGAAATGTAATCAAAAAAGTTGTTTTTTAAAATCTGTGATTTTTTTTCATATCATATGCTTCTGATATTGTGGATACCATTAACATTACCGTATTAGGTCCCTGGAAGTTGATACTATGGATGACTACAGCATCTGTAGCGCATAGCTTCGGACCTTCAAATAGGGAAAACTTTGTATCATAGCATAGGTTTATGAAAAACTTGAAAGAATAATGAAAACATAATTCTAAGGAATTAGAGATAAGATCGGGGTATAGGATAACGCTATAGTAATGTACTTGTATTTACTATATATAATTATATGTTATATCTCTATTCTCCTATCTCTCATAGCCTATTCTTTTGTATCTCATGAGGCTAGAATACAAATATGGACGTTAGAAGTGGAAGAGTGAGTCTTGGAGGAAGCACCACCAAAAATCGAAGTGCTAGATTGAATACTAGAAGGATCCAAGGTCAAACACAAGCTGGGAATGTTGGTGCAGGGGTTCCACAAGTGGATATTGGAGAAATGTATCGATTTTCGTGAACATGGTGCAAGCTGGAATTGCTGCTAGAGTGGTTGGAGGAAATGCATGAGTAGGAGTTCAGGAAGCTCTGGTGATCAACAATTATGCTATCTTGAGCATAGATTATATTAGGCATGAAGGGAAGCCATCTATCGAAAATTAAGATGCTATTGAGGTGGAGAGTGGGTTGTTGCATTGTAAGAGAATCTTTGCTGACTTGGGGCTCATTGATGAGCAGAAGAGTAGGCTTGCTTCAAGACACCTTTAGGGAGCAGCTTTATTCTGGTGGAATAGTGTGACAGCTAGAGTGAATGAAGAGGCGATGACATGGGATGAGTTTAGGAGAAGGTTCCAAGAGAGGTTCATGTCTGTTATGGCACATTCTACTTTGCTCAGAAATTTTGCTGTGTTGGAGCAGGTGGAGATGTCTGTGTTGGAATATTTTAGAAGGTTCAAGGAGTTGGCTGGGTATAGGCATGCCACTGTGGATATCGTAATAAAGTGGAATGAGAAGTTCATTAGGCAATTGAAGCGCAAGCTGGCCATGGCTATAGTACCTCATCTTAGGGTTCCTTGTGATGTTTTGGTTTCTTCTCTGGAAAAGAATAAGGAAAAGGAGGTCTAGAAGGGGTAAAGTCAGAAAAGGAAGTTCCTTTATAAGAAGGGTGCTTAGAAAGGTGGAGCCGCAAAGAAAGAGAAGTCGGAGGTTGTTTGCTTCAAGTGCGATAAGAAAGGGCATTTTGCAAATGAGTGTCATACTGGAAAGGCGAAGGAAGTGATTGAGAAGAAGAACATTATATGCTTTAACAACGATCAAATTGGTCATTATAAGAATCGGTGCAAAGAGCCTGCTAAGGATGGTAGGAGCAAAGTATTTGCATTGGAGCCTACTTTACAGAAACAACAGCACAGGAGAAAGGGAAAGCAGTGTTGGGAGGTATGCTTCCGATCCATGTTATGTTTGTTAGCGTTCTGTTTGATACCGATGCATCACAATCTTTTATATCTCATTTTTTGATAGATAAGTATAACCTAGAACCCACATGCTTTATTACTTCCTTAAGAGTTGCAAATCCGATAAGAGGGTATGCAACACTAGGGATGAAGTGTGAATAACCTAGAGTTTGATTTGTTAGGCTATATCTTTGTTTGCAGTTTGCATGTGTTTGATTTTGTAGGGTTCGGAATTATTTTAGTTATGGATTGGTTAAGTAAGTATGATGCTAGGGTATTTTTCCACGGTAGGAAAATATCATGAGATATCCTGATTATAGCGATCAGATTATATACACTGTAGAAAGCCGTAGTTGTGAGGTGAGTGCTTTGTTGAGTTTTGTGGAGTTAGAGGATGAGTTGAATCGATTTTTCTGGTTAGATAATTCACAGATGTTTTCGAGCCCGTAGTAGGATTCCCACCGAAACGAGCCATTGAGTTTCATATAGATTTGGTGCCTGTAGCAAAACCAATGAGTAGGCCACCAAGTAGGATGAAACCTATAGAGGTGAGAGAGCTGAAGGTGCAGTTGGTGGATTTGGAAGGCAAGAATTTTATTAGGTTGAGTGGTTCACCTTGGGGAGCAGCCGTAGTGTTTGCCAAGAAGCTGGGTAGATCGTTGAGGTTATGTGCCATTTATCTTAAGTTGAGTGAGAAAACGATAAAGAATCGTTGTTCATTACCTAGAATTGATGATTTGTTCGATAGGTTGAGTGGAGCCAAGATATTTTCTCAATTGGATTTAGCAACAGGTTTCCATCAGCTTAGAGTAGTGGAGGATAGTATTCCTCTAACGACATTTAGGACCAGATATAGATCGTATGAATAGTTAGTTATGCCTTTCGGACTAACTAATGCACTAGAATTTTTTATGGATTTGACGAACTGAATTTTCCGGGAGCACTTGGATAGGTTTGTGTTGCTTTTCATAGATGATATTTTGATATACTCTAAGGATGAAAGGGAGCATTAAGTTCATCTTATATTTGTGCTTGAGATGCTGAGGCAGAATCTGCAAAAGGAAAAGTTTTCGAAGTGTCATTTCTAGAAGAGGGAAGTGAAGTTTCTTGGTCATGTAGTCCCAGAGAAAGGGTTGTCTGTAGATCCGACTAAGATTGAAACGGTGAATAATTGGTAGAGACCTGAGATAGTGACTGAGATAAAGAGTTTTCTTCGATTGGCTGGATTTTTCGTAGATAGAAGCACTTATGACCAAGCTAACGCGAAAGGATGTGAAGTTTGTTTGGACAGATAAGTGTGGGGAAGCATTCCAGGGCTTGAAACACTTATTGACTCATGCACTTTTACTAGTAGTTCCGAAGGGGAAATGGGATTTAGTAGTATATACAGATGCGTGTGGAACTGGGTTAGGAACTGTGTTAATGCAAAGAGGTAAAGTGATTGCATATGCTTATCGACAGCTTAGACCGCAGGAGGTTAGATATCCAACGCATAATATGGTGTTCGTTGCGGTGATTTTTACATGAAAGTGTAGAGACGTTACCTTTTGGGAGAGCAACTTTAATTATACATAGATCATAAGTCATTGAAGTATTTGTTCTCTCAGAAGGAGCTGAACATGAGACAACAAAGATGGTTAGAGTTTATTGATGCTTATGATTTTGGAATTGAATACACACCAACAAAAGGTAATAAGGTTGTAGACGCGCTTAGCAGAAAGCATCAGAAGCAGTGTTGGCAATGATAGAAGAGTGGAAAGATTTGGTAACATTGACTTGTAGAGTTAAGTGGAGATCTAAAGTTTGGTCTAGTGGAGAATCTGTTGTGTTGTCTTGTTTAGAATTTTGACCGGTGATGATCGAAAAGATTGCATCTAAACAATAGGAGGATCCAATAATGGTTGAACATGTCAAAAAGTTTAAGGAGGGAATGGAGAGCGATGACTTAAGGGATTTTAGTCTTGACCAGAATGGTTGGTTGAGAAAGAAAGATAGGTTATGTGTTCGGAATGTAGGAGACATAAGGAAGGAAGTTTTGGAGGAATGTCATCGTTCGAAATTCACTATTCATCCTGGAGGAACTAAGATGTATCGGGAAAGGAAGCAGAGTTTCTTCTGGGTAGGTATGAGGAGGAATTTAGGCTTGTGCGTGAAGCAATATCTAAACTTCCAACAGGTAAAAGCCGAAATGTAGGAGACATAAGGAAGAAAGTTTTGGAGGAATGCCATCGTTTGAAGTTCCCTATTCATCTTGGAGGAACTAAGATGTATTGGGATACAAAGCGGAGTTTCTTCTGGGTAGGTATGAGGAGAGATGTAGGCTTGTGCGTGAACTAGTGTCTGAACTTCCAAAATGTAAAAGCCAAATATCTGAAGCCAAGTGGGTTGCCTCAGCCATTGGATACTCCCGTATGGAAGTGGGATTCTATTTCTATGGATTTCATGGACGGGGTGCCAAGGTCAAACAGAAGAAATGAAAGTATATGGGTCATAGTGGACAGATTAACCAAGAGTGCTCATTTCATTCCAATTAAGTTAACTAGGACTACATCCATTCTAGCTAAGATATTTATGAAGAATTTAGTTAGATTTCATGGAATTTCTAGTAGTATTGTATGTGATAGAGATTCCTTTTTCACTAGCAAGTTCTGGAGAAATCTACAGGATATTTTAGAAACCAAGTTCAAGATGAGTTCTCCTTACCATCCACAGACTGATGGGTAAACGGAAAGAGTTAACAAAGTCTTGGGTCTATGTTAAGAGCTTGTGATTTAGATTTTGGAGGATCATGGGAAGACCACCTACACTTAGTCAAGTTTTCGTATAAAAACAGTTATCAAACTAGTATAAGGATGGCACCGTTTGAAGCTTTGTATGGTTGTATGGTAAGCCATGCAAAATCACCAGTTTGTTGGTTAAATACCGGGGATAGGTTGGTTCTTGGTCTAGATTTTTTAGAGAAGCTGCAAAGAAGATTGAGTTGATTCGAGCTAGAATCAAGGAAGATCGGTGTAGGAGGAAGAGTTATGCATATATAAGATAAAAAGACTTGGAGTTCTTTGTTGAAGATCATGTTTTCATTAAGATATCACTGTGAAGGGTGTGATTCGATTTGGGAAATCAGGGAAGTTGGCATCGAGGTTCATAGGACCATTTCCTATTATAGGGAGGATCGAGAAACTCGCATATAGAGTAGAGTTACTTAATAGTTTGGTAGGAGTCCAAGATGTGTTCCATGTTTCTCATTTGAGGAAGTGTGTTAAAGATCCGGAGACTACTATAGCACCAACTGTGTTAGAGGACTTAATAGTGGAGCCGAATTTGACTATAGTTAGAAAGCCAGTTCGTATCGTCGAGAGAGAAGTGAAGAGGCTAAGGAATAAGACAGTCAGATTAGATAAAGTCTAGTGGAGCGACAATGAGCGAGACTATACTTTGGAGACTGAGAGTAGGATTAGAGATGCTTATCCGGATTTTTTAGATGGTATGTTTTACCTTTATGTTTTATTTGTTGTGTACCTTATCGTATTTCGAGGAAGAAATATTTTAAGGATGGGAGTCTGTAATGACCCTAATTATCAGTAACATTAGTTAAGATATCTAGTTAGCTAAAATAAATAAAATAATGGGACGATTAGGGGATTGATATTTGTGATTAAACTAAGGTGTAGCCATGTCATATAAACAAATGAACTAATATGAGTAAAACTATAAAAAGTTAGGCAAATAGGTAAGGGCAAAGTTGGAATAAGAGTATTCTAATACCCTGAACCCTTAGGAATTCATTCAAACATTCATTCATTTGCAAAAATTAAATATTGAGGCCAGCCACCATTAGCAAAAACAAGAGGAAGAAAAGCTGAAGGAAGAAGATTAATCAAAATCAAATTCATTCAAGTTTCTAACTTCTTAATCTCAAAGCTAAGGTGAATAATGACTACATCTCTTGTTTTCTCAATTATTTTTGGTTTTAAGGTTAACCCGATTTAGTTCGCAAAGTTATGCCATGATTTTGAAGGATAAAATGTTTATATATGCTTGTTGATCATTTGTGCTCATTTATATAGGTTTTATGATATGTTTTAATATGAAAACTCTATTTAATAACATCCAAATGCCTTGCGCTTTTAGATTTAGATCAAAAATTATATTTTAGAGATGGGTTTAAATTTTCATAATTTTTTGAATTAATGTGGAATTTATATTAATTTTCTAGTGAGGAAAATTGTTATTTGGGTTTAAAATTATTTACGGTTAAATAATATAAATTGTGGGTCCGAAATTAATATATGTTATAAGACATATTAAAAATGATTTTTTGAAATTTCGTAGAATTTTCCTAAGTGTTTTAATCGATATATAAAATTATTTAAGGTATGGTATTTGAACGTTTATATATTTATATAAAAGGAGAAGGGGTATTTTTAAATTATTTAAATAGTTTAACTATGAAATTTTGGCAGCATTTTCAGAAAACAGATTAACAACCAATAATATTTTAACAAATAAGGCAGGTTAGTTGAAAAGAATTTCTTTTTAAAATTAAAATCAGTTTTTACAGGCTTTTAGCATGTTTCGCCACTTTCGGCACCTAGGTTTCGACTTCGTAGTTCAGCCACCATCACCATCGAAACCAATGCACATGGCATCAAAGACTTGGTGCGCAATGAATTGAATATAGGCAAAAGGTATTGTGTCGAAATCAGGGGTTCCGAAGGGGGTCGAAGTGCTACTTTTCTTTCAAATGGAAACAAGCCTGCTTTGCTTTTGAAAGTAATACCGTCGACTTAGTTAGCTTCCGATTGGTATTGTTTCAGAAAATGATTTTGAAGAGGTCGCGCCTTTGTTTTTAAGTAGATTCTTTCAAATATGGTCGAAACCCCTAGCTACGGCTTTTCTACCTTTCGAAGTCAATGATTTCGGAGGATATAATTTGTTTTGAAATTTAAGCCACTTATCCAATGCTTTTGGAAGGGTTTGTTTCGACATCACCACTTTTTTACTTATGAATCCTTTCGAAAGAAATGCTTTTTGCCTAAATTTTTATGACCCTTTTGCTCTGTTGAAGGTAGAGCCCAAATGGTTTCGAAGAAGATGGTTTTAAAAGGGTTCGAAAGGTTATTCCACATGTTTTACTTGAACCCAAAGGCTTTCGAAAGTTTTGGTGTTTTAATGCTTTCAAAAGGTTTTAATGAATGTTTCGAAGGGGTGGTCCCCCAGTGGTTTCGAAAGGTTTAAAAGGAAAGGTTTTCCAATGTTTTTGAAAGGCAATGTTTAAGTGTTTTTAAAAGATAGGATGTCTAAAGTTTTATTGCTTTTGAATGAGAGGTTTTTCAATGGTTTTGAAAGGTTTACATGAATAGTTTCAAAAGTAATGTTTTGGCCTTTCAGCCTAGGTGAAAGAAAGAGGTTTACTTGGTTTCGAAAGAGGTACTTTCAATGATTCAAAAGGGGTACTTTCAAAGGTTTAGATGTTTTCATCAACAAAGATTTGAGTAAAGTTTATATATAACATGGCAATGTGATTTTATGTAAAACATAAAGTATATATTTTCCTTGTTTAATTTGTACTTAAAGGTTTTAAATCAATTTGAGATGAAAATGTTTTCATGGGAAATTTAAGGGAAGATTTCCCTAAGTAAAATGACAGATATTTGTATACCAGATGGAACTACTATAGGGTTGCACCATATACATCAATTATCAGCCGCAGCTCACATTCGTTAAATGGTTGTGATAATGGTCTATTACTGTCCCTGGAGTCATAATTGCTTCATTGTTTTCACAACTTACGTTCGTTCCTTTCATTTCTTTTCAGTGGATATCTTGCGTGAGCAGCCAAATTTAATAAATGCTGTATTTAATGTTCTCTTTCCTCGGCTTATATACGTGTGTGTCTATATATATATGCTTCTCTTCATTTTACAAATTCTTTAGAGAATATATATAAAGCATAGTATACATATTTAAGCCTTCCTCGCATTTTATCTTCCCCCTTTCTTTTTTTCTAGCCGTATTATTCCAGCTTCCCTCCAACAACCGGTCCCGCTCCCCACCAATGCCGGCTACCCCTGCCTCTAGCCCAGCCCACGAATCTGCACCACTTCCATCCACCCTGTTTCGTCAGCCACATCCCCTTGGCCACCTCCACCTGACCATCCTATCGAAGCCTCCTCAGCCGAGCCACACTGAACCACCTCCAGTCACCCAACCGCACTCCCAAACACCCCAGCTCACTAGCAGCCATGACCGAACCACCTCAGCCTCCTCTTCCTCACCGTACTAAGTGCGTTAGTGGAAAAAAAATTACGTTGCATAGAAGAGAAGAGAGGTGAGCAGCCGTTTAGCTTAGTTTCGAATCCCATGCTCTGTCAAGTAGCAGCAAACTTTAGCGAGCAGCGGAAAATTCCGATGGTATTCATGCGCGTGTGTCCATGTCGCCGTGTTCGTTCCTGATTTTCTAATCCATGAAGGAGAGTGTTATAACTCACGACGCTTATATTTTTATGCAATTTATATTTTTGTGCAAGTTAAATTTATGGAGTTGATGTTTGAAAATTGGGTTTGACATGCATTGGACGCATTTTTGAAACAAAAGGAGGGGAGCAACACACAGAAGTATACAAAAAAAATCTACAAAGAGCATATTCTTCTTCTTTGTTTTCTTTTACTGTATCAATTTTCTACTTCAAAAATCGATGTCTCCCAATCCATCCAATTTTAGCTGAAACTTCCAACTGTAAAGCTGTAGAGAAGCATCTCTAGTATTTTATAAAAAAGATCGTCTAAGATTTCGTCAACCGCAGTAGTCGTAGTTGCTAAATAATACAAAAAGGGAGAGTTTTCATTTTTGCATGGAAAGAAGAAGAACAAGACACATTTTCTAATATTATATTAATTTATTAATTATGATGATGTGTTCGCATTTACTCCCAATTGAATTTACTTGCATAAGAAACTCGAGTGTTTTGTTTTCATTACGCTCGGGTCAGACCTAGTCTTTTTTCAGTTATCGAAGACTGTCATTATGGAGGACGAGGATGAAGATTCGGTATATCATATCTGCTATTATTTATTCCGCTGCACTATTTTATCCTTTTTATATAAATTATGTAACTCTGATAATATTGTATAACTTTGATTGACATTTATAAAGGAATTCAAATGTATATTTGTTAAATAGCTTCATGAACTGTTATGTTATTATTATATTTTGTCGTTCCACTGCGAGATTCTGTTATTGTTTCTTCTTTTTCTTTAAAAATAAACCCAATGATAATCTATCTTTTAAACAGTTTGAGTTGGATATGTGTGGTTTATTGTTGACTTGAACTGTTCAAAAGGTGGGTCTTCACAGATTGTTCAAAAGAGGGGGGTCCAAAAGATTCTAGATTATCTGTTTATTTTGTCTGATAGGCATGAGTTAGCCAAATATTAGTAGTCAGGAAAATAGAACTATAATGTTCGAACAAATAGTCCATTTGTTACCTGATATGTATGTTTACATGATAATGGCCTACAGTCTTAACCATTTTTAGTTGCAAGATTATGATTTGCAAAAGGTATGTTTTAAAAGGATATTAGTGAGAGGAAACATATTCCGCTATGCGGCATAGTCTCACTTAATATCAAATAACCGAGATGTATAATATTATTCACACCAGGCTTTATGTCTGACTCAAAGTTTATGTTTTTCCTCTTAAACTCTCGCGTTCTCAAAATTGATTTGAGTAGGCCAAGGGTTGAGGATTTTCAGGTTTTTAGTAGGTTGGCGAATAAAGTTTTCGGAGACGAGTAGGTGGCTGACGGATAGCTATTTAGGAGTTGCTTTTTCATTTTGTTTGATTCCATGATGATCAATTATGCCGGTTATGACTATATATAGTACTCTGGTCAACCAAGGAAGCATCTTTATATGCCGCTCTTGGCGTATTTTGTAATAATTATATTTTATTTGAACCTGGGAAACGATTAAGATTATGTAATGGGATATGAAACATGTTTTGTGTAATGTAATCAGGAAAGTTGTTTTTTGAAATATGTAATTTTTTTTCATATTCATATGCTTCTAATATAAAGATACCATTACCATTACCATATTTGGTCACTGGGAGTTAATATTATGAATGACTTCAGCATCTGTAGCGCTTGCTTTAGGCCTCCAAATAGGGGATTTTACATAATTGCATAATTATTTCCAAATTATGGGTCATTCAACATCATTTATTAGTTATCACATAAAATTATATCATAATTTATATCTCATGATAAAATACGAAAGAAAAAACTGTGGTAATATAGGGTTGTTATAGGTAAGAGCCAATGTTTAACCACAAAAAACATTACGAAAATAGCATATCATCCATTTGGCCCGATACCATTGTGGATCAGGTGCACTGACAGCGTGGGTAAAATGGTGAATTTCAAAAAATCTTTTATTAATTAGCTCAAGGTTATATTTTTTGTATGAATAACAAATTTATACTAAGTCACATTTATCATTATGAGTAAAATGTTTTGGACATTTTTTTTTATATTTATTGAATTTGTAAGTAAAATATTTATTATTTGTTATTGGTTAATAATCATATTCTATTATTAATTTAATTTTGATTTAATTTATTAATATAGTTTTAATTTATTCCATGTTTTAATATTTTAATACGTTTGTATCCAACTATCTATAGTACAAACATTACAACTATTAAAAGTTATAATCTAACCTAGGGTTAATATAGGAATATGTGTCATATGTGTATAACTAACTATTGTGATTAATGGTAATAGGTAGGTTCAATGGCATGGTTTAACAATAATGTTATAAATATATATATATATATATATATATATATATATATATATATATATATATCTTAACACATAAATGATTAAATTTATATATGTGCTAATATAAAGTAATCACTATTTTCTATGGCTAATATGTTTAATACATAGATATGTATATGTATGTATGTACGTACATATGTATTTATATTATAAAAAAGTGTTATTTTAAAATTAAATGTGTGTGTATATTATATATATATATTTAAATATATATACACACATAAATATGTATTTAATATATATATCATTAATTAGCATATATATAGTAATTAATAATTTAAAATTTAAAGTTTAAAGTTTAAAATAGTTTGACAAATTCTAATAAAATTATTATTTTTTTACTTTTAGAACCAACAATAAAGATTGATTGTTTTTAAAAAATTCTTATGGATTTTACGGTAGAAAAAATTTCAAAATTTCAAATTCTAAATTTTTTTGTCTATTAAATAAATTAGGAAATTGTTTTTTATTACCTAAAGACAAAAGCTAATTTTTTATTTATATAAATTGTCATGCAAAAATATATATGTGCGTACGTATGTATTTATATTTATATAAACAGTGTTATTTTAAAATTAAATGTGTGTATTTATATATATTATATATATGTATATATATCATTAATTGGCATATATAGTAACTAATAATTTAAAATTTAAAGTTTAAAATAGTTTGACATATTCAAATAAAATTATTATTTTTCTAACTTTTAGAACCAAGAATAAAAATTGATTTTTTTATTAAAAATCCTTATGGATTGTATGGTAGAAAAAGTCAAAATTTTAAAATTTTAAATTGTGTGCGTGTTAAATAAATTAAGTAAATGTTTTTTATTAGCTAAAGCCAAAAGCTATTTTTTTATTTAATAAACTATCATACACATACACATATACATACATACATATATGTACATATATGATTTTTTTAAACCAAGAGCAACGAAATAAAGAAATAATTGTTGATGTTAATCTGAAACCAGTTTCAAAAGGTTAAATCAAAAAATTTATAATACAGGCACACATAGATATATAATTGTGTGTGTATCAATTCAGATCCCAAAGTATAAATTATATTTATTTTTTTAAATCTGTAACAATTTATAAATACATATGTTATATAACTTAATGTTTTATTTAACTGTTTAATAACTAAAGTATTATTTTCTGAATTTATTTAATTTTACATGGAAAAATATCACAATGATAATGGGAAGCACATATTAACTTGTATTTGAATATACGTATATTTAGAATAAAATAGTACCTCCTTTGAGTGATCTATGTATCATCAAATAACTTGATTATTGGTTATCTCATTCCTTGAACACTTTGTTTTGGTATCCTTGTTATGAGATAAAACTCTATCTCCTTGGCTTCACCAACGTATACTTTGAAGGAAGGGTTGGATTATTCCTTGTTTAAAGAGAATGAGAAGGGGTGGCAATTTATAGCAAACTAGATCACAAATCTCTATCCTCTTTCTCTTAAGCCCTAGAAGACCAAGTTCCCTGCCTTGCCTACAAGCAATGGACGGCTATATATGGGTATGTAGGCTGCCATTTTTTGGGAATAAATGATTTAACAATTAAATCATTTAGAGGAGTGATATCACTCATGCTCGGTAAGCTTAGATCGAAGCTTTATTCATATATTGCAGTACTAGATTCACCGACCTTGATGTCATCAAGTGGCTGCTTCAGAGGGATCAAAACGCACTTCTAGGAGATGTTCTTCTCACATTGTCTGCGCCATAAGGAGGAGCATACATCTGCATAGCAGTCCAACGTGTTAGCCCATGAGATGATGGTTTTGATGACAACAACCTTAGAAAAGATTATAAAATATAAATACTAACAGTATAAGTTTAGATACATATGTATATGTAGGATCTAACCATGTAGGTATCAAGAATGAAGACTATACAGTATAGAGATTCAAGATATCAAGATTGAAGACTCATGAGTATCAAGATTATCAAGAGTTCAAGACTTCAAGAATAAGTATTTTAATTAGGAATTTTGTTAAAACTTCTAGAAAAGCACCGGCATCTTAAAATCCAATTTATTCATGGAATGGAATCCACTTCGAGACCGTTAAAGGGATGGAACCCTAAGTAGGATGGAGCCTACGTAAATATGAATATTTTTACCACCATATTTAATCTATTTAAATTAAATAAATGATCATATTAGGTATTTTCACATGTTTAAACAAAAATTCAAATTATTTTCAAATTGCCACATATTTATCTTCATCCAAGGGCAAAATGGTGATTTTTATCCATTTATCAAATTATGAAAATTTACTTGGAATTTTCTATGTTGTTTTGTAGGAAATTTGGTGAATTTTACAAGTAGCTTCATGATAACATATGCATGCACAAGAGGAAAGAGGACAAATGAAGAGGGAAATAATTCAAAGTGATGATCATGGAGGACCCCACCCACTTACCTTGATTTTCAATTAGGAGCTAAGCACATGATAAAAGGACATAAAAGCTTCATGTACATTTAAGTGGGGGATTAGTGGATGTTAATGATTACTTGGCCATCACACTACCTCAAGGGCATTTTGGGCATTCCCCAAAATATGAATTAGGGTTTCATACATGTATAAATACCCATATGTTTCATGTGATCTCCTCCCTCTTCCTTAGTCTCTCTTAGGCCTCCTTCTCTTTGGTTTTAGTTTAGATCAAATAAAAGAAAGCTCTCTTTCTCTTTTCATGGCTACTTAGCCATTTTTATTTTAGGTAATTTTCTTTCCTTTTTATGCAATGTTAATTAGTGTTTCCTTTTACTTACATGTTCATTTCCTTTCATGCTAGTAGTGTAGATTTACCTTTATGCAAGTAGAACAGTTTTATTTTCATTTGCTTTCATTTTTCTTTTCTTTTTTCTTTCATGTTGCATGCTACTTGTGTTGATATGATAACACAAATGAGTGGCTAATCCCTTCAATTTAGGGGTAATGAAGCCTCTAATCATGTAGCTTCAACATTTTGATGTTTTATACTCTCTTTTTGTGCTTTAATGAGAATGTATAAAGGGTTAACTTGTTGTTTTTGCTTTGAATTTGATAGCCTATATTGTTGACACCAAATAGGCTATACTTAAACAATCACTAACACAAACTACCTCTTCATTTACATATGATATGGTAATAAAGTGAATGTTGAGATTAAAATTTGATGGTCTATATTTCTAATTAATAGTTAATAGGCCATACTTAAAATAGATTTTGCTTTCAACTTTGTTATCATTTTTCATGTGAGTTAGTAAATGGTTTAAGGGGTGTGCTATAGTTTGATGGCTTATGTTAAGCTAATTAATAGCACAAATATGCCATACTTATGATAAGCACATCAATTAAGCTAACTAATGACAAAGAAAAGAGAGATCATAACTTCATTTTGTTGATTTATGTGATCTAGAGGGTGGAAGTTGCCTCTAAATTGTCTTAACACTCTCATATTTTTATCTATTTTCTTTAGTAATTTTTCTCCTTTTTTTAGGTAATCACTCTTTCAGCTTTGGTTAATTTGATTGAGTAGAATTTTAAAATCATCAATTCCCTGCGGATCGACCCATATTCGCCACGTGCTACATTCGTACACCGTGCACTTGCGTTAATTTTATTTCAAAATTCGTTCGACGGTTTTCTAAACCGATAGAATTTCCGTCGACGAACAATTTCTCCTGCCTTTTTAACTATATTTCTTTCTTATTTTTAAGCAACTCGGGTAAAATGATTTTCTGGTTATAACTGCCCATTTATATACATGTTTTTCTCTAGGGTTTTATCAAGATAAAATTCCACTTTTGTCCCAGCTATTATCATGTATTTTGCATTTTATATTTTTCTCATTTCCATCCTTAATCACCTCGGCTGCATTAGCAGTTTATGGACAGTACTTCCCTCCTTTTACTTTTCAGAAATGGTTATTTTTGAATATCTCTCACTTATTTAAATCATGTTGAAAGTGTGACCACTGTATTTTACACTTTTACTTATTTCTGAAAATCCTCTTTGCTATTTTTTGCCTACAAATACACATGCTTACTTGTCTAGTGTTTTATGCCAATTTAATGTTACTTCTTTTGCTTAGCTTTAACATTTTCTGCTCACATAAAATATACATGTGTATAGGCATATAAATATTTATTTTATTTAATCTCCCCCTATTTCACAGAAAATACATTTAAGCATATATTTCATTTTTAACTTAAGTTAGGCTTAAGTTACAATCCAATGCTTTAAATATAGAATTTACTCTCTTATTTTTAAATAAGATTTTTCTGTTTTTTTCAGTATCTAAATATATTTCTAGTTTCAATGTGTATACATATTTATTTTCTCAGAAAGTCTTTAATTTCAATGTATACATAAAACATATTTAATTTGATTAATAACTCATATTTCAAAATCATATTTGAAATGTTTCCTTCCTTTGTTTATTTATTTTATTTATCATCATCATTTTTTTTTCAGAAATTTTAAATCCTTTCCTAGTGCCATTTCAAGTGTGCAAGTGCACACATATCTCTGCACATCATTCAATTCAAAAACTCCATCAATATTTGATCCAAATTTTTTTAAACTGAATTGTTTGATTAAAATAATTTTCCTCAAAATATTTGGGGTGTTACATTCACCCCTCCTTTTAGGAATTATGTCCTCACAATTTTCTAGTACTTCTAATAAGTATTCACTGATTTTAGCAAAATCTATCAAACATATGCATGAACAAACAAATTCAATTATAACAACCATGCATGTTAAATTTTCTAAAAATTAAAAATCACCTTTAATTTGCAAAAAGTTTAGGATAATCCATCCTAATCTTATCTTCTAACTCCCATGTACAATCATTAGGATCAAGGCTCCACTGGACCTTCACTAGTTTCAAAGTTTTACTTCTCAATTTCTTTTCATCTTTGGCTAAAATCCCCACTGGTTCCTTCTCATAAACCATGTCGGGGTTGATTTGGATTTGAGTGGGTTTCTCCAGAATCTCTTCCTTATCATGTACCCACCTTCTAAGTTGTGATACATGAAACACATTGTGCACTTCCTTCATTTCCTCTGGCAATTCTAATTTGTATGCTAAAGAGCCTATTCTTTCCAGAATTTTATAGGGTCCAAGGTGTGAGTTTCCTTGCTTGCCAAATCTCAAGACCTTCTTCATAGGTGAAATCTTGATGAAAACAAAGTCTCCTACTTTATATTCCACCTGCTTCCTTTTCATGTCTGCAAATTTCTTTTGCCTGTCTTGTGCTGCTGCAATTCTCCTCCTCACCAGCTCAATTTTCTTTGTAGTTTCTTATATGTACTCAGGTCCTAAGATTGCTCTTTCTCCTGTTTCTACCCAACATACTGGTGATAAACATGGCTTGCCATATAAGGCTTCAAATGGAGCCATCCCTATGGTTCTTTGATAGCTGTTATTGTATGTAAACTCAGCTAAATGGAGATAGTCTTCCCAGTTACCTCCAAAATCCAATGCACATGCTCTCAATAAGTCTTCTAGAATTTTGTTCACCACCTTAGTCTGTCCATATGATCGTGGATGGTAGGCAGTGCTTAAGTATAATTCACTTCCCATGGCTTCTTGAAAACTTCTCCAGAACCTTGATGTGAAGGTGGTATCCCTATCACTCACAATAGTTTTGGGAACGCCATGCTATCTTACCACCTCCTTCATGAATACTTGAGCTAATTTTGGTGCATTCCTTTCTGATTTGACTGGAATGAAATGTGCCACTTTAGTTAGTCTATCCACTATCACCTATATACTTGTGTTTCCTCTTTTAGATCTAGGCAGTCCATCTATGAAATCCATAGATATATCCTCCCATTTCCACTGTGGTATGCTTAGAGGTTATAACAGTCCTGATGGCTTTTGTGTTTCAACCTTGACTTGTTGGCAGGTCATACACTTTGCAATATGTTTGGCCACATCAGACTTCATTCCCTTCCACCAAAGATTTCTTTACAAATTTTGATACATTTTTGTACTTCCTGGGTGTATGGAGTACTTACTCCTATGATATTCATTCAATATTTCCTCATTCAATTCTATGTTTTTTGGAACACATATTCTGTCCTTATTCCTTAAGTAACCATTTTTATCAATATGGTAGTTCATCACTTCTTCCCCTTTTGATATGTGGATTTTCTTCTCCAATAGGTTTTGGTCTTGTTCTTGCATTCTACCTATTTTCAAAATTAATTCTGACTGTCAGGTCATTAAACTCAGCCTCCCTTTATTCTCATCTGTTTTCATGTCTGTCTCATTACTTGCCTCAATTTCCAAGTCAGTAAGTATAGATAAATCTTTAAATTCTTCTATCATCAACATGGCTACTTTAGCATGTTGTCTGCTCAAGGCATATGCAACTTTGTTTGCCTTACCTAGTGTATAAAGTATATCTAGATCATAGGCAGCTAGGAACTCCACCCATCTATGTTACCTCATGTTCAAATCTTTTTGTGAGAGAAGATATTTTAATGCCTTATGATCAGTGTACAAAATAAATTTTGCACCTAATAAATAATGTCTCCAAAGCTTCAATGCATAAACCACTACTGCTAATTCAAGATCATGTGTTGCATATTTAGTTTCATGTGGTTTTAATTATCTGGATGCATAGGCTATCACTTGGTCTTGCTGCATCAACACAACCCCTAGCCCCGGGCCACGTGCATCAGTATACACAATTAATCCCTCATTTCCTTCTGGTACTCTTAACACTAGTGCATTAACTAAAGCTTATTTTATTTTGATAAAAGCTTCCTCACATTTTTCAGTCCACACAAAGGCTTGATTCTTTCTCGTTAAATTGGTAAGTGGTGATGATATTTCTGAAAAATCTTTTATAAATCTCCTATAATATCCTGCCATCCCCATAAATGATCTTACTTCACTCACTATGCTAGGCCTCTTCCATGCTTGAATAGCTACTATTTTATTGGGGTTCACTGGAATCCCTTTGGCAGAAATAACATGGCCAAGAAAATGTACTTCCTCTTTCCAAAATGCACATTTTGAAAATTTTGCTTTTAAATCCTTTTCCCTCAATCTAGACAAAACCAGATGCAAATGATTTTTATGCTCTTCCACTGTTTTGGAATAAATCAAAATGTCATCAATAACAATTAGCACAAATTTGTCTAAATAATCTCTAAAGGTTCTATTCATTAAATCTACAAAATATGAGGGGGCATTTGTCAACCCAAATGGCATAACCATAAACTCATATAAACCATGTCTAGTGTTAAATGCAGTGTACTTAACACTTGAGTCTTCAACCTTCATCTGATGAAACCCTAATGCCAAGTCTAGTCTAGAAAATATTTTGGCTTCACTGAGTTGTTCAAAGAGATCATCTATTCTAGGCAATGGGTATTTATTTTTGATGGTGACTTTATTTAGCTCTCTGTAATCTATGCATATCCTCAAAGTACCATCATATTTCCTTACAAACACCACTGGAGCACCCCAGCATAAATTACTTGGCCTTATAAACCCTTTACTTTCCAATTCCTCTAACTGGTTTTTCAATTCTTTCAACTCACTTGGCCCCATTCTGGTAGGCTTCATAATTATTGGACTTTCTCCTGGAATGAGATTGATTTGAAACTCTACTGGTTTATGGTGTGGAACACCTTTAACCTCCCCAAACACATCCAAGTATTCATCGACTATGGGTATTTCTTCTATAGTAAGTTCATTGGAATCTATTTCCCAGTCAATTAAATGATACAATTTCCTTTCCTTAGCTACTTCACACAAAATTGTGATTCTCTGGCCTCTAAGATTTTGCAATGATATGGTGGATAAATCTAAATTAATTATGGCTTTAAATTGCCTTAACCAGTCTACCCCCAATATAACACCTATATTAGGGTAGTTCAAAACATATAAATTGGAAATAAAAGTATCTCCTCCTATGTTTAATTCTACATCCACATAAATCATATTTAAAACACTAGAACTCCCTAGTGGACTTTGTACAAGCAATGGAGTTTCAACCAATATGCAATTTAATTTTATCATTTTAACTATTTCATAAGAAATTAAAGAGTGGGTTGCCCCTGTGTCATATACCACTGCTAAGGGTATGGTGCGAATAAATAATGTACCTTCCACTTGACCATGGTTTTCAGCATTAATTTCCACTGTGGGTTTGCCTTTTCCCTCCAAATTTGCTAATTTCCCTTGCTATTTATTTTTAGGACAGTTTCTCTTCATATGCCCCTCTTTCCCACATAGATAACACTTGAAAGCTCCTCCTTTTAATTCTGGGCACCTTGGTTTGATATGTCCTTCTTTTCCACAGTAATGGCAGACCAGCTTCTTCTTAGCATCACTGGGCTTGGTATCACTGGCCTTTTTGGTGTCTGCTTCCTCCTTTTTCTTGTCATAGGGGTGGTATCTTCCCTTATTCTTCTTATTGTTGTTGCTCTTAAAATTCATATACTTCTCCCTTTCCTTGTCATGCTGCTCAAGTTTCAAAGCCAAGTCTATCACTTGATCAAAAGTCCTGTCAGCATATGGTAACATGGCTCTGCTAAGTCCTGGGTTCGAGCCTTTAATGAACCTATCATTTTTAGATGCTTCATCTGCCATTAACATTGCCCCATATTTGGATAATCCCTCAAACTTTTGAGTGTACTCAGTGACATTCAAATTTCCCTGCCTGAGTCTAATAAATTCTTCAAGTAAAGTGGTCTTAGCTGATGCTGGTACAAATCTTGCCTCCAACATTTCCTTGAATTGATTCCAAGTGATTTCATTTTCAATTCTCCCAGCTATGATCACCTCCCACCAGCTTAAAGCTACTCCTTTCAGCTGTCTTGAAGCCACTTGCCTCTTCCTTTGATCATCTAGCTGCATGTCATTGAAAATCCTATCCAATGTCCTCAACCATGCTTGAATTTCCATCACATTCTCAGTCCCTTCAAAAATTTTGCCTCCCAAATTTGTATAAGCCTTTAATAGTTTTGAAAGTTCCTCATGTGGATTCTCAGGCCTATGCCCAATTCCATCCCTTAATACCCTTACAAACTCCTGCATATCAAGCATCTATGGCACACTGGGTCCTACATGATGTGATCCCCTTCCTACCATGGTTTGGTCACTAAGTATTGGGAAGATGGTATTAGTACACTGTGAGTATTTTCTATAGCTAATATTTTCCTATCTAAATTATTTCATCCAAGCAAACAGACATAATATATTTCTGTAGTACTTAGCAATCAATGCAACAATTTGCTCTGATACCAAATGAAATGACCTTCCAATTACGCCTACATTTTTCTAGGATTATTTTTTACATTTGCTCAATTAAACTTAGTTTAATTTCTCAGGGTCATTTTCTTTTTCCAACAATTAGTCCGGGATTTAAATTCCTACTAATATAAATATATCAGTTTAATCATAGAAATATATGCACATACATATGGTGATGTATGTGTTCCTCTTGTTTAAATCAGAGTATATATATATTTTTCAAATTTGTAAAAAAGAGCCAGTTCTGTTTGATTTGAATTTAAAATTATTGTACTCATAATTTAAATTCCTATATTTTTTGATATTTGCATCATATAAGTAGATCATGTTCATATTTGTTTGTACTGGATTTGATCATGTTAACCATGATTTTTCTACTTACTTCATCTTGGCAGATAATCTCAGAATACCTGAGATTATTATATCTTTTTTTTGCACAGTTCAACTGTCTGATACTTGACTAAGTATCAGAAAATCATATCCACATTTATCATTTTCAACTTATGTATTTTCTATGAACCTCTCCTATACTTGACTCATAAAATATGGCACAACACAATTAAATCTTTTAATTACTTGTTCTTGAGTTTTCTATGATAAAAGCACTAGATTTAAAATATTTAAAAAGTGAACAACTACTATGTTTTAAGTGAACCAGGTTTTGGATTTAAAGTGCTTCCAGGATTGATAATACCAATCAGCTAAGGATGCATATTTATTATTGGTATTTGAAAGAGATTTTAACAAAACACTTGCTAAAGTAACAAAGGATTTTAAAATGCATTTTTATTTTCATGCTGCAGACCAACATGAACAACCAAGACCCCATCCTTTTGAAGCTGGTTGAACCATGTGGCTTTGTTAACCAGGCACCTTTTTCATGGCAATTGATATGCCATTCATTTGCATAGTGTCTGCAACCCTTTTAAACTATTTGATCTTCTCAAAACAACTAAGAAATGAACTTTAACCTTCGCAAAATATTACAGTAAAAGCAACCAAACACTTAAAAATATATTTCAAAATTAAAACCTGATGTTTAGCTTCATAACTAACTGCCTTTTGAATGAATAAAAACATGACTAGTTCATATAAGTTTTTGTAAGGCAATGCTCATTAAACTTATATCATTTTCTCAGATTTCACACAAATAGTTTTCAAGCCTATTTTTCCCTGATTCAGTTCAAATAATACATCAATTCTTTAAACCTTAATGCATAGCAAAATTCAACAGAAAAATATCCAGTTTAATCTAACTTAGCCAATACATTACATAACATCAAATTCAAACACAACTTTCTCATGAATACATGCAGATAAAATCATTTTAAGCTCTTATTAAAACTAGCAAGCATGCTCATCCATTTCTTTTCCTCACTAGCCATTAACCTTTTCTTCCTATTTAAGCTTTGCATTTCCTGAAAGAGCATTAGTGGCAGCCCCATTTTAAAATGAGACATCCCCATATGCCATGAGCAAACAAGGGTCAGATCTGAGATCTGGTATGAGCAACATCAGAATATTCAAAGCATTAAGCAACTAGATGTTGAGCATGAGTACTGATTTTGCATATATAATTTCTGTAATCCACTGTTTTACTATGTTTCATATACATTAATACAAGAATGATATCTTTATCTATCATCCATCTATACATAAATCAATTATGTAATCATAAATATCAATTTGTAACATATGTATTTTCACTGGAACTACCATGGTTCCATTTCAGCCAACCTAAGAAATACACATATTCCTATTTCTTCATTTATAGGTGGTATACATTAATTTAAATTCCTAGCCTCATCTGCTATTAAGGAATCACAAGGACACATTGTAATGAACTAATTCACATCATTGCATAAAGATCTCAGCGCTTAAACAAACCATTTGCCAACTTGCATACATCAAATATAACAAGCATTCCAGCAGCCTTCTTGGCTCACATCCCTAGTTTATTTACTAGATGTCTTGGTTAAAATCCTATCATCAGATAGCTAGTTGAACCTGACATTGTAAACATGGAAATATCCGTGCATCTTACTAGCATAATTTTCCAGAAATCAGCAAACAGTAAATTTCAAGGATGTTGTCATTATGTCTTAATTTCAATAAAATACAAGAATATTCTCAACTGAAAATGAAGATATGGCATATTGAATTATTTTCAATATGCAAGTAACTATGGTTGAACCAGATTCAAGATCTAGCTTAACCATAATTCTTAGTTTGTGGGTTTTTTTCTTTCTTTCTTTTAATGTAACATTCCTGAAAATTAACTACGATTATATGGCAATTAAATTAATTTTGAAAATAAATTGTGAATTTATTCATGTATTAATTAGGGAATTTCTTGAATGAATTTGGGACTTTAGATTTTAAGTAAAATTTGGTTAAAAATTTAAGGATAAGTAATCTTATAAAATAAAATTTGGATTAAAAATAAATATTAATTTAAAGAGAAATAGCAATTTGATTTGGGATATAAGAACAAGTATTTATCAACAAGTATTGGTTTTCAAAAGTAAAATGTATTAAAAATAAAATAGGATTAAAAGCTTTACATTAGTAAAATGGTTGTTTCTAGAATATTGAATAGATTTGGAAGTTGTAATAAAAAGATAAAATAAATAAATGGACTCATTTTCAAAATAATATTTTTATATAAAACTCACCTATATAAATAAAAGTAATCCTTTGTAAATATGTAATCAAAATATTTAAATCACTCTTAACTTTTTAAAGATTGTGCAAAAAGAAAATAAATAATAAAAAAAGATGCATGAATTTAAAATGTGTAAAATAGTTGTATATAGAAATAGTGAGCTAAAACTTAAGTTTGAATGTGAAGAACAATAGAAGCTTTTATTTGTGAAAAATATAAATATAAATGAAGATATAAACAACTTTAAAAATTTAAAGCATATGCATATATGAAGATACATTTACACAAAGGTTTAAACAAAATGTTACAAAATAAATTGAGTCAAAGAATTTAAAACATAATATTCCATACAAACAACAAGTGTACAACATGCATAGGAATAAAGGGACAAATGGCATTAACTTTTGAATTAAAATTTAAAAACTATAGCAGGCCATTTAGCTTCCCAAAAATCTGAAATGAGAAGTCAGTAATAAAAAAAGAAGAACAGGGAGAATCATCTTCAAGCTCAAATTCGAAAATCCCTCTCCAATGTAAACAAATTCAAAGGCAACATCAAAGACAAATCAAAGCATACTTGAAAAAAAAAAAAAAAAGGTTTCAGTTACATCTGAAACAATTTAAAACCTGGAAGTAGAAAAATTCAAATACAAGAGCAAGAGCATTTCAAGTTTTAGAAGCTAAAGGGAAAAAAAAAAAAAAAGAAGAGGAAGCAAATGCAAATTTCAGTTTCCAGATGCAAAACAAAGTTCTGATCAACAGAAACCAGATCAGACTCATCAACCTGAGATAGCAAATTCAAATTTAAAACCTGGAAGTTGAAGTTCATCTCAACCTGCAGTTCAAAGCTTGAGTTTGTAAGGAGAAGATTTCAAGGATTCAAGAGCAATTCAGTAATAAAATAAAAGGGAAATTCAAAGATTCATCATCACAGAATCAATTCAAAGAACCAGAATCAAAAATTTCAAGGCTTAGAGTTTCAAGTAGCAGACCAAAAGCTTTCCCTGTTTCATTTAAAACAAAATCTGTAGCTGCAGATAAAATAAAGTACAAGATCCAAAGAAAAAAAAAAAAAAAACTGGAATCAAAAAGCAAGCAACAAACAATCAAGTTTAAAAGTTGATCTGCAGTTGCAAATATCAGGTTCTCTGTTCTTCATTGATGAGGTGAGCAAACTTACCTATACCCTTGGATAATCTGATTAATGCTTAAAGTAAAAGGGAAATGATTGGTAGGTTTGATTGCATGCCTGTGTGAATGTATGTATGATGATATATATTTGTGTATAGAGCTTTACTCTGTCATGTTACAGGTTTGAAAAAAATTAGTTCAAAACAAAACAAATTTTTTTTTCTTTTCTTTTCAAAACACCCTACCCAAACAAATTCAGATTATAATCACCGAATGAAAGATGTTTATACAAGTATAACATCATTTTAAAAAAATAAATACAAGTTGAAATATTGATTTAATATCTCGATA
Organism: Allium cepa; assembly: GCA_030765085.1. Taxonomy (NCBI): domain Eukaryota; kingdom Viridiplantae; phylum Streptophyta; class Magnoliopsida; order Asparagales; family Amaryllidaceae; genus Allium; species Allium cepa. The sequence continues at coordinate 212,596,857 of CM060945.1, forward strand.
TTACAATGAAATTTAATTCAAGTCTGGAAATTTATTTTCTGGAATACTTATTCTTTTCTGCTTTGACACAGGGATTGAAAACATAGGTCGAAAAAATTCCAAATCTTGTATTTGATCATGGATTAACCCTGCATTCAAATAGAGTGGTTAAGCCTATACTCAAGATTTAAACTTCATTCCAGTGGGAAATTTTTTTAAACCCTTCTGTAAACCAGTATAACTAAACAAAGCTTTTTAACAAGTTAAAATTCAAGATTTTTAATTGTCGAATTCAGACATGAAGATTGAATCCTCATACCGTAACATGAATTTTAAGGCAAGCATCATGATTTTAGGTGCTAAGGTGAAGGAGCAGTTCATAGATGAACTGGGTGTGGGTTTTGATGAAATTCAGGCGGCCGGAGGAGTATTGGGGAATGGGCTCTCGCGTGGAGGAAGAAGGAAGATCGGCGCTGCTGGGAAAAATATTGGAATGATGGTCAGGCCACGGTGGTGGCAGCGACGAGTCGATTTGCGTTTCTAAACCTAATTTTGGTCACACTGTTAAATTAGGCAAATGCGAAATCTTCGGTTGATCGAGTCGCACCGCGTTCTGGTGGTGGCTTCGTGGAAGGGTTGTGGAGGTGCGGCGGTGGTTTCGAGGGGTAAGACGGTCGGGACTGGCGATGCAGGGACTTTTTCTGGTGACTGGTGGTTCCAGGATGTTGCAATAACGTTCGATTTTGAACCACGATGGTATCGTGGGTTCTGGGTATTCAGGCAGGTGGATGGGATCACGGGGGACTCGTGGGTGGTCGCGAGGTTGGCCGGTGGTGGTTCAGGCAGTTGTGCACGTGCACGGTGTCCTTAGGATAGCTAGCAATGATAATGGGTTGGGGGAGACGATGTGTTATCAGGCGACTCGAAGTAGAGCTCGGGGAAAGGCGAGGGTGGCTCGGGTTTCAACTCGAAGTTGATTTTGATGCGTACGTTAAACACTTAGAAAATTTTTAAGTTCAAAATTTTAGGGGGCGCTCGGGTAAATTTTGATAAAACTCGAAGCGGGACTCGAGTCTATTAGGTTTTAGCCCGGGGGAATACTCGGGTTTGCCTGGAAATTTTTATTTTCCAGTTTTTAAACTTTAATAAATTTGTTAAGTGAATTCCTGAAACTATTCCTCCTCATAAATGATGAATTATTTAGAAAGTATAAATTGAAAGTTTTGAAATAAAGGATTTTAAAAACAATTAAGTTTTAAATTACATTTGTAACAAGTTATTTTAAATGAAACTTTATAAGTGATTTAGAAATAAAGGTCAAACGTTCAAATTTTTAACTTAAAAGTAAGTAAATTTATATCGTTAATGATAATTTGTGATTAAGATTTATTCATTAATAGTTAAGTAAATCAATTAAAGGATAATTAGTTATAATTAAGATTAAATTAATTAATAATTGAGCATTTATTAATTTAAGTATATTAATTAGTAATTTAAGTTAATCGATCAAGTAATTAATGAATGATTAAATTAAAATAGTGATTACTTAGTGAAAGTAGCCAGGGAAGATAGTTAAAGATTAATGATTAATTAATCAATAATCAAAGGTTTATTAATTAAAGTAATTAATTAAGGAATAAATTAATTGATAAAAGTAATTAACATTTAATTAATTACAATAAAGAGTAAATTAATTAAGAAATTATTTAATAAATGAAGGTAATCAAAACTAAATCAATTGAAGTTGATGAACTTAATCATCGATAAAAATTTATAAATGAAAATAAGCATGTGGTTGATAAATTTAAAAACCACCCAATTTATTCATCCTAGTTGTAGTTGTTTGATTGCTATTGGATGCTTTGTGATGGATTAAATCATTTGATATTTGATGCTATGTGATGTTTTGTGCTGAGTTGTTATATCTATGATGAATATATTGTTACATGAATATGCAAACCCTTTGACCCGTAAATGACATTTGAATTTCGATGCGACAGGGAGTCGGATTCTAGTTGGTTATCCGAAACCCACATCGAATCATATTAGTAAATCTTTGTGATTGATAAATTTACTTTATCTATGAATCTGTGATTGAAGATAATCGTTATGAGTTATACCTCTTATCGATATTCTTGTGATAGATGTGTGCACTATTGTGTAAAACCCCTTGGACTACACTATACACACACAAATATGGATTGCACGTGGAAATTGGTTAAGTCACAGATTTTTGAAATAGATTGTAAAATTGAATTTTTAAATCTAAAAGATTTTGAGAATGGATCGAGTTTTAAAATGAAAAGCTTTTGGAAAAGAATTTCTAAAATAAAGGTTATTTTGGATAACTTAATAAAGTTTTGAAACTTAATAATTCAATTTAAAATTGAATTCAAATTTAAAATTAAAATCTATTTTGAGAATTTATGAAGTAAAGGGTCATACAAGTTTATATGGGTTTTTAAACCATATTTTAAGTGTTGTTTTGGGAATTAAATGTAACCCAAGTTTGAAAAACTTTAACTTGTAAAATTGAAATCAGATTTTCCCAAAATGAAAACTATTTGTTTTCAAATGATAAAAGCTTTCATATAAGAAATGAATTTCCAAATTGGTATTATAGGAATTTCAAGTTTGAATTGAAATACAGTTTTCCAAGTTATGAATGAACTTTTGGAAATGGTTTTGAAAGCTGAGTTAAATCTTTTGTTTAAAAGATTAAATGGGTTAATCCAATAAAATGGAAATTATTTTGAAATCAGTGAATGGATCTTTGTGAATTTGGGTAAATTTTGTGAACTAAATCTTTATGTTTAAAGATTTAAATTGTAATTGGTTTAAACCATTAAAAGGGGAATTTTTGAATTTAAGTTGTGACTTAACTGAAATCCATATCCATATGTTTTTAAAATTTTGCGCTCGTTATTCGGTTTAGCCGGGAGAGGACCTTGTGTCATATAACCCATTCCGAATAATGATACGTCGTTATGGATAGCATTTGAAGACCGGTGGTGAAGACCGGGTATTTACGAGAACGATAGGATGACCTATCGATTGTCTCTGCACTGAGTAGCTACGGTATAGAGATTCCCTAAGTGATGGGAAGTCCGATCGGGATTGTGGATACCCGGATTTGCAAGGGCTTCTTCGGAAGTGCCTTCGGTTCTGTTCGAGCCCGGAACAGACTTGTATGGTCGTGTGTCCGACACTACACTTTGAGATTTAAAGCCGATTTCTTTCAAATACATATCTGTTGGTGGCGGAGAATTTATTCTCTTAGTTTAACACCCTTCTCTGAGACGTACGAGCTCAGAGGTTATGTAGTTGAAGTTATCAGCGATATACTCCCAATTTGGTAGTGTGGCATGCTAAGTGCTGCTGTGTGATTGACGATCATTTGTTGATCATTTGTGATCAAAGCATGGCTTTGTGAAAAGCGTAGCTTTGTGGACGAAACCTCATCGAGCCTCACAAACCGGTAATGGTCGAAACAGGAAAGATGCGGCAAGGTTTCAGGGGTAGCTCCCCTAGGGTATGACCATTCCTTCTGGAAAAGAGTAGTATCATGGTATGGAGCCCAGATACTTACTCATGTGGGCACTGTAGTATATATCTATTACTGTGTGATGTTGTTGGTGTAGAGGATCCTCGGTTAAAGGTCCCAAAGGACCGGGGGTGGTATATCTCAGGTTTTATTCCCCGGGAAGGGGGTAGCCGGCCTTGTTTAGCAGAGAGCCAGGGTGGTTCTCGGGGCGTCCCGCCAGAGGCGTTCCCATGTGGCAATAGGAAGTTCCTTAGCCTGACCATTTGTTGGAAATCCATTCAATCCAATACGAGCCTTGTACGGTTTTAGTTGTATTACCTGTCATTCACTTATGGTGGCGCCCCACTGTTTGGATGGTAGCTATAGTAGGCGTAGTTCGAAATGTCTATGCTGGCTAGGATTAATATTATACTTTCGAAATTGTTTTCCACTGTGCACTTATAGTAATGATATCAAAGAAAATTTCTCGTACCAAGCATATTTGACTATCATAAGGAGAAATCTCCTCCAATTCTGCGTTTGCATTGTGTGTGTGGCGGGAGGCCTTATGGTAGTTTCATTTTCAAAAAGCATTGCGGATTTCAAAAACTTAAAATCTTTTGTTTGTTTTAAAGACCAAATGTTTTTGTTTGCTCACACCAGTCCCATGACTGAACTGGAGTTTATTGTTCCTTTTCTAAACTCTGGGTGCCCACCATTTTCCACACGGGCAGTCTAGAGTTTGGTTTTTTTTAGATAGTCAGGTAGTAGATATCGTTTGGTAGCCTTCAGCTTTCTATCTGATCATTTTGGAGTATTTGGAGTCCGTGGATCGCATTTTCTCAGCTTGGTGCAACCTTGATGGTGGTTCGAGCTTGGAGTTTTTGGAAGCCTTGTCTTTGGAGCTTTTGGATCAGAGTTGCAGTATTGGATTCTGTGAAGACTTATCATATTGTATCATGTTCCGCTGTATTTTGTATTGTATTCTCTGATGTTGATGATTATCATTGTACCAAATTGATGTGTTGGATATTTTATTCATGTTGTATCAGTGATATCATCTTTTATTTCCGCTGTGTTATTTATCATCTAATGTTGTTGCAAGCTCCGGCGATACGAATTTGATGTTGTTTGTTAGCCATCGAGTTCGGGTCGTCACAGTTTGGTATCAGAGCTAAAGGTTGAGTAAGAACTTTAGCTACGGAGTGTAACACATTAGATGGCTCATTAGAGATAGGGTGAAGTATACCCTAGAATGAGTATAACCAGTGAAACCAAAATCCAAATTTCTCAGTCTATTCTCTTTATCTGTTATTATTCTCTAAGATATTTCGTCCGAATGCCTAAGTTGGTTTTCTTGCTATTCACAGATAGTGAGAATGAGTGAAAGAAGAGGGCGAGATTGGGGACAGGCAAGTACCACTTCAACTGGTCAAGGCCCTGCAACGACAGATATTCCTATTCAATCTCAATCAAATCTAGCTGATTTATATCGAAGTTTTTCTAGACTTGGTGGAAAGACATTCACTGGAAAAGAAACCCTTATCGAAGCACAAGCCTGGATTCGATCGTGTGAAAGGATTTTCAAAGGACTAAAATTGGAAGATGATCAGATGCGATTGATAGCTACTTGGCAACTCCAGGAAGAGGCTTTAGTTTGGTGGGAAACTATTACATTAGATGAACCGGCGGATGAATTTACTTGGAGTCGTTTCAAGGAAGTGTTCGAGCAGCGATATATGCCGTCTGCTGGTATCTCTAGAATGTACCAAGAGTTTATAGATTTGAAGCAAGGAAGTTTATCATTTGAAGAGTATTTGAACAAATTCAACGAGTTATCTCGATTTGGTCCAGAATTGGTGAATACACCATTAAAGAAGAATGAAAAGTTTATTCGAGGAATGAACGAGGAATATCAGGAGAGAATGACTATTCACGTTAAGGAATCGTTTTCTGAATTAATTGATATGGGTTATAGATATGATACTCTAGATAAACAGGAAGTTCCAGAGGAGGATGGAGATACAAGCAATCTGAATTGGAGGAAAAAGAAGTTTGGTGGAAAGAAATCGAGGAAAGAAAAAGAAAAGAAGAATTCTCGAAAGAAAAAGCTGAAAGAAGTCACTTGTCTCAACTGCTTGGAGAGAGGTCACTACTCGGATAAATGCAAGAATCCTTGGAAGCCAGGATTGAGAGAACCATTTATGAGGCCAGATCAGGAATCTACAGGATGCTATCATTGCCGCAAGCCAGGACATAGGATCAACGACTGTCCAGCAAAGAAGCAAGCTCTAGTAGCAAAGAGGTATGCAGTCAGGGGTGATTCTTCAACCTCAAGGGCTGATAAAGGAAAGGAAATTTTATAAGGTAACCTTCTCGTCTACGATTAAATTTTTCGAGTTTTGTTCGTTATAGGAGAACTACCCATAGTTTTATTTCTTAGCAAATCATAAATAAGTTAAATATTGAATCTGAGATCGTAGTCGAATCCATTTCTGTCTATTTCATTGGGTTTTGATGTAATCTACGAATGGTTAGTTATCCCTTCGAACTAACCAATACCCCTGTATATTTCGTAGATCTAATAACCCAATTATTTCGTAACTGAATGAGTTGATTCTCATATGTGTTGATATTCTGATTTGGTAAACCTAAAGCAGAATAAATATTTCGATCTGATCTGATCAATCGTTCTTTATCTATCGTCTATTCTTTCTCGTCTCTCTAGCAAATTTCGAGGACGAAATTTCTTTAAGTGGGGGAATCTGTAACATTCCTGAAAATTAACTACGATTATTATGGCAATTAAATTAATTTTGAAAATAAATTGTGAATTTATTCATGTATTAATTAGGGAATTTCTTGAATGAATTTGGGACTTTAGATTTTAAGTAAAATTTGGTTAAAAATTTAAGGATAAGTAATCTTATAAAATAAAATTTGGATTAAAAATAAATATTAATTTAAAGAGAAATAGCAATTTGATTTGGGATATAAGAACAAGTATTTATCAACAAATATTGGTTTTCAAAAGTAAAATGTATTAAAAATAAAATAGGATTAAAAGCTTTACATTAGTAAAATGGTTGTTTCTAGAATATTGAATAGATTTGGAAGTTGTAATAAAAAGATAAAATAAATAAATGGACTCATTTTCAAAATAATATTTTTATATAAAACTCACCTATATAAATAAAAGTAATCCTTTGTAAATATGTAATCAAAATATTTAAATCACTCTTAACTTTTTAAAGATTGTGCAAAAAGAAAATAAATAATAAAAAAAGATGCATGAATTTAAAATGTGTAAAATAGTTGTATATAGAAATAGTGAGCTAAAACTTAAGTTTGAATGTGAAGAACAATAGAAGCTTTTATTTGTGAAAAATATAAATATAAATGAAGATATAAACAACTTTAAAAATTTAAAGCATATGCATATATGAAGATACATTTACACAAAGGTTTAAACAAAATGTTACAAAATAAATTGAGTCAAAGAATTTAAAACATAATATTCCATACAAACAACAAGTGTACAACATGCATAGGAATAAAGGGACAAATGGCATTAACTTTTGAATTAAAATTTAAAAACTATAGCAGGCCATTTAGCTTCCCAAAAATCTGAAATGAGAAGTCAGTAATAAAAAAAGAAGAACAGGGAGAATCATCTTCAAGCTCAAATTCGAAAATCCCTCTCCAATGTAAACAAATTCAAAGGCAACATCAAAGACAAATCAAAGCATACTTGAAAAGAAAAAAAAAAAAAAGGTTTCAGTTACATCTGAAACAATTTAAAACCTGGAAGTAGAAAAATTCAAATACAAGAGCAAGAGCATTTCAAGTTTTAGAAGCTAAAGGAAAAAAAAAAAGAAAAAAAAAAGAAGAGGAAGCAAATGCAAATTTCAGTTTCCAGATGCAAAACAAAGTTCTGATCAACAGAAACCAGATCAGACTCATCAACCTGAAATAGCAAATTCAAATTTAAAACCTGGAAGTTGAAGTTCATCTCAACCTGCAGTTCAAAGCTTGAGTTTGTAAGGAGAAGATTTCAAGGATTCAAGAGCAATTCAGTAATAAAATAAAAGGGAAATTCAAAGATTCATCATCACAGAATCAATTCAAAGAACCAGAATCAAAAATTTCAAGGCTTAGAGTTTCAAGTAGCAGACCAAAAGCTTTCCCTGTTTCATTTAAAACAAAATCTGTAGCTGCAGATAAAATAAAGTACAGGATCCAAAGAAAAAAAAAAAATTGGAATCAAAAAGCAAGCAACAAACAATCAAGTTTAAAAGTTGATCTGCAGTTGCAAATATCAGGTTCTCTGTTCTTCATTGATGAGGTGAGCAAACTTACCTATACCCTTGGATAATCTGATTAATGCTTAAAGTAAAAGGGAAATGATTGGTAGGTTTGATTGCATGCCTGTGTGAATGTATGTATGATGATATATATTTGTGTATAGAGCTTTACTCTGTCATGTTACAGGTTTGAAAAAAATTAGTTCAAAACAAAACAATTTTTTTTTTCTTTTCTTTTCAAAACACCCTACCCAAACAAATTCAGATTATAATCACCGAATGAAAGATGTTTATACAAGTATAACATCATTTTAAAAAAATAAATACAAGTTGAAATATTGATTTAATATCTCGATATTACAATGAAATTTAATTCAAGTCTGGAAATTTATTTTCTGGAATACTTATTCTTTTCTGCTTTGACACAGGGATTGAAAACATAGGTCGAAAAAATTCCAAATCTTGTATTTGATCATGGATTAACCCTGCATTCAAATAGAGTGGTTAAGCCTATACTCAAGATTTAAACTTCATTCCAGTGGGAAATTTTTTTAAACCCTTCTGTAAACCAGTATAACTAAACAAAGCTTTTTAACAAGTTAAAATTCAAGATTTTTAATTGTCGAATTCAGACATGAAGATTGAATCCTCATACCGTAACATGAATTTTAAGGCAAGCATCATGATTTTAGGTGCTAAGGTGAAGGAGCAGTTCATAGATGAACTGGGTGTGGGTTTTGATGAAATTCAGGCGGCCGGAGGAGTATTGGGGAATGGGCTCTCGAGTGGAGGAAGAAGGAAGATCGGCGCTGCTGGGAAAAATATTGGAATGATGGTCAGGCCACGGTGGTGGCAGCGACGAGTCGATTTGCGTTTCTAAACCTAATTTTGGTCACACTGTTAAATTAGGCAAATGCGAAATCTTCGGTTGATCGAGTCGCACCGCGTTCTGGTGGTGGCTTCGTGGAAGGGTTGTGGAGGTGCGGCGGTGGTTTCGAGGGGTAAGACGGTCGGGACTGGCGATGCAGGGACTTTTTCTGGTGACTGGTGGTTCCAGGAAGTTGCAATAACGTTCGATTTTGAACCACGATGGTATCGTGGGTTCTGGGTATTCAGGCAGGTGGATGGGATCACGGGGGACTCATGGGTGGTCGCGAGGTTGGCCGGTGGTGGTTCAGGCAGTTGTGCACGTGCACGGTGTCCTTAGGATAGCTAGCAATGATAATGGGTTGGGGGAGACGATGTGTTATCAGGCGACTCGAAGTAGAGCTCGGGGAAAGGCGAGGGTGGCTCGGGTTTCAACTCGAAGTTGATTTTGATGCGTACGTTAAACACTTAGAAAAATTTTAAGTTCGAAATTTTAGGGGGCGCTCGGGTAAATTTTGATAAAACTCGAAGCGGGACTCGAGTCTATTAGGTTTTAGCCCGGGGGAATACTCGGGTTTGCCTGGAAATTTTTATTTTCCAGTTTTTAAACTTTAATAAATTTGTTAAGTGAATTCCTGAAACTATTCCTCCTCATAAATGATGAATTATTTAGAAAGTATAAATTGAAAGTTTTGAAATAAAGGATTTTAAAAACAATTAAGTTTTAAATTACATTTGTAACAAGTTATTTTAAATGAAACTTTATAAGTGATTTAGAAATAAAGGTCAAACGTTCAAATTTTTAACTTAAAAGTAAGTAAATTTATATCGTTAATGATAATTTGTGATTAAGATTTATTCATTAATAGTTAAGTAAATCAATTAAAGGATAATTAGTTATAATTAAGATTAAATTAATTAATAATTGAGCATTTATTAATTTAAGTATATTAATTAGTAATTTAAGTTAATCGATCAAGTAATTAATGAATGATTAAATTAAAATAGTGATTACTTAGTGAAAGTAGCCAGGGAAGATAGTTAAAGATTAATGATTAATTAATCAATAATCAAAGGTTTATTAATTAAAGTAATTAATTAAGGAATAAATTAATTGATAAAAGTAATTAACATTTAATTAATTACAATAAAGAGTAAATTAATTAAGAAATTATTTAATAAATGAAGGTAATCAAAACTAAATCAATTGAAGTTGATGAACTTAATCATCGATAAAAATTTATAAATGAAAATAAGCATGTGGTTGATAAATTTAAAAACCACCCAATTTATTCATCCTAGTTGTAGTTGTTTGATTGCTATTGGATGCTTTGTGATGGATTAAATCATTTGATATTTGATGCTATGTGATGTTTTGTGCTGAGTTGTTATATCTATGATGAATATATTGTTACATGAATATGCAAACCCTTTGACCCGTAAATGACATTTGAATTTCGATGCGACAGGGAGTCGGATTCTAGTTGGTTATCCGAAACCCACATCGAATCATATTAGTAAATCTTTGTGATTGATAAATTTACTTTATCTATGAATCTGTGATTGAAGATAATCGTTATGAGTTATACCTCTTATCGATATTCTTGTGATAGATGTGTGCACTATTGTGTAAAACCCCTTGGACTACACTATACACACACAAATATGGATTGCACGTGGAAATTGGTTAAGTCACAGATTTTTGAAATAGATTGTAAAATTGAATTTTTAAATCTAAAAGATTTTGAGAATGGATCGAGTTTTAAAATGAAAAGCTTTTGGAAAAGAATTTCTAAAATAAAGGTTATTTTGGATAACTTAATAAAGTTTTGAAACTTAATAATTCAATTTAAAATTGAATTCAAATTTTGAAATTAAAATCTATTTTGAGAATTTCTGAAGTAAAGGGTCATACAAGTTTATATGGGTTTTTAAACCATATTTTAAGTGTTGTTTTGGGAATTAAATGTAACCCAAGTTTGAAAAACTTTAACTTGTAAAATTGAAATCAGATTTTCCCAAAATGAAAACTATTTGTTTTCAAATGATAAAAGCTTTCATATAAGAAATGAATTTCCAAATTGGTATTATAGGAATTTCAAGTTTGAATTGAAATACAGTTTTCCAAGTTATGAATGAACTTTTGGAAATGGTTTTGAAAGCTGAGTTAAATCTTTTGTTTAAAAGATTAAATGGGTTAATCCAATAAAATGGAAATTATTTTGAAATCAGTGAATGGATCTTTGTGAATTTGGGTAAATTTTGTGAACTAAATCTTTATGTTTAAAGATTTAAATTGTAATTGGTTTAAACCATTAAAAGGGGAATTTTTGAATTTAAGTTGTGACTTAACTGAAATCCATATCCATATGTTTTTAAAATTTTGCGCTCGTTATTCGGTTTAGCCGGAAGAGGACCTTGTGTCATATAACCCATTCCGAATAATGATACGTCGTTATGGATAGCATTTGAAGACCGGCGGTGAAGACCGGGTATTTGCGAGAACGATAGGATGACCTATCGATTGTCTCTGCACTGAGTAGCTACGGTATAGAGATTCCCTAAGTGATGGGAAGTCCGATCGGGATTGTGGATACCCGGATTTGCAAGGGCTTCTTCGGAAGTGCCTTCGGTTCTGTTCGAGCCCGGAACAGACTTGTATGGTCGTGTGTCCGACACTACACTTTGAGATTTAAAGCCGATTTCTTTCAAATACATATCTGTTGGTGGCGGAGAATTTATTCTCTTAGTTTAACACCCTTCTCTGAGACGTACGAGCTCAGAGGTTATGTAGTTGAAGTTATCAGCGATATACTCCCAATTTGGTAGTGTGGCATGCTAAGTGTTGTTGTGTGATTGACGATCATTTGTTGATCATTTGTGATCAAAGCATGGCTTTGTGAAAAGCGTAGCTTTGTGGACGAAACCTCATCGAGCCTCACAAACCGGTAATGGTCGAAACAGGAAAGATGCGGCAAGGTTTCAGGGGTAGCTCCCCTAGGGTATGACCATTCCTTCTGGAAAAGAGTAGTATCATGGTATGGAGCCCAGATACTTACTCATGTGGGCACTGTAGTATATATCTATTACTGTGTGATGTTGTTGGTGTAGAGGATCCTCGGTTAAAGGTCCCAAAGGACCGGGGGTGGTATATCTCAGGTTTTATTCCCCGGGAAGGGGGTAGCCGGCCTTGTTTAGCAGAGAGCCAGGGTGGTTCTCGGGGCGTCCCGCCAGAGGCGTTCCCATGTGGCAATAGGAAGTTCCTTAGCCTGACCATTTGTTGGAAATCCATTCAATCCAATACGAGCCTTGTACGGTTTTAGTTGTATTACCTGTCATTCACTTATGGTGGCGCCCCACTGTTTGGATGGTAGCTATAGTAGGCGTAGTTCGAAATGTCTATGCTGGCTAGGATTAATATTATACTTTCGAAATTGTTTTCCACTGTGCACTTATAGTAATGATATCAAAGAAAATTTCTCGTACCAAGCATATTTGACTATCATAAGGAGAAATCTCCTCCAATTCTGCGTTTGCATTGTGTGTGTGGCGGGAGGCCTTATGGTAGTTTCATTTTCAAAAAGCATTGCGGATTTCAAAAACTTAAAATCTTTTGTTTGTTTTAAAGACCAGATGTTTTTGTTTGCTCACACCAGTCCCATGACTGACCTGGAGTTTATTGTTCCTTTTCTAAACTCTGGGTGCCCACCATTTTCCACACGGGCAGTCTAGAGTTTGGGTTTTTTTAGATAGTCAGGTAGTAGATATCGTTTGGTAGCCTTCAGCTTTCTATCTGATCATTTTGGAGTATTTGGAGTCCGTGGATCGCATTTTCTCAGCTTGGTGCAACCTTGATGGTGGTTCGAGCTTGGAGTTTTTGGAAGCCTTGTCTTTGGAGCTTTTGGATCAGAGTTGCAGTACTGGATTCTGTGAAGACTTATCATATTGTATCGTGTTCCGCTGTATTTTGTATTGTATTCTCTGATGTTGATGATTATCATTGTACCAAATTGATGTGTTGGATATTTTATTCATGTTGTATCAGTGATATCATCTTTTATTTCCGCTGTGTTATTTATCATCTAATGTTGTTGCAAGCTCCGGCGATACGAATTTGATGTTGTTTGTCAGACATCGAGTTCGGGTCGTCACATTTAACTAAGGGCTCAGCACATATATGATTTTTATTGCACCCTTAATTTCTTTCTTACTTTTTAAGCCTCAGCACTTATACAAAGTATAATGCAGCTCATAATATTTTTCTTTATTGAAAATTCCCATGCCATAGATCTATAACAGTAGAGAGCATTCTTCCCATAATTTTGAAAATCTAGGCCTTAACATTTCTGAGCAAAATAAATAGAAAGTCGCACATCCAAAGGCAAACAGTGCAGCAGATCAAAGATCACCCAAAAACATCCATAATAAAATCATAACAGATCTAAAAACATCCAAAGAGCATTGATGAAATTATATTCAATAAAACCAGAAATAAACCAATATCAATATAAAAATTGGCTGCCTCATCTCAGGTCTTAATGCCATGAATTTGGTGAGGTTACTCACCTAAGTTCTTCCTTCTTTGACCAAAAATCCTTGTGTGTTTCTCCTGCCTTTTTAAATATATTTCTTTCTCATTTTTGAGCAACTCGGGTAAAATGATTTTTTGGTTATAACTGCCCATTTATATACATGTTTTTCTCTTGGGTTTTATCAAGATAAAATTCCACTTTTGTCCTAGCTATTATCATGTATTTTGCATTTTATATTTTTCACATTTCCATCCTTAATCACCCTGGCTGCATTAGCTGTTTATGGACAGTACTTCCCTCCTTTTACTTTTCAAAAATGGTTATTTTTGAATATCTCTCACTTATTTAAATCATGTTGAAAGTGTGACCACTATATTTTATACTTTTACTTATTTCTGAAAATCCTCTTTGCTATTTTTTGCCTACACATACACATGCTTACTTTTCTAGTGTTTTATGCCAATTTAATGTTACTTCTTTTGCTTAGCTTTTACATTTTCTGCTCACAGAAAATATACATGTGTATAGGCATATAAATATTTATTTTATTTAATCTCCCCCTGTTTCGTAGAAAATACATTTAAGCATATATTTCATTTTTAGCTTAAGTTAGGCTTAAGCTACAATACAATGCTTTTAAATAAAGAACTTACTCTCTTATTTTTAAATAAGATTTTTCTGTTTTTTTTGTAGTATCTAAATATATTTCTAGTTTCAATGTGTATAAATATTTATTTTCACAGAAAGTCTTTAATTTCAATGTATGCAGAAAACATATTTAATTTGATTAATAACTCATATTTCAAAATCATATTTGAAATGCTTCCTTCCTTTGTTTATTTATTTTATTTATCATCATCATTTTTTTCAGAAATTTTAAATCCTTTCCTTGTGCCATTTCCAGTGTGCATGTGCACACATATCTTTGCACATCATTCAATTCAAAAACTCCATCAATATTTGATCCAAATATTTTTAAACTGAATTGTTTTATTAAAATAATTTTCCTCAAAAATTTTGGGGTATTACAGTAACACCCATAATTTTTTATAACATTATTTAGGAGATTTATTTAGATAAATTAAGTATAATTTAAATATTAAGAGATAAGGGGATTGAGACTTGAATAAATACATAGATGTCATGCCTAATAAACTAAATGGGCTTAAGAATGGTTTGTATGCTAATTAAATAACATAAGGGCATAATGGGAAATAACCGCACCCTATTACCATAACCCTTATATATTTTCGTTCCTTATGCCATTCGCATTCATTTCTCATTTTCACAAAAATAAAACGCAAACATAAGAAAAGGAGTCGGACATTACTAGGAAGAAAAAGAAGAGAAATTTAAATCAATCTAAGGAATTAAAGCAATGGGAATAAATCTCAATCTCAATCCAATCTCCTTTTCTTAATCAAGGTGAATAATAATTTATACCATCACTATTTTGTTTTATGGTCATATGTTTTCAGGTTTAAGATAAATTCATTTTTATGATGTTTTGGATGATGATATGCTTGAAATATAATTTGTTTGATTAAACAATATTGTTTAAATAGGGATTTATGCAGTTTTAGGGCAAAATCGATTGAAATTTATTCTTGAATGCCATGGAAGAATTTTATGTTATGTAAAAAATGATTTTGGAGTTGGTTTTTAATTTTATAATTTTCCAAGCAATGAAAAGATTATTTTGAATTTTCAAAGGAAAATATGGTTAATTGGGTTTAAAATTGTATTTGCGAAATTATATTGATAATTTAGGTCTAAAATTTTTATATTTTAGACAACATTGTAAAAGTGAATTTCTATAAGTTTAAGGGATTTTTCCTAAGTGATTTTAATGGAAATGAAATTATTTTAGCAGAAGGACTTATTTGCATTGTTGTTTTTTGATTAAGGAAGGGTTTATTTGATAAATTAATCTTGATTTGGATCTGAAATTATGTGGCAGTTATTTTAGTAAAGAATTTGAAAAGTTGAAGCAACCAATCACATGTTTGCATATGGACAGGTAAGTTACATAGAATTTTCTTTAATTAGCATTAATCGGCTTTTACTCAGAAAAGGGGGTTCCGCCTCAATTAGAAGTACTTTCGACTCATAGCTTCCGCCTTCAATCAAGTCGAAACCCTACTAAGCCGGAACAAATATATAAGTTATCAACATGGGCACGTTTTAGATTAGAGGAAAGCAGAAGGCATAGTGTCGAAAGTGTTGCTTCCGATAGGGTCAATACCTTTGTTTGTTTTAAAAAATAAAGCGCTTCCTTTGTTTTGATTAAAGCTTTCGAAAGTGGTTTTCTAATAGCTTTCGAAGGGGTTGCCATTTTATATTTTAAAAGTATAGGCTTTCGAATGGGTTCCATTATTTGTAAAATAATGCTTTCAAAAGTAGTGGTTCCGACTTAGTCGAAACCCAACCGATTGTCTTTAGCCTTTCGAGTGTATTTAAGTCATTTGTGCTTTCAAAAGGTAGCTTTTATTTTTAAGAAGTACTAAGCCACTTCCTAAATGATTTTGAAAGGTTGATGGGTTTCGAAGGTAATGGCTTTGAAAGAGGGTTTCGATGCTATCATTCAGTGTTGCTTAAATGATTTAAAGCTTTTGAAAGGATGGTGCCGACGCCATCAGGCTTTCCCTAAATAATTTTATATGAAGATAAAAGGTTTTGAAAGAGATGCTTTCGTTTGTGTTCACTTTGACCCAAAAGATGTTTCTAAAGTAAACTTACGTTTTGAAAGGGGTACTTTCATTGGTTTCGAAGCTATGTTTTAAAGACTATCAAGTATTGTTTTGATACTTTCAGAAGGTATATTTTGTTTTCAAAAGAGATGATTTAAAGAGCTTCGAAAGGATGATATGTATTGTTTTGAAAAGAAATTTTCTATGCTTTCTAAGGAGGTTATCTAGGGGTTTCGAAAGTGATGTTTTATGGTTTCAAAGCCTTAATTTTTAAAACAAATAACCCAATCTCACTTTAGGGGAAAACCATGACATAAATAAATAAAATATTTTGAAAGGTAGTTTTTGAAGAAGAACTACAAGAAACTGAACTTTTGACAGGATTTGAAAAAGGCTATAATAGCTTTCCATAGGGTTTTAAAGAACTCTGTCTAACTACATGCGATAGATCTAGAACCTATAATTTCACTTATCAAAACGAAATGAAAAAAAACCTATTCATAGGGTTTATTAAGCACTTTAAATATTAAATGCTATGAAAAAAAGGAACGTTATTTGATAGTTTTTATAATTTTTGTTAGCTCGCTACGACGTATTTTATGCACAATATACTCTATAACGTTCCTGCTTTTCTGTAGCATTTAGAAAACACTATAAAAACTTCGGTTTTTTTATTTTCTTCCAAATGGCATCTCCTACGACCAATTTATGCATTGCATATTACTTAACAAACATTTCAGACATAATGGAATAGCTTTGATACTTATATAAACAAGTAATTTCAAACAATAACCATATTTGAAAATAAATTAAAAATAAAATATTTAAAATGACCATGTTCATGCATAATTTCATTGACAATGTTTAAAAGAGACAAAAATGATTACATAATTACCGCCGGCGAAATATTATACAATTCGAACCAATGCCATGATTGCAAAAGTTTTAGAGCCTATATGAAGTATTAACTTTGCCAGTATCTTTCACGCAACTTCCTTCACCTGCATTTAAACATAGATTAAAAAATTTCAAGTATGGTATATGTAACAACCCGCATATTTATCGAGTTTATATTTAAATATTTTATTTAAATATTTTATCGATACTCGGAATTTAGTCCGAAAAGCTACTTTTTGCATACGGCCGAATTAGGACTCGGGACCACTTCCATTGAGTTCGAAACGACACTTGCAACTTTTTGAGTATAAACTTTGATATTTGGGAGTTAACGGAATTTTGCCACTTTTTTCACTTAGGGCTTTGGTTTGGGCTGAGCCCATTAACCCCACTTATTAACTCAGTTCCAACCCTCTCCTCTTCATTCACTTCCTTTCTATTTTCCAACTACTCAAGCTTTTATAACAATGGAGAGTGGAATGGGAAATTGAAACTCAAGCCCTAGTTTTCTTTTGCAATCAAGCTCTAGCTCCAAACTAATAGAAGAAACCTTGGTAAGCTTCCTTTTCTTCTTCTCCAACTCCTTCTCCTTTCAATTTCAGAAATTCCTAAACCTAATTTTGGGAATGTTCTTGTTTTTGAGCATAGATTCAAGCTCATTTGGGTTGGATTGAAGAGTGGTTGATTCTCCATTTTCTTTCAAGCTTCTCCTTCATTGTTTTTGTGAAAATGTGAGATTTTTAATCTCACATCTATGTCGATGACTATCTTCGATTATTGGTTATGAGTTCCTAACACTTATTCATGTGCATTTGCTTTTGGTTTGGATTGATTTGGTTTATATTCCAACTTTTGGTGTTTTGAAAGCAAAATCTATGAAAATCCTTTTATGGATGTTTGAATGTGTTTTTGGTGATGCATCGAAGAGCCTATAGGACCGGGTTGCCGAATGGCATAAATACTCAGCGCCATTGCTCGATCGGTCGCGAAGGTTGGGTTTGCACATCATTTTCAAAGGCAGAAAAACTGCCTTGGTTCCAGTCGGTCGACTGGACTTTGAATCCAGTCGACTGGCTGTAGCCAATTGGCGTATCAGGGGCAGATAACAGAGACAGGAAGTCTCTGTTTCCTGCAATCAGTCGACTGGCCTATGTAATCAGTCGACTGACTGCAGGAAATGAAATTTTCAAGTTTCTGTTCCAATCGGCTGATTACAGAGAACCAGTCGACTGACCTTCCCCTAATTGTCTATTATGCCTACTTTGGTCTATTGTTGTTGGGTTTCCAATGTACATCGATTCGTTTTGATTCCTAGTTGTTGTTATCAATTATTCGACTTTGATGACTTCTATTTTGGAATTTTTGGAAATATCCACTTTGATGGATTTGTTATCGATTTCTTTGGAATTAATTCACGTCTTTGAATGTGAATTTTGGTGATTGATTGTTCTACAATCATTTTTGTGGTTTGTCACTTTAAAAATACAAAGGTTTCAATACTAGTAGTAAATATCAAAACTCTTTCATCAAAACGATTTCAACCCTATTTTATTTACAAAGCTCGTTTTTCTCAAACCGTCTTCCAATCTACTAGTATATACAAACCTTTGCCTCACTCGTATGAGAAACCTAATTAAACGACTTAGTAAAACAAGTGGTATGAAACGCTTGTGTTTGCTTCGTCGGTTGATTCTTGGACTTGTTCGATTGAACCTCTTGTGAAAACTTTCTAGTGAAGATCTACAGTTTGTTCGTAAATATTAAAGTTAAGCAAGTGGTATGGGACATGAAGCTAAACTTATATATTTACTAGCTTAGTGTAATTGACACTTCTTGATGATCATGACGATCATTTTTGTGATTTAGACTAGCAATGAGCGATGTCTCTTTGTCTGCGAGGGAGACTAAACCCGGCTTTGTGGAGTTTTGACCCAAATTGGTGGGGTAGCAACCCATGGTCTTCGGGCCGTCTGTGGAGCTTCGGCTCAATTTGTGATGGTTAGCAACCATGGAATTAGCGACCCGTTTGTGATACACGTGTAGGGAGTTTTTATGCTCCAGTTTGTGATAGGCCTCCCCCTTTTGTGATTTCTGGATTTCTTATGTTGATTTCTAGAATTTATATCATTGACTTGTTATGAGTACAAGATTAGGGTATGATGCCCTCTTTGGATCTTTGTGAAGATTCTTTTGATATTGATTATCTCTTATTGATTGATCTTCTGTTGATCATCATTTGCATACTTATAGTAGTATGTCAGTATGGATATTTTATGTTTATGCCATATTTATTATTCTATATCATGTCATCTGATATTTATAGCTAGACTGATCCGTTTATTATTTTCTTATAAATAATACTCGGATCAGACCGAGATGTTACAGGTGCTTGTGCTTGACTTCTTCCCTATGGATTTACTACTCTGACTTTTGGCTAACTACTTAAATTAGCAGTTTATTTTGGTGTATACAGTTGAGATATAGACTCTATGATGTATACTTATTCTTTTGTGTAGTTCTTGTAACTATTCTTTTGTGATATTGTGGATCTTTCAGACCACTACTCTGATAAACACTTTTAAGTGTTTTATATTCATATCTATTTCCGCTTTTGTGATATGAACTTCTGTGATTGATTTATGTTATTATTTCTATATTTGTTTCAGAAGATATTACAGCCACTGTGTAGTACCTTTGAGCTTGTGTCGGTATGTCGGATTTCCTCTTGAAAAAAATGCATGTTATATTATTTGGCGTATTGATGTTCGCACAAAGCAGTTACACGGATGGTCGCCCCTCAACAGCCTTATTCTCCGTGCTAGTCGACAGCATTACACCGTAGTGTTCTTGGCTAGCGTGGGTACAGAGGTGGGGCGTCACAGCTTGGTATCAGAGCGAAACTTCGGAACAATGTAGAATAATTTAACAAGGATCATCGTCCTAAGTCCATCTTAGGAATCGTGCTTTAGGCTTTTATTCGTGTCTTCGAACCATTTTATCCTGTTCTCTTTTATGATTCATTGTTATATCTATCAAGATTGCTTGATATTCATTTTGTGAATAACCTTTTCTTCTTCTCTCTTTCTTAAAGAGGAGAATGTCTAGACCAGGACGTCCCAGAGCCGGACCATCTAGTGCTGCTCCCCAGGATGGAGTTTTTATGACTACGCAGCAGCTTCTTGACTTAGTGAAAAATGCTCAAGCAGCCGGTTCTAATCCGGAGTCTACTCATCCTAAGTCTGGATTTGCGCGCCTGTGCAACGATTACACTAACTTGGGTTGGAAACCATTCAAAGGTTCTGAAACTATTATCGAAGTACAGGCTTGGCTAAGAACGTGTGAACGAGTCTTTTCTCGCATGAACCTTATTGATCTTCTCCGAGTTCAGGTGGCCTCTAGTATGCTCCAAGAAAGAGCATTGGACTGGTACGAGCTTCTAATTTCTGAGATTAATGAGGCGGATCTTACTTGGAAGAAATTCCAGGAACACTTCGAATTAAAATTCGTGCCAGAAGCTGAGAAAGTAACATTGGCTCGTCGATTCATAGACCTTGTTCAAGGTGAATCCTCCGTGACAGATTATGTCGCATCATTCGAGTCACTATCTAAGTATGGGGTTGAATACATAAACACCCCATTGAAGAAGAACCAAAGATTTGTCTATGGCTTAAACAAAAATCTTAAGAAGCCATTACTTCTAAAATTAGAAGTTTCTTTTGATCAACTCATTGATATCGCTCTTCGTCTTGAAGAGGCGAATAGGGAGGGTGATGTTGAAGTGGTGGGGGCTAAACCAAACTTCAACAACAATAAAAGGCCTAACAAATTCAAAGGTCCTTATCCCAACAAAAAGGGAAAGCAAGCATCCACGGAAGCAAAGACTCCTACCTTTAGTCGTGGAGAATGCTATAATTGTGGTTCAAAGGACCATTATTCGAATAAGTGTCCGAAGCCCCTCTCTTGTTGCTACTGCAAATGTCCCGGACATGTTATACCTTCATGCTCCAAACTTCAAGGCAGGAAGGAGGGAAAGTTAAATGTTGCTCAAGCCCCTGGCAACACATCTCGTGGTCAAGGTATATCTCATTCTGTCCTTGATGGTATTATTATATTTCTTGATCAACCTATTCGAGTTCTCTTTGATACAGGTGCATCCCATTCTTTTATTTCAAAGGAACTTGTCGATACTTTTTCTTTAAATGTTGATGCTTTAATGACTTCTTTGAGAATTGCGAATCCAGTTGGTGGATTCGCAACTCTTAGTTTGCTTTGTAAAGATGTGGAGATTATTTTATGTGAATTTTCTTTCCTAGCCAATTTGCATGTTATGCGTTACTTAGGCTTTGGAATGATTTTGGGTATGGATTGGCTTACCCGTTATGAAGCCCATATTCTATGTCCTGAGCAAACTATTTATCTCTGACATCCGCAATCTGTGAATCAGCTTTATATTATTTTTAAAGGTTCGGATTCCACATTGGTTGCATCTTTATATTCCTTAAATCCTCGTGATGACGATAATGATGATGAGGAGGATGTCATTTCTCTTATTCACGTTGTTCGTGAATTTTCCGACATATTTGAGCCCGTTTTAGGATTGCCACCTAAGCGAGCAATTGAATTCAAAATTAATCTTATCCCTGGAGCTCAACCTATTACTCGTCCTTCTTATCGCATGTCCAACAAGGAGAATGAAGAGATGCGCAAACAATTATCCGAATTGGAGACGAAGCAATTCATTCGCTCTAGTTCCTCGCCTTGGGGAGCTTCGGCCATTTTTGTGAAGAAATCCGACGGTACGTTTAGGCTTTGCGTTGACTATCGCAAGCTTAACGATCTTACTATTAAAAATAAATATCCTCTACCTCGGATTGATGATCTATTCGATCAGCTTAGTGGTGCTAGAGTCTTTTCACAATTGGACTTGGCCACCGGTTTTCATCAGCTTCGTATTGCAGAGGATATCATTCCTTTGACATCGTTCCGAACTCGATATGGATCTTATGAATGGCTTGTCATGCCATTTGGTTTGACGAATGCTCCGGCATATTTAGTTGACCTTATGAATCGAGTCTTCAAAGATTTTCTCGATCGTTTTGTTCTCATCTTTACTGATGATATTCTTGTGTATTCAAAAACCAAGGAGGAACATGAGAAGCATCTTAGGATTGTATTGGAAACTCTTAGGAGTAATCAATTAAAAGAAATTTTTTCTAAATGCCACTTTTGGCAATCTCGGGTTAAGTTTCTTAGACATATTATTTCCGAATCCGGAATATCAGTGGATCCTTCAAACATTGAAGCGATTCAAAATTGGAAGAGACCGAAGAGTGTAACGGAAATCCGTAGCTTCCTTGGATTGGCAGGTTATTACCGCCGTTTTATCAAAGACTTTTCTAAAATTGTCGTGCCTCTCACTAGCTTAATAAAGAAAGGTGTTAAATACATTTGGTCGGACAAATGTGAAGCTTCTTTCCAGAAATTAAAAGAACTCCTTTCTGATGCTCCTATTCTTGTTATTCCCGAGGGGAATCAAGATTTTATTGTTTATACCGATGCTAGTCGCGTTGGTTTGGGTGCCGTTCTTATGCAAAAAAACGTGTTATTGCTTACGCTTCTAGGCAATTAAAGCCTGCTGAGACAAGATATGCCACTCATGATTTAGAGCTCGCGGCTATTGTTTTCGCTCTTCGGTTTTGGTGTCATTATATCTTGGGAGAGAAATTTTTTCTTTATACTGATCATAAGTCTTTGAAGTATTTATTCTCTTAGAAGGAACTTAATTTGCGTCAACAGCGTTGGCTCGAGTTCCTTGCGCCTTATGATCTTGACATCCTTTATACTCCCGGAAAGGGAAATCGAGTTGCCGATGCACTTAGTCGCAAGCAACAAGCGGTTGTTTCTATGATGATATCCGAATGGAATGATCTCGAGGTTTTATCCACTTGTGAAATCCGAGATCGTGTTTCCGATTTATGTTCATCTCTTGTTTTATGTAGCCTTGAGGCTCATCCTTCTCTTTTAGACCGCATTCTTGAAGCTCAAAAGCTAGATCCCGAAATGGCTCTTCTTGGCCAAAATATTAAGGATAAAATTGATATTGAAAGTTTGAAAGACTTCGATATTGATTCTCGTGGCAGCATTCGAAAATTTGGTAAACTTATCGTACCAAATATTAGTGATTTTCGTAAAGATATTTTAGAATT
The DNA here is from genome assembly GCA_030765085.1 of Allium cepa. NCBI lineage: Eukaryota > Viridiplantae > Streptophyta > Magnoliopsida > Asparagales > Amaryllidaceae > Allium > Allium cepa. The sequence goes on from CM060945.1 coordinate 212,619,855, forward strand.
TCTCATCGTTCTAAATTTACCATTCATCCCGGTAGTAGTAAAATGTACGCGGATATGAAGCGACTTTATTATTGGAAGGGAATGAAATCCAATATTGTTAACTTTGTTAGGTGTTGCATGACTTGCCAACTTGTCAAAGCCGAACATCAAAGGCCCGGTGGGTTATTGCAACCTTTAGAGATTCCAATTTGGAAGTGGGACCAAATTTCCATGGATTTTATAGATGGCCTTCCCCGTTCTCGTTCGGGTCATGATAGGTTATGGGTGATTGTTGATAGACTTACTAAATCCGCCCATTTTATTCCCGTTAGGTCTAATCGGACCGTTCCTCTCTTGGCAAAACTCTTTATTAAAGAAATTGTAAAATTACATGGAGTTCCTACTTCTATTGTTAGTGATCGTGATCCATTGTTTACTAGTGGATTTTGGAAGAGTCTTCAAAAAGCTTTGCGAACGAAGCTTAATTTTAGCACCGCTTATCATCCCCAGTCCGATGGACAAATGTGAATCAAACTCTTGAAGATCTTCTTCGTGCTTGTGTTCTTGATTTTGGTGGAGGTTGGGAAGATTATATTTCACTTGTTGAATTTTCCTATAATAATAGCTTCCAATCTAGTATTGGTATGGCACCTTTTGAGGCACTCTATGGAAGGCCATGCCGATCTCCTTCTTGTTGGCTTGAGGCCGGTGAGAAGCTGGTATTAGGTCCAGATTTTATTCGTGATTCCATAGAAAAGATTGAACTTATTCGTCATAGGATGAAAGAAGCTCAGAGTAGACAAAAATCCTATGCCGATAATCGAAGAAGGAAATTAGAATTTTCTGTTGGAGATATCGTGTTTATTCGTGTTTCACCTATGAAGGGTGTTGTACGTTTTAGTCGATCGGGAAAGTTAGCGCCTCGATATATTGGGCCATTTCCTATCACCGAACGTATTGGTTCCATGGCCTATCGCTTTACACTACCGACTCAGTTTTCTGCCATGCATGACGTGTTTCACGTTTCTCAATTACGGAAATGCCTTCGAGATTCCGATTCTATTCTTGAGCCTGGTGTTGTGGAAGAAATTGAAGTTTCACCGAATTTAACTTATGAGCAACGTCCAATTCGTATTATTGCTTCGGAGGTCAAACGCCTTCGAAATAAAGATGTCCCGCTTGTGAAAGTTCAATGGTCTTCAAATCCTAAGGATTGTTCTTGGGAATCTAGAGAGTTCATCGAGCGAACACATCCGGATTAACTTTCCCGTGCTCTTTAAGGTGAACCTTTTATTTCAAATTTCTTTTGTGTTGAATATGCTCTCGTGGTTGTTACTATATATTTTCTTCTTAAATATTGCGAGGACGCAATTTCTTTAAGGAGGGGAGTCTGTAACAACCCGCATATTTATCAAGTTTATATTTAAATATTTTATTTAAATATTTTATCGATACCCGAAAATTAGTTCGAAAAGCTACTTTTTGCATACGGTCGAATTAGGACTCGGGACCACTTCCATTGAGTTCGAAACACTGCTTGCAACTTTTTGAGTATAAACTTTGATATGTTTGGAGTTAATGGAATTTTGCCACTTTTTTCACTTAGAGCTTTGGATTAGGCTGAGCCCATTAACCCCACTAATTAACTCAGTTCCAACCCTCTCCTCTTTAGTCACTTCCTTTCTATTTTCCAACTACTCAAGCTTTTATAACAAAGGAGAGTGGAATGTGAAATTGAAATTCAAGCCCTAGTTTTCTTTTGCAATCAAGCTCTAGCTCCAAACTAATAGAAGAAACCTTAGTAAGCTTCCTCTTCTTCTTCTCCAACTCCTTCTCCTTTCAATTTCAGAAATTCCTAAACCTAATTTTGGGAATGTTCTTGTTTTCGAGCATAGATTCAAGCTCATTTGGGTTGGGTTGAAGAGTGGTTGATTCTCCATTTGATTTCAAGCTTCTCCTTCATTGTTTTTGTGAAAAGGTGAGATTTTTAATCTCACATCTATGTCTATGACTATCTTCGATTGTTGGGTATGAGTTCCTAACACTTATTCGTGTGCATTTGCTTTTGGTTTGGATTGATTTGGTTTATATTCCAACTTTTGGTGTTTTGAAAGCAAAATATATGAAAATCCTTTTATGGATGTTTGAACGTGTTTTTGGTGATGCATCGAAGAGCCTATAGGACCGGGTTGCCGAATGGCATAAACCTTAGTGCCATTGCTCGATCGGTCGCGAAGGTTGGGTTTGCACATCATTTTCAAAGGCAGAAAAACTGCCTTGGTTCCAGTCAGTCGACTGGACTTTGAATCCAGTCGACTGGCTGTAGCTAATTGGCGTATCAGGGGCAGATAACGAAGACAGGAAGTCTCTATTTCATGCAATCAGTCGACTGGCCTCTGTAATCAGTCGACTGACTGCAGGAATCGAAATTTTCAGGTTTCTGTTCCAGTCGACTGATTACAGAAAACCAGTCAACTGACCTTCCCCTAATTGCCTATTATGCCTATTTTGGTCTATTGTTGTTGGGTTTCCAATGTATATCGATTCATTTCGATTCCTAGTTGTTGTTATCAATTATTCGACTTTGATGACTTCTATTTTGGAATTTTTGGAAATATCCACTTTTATGGATTTGTTATCGATTTCTTTGGAATTAATTCACGTCTTCGAATGTGAATTTTGGTGATTAATTGTTCTACAATCATTTTTGTGGTTTTTCACTTTAAAAATATAAAGGTTTCAATACTGGTAGTAAATATCAAAACTCTTTCATCAAAACGATTTCAACCCTATTTTATTTACAAAGCTTGTTTTTCTCAAACCGTCTTCCAATCTACTAGTATATACAAACCTTTGCCTCACTCGTATGAGAAATCTAATTAAACGACTTAGTAAAACAAGTGGTATGAAATGCTTGCGTTTGCTTCGTCGGTTAATTCTTGGACTTGTTCGATTGAACATCTTGTGACAACTTTCTAGTGATGATCTACAGTTTGTTCGTAAATATTATAGTTAAGCAAGTGGTTATGGGACATGAAGCTAAACTTATATATTTACTAGCTTAGTGTAATTGACACTTCTTGATGATCATGACGATCATTTTTGTGATTTAGACTAGCAATGAGCGATGTCTCTTTGTCTGCGAGGGAGACTAAACCCCGCTTTGTGGAGTTACGACTCAAATTGGTGGGGTAGCAACCCATGGTCTTCGGGCCGTCTGTGGAGCTTCGGCTCAATTTGTGATGGTTAGCTACCATGGAACTAGCGTTCCGTTTGTGATACCCGTGTAGGGAGTTTTTATGCTCCCGTTTGTGAAAGGCCTCCCCTTTTGTGATAGGCCTCCCCCTTTTGTGATTTCTGTATTTCTTATGTTGATTTCTGGAATTTATAACATTGACTTGTTATGAGTACAAGATTAGGGTATGATGCCCTCTTTGGATCTTTGAGAAGATTCTTGTGATATTGATTATCTCTTATTGATTGATCTTCTGTTGATCATCATTTGCATACTTATAGTAGTATGTCAGTATGTATATTTTATGTTTATGCCATATTTATTATTCTATATCATGTCATCTGATATTTATAGCTAGACTGATCCGTTTATTATTTTCTTATAAATAATACTCGGATCAGACCGAGATGTTACAGGTGCTTGTGCTTGACTTCTTCCCTATGGATTTACTACTCTGACTTTTGGCTAACTACTTAAATTAGCAGTTTATTTTGGTGTATACAGTTGAGATATAGACTCTATGATGTATACTTATTCTTTTGTGTAGTTCTTGTAACTATTCTTTTGTGATATTGTGGATCTTTCAGACCACTACTCTGATAAACACTTTTAAGTGTTTTATATTCATATTTATTTCCGCCTTTGTGATATGAACTTCTGTGATTGATTTATGTTATGTTTATTTCTATATTTGTTTTCGAAGATATTACAGCCACTGTGTAGTAGCTTTGAGCTTGTGTCGGTATGTCGGATTTCCTCTTGAAACAAAATGCATGTTATATTATTTGGCGTCTCGATAATTATGAAGATCGTTGGATTAAATCCACCTACATCTTGCCTTGCCAAAAGGCGGGTTAACACTTTGCCCCCTAAAATATGCCTTGCGAAAGGAAGTCGTGTTTTGAATTGCCATAAATCCAAAATTCGAAGTCTGTAATCCATTGATTGCCATCCAATCCGTTTCCAATTCACTTCCTTGATCTCCCCAGGTCATTAGCAAAATCCATGACTATTCTGAAAACGATATCTAATTTCGAATCCATCCCAAATCCATTAACCAAATCCAAGATCTCTCTGGATCATTTTATCCATACCCAGGACCACTCCAGGTCCAAATCCATATCCATAGACCTCTCTTGGTCATTTTATCCATCCGAGTCCATATCCAAATCCTTAGACCTTTCCGGCTTATTTTATCCAAATCCGGGACTACTCCGGTTCCTTACCATAATCCTTAGACCTCTCTGGTCATTTTTCCAAGTCCGGGACAACTCCGGGTCCAAATCCGTAGAACTCTCCAGGTCGTTTTATCCAAATCCAAGCCCGCTCCGGGTCCATCCCGGGCACAATTCGTACTCGATCATCTGAGTAGGCCGATCCCGTCACTCTCCGACAAAGCGGCCTACCCGTTGCAAGTCATAGTCCATACCTAACGATCTGTTGTGTTCTATTCTTCGGCCTTGACTATCCGGTCGAGGGCATAATCCATAGGGCATCCTACTTCGACCTCGATCCTCGGTCAAGGACTTGATCAGTATGGTATCGTACCCCAACCCTGATCCGCTATCAAGGTCAGGATCCATAGGGTATTGTAAAGGCCCGAAAATCCATACTCCCTTAAGCTGGCAACATTCCACAGCAATCCAGCCAAAGAGAAATAAACTTTCGAAACTTCATGGTTTAAGAAGAAGAAAAAGGTAGAAGAAGAAAGAAAATAGAAGAAGAAACAGAGAAACAGACAGCAGAACAGGAAAACAATATCAGAATCTCACAGTCGCAGCGGAACAACATATAATAGATAAATGAATATTCATTAAAACAAAAGAACTGTATATTTTACATTACATCACATTGCATTACATCATATCATCAAAGTGTACAACAACAAACAGCGGAAAAGAAATATCATATATAATAAATAATATGCTACGCATCCTGCTCGCCTCCAGATTCTCTACATCGACTTCGAATCCAGAATGACCTGATAACCTAACTCTGGACTGCCCGTGTGGAAATTTGTGGGCACCCAGAGTTTAGGAAGGGAACAATAAACTCCAGGTCAGTCATGTGACTGGTGTGAGAACTTAAAACAGTTTATCTTTAAAAATAAACATATAAATATTTTTAAACTAAATTCACAATGCTTTTTGGAAAATGAGACTACCATAAGGCCTCCCGCACACACACACAATGCAAACGCAGAAACGGAGGAGATTTCTCCTTATGATAGTCAAAGATGCTTGATACGCATTAAAATCAAATCATGTTTGATATTATTATTATTGCATAGTGTAGAAAACAATTTCGAAAGTAGAATATAAATCTTAGCCAGCATAGACATTCCGCACTTATGCCTACTATAGCTACCATCCAAACAGTGGTGACCACCATAAGTGAATGATAGGTTCTACAACTAAAACCGTACATGTTTCTGTGGATTTCCAACAAATGGTCAGGCCAAGGAACTTCCCATTGCCACATGGAAACGTCTCTGGAATGACGTCCCGAGAACCTAACCGGATCTCTGCCAACACAAGGCCGGGTTACCCCTAACTGGGTAACTACTGACATGAATATGTCATTCCCCGATCGTAACCGATCTATATCCGAGGATCATCGATAACCAACAACCACAAAGTAATAAATTTGCAGCTACCATATAGGTTAAGTATCTAGGCTCCATACCATGATACCACCTCTATCCAGAAGGAATGACATACACTAAAGGGGCGCTACCCCCTAATAACCTTGCCGCATCTTTCCTGTTTTGACCATTTCCGGGGTGTGAGGCTCGATAAAGTCTCGTCCACAAAGCCATGCTTTTAAACAAAAGCCGTGCTTTGGGTCAACAAATGAACAAAGCAATGATCATCAAGATAAATGATCAAACAAATGATCCTATCATAAATGATCAAACAATGATCATTTCACAGCAACACTCAGCATGCCACATTACCAATTTGGGAATGTATCACTAGTAACCATCAACTACATAACCTCTAATGGTGTTAAGCTAAGAGAATAAATTCTCCGCCACCAACGGAAATATATTTGATAGAAACCAGCTTTACATCTCAAATTGTAATGTCAGACACACATCCATACAGGTCCATTCCGGGATCGAACGAAACCGAAGGCACTTCCAAAGAAGCCCTTGCAATCCGGATATTCACTAATCACGACCGGAATTCCCATCACAAAGGGTAATAAATTTCTATATCGGAGATCAGCCGATGCAGAAACATTCGACGGTAATCCTTCCGTTTTCATAAATATCCAGTCTTCAACACCAGTCTTCAAATGCAATTCATAACGACGTATCACATATTCAGAATGGATTATACGACCCCAAGGTCCTTTCCCGGCAAACCCGAATAGTGAGCGCTTATTTAAAAATAAGTGTGGCATTCGATTCAAGCAATCATAACAAATACCTATTTAAAGGTAAATATTGATAGTCGGTTATTTAACTATCAATAAAGATGCGCCACATCACCAGATTCCAAATAATTTTCCAAATTATTTGATTTCCCAAAATATAATATCTTTACAAGATATAAAATTTCCACACTTCAAAAATAAACAACGTTTATTTTGAAACCAATTTACCCTTTTCATTTATAAATTCCATAGTGAATTTATATTTCAAAATATCCATTGATCTACAGTTTTCAATAGATTTCAAATATTCAATTCCAATTTATCTTCAAAAAGATAAATTCTCAAAAAACGTTTCATTTCATATTGGAAAAACATTTCCATACTTATTTAAAAATAAGTGATTCACAAATCTTATTTATTTTCAACAATTTGAAAATATTCGATATACTTAAACCATAGTTAAGTATATATCCCATTCTTTTAAGGTAAACATTCTTTTATTCACTTTTATTTGGGTCAAAACGAATGTTGCGTAAAACATCGTTACGACAACCCAAAGTCACTAGTATAGGGATTCGAAATTTAAAATAGGTATATAAATCCCAATACTATATAAAACATTTCCTTCGGAAATCATTTACTATAACAACAGTGTTATAGTCCATCATTTCCTTATTTTCTCGAAAACGTCTATTTCAACAATAATGTTGAAATCTACGTATTCATTTCCTTCTATTTGTCGAAAACGCCTATTTCAACAATGGATGTTGAAATCTATGTATTCGATACTTAATGCATTTTAAAACACCTTTAAATCGTTTTAAATTCCATTTAAAACATTCCTTTCCCAAAATATATCCATTTTCTTTAATAATATATTTACTGTTCAAAATCGTGAATATATTTTCTCTAATAAATTTTTATATTAAATTTATCAAATTCAATTGATTTCGAATTTATAAACAATGTTTATAAATTCCATTCCTATTTATAAACTTCGAAACATAAATCTCTTTTATTTGTCCAATTAAATTTATATATCCCAATTATATACCCAAAATCCAATTTATATGTAAATTACTTATAAATCCTTTATTTTCAACTTCTATTCATTTTATAATCTTCACAATCTATAATCTATAATTTTCAATGAAATATATTTTATACTTTATTTTAACACTTAATAAACTTGTTTATAATTCCAATATTTCTAATTTATAAATATCAATTTTTTAGAGCCTTTTTTATAATCCTTTATAAACATTCAGACGTCCAAATTTAAATTATTTTATAAATTAATTAACTATTTATTTTCAAAATTCATCTTTTGGTTATCTTTCACAAAAATATAATTTTTATAACTTTAAAATTTTAACGTTTATTTATTTTAAAATGAATCAATTCAAAACTTTAATAGAAACATATACTTTGAAAAATCACTTTAAAATCCTTTTAAATTCAAAATCATTGCTTTAACATTTTTAAAACTCCAAAAATGGATCCGATGATGCAACAGCACCAAATAAACAATCAATGCATCCAAATATCATATATCAATATGATAAACAATCAAATATCACAATATCTGAAATAAATAAATATTGGTGAGGAATCCAGTTGGATCCCTCCAACCTGTTTCCCTGCATCCAAAGATGTTAGCACAATACCAATTCCACTTCGAGGTGGAATATCGTGATATATGGGATTTTATAAAATATTATCCGCTTAATAGACGGCACAATAGGGTCTCATCCGCTATATAATGCGGGAAATAAATCAACTGCAATACATACATATGCCAATACATATATATTGTTATATATACTACTATATATATACTGTCACAACCAAGCAACAATCAATCAATCAACAAATTTTTAATCTAACTATTTAAAATTTAAATAAACCCTTTTGAGTGAGAAGTTCTCACCTTAGCCTTTTATTTTGCAGTCCATTTCCATCTTGAATCGTTTTCACCAATTTAGACCTTGTATAAATATTTATACAATTCATTAATGCACGGATCAACTGAACCATATATTTTCCGTTAAATAGTTTTCGATTAGCTGATAGTTTCATTTAAACCAATTTTTTTTTCTCTCTTTAATGATTTATTTAACTAAAATTTAACTTTCAAAACTAAATTTAATATACTAACCTTTGGTAATTAAATTATTCCATGATTTCATTTCAAAACAATTCTTTTAAATAATTTATTAAAAATTAAATTTTTAATCTTAATTCCCTTTAAATAAATTGTATTATTTTGTTACCCACTAAAAATTAAATAAGTCAACTTAACCCAAGCCAATAAATTAAAAGTGTATAATTGCATATTTATTTTCCTCTTATCCTACACAAACAAGTATAAATCTTTAAACTGATTCCCTTTTAAAATTCTCCTTTAACATCTTTTAATATCTAAAAATAATTAAATTGATAAATAAACAAATTAATTTCCATTTTTAAAATTGTGAAATATTAAATATTTTACTGTAAAATTTCTTTTGCAAAATATCTTTTTTTTCCATTTGAAACTAATTTTTTTAAATTCAACTAGTAATTTAGTTTTAAACAAATAATTAAATTTTAAACAAAATTTCTTTACTGTATTTAAAACAGAATCATAGCCAGTTTATTCTCAATAATTTTCAATGTTTTTTTTATATAAACAACTCCCTAAAATAAACAGATAGAAGAGGAAAGAAAAAATAAAAATAAAAATAAAAACCCATACCATACTCCAGAATCCCTCGCGAAACCCATCGATGACGCGAATCATCCCCAGGCCGCTGCTCCACCCTATGCCCTAGCCGACAACATCGCGTCCATCCAGGCTCACAGATACGCGACTACACAGCCTCGCGATTTCGAATCAATGAACGCGAGTTTCCCCCTCGAACCACCTTGCTCGTGCTTGACCCCGCCACAGCCTCGTAAAACCCTAACTGCTCGACATCTACATCGTCACGAACCCCTTTCCAGGCCGCCTCTATCGATCGACTTGCCGCCCAAGGCAGTCCCACGCGAGCACGGAATTTCGATACGAAATTGAAAGTGATTACGTCGCTTTGTTCAATTTTAAAAAGAAGAAGGGACGAATTTGATTTGCTTTCGATTCTCAAAAAAAAAACTGGAGAGGAAGAGAGCGGCTATTATTAATTTGATTTTGAATGAGACAGGGCTTTGGCCATTTTTTTTCTCGTTTGAATTCGTTGAACAGAGGGAGAATTAAACAAGCCTTCGAACTGATTGAAATGAAGGAAAGGAAATGTTGCGTGATTCTCTGCGTGTTTTAAGGCATGATGTTAGGCGCAAATTTAGGGAAGATGATGTTGACAAATTTAAATTTAAAAATTAAATTGAATTTGATTTAATTTCAATGCGTTTACTCATTGAGTGCTCACATATCAACTCCGAAAAATACGAAATTTGAAATCCGGTAATAATACAATATTTCGGATCCAATGGAACTGGTTTCGTCGAATTCCGAGACTGTGCCTCGGACGGCTATTTTTAAATTCAATTTGAACGAAAGAAATTCAAAACAGATCAAAACAGTTTCATTTACAATTCTGAAGCTTCTATTATCTTCAGTATTATAATTACGAATTTTCTAAGCCTTTAAATTAATTTAATCAGCTTAAAACTGACGATTCAAATTTTTATTCACTTTCAATAGATTAAATTTTATAATTAAATCTCTACATTCATCCTGATAATTTGAAATTCAAGTTAAACCATCATTCAAATATTTAAAATTAATTAAATATTTTCAATTTAAATTATTCAAAATTTCAGGGTTGTTACAATCTTCCCCCCTTAAAAGAATTTCGTCCCGAAATTGCAAGTTGGGAAAAATTAGCCCTTAACTGTCTACTATTTTCCACAATTCAAATAATTTCATCAACTTACTAACCTAAATCTTTTCATTAAAGATTTACTATCATTTCAGCTATCTTTCCAACTTCACTTATAAGTTTCAAATATCATTGTTTTTTTAACGATTCAAATTTAAATTCAAATTCAAATTTTCAAATTTTTCTCAAAAATTTTCAAACTCCCGAAATTTTCGAAAAATTTCGCCAGCGTCTCCTTTGCGCGGCTAGCTTGGCACGACTACAAAACGGCACCACGGCCCCTCAGATTCAAAAAGAAAACGAAAAGCCAAGTGGTTGGAGAAGGAAATCATCAAATTTCATACGGAAATTGAAATACGTACCTTTTTGTCGAGCAACTCAATTTTTATCTTTGAAATCAAAACTCCACTTCTATTATCCTTTAACACACCTGTAATCCTTCTATCCATAATATCTAATTACAATATTCAAACCAATTTGCCAATTTCCATTACAAAATTTTCAGTATATATTCTTTATACACTTTAGTTTACTATTGAAGTTACCTACTGAATTCCAATAAATCTTGCATTCCAAATTTCATTTGGATTCAACTTACAATTTCAATTCCAATTTCATTCAATTCATTTGAATTCAATTTAACTTCTATTTCTGAATATTGAACTTTATCTATATCTTTCATTTATCTTCAATAACAAATATATAGATTTTATTAGCAATACATTCAAGATAAATTCCATTAGCAATTCATAAAGTTTCAATTCATCTTTAGTCGCTTACGACCCATTTATATGCCATTTCCATTTAATTCAATGGTTTTACAATTCATTTTCTTCATTCTATTCATTTCTAAGCAAAACGAATTCATATCCATTCTAGTTTATACTAATTCAAATTGATACCAATTCAATTTATTTTAGTTCTACTTCAGTTTAATTTGCATTTCATATTTCGTTCTCATTTCTATTCAATTTTGTTTTCATTCCATATTCATATTCATCTCGAATTTTCTTAAGTTATTTTACTTCAAACTCAAGTTCATTTCCTTGTAGACACTTTCAAATTTCATTATATTAATGAATTTATTTCCCAAATTTCCTTCTAGAATTCTATTTCAATTTACAAATCACATTTACATTTCATATTCACAAGTTTTATTCATATGTGAATTCATTTCTTATATTTGCAATTCCTATTTTCATTCGGTTTATTTTATTAACCAAACAAATTTCATTCAAACCACTTCAAATCCATTCCATTTTTTTCAATTCCAATTCATTTTTTTACAAATGTGGCTTCATTTGTTCATTCACAAATACAATTTAGTGTCAATTCACCATTCTGATCTATAATCACCTATATTTAAATTGGATTTCAATTCTATGTGAATTCAGTTCATTTAAGCCATATTAAATTTGTCATTCTTTTGATTAATGTTACTTACAAATTTTCATTTCAATACTTTGCTTTGTCGACTACAAACCAATTCCAATATCCCATATTTAACTTGAATTTCATTTACTAACACATTCAAACGATATAATTTCAGTTTTAATTTTATTTACTTGCAATTGTGAATTTATTCATCCATTCACAATTTAATTTTCACCATAATAATTTTATTCCAAGCAACTTATTTGATTAAGCTTCTAAAATTCACCTTTATTCACATTTATTCACTTATACTTACTTTAATTTATCCCCTTTAAATTAAATTCATTCTATCAAAATTTAAGTTGTATAAGTTATCAACTCAACAATATTACATAAATATTTTTATATACTATTCCAAGTCTTTTAACCTTTCAAAATCAATTTGTTGAAATCAAATCAAATTATATTTTGAATTTTCAAACTCAAACCCAAAATTTTCCAAACAAATTCTATTTAAAACAATTGGCAGCAATTCCTCTTTTGGAAACCCGAAAATGAACACCAATGATGCCGCGGTCATCATCGGAATTATTTTCCAGCGACCAAAAAGAGTTTAGAGCTTTTCATTCCTTCAAAACATTTTTCAAAACCCTTGAAAATTTATTTTCCAACCAAAAGGAATTTAATTTTTCTAAAATTTCCGAATTCTTTCAAAAACATTTCCAAATATTTCTCTGGAATTTCATTTCTAATTATAAATCACATTTATAATTTACATTCTTCAATTTCATTTGTATATGGATTTTTATTTTCTAACTTTTGATTATGATTCCAATTTCTTATTCAATAATCAATGGTAATAATTTTTTTGTACTATTACTACCTAACAACCATGCATCCATATACCATAATAATCTATAGAAAATCACTTCTTTTATATAAAAAAATAGTTTTGGGCAAAATTATTTCATTTACCCGATTTTCAAAACAATACTGTGTCAGTTTATCTTGTTTAAGAGTTTAGAAACCCCTATCGATTCAGTTAGCTAGACTGCACCAACCAAAATCTATAAACAATCAACCAATAAGTCAACACAATACAAACAAATTTATATTCACCAACAAATACGCGCTCATATCTATTATTACACTCAAACTCATTCTAGAGTACTACTGACTCTATCTCTAATGAGTAACACCCAACAGAGCCATGGTTGTCGCTTAACCATATGCTCTGATACCACTTGTAAAGGCCCGAAAATCCGTACTTCCTTAAGCTGATAACATTCCACAGCAATCCAACCAAAGAGAAACAAACTTCAGAAACTTCATGGTTTAAGAAGAAGAAAAGGGTAGAAGAAGAAAGAAAATAGAAGAAGAAATAGAGAAACAGACAACAGAACAGGAAAACAATATCAGAATCTCACAGTCGCAGCGGAACAACATATAATAGATAAATGAATATTCATTAAAACAAAAGAACTGTATATTTTACATTACATCACATTGCATTACATCATATCATCAGAGTGTACAACAACAAATGGCGTAAAAGAAATATCATATACAATAAATAATATGCTACGCATCCTGCTCGCCTCCAGATTCTCTACAGCGACTCCGAATCCAGAATGACCTGATAACCTAACTCTGGACTGCCCGTGTGGAAATTTGTGGGCACCCAGAGTTTAGGAAGGGAACAATAAACTTAGTTCAGTCATAGGACTGGTGTGAGAACTTAAAACAGTTTATCTTTAAAAATAAACATAGAAATATTTTTAAAGTAAATTCGCAATGCTTTTTGGAAAATGAGACTACCATAAGGCCTCCCGCACACACACACAATGCAAACGCAGAATCGGAGGAGATTTCTCCTTATGATTGTCAAAGATGCTTGATACGCATTAAAATCAAATCATTTTTGATATTATTATTATTGCATAGTGTAGAAAACAATTTCGAAAGTAGAATATAAATCTTAGCCAGCATAGACATTCCGCACTTATGCCTACTATAGCTACCATCCAAACAGTGGTGACCACCATAAGTGAATGATAGGTTCTACAACTAAAACCGTACAAGGCTCGTATTGTTTCTGTGGATTTCCAACAAATGGTCAGGCCAAGGAACTTCCCATTGCCACATGGAAACGTCTTTGGAATGACGCCCCGAGAACCTAACCGGATCTCTGCCAACACAAGGCCGGGTTACCCCTAACTGGGTAACTACTGACATGAATATGTCATTCCCCGATCGTAACCGATCTATATCCGAGGATCCTCGATAACCAACAACCACAAAGTAATAAATTTGCAGCTACCACATAGGTTAAGTAACCAGGCTCCATACCATGATACCACCTCTATCCAGAAGGAATGACATACACTAAAGGGGCGCTAACCCCTAATAACCTTGCCGCATCTTTCCTGTTTTGACCATTTCCGGGGTGTGAGGTTCGATGAAGTCTCGTCCACAAAGCCACGCTTTTAAACAAAAGCCGTGCTTTGGGTCAACAAATGATCAAAGCAATGATCATCAAGATAAATGATCAAACAAATGATCCTATCATAAATGATCAAACAATGATCATTTCACAGCAACACTCAGCATGCCACATTACCAATTTGGGAATGTATCACTAGTAACCATCAACTACATAACTTCTAAAGGTGTTAAGCTAAGAGAATAAATTCTCCGCCACCAACGGAAATATATTTGATAGAAACCAGCTTTACATCTCAAATTGTAATGTCAGACACACATCCATACAAGTCCGTTCCGGGATCGAACGAAACCGAAGGCACTTCCAAAGAAGCCCTTGCAATCCGGATATTCACTAATCACGACCGGAATTCCCATCACAAAGGGTAATAAATTTCTATATCGGAGATCAGCCGATGCAGAAACATTCGACGGTAATCCTTCCGTTTTCATAAATATCCGGCCTTCAACACCGGTCTTCAAATGCAATTCATAACGACGTATCACATATTCGGAATGGGTTATACGACCCAAGGTCCTTTCCCGGCTAACCCGAATAGTGAGCGCTTATTTAAAAATAAGTGTGGCATTCAATTCAAGCAATCACAACAAATACCTATTTAAAAGTAAATATTGATAGTCGGTTATTTAACTATCAATAAAGATGCGCCACCTCACCAGATTCCAAATAATTTTCCAAATTATTTGATTTCCCAAAATATAATATCTTTACAAGATATAAAATTTCCACACTTCAAAAATAAACAACGTTTATTTTGAAACCAATTTTCCCTTTTCATTTATAAATTCCATAGTGAATTTATATTTCAAAATATCCATTGATCTATAGTTTTCAATAGATTTCCAATATTCAATTCCAATTTATCTTCAAAAAGATAAATTCTCAAAAAACGTTTCATTTCATATTGGAAAAACATTTCCATACTTATTTAAAAATAAGTGATTCACAAATCTTATTTATTTTCAACAATTTGAAAATATTCGATATACTTAAACCATAGTTAAGTATATATCCCATTCTTTTAAGGAAAACATTCTTTTATTCACTTTTATTTGGGTCAAAACGAATGTTGCGTAAAACATCGTTACGACAACCCAAAATCACTAGTATAGGGATTCGAAATTTAAAATAAGTATATAAATCCCAATACTATATAAAACATTTCCTTTCGACAATCATTTACTATAACAACAGTGTTATAGTCCATCATTTCCTTATTTTCTTGAAAACGTCTATTTCAACAATAAATGTTGAAATCTACGTATTCATTTCCTTCTATTTCTCGAAAACGTCTATTTCAACAATGGATGTTGAAATCTATGTATTCGATACTTAATGCATTTTAAAACACCTTTAAATCGTTTTAAATTCCATTTAAAACATTCCTTTCCCAAAATATATCCATTTTCTTTAATAATATATTTACTGTTCAAAATCGTGAATATATTTTCTCTAATAAATTTTTATATTAAATTTATCATATTCAATTGATTTCGAATTTATAAACAATGTTTATAAATTCCATTCCTATTTATAAACTTCGATTTATAAATCTCTTTTATTTGTCTAATTAAATTTATATATCCCAATTATATACCCAAAATCCAATTTATAAGTAAAGTACTTATAAATCCTTTATTTTCAACTTCTATTCATTTTATAATCTTCACAATCTATAATCTATAATTTTCAATGAAATCTATTTTATACTTTATTTTAACACTTAATAAACTTTTTTATAATTCCAATATTTCTAATTTATAAATATCATTTTTTTAGAGTCTTTTATATAATCCTTTATAAACATTCAGAACTCCAAATTTAAATTATTTTATAAATTAATTAACTATTTATTTTCAAAATTCATCTTTTGGTTATCTTTCACAAAAATATAATTTTTATAACTTTAAAATTTTAACGTTTATTTATTTTAAAATGAATCAATTCGAAACTTTAATAGAAACATATACTTTGAAAAATCACTTTAAAATCCTTTTAAATTCAAAATCATTGCTTTAACGTTTTTAAAACTCCAAAAATGGATCCGATGATGCAACAGCACCAAATAAACAATCAATGCATCCAAATATCATATATCAATATGATAAACAATCAAATATCACAATATCTGAAATAAATAAATATTGGTGAGGAATCCAGTTGGATCCCTCCAACCTGTTTCCCTGCTTCCAAAGATGTTAGCACAATACCAATTCCACTTCGAGGTGGAATATCGTGGTATATTGGATTTTATAAAATATTATCCGCTTAATAGGCAGCGCAATAGGGTCTCATCCACTATATAATGCGGGAAATAAATCAACAACAATATATACATATGCCAATATATATATATATATTGCTATATATACTACTATATATATATACTGTCACAATCAAGCAACAATCAATCAATCAACAAATTTTAAATCTAACTATTTAAAATTTAAATAAACCCTTTTGAGTGAGAAGTTCTCACCTTATCTTTTTATTTTGCAATCCATTTCCATCTTGACTCGTTTTCACTAATTTAGACCTTGTATAAATATTTATACAATTCATTAATACACGAATCAACTGAACCATATATTTTCCGTTAAATAGTTTTCGATTAGCTGATAGTTTCATTTAAACCAATTTTTTCTCTCTCTCTTTAATGATTTATTTAACTAAAATTTAACTTTCAAAACTAAATTTAATATACTAACCTTTGGCAATTAAATTATTCCATGATTTCATTTCAAATCAATTCTTTTAAATAATTTATTAGAAATTAAATTTTTAATCTTAATTCCCTTTAAATAAATTATATTATTTTTTTACCCACCAAAAATTAAATAAGTTAACTTAACCCAAGCCAATAAATTGAAAGTGTATACTTGCATATTTATTTTCCTCTTATCCTACACAAACAAGTATAAATCTTTAAACTGATTCCCTTTTAAAAATCTCCTTTAACATCTTTTGATATCTAAAAATAATTAAATTGATAAATAAACAAATTAATTGCCATTTTTAAAATTGTGAAATATTAAATATTTTACTGTAAAATTTCTTTTGCAAAATATCTTCTTTTTTTTCCATTTGAAACTAAATTTTTTTAATTCAACTAGTAATTTAGTTTTAAACAATTAATTAAATTTTAAACAAAATTTCTTTACTGTATTTAAAACAGAATCATGGCCAGTTTATTCTCATCATTTTCAATCTTTTTTTTTTTTATAAACAACTCCCTAAAATAAACAGATAGAAGAGGAAAGAAAAAATAAAAATAAAAATAAAAATCCATACCATACTCCAGAATACCTCGCGAAACCCATCGATGACGCGAATCATCCCCAGGCCGCCGCTCCACCCTATGCCCTAGCCGACAACATCGCGTCCATCCAGGCTCACAGATACGCGACTACACATCCTCGCGATTTCGAATCAATGAACCCGAGTTTCCCCCTCGACCCACCTTGCTCGTGCTTGACCCCGCCACAGCCTCGCAAAACCCTAACTGCTCGACATCTACATCGTCACGAACCCCTTTCCAAGCCGCCTCTATCGATCGACTTGTCGCCCAAGGCAGCCCCACGCGAGCATGGAATTTTGATAAGAAATTGAAAGTGATTACGTCGCTTTGTTCAATTTTAAAAAGAAGAAGGGACGAATTTGATTTGCTTTCTATTCCCAAAAAAAAAAACTGGAGAGGAAGAGAGCGGTTATTATTAATTTGATTTTGAATGAGACAGGGCTTTGGCCATTTTTTTTCTCGTTTGAATTCGTTGAACAGAGGGAGAACTAAACAAGCCTTCCAACTGATTGAAATGAAGGAAAGGAAATGTTGCGTGATTCTCTGCGTGTTGTAAGGCGTGATGTTAGGCGCAAATTTAGGGAAGATGATGTTGACAAATTTAAATTTTAAAATTAAATTGAATTTGATTTAATTTCAATGTGTTGCTCACATACCAACTCCGAAAAATTCGAAATTTGAAATCTGGTAATAATACAATATTTCGGATCCCATGGAACTGGTTTCGTCGAATTCCGAGACTGTGCCTCAGACAGCTATTTTTAAATTCAATTCGAACGAAAGAAATTCAAAACTGATCAAAACAGTTTCAATTTCAATTCTGAAGCTTCTATTATCTTCAGTATTATAATTACGAATTTTCTAAGCCTTTAAATTATTTTAATCAACTTAAAACTGACGATTCAAATTTTTATTCACTTTCAATAGATTAAATTTTATAATTAAATCGCTATATTCATCCTGATAATTTGAAATTCAAGTTAAACCATCATTCAAATATTTAAAATTAATTAAATATTTTCAATTTAAATTATTCAAAATTTCAGGGTCGTTACAGGTATCCTACTCTGTCCTCGATCCCAGTCGAGGACTTATCGATTTTCGAGTCCATCCTATCGCTCTCTGTCGAAGGGACTCATAACTGGCGGTCATTGCCTCATCTCTCCAATTGGAACCATAACCGTGACCTGTGTTATTTATTTCATTAATCTAAATCTAGTCATTCCAAAGTTCACTTGGTAAATAAAATAAAAGCATATACAACCAAATACTAATTAGCCACAGTATCGGAAAAACCAGAGTTTGTAATAAACAAGAAAAAAACCAAATTTCACAAACTTAAGCACTATGATTCATCATCATCTCAGAGCATGCCTAGGGACCATCCTCGACCTTGTACATGTGTAAGTAACTTAGCCGTATTTCTACGAGGTTTATTACTTATTCCATGCCATAAATTCAATCAATTAATGATAAGTTGATGATGATGCCTTGATCTAGTGTCATCTTTATTCGAGGTGGGCGGTGGCGACTCTTGTTCCACCGCCACAGCCCGATTCTATAAATATTGTTGTGACTGACCATTCTTCTCATGTTACTCAATGATATCCTTTAAATGCCTGCGGTCATTTGTATTGCCCATCCAAGTCATGGAATAGGCAATGCTTTCCTAATGCGCACTCGTATTCAGAGGGTTCCCTTTTCACTGGCCTTCGATACTGAAGGAATCCTCGAGTATCCAGCTACATCCTTCCCAAAGGTTTGGTCAAATCCATGTAAGAAGAGAATTTTGGTTCTCTCCATTCATTTTTCGACATATTACTGCCATCATTCATTCTCCGTTTATCCTTGTCGCTCTTGTTTACATCTCGTGATGATCCTCTACTTTGCATAGCATTCACTTTCGTTTTTTTGCATGCGTGTCTTCTGTTACAGGAACCTTTCTACTCACGATAAAACTCCCCAAGATCCATAGGTGGATCCTATGCTAGCGAATCCTTGGACTCTATGCCATCAGCAATTCCAAATACAGCTGCCATCAAAACTATGGATGGATCTGACTACCCGTCGATGCCTCCGTAGCATTAAACCGTGTTAGAAAACTTCATAAGCACTCTCCGGTCCTCTTTTTCAGTGTTTCCAAACTCACATTTTTGGGTCTCGAGATGTGAACTCTAAATAATCTCATAAACCCTTAGATCAATTCTGTCCATGTGTCAATAGAGCCGCTTTCGAACTGTCCGAACCATAATGCATCTATATCTGTCAAATACAAAGGGAAGCATCATGCCATAGCCTCTTCCAATGTCCTCATACTTTCGTGTGCCTTATGTACTTTGTCAGATGAATAGCGAGATCTGTCCTTCCATCATATGTTTAAAAGTATTGGTAGTTTGAATCCCGGTGGATTTCTAGATTGCCTGATCCTAGGAGCGAAGGGGTTCGTATTTACATCTTCCAAATCTCTATTTATCAATCCTCCCCTCATGGCCCGTTCGATCATTTCCGCCAAACTGTCGTTGTCATCAAATGGTAGTCTTCTTTTGTTGTCTCCAACCTACCGTTGAGTCCACGAGGTAACCCTGAAATCTTTTTTTCTGTATGAGCATTCATATTCCGGTCAATGTCAAACTGCAAAGCACTACCTATTATTCTGCTTGGAATCGAACCAACATGACCTGGGTCCATGCCCTCGAGTGTGGAATGATCAGCACTAATCATTCTATAATTATCATCTATGGTTTCTCCGATCATTCCTGGTTGGTACAGGGTGGCTCCCGGTGATTCCACTCTATCCCATATCATGTTTGCTTCCTTTCCTTGATTCTGATTTTGGACTTCCTCTGCACCTGCTGCTCCAGCCTGTCCAATTTATCGCAGTAGATCCTGCATCATCTCCTCCTACCTTTTCAGCATTCTCTCCTACATAACATCCATTATTATTTCCATTTCATCCCTTGTGATGTAGACAAATGCTTGATCAACTCCAGCTCCAGAGGATGCCTCCTGACTCCCTCCATGGTGGCTACGTTCTGGTAGCACTCTCCTTGTTGATTTTCTCGCCATGCTTCCTATATCCCAACATCCAAGCTTTAAAATCTAAGCTCCTAGCTTCCAATTCCGCATGTGCAAGTCCTCTCAGTGGAAGCAACAAAGTGTTGGTGTCAAAATTGACCACCAACACCCAATTATACTTGAAAGCACATGTATCCAGTCATAGCTCACTTATAGTATATAATGTAGAGAATATAATATGAAGAATGAACAAAATTCAAATGAAAGCCAGTAAAAAGACAGGATTTGTAGTGGTTCGGCTAACTTCGACCTACGTCCACTCTAGAATAATCCTCTTTATTATACTGAAATTTGATTACAGTTGCAATCCAAAAATCTAAGAATAGAAACAGCAGATTATAGCCTAGGTAGAAGATGAAGAAAAGTAGAAAGAAGATCCCCTTTTTTGAAGCCAAGCCTAACGTATAGGTGAAACTTCGGCTACAAGCCCTTCTCGCCTACATGGGCCCAATATAACAATCGACAAGTCCAATTCTTCCATAAATAACGATCCACTTATTCACTACCGATCGTTATTTATCCATCCAAATCAGCATTGATCGCCTCAGGAGGCTGCTTCATAGCGATCACTCCCTTTCCATATTGCTACATCAACCCATCTTCCTTCAATAAACTACACCGATCCATCTTCCACGAAGCATGTCGATCCATCTCCTCTATGAAGATATGTAGACCCATCCTTCCATATGAAAGTACGCCGAACCTTCCTAATCCATGAAGACGTGCTGATCCCTCCTTCTCCATCAAGATATGCCAATCCTTCCTTCCCCATAAGGATATGCTGATCCTCCTTGTGTCGATCCATACTATGCTGATCCATATTACATCGAACCTTTCCTTCCAATCCATACCCATTCGTACTTAGCTCTTAACTTGGCATGCCAATCCCTTTAGCGCTAGAGATGTATGTCGAACCCCCTATATCCTAAATGTTATATCGATCCAAACTTTACCAAACCATGCTATGCTGATTGTTCTCATGCCGACCCTTACTATGCTGCTCCAAACTATGCCGATCCTTTCCTATGCCAATCCATATTGCGTCGAACTATGCTATGCCAATCCTTCTTTCCTCTTAAACCCATATTCATACTTCGATCACCCTATGTCGCTTATACCAACTATGTTTAATCCCGGCTTCATGTTATTATCCGTAGTTGATCTCTGGACCCTACAATCATTACCTTGCACCTATCGGCCTCTATAATTCTAAAGCCCATTGGGTTAAATCTTCCTGCGTCTTGCCTTGCCAAAGGGCGGGTTAATACTTGACAAGTTCTTTTGCCTATGTGTTTTAACGTGGTAAAAAATGGTTATTTTATTGAATGGTTAGTATTCAATAGTTTACGCTGAGACATGTGATCGGATTCCAAAATGAAAAAACATACGGTACGTATAATTATAGCCGTCAATTATGTCTTTAGCCGTGCTTCGTTGAACTTGATCTTGAGGTGTAAAGTTCTTAATCATGTACCCATATTCTTTATGACTTTGATATTGCGCATTTGAGTACCAAATAGTCATCAATGTGTATATGAAGAACATAAATTGTGTGCAACACCCGAATTTTAAGCCAGAATTGATGTAGGGCGAAGAAATTAACGGATCAATGAACCACAATTATAAATTTGACGGACCTCTTTCATCCTGTGCAATAATAACCTGTATCTTAATTTGGAGCCTTCTAGGAAATCTCTAAAAGGCATGCAGTACGATTAAGATTGTGGGTAATAGTCGGAGAAAAAAGTTAGCAAGCAGTGAATTTCAGCACAAATAACTTTACTTCATCTACCTTTTTGATAGCTATTTTATTTATTAATTATTACATCATCCTTTTATCTATAAAAAACATTGAAAGGAGATGAACTAGGAGTTTCCACTTTCTCTTAATGCTTAAATGCATTAGTCGCATGAACTTCTAAAAGACTTTATAAAATATGATATTCATCATCATTCATTTGTGTTATTCAGTTCTCTTTAGTGATTCCTCGTTTAGTTTGATGGATGTATTTCTAAGTTGTTTCATTTCTACAGCCATATGGATTTCAGTGGTGTCTTTCGCAGGGATTAACACAGCTGGCATCACTGTTCGAGAATGTTTGGCTATAACGTTTGCATTTACGTTCTATGTTAATTTTTCATAGTGGTTGCACACCAATTCTATTAATTCAACTTCAAATTTTGATGTTATTATATAGCCAACTTAAACATTTAGGGTTAGGCACTACTTACACTTGGCAATTATGATTTTTATGCTCCTTTGCTATAACTTTACAGAGCAGTTCATACATATTAGTTTTTCTGTAAAATAGTTTCACTGTATATTTTCATAGAATAGTGCTTTCATTAAAGAAAACACAAAATCTATGTGAATGTTTCGTGGAATGTTCAATTCATGTATTAATTACCTACTCCCAAGTATTTTATACTATTGTTTGACATATCATATTGGCAGTATAATAATTCACAAGTTTATGGCATCATATTCATCTTCCTCCTTTTGTAGTCTCATTTCTTTCTATAGGTAGTGGAACTAAGCTTTAATCCTACTGTCCTCCATATGGTTGGTAATGGACAAACTCCTTGACTGTCCTATCTCATTTTTGCTTTTGGTAATCTCTTTTTGATTCTCTCTATATGATGTCTAATAGAGGGTTGGTCTAATTTTTCATCTTTATATCTATTATAAATTTTATTTAGTTCTTTTTCAGTTATCCGCTCTTTTAAATGAACATATTTTTTTGAATAATAACTTAAGCCTTTGATATTTGTTCAGTATTAAAACATAAAAAATTCATTATGTTGATCGTATTAAATCAAATTTTACGTTTGTTTGTGTTTCCTCCAATCAATAACAATTTCAAGTTGAGTATCATAATTATTTGGATATACTGGCAGCTAAATTTTCTAATGATAAATCATAGGATGGGACATTTTTCTTATATGAGAGCGCAGTCTACCTCTGTATTTACCTCACATTTTATAAAACGTCTTAATTTTTCTCTATTCAGAATTTCCCATCTTTCCGACAGTCAAGAAAGGACTGAGTAGTCATTTTATACTTGTAGTAAATAATATGTATGGTAGAATGACTTCATTCGAACACTATATTGATGTGCATCGCTATTCGAAGGAACATTACAAGATTACATAACTAGTGAATTGAAATAAGGATTGGTTTGGTTAGTTGAATCCTGTATATATTTTCATAACTGGCATTTTTGTATAGAATCTACATATTTTCCTGTTGTTGTTGCGAATTAAAGCTCTTTATTTTTTAAACAGGAGAGGAGAATCATAACTGAACTCTTGTAAGCTTTATTAAATTATAAAGTTACTGTAATACAATTTTCATAATTAGTCACTATATATAACTTCCACTCCTTTTGTCAACCAGATCATGAACTAATGAACAACGCTACATATGGAGACCACCAAAACACATCAAGGAATATACACATATATCCTAACTTGGCTCTGCATGGTAATCATCACACTATGCACACTACTGCTTCATTAGGTTCCACTAATTCATAAAACAAGGATTTCCTTGCCAGTCAAATGGTTTGGGACTTCAGTTATCATCTAATAATGACATAATGAACTCCCATAATTTCCCAAACACCGAGCCTCAAAATTAAAACTGGTGACACTCCACATTCCTATGTGTTTTATTTTCTCGGAAACACTGCTGGTCAGTCTATGACTCAGTTTAGTCCTAGGCCATCAAGAGATGCCGAACAGACTAGACTCGCTTCCTCAATTGGTATTTCAATACTTCTTAAACTTTTATTACCGAATATTACTGACTTTGCCCTTAAAGGCACTAAGCCGTCGCACAGGTCGAAGAAGTGAGCAAAGAATATTGACAAGGTTATATCTAGGTAATTCTACGTTTGTCTAATTTGTTGTGTACTATATATTCTATTGAATTATGGTTTTAATAATTTATTTTTTATGCAATAATAAATTATGGTTGTAATTATAGTTCACACATTGAGTTTGCAAGCTCAATGCAAAATTCAATTTTGTAGTATACCCATTTGTAGTGCAAACCATTGTAAATTCTCTTGTGTCGCTCCATTCGATATATATGCATATTGCCAATGCAGTTTAAACAAGTTCTCATTGTTGATTATTACTTCTTTACAGGTATATATGCTTTTCCAATGAAATGATCAGTTGTAGTACTAGTTGTTTATGCTAGTTCAGCTGTTTATAGTACTTCCCTAGTGTATCTATGTAGGTATATGTTAACAAGAGAAATTGTCAACACCTCAAATTTGTTTTTAGGATGAGGCTAATCCTTTTTTATGTCATTTGTTTAAGTAGAAGGTAAGATGTGGATAATCCTTTCAGTTTGCACTTTCGAATAGGTTCTTGTTATAACAGCTTTCTATTATTAACCTTTCAACCCGGTTGAAACACTAAAATTCCTTTCCTTTTGATCTTTCGAACTGAACGATGTAGCTTGATTACCCCTTCGAAACAATCCTTTCAAAGCAGTTGCGGAAGCCTAATTGATGGCTTTAAGATTCAAGGTTATGATCAGTTTTGAATGGTTTCCACCTTGTCGAAAGTTGGAGCCTTAAGTATCTTAGGTTTGGGATGGGAATTAAACGTAAAACTGGATTGAGATAAGGTTTCAAACCGCTCGAAAGTAAAAGTCCAATGAAAGGTGGCATGGAGTCTATAACTGGAATTACTTGAAAATGAAGGGGTTTTGATAGAGTCGAAAGAGGCCTAACGATGTGGTCGACAATTGTAAAACACGATTAGATCTAATGAAAGCTTGTGAAAAAACTAAGTAATCAAAAATATTGAAGACACCCCTTTCTCAACTCAACAAAGCTTTTATTGCTCATCTCCCCAATTCAATTTACAAATTAGGGTTTAAAACTTTTTAAATTACGAATATACAAGTGTAGAAAGACCGAGTTCAGATCCCCAAAACAAGATGCCTTGGGTCTCATTTATTGAGGCGGATCATCACCTTTCGACCCAATGCTTCCGACCTGGTCAAAAGGTGGCTTCAGAATTGTCTTTAGAATGCTTCTGTCTTTGTCGAAAGGGACGGTTGGGCCTTTCTTCTCTGTGTTGCTTTGTAGGAGACTCTATCGATATGCTATTTCCAGGGGTTTCAAAGGTCTTGAAATACCGATGGTTTCGACTCTATTAGTTGCTTCTTAACTCTTGCTTGCGATTTGATGCAGAACCTCTCTGGTTATTAATGGGTTCGACCAGATCAAAAGTCTTGGCTTGGCTTTCAAAAGGGTTGTTTTGACCAAGGCATGTTTCTAAGTGGTTTGAATGAAGGCGAAACATTTGGTTTCGAAAGGTTTTGCGCACGTATGACCAGTTTTCATTCCTTGTCATTGAAAAGTGTTGCTTTAACTCATTTGAAAGGTCTTCATGCATGCGGAAGTACCTGCTTTGAAAGGCGGTTACTATAGCGGTAGGGTGCTTTCGACCCTATAAATCCCTTCGAAAGGTTTTGGTACTTCTGGACTTTGGCTGTAGCATCCCTTTGACTCGTTCAAATTGATGTAGCTTCTTTCTCTTGCTCTTCTTTGTCTTCCATTCAATCTGGTTTCGACAAGATCAAAAGGATATTTGGTAGTAACATTTACCTCCCCTTGCATAGGGATGCTGTAGACTTTTCAAGTCAATGATCTTAAAATCATGAACGTTTCCTGCCTTTTGGTATTCTAGCGTAAATCTGGACTGTTCATTTGAATCTAATCGAACGACTCACCATCTTTGCTAACTTTTTTTATAAACATGTCCTCCTCTTCTCTTCTTTTATCTACCAACACATGAGATAAACTTCAAAAGTCTTCAAACTTCTAGATAATTTTTATTTTCCTTCATCAAAAATCTAGATCTAAGTAAGCTTATGTTTTCTCATTTTCCATATCTTTTTCCTTTTTTTTACAGTATACCTCAATTTCTCAAACTTTTACAGTTGTGATTTCAAATTTTGGTTTTGACTTAATGACTACCATTTGAGTTTTAATTTGACTGAAGGCATTAATTAATTCAATTTCATGATTTGACTCGATTTTCTTCTTTTTGGTAATTTTCATTTTGAACTTACCGATCCAAATTCTATTGTTATCGTGGTTTTAGGGAAAAATTTCCCTTACCACAAAAATTTCAAGATTTTAAGTGATTGATTCTCATTTAAATTCATTTGTTTAATGGTTTTTAAGTTTCTAGGTTGAAATCGAATTGGGGAAGAAGGAAACTTCTGTTAACTTCACCCAGAAGTTTTGAGATGTACGAACTAAAATTTTGATCATATAATTTTATCCTTCTACCCTTTCAAAAGGGATTGAGGCGGCAATTTACTGTTTTGATTTTTCAGCCCCTTCCGCTTGGGTTGAAAGGTAATCCAAAGCCTAAATTTAATTGACCTTGTCGGAAGGTTATTTTATTCATATGAAACTGACCCCTTCGAAGGCAATTTTGTGCTTTCGGCCCTAATACCTTTCGAAGATGTTGGTTATTGCGTCTTAACTCACATTTTCGAAATCATAAATTTTGTCCCATGGGTTTTGCAACCATTCATAAAATCTTTCCTTAAATTTTTTTAAGTTAGAGATAGATATATTTTAAAAATCTGGTTGAAGAAAACATACTTTGCATAATTCATAAATAAGCCAAGCATTTCGACATAGTCGAAACCTGTTGTATTGATTGAAATTTGGTTGTTGGCATGCTTTCGAAACCATGAACCCCTTTCGATTATGTCGAAACCATATGTAACTAATGAGTTGAAGCCTTCGATAATCATCTTTCCCCAATATTGTTCAAACGTTTCAAGTCCTTTTATTTTATATCAATATGACTCCAACTTAAAACCTTTTGACTTAATTGATATTTGTGTTTTCGATAACATCCATATTCCTTTAGAAAGGCAAAGGTGATGGGTTTCGACAGTGTCGAAGGGCCTTTTCTCTTGTTTATTAAATATTGATCGTGTATACTTTGTTCAAACATTTTTGTAAGTTTTAACTATTCCACTTCATTAACAAAGATTCTATTGAGCTTCCGACATTTTTGAAGAGGGTTGGTTCGACGCACATTTCCTTCCTCCCTTTTGACCCTTTCGAAAGCTCTTTAGACATTTATACTTGGCTTTCCACATTGTTGAAGGGTGTTTGTTAAGTGTTAATTTTTATTTGCCTTTCGACTCTATGGAAAGCTAAGTCAGTCTCATTTTTTAAATTTTAACACTCTTTCAGGAATATGATATTTTATGCTTTGTTTGATGTTCAAATTGTCATTGCATGTATCTAATAATTCTTTGAAAGAATGTTAATTTCATAACCAACTATAATTTCTAACTGAAACGTTTTCACTTGGCAGTCATGAGTTTTTCAAAGAAGGTTGAAGCTACTTCTAAGCGCTCCTTGATATCCACTCAGGATAAAGTGGACATGATCCTCTATGACTTTGGGATCATAGATGTTGAAGCCATTCCATATACGGAAAATGATAACATCAATAGCCCTATAGAAGGGTTCTTCGCTTATGCTGCAATCCACATCTGGCATGGTGGATTCCTTCCTTTTCCAGACTTCATATCTAAGTTATTAGCTTATGTTGGAATCTCTGATTCAATTATCTTCCAACGTATACAGTTATCTTCAATCTTTGGAGTTCGATGGCGCTGGAGTCCAACATTCCCTCTTTGAATGCTGAAGTACTAAATCACCACTTCTAGTTGGTGAAGCTTAGCAATCTTAACAACCAAATCTTCCGGGCAAATCCTCCTAAGAAATTGATATCTGATGGAGTGAACAAGTTTAGGGATTGGATGAATCGGTTCTTCTTTGTTAGATGCTGCCCAAACATTAGCGGAATCATCTGTACTCCACATAAGCTTGGATTTCATTATTTTCCTTGTATATAGTTACTTTTCTTTGCTGATATATGCTTTTTATCAGGTGCTCCTCCTAGAGAACTGAATGAGGCAAATAAGAGAAATGTGAAGTCTCTAGTTGCAGTTTCAAGTTGGATTGAAAACCGATTAATGTGGTTGAATCCTACAAATCTGCAAAAGTACTCTCTCCTGCCCTCTGGTCAAAGGATTCTTGGATAACCTCCTTTAATCCAACATACATCAAGAAGCAAATGCTTCCTTTTTTGGGAGATCCTACAAATTTCTCCCTAATGTCTCTTATTTTCCCTGACCATTCTGGTAAGTTGTAAATGCTGCTCTTGTTATCTATTGCTATGTTGTTTCTCAAATTATTCTGCTAATATATAATTTGTTTGAATTCTATATAGCTGCTTCTCAGGTTGAAAAACCTGCTAGCGGTCTGGATCCTCCTCCTTCGACTTCTCGTGCACCATCCTTTTCTCTATCTCTCGCCAATACTAAGATGGATGTCAAGAGAAAGTTGGTCAAATCAATTGTGGTGGAACTATATTTAAATATAGAGAAAATAGTTGAAGTTCCCGATTCTAAAGGGGAGGAGTCTTTAAATGTCAATAACGTTTTGCAGAGTTCGATTGTTAAAGCCCCTCTCGACAACCTAAAAAGACTCCCACTGTAGTTGATCCTCTTTCCCACATTATTGTTTCAAGCTCTCTAGGTTTGCTTGAGCAGATGTGGAAGGCTTTGAACATGACCCCTTCTCAAAAGCGTGTTCCTCCTAGGCCATCATCTTCTACATCCCTAGATAATTTTGAAGAGATAGTCTGATCTGTCTTAAGTTCTACATCTTTTTCCTTCGTCCACCTGCCTACTTCTGTTTTCGACTTGGTGGGTCACCATCTTTCTCTATTAGACAACAACTCTTGGTAAGTTTCTCCTCACTTGGCTTCATCATTACTGTTCTTCTTTAAGTTCTTGACTTATGCTGTACCTTTTCTTTCAGATTTCCAAGATTTGATTATCTTTGTAAGAACATGCATCAAGATCTTCTACCGAATCCTTTGAGCTTCAGGAGAAAATTCTTGGTTTAAAAGATCAAGTCTCCTCTTTATCCGGAAAAAAGATAAAGCTATGACCGAACTAGAGCGATTGAGAGCTTCTCTTGCCCAGTCGGAATCCATTATCTTAGAGGAAAGGAAATCCCACCAAGTCCTCACCGATGAAAAATTTGCAATGCAAATGACCTTAAAAGAACCCGACGAGAAAAGATACGAATGGTGGCAAAGCAAGCCTCTTTAAAGGGAAAGTGGGAAAAGAATAAAGATTCTTTGAAATTGGTAGTCGAAACCATCCCCGATGCAAAGCGACGAGTGTCCTAATTTCTCAACACCACTCTTGAAGATATCATGATGAATTCTTTCAAAGAAGCTTTAATGCTCTCCTACACCGACAACATCGAAAAATGCCATGAATTATGCTTTCCTTCGCTCGACCCTGCTGTTGTTAATGGGGTTATGGGTAAGATCAAGCAGATGGAGCAAATAATTGAAGTTGCTGATAAGGAGGACATTAATGCCTTTAAACTTCTTTCCTTTTAAGTTCCTTCCTTCGAAGTCGAATCTGACTTCGAAGAAGAAGGTGATAAGGATGAGGCATCGAAGAAGAGGGTGACGACAATAATGATGAAAATGACGATGATAATAATGATAACATCAACGACCATCAAGGTTTAGGTGGCGACAGAGGGGGCCATGCTGAGGTTTCTAATAAAGATAAGGACGATAATACAAGGGCTTTTGAAAAGATTCATCTCCTCATGAAGCAGTCCTACCTGAATCTTGCGCATCCTCCGACTCTCAAGAAGAGCATGCTTTTGTTGATGTTGAAATGCCGAAAGAGAAAGAACAAGCTTCCTAAGCATCAGTTCTGGTATCTCAGGTATGTGATTCTTTGTTTAAACATCTTCCACTTCGAAGATAATAATTGTGTATACCACTCATTTTAGATAAGGAAAAAAATCTGTCCATCCTTATAAAACTAAGCTTGAAAGGCAACAAGCAGAGATAAATAGTTTATATAGGGAGTTAGACAAGCAGTTGAGGGAGCACAATATATTTTTTGGTAAATATCATAGACTCAATAGAAGTGCGGCAGTGTTGGCATCCTTGAAACATGAAGAAGCTGCTCCACGACTAAGGAGAGCGTGCCTTGGATATGACACTCTTTTGAAAGAGAATTGGGAGTTCATTACCTTATTCTGGATGTTGATTAAGGAGAGGGACATTTTTCTTTATTTCTTATACAATGCCTATTGTAGTCATCCAACCATTTACTTTTCATATTTAGGTGAATTTAGTTGAGGTCTACTTAGGCACTTACAAGAAAGATACTTGGACGAATTCAAATCTGGCCAACATCCCCAAGCATGTTGGAACATGCCACGAGTCAGACCAATTCCCCAAGATCTACCCCCTGAAAAGCTCAAGTATTATAGGGACAACTTTATTTCAAAATTATTTGCTAAGTCAATTTTGTATAAACTAGATGAATGATTGTGAACATGTAATAATATATTGATTTGTAAATATTATTTTAGCCTTTCCTTTTATGCTTAGCCATATTTTATTATGTTGTCACATAGTGGATGTTCCTCAGGAAATCTTGTTTCTAGAGATCACCTAAGCCAATATATTAAATTGAGAATATTTTATCTCGAAAATGCATCAATTTTAATATCTTAAAAATTAGCAAGATACCTTTTTTCTTAGAGATTTACAAAAAATTTACATGGAACATCCTCGTATCTGCTTTAATTTCCTCGGTGATGGGAAAGAATAGATACTTAAGGACATCAAGTCATACCACACTAAACTAATTTACTGTCATGATAGTCCCCCAACCGTGGAATGGTACTATAGAAAATAACCCTCGGTGATTACTCTAGAAGGACTAAATATTCCTTTTGTCCCCACATTTATTCTTTTTGCCAATTCATTGAATAAAGTTAGAGATGCTATTTATCATCTTCAAATATAAAACAAACGTCTATTGTATCTTTTAATTTCATTGTTATTTGAATTGTAATCTTATATTGTAATAATAAAGAGATTGATCATTCTGGTTTTGACTCAATTCTGCTTTTTTATTTATTTAAACAGGAGTTACAACTATCAGCAGCATCTCTCCACTTGATTTACCATCTCGCTTTATTAATCTTAACGATAAGCTGTTAACGGATCTTGAAAAGAGTAAACTTCTCGAAGATACTTTACTTGCTCGCTTTCATGGCAATACAAAAGCTTTAAGATGGCATAAAAGATTCTTGCTTCAGAAAACAATTGTCATAAATCTTAAGGATAAAATTACCAATTTAGAAATAGATATTGTTACCAGGTATTTCGAGCCGGTTACAAAATGATAGTTGCGGAGGTGACAATTGTGAAGGCTTGGATTGAGTCTAGACATGATTCGAGTTGGTTAGAGATTAGAGTTGTAGTGGTTTGATTTGTCTTAGGTAGTCAGGCCTATGTGTATGGATCGGTTTACGTGCATAGCTCGGTTTGTGTGCATGCATGGTTCGGTCTAGGTTGACCAGCAGACGATGCTCGGTCGAGAATGAAAGTCATCTAAGGCTCTTTCAAGATGGGCAACATGGGTCGTTCAGTCGGTGAAGATAAAGGACGGTTCTGTCTAAATGCTCGGAGAAGGATGGCTCGTCATAGAATGGATCGGCCCACACGAACATGACAGAGTAGTCCAGAACACATTGCTCGGTCAAGGGAGGAAAGCTATGCATGGAACGACTAAGGTGCTTTGTTCAATCCCGTTCGGTGAAGGTGGTTCAGTCGTGTACATGCCGCTCGGTCAAGGTAGTTTGGTGCGCATCGTTCGGTCAAAAGAGTTGAGGTAACATGGCATACGTCGATCGGTCAAAGGCGCAGAACCAATACAGTTTGGTCGGCTGAGTTTCTGATACTTGTGGTTCGAACTTGGTGGTTCGGCATGCATGGGGCAACAGACTTGGGACGGTGAACTTTTATGATGGCTCGTGATCACTTCATCCTACAACTGTGGCGTGCATACACCTCTTTGCTTTGAATCGTATTTGCAACTTACTTCGAGTTCTATCATAATTTGCTTAGTGTAAATAGCGAGACTCCCACTGGACCGATCGAGGAGGCTCGGCAACCGCCGTTCGGCATGCCTGGCTTGGTGCGCAGAAGTCACCTACTATGAGCCGAAGTACCTTGTTCCTGGGCCGATGAAGGAAGTCCTACCTATCTTCGTCTATAAATAGTGGGGCAGGAGCGCAGTGAAAATGGACCTTTTTTCGAGAACACTGGGGAGACTCTACTATTTTCAAGACTCATTTCTTTTCTATTAAAACTTGTATTCAAGTTGTTGGTTTTTGGATTGTATCCGTATTCAATTATTGGAAGAAGTAATAAAGATTACGGTCAAAGTGGACGTAGGCAGTTATGCCGAACCACTATAATTCTGGTGTTCTCATTTCTTACAGTTCTTATTGCATTCTACTGTGTTATTCCTCGTTTTAATTTACTTTCTTCATTAATCTCTCTGCACAATCCTACTCAAGGGTGTTAGTGACCAATTTTGTGCTAACATTTTGATGTTTTCACTGAGAACTGCATTCTCAGGTTATTAGGATCTACTTATCGCTACTGGATTGAAGAAATCCCCCGAAGGGGATCCAAGTCATTCACAGGAAGTCCATTGATTCTAATCAGAGTTCTTACTAATAACTCTACAATGGGAAGACCTCGTACCAGATCAGCCTCTCACAACACGAACGTCAACGAGACTGCTAGCGTCCAACAAGTAGGATCCAGCAATCAACGGGCTGATCCGACCATAGGGACTGTCACCGCCCAAAACCAAATGGATGTTGTCACTAGAACAGAGTTCAACGAGCTGATGAGAGAACTTGTGGAAGCAGGAGACAACTTAATGAACATATTCAAGCTAACGCCATCCTCATGACTCAACTTACTCAACAACAACATCAGAATGCTAGAGGAAGTCCCGCTTCCTACTCCTCGTCCGACAGCTCTGCCTCGTCCGATGAACACCCCAGGCGTAGACGTTGTAGAACTAAAACAACGCAAACTAGTGCTGCTGATCGATCAACCAGGGATGGTCCAGGTTCCCTACCTGGAGCCATGGCCCCTCACTTACACCAAGGAAATCAAACCCAAGTTGGAACATGAAACTTAGGATCTGGAGCAAGAGTGGAAGTTGGGTGGCCGTCTTACTAAGGTCCTAATGAAGCTGGTCCCCAGGATACACGTTTGGTAGATTGCCAACAAAGGAGATACCAACCAGCACGGTCTCGCAGGACAGATTCCAACCTGCCATCTTCCATACAAACCCCAGACCTATCAGCTATGGTCAGATAGATGATGAGAGAAAATCAAGGCTTGTCTGATGATGATTGGGGGATATCCAGGAGTCATATTCCATTCACCGATGCTATCCTACAGGCCGAGTACCTCAGGAAGTTTAACATGCCGACTATTCCAGCCTACGAAGGGAAGACTAATCCCTGACAGCATGTGATGAGATACGAGTTGATGATGGATTCAGCTAGAGCAAACGATGAAACTAAGTGTAGACGCTTCCCGATAACTTTATCAAGAATCGCTACCATGTGGTTCACCCGACTTCCTCCGCGGTCTATCTCCAACTTTGATGAGTTAGCGACGAAATTTGTGGAACAGTTCAGCATTCATGCCACTCGTCCCAAGGACGTGATGTCTTTGTCCAGTGTGATTCAGGCTCCAAGGGAGTCGTTAAAGGAGTAATTACAAAGATTTCACGTTGCGGCTACTGAAGTTAGCAACCCAAATGACCATGCTTAACTGATGGCCGTGATGCGAGGAGTAGATCCAATTTTGGAGTTTGGAGATTGGCTGGCGGGAAAGCTTCGGACTACACTGGAACATTTTTATTCAAAGGCGCATCAATTCATAAAAAGAGAGGAAACCAGGTGGAAGAGGCGAGACAATGCACCAGGGCCTGACAAAGAGACTGTGAAGAGCAACATTGCTAAAACAATCTGGTGATAACTAGAGGAAGGTCCAGGTCAATGTCCATAACAAGCAAGAGCAATCTAAAGGATCCAAAGGAGGAAATCTCGGAACGAAAAGGGAAGCGGGAAAGTGGAAACCAAGGATTCCAACTTACAACGAATTCACTCCTCTGAATGCATCTCTAGAAAATATTTACATATCGACTTGTAATACTTTTCAATATCGAAAGCTACGCCCAAAAGAGTCCACTGAGGAACGAAAGCGGACGGGAAAGTATTTGTTAGAAATGCGGATTACGGATCTTAAGGCTAAGATTAACACTAGAGGGGGGGTGAATAGTGTTAATAAATAATTACTAAATCTTTTTGAGTTTATGTTAAATTAGACACAGATGTATGCAATATACAGAATCAGGAATGATCACAGAAACAATCACAGATGCAGAAATGAAATAAAAGCAGTAAAGGAAAGAACACACCGGATTTTATACTGGTTCTGAGTTACCCTACATTGAGTCCCCCAACACAAGTACGGATTTCCTTTCAACAGCAATCGTACAATTACACCCTCGGTTTCGGAGGCTACGAGGTACACCCTCCATAATTTCGATCCTCTGGGTGGAGATACTTGATTTCCGGGCCACAAGTTTACCTAATTGATTTAACCAGGCTATAATCACACCGTTTCCCTTTTGATTGATTTCCAAGGCTACAATCACACCTTTTCTCGCTAATAGATTACAAAGAAATCTATAACTCTAAATAGCACTGAGAACCTTGTAGAGATAGTGATGGAGAATCAAACTAGAAGTAATCGAGTATGATTCGATGTTGATTTCGGCAGAGTAATGGTATGATTTTGTATTAAGAAATATGGAAGAAGAAGAGGAGTGAAAAACTAGAAAATATGATTTAAAAATTCGTGGAAACTGACCTCTATTTATAGAAGAACAACAACCATGACCATTCATGAAGAGTTATGGCGAATAGACACTTTTTTTGAAATTTGAATTTTGAACTCAACTGACACCATGTCGACAAGGGGTATATGGGCATGTCGACATCCCAAAGGGATTTTTGGTGATTTGTTTTTCTTCGAAAATAACTTCTATCTTATATCAAAACTATTTTGAACTTTATAAATATACTTGAATATAGTTGAAATTCATAAGAAAATATAAAGAACAATATACATAATTTGACTCTTATTTTATATTTAAATCAAAGTATAAATATTTAAAATTTAAATATATTATTTGAAAAGACAGTTTAAAATCATGGGAAATTTGACTCTGAAAATAAAGATGTTTTTGAGGATAAAATTATTTAAAATCAGGATAGAGAGTTTTGCATCTTTTAACAGGAAAGTTTTGAAATCATTTTGAAAACAAGATAATTTTGTAAAATCATTTGAATTAAAATTAGTGGATACAAAACAATGTCCCACTAGATTTTCGTAGGTTCCATCCTACTTAGGGTTCCATCACTTTAACGGGCTTGAAGTGGATTCCATTCCACAAATAAATTGGATTTAAGATGCCAGTGCTTTTCTACGAGTTTTAACAAATATTCCTAATAATAAAAAATACTTATCCTTGAAATCTTGAACTCTTGATAATCTTGATACTCATGAGTCTTCTATCTCTATATCTTGAATCTCTATACTGTGCAGTCTTCACTCTTGATACCTGCACGGTTAAATCCTGCATATACATATATATCTAAACTTATAATGTCAGTATTTATATTTTATAATCTATTCTAAGGTTGTCATCATCAAAACCATCATCTCACGGATTAACAATCTCCCCCCTTTTGATGATGACAACCTTTGTTTATAAAATATTATTTCTATCCTAATAACTCCCCCTAAAACTAACAACTCCCCCTTAATCTATGCCTAGCTACCCTAATTTATATTTCTCCCCCTTTGTCATCAACAAAAACTTACTCTAAACTAAAACTAAACTAAATAACTCCCCCTAAATTTAATACTCTATGACAAGTGATTATAATGATAGTGTTATCATAAATAATCAACACTTAAATCTAATACTAAAACATATTCCTAAACTATTAACTATCCTAACTAACAGTTCACTGAAGTACTTATAATCAAATACATATAAGAACATAAATTATTTATTACGAATATAGTTATATTTACACGAACATTTATAGAACATAAATTAACACAAACAACGAAGAAGAAAGAAAAGAAACTAAACAGGAGATTTATGAATTGAACAATGTGGATAATGGAAACAGAAATTTCCACATTGTTCAACCAAATTTCCAATTTTATCAAAGCACACCTCTCCAAAACAAACGACTTTGCCGTCATCTTCCGCTTGCGTTTCTTCTTCCATGGGTTCTTCTTCTTCCATGGGTTCTTCTTCTTCTTCTTCGCTGGCCTCTTGTTCTTGATTGAGAGAAGAATCTTCATCGATCAAGATAGGGTTGGCGTGGTTATCCATTAGGAATTTTTGCAAATTCCTAAGAATCTTGCCTTGCCTCTCTTGCTCTTTTGCCATATGAAGTTGAGTGACTTGAATCTCAATCAACATCTGAAGAGTATCCTTCATAGACTCCTCCAATTTAATTACACGTGCGAGAGTAGAGCATTGCAATGGACTGGAAGTAGGAGAAGGGAATGAGAAAGTTGATTTTATGTTTGATTTAGTGGATGATGCCATTATTTTATGTATTTCAGAATAAAGAATGAAGAGAAAACAGAGAGAATGAATAAGAATTCGAAATAGAGAAGAATATATAACTAATTTTTTGAATTTTGGTGGGAAGATTTAAAAAAAAATAAAAACGTTACATGTCGACATGTATACCATGAGGATGTCGACATGGTCTCTATATTTTAACTCTTTAATTTATTTTTAATATTAATTACTAATTATACTTGTTTATTTATATTTTATATTTCAGTTATAGAACAAATACCTAATTCTCTTCTTAATTTAGTAAATATAGATTCATTTAAGGGTTTTGTTAAGATATCAGCAATTTGATTCTCAGAATTGATATAATCGAGAGTAACTACTTCCTTACTTATATTATCTCTGAGAAAATGATGTCTGATATCAATATGTTTAGTTCGAGCATGTTGAGTAGTATTTTTGGATAAATTTATTGCACTAGTATTATCATAATAAATTGGTGATTTTGAGATATTTAAACCATAATCTTTTAAAGTTTGTTGCTTATATATTACTTGAGAACAAGCTAAAGCAACAGAAATATACTCTGCTTCAGTTGTTGATAAAGAAACTGTGTTTTGCTTTTTACTAAACCAGGAAACTAGAGAATGTCCTGAAAAGTGACAAGTTCCACTTGTACTTTTTCGGTCTGATTTACAACCAGAATAATCAGCATCACAGTAAGATATTAAATCAAAAGAATCATTTTTAGGGTAATATAAGTCATAATCAGATGTATGTTTAACATATCTTATGATATGTTTTACAGCTTTTAAGTAGGTCTCTTTAGGTTGGGATTGATATCTGGCACAGAGAAAGACACTATGCATGATATCAGGTCTACTAGCAGTAATATAGAGTAATGAGCCAGTTATTCCTCTATATAATTTTTGATCTACATCTTTCGAGAGATCTTCTTTACTAAGGTTCTCATTGGTTGCCACAGGAGTGGGTTTTCCACTCGCAGTAGTCAAGCCAAATTTACTAATTAGGTCTTTAGCATATTTTTCTTGACTAATAAAGATACCCTTATATAATTTTTTTATTTGTAATCCTAAAAAGAAATTTAATTCACCCATATGACTCATCTCAAACTCTTTTGTCATTATTTCAGAAAACTCTTTATTCATTTCAAAATTAGTTGAACCAAAAATGATATCATCTACGTAAACTTGTACTAGTTGAATATCATTTTTATTTGTCTTAATAAAAAGAGTATTATCTACTTTACCAATTTCAAAATTAGATTGCAATAAATAAGATCTTAGTCTATCATACCAGGCTCTAGGAGCTTGTTTTAGACCATATAATGCTTTCTTAAGTTTGTAAGCATGATTAGGTAATTTATCATTTTCAAAAAGTGGTGGTTGTTCTACATATACTTCTTCTTTTACAAATCCATTTAAAAAAGCACTTTTAAAATCCATTTGAAATAATTTGAAATTATTATGATTTGCGAAAGTAAGTAGAATCCTAATGGCTTCTAATCTTGCTACAGGAGCAAAGGTTTCATCAAAATCTATTCCTTCTTCTTGACAATAACCTTGAGCGACTAATCGAGCTTTATTTCTAACTACCTCTCCTTGTCCATTCATTTTATTTTTATAAACCCATTTAGTTCCAATTATAGTTTTATTATCTGGTCAAGGAACAAGTTCCCAAATATCATTTCTAATAAATTGATTTAATTCTTCTTGCATGGCCAAAATCCATGAATCATCAGTTGATGCTTCTTTTGGATTTTTGGGTTCAATAGTTGATATAAAAGCTACATTACTCATTTGACTAATTTGATTTCTAGTTTTAACTACAGATTGCATATCACCTAAAATATTTTCAATAGGATGATCTTTTAAAAGCTTAGTTCTTTTATTAGGAAAATTAATTTCATTATTAGTTTCAATTGATTCTTGATTCTGATTGATTAAATCTTCTTCACGATTTGTATCTCCAAAATTTTTGAAATTTTCATCAAATGAAACATGCAATGTTTCTTCAATGGTATTAGTTTTTGAATTAAACACTCTGTACGCTTTACTTCTATTGGAATATCCGATAAAGATACCTTTGTCAGATTTAGGATCAAATTTATCTAAATTATTTTTTATGTTTAAAATAAAACATTTACTTCCAAAAATTATAAAATAAGATACCTTAGGTTTCTTTGAAAAAAGAAGTTCATAAGATATCTTATCAGTTAAAGGTCTAATTAAAATTCTATTTAAAATATAACAGGCAGTAACAACTGCTTCTGCCCAAAAATTCTTTGGTAAATTACTATCTGTAAGCATAGTTCTTGCACACTCTTGAATCGTCCTATTTTTACGTTCTACTACTCCGATTTGTTGTGGAGTTCTCGAAAATGAAAAATTGTGAGTTATTCCCTTTTTATTGCAGAATTCCTCAAAATTTCATTTTCAAATTCACCACCGTGATCACTTCGAATAGTCATAATTTTTAGAGAAAATTGATTTTGAATTCTTTTTGAAAAGGTCTTAAAACTATCAAAAGTATCACTTTTATGTTTCAAAAATATTATCCATGTAAATCTAGAATAATCATCTACAACTACAAAAACATATTTACTATGATTTATTGACAAAATTTGAGATGGACCAAATAAATCAAGATGAAGTAATTCAAGAGGTTTTGAAGTTGAAATCATATCATTTAATTTAAAGGAACTTTTTATAAGTTTTCTTAATTGACAAGCATCACATAAACTATCTACCTTAAAATTCATTTTGGGGAGACCTCTTACCAGATCATTTTTTGACAGTCTAGATATGAGTTTGAAATTCAAATGACCAAATCTCTTATGCCATATCCAAGGGTCACTTGTATTTGCCAACAGACACATGTTATCATTTGAAACTTTCATACTAAGAATATAAATATTCTTTTTCCCGACTCCCTCAAATATTATGGTTGAATTATTATCTTCAATAAGACACTTATCTTTTTCAACTTTAATCTTATATCCTTTATCACATAGTTGACTTATACTTAGCAGATTATGTTTAAGATTCTTAACTAGAAAAACATTAGAAATAGTAGGAGTTTCAGAATTACCGACTTTGCCGATGCCAATCACATATCCCTTTGAATTATCTCCAAAGTTAACCGGTCCTCCGTCTTTATATACTGTATTACTGAGTATATTTGGATTGCTAGTCATGTGTCTAGAACATCCACTATCAAGTATCCATTTGTTCTTTCTGTTCTGCACAATTTGTCCATTGTGGATTGATTCTTCAACACCCATAAAGCATGATTCCTGCAAATCAGATAATCTTGGTAGACAACTTGTATTTGAATATTGATTATATGTAGACTCAAGAACCACTGATGATTTGACTACTAAACTAGTGTTAACAAAAATAGCCATTTTAAAACTTTTTCAAAAATCAGATTATGAAACTTTGAAAACCTTGCTCTGATACCAATTGTTAGAAATGCGGATTACGGATCTTAAGGCCAAGATTAGCACTAGAGA
Source organism: Allium cepa (assembly GCA_030765085.1). Lineage (NCBI taxonomy): Eukaryota > Viridiplantae > Streptophyta > Magnoliopsida > Asparagales > Amaryllidaceae > Allium > Allium cepa. The sequence goes on from CM060945.1 coordinate 212,660,701, forward strand.
GGGGGTGAATAATGTTAATAAAGAATTACTAAATATTTTTGAGTTTATGTTAAATTAGACACAGATGTATGCAATATACAGAATCAGGAATGATCACAGAAACAATCACAGATGCAGAAATAAAATAAAAGCAGTAAAGGAAAAAACACATCGGATTTTATACTGGTTCGGAGTTACCCTACATACAATCCCGCAACACAAGTACGGATTTCCTTTCAACAGCAATCGTACAATTACACCCTCGGTTTCAAAGGCTACGTGGTACACCCTCTAGAATTTCGATCCTCTGGGTAGAGATACTTGGTTTCCGGGCCACAAGTTTACCCAATCGATTTAACCGGGCTACAATCACACCATTTCCCTTTTGATTTATTTCCCAGGCTACAATTACACCTTTTCTCGCTAATGATTACAAAGAAGTCTATAACTCTCAATAGCACTGAGAACCTTGTAGAGATAGTGATGGAGAATCAAACTAGAAGTAATCGAGTATGATTCGATATTGATTTCAGCAGAGTAATGGTATGATTTTTTACTAAGAAATGTGGAAGAAGAAGAGGAGTGAAAAACCAGAAAATATGATTTAAAAATTCATTGAAACTGACCTCTATTTATAGAAGAACAACAGCAATGACCATTCATGAAGAGTTATGGCGAATAGACACTTCTTTTGAAATTTGAATTTTGAACTCAACTAACACCATATCGACATGGAGTATATGGGCATGTCGACATCCCAAAGGGATTTTTGGTGATTTGTTTTCTTTGTAAATAACTTCTATCTTATATCAAAACTATTTTAAACTTTATAAATATACTTGAATATAGTTGAAATTCATAAGAAAATATAAAGAACAATATACAAAATTTAACTATAATTTTATATTTAAATCAAAGTATAAATATCTAAAATTTAAATATATTATTTGAAAAGATAGTTTAAAATCAGGAGAAATTTGACTATGAAAATAAAGATGTTTTTGAGGCTAAAATTATTTAAAATCAGGATAGAGAATTTTGAATCTTTTAATAGGAAAGTTTTGAAATCATTTTGAAAACAGGATAATTTTGTAAAATCATTTGAATTAAAATTAGTGGATACAAAACAATGTCCCACTAGATTTTCGTAGGTTCCATCCTACTTAGGGTTCCATCCCTTTAACGGGCTCGAAGTGGATTCCATTCCATGAATAAATTGGATTTAAGATGCCAGTGCTTTTCTATGAGTTTTAACAAATATTCCTAATGATAAAAAATACTTATCCTTGAAATCTTGAACTCTTGATAATCTTGATACTCATGGGTCTTCTATCTCTATATCTTGAATCTCTATACTGTACAGTCTTCACTCTTGATACCTGCATGGTTAAATCCTGCAAATACATATATATCTAAACTAATAATGTCAGTATTTATATTTTATAATCTATTCCAAGGTTGTTGTCATCAAAACCATCATCTCATGGACTAACAGTATTGCTGCTTCCGTGAGACTTACGGGCACAATATTGAGGATTGTAGGCACCTCCACGATGCTATAGAAAAGATGATTCGACAGAAAAAGTTATAGGATTTTTTCAAGAATCCCCAGGAAGGAAGACAAGGAACATCGAACCCCGGTCGCGGGCAAGCTCCGCGCCATCCAGAGGAACCTGCTCAGACTGTAGGTAGACTAGTCATAAACACGATAATCGGTGGGCCTTACTCTACAGATAAGAATTGGCAAAAAATGGAGCATTATGCTAATTCCCTAAAGCATGCAGATTTTGAATGCTGTTCAAACACATATGATGGGGCCCCAGCTAAGCAGCATCGAATGATGACCGATGATATAGTGTTCATGAGCAGAGATGATGATCAAGTGGAGGCACCTATCATTGATCTGATGGTCATCTCGGCCACTATTGGGCCAGCGTTTGTGAGGAGAATACTGATTGACTGTGAAGGTTCTGTTAACATTATCTTCAAAAAAGTATATGACCAGATGAAGAGGGAGACAAAGGATCTAAAACCATCTAAAGCCCGTATTCATGGCTTTAATGGTGCAGCCACTGATGTAGTGGGTTTTGTTGAAATACCGGTTGAACTTGGAGAAGGTGAACGTAGGAGGGTACGGATCCTACCGTTTGTCGTTTTGGATGTCGATTCTCCGTATAATGTGTTTCTGAGTCGACCGGCCCTGGTGGAGTTTAGGCAAGCTTTTGCCCTATAGTGTTTAACCTTGAAATTTCCGACCGATAAAGGAGTTGGTGTTGTGCATGGCGACCAGACGACTGGTCGTGCGTGTTGTGTAGCTGAGCTGAGAGACACCCAGCGAAGATAGAAAGGAATGGTTGTGGACAGCTCTGTCCTCATCCGAGTCAATGAAGATTGACAAGTAATGCCCAAGCCTTGGCTCGGGCAACATGATCGGATCTATAGAGACATAGATCTGAGAGACGATGATGAGGAACCAAGGGAGGCAAAAGCAGCACCGGCTGAACTGACGACTGTCATTCCAGTCAGCCGTGACGACCCATCGCCGGTACTTAAGATTGGATCACAACTCAACCCCTCGACAACCGAGGATCTCACTGATTTCCTCCAAGCGAATCTGGATGTTTTCATTTGGACACATTCCGATATGTGCAGGATTTCTCCTGCCATTGCGAGTCATACGTTGAACATAGACCCGAGGTACGTACCAGTAAAGCAAAAAAGGAGAGGCATGGACCCGGAGAGGTCCGTTGCTCTTAGAGAGGAGGTGGACAAACTCAAAGCCAATGGGTTCGTCCGCGACGCCCTCTACCTTGAATGGGTGTCTAACCCCGTGCTAGTGAGAAAAGAAAATAGGAAATGGAGAACCTGCATAGATTACTCAGATCTGAACAAAGCATTCCCTAAGGATAGTTTCCCTTTACCCAGAATTGATCAGCTGGTCGACTCAACAACAGGACATGAGTTATTGTCATTTATGGATGCATACTTGGGATATAATCAAATCCCAATGCACATTCCAGATCAAGAACACACTAGTTTTGTCACAGACGTTGGACTGTATTGTTATGTAGTGATGCCTTTCGGATTGAAAAATGCGGAAGCTACTTATCAGCATCTGGTGAATAGGATGCTTAAAGACCATATTGGTAGGACAATTGAAGTCTATGTGGATGATATGCTCGTGAAGTCACGGCAGTCAAACGACCACATTCGAGACTTGGCAGAAATGTTTGATATACTCAGGTATTACGGAATGAAAATCAATCCTCTGAAGTATTCCTTTGGCGTTGCGTCAGGAAAGCTTTTGGGTTTCATTGTTAATGCACAAGGAATTGAAACTAAGCCAGAAAAGATTCAGGCTATTCGAGGTATACAAGTGCCCAAAACTATAAAGCATGTACAAAGCCTGAATGGAAAAGTGGCCGTGCTGAGTCGATTCATATCCAGAGCGACAGACAAGTGTATTCCTTTCTTCGATGTAATAAAGAAAAGAAAGAGAAATTTTGAGTGGACGCCCAATTGCGAGGATGCATTCCGAGCTCTGGTAAGGCACTTGGAAAGTCCCCTGGTGCAATCGAAGGCTATAGACCACGAAGTGTTGTATGTATACTTGGCTGTATCTCAACATGCCATCAGTATGGCTTTGGTCCATGAAGAGGACCGAGTTCAAATGCCGGTGTACTATGTCAGTAAACGTTTAACGGGGGTAGAAAGAAACTATCCTAAAATTGAGAAGCTAGCTTACTTCTTGGTAATTGCATCACGCAAGCTTCGTCCATACTTTCAGGCACACTCGATCAGTGTTTATACCGATCATCCCTTGCGACAGGTACTCCAACGACCAGAAACCTCTACAAGGCTGTTAAATTGGAATATTGAGTTGAGTCAGTTCGATATCACCTACCTTCCACGAAGGGCCATACAAGGGCAAGCGCTGGCAAAATTCATCGCTGAATTTACCGTATCAGAATAACCAAATAGTGATGATGTTATTCCCTCCATTCGATGGAAACTATACACTGATGGGGCATCCAACGACAGGTATTCTGGGGCTGGTGTAATTCTTGTGACTCCCGAAAACCGATCAATTTATTATGCTTTGAAGCTTAATTTCCCAGAAACAAATAACGAAGCCGAGTATGGAGCATTGATTGCTGGCTTAAAACTTATCAGGGAACTTGGAGTGAAATCGGTTGAAATCTTTTGTGACTCACAATTGGTGGTGTTCTAGGTGTAGGGAGACTATTAAGCAAAGGGTCAGAGACTTGCCCCATACCTGGCTCGGGTTCAAGAGATGTTGGCAGACCTCGAATATTACGATATTTCACACATCCCACGTGTGCAAGATGGGTAAGCCGATTCATTGGCAAAATTTGCGAGCACTGGTGATGCACAACAAATCGGATTGGTTCCCGTCGAAATGTTACATGCTCCGAATATAAATGAGATGGATATAGATTTTGTGTTAGAGACAAAAATCGAGAAGGATTCATGGATAATCCCATTCAAGCAATACCAGTTACACGGGGTCTTGCCCGAAAGAAAGAATGAATGACAACAACTAATTCGCAAAGCTTCACAATATGTAATGCAGGACGGAATAATGTATCGGAAGCGATTCTCGGTCCCCTTACTTTGGTGCATTGCCCACGATGAGATAGAACGAGTCCTGAAGGAAGATCATGAAGGAGAATGTGATGACCATACTAGGGGGTAGACACTAACAAAAAAGATCCTCCGCTATGGATACTATTGGCCAATTGTAAATCGGGAAGCTACGGACTACGTAAAAAGATATGAAAAATGTCAAAAGTATGAAAAAATCCCGAAAGTTCCGCCAACGGAACTCACACAAATGGTTAGTCTCTGGTTGTTCGCAATATGGGGAATTGACATAATCGATTCCTTGCCTGTCTCCATAGCTGGTGCAAAATATGCAATAGTTGCGGTCGATTACTTTACCAAGTGGGCGGAAGCAAAGCCCTTAGCTATAATCACCACCAAAAAGGTCATTAATTTTGTTGTGCGAAACATCGTCTGCCATTTTGGCTTCCCGCGAACTATCATTACGGACAATGGAACTCAGTTCGAAAGTAGGGAGTTCAAAGAATTTTTTCAAAAGTATGGCATTGAGAAAAGGTTTGCAGCAGTTGCTCATCCAAAAGCCAATGGAAAAGTAGAAGCCGTGAATAAAATAATCAAATCCATATTGAAAAAACATTTGGAAAAGGCTAGAGGCAAGTGGGTGGATGAGCTTCCAACCGTATTTTGGGCTTACAGAACCACCCACAAGTCCACGACTGGCCACACTCTGTTCACATTGGCATATGGCACGAAAGCCGTTATACCCGTGGAACTTGAAGTTCCTTCAAATCGGGTAACTCATTAAGACCCTGAGACGAATCGGGATCTCTAGCTGGAATCACTGGACTTTGTTGACGAAAAAATTGAAGAAGCTGATTTAAGGGCGGCTACATATAGACACTGAGTCGCTCGATATTATAATGAAAAAGTTTATCAAGAATCTTTGATGAGGGCGATTTCGTTTTGAAGCGAGTTTTTCTGATCCCATCGCATATGAATCCCACATAGGAAGGTCCATACATCATTGAATGGAAGCTTGGAGAGGGAACTTTCAAGCTAGCGACCGTTGATGGCGCAACACTTCCCCGAGCATGGAATAGCGAGCATCTGTGACATTATTACACTTAGTCTATTTCTTTTGCATTTTAGTTGCAATTATTTCTAGTGTATGTTTATTTTGTTGTTATTAGTTTTCGGCATGTAATAAGACAATTCAGTTTGTTTTCATTAATAAAGGCTTGAAGCCTTCTTTTCCATTAACTTTGATGTTTTCGTATGTTACGATCCAGTGACAAAAACTAAAGTATATTATTCTGTCTAGCGTATGAATGCGCACACAAACCGAAAAATCTTTGAGCCCCAGAGTACGCAGTGGAGTACTCTGAGTCCCCAGAGTGCGGACTAGAGTATAGACGACTTAAAAATCTCTCAATCCCCACAGTGCGGACTGGAGTACTCTGAGTCCCCCGAGTGCGGACTAGAGTATAAATGACTTAAAAATCTCTAAGTCCCCAGAGTGCGGACTGGAGTACTATGAGTCCCCAGAGTGCGGACTAGAGTATAAATGACTTATAAATCTCAAAGTCCCCAGAGTGCGGACTGGAGTACTCTGTGTCCCTAGACCATGGACTAGAGTATAAACGACTTAAAAAACTATGAGTCCTCAGAGCGCAGACTAGAGAACTCTGAGTCCCCAGAGTGCGGACTGGTGTACTTCGAGTCCCTAGAGTGCGGACTAGAGTATAAATGACGCAAAAATCTCCAAGTCCCCAGAGTGCGAACTGGAGTGCTCTGAGTCCCCAAAGTGCGGACTAGAGTATAAATGACTCAAAAATCTCTAAGTCCCAAGAGTGCGGACTAGAGTACTCTGAGTCCCTAGAGTGCAGACTAGAGTATAAACGACTCAAAAATCTCTGAGCCGCTAGAGTGCAGACTGGAGTACTCCGAGTCCCCAGAGTGCAGACTAGATTATAAACGACTACATAATCTCTAAGCCCCTAGAGCACTGACTAAAAAACTCCAAGTCCATATAGCATGGACTAGAGAACTCTAAGGCCCCATAGTGCAGACTAGAGTATAAACGACTCAAAAATCTCTGAGTCCCCAGAGTGCGGACCGGAGTACTCTGAGTCCCCAGAGTGCGGACTAGAGTATAAACGACCTCATAATCTCTAAGTCCCTTGTGCACGAACTAGAGAACTCTAAGTCCCCAAAGTGTGGACTAGATTATAAACGACTCAAAAATCTTTAAGCCCCAGAGTGCGGACTAAAAGTATTCTAAGTACCCAAAGCATGGAATAGAGGATCTACGATTCCAAAAATTTCTGAGTCATATGGAAGTGAACTGTCACAAGATTTTGGATTTCGACTACAAGTTATACAGTAGGCTGAACAATGAAAATCATTGAAAGCAAAGAAACAAAGTTTTATTCATTAATCCAAAATAAAGTTCCACTACAACTTCTCCTGAACTCGGAGCAAAAAGTCTATCTACAACAGCTATGAAAATAAATAGAAATAATTACATGATCCAGGCCTATTTGAGTTGAACGAGGCATGATAGCTACTTTTTCGACTTCTTTTCCTTCATCGGTTTCTCTGAAGACTCCTCATCTAGGCATTCCCTCTTGGACACCTTGCTTGCCAGGGAAGCGATGCTCGGGGAAGGGAGTGGAACTTCCAGTGGAGAAGTCCTACAGGGAAGAATAACCATCAGAGGCCTGTTCAGGGGGTCATCAAGTTCAACCACTTAGGGCTCAGCCTTAATTTCAGTTTTCTTCTTCCCCTCTTCGATGACTTGTTCCTCCATTCTCAGTTTTGAAGTGTGTTCGGAGGCACCCGTAATTTCAACTTCATTATGTTCTTCGATGGGCGATGGATTTTCAGATTTGTCTTCGTTAAGCGCCTCGATCACTTGAGCATCAGGCCCGGGAGTCTGTCCCGTCTGAATTTCCTCTCCCGTTTTCTCCTACTTCTCCGTGGCGACATCGCCCCTTGGAGTTGGCTCGGGATCAGAATGGCCTGCACGAAATCATAAGAGACAAGTGTTAGAACACATTTACTACTCGCAAAAAATGATGGCCCTTTGAACTCTAGAAAGAAAAGTTATGTACCAGTTTCCGGCCGACTCTCAACTGTTCGGGGAGTTTCACCCTCTGGAATAGGAGATATAATGTGGATATCAAGTCCAGGCTCCTTTGGGTCATAGCTGATATGCTGCTCGAAGGGATCAAGTGATGGGCGACTAGTCAAATGAATAGGAGAAGAAACTGAGGACTCGGTTCCGGATAGACTGCCAGCTTCATCTTTTCCCTTTGGTGAGGAAGAGTCACTTCCGTAGAGGGCCTTTGCCGTAGATAGGTCAGTGCGCTCACTGTCGCGAAGCACTTCTTTCACAAGGGAATCCTCATCAACATCTTCAGTTCCCAACTCAACCTTTTTAATTTTTATTAAAGTAATCCATGCTTTGGCCAAAGATTCGAGGTAACCCTCGCTAAGAAATGTTAGGTCGCAGTGCATGAGAACTCGAGTATTGTACTCGGCTATGAGTGGATCAAACATGCACTTAATTTCCTCCCTACCAGCCACAGTAGCCGCCTCAAGGCGAGAATTGATTTTTGAGAGCGCCATTCTTTTGCCCTCCTCACGGGATTCGTCCCTCAGCGCTTCAGCCTTGGAGAGCTCCTCATCGAGCTTTGTTTTTGGGAGTCGAGTAGCAACAATCTCGTCACAATATCGTTGTGACACCTCTTGAGAGACAGTCTTTTCTTCCTTTTCTTTGAGAAGTAGCTCCTCCAATTCTTTGACTCGTTGAGCGAGGACATCTTTCTCCTTTTGGATGGAGTCCTTCTCTAAGGCTAAGGCGCCACAACATTGAACCGCTTCATAAATTTCTTTTTTGTGGGTAGCCTCCAGGCGATTAATTGCCTCGGCAGTATCTTTAGCATTCCTCTGAGCGGCCTCAAGCTGAGATTTATAAGAGGAGAGCTCTTCATCCTAGGCTTTGATGATGTCTTTATCATGAACGTCCTTAAGCTTCAAATGATCGATTTCATGCTTGCGCTCCGTAGAAACTTCAGAAACTTTATCAGCTAAGTGAACGAATGCGTCATGTTGGACGTAGACATCGATGTTGAAAGCAATTGCAATTTGTTTAATGTGCCCTGGAATAGGATGGATCGCAGGAAGAAATTTTAATCCATCAAAGCATATTTCTGGGAATGTGGCTTTAAGCTCAGCTAGCCTTTCTGCTATCGATGGATCGTGTGCAAGGGCTGAAGAAGTTTGTTTTGCCGAAACCACGGACTCTTATGAGGCTCGCGAGTTTTCCTAGTGCTTGATGAACCAGAGTATTGGTCGCAAGGAGCTTCGGATTAAGATCCCTTTTGAGCCGATTTCTCCCTGCTTTGTTCTGGTTAAGGAGGAGGATCATTGGGGTACGAAGAATGGCTGTAAGTTTTCCTTCGAGACGACGATGAATCTCGGGGATGATAGTCTCTATCGCTATTGTTGTCTCTATCTCGGCATTTACCGGACCTCGAGTCTCAACTGGAATGATGGAAGATAGAGGACCCGTGAAGGTGGTCGAATCCATGAGAGCGTCCCATATCACCTGCATAGAAATTAAGTGAGGACAAGTTAGCAAGAATAACATGGTGGCTGAAGTTTAAGTGCAAGGTGAAGTGTAAGTGTTAGTGTGTGTGTCCTAGTGTTTCCCCCTGATGGACTAGCTTCTTTTGCTTTACTTATCGGAGTTTTTTCTCCTTGGTGATGGGCTTGAACGCCTTCATCGCCTCTCGCGGGCGAATGAAGTTTTAGGGCTTCTGGATTGTCGAAGCCGTAATTGAGCAAGTCATTAGGAATAGTAAGGTCTGATAAGCCTTTCAATGAACCCTCTAAGTGTTGTGGAGATGACACTTTCTCCACTGGACTAATTGTAACCTTCGAGGTTCTGCCCACCATCTTCTTCCTTAGTTTGTAAGCTAGTTTCTTTTTCCCCTTTGAAGGAGGAGGTGGTTCATCAATGCCAGGTGCCTCGACCACCGGTTCCGGAACAGGACTTATATGCTCGTCCGGTGCTTTTGGCACCCCAGTTTCTCTAATCTCACCCTCCTCGAATGTGTCGCGGGCACCACTTGTAGGAGGCACTGAAGGTCCGGCCTGTTCTTTACCCATCTTCGATGCGGATCCGATTATAGTGGCACTGGATGGAAGATTTTTCGATGAACCTCCACCAACAATCCAAACTTTGAAAGTGACTCATTAGAGATAACGGATTTGATCTCCCGGTCTCCCACCGGAACAACCCGAATGGCCTCGACAGCCGTAGAATACCTGGTACCTTTGGGACGTGGGTTAATACCTGAAAAAATTGGAAGAAGTTTAGAAATAATACACTTCGTGCTTTAGACAAGTATTGATCCATAAATGGAACTTACTCCCTTCCAGCCATCTTCTCGCAAAGCCCAAGAGGCAGCGTACATAGAACCATTCCTGCTTATATTGGGAGAATTTACTCCACGCCCATGTCAGGATCTAACACTTGTAGTGTGGCTCGAGGAATATAAAAGATGGGCTGTCGGACCATCTCTTAAAACGATAGATATATCGGATGTCACCGAGAGTGGGGAGCCTGGATAGGATTCTCATGAAAAGAATACAAGTGCCATAGGTGAACGCGTGACTATTAGGATGTAGCTGTGCCGGGGCGATCCCGATGTACTGCAACACATCACAGAGAAAGGATTTGAAAGGTGGCACGCTACCAACCCAGCACATGAATTTATTGCAAGCTGTATATCCGGCTGGAGGCAGGTGAGGTCGATCTTGCCCCGACGGAACTAAAAGGTCGTCAAAAGGGATTCCGTGAATCGAACATAGTCGGCGAAGAGTAGTTTCATTGATTTTTGAAGCTTGGGAGTCAATAGGATTATCTATAATAACAGCTCCGTCTATCACATTAGGAGCCGGGTCAGTGGTTGCCGTCGATGTGTTTGAGATATCCTATGTAGGAATTGTCGATGGATTCGAAGTTCCCACTACTTCCTGTTGAGAACTCGGATCAGGTTTATCTGAAACTGTGGTGGAGTTCAACTTTCTAGACATCCTCAACAAGCATCGAATTTGGGTAAATACCTATTTGATCTACACTTGAAAGACAATCAATATTAGATATGACGACAGAAATATACCCCCCATATGGTGTGTACTAGTGCAATCATTCGAGCATAAATGTGAAAGAGTTTAAAGATTTAAGGAGTTATGAAGTGTGATTGAGCCTTAAACTATCGTCTTTGAAGAACATCATCGTTGACCATCCCCAAGAGCTTGTCCTATGGTCGGTAGTAGGGATCCTGGAATTGGGCATTGACATCATACGTTGAAGGCTGTTATTTACTTTGGCTAAGTTGAATGTGCATGTTTACATTTTTCTAAAACCGTGAAGTTGTTAGTCCAAATCGGCTATATATGCTCATGTGCTTAAGTTCTTGTCATTGTTCATTGTTCCGTGGTAAGGCGTGGAAGTATATAGTTTTGGTATGTGCTATGCTTAAGTGGAGACGATTATGATTATTAATGCCGGCCCTAGTACCCGAAGCCGAACGACTCTCTAGACCAGAGACACCGAACCATTTGCTCTCCTCCCTCTCACCTTCTCAAATCGCCTAACAACTCTCCTAGGTGCCCACCAACCCACACGCTCTCTCAAAACCGAATTGCCACATTTCGAAACGAATGTCAACCAGCCCACTCTGTTATTTTAGGCTGAACGATGCTCTCACACTTGCACTACTCCCGCTTGGAACTTACCGGCTAACAGACTTCCTCCCAACATTTGTCGCTCGGCCTAGCCCTCTAAACTTACTAACTCCTACCGACCCATTCACACTTCTTTCCCCTCGTTCCCTATTAACCGAATGACTTCGTATCGGATCACCGATTCAACCATACTTCAATATCCTAACAACCATACTCCCTCGCTTAGTGGCCCAACAGGAGCCAGCGTCCTAGGGACCACTAGTATCTTTTTCCTTTCTCCTCTCCACCTCACGGGCCTCGAAATCAGTTAAGACCGTATCTGGTTCCAACCCTAAGGCATGTTCTAATCTCAGACTCATCTTCCTCATCTACAACGACCCCTACCATCCGTAATCTGAAGAAAACTCGCGAAATTGAATTTCATACAAAACCCCTAGTTCGGGAAAGTCGATCGAACGGGAAATTCATAACTAAGAGAATGAATCAAAGCTTGGGGAACTGAGAGATTTAATACCGAAGTTCGTTTGGATTAGTTATCAAGGGGAGTTGCGGAGCAGATGTACTGAATTCTGGGTGAGAAAGGAATGCTGATGCGGTAGCCGAAGTTAGGGGGAAGGTAAATTAAAAGGTCCTGTAGAGTTGAAGTGAAAGTAGAGGGAAGGAGAGGAGAAGTATTGGCTTTAATACTAAGAAGGGGAGGCAAACAGGCACTACCCAGTGGAACCGGTCTGAACGCCATGGTGGGTCGGGAGAGTTCGCTATGTGATGACCTTGGCGAGATTGTTTACGCTCAGCTTCTGAAAACAGGAACTGAATTACTGATTCAAAGCACGTCGTGTTGGTTCACACGACGTGCTTTGGGGGGATGTTACCAGGTATTTCAGGCTGGTTACAAAATGATAGTTGCAGAGGTGACAATTGTGAAGGCTGCGATTGAGTCTAGATAGGATTCAAGTTGGTTAGAGATTAGAGCCGTAGTGGGTTGATCTGTCTTGGGTAGTCAGGCCTATGTGTATGGCTCGGTCTACATGAATAGCTCGGTTTGTGTGCATGCATGGTTCAATCTAGGTTGACCTGTAGACGCCGCTCGGTCGAGAATGAAAGTCACGCAAGGCTCGGTGAAGATGGCCAACATGGGTTGTTCGGCCAGTGAAGATAAAGGCGGGACGGTTCGGTCTAGATGCTTGTAGAAGGTTTGCTCAACACAGAATGGATCAACACACATGAACATGACAGGGTAGTCCAGAACACATCGCTCTGTCAAGGGAGGAAAGCTACTCATGGAACAACTAAGGTGCTTTTTTCAATCCCATTCGGTGAAGGTGGTTCAGTCATGTACATGTCGCTCAGTCAAGGTAGTTTAGTGCGCATTGTTCGGTTAAAAGAGTTGAGGTAACATGGCATACGTCGCTCGGTCAAAGGCGCAGAACTAAGACAGTTTGGCCGTTGAGTTCTGGTGTATATGGTTTGAACTTGGTGGTTCGGCATGCATGGGGCAACATACTTGGGATGGTGAACTTTTATGATGGCTCGTGATCACTTCATCCTACAACAGAGTGGCGCGCATACACTTCTTTGCTTTGAATCGTATTGCCACTCGTTTCGAGTTATATCACAATCTGCTTCGTGTAAATAGCGAGACTCCCACTAGACCGACCGAGGAGGCTCAGCAACCACCATTCGACATGCCTGGCTCGGTGCGCAGAAGTCACCTAATATTGGCCAAAGCACCTTGTTCCTGGGCCCACGAAGGAAGTTCGGCCTATCTTCGTCTATAAATAAAGGGGTAGGGGTGCAGTGAAAAGAGACTTTTTTTCAAGTACACCGGGGAGACTCTGCCATTTTCAAGACTCGTTTATTTTTTGTTAAAACTTGTATTCAAGTTGTTGGTGTTCGAATTGTATCTGTATTCAATTATTGGAAGAAGCAATAAAGATTACGATCAAAGTGGACGTAGGCAGTTACGCCGAACCACTATAATTCTGTTGTTCTCATTTCTTACAGTTCTTATTGCATTCTATTGTATTATTCCTCAGTTTTAATTTACTTTCTTCATTAATCTCTCTACACAATCCTACTTAAGGGTGTTAGTGACCAATTTAAATATTACTAGGAAAAATGAAACGGTTTCCACTATAAAGCGTAAGGATAAGGCGAATCCTTCAATTGACTTTGATCACAAAATGTCAGAACTTTTTCAACGAATAAGTGATTAGGAAATGAAATTGAAGGATAGTCAAGCTCAGTGTCAATTGTTGGAATCTATTATGGGGGATAATTTTTCGAATATCGATTTACCATCTCCTTGTGCTACTCTATCCATTGCTAAGTCTACAAGATATATTTCCCTCGCTATCCAGAAGTTCCCCACTATAATTAGTCCTCCTCCTGGTTAAGACGAGAGGGAAGTGAGTGAATGGTGCAGGAAAGTTAAATTTGGAATGGCAAAGTGTTTTGACGAACAACAGAAAGTCAAATAATTGCAAAGCATAAACGAATATGCTGCTAGAATTCAAGAACTCGAATGCGACAACTATTTCCTTTTGAAGCGCATCGCTAAATTAGAAAGGGAAAATAAAACCCTTTAAGGTGCAAATGCAGCTTTCAATGGCACTTTGAAAACTAATATCGATGCAAATGATGATGCAGAAAGGATAAGAAAGAAAGAGAAGAAACTCAAAGAGGTTCATTGATCACTATCCATCACATTGTAGATCCTTCAATCATTAAGAACCTGAACAAGGCTGCTCAAGATTTATGAAAGATTCACATTTATGAAATGTATATATTTGCTCTGTGCACTTGTAAATAATTTCATATGTTATGTAAATCATGTAAATTTTGTAATTATCACCTGGTTTGTGATCCTTTCCTGTAATGTTATCTCTGAAACATTTGTTTTGATAGCTTATGTCACAATTTCTGTATTTGCTAGATCTTTCAGTCTTCTTTGCTATTTTGATTTCCCTGAAAAGTATGAAGCAAACAATATTTCTCATTGTTACCTCGAAATTTATGTATAAGTTTATGCATATCATACGTGAAGATTAACAAACCATTATGTTAACCATATGTATTAAGTTAAAACTAGTTATATTTGGTCAAATGTCTGAAACCCATCTTTGGTCATGATGAGAAATAATTAAAAATTTAACTTTAACCTTATTTCTGGAATATCTGAAGTCTGTTGGTGAAAAATCCATTCCTGAATTAGGGGTATAAATATTTCAGAGAATCATCCTCTAAAGATAGTTAATAAAGAGCTAAATATGAAAGAGTCCAGAAATCATTATCTAAAAATTTATAGTAGAAATCTAATGTCCCATACTTGAGTATTAATGAAATTTGAAAGTTTAGAAGTTCGAAACACAGATTTAGGTATTAGTGGATGATAACCGAAAACTCATAATAATGATCATCTTGAGAGAAGTCATTGACCCAGATTCAGGCATTAGTAGTGGGTAATAAGAAGAAATCTCAAGCCCAGATTATGGCATAGTGAAGTTAAGTAATAGTCTTGAAATCCAGTTCATGCATGATGAAGACTATAAATGATTGATAAAGACCTAAAACCCGTATTCAGGTATTAATAAGCGGAGTTCCGTTCTACTCCTTAGATTTTGTCTTCTTCGATATTGTTTGCGTGAAAAATGGCCGCAAACACCCAAAGTCGTATGAGTTGGTTGATTTTATGTTGTTCTTAGTGATTTGGGTGATTTATGCAAATATATGAAAAGCAGGGACTAAACTGTAAAAGACACATAGATTTATAGTGGTTCGGCCAGAACGTGCCTACGTCCACTTTATATGTTATTCTCCTTTTTCTCTTCAGATTACAAGTACAAAGCTTTGATTACAAGTATCTAAAGTTGTTTGAGAGTTCCTTCCAGGCTTGAGCTCTCAAACTTGTCTGCCATTGTTGTACCCCTGTCCCTCTATTTATAGAGTGAGGCTGGGGGCAGGGGTCTTGGATGTTTATAGCTGCTGGTGGGCTTGGGCTGAAGCAATCTGGACTGGCAGTTATCTGGTTCGGCGAGGCTTCATTCGGCCTTGAAAGTGTGGTGTTGGTCCGGTGGTGAGATGTAGGAGAGTTGGTTCGGCATTGTGGGGAGATGGTGTGGGCCGGCAACGTGTGGTTCGGTGGCAGGTTGAAGTAGCTTTGGTCCGGTGGAGAGTTGGTTCGGCGTAGGGGGGAGGCCTTATGGGAATGCCGAATGAATATTGGATGCCGAATGGATCAGAGTGTTCTGAATGCCGAATGTGGCTCTGCCGAATGAAACCTTACTGAATGCCGAATGTGGCTCTGCCGAATGAACCCTTAAACTTCGTAATGCTGAATGAGCTTATGCACTTGGGTTATGAACGAAATATTCGACTGGTATACGCTTGTTGGTTGCTTTTTCTTAGCTCGGTCGTGTTGGAAACGCACACAACATTGATATTCCAGTTTTGTCCAAAAAATGGGATAACACTTTGCCCCCCAAAATATGCCTTGCGGTAGGAAGGCGTGTTTTGTAATGCCATGAGCTGGATGTTCGTATCCTGTTGACAACCTGTAAAGAGCTTGATATTTTATATGGCCCCAAATGACGATCGTTCGGAATCAAGCTATTTGGGATGAAGCGCGGCCGTTCATGGTCAAGCGCCTAACTTCAAATGACGACCGTTCGTGATCGAGTCATTCGAGGAAAAGTGCGACCCTGCGCGGTCAAGCGCGTAAATCCATGCGTCGATCGTTCCGGATCGAGTCATCTGCAGTGAAATGTGACCGTTCAAGGTCAAGCGCTTTACTTCAAATGACGACCGTTCGCGATCGAGTCATTCGAGGTAAAGTGCGACAGTGCGCGGTCGAGTCTGTAAGTCCACGCGTCGATCATTCGAGACCGAGCTATTTGTGATGAAATGTGACCGTTCAAGGTCAAGCGCCAAACTTCAAATGACGATCGTTCGTGATCAAGTCATTCGAGGTAAGGTGCGACAGTGTGCGGTCAAGTGGCGGTCCTCAAATGACGACCGTTCGCGATCAAGCCATTTGAGGTAAGGTGTAACAGTTAGTGATCAGGTGGCGGACCTCAAATGACGACCGTTCGCGATCGAGCCATTTGAGGTAAGGTGAGTTGTGCCGTTCGAGGCGAGTTGTGCCGTTCGAGGCGAGTTGTGCCGTTCGAGGCGAGTTGTGATCGTTCGCGATCGGGTGCCGTTCGAGGCGAATTGTGACTGTTCGAAGTCAGGTGCCGTTCGAGGCGAGTTGTGACTGTTCGAAGTCGGGTGCCGTTCGAGGCAAATGAGTGTGCCCGGGGGGGACTTAATATTATCAGTGTTGGAGTTATTGTTTGGGGGAGTTTTCGAATCAAAGACTTCGGCAGTTCGTTGCCATGCAATAGGTGCTCGTGGACTGTTCGCGATCCAACGGGCATACAAGTAAATAATTTTTTCATAGAATTGTAAATGTTAAAGCAATAGTACCTTACAGCAGAAATGTCCAAACAGGAAGAGT
Source organism: Allium cepa (assembly GCA_030765085.1). NCBI lineage: Eukaryota > Viridiplantae > Streptophyta > Magnoliopsida > Asparagales > Amaryllidaceae > Allium > Allium cepa. The sequence continues at coordinate 212,677,520 of CM060945.1, forward strand.
TCAAATGTTCAAATCGAAAAAAAAAGCAAAGCAAGGATGTCAAAGTGTAAGTTCCCACTCCGAAGCAGTCAATGATCATTCAGGGCATGCCTGGAGATCGTTCGCGATCTCGTACATGTGTAAATGATTTAATTGCTTTAGTGGAAGCTTACGACTTGTTCATCGTTATTTTAATCAAGCAATCAATGGATAATCAAATGGTGCCCTGATCTAGGGTCACCTCTAGCTGATGTAGAGGGTGGTCGCTCTGGCTCCACCGCTGGAGTTCGCCTCCTCACATACTGAAGGAGCATACCGTTCCTGATATGCCCTTCCACCTCGTCCTTCAAGTGCCTACAATCATTAGTGTTATGACCATTCAATTCATGACAAAACTTATCTGATTTTCTTTCGTCAGAGGTTGGATCCCTTCGCATTGGTCTACGATACGGAACCTGCCCCTTGGTATCTTGATAAATCCGTTCCAAACTCTCATTCAACTGTGAATAGGTGGTGAATCATGGCTCTCTCCGTAGCCACTTCGTCCTGTCATCATTATCCTCAGCCTTTCTCTTTCCTTTGATAGTCTCTGCACCCTTTCCAGGTGGGTTTCCGCTCTTGATTGTGTAAACGTCATCTTCTTCCTCTCTTTCTGTACTAGCATCTTCCAAACGCAGAAACTTTTCAGCCTCATGATAGAACTCTCCCAGATTCATAGGCGGGTCCTTGGTTAATGAATTCTTGAACTCTGTATTACCAGCTATTCCAGATACAGCCGCCATCATGACCATAGATGGATCTGGTCGATCCACTGATGCTGCCGCCGCATTAAATCGCGTTAGAAAGCTCCTCAAAGTCTCTCCAGTTTTTTGTTTCAAGGTTGCCAAAGTCATCACATTCTTGGGCCTCGCAATATGAACCCTGAATTGCCTCATGAATCTCTCAGTTAAATCTGTCCATGTTCCTATGGAGCCGCTTTCCAGTTGCCTAAACCATAACGCTGCAATGTCCGTCAAATACGGTGGAAAGCACGGGCCATAACCTCCTCTGATGCCCCCAGCACTTCCATATGTCTCATATACTTCGTTAGATGAACCGTGGGGTCCGTTTTCCCGTTGTACATGTCCAATGACGGTAGCTTGAATTCTGGTGGGTTCCTAGCCATCCTAATTGCAGAAGAAAAAGGACTCCTGTTTACATCTTCCAAGTCTCTGTTTACTAAACCGCCTCTCATAGCTCTTCTAACCATCTCTGCTAATCTGTCGTTGTCTCCAAGCTGTAGTTCTCGTTCACTGTCTTCGACCTGCCCCCCAAGTCCGCGGGAGTTTCCATGTGTATGCCTCCCTGGCTGAACGTTCATTCCTCTATTGCTACCACGTGGCTCGGATGCCCCCATCTCACTTCCCGGGGTTGGATCAACATGCTCTGCGTGAGTGCCCCCTAGCCCTGGTGCTGCGCCAGATGGTCCTGCTCCGTTCTGAATTCCAGCCGCTCCTTGGATTTGTGCTCCGATTTGCCCAATTTGTTGAAGTAAGTTCTGGATCATCTCTTCTTGTCTTCTCATCATGACCTCCATCTCATCCCTAGTGATGAAGATCGACGCTTGATTCCCTCCTGAGGAAGCCTCTTGACTTCCTTGGTGTTCACTTCTCTCTGGCCTTTGCCTTTTACTTGTTTGTCTCGTCATAAATCTTAGATCTGAAGTCTTAGATTTTCAAATTCAACTTCTATCCGATGTAGCGGGAGCTGGTCCTTCTCAGTGAAAGCACCAAAATGTTTGCGTGAAAAATGGCCGCAAACACCCAAAGTCGTATGAGTTGGTTGATTTTATGTTGTTCTTAGTGATTTGGGTGATTTATGCAAATATATGAAAAGCAGGGACTAAACTGTAAAAGACACATAGATTTATAGTGGTTCGGCCAGAACGTGCCTACGTCCACTTTATATGTTATTCTCCTTTTTCTCTTCAGATTACAAGTACAAAGCTTTGATTACAAGTATCTAAAGTTGTTTGAGAGTTCCTTCCAGGCTTGTGCTCTCAAACTTGTCTGCCATTGTTGTACCCCTGTCCCTCTATTTATAGAGTGAGGCTGGGGGCAGGGGTCTTGGATGTTTATAGCTGCTGGTGGGCTTGGGCTGAAGCAATCTGGACTGGCAGTTATCTGGTTCGGCGAGGCTTCATTCGGCCTTGAAAGTGTGGTGTTGGTCCGGTAGGACGTTGGTCCTGTGGTGAGATGTAGGAGAGTTGGTTCGGCATTGTGGGGAGATGGTGTGGGCCGGCAACGTGTGGTTCGGTGGCAGGTTGAAGTAGCTTTGGTCCGGTGGAGAGTTGGTTCGGCGTAGGGGGGAGGCCTTATGGGAATGCCGAATGAATATTGGATGCCGAATGGATCAGAGTGTTCTGAATGCCGAATGTGGCTCTGCCGAATGAAACCTTACTGAATGCCGAATGTGGCTCTGCCGAATGAACCCTTAAACTTCGTAATGCTGAATGAGCTTATGCACTTGGGTTATGAACGAAATATTCGACTGGTATACGCTTGCTGGTTGCTTTTTCTTAGCTCGGTCGTGTTGGAAACGCACACAACATTGATATTCCAGTTTTGTCCAAAAAATGGGATAACAGATATGTACAAACCCTTTAGGCCTTGTATGTAATTGATGTTTGATAGGCTGCCTCTCAAGCTAGGACATCTTACTCTGTAATCTAATATGCCACGTCTTGGGCCTGGACGTCTTAGCCCTTTCGCGATATGCTTCTTTTTAGGCTTGGATGTCTTAGTCTATTGTTCGTTGAGCCTCTTCTTAGGCTTGGATGTCTTAGTTCGTTGTTTGGTGAGCCTCTTCTTGAGCTTGGACGTCTTAGTCCATTGTTTGGTAAGCCTCTTCTAGGGCTTGGACGTCTTATTCCATTGTTGTCCAATTCTCTTAGTTAGCTCATTCTTAGAGGCTGGAACCAAGGACTTACCCAAGCTCCCTCTAACAGACGCCTTAACTTTACCAGAGGCATGGCTAAGGGCTTGTCGATGCTTTAACCTGGCTATAATGTGGCATGGATAAAGCCTTACACTCCTCCCTCCAGGAGGTGCTTTGCCCTTGCTATAGCATGGCATGGACATGGGCTTTTCGATGCTTTAATCTAACCATAGTGTGGCCCGAATAAAGGCTAACACTCCTCCCTCTAGAAGGCTCCTTAAGCTGACTAGAGGCACGGCCAAGGGCGTCGATGCTTTAACCTGGCCATAGCGTGGTGCGGATAAAGGCTTACATTTCTTCTTTCAGGAGGTGCTCTGCCATGGCCAACTTGGTGCGGACAGACGCTATGACCGTTTTAAGGTAGTATCCAAATGGAAGGAGCATTTCACTCCCAACCATATAGATATTTCTTAGAAAAGTAATTCTTTATTGACTTTTTTCATGATCTCTTTACATATTCGTTGCTTTTGCCTTGACGGAAAAAGGTGATTATAATCCCTTCCAAGGCTCTACAGTGGTTAGTTTCATGTCCATTCACCATATGGAAATGGCAGTAGGTTCTCCCTAAATTTCTTTCATATTTTGGCATCTTTTTTTGTAATGGCCAATAATTGAGCTCATCCTTGATTAACAAGTAGACACTCTCTATGGATGTTGTTAAATTGCATATTTTAGAAAGTCTCGAGTTGGAATTTGTTTCTTAAGGATGGCTTCTAAATTATTTAGTACTTGGCTCTTGATTTTCCTCTTTAATAACTGATTTTTTCTTTAAGACACTTTGGGGTTCCGGTGCAGGTATTGTCCCACTTATGACATGACGCCATTTATGTGCAAAGGCGTTGTAATAAGCCATTATTCCTTCTTTAAAGATTCTGCTTTTGGTATAATGTTGAATTGTTTTTCTCATTTGGTCAAATAAATTGCCACTCCCCTTTTCTTTTCTCCTAAGGCAAAGATCAGCGTGGGACTAACATGAAAATGATTTAAACTCCATTTAACTGGATCATAGGCTTCAACATTCTTATCCCTAATGATTCTTAAAGCTTTCATCCTTAATAGTTGCTCTTCTTTGAGATTCTTATCATTTGCCATCTCTAGGGAGAATCCAATTAAGTGTGGTTGCAAGGACCCTTAGATTTATTGATTTTGTTGGCCATGATGAAGTAAGGCCAAGAGTGGGCAAGCTTGGAATAAAGTTGAGTTAGAGGTATGAGGTGTTGGGTATTCAATAGAGTCGAAGGTTCGAACCTTTCTTCTAGTGCCAAAATGTTAACGAGAAAACTTGTCAACACCCCAAAGTTATTTTTAGTATGAGGTTAATACTTTTTGATATATTTTAGTTAAGTATAAGAAGGTAAGATTGGATAATCCTTTTAGTTCATCCTCTTGAATAGGTTCTTGTTATAACAGCTTTCTCTTACAAACCTTTCGACTCAATCAAAACATTCAAATTCCTTTTTTTGATCTTTCAAACCGAATGAGGTAACTTGATTATACTTTCGAAATAACCCTTTCATAGCAGTTACAAAAGCCTAATGGATGGCTTTAAGATTCAAGGTTATGATCAGTTTTGAATGGTTTCGACCTTGTCGAAAGCTAAAGCCTTAAGTATCTTAGGTTTGGATTGGGAATTGAGAGTAAAAATGGAGTGGGACAAGGTTTCAAACACTTGAAAGTCGAATTCCAATGAAAGATGGCTTGAAGTCTATAACTGGAATTACTTAAAAATGCAGGGGTTCCGACCAAGTCGAAAGAGGCCATTCGATGTGGTCGACACTTGTAAAACATAATTAGATCTCATGAAATCTTATGAAACAATTAAGTAATAAAAAATATTGAAGAGTTCCCTTTCGCAACTCAACGAAGCCGTTATTGCTCAATTTCCCTAATTTAATTTACAAATTTGGGTTTACAACTTTTTGAATTAAGAAAATACAAGTGTAGAATGACTGAGTTCAGATCCGCAAAACCAGACCCCTTGGTTCTTATTTACAAATGCTGGTCAGTATCTTTCGACCCAATGCTTTCGATCCGGTTGAAAGGTGGCTTCATAATTATCTTTAGAATGCTTCCGTCTTTGTCGAAAGGGATGGTTGCGCCTTTCTTTTCTATATTTCTTTGTAGAACCTTTTGACTATATCGATAGGCAATTTCCATGGGTTTTGAAGGTGTTGAAATACTGATGGTTTCGACTCTATTAGTTCCTTCTGAACTCTTGCTTGTGACTTGATGCACAGCCTCCTTGGTTATTAGTGGCTTTGACCGGTTCGAAAGGCTTGGTTTGGCTTTTGAAAGGGTTGTTCTGACCAAGGCATGTTTCTAAGTTGTTTGAATAAAAGCGAAACCTTTGGTTTTGAAAGGTTTGGCGTGCATATGACGAGTTGTCATTCCTTGTCCTCGAAAGGTGTTTTTTAACTCACTAGAAAGGTCTTCATGCATGCGAAAGCACCTGCTTCTAAAGGCGATTACCTGAGTGGTAGTGTGCTTTCGATCCTTTCGAAAGGTTCTGATACTTCAAAATTTGGTTGTAGCATCTCTTTGACTCATTTGAAAGGCCTTGTTGTAGCTTCTCTCTCTTGCTTTTCTTTTTTCTTCCATTAAATCTGGTTTTGACAAGATCGAAAGGATATTTGGTAGTAACATTTGCCTCCCTTTATGTAGGGATGCCCTTGACTTTTCAAGTCAATGATCTCGAAACCCCAAATGAGTAGCTGCTACTTAAATCCTTTGATCAAATTGATGAGGAGTGGGAAGAAGCTGAACTGAGGGTTGCTGCTCATTAGAAGAGAAAGGCATGGAACTTCAACATAAAAGTATGCAAGCACACCTTCAAAATAAAAGACCTCACTCTGAAACGAGTTATCCTGAACACGGGAAGATTCCCCAAATTGGGAAAGACCCTATGCGATTAATAAGAAACTTGGAAACCAAAACATTCAAGCCAGCAATAGTCGATGGAATTTCTATTCCACATGCATGGAATAACGATTTGTTGTGGCACAACTACACTTGATCTCTTTATTTCTTATTTTTGCAAATAAGCCATCCATGGAAACCGAGGGCAATATAAATTGGCAGGATTTTCCATTTATTCTATTCATCAACAAAATTAGCTTCTAGAATCAACAAAACCATGTTCTCGTAAGCAAAACCATCGGTTCGACGGTCAAATCGGCCCCTACCTTCTAAGAACCAATATTTCTCTAGCAACGTCGAAAAGGTCCAAATCGTCGAGTCGACGGCGAAATTGACGTCAACTTTCTAAGAACCGATGGGGCCCCGGCAACATCAGGAAGACCTAAACAATTGGGTAGACGATCAAATCGACCCATATTATCTAAGTTTCGACATCGCCTCGACAATTCCAGGAAGGTCCAGTCCGTCGAGTCAACTAAGAAATCAACTCAGACCTCTCAGAAATTGACGTCGCCCAGAGATAGGTGATAACAAAAGAAACCTACTGGAGTTCGGAGATAGGCAACAACAAGAAGAAATCCACCGAGTTAAACAACTTATTTATTAGTTTTTAGTGATAGAAACTAGTACACAATTGGGGTCTCGATACAAAGCATTGAAGAATTTATAATGATGAAAGATGATGATGACACAGCTTTACAATACATACAGGCAGAATGACATTAGCTGATGATGTCAACTTGGAAGAATTCGATTGTAGCCAAAGAGTTGGCAGCATTGAAAGTAAAGTGCTTGGCATCAAGCGGTAGAGTTAGTAGTTCCTGGAGATAAAAACTATCATGCAAATCAAACTAGAGATAGTCGAATGATTTGCTCAGGATATCCAATCTCTCATAAATTCCCGATTCCTAACATTCGACCTAGTGGACAGGGTCACATACGCCAATGCTTGGTTGAAAAGAATTAGACTAAGCTCGAACAGGAATAGACACAAAGTTGGCTAAGCAATAGTTCTTTTTTCCAAACGAAGTATTTTGGAAGATATAAACAGAGCTAAGTAGCAAAATATAATAAAGCAATTGAAGAAATATTATTTACATGCATAGAGTTGTGTTAAATAACCATATCGCATAGAAACAGAAGTATATAATATGGAAATTATAGTACAAGCTATCATATTATACACATAGACAGTCATACATAAATAGATATAGTACACAAAATGCATGAGAGTGCACAGATGAGAGATTCCAAAGGGAAAACTAATCTTTCATTACTAGTAATCTTTTATGTACAACCAAACAGTGGAGGCCATAACCTCACAATCTCGGCTTGTTTAAAGCAAGAAACAAAAATACAGGCTCAATCACCATAACAATACAAAAACCAAATGCTCAACTAGCACACGTGCTATTGAATCTTCTCCTTCCTGCCAATCAATTTTCCTTTACTAGTGTTACCTAGACAAGTCTGGAGCTTCTTCCTCCCTTTGATTTCCTTGCTATGAGGAATCACGCCTTTCGAGTGAGTAGATTCCCCATTGGTCGTAGTATATGGCTCCACGAACTTTGCCTATTGAAGACTCGATAGGCTTTGTTTTAGGGGTCGAATCTTTTGCGAGAAACTTTTTCTTGTTGCTTGTTGGTTGTGCAGTGGCTGATTGGTCATCTCCATGTTCCTTCTTCACACCGATCTTTTCCATATCCTCCCTCAACCTCTCAGTCATGGTTTCATGCTCAATCGGGTCAGAAGCACCTTTAATGAGCATATCCTCCTCCTGAGACACTGATGGATCCTCTAAGTTTTCAAAAGCGACCATTTTATCAGAATACAGTCCCAAACCAAAGCTTGTGACAAAGGCAGAAACAATATGCCCGTAAAGACAGTAGTAGAAGCAGTGAAGATAGCTGCGGCTCCTGAGCCTTGTATAGATGGAGTGGAGATAGAAGAGATGTTGACCAACAAGGTGACATACAGGTCGGTAAATTTTAATGAAATATTCTTACAAAAACTGAAGCTTCTTGAATATCGGAGAAACGAGAGATATACCTATAGCAGAATCCCAATGAGATACAATGAATTTGCCTTCTGTAATCCCAAGCTCCCCTGGCTGGGTCATAATGGGAGGAATATATGGCTCATGAAGTGCAGTAGCTACTGGAGTAGGAATCACCTGGGTTATTGAATAGGTAACCCATAAGGACACGGAAATAATTACTGCTGGCTCTTGTGATTTCAAAGCGGACATTTAATCTTGACCCGAAGAGCTTGGGCTAGCAAGATTTTTGGTGGTAGCATCAACAGTAGCTTATTTTGCTTCTACAGCCAGGATAGCCCTAGCGACGAGGTGAAATTTAATTTCTTGAGGGTTGATTTATGTAGCCATCAACCCTTTCTCAGAGCGCATAGCTCCGGCCAAAGCAGACCTCACCAGTACTTCTTCCCACACACCGACAAGGGTCGCGGTGTAGTCTTCTCTTAGCCGTCTCAAGTTCTTATTTATGATGACGCAGATAGAGAAGTGAAGCATATTTGTGTTGAATTGTGCATGCATTTTGGATCTTTCATCCTCGAGCTTCTTAAGTTCTTACTGGGCTGTTTTAAGCTCAAGGTCACTACCGAGTTTTGCATTGGACAGCTTCTCCACCTCCTCAGAAAGTTTCTTCTTTTCTTAAGCAAGCGTCTACTTCTCCATGCGAAGTCTAGTGAGTTCAACGGCTTACTCAGCAATGGCCAAGCCCCAAGTGTGGATTGTCTGGTCCTTATCAATGATTTCTTCATTAATTCAACCTCCTCTTCGTGTGCAATTTTCAAGTTGTTGTGTGTCACTATTTCAATTTGCTCATGAGTATGCTCCAACTCTACAATGAGACTTTCGTTGCCGACCTTTTTTTGAGAGTGAGGTCTCTCTTTGGTGACCTTAACCAAATCGTCCTCCCATTATTAATCATTCGCTCGAGATCAACTTTGTCAGACTCGAAGGATTGGACATTGGAGTAGTTATTCGATTCACATCGGAGAGGGCCTTGCATAGATGTTTCCATTCGTACCCAACCTCGAATTCTTAAATAGCTTGGATATTGTTTAGGGCGATCTCCTTCAAGACATCCTTAATGACTTGATCAAACTTAACGGATTGTATGAAGTGATTAGGAAGTGCAGCTGATAAACATGGAGGGCCAACGGGGAGAGTGAACAAAGAAGTGGAGACCCTCTTGGAAGCATGTGAGGCAAACATAATCACATCTTGAGGGACTGGAACCTGCAGAACCGAGGATGCATAAGCTAGGGTATGCGAGAGAACATCAGCAAGAGGAAACCCTCGATGCTTAAAGGAATCTCTATAATATTTGGATGCATCTTAAGGCAACTCGATCTCAGCCACCCTTTCCTTCTCTCTTTCTTTTTCCCTATCTCCTCCCAATCAGCCTTCTGAACTTCTTCGGCCTCATGGTCTTTCCGCCTTTGTTGTTATCCTCGATTTCGTAGCTATGAGGCAGGGTAGGGTCTGGAGTCTGAACTTGATAAGAACTGGCATGGCGATGGAGCTTCTCGTAGTAACCACTCTCTGTGGAACCTAAAGAGAAAAATTAAACAGAATTAGTTTTGGAATTACGGTTAAGATTCAATGCAAGAATGAGTGTTCATGATAGGAGTGAAGTGTATGATGCCAATGACCCCCACTACACTAGAAAAGGCCTTTTATAGCACTGAAACAAAACTTTTAGTAGCCTTCCGTTAGACGCTGTGATACGATAAAAATCTGAAACATATTGTGGCGTTGTAGAAAACTCTACCAAAACTGGACCTATTATAGGGTTATAAGGCTACAAAAAGTTTCAAACTTTTAGTAGCATGTCGTATCGTAAGGTTTACTAAAATGGTACTAGAAGTTTTGGTAGCATTTTTTCAATGCTTCAAAAGTCGTTTTGCATCTATTTACATTTATTTTAGTATCGTTTTTAAAAAAGCTACTAAAAGTTATTAACTGTTTTGTGCATACTGTACATGCTACTATATCATGTTAATGACTTGTACCATTTCCAGTCATCGCTCACATAATAGTCGTATTACAACTAGCAATCAATTACATAATCATCGTATTCAAATAGTCAATCAATCAATTAATCACATAATCATCGTATTTAAACAATTAAAAAAACACGTTAATCACATAATCAAATATAATATCCACAACCGTTTCGATAATAGTTTTTGGACAAGCCGAGTAAATTCACATAAAATCCATAACCATTCATAAACAAGTTTACCCAACAAGTAATAACAAAATGTTATAGTATATATAGCAAATAAAGGCATGTTTATTAATTGATTACCCACAATTCACTACAAGAAAAACCATGTATAGTTGCAAAAATCGGTGGCGTTTTATTGTAAATGCAACAAAAAATAGATTACCAAATAATATAAACGTGGCAAAAAATAATTCACGTTTCCCGCTTTTAAAAAAAAGAGTCTGCGCGAACTAAATAAACATAACCTATCATTTTACTCTCGTACTTAACAAAATTCTCGTACCTAATTTGCTTTCTTCTTCAGAAAAAAATTTCCCCTTTTAATCGTGTTAAATTTTCATCACACTCAAGTATCATCGTCAACTCCGTCGTTTCCCCCCTTACTCAACATCGAGTCACGGCAGCCAGCAGATCTAGGTATATTTAGGTATGAATCTTTTAAATCGATTAGGTATATTTAGGTATGAATCTTTTAAATCGACTTTGTGATTCTATTTGGATTTTATATGAATTTGAATGCATCTTATTTTCGTATTTTTTCCTAAACTATTACTGAAATGGTTGATTTAACCCTAATTGCAATGATCTGTTGGGATATCTGCTTTGATTTCTTTGAGTATACGAATGTTCTGTTGAAGTGGTTCAGTGAATCAATGGTTGCTTGCTGAGAGGAGGTTGAGGTTGCGTGTTTCGGGAATTTGGTGGGTTCAAGTAGCATTGATGGAAGTCGCGGGTTTGTTTGCGATTGGGTATTAGCTGGCTCGATGGTTGAGAGTGGTAAATGTTGGAGCATAAATAGTCTTTTATGGAGTGGCAGGCACTAGAAATATGTTAGTTGTGTGGATGTGAGGTAGTGAAGAGGAGGCGGTGAAGTTGACTATTGGTTTGGTAAGAGGAAATTGTTGGTTTGTACATTATGAGGCTTTGAATTTATATGCTATAATTTGCTAGACTTAGGCTTTGAATTCATGCATGGATTAATTATAAATACATGTAAATCTGAGGTTAAATGCAAAATATAAGTGTAAAATTTAAATTTTTGGAAAAGTATTCTTTGCCTTTGTCCACTAAACCACCATGATTATATGCAGTAGTGCTACAAGTATTTGTACTTCAACGTCTAGTTATTTTTTTGATTACAACAGATAACCAATTTATACATCAAAGATTAGAAACTTATTTGCCTTCAAATGTCGTTAATGGAAAAAGGGTGAGTTTTTTTAAACAGGTGATAAAACCATGATTAACTTAATATGTATTTTGAGAATTAGAACATATAATCTAATACTAAAGCTCACTTTTTTTTTTACTTTTTTCATAGAACTAGTATAGAATACCGACAAGGAGCAATGAATTTCGTGCATGCTGCAAAGAGGAATGTAAGAAGAGTAGAAAAAATTTATGCCCTTGCAAGGATTGTTGGAATCTTAGTCGTCATGATGACCAAATCATCGTTGAACATTTAATTATAAAAGGAATGGATCCTAAATACATTGACAGTGTATGGTTTAACCATGGTGAAGAGATAAATGTAGAAAATAAAACAAATATGTTTGACGTATATGAACTATTCAAGATGATTCACTATGAAGATGAAGATTTTTTGAATCAAGATTTTTTGATGATGATAAAGACGATGTTGATTCTCGAAGAAAAGAAGATGAGTTAGTCAAGAATTTGGAAGATGCAGAAACTCCATTATATCCTGGTTGCACAGATCACACAAAATTATCTGCCATCACCGTCTTGTATAATCTTAAATGCGAGACTGGCTTGTCCGATAGTGGTTTTGATAAGCTTTTAGCTATGCAACATCTATTTCTGCCGAAGGATAACGTGCTTCCCAAAACCTTATATGAAGTCAAGAAATTTCTTAAAGCATTCGACATGGGTTTTGAAAAGATACATGCTTGTGAGAATGATTGTTGCCTTTTCAGAAAAGAATACAAAAATTTAGAAAGTTGTCCAAAATGTGGTTCCTCGAGATGGAAGAAAAATCAAGATATTGAAGAGGTTATACAAGGTGTTCCAGTTAAAGTATTGAGATATTTCCCAATCATTCCGAGGTTTAGACGAATGTATAGATCTCAAAAGATGGCTGAAGAATTAAGATGGCATTTTAATAATAAAAGTAACGATGGAAAAATGCGTCATCCCGTGGATTCTATGACATGGAAAATGGTGGATGAAAAGTATAATTCTTTTTCATCTGATCCATGCAATCTTAGGCTTGGTCTTGCTACAGATGGATTCAATCCATTTTCCATGTTGAGTTCGAAATATAGTTGCTGGCCGGTAATGCTTGTGACATACAATCTCTCGCCGATGTTGTGTATGAAGAAAGAAAATATTATGTTAACTTTACTTATTCCAGGCCCAAAGCAACCCGGGAATGATATTGATGTACATTTGGCGCCATTGGTGGAAGACTTGCATCACTTGTGGTCTAATGGAGTTACTGCTTATGATGCATTTAGTAAAACTTTATTTAAACTGAATGCAATTTTGTTATGGACGATTAATGATTTTCCAGCTTATGGAAATCTTGCTGGATGTCGTGTGAAAGGGCAAAAAGCTTGCCCATTATGTGGTGTCAATACCCATTCTCATTGGTTGAAACATAGTCGAAAGTTCGCCTACATGGGTCATAGAAGATTTCTACCTCCTTCAGATTCACGGAGGAAACAAAAGGCATTTTTTGATAATACCAGAGAGACAGATGGTGCTCCTAGAATTCTTTCTGGGAGAAACATCTATGCATTATTGAAGGATTATCCAAATGATTTTGGAAAAGGAATAGAGGAGAAAAGTAAGAATAGAAAGCATGTCTATGATAAAGAAGAAGAATATGATGATACTAACAGTTCTACAGAAGTAGAGCTATCAAGGTGGAAAAAACGATCAATTTTCTTTGATTTGCCTTATTGGGAGGTTAGTGGTTAATTTATTTATTTTTCATTGTTTTAATACAAGAAAAACCCAATAATGCATTATTGTTTTGGTTTTCATAGGAACTTCCATTACGTCACAATTTACATGTGATGCATGTGGAGAAGAACATTGGTGAAAGCCTATTGGGCACAATGTTGCATGGAAATAAATCCAAAGATGGAACCAACTGTAGAAAGGATTTAGAGGATTGGGGAATTCGAAGCGAGCTTCATACACAACCTCGTGGGAATAAAACATTTCTTCCACCGGCTCCATATATGTTGTCAAAATCCAAGAGAAAAATATTTTGCAAAAGACTGTATGATTTCAAAGGACCGGATGGCTACTGTTCAAATTTAAAAAATCGGATTTCGTTGTCGGATTGCAAAATTAGTGGATTGAAGTCACATGATTACCATGTATTAATGCAACATTTATTGCCAGTAGCATCAAGAGGGTTCATGGCAAAGAAGGCAAGAAAAGCGATAATTCGCTTATGTTCTTTTTTCAACAAAGTATGTCAACGTGTTCTTGATAGAGAGAAGGTAGAACAAATCAATGTTGAAATCATTGACGTTTTATGTGAGCTTGAAATCCACCATCTTTCTTTGATATAATGATACATTTATCCATTCATCTTGGAAAAGAAGCACAAATGTATGGACCTATTCATTTTCGATGGATGAATCCATTCGAAAGATATATGAAGACACTCAAAGATTATGTCAGAAACTATGCACGACCAGAGGGATGTATTGGAGAATCGTATCTTGCAACAGAATGCATGTTGTTTTTCAATGAATTTTTGAAGAAATCAGGACATATAGAGGAGAAAGGATCTCGAAATGAAGATTATGAAAGTAGTAGAATATTAGAGGGACGTCCAATTTCAGTATCGAAGACAATTAAATTGCCAGTTAATGAGAAAGAAAGTGCTCATTTAGCTATGTTAATGAATATGGCCGTGGTGGAACCATTTATAGAGTAAGTTTATGTTATATTGTTTCAAATATTTTGATGTGTTCGCAATGATATATATAACTTATAATCAATTGTTCAATACTAGTTTGCATTTGGAGGAATTAGAAAATTCAGACCAACGCATAATAAAAAATGCGACCTTACTTTGGGAAACACATTCAAAAAGTTTTGTCGATTGGATTAAAAGGAAGGTTAGTTAGATTTCAAATATAATCTCATTCAACTATCAATATTACTATATAAATTTACATGCTAAATGAAATTTGTTGTAGATACCTATTACCTCCAAGGATCATAATGACATGTTAAAACGGATTGCTTATGGTCCGAAGGATGATGCCATGTCTTCCAAAGGATATATCATCAACGAGCAACGTTTTCATATAAAAGATTTAGGGAGGGAAACTCAGAATCGTGGGGAGACTTTTGATGCAACTACTATGTGTAGAGCAAGTGCTAAAGATATGTCCCAAGTGGTTGATGTGGTCACTTATTATGGAATATTGACAGATATAATTTTATTAGACTATCATTTGTTTTATATTCCAGTTTTCAAGTGTCGTTGGACGTATAAAGGAAATGGAGTAAAAATTGATAATGATGGGTTCACTCTTGTTAATTTACATCAAGCATCATTTTCACGAGACCCATACATACTTGCATCTCAAGCAAAAAAGGTATTTTATTCAAGAGAGAACGATGTTTCTAATTGGTACGTTGTAATGAAAGCACCATCAAGAAGTTTTAATGATATAAAGGAGCACGATTGCATCGAGGAAGATATTCAAGTGGTGGAAGATGAAATAACAGAAGCGGATGATGAAGATGTTTGCTATGTTAGAGAGGATTGCGAGGGCATAATTAAGTAGAATATATGTTCTACTTGAGCATAGTTGTTCATTTGCTTTAGTGATGGTTGAACTTATATACTAAATCCGGGCTATTTGGAAATTTCATTGAACTTGTATTGATTTTCTTTAGTGATTAAAAAAAATGGCGAACCAGTGAACATGGAAGCTACGAATACTATTGTAAAATTGTTTTTAATTTTATTGGTATATTTTTTTTGAAACTATGGTATTTTTACCATTGTACATTATCTATGTGTATTTATTTATATAGGAGGAGATCAAAGAATATTCTAGCCTATCCCAATCCGGCTCGACACGGAGTGATATTGGAAAAGATGCTCTTGTACATGTACTAGGACAAGATAAACCGGGACGGTTAAAGGCATTGGGTAGGGGTTGCACTTTAACCAAGCTAGCTTTGGCCCAGTCCAAAGATAAACAAGTGTCTCGGTGTCGAGAGGAAATAGCAGAATTGAAGGGAATGATACAGACTCTGATGAACCAGAAGGTAAATTTTTGGAAATTAATTTATATTCGTAAAATATTAATTTATATTCGTGCTTCGCTGCAGGGTAAAAAAGTTTGAGAAGGAACTCACCTGATTCGGTAAAAATAATATTTATATTACTCAATAAAAGAAATTTATATTTTAATTTTTTAATCCAGTAATTGATTTAATTTTCGGTTGATTAATCGTAGAGCGACAACGAAGTATGTTTGCTGTTGAATTGGGATGGAACCTCTGGAGTTGTTGCCAATGGGAGATTGTTGTCCATGGACCCAGATGACGTTGTCAATGGCATTCGTCTTGGACCAAATGCTGGAAGCGTTGTTATAGATTCAGTGGATAAAGCAGATACTTATTTATGGAGGCCTACACCTGAAATGGCTGTCTTAGCAGACGCTAAGAATAAGGTAGTTGCTTGGCCATCAGTTTGCATCAAGGTCTCGCTGCGAACACGGTTGAACTGTAGTGCAGCCAGTACGGTAATTTTTTTCACGTTAAGTATATTAGTGTAATATGCTGCGAGCTTATTGATGTCTAAAATGCAGCGAGCACACCTCCCATCTGAATAAAAATTTAACACATATTCGTTGTTTTTGTATAGCATACTAAAGTCTTGAATTTCACTTCTCATTTTTAGAGTACTAGCATCATCGAAGACACTTGCAAGATTTACGGTTGGACTGAGGGTGAAGGTGTAGTTGTCGAAGGAAGAATCCACGCCACTGATCCAAAATATACTGTTAATGGTATTCCACTCGGTCCGTCTGCTGTTGTGATTTGGGTGGACAAAGTAGTAAATAAAGATGCTTATTTGTGGAGACCCACATCTGATATGTCGTGCATTGGAGATGCAGTTGGTAGGAAAGTAGCATGGCCAAGATCAAAAGTAGAAACTGATCAAGAAAAACTAGATGAGAGTCGTGATGATACTGAAAATGTTGTGAATTCTCCCATGAAATCCGCACATACGGTCATGAATAAATCGCAAAATGTAAGTATTAATTTTCCAATTTGAAGAAGTTAACTGTGTATGAAAGTTTATTTAATGTGCATGTATACATTGTGCATAATAATATCTTTTCTTTCAGCCGATTACAACCATGCAAAAGGATGCCAAATGCCAGCTGATCGATTTGGGTGGAGCAGATGTAGTGGCTGAAGGAAGTATTGCATCAACTGATCCGATAACGATGGTCCATTGTCGTCCATTGGGACGTAATGCTGTAAAAGTTTGGATTGAACTGGTGATAGTTCCAGATGCAGAGATATGGAGACCAACATCGGGTCTGACGTGCATGGATGATTGCTTTGGCGTTCCCATAGCTTGGCCAATGGAAAAAATCATTATTAAGTCAAAATGAAAGGTATATAATTTTTCTATATATATACATTAGGAATGCTAGTAGCTAAAGTGCAATAGATTTTTGGTAAAATGATAAAAGTACATAAGTAGGGGTGTTATATTCGAATTGTGATTGAATGATTGTGATTGGTGGTTCAGGTTCAGGGGAGGGAAAATAATTGATGGTGAGGAGTTATGTATGGATTGTGGTGCAATGTTAGTGATGTAGTTTTAAGTTCAGGTTTGTTTTCTCACTCTTTTGTTCTTTTCTTTGTTGACAGGTAGTTCAGGTTTTGAAGACATCAGCAATGACAGGTAGTTCAGGTTTTTATGGTGGTTCAGGTTTTGCTCGGTACTTTGGTTATTTCAGACGTTTATTTCAGATGTATATGTATGGTTATGACACTTATGGTAGTTTGGTTATAACACTTATGGTAGTTTGGTTGTGTATGTGTACGGGTAGCGTTTTGTCGACACTTATGTATGTGGATGTATGAATGTCTATGTATCTTGTCGATCTTCAATGCGTATACGTATTTTGCAATTGTTTAATATATTGTGTTCAAAAGTGTATGTGCCTGCGTATTCTGTTATTATATAATTGGATGCTAGATCAGGGGTAAATCTGGAGTAGTAGGTGGATGGAAACAAACACTACTGGATATTATTTATTTTGGTAGCATTAAAATGTCACTACAAAAGAGTGATTAAAAACTCAAGTACACTTATGCTGGCGTTTATTAAGCGCTACAAAAAATGTATATAACGCCATGAAAAGGTAACGTGGAGGAGAAAACCCTTTCGGTAGCGTTAAACAAGCGCTACAAAAAATTTAGATAACGCCATAAAAAAGTATCATGGAGGAGAAAACCTTTTTGGTGGCGGTAAATAGGCGTCACAAAAAAGGAATTCTATGGCGATATAAAAGCGCTATCAAAAAAACAAATTCGGTGGCGTTTAAAAAAGTGCAACTAATACTCGAGGATTTTTAGTGGCAAGTTTTATCGGAACGCCACTAAAAATACGTAGTGGCGGTTTTTGGGCGCTACAAAAAATCAGTTTTCTTGTAGTGATTCTTTGCTGTAGCTAGTCTTTACTCCTAAAAAGCTAATTACCTATAGATAAGTTTAACAATCAACAAATAATTATGAAACTGTTTCATATTTAAAGTATATCAAACATCCTTAATTTAACTTGTCATAAATTTAAATAATTTTAGTAACACTTAGTTAATTTTGTGTAAAACTTGGTTAATTTTTATATTAAATTTATTTAATTTTTAAAAACTTATTTACGTAGTTAAATTCTAATAAAACTTAATTAACTTGTATAAATTTATTTAATTTTTATAAAACGTGGTTAAATTATATAACTCTTAGTTGATTTTTAAAATTTTGGTTAATTTTTATAAAAATTAGTTAAATTTTTATAAAGCTCGGTTAACTTATTTATAAATTTATTTATATTAACTCAATCTTATAAATTATCTCAATTAATAAAACTTAAATGTCATGACTTATACTCTAATTAACATAAACTTATAAATTATCTCAAACTTAAAATTGTTAACTTGGTTAATTTTTGTAAATAATCTCAAACTTATAAATTTTTCACAAAATTAGTTAATTTATTATTATTATTACGACTATTATTATAAACTTGTTAATTTTATAATATTTAGTTAATTTTTATATAAAACTTAGCTGATTTATTCGAATCATTATTTATTATTATCATTATTAAACTTGTAAATAATCTCAGTTGCTCAAACTTAAAATATCATAACTTATAATTCACTTAACTTAAACTAGCATAAAAGGGAATAACATGCTAGATCTGAAAACTAGCATAAGCGATAAATACATGTCTATAGATATAGATTGCAAGAATAGATTGCATAGATTTGAAAACTAGCATAACCGATAGATACATGTCTTTAGATAGAGAAAAAACCCTGGTATGCATGGAAATTTTGGAGTCATAAAAGGGAATAGCATGTTAGAAGATTTAACTTAAACAAATAGCTTGCTTTACACTTTTATACGCAGCAGGCAAGTAACCTAAAGCTAACATTCATATTCCACCCACTTTCTGTGAAAAATAGATGGTTTTAAACAAACATGAAAAATAAAATTAGCAAATTCATAACAAACCAGAAATTAGCAAATTCAAAACAATGACAGCAATGAACATGAATGGTAAACAAGTATAGTCCCTAAGGAATGAGCTTCTCAACTTCGTTAAATTGGTTAAATGATTATTATTATTAATAAAATTTAGTAAACTTAAACTTAGTTACTTTTATAAAACTTGTTTAATTTTAAAAAACCTTTAGTTAATTTTTTTCAGCTCGGTTAACTTAGTTAATTATTATTATCATTAAAACTTGGTTAATTTAAATATATTATTATTATTATTATAAATTTAGTTAATTTTTTCAACTTAGTTAATTTTTATAAACTTGGTTAATTCATCATCATCATCATTATTATTTATAAAACTTTGTTAAATTAGTTATATTATTTTTATTTATAAAATACAAAATTTGCTTAACGTAAACTTAGTATAATATATTTGCATAATATAATATACTGACAAAAGAAGATAATAGGAGAGAAAGAAAATGCATATCATTTCATGTTCTATTTAAATTTGTAGGTTTGTTGTAAAGTAAACATTTCTAATGATCATTTTATTATTAAATATATTATCATTTCATTTTTTTGAAGGCTATAGATATTGTGTGGTATGACTAACCCAAAAATAAGAATTGTCTGTTTACAAACGTAGGTCCACTGAGAGTAGTAGTCAAACGCATAATCTCAACATTGAAATAAATGAATAAATTCAAGGATTTTTCTTGCACATTATTTATTTATGGATTGCGGTTCTATAGAAGAATAGCATAAAGAACATGTCAAAGTATGCATAACGTAACCTTATTGAACCAATAAAAAGAAAGAAGAGAAGGACAATCACATTGGATGACATGATCATGAGAAGCAATATAAAATTCAGGTTTCTATATATGGATATTAAATATAGAATGCTAATCTTCCCTAATAATAAAATATGTTTCGGGCCACAACATAATAATAAACAAAGATAAGCAATAGTTATAAACAATTATTTAAGGGTCTATGGTAGTAGATAGTACCAGATTAAATGTGATGTGCCTATCCACCATTGTGGCTGCTTCTGATTCGGATCAAAAATCTCATCATCTATACTATAATATTATTAGTAGGTTGCATTTCAATAGCACAGAAGCGCTATCCCATTTATTAAACTCAATCTCACATATCTTATTAATTTTTCTCTGTATGCAGCTCCCCCTTTCCTTCCTTTTCGTCCAACCTAATCCTTAAATTTATTGAGTTGGAACTCAACAACGCACAAGCCTCCTGCATTTTTTTCGTGAATTTTAAACACAACGGTCGCGACTCCCTTTTCTATTTTCTCCCAATATGTTGAATTTGGTTTTCCTCCACTTTAACCGCGCCTTTCCCATTCTTTCTTTTAGTAAACCTAGATGATGGTGTCCCGCTCCAGTTGATGCTTATCTGCTCTGCCCTCCATTTTTTGCGCTTCCTGTCAAAGTCGCCTGCCAGATTGTAGCAGATCGGGATTGGTTCAAGGGTTGCCTTCGAGTTTGATAGCTCTTCTCCTTATGTAAGCACATGTTCTTATTCTTAGCAACCGATTGTAAATTAGTTAGATTCCTCTTCTTGGTAATTATCTTGGATTTGGTTTGTCGATTTGTTATATCAGAAACCGATTTTGAAGGTTTGGCTTGCTTCATTTGATGTTTGGTGCAGATGCCTTATGATTGTTCGATTCTTAGGTTAGCTTTTTTGCTATGGTATGAACATGAAAATTATATGGCTTACTTCTGTACCTTATCGTGTTGGTTACGGTCTCCACGATTATCACTTTCAAATTTACGTTGAGTTAGGAACTATGCATCACAACAGTTTATTCCTAGACACTACATGTGATAATCCATTTTATATTTCATGGTGTTTGGTTGCTAGAATAAGTTATGTATCCTGATAGTTCCAATATGTTATGAATTTCTAAACAATCGGTTGCCATATGATAAGAGCGTTTGTTTTTTTATTCGTTTCTCCAATCGGTTCCAAAGCATTTCAAAATCCTGATCAATTTAGTGTTGCTTTTTATATATGTATACTTTTTCTTATATATGATATGTGATGTAGTGCTCAATGGGATAAATAAATTATAGGATGCTATCTTTAATTAGTTATATGATTGCACGGTTGATTGATATATATATATATATATATATATATATATATATATATATATATAGCAAGTGTGGTTAATATGATTATTTTTTAATCTTACTGGTCATTCTCTTATCATTAATAATTTATCATGAAAACCTAGGTAAAGGTAAATAATCATTTGAGTGCTGCATCATCCTTCAAAATTATAGACTTACGTGGAAAATGATCCTACTAATTGTAATAAGTAAAAGAGCAAGCGGTGCACTGGTGCACGGCTTAGTTTTTACTAAGCCATGAACTAACTGCTTGGAAAAAGTAAGCACATACCAAGCAGTATCTCAATGCCCAGTAAAAACTAAGCAAAGCGATCAGTTTTACAAAGCACCACACCCAACGCAGTGCTTGAGCGTCATTTAATTGACATACCTTAGTTGATTGGGGTATAGGACTTTAAACTTAGTAGATCAATAAAAGAGTTGTTATATATGATCTTTTTTAGTTCCTTCCATGCAACCATTATTAATTGATATCCTATAAATTCCTCGATCATGATATTTCCTATTTTAAATTGGGTTCCCTATATCCAAAGCTAATTTGTATCAATGAACCATTGTCCTTTGACGTGTAATGGTTTGAACCTTGAATTTTCATAGTTACTGTTATTTTGTAACGCCGTCTTATTCTTGATTTGAAATAAATTACAGCAATTATTTCTAGAAGAATTTGATTAACTGGAAACTTTTCCCCTTGAGAAAAATTTTCAACTGTCACTGATATTTTTTTAGATTTACCTTCATTTCTACGGTCACCGTTATTTCACCATCATAGTCTTTGTTTGAAATAAATTGCTGAAATTTTTTCCTCAACAATTTGATTATCTGAAACTTTTTTCATTGAAAATATTTCACAATTGTCATTAATGTTCTATTTGGATTTTATCATCGAATACCGCAATATAATGCAACCTATCTCTTAAAGTTTAGTTATTATTTTATTTGCTTCTTCCTTGCTAGCAAATTTGTTATACTAGGCTATGATGACATTAATATGCTCCATCTGATGATGCCTATTGTAAAGAATTCCCAGAAAATCAATGAAAGTGAACATAATTTGTAATGCTATGACCTATGTATGTTGAAACTGCTTCGATTTTCATGTTTTCTATAATTAAATTGGTAATGTAAGGGCATATTTGCTACCAAAAAAGGAATTACATATATTTTTATATCATAGTGGATGGAGACGAGTACAATATTATATGATTGCACTTTTATTATAATTTATATTTTATCATCTTAATTTATGTACCTTTAGTTCATGTGTTATATAAGGTTTGAAGAACATGGAAGAATTGATTATAAGATACCTAATGAAATTTGGTCTCCTTTGATGATCCCTTAGATGTTTGGACTAGAAAATTCAATAGTAGTTTCGTCATTGTTACTTATGCGGTTACTATTTTGGATTTTATAATCATTGACAATTACATTCATGTGGGCTGTAATACTTTAATGTCTTTTTTTGTTCCTACTAGCATGCTTATCTTGAACTAATTGGTGTTGTTTGCACTTTTAATTTGCTATAAAATTTATGCACTGGTATCACCGACAAATCGCTATTAGTTCCCCAAACTGACCATTTTTAACGTTGAAACTGTTACTGATATTGGTTTGGAGATCACACATATAGAGGTTATCATGTTTTAGAAAAGTTAAAATTTAGTTCCCTGTTAACATATGCAAGTAATATGAGTCAGTCCATTCACAACCTAGTACAACCATAATCTTCCATAGACCACCAATTGATATGCATGAGCTATACATATTACATCCAGGTCCAAATGAATCACCAAATCTCCCACAAGATTATAGAATTATAAAATAGCAAGTTGATTGAGAAAAATGACAAAAACTACTAAGTAATCTTCTTTTATCTTAATATTCAACAAATTATTGTGTTATTTATTACAATTAGTATACTGCAAATGATTAGAGTTTACATTTTTCCTTGGTTTAGAAAGGGATCAGAATTAATTTTCCATTATGTCATCAGTCTAATAAAAATAAAAACCATGGAATCAACTCTTAGTTAACAGCAATATAATAAGCTTTAAATGCTAAGAAAACTTTTTTTGGGTATGTAAAGTATATTGGTAAATTTCCTCTTTTGATAGTTTTCGGATTTGTACATACTTCTTGGAAAATTACAAGATTGGGTATTTATGCTTCGAAATGGCTATGCTACTCTAATTTAGTAAAACCTCTACAAAGTAATATTCACCTAAGTAGTAACAAAAAGCCTTATCCTACTTTAAATGAATTATAAAACCTCAATAACTATCAATAAAATATCCAATGTTCAGTAGTAATAAAAATACTTGATCTGTGCTACCTATAACTGCTAATAAATCACAATTATTATGCAATAAAGGAAATTGATTTTCAAACCATATCTGCATTGCATTCGAAAAAATTTAGAGAGCATGGCCATTATCTCCTTACAATAGCTTATTTGAGCAAACTATTATTTTCAAATTGAGGCCTTAACTATCTTGAGACATGCACTTATGTTGTGATTTTTTCTTTTTGCATCATGAACTTTAGTACCACATTGAAAATTTTAGATAAGAAAATGTTGAGATTTTCTTTAATGTTCACGACTCATTTTCTTTGAGTAAGATAGGAACATTCATCAAGAATACACTTATATATGCATGGATAGATGGATGTGTATATGCGCATGTATGTCTTTTGGAAATGATTAAATGCTTTGCAATTGTGAATTTTTTTTTTGAAATGGTACTTTATATACAACAAATCATTAGGACAACATATCCCATGTCAAATAAACATTTGAAAGCAAGTTTCGAACTTGTGACCTCCTGCACCAAAGCCGAATTAATTAACCACTTGGACAATCAGGAAAGCGACACACTTCTTCATTATTATTTTTCTTGAATAAGTAGATAATATTTTGATGATGATGCGACTTACTATGGTGTACCAATCATGTAATTATTCCATGATTGACAACAATTTCAAATCCATCATCACATAAGTAATATCCAAAAATGTCGATCAGTGATGAGATTAATGTGTATCTTCCAATAATGCACATACTGCGACAAAACCGTATATCCGACAAACTCAAGAATATCATTAGCTTTACTAGAGTGTTGATTCCATTAGTCTAGGTTTAATGGGGAGAAACTAGATATACTATAATAATTTATATAAAAAGAAACTCAACCTTGCTAACTCTATGCTTTTCATTGATGAGTGCATAAATTAGTGCATTTGAAGCTGAAGGATAACAACAAAAGTTATTTCAACTTAGACAAAATCACACAAGATTTTATTTCAATACTATTGTTGCTTTATGTTGTGATTAACGATCTATTTTCTAGAATATGAAAATCCAAGCATACTTATATTTATTACTGAAACTGCATGCCTGCTCTTTATGATCTCAAAATAAAAGGATACTTTTAATTCAAATTGTAAAGATACCACTGAATGTTGCCTCACTGAAAGTGGAATAATTTAGACGTAAGGTATTGAATAATGTAAGTATCGATCCTTCTTTTATATTTATAAGGTTAATCAATTTATCCTTCAAAAGGTATAAAAAGAAACTTCAACAAAGATGACATTTCTCTCTCTATAGAATGATCGTTAGCTTTTTTATGCAACATTTTCAGTAACAAATATATAATTTTGCTAACAGATCTAATTAATTTGCAGGAAAATAGGCATCATTTGGGGTGAAGAAGATTTTCTTTAGGCTCTGCTTTCTGCCACAAGTCCTTTGTTAGCGCAAAAGTTATGGTGCAAAACTGCGTATGTTTACATGTTATTTACTACATATTAGTTTAGTGCTTCAATTCATTAACTTCGTTTGCAGTATTATTACGCTACGACGCATATGTAAATTTTAAGGTTCATAAAATGATATTTGTGTTCCGTACATTAACCATATGAAATTTCTTAACCAAACCGAATATATTTCGGGCATTGATTTCAGATCTTCCACAGTATATTTTTCAATTGACCTTACCCAATATAGGGATGACTTAATTTTCTCTAATGGGTTGACGAAGAATGCTAGCAAATTTTTTAATACACAAATAAGTCACAAAATGTAGGAATACATTAAAGCCAATATTTTGTTTCAATGAATCAATATGTAATATGAACTTGCTTTCATTGATTGTTTGTATACAACATTTTTTTATTCCTATACATTTTACAAATATTATGTAAGTCTTTAAATTAAATTGTCTATAAATCGGTACATCAATGTTAATATATTTACCTCAAAATAAAAAAAGAAAAATTTGACAATGTTTTACTATCTGCATCTAATTATGAGATCAGGGAGTTCTTAAAATTTTGAAGATATATTTCATTAAACGAGTAGTTTAAGTACCATAAGTTTGCCTATTTCTTTTCACTACAGGTTAATATTTATATTATTAAATGCATGCATTTTAAATTTGGACAATTCATGTAACGATCCCACTTTTTAAGCTAAATTTAATTTGATAATTAATTTAATGAAATTAAATTGTGAATTAATTTGGTATTTTCAAAATTTAAATAGATATTTGTTTGTTAATTAATATAAATGTATATAAATATGGTTTTAAATAGAATTACTAATTGGAAATTCAGAAATAAATATTTTGAATAATAGATTGGGATTGGATTTATTTGTGAGTTTATTTGGGAAATAATTTGAATATTGGAAATAAAATTGGATTTAGAATTCTATATTTTAAAGAAACAAATATATATAAATATATGATTATTTATTAGTAATGAATAAATTTAATTCCAAATCATTTTTCTTTAAAAGTTGTGTAAATATAAGTAATTATAAAATGGTTTGCATTTATGTGTATATATAAATTTATAAGTACATAACATTTAAATTAGTATAAATTGGACAAAATAAAACATGATTCTTAATATATACAAAAGTATAAATTTGTAAATATAATAATAAGAGGTTTAAAACAAATTTGTAAAACTATTTAAAAGAGGGATATAAACATAAATTTTATCTCAAATGACATTTGTGAGAATGAGGATAACATATGTTAACAAATGTTAATTTAGATAACAAGTGGCAAAACAAGATTTTCTCTTGAAATTTAAAATATACAAAATCGAATTAGAGAAGCACTGCATATTTTCTCAGATTTCAAACCTGAAAACAAACTCTTCAAAAAAATCAAAACCTGAAACAATTCAAAGTAAAATCATCACAGTCTCAAATCAAAGCCAGAGAATTAAAATCTGGGAGCAAGACCATTTCCAGTTTCAAATGAAAAAGTAAAATTCAACTCAAACTAGAACCAACTCGGAAGCAAAAGCAAAATCAAAGTTTGGTAGCTCGTCATCTAGAAGACTATTTCAAGATCAAAATCAAAATAATTGCAGAACAACTTAAAAGATCAGAATCAAATACAAGTTTCAGAACAAATCAGATCAACTCAATACATAATCAAGCTTCAGATTCAACAAGATCAAAGAAGATCTGAAATCAGGCTAGGATTCAACTCAATAACAGATCAAACTTAAGGAAATAAATTTCTAGTTTAAAGTCAAAAACCATTTCGAGGCAAAAAGGATTTTGTTCTCTGCTTCTTCCCACACAGGAGAGCAAACTTCACCTTCTTTATTTTGAAATGCCTGTGAGTAAACCATCTCGATCTGATTTTTAAACTTGATGAAATATAAAATATATGAAGTTAAGTTGTGATGAGATATGGCTGGAGTAAAATTATGTTGCATATATGTATAAATAGGAACATGCATGCTTGTGCATGTCTCCTACAGGGATGAACCCTCTGTCCTAGGTTTACAAGCATAAGCCTGTTCAAAAAAAAAAATGATTTCTTCTTCTTCGATCACTATTAAACTATAGGATCCAAACAAAAGTTGTTTGTTTAGACATGATTCAGGTTCTAAAAATAGATTTAGGTAAATCAAATCAAAGCGTTTTCTAAAAAATTGAAATTACAGGAAAAATCTAAAACATGCTGGAAATTTAATTATCATTATCTCTGATTTCAATTATGTTAATTGAAATGTTTTAGAAAACAATGATTTTTGAAAGGAAAATCATAATTTTTAAACAAGTATTTACTGAGAAAGGCAGAAACGAACGAATTTGGGGTTTTGGCCATTGTCGATCGCCGACGCAATAGAAATGGTCGGGGATTCTCTTGAAGGTGGAGGAAGACTCTGGGATCATCAGAAAAATACTCGAGTATTTTATAATTCGTCATGGAAGGGATGACGAGATTGATTTAGGGTTTAAACCCATATTTGCTCATGGTCGGAAATGGCTGCGTCGTCGTTTGTCGACCGGAGTCGATCGCACTAATGCAAATTGAAGCATCAAACATCGGTGAAGTTTCAGATGCGATCGCTTGACCTCTGATGGCCAGAGGTGGAAGAACGAGGTGATTGATTGCAACACGGTGTGTGTTCCAGTGTTTGGTTCGATAGCAAGAATTCAAATTCGTCGTTGATTTGGGGTTTCTTGCTTCGCGCTTGGAAAACATGTTGGTGGTTCTAGATTTTAGGAGTCTTTGGAACTTTGGCAATGGAGTCGCTATATGTTGGAATATCTATCTTGTGGTCTTCTGAAGATATTATCTTTTGGAGTTATTTCTTTCCGCTGTATCTTGTATCTCTGATAGTATGGACCAATTAGTTGTATCATTGTTGTAATCAACTATTGTGTATCAATGATATTGTTTTCTTCCGCTGTGTTGTTGTACTAAATGTGTTATAAGCTCCATCCGAACTGAAGCTCGACGTTTGAATCTATGGCATTCGAATACGGGTGAAGTATGGATGTCAATTTTCGGATGTCGAATTTCGGGTCGTGACATTTTGGTATCAGAGCAGAAGGTTGAGTAAAAACTTTAGCTCAGGAGTATAACACATTAAGTAACTCATTAGAGATAGGGTGAAGTATACCCTAGAATGAGTATATCCCTAAGATATCCGTCCGTGTGCTTCAGTAAATTCTCTTACTATCCACTAATAGTGAGTATGAGTGCAAGAAGAGGATGAGATATGGGACAGAGGAGAATCACTACAAATGGTCGATACCCTGTAACAACAAGGAAACAACTTTCTCTATCAAATTTCTTTGTTCATCATCCAGTTTTGATTCTTTGATTGCTTCGTGGCAGCTACAAGAAGAAGCTTTGAAGTGGTGTTGGCCCTACAAATCGTTATAAATAAGTTTCTATTTCATATTCTCTTCATCGGTTTCTTATCAGTTTTTCGTTCTTCAACTCTAATGAATTTGAAAATTTATATGAAATAAATTGGCTAACAAAATATGACGATAGATTAAAATGTATCGATAGAACGATTTCGATTAAAACCAAATTTGAAATTTTGTTGTGATTTTCTTGTGAGGATCAAAGTCCGAAGAGGGACAAGCCGGTGTAAACTTTGGGGTATTCCGACTTGAGTTTGGAATCCATACCTAGTGTTTGAGAATTATGGAAGATTAAATCCATTTATCTTTTGTTTGGGTCTCGATATATTCTACGAACGGTTAGTTATCTCTTCGGACTAACCAATAACCCTATATATTTCGTAGAATGGATGACCCGAGTATCTTGTAAAGTATCGAATAAGTTCGATCTCGTATCTATTGTTGCTACAAGTCCTACGACATAGGAGCGGGATTCTCTAAAAAGCCAAGGTCGGGGGTGGCCAAGAGGGCCCACTTGGAGACTTGGGATCTCAGCAGGCGAGCGAAGTGAGCGGGGACAACCGACAGGGACGACCAATAGGGACGTAGTTTAGTACACTTCGACAACTAACAAGATCGTGACATTTTGGTATCAGAGTAGAAGGTTGAGTAAAAACTTTAGCTCAGGAGTATAACACATTAAGTAACTCATTAGAGATAGGGTGAAGTATACCCTAGAATGGGTATATCCATAAGATATTCGTCCGTGTGCTTCAGTAAATTCTCTTACCATCAACTGATAGTGAGTATGAGTGCAAGAAGAGGACGAGATAGGGGACAGGGGAGTGACACTACAAATGGTCGATGCCCTGTAACAACAAGGAAACAACTTTCTCTATCGAATTTTTTGTTCATCATCCAGTTTCGATTCTTTAATTGCTTCGTGGCAGCTACAAGAAGAAGCTTTGAAGTGGTGTTGGCCCTGCAAATCGTTATAGATAAGTTTTTATTTCATATTCTCGTCATCGGTTTCTTATCAGTTTTTCGTTCTTAAACTCTAATGAATTTGAAAATTTATACGAAATAAATTGGTTAACAAAATATGAATATAGATTAAAATGTATCGATAGAACGATTTCGATTAAAACCAAATTTGAAATTTTGTTGTGAATTTCTTGTGAGGATCAAAGTCAAAAGAGGGACAAGCCGGTGTAAACTTTGCGATATTCCAACTTGAGTTTGGAATCCATACCTAGTGTTTGAGAATTATGGAAGATTAAATCCATTTATATATTGTTTGGGTCTCGATATATTTTATGAACGGTTAGTTATCCCTTCGGACTAACCAATACCCCTGTATATTTCGTAGAATGGATGACCCAAGTATCTTCTGAAGTATCGAATAAGTTCGATCTCGTATCTATTGTTGCTATTCTGATTTGGTAAGCCAAATATAGAATAGATAATCAGCTTGATTAATGAGTCGATTCTCTATCTTTTTGTATCCATCCTTTGTTGCCTTCCTAGCAAATTTCGAGGACGAAATTTTCTTAAGGGGGAAATCTGTAACGATCCCGATTTTTAAGCTAAATTTAATTTGATAATTAATTTAATTTTTGTAATTAAATTGTGAATTAATTTGGTATTTTCCAAATTTAAATAGATATTTGTTTGTTTATTAATATAAATGTATATAAATATGATTTTAAATAGAATTTCGAATTGGAAATTTAGAAATAAATATTTTGAATAATAGATTGGGTTTGGATTTATTTGTGAATTTATTTGAGAAATAATTTGAATACTGGAAATAAAATTGGATTTAGAAGTCTATATTTTAAAGAAACAAATATATATAAATATACGGTTATTTATTAGTAATGAATAAATTTGATTCCAAATCATTTTTCTTTAAAAGTAGTGTAAATATAAGTAATTATAAAATGGTTTGCATTTAAGTGTATATATAAATTTATAAGTACATAACATTTAAAATTAGTATAAATTCGAAAACATAAAACATGATTCTTAATATATACAAAAGTATAAATATGTAAATATAATAATAAGAGGGTTTAAAAAAATTTGTAAAACTATTTAAAAGAGGGATATAAACATAAATTTTATCTCAAATGACATTTGTGAGAATGGGGATAACATATGTTAACAAATGTTAATTTAGATAACAAGTGGCAAAAACAAGATTTTCTCTTGAAATTTAATACATACAAAAAGGAATTAGAGAAACACTGCATATTTTCTTAGATTTCAAACCTGAAAACAAACACTTCAAAAAAATAAAACCTGAAACAATTCAAAGTAAAATCATCGCAGTCTCAAATCAAAGCCAGAGAATTAAAATCTGGGAGCAAGATCATTTCCAGTTTCAAATGAAAAAGTAAAATTCAACTCAAACCAGAACCAACCTGGAAGCAAAAGCAAAATCAAAGTCTGGTAGCCGGTCATCTAGAAAACTATTTCAAGATCAAAATCAAAATAAGTGCAGAACAACTTAAAAGATCAGAATCAAATACAAGTTTCATAACAAATCAGATCAACTCAATACATAATCAAGCTTCAGATTCAAAAAGATCAAAGAAGACATGAAATTAGGCTTGGATTCAGCTCAATAACAAATCAAACTCAAGGAAATAAATTTCTAGTTCAAAGTCAAAAACCATTTCCAGGCAAAAAGGATTTTGTTCTCTGCTTCTTCCCACATGGGTGAGCAAACTTTACCTTCTTCATTTTGAAATGCCTGTGAGTAAACCATCTCGATCTGATTTTTAAACTTGATGAAATATTAAATATGTGAAGTTAAGCTTTGATGAGATATGGCTGGAGTAAAATTATGTCGCATATATGTATAAATAGGAACATGCATGCTTGTGCATGTCTGCTACAGGGATGATCCCTCCGTCCCAGGTTTACAAGCATAAGCCTGTTCAAAAAAAAATTGATTTCTTCTTCTTCGATCACTATTAAATAATAGGATCCCAAAAAAAGTTGTTTTTTTAGACATGATTCAGGTTCTAAAAATAGATTTAGGAAAATCAAATCAAAGCATTTTCTAAAAAATTGGAATTACAGGAAAAATCTAAAACATGCTGAAAATTTAATTATCATTATCTCTGATTTCAATTATGTTAATTGAAATGTTTTAGAAAACAATGATTTTTGAAACTAAAACCATAATTTTTAAACAAGTATTTACTGAGAAAGGCAGAAACGAACGTATTTGGGGTTTTTGGCCATTGTCGATCGTCGATGCAATGGAAATGGTCGGGGTTTTTCTTGAAGGTGAAGGAAGACTCAGGGATCATCATAAAAATACTCGAGGATTTTATAATTCGTCGTGGAAGGGCTGACGATATTGATTTAGGGTTTAAACCCATATTTGCTCACGGTCGAAAATGGGTATTACTGCGTCGTCGTTTGTCGACCGGAATCGATCGCACCAATGCAAATCGAAGCATCAGACATCGGTGAAGTTTCAGATGCGATCGCTTGACCTCTGATGGCCAGAGGTGGAAGAACGAGGTGATTGACTGCGGCTCGGTGTGTTCCAGTGTTGGGTTCGATAGCAAGAATTTGAATTCGTCGTTGATTTGGGTTTTCTTGCTTTGCGCTTGGAAAACATGTTGGTGGTTCTAGCTTTTGGGAGTCTTTGGAACTTTGGAAATGGAGTCGCTATATGTTGGAATATCTATCTTGTGGTCTTCTGAAGATATTATCTTTTGGAGTTATTTCTTTCCGTTGTATCTTGTATCTCTGATAGTATGGATCAATTAGTTGTATCATTGTTGTAACCAACAATTGTGTATCAATGATATTGTTTTCTTCCGCTGTGTAGTTGTACTTAATGTGTTATAAGATCCATCCGAACTGAAGTTCGACGTTTGAATCTGAGGCATTCGAATACGGGTGAAGTATGGATGTCGATTTTTGGACGTCGGATTTCAGGTCGTGACAATTCATATATATATATATATATATATATATATATTTGTGTGTGTGTGTGTAATGGGTCTGAAAGAACTTAGGCGACTTATGTAACATATATGTACTCACAAGAAGGATACAACCATGCATCTTGTAGTAAAATTTCAACTATTTTTAATTTAATTTTCGAAAAAGTATTGTTATAAATGAACGGTATTACTTGTGATCCTTGACAGTAGATTATGTGTTCAGTTAAGTGTATCAAACTATAAGTTCCACATGAAACAACTTATGTGATAAAACATATGTAAACAGTAATTCATGATGTAATTTTAGCCCAATATAATTAAATTCTTTATACAATTCATTCATGGCTTATATATTAAAGATTTCAAAATTGCTACTGCAATTTTTAATATCTAATTTCATTTGTATTCGATGATAAAAATTCCATCACTTACTCTAACAATTAAATCTATAAATTCTGATCGCAGAATGAAAATAAAAATAGTAACTACACATTATAAATACAAAAAAAACACATTATATTCGTAGCAAAAAACACGCACACACATATGTAGAATGCTTACTGCTTTTCTTGATACATTATATTTCTAGGTTCACATTGATTATATGCAAGCACGTCATTCTTATTTTGAATATAACATCCACAATGTATGCTGATTAGTTGCAAGTCCATTGAAATATGATTTTTGATGTGCCGTGGACCATTATTTATATCTTCATGTATTCTTACTTTTTATTTTGCTTTGCAAAATTTCAGCTAAGGCTACTGAGGTGAACTACAAATATGTTTGGACTACTTTGTTTAGTGGAGATGGATAAACTACCAAACAGCTTTCGAACATTACTAATGCTACTAGCTTCTTACAATATAATTTTTATTCTAACTACAACTTACAATATAACGTAATTGAATTTTTGATTGTATGCTAATTGGACATGCTTTTTTTGTAAATATTTTTAAATTTCTTTCCGTGCTGTTATGTAGGTTGATTATATGTTTAAGACTGCAATTGTTTAAAAATGTTTTAGTCATTCCATACCACATTTCACTTTGAGACTTTGAGTGCACTTAAATAGGTTATTTACACGTTTACATGATTGTCATTTTTATATAATCTTCTATATGATTGTTGTAACAACCTGAAATTTTCAACCATTCGCATCCGCATATGTTGGACTTTAATTGCTCAAAATATCAGATTGTTAATTTATATTTGGCAAACTCAACATATACGGTAAATAAATAAATCACAAAATCACAAACGCAGAGTAATATAACAATAAGCAGCGGAATAGACAAATAGTAGTTCATGAAGCTACTATATAAACAATAGGGTTTGAAATAATATACAACATAATATCTCTAATACAGTAATGTCTCAAATAATACAGATGACATCTCTGAACAAATCAACCGGAAAACCCGAAAGCTAAATAGATGCAAATGGATCTCCAAGTGAAGCTCCAACTCCAAAGGTGAATCTCAAATGCTACGTCACTCACTCTGACCCGAGCGTAAAGCAAAACACAAAACACTCGAGTCAGGATTAACATTCTTATATCAATAAATCCAACTCAAGTGAAATACCAATTGAAATATAAGTAACTTAAATGATGTTTGGGATAACCATCCTCTAAGGATCCGTGGAACTATCTACTATGTAGTAATATACGCTATTATAATATATCTATAGTAAAGTAAAGGTATTAAAATAGCGTTAAGGCGTTACCCATATCCCCCTTAATACATTTTATATATTCCCATAGTCTATACAGTACCGTACGCTCCTCCAAGAGGTTTCACAGAGGGCACCCCATAGGTATGGTAAAATAACTCGTAGAAGGCACGATAGGGCATGCGACAAGGCGCTCGAGGCAATGACAGGGTAGATATACCGTTTGCAGATCCGGACTAGTGGTAACGCATAGCAGCTACTACCGCCCACCTCGTGACACACTCCCAAATCAAAGGTGCACCTAATCAAATCACAAAAGCAATAGAATGGTATCGAAGAAATGTGTCCGATAGGAGGAATGACCTCACTTGGCCCGGTATGGCTCCTGTTTTAGCCACATCAAGCTGACTCACGGGAGTCAGGTCCACGTAAATACCATATAGAATCATCACCAAACCATCCTACTTCATTCTGGAATCTCCACCACGTACACGGTTGTTAAAGTGGTTTTCGGTATTGGTAGAGAGTATGACAATATCCGATCCTGGTCACTTTAACAACCCAACGTTATTATAACACCGCGGTCATTTCGAAATAGTTTATACTTCAAAACAAAAGTATCATTTCCATTTCAAAACCATATCAATACGATATAAATTTTCACTTCAAATATATCCATTTCCAAGATCATAGCCCTTTCAAAGTTATAACATTTCGAAACCAAAACACTTGAAATTATAACACTTTGGAAATCATAACACTTTAGAAAACCATAACACTTTCCTTTAAACAGTTTAGATATTAGTAATAGTATATATAATAAAATAGTTTATTTAAAAATAGGTATAAGTTAAAATAGTTTATAATAAAATAATTAGTATATTAAAATAGTTTATATAAAATGGTTTATATATTAAAATAATTTATAAAGTAAAGTATATAAATGATTTAAATATAATTTAAAATACTTTAAATAATAAAATAGTTTCCTCAAATTTCCCAAATAGGTTCACATCAACTCGAATTCCAAAGTTCAAATTTAATTCAATCTCAATTCATCAATTTCAATTTTCAATTCCTAAATAAACCATTTCAAATTATATTGATTTCAAATATAGCTTTGAACCACAAAGTAAACCATTTAATTTCAATATAATTCAAAGCTTTAAATATTCAACATTTCAAAACTAAATCTGATAATTTCATATATCTTAATTTAACTTCATTATTATTTAGTTTTGAAATATTCACTTCATAAATCCAATATCATTTAAATAAAACCTCGAATAAACTAAATATTCCTTTCAATTTATTTAAACTTAAAATATTCAATTTATCACTTTAGATCCAATCAAGTTATAAAATCATATTCTTTACAAATCTCCAATTCAACAAGCTTCAAATTGATTTAATTAAATAAAATCCTTAACAAATAAATTTCTAATCAATATCGATTTATCTTTCCAACATTAATTTATAAATATCATTATAAATCTATTTTAAAACATAATTTCAAATAAATACTTAAACATACTGTATTTTACTTAAATCAAACTTTACTAAATTTAAATCTTATTATTAAATCTATTTTATAATAAAACTTATTCATATACAAAATATTTTCAAATTTAAATAAAACCATATAAATTTCCTTTCAAACCATATAAATCATTTTCAAAATATTTATATATAGACCAATGGTGTCTGCATATAATTTTCTATCCTATGGTCAAGTGATACGGATATTTATCATTTCAATCCGTAATTTAAATATATATATACGGGTATATATCATTTCAACCCGCAGTCCTAAATTCAATTTAATTTGAAAATCGCTTGGGTTTATCATTTCAACCCATAACGATTTTCCCCTATTCTACAGATCATTCGGGTATGTATCATTTCAACCCATAGGGAATTCTATACTAACAGAGAACTTGCAGAGCGAAAACAGATATGATAATAATATAACAGGCACATATCATCAATATAATTAACAAATAATGGTGTCAGATGTCATAGGTGAACAGATACAGATAATAGCCTATATAACAATGTAAATGCTAACAGCAGCATATTTCAGTTGTCGTTTCAATTGAACTCAAATTTAATAAATATAAGAACGTTAATCGTGAGTGATTACTCACCTTTCGAGGCTAGAGATGAACGAGAATGAGTTGAGTTACGAATCCAAGCATGAAACAAAGAGAAAATGGCACGAATTTGATGACAAAGCTGATATAGGAATCGATGAAAACAAATCGAATCAGTTTTAATCTAAACTGAAATTATATATATTATTATTATTATTTCCATGAAATCACTATTTAATCTAAAATAAATATTAAAATAACATATATAAAATTAAAATCATTTGTTTTGAATTAAAACACATATATTGAAATCGACCGTATATAACCATATATACCTAAAATATACTTTGAAATAAATTCTTATACATATATATATATATATATATATATATATATATATATACTTATATAAAATGCAAAATACTTACATATATAGTATATCTTAAAATCGATATTTGAAATAAGATTAATACAACTAATATAAACTTACTTGGCTATACAATGTTACTACACAAGATGTATATTACAGACATATATTAAACTATATATTATATTCATACAAATACAACCTTCATAACTATATATATGTACTGTAACTATATGTGAAATATATATACTAGCAAAATAAAATACCAATACCAAACCCGGATCTTATCTATATACAAAGTAGACTTAAACAAAACCTTATATATGCAAGTAAATGATCACATAAGTAAAGCTTATATATATATATATATATATATATATATATATATATATATATCAGTAACTGTTATTTACGACTTCCATACACACACACACATATATATAAACAAAACTTCCTTATCATAGTATATATAAAAACAAGTTAACAGACATATATAAGCTAATATAAGTAAAATTTATATAAACTACATATAACTAACAGATTCGTAACATATTTTCTCTTTATAAACTTGGAAAACAGATTTTGAATATAAATACAGTGCACTTCACAGCATATATATATATACACTCACGTTTCTTCTCCCATGTACAGTTTAAAATCAACCTTTAACAAAACCAATATATTACCTTCATGCACTTGTTACAGAAGTATATGTAATATATATATCCATTAGACCACAGAAGTATATACAATATATATGAGAACAAAACAACCCATGTAAACTATTACATAACTTATATACTATTACTCCTATTTCTTACTATGGACATATATATGCTGCAATAAAGAAAACTATAAAACAAAAGAGTCCAGAGCATAACAACACATTTCAATGTACATATAAATATAGCAACAGCAAAATCCATATATAGACTTACTTTATATTTATAACTTAAGATACAACAATATATACTTTATATACAAATTATTATATAAAATATACGACAGCATATAAATATATATATACAATATAACTCCGCACTATAAACTTACAAACAAATTACCTATGTACATATTATATATATGTGGCTCACTAGACTAATATACATCAATATGTAAATACATAATACCGTATGTTTAAACCGACATTAAACTACCAATAAACTGGATTTTTTTTATATAAACTATAGTATATATAGGCATAGTGGCATACATATATACTGACGTAAACTAGTATATAAAATATGTATTCAAACCCAAACAAACCTATTATATATACTTTTGCTAATACTATATATACAAATCTATATAAACCGTAAAGATCAGTATACTCATATAATTTAAAAGTATATATTACTAGATTCTTCACAGCAAACCAATAGCACCAGAAATATCAATATAGACATCTATATAAGCTACAATTATATATATAAGCTACTCAAACAATTATACTTTCATATGGTTTCATACATAAACTATAAGTTATATATATATACATGCAGGATTAAACTTATCTATACCCAAGATATGAAATTATATATGCAAAAGATATCACGAACCAGGCTGTTAGTGTCTCGGCCAGGTAAGGTTGTTCGAAAGTGCACGGGCCATCGTGCTCAACAACATCGAGGTAGAGAGAGATCGGAGAGAGGGGTGAGCTCGGGTCGGTGCTTACGTGTGGAGGTTGTTGTGTGGAATGGTGGTTTTGCCGTGTTTGGGTTGAGCTGCGCGTGGGTTAAAGTGGGGAACTGTGGGAGAAAAAAAGGGTGCAGTGGCTTGGGGAACCAAGGCGGAGGTTCGGTGGCAGTAGTGGTGGGTTGGTGAGGCCGACACGTGAGTTTGATGAGGCCTGAGCAAAAAAAAGAAGGAAGAGGAAGATAGGAGAAAGGAAAATTTGCAGATCTCAAAAGCTTTCTATGTATATTTTTTTTTATTATTGCTTTTCAGAACAACGTAGACAAACAAAGCAAAGAATGAAAAATCAAACCAAGGGAAAAGCAAATGTCACAAATCGAACAGCTGGCTGAAACTTTATAATTCTGATTCATTAAATGCTAGGCTGCGTAGTTCAAATCTTAAAAGCAAAGAAACCAAGTGTCACAATTTTCGGTACTAATACGACGAACAGTTCCATCGTTTCCGTCACGTACCGGACCTCAAAACACAGAATTGAATTTACTGTAGAGATAAGCACGACGAGATGATCAAAACAATATATAGATATTAGTGGTACGATCATCCTATCAACAATCGAATGATCGGTATCGAAAATGCTGCTAAAACGCCAGAAATAAGATAATCGGAGCAATAACAGTCTGAATTTGATTAAACGAGAGATGATGTCTCTCTCAGAAGATGATAAACATTTTTATTATATAAAAATATTCAGATTTCGAAAACATTTTATTTTTATCAATAATAAATGATTTAAATTTAACTGAAATTACACAAGAAAAATAAACTTCCATATTATCTGATGAAAATTTATTATTTGCTATGTTTAAATAGATGTATTCCAAATATCAAATTTTTATTTCCAAATTTAATTATTTCAAATTTCACAAAATTTCAGTTAAATACGTAAATAAAATAAATAAAAAATTTCGGGTCGTTACACTCTCTCCCACTCAAAACTTTTCGTGCCCGAAAAGGAACGAGGTAGGAGAATAGAACCAACCAGAAAGAAAATTAGACTTGAAAAACAAAATAAATTAATTAATTTAAAACCATATAAATTTCCAAATTAAATTAATTAATATTCAATAATTGATTTTAAATTCAAGGTATTTCATTAACTTGATTTAATTTCAATTTATAAATCCCATCAAATAAAATTTATTTTATTTATCTCATTTATTATTTAATTAACTTATTATTTTATTTATCTCTATTAACATTTTATAATTAAAATTTAAGTGTATAATATTTATTATAACTACTCAAATTTTATTTTTAATCAACATTTCATATTGTCATATTGTACAAATTCAAGTACATAGATAACTTCTGAATGATTAAGGTAAGTTATATTAGAATGTAATTGGGTATTATACAAATAAATCTTCTAATTCAATTTTTTTCAATTTATTTATTTATTTTTTTATTCAAAATTTTGACCTCATTTTAATAATTGAAACATCCATTAACATAAATTTAAGAATTAAATTTTTGATTCACTTTAAACCACTTAGAGATATATATATATATATCCATACTACATATCAAATCAAATCAAATCTAAAATCATATACCTATATATATAAATCAAATCATACTTTAGAAATTCAAATCATTTTAATTTTCCAAAGCACAAGTGTAGCAAGGCTACAAAATGGTCTCTCCACTTCGAAACTCGAAAATGAATGTCGATGATGCGGCCGCCATCACCTAAATTATTTTCCAACGACAAAAGAGAAGAGAACAGCTTTAAACATTTAAAATTCTTTGAAAACCTTTTTTACTAAAAATACTTTAAATAATATACCTTTTAAAACATTAAAACTAGAGTTTTGAAATCGTCAGAAATTAAATTCTCAAATTCTTGATTTAAATTCATTTCATTTTTCAAATCAATTTATAAACCATATTTTATAATTTTATTTATTTATATCAAGTGACAATAGTCAATGATTTACAGAGTAATAAATGAAGATCAAAACCAATTCAATTTACTTTCAATTCCACAAAAATTTATACTAATATATATAATATAATCATAGAACTTATTGTGTCAGTTTGCGCTATTCAAGTGTTGGAATCCCTATCGATAACGTTGATCAGACGAATCGATTGAAAACCCAAATCAACATTAACAACTCAAAAAACACAGTAAAAAATATTTTTATATTAATTACAAATACACTCCCTCACTCGATGATTCAAGGATGGATTTCAAAGCAAGGATAGAGATTTAAATACAGAGGGACTCTAACCAAAAGAATTTAACTAGAAGATAAACTTGAATGGGAGATGAGATAATTAAATAACAAAAGAGATAAGATGGATAGACTTATATAAATTGTGGGTAACCTAAATGGGGTCAATCGTGACTTCCAGTATAATATTGATGAAGAATTCTGAGGCAAATCGATACTCAATCGCAAGAAATATAATTCGGGTATAACAAAAGATAGCAGCATCTAAACCGAGGATATAGAAATCTTTAGTGAATCAATGCTTATTGCAAAGGAGTTCCACCCCTTTACAAATCATTCAGTGGAGCTATGGGATACTCCAGAATCAAAAGAATTTGGATTGGGGAAGACAAGAATTGGTTTTGGAACCGAGAGGAATGTTCCAAAATTCAAAGGAAACTTGAATCAAAGAGGAAGAGATTCAAGCATGAGCGAAGGTTATTCTATAATCAAATTCAGTATATATGCTAAGTTTTGCCTAAAACCAGAGCTCTGATACCAACTGTAACAACTTGAAATTTTCAACAATTCGCATCTGCACATGTTGGACTTGAATTGCTCAAAATATCAAATTGTTAATTTATATTTGGCAAACTCAACATATAAAGTAAATAAATAAATCACAGAATCACAGACATAGAGTAATATAATAATAAGCAGCGGAATAGACAAATAGTAGTTCATGAAGCTACTATATAAACAACAGGGTTTGAAATAATATACAACAGAATATCTCAAATATAGTAATGTCTCGAATACAACAGATGACATCTCGGAACAAATCAACTGGAAAAGCTAAAAGCTGAATAGATGAAGATGGATCTCCAAGTGAAGCTTCAACTCCAAAGGTGAATCCCAAATACAGTAATGTCTCAAATAATACAGATGACATTTCTGAACAAATCAACTGGAAAAGCCGAAAGCTGAATATATGCAAATGGATCTCCAAGTGAAGCTCCAACTCCAAAGGTGAATCTCAAATGCTACGTCACTCAGTCTGACCGGAGCGTAAAGCAAAACACAAAACACTCGAGTTAGGATTAACATTCTTATACCAATAAATCCAACTCAAGTGAAATGCCAACTAAAATATAAGTAACTTAAATGATGTTTGGGATAACCATCCTCTAAGGATCCGTGGAACTATCTACTATGTAGTAATATACGCTATTATAATATGTCTATAGTAAAGTAAATGTACTAAAATAGCGTTAAGGCATTACCTATATCCCACTTAATACATTTTATATATTCCCATAGTCTATACAGTACCGTAGGCTCCTCCAAGAGGTTTACACAAAGGGCACCCCGTAGGTATGGTAGAAAAAATTATAGAAGGCGCGATAGGGCATGCGACAAGGCGCTCGAGGCAATGACAAGGTAGATATACCGTTTGCGGATCCGGACTGGTGGTAACGCATAACATCTACTACCGCCCACCTCGTGACGCACTCCCAAATCAAAGGTGCACCTAATCAAATCACAAAAGCAATAGAATGGTATCGAAGAAATGTGTCCGATAGGAGGAATGACCTCACTTGGCCCGGCATGGCTCCTGTTTTAGCCGCATCAAGCTGACTCACGGGAGTCAGGTACACGTAAATACCATATAGAATCGTCACCAAACCATCCTACTTCATTCTGGAATCTCCACCACGTACATGGTTGTTAAAGTGGTTTTCGGTACTGGCAGAGAGTATGACAATATCCGATCCCGTTCACTTTAACAACCCAACGTTATTATAACATCGCGGTCATTTCCTAATAGTTTATACTTCAAAACCAAAGTGTCATTTCCATTTCAAAACCATATCAATACGATATAAATTTTCACTTCAAATATATCCATTTCCAAGATCATAGCCCTTTCAAAGTTATAACATTTCGAAACCAAAACACTTGAAATTATAACACTTTGGAAATCATAACACTTTGATATCATAACACTTTAGAAAACCATAACACTTTCCTTTAAAAAGTTTGGATATTAGTAATAGTATATATAATAAAATAGTTTATAAAATAAAATAGTTTATAAAATAAAATAGTTTATTTAAAAATAAGTATAAGTTAAAATAGTTTATAATAAAATAATTAACATATTAAAATGGTTTATATAAAATGGTTTATACATTAAAATAATTTATAAAGTAAAGTATATAAATGGTTTAAATATAATTTAAAATACTTTATATAATAAAATATTTTCCTCAAATTTCCCAAATCGGTTCACATCAACTCGAATTCCAAAGTTCAAATTTAATTCAATCTCAATTCATCAATTTCAATTCAATTCAATTCCTAGATAAACCATTTCAAATTATATCGATTTCAAATACAGCTTTATACCACAAAGTAAACCATTTAATTTCAATATAATTCAAAGCATTCAATATTTCAAAACTAAATTTGATAATTTCATATATCTTAATTTAACTTCATTGTTATTTAGTTTTGAAATATTCACTTCATAAATCTAATATCATTTAAATAAAACCTCGAATAAACTAAATATTCCTTTCAATTTATTTAAACTTAAAATATTCAATTTATCACTTTAGATCAAATCAAGTT
Organism: Allium cepa; assembly: GCA_030765085.1. Lineage (NCBI taxonomy): Eukaryota > Viridiplantae > Streptophyta > Magnoliopsida > Asparagales > Amaryllidaceae > Allium > Allium cepa. The sequence goes on from CM060945.1 coordinate 212,720,330, forward strand.
ATAAAATCATATTCTTTACAAATCTCCAATTCAACAAGTTTCAAATCGATTTAATTAAGTAAAGTCCTTATAAAATTAATTTCAAATCAATATCTATTTATCTTTCCAACCTTAATTTATAAATATCATTATAAATCTACTTTAAAACATAATTTCAAATAAATACTTAAACATACTATATTTTACTTAAATCAAACTTTACTAAATTTAAAGCTTATTATTAAATCTATTTTATATTAAAACTTATTCCTATACATAATATTTTAAAATTTAAATAAAACCATATATATTTTCTTTCAAACCATATAAATCATTTTCAAAATATTTATATATAGACCAATGGTGTCTGTATATAATTTTCTATCCTATGGTCAAGTGATACAGATATTTATCATTTCAATCCGTAGTTTAAATATATATACGGGTATATATCATTTCAACCCGCAATCCAAAATTCAATTCAATTTGAAAATCGCTTGGGTTTATCATTTCAACCCATAACGATTTTCTCCTATTCTACAGATTGTTCGGGTATGTATCATTCCAAACCATAGGGAATTCCATACTAACAGGGAACTTGCAGAGTGAAAACAGATATGATAATAATATAACAGGCACATATCATCAATATAAATAACAGATAATTGTGTCAGATGTCATAGGTGAACAGATATAGATAATAGCCTATATAACATTGTAAATGCTAATAGTAGCATATTTCAATTGTCGTTTCAATTGAAATCAAATTTAATAAATATAAGAATGTTAATCGTGAGTGATTGCTCAGCTTTCGAGGCTGATACAGGAATAGATGAAAACAAATCGAATCAGTTTTGATCTAAACTGAAATTATATATTATTATTATTATTATTTCCATGAAATCACTATTTAATCTAAAAATATATATTAAAATAACATATACAAAATTAAAATCATTGTTTTTAAATTAAAACACATATATTGAAATCAACCATATATAACCATATGTACCTATAATATACTTTGAAATAAGTTCTTATATATACACACACACACTTATATAAAATGCAAAATACTTACATATATAGTATATCTTTAAATCAATATTTGAAATAAGATTAATAAGACTAATATAAACTTACTTGGCTATAATATATACAATGTTACTACATAAGATGTATATTACAGACATATATTAAACTATATATTATATTCATACAAATACAACCTTCATAACTATATATATGTACCGTAACTATATGTTAAATATATATACTAGCGAAATAAAATACCAATACCAAACCCAGATCTTATCTATATACAAAGTAGACTTAAACAAAACCTTATATATGCAAGTAAATGATCACATAAGTAAAGCTTACATATATATCAATAACTATTATTTACAACTTGCATACACGCACACACGCACAAAGATATATATATATATATATAAAAAAAAAACTTCCTTATCATAGTATATATAAAAACAAGTTAACAGACGTATATAAGCTAATATAAGTAAAATTTATATAGACTACATATAACTAACAGATTTGTAACATATTTTCTCTTTATAAACATGGAAAACAGATTTTAAAATAAATACAGTGTACTTCACAACATATATATACTCACGTTTCTTCTCCCATACATAGTTTAAAATCAACCTTTAACAAAACCAATATATTACCTTTTTGCACTTGTTACAGAAGTATATGTAATATATATATATATATATATATATATATATATATCCATTAGACCACGGAAGTATATACAATATATATGAGAACAAAACAACCTATGTAAACTATTACATAACTTATATACTATTACACCTATTTCTTACTGTGGACATATATATGCTGCGATAAAAAAAATTATAAAACAAAAGAGTCCAAAGCTTAACAACTTACACATTTCTATGTACATATAAATATAGCAACAACAAAATCCATATATAGACTTACTTTATATTTATAACTTAAGATACAACAACTTATACTTTACATACAAATTATTATATAAAATATACGACAGCATATAAATATATATATAATATAACTCTGCACTATAAGCTTACAAATTGACTATGTACATATTATATATATGTGGCTCACTAGACTTATATACAACAACAAGTAAATATATAATACCGTATGTTTAAACCGACATTAAACTACCAGTAAACTGGATTTTTTTATATAAACTATAGTATATACAAGCATAGTGGCATACATATATACTAACGTAAACTAGTATATAAAATATGTATTCAAACCCAAACAAACCTATTATACATACTTTTGCTAATACTATATATACAAATCTATATAAACTGTAAAGATCTGTATACTCATATAATTTAAAAATATATATTACTAGATTCTTCATAGCAAACCAACAACACGAGAAATATCAATATAGACATCTATATAAGCTACTGTTATATATATAAGCTACTCAAACAATTATACTTTCATATGGTTTCATATATAAACTATAAGTTATATATATACATGCATGCTTAAACTAATCTATACCCAATATATGAATTTTATATGAAAAAGATATCACGAACCAGGCTACTAGTGTCTTGGCCAAGTAGGTTGGTTCGGAAGTGCACGGGTTGTCGTGCTCAACAACATCGAGGCGGAGAGAGATCGGAGAGTGGGGTGAGATGGTGTCGGTGCTTACGTGTGGAGTTTGTTGTGTGGAATGGTGGTTCTGCTGTGTTTGGGTTGAGCTGCGCCTGGGTTAAAGTGAGGAGCCGTGGGACAAAAAAATGGGTGCGGTGGCTTGGGTAACCAAGGCGCAGTTTCGGTGGCATTAGTGGCGGGTTGGTGAGGCCGACGCGTGAGTTTGATGAGGCCTGAGCAAAAAAAAAGAAGGAAGAGGAAGATGGGAGAAAGGAAAAATTGCAGATCTCAAAAGCTTTCTACGTATATATATATTGCTTTTTAGAACAACGTAGACAAACAAAGCAAAGAATGAAAAATCAAATCCAGGGAAAAGCAAATGTCACAAATCGAACAACTGGCTGAAACTTTATAATTGCGATTCATTAAATGCTAGGCCGCGCAGTTCAAATCTTAAAAGCAGAGAAACCAAGGGTCACAATTTTCGGTACCGATACAATGTACCGTGCCATGTTTTCGTCGCGTACCGGACCTCAAAACATAGAATTGAATATACCGTAGAGATCAGCACGACGAGATGGTCAAAACGGTATACAGATATTGTTGGTACGATCATCCTATAAACAATCGATAATCAGTATCGAAAATGCAGCTAAAACGACAGAAATAAGATAATCGGAGCAATAGTAGTCCGAATTTGATGAAACGAGACATAACGCCTCTCTCAGAAGAATATAAACATTTTTATTATATAAAAATATTCAGTTTTCGAAAACATTTTATTTTTATCTATAATAACTGATTTAAATTTAGATGAAATTACACAAGAAAATAAACTTTCATATCATCTGATGAAAATTTATCATTTGCTATGTTTAAATAGATGTATTCCAAATATTAAATTTTTATTTCCAAATTGAATTATTTAAAATTTCAGAAAATTTCAGTTAAATACGTAAACAAAATAAATAAAAAATTTCGGGTCGTTACAATTGTAGACCCTTACCACGTTTCAATTTCATAGCTTACAAGCAATCACCATATAATTTAAACTAAAATGTTAGGACCCAGTTGCTATACAATGCTATAACTTTTATAAATAACCCTATATGATTGACGTGATAGCTTATCATTTTTTAATAACAGCTTTTCTTCTCTTTTTTTGTTTTTGTATTGATTGCATCAACATATATCATTTAATTTGCGTATTTTTCATTATGTAGATATCATTCTGGGCAATTTTTCTCCACCTGATTATAAAAGGATGGAATGGTTGTTTTCATGCTATTTATAGTTATGTTGAATTTACAAAACACTAGGGCAATTAATTCTACATATTTGTAAATAGATAATGTCAACTACTATGCTATTTAAATGTCTACAAGCAGTCATTATTCAATTATGATTGTTTCGTGCATGTGCTCCCCTTTTACCCATATAGTCCCATTGTTTAAAAACTGAGATTATGCATATCTAATTTTTCGGTGTTCTATTTTTCAAATGGTAGACAAAGAGCTTATAAGGATGAGATCGTATGTTATTTATAGTAGCTATCTCCTGATACAAAAAACTGAGAACAACTGTTTCACGAAGTGACGTGAATTACACATTTTTTGGCTTATCAACCTGTGCAACAAGTTATTTCAGCCTATCTACACTTATTTCATCTTCTCTTGCACTTCAACTAACTGCTAATGTATGAATTTTCAATTTTAAACATCGTACGTATTTGCATCCATACCCATTTTGGTCATACCCGTGTGCGAAGCACGGGTTCACAATGGTATAAAATAATAGCAAATTCATCAACCTACACAACCAGACGACAAAACTCCATCACTTAAAAACTCAGTAACCTCCAAATTTATTCAAATTATACCAGAAAAGAAAGTATACTAATATAGAATGAAGGATAAGGAAAATACATTATTTCCAGAATAGATTATGAATACCTGCTGCAATTGATGCACATCTCTTAGATTTAGTTCAGAGACTAAAGAATCATAACAAATAAGCACTTTTCATTTCATTCTAATATCAGTGGAGGTGACTTAGTAATTTGACTTTTATGCCCTAGTAATAATAAAGTTACAATTTTATTTTCATTTTTTTTGAAGATAATATTAACAAAGGAGTGATAGTGGAGAAAGCCTACCTGGAACAGAGCATCCTCAATTTGCCATCAATTGCTGCGGGCAAGTCTGCGTTCACTGTTCATTTCAAATACTAGGAAAATATTGGAATTCCTGGAGCTATTATTGTGAGGAAAACCATCTTGAGTAATTCTTCCTCAAGAGCATCACCATTGAAGATTATCCTGGAAAGGGTCGGATTCTCTTTGTGTGTAATTCATGGGTTTACAATGTCAACAAGTATAGTTACAACAGGATCTTCTTTGCCAAAGATGCAAGTCTAATTATGTCACCCTCTCTGCCTATTTGTATTTTGGTAGAACTTAAAACTCATTGTAAAGAAGCAAGCATATCACTGTTGCTAGTATGAACAAACAGAAACAGGTAAAATATAATAGATTTCTTCTTGGTTATACCTGTCGTAAAGAACTATATTAATAATGTCACATTGATTTTGAAGTTAAGAAGCAGGTTCATACTAGCAAGCATGTCATAACATATCTGAGAGGTATGCCTATCATAACAGAGTAGGTTAATATCATCATCATCACTATAAGGCTTGTAGTGATATGCATATCATCATAGCAACAGTGATATGCTTGCAACAGTGATAATATGATGTTGCAACCGCAATAATATCATCATAGCAATAGTGATATGCTTGCAACAGTATGATGATGATATGCTTTACAGCGTTGATAATGTCACTTAAGTTTCAGGTTATACCCGTCGTAAAGGAGTAGGTTCATACTAGCAAGCATATCATAGCATATCTGGGAGGTATACCTGTCGTAAAGAAGTAGGTTAATAATGTCGTAAGGGAATAGCATATCATAGCTAATGTATTCTCAGCAATACAATTTGTGTAATTACCTCACAGGTTAAACAAAACAAAAAAGTTCAAGTAAAAGTTGACATTTGAAGATGATATCTATCTTTTAAAATAAATTAATAGAAACCCTGAGGGTTGAAATGTAAAATATTGAAGTAGCTTAGTCTGAATGTGTTGGTCATTATTTAAAAATAAAATCATTGTTTAAAAGCATTTTTTTTTGTACTACATTTTTCTAAATCCTGAGGTGATCCATTAACCTCCTCAGGTGTACCTCAGCTCCACCCATGTTCTTTGATCGCAATTTATCACTAAACATAACCACATATCATATTCCTTGTCCATCCTTATTTCACATTCAGATTCAAAGCACTAAGGTCTTAAACAACATTTGTTCTCTATCCCTTTCTAGAACTGGCACTCCTTGGAAGCCCTCATGTAATTCATTGCGTGCACGTCCTTTGCATCATTGTGCATTTCTAAGTCAACAATATCCCCAACATTTCTAAGAAAACTCAAACTACCAACATTCTGATTAATTTTTGAACCATGACATGAATAAAGTAGAGGCTTTACGATATCTTAGTTAAGTTATCATTGGTGCTTGTAGTCAAATGGTTTCACAATATGTTTGTTGAAAATGAGCAAACCATTAATCGTTCACAACCTATATATACCTTCTGGATCTCACTCAGCCGTTACATTCTAGAGACTGCATATGAACCGCTCTTTTGCCACTGGTTATTTTGATTCAAACTTCCAGGCTAAGGCCCAACTATTATAAGCTACACTTTATTGTATATTGTTAGGTGACAAATTGTATAAATATACCATTATCTCAATGTATCAGCGTAACAAAATCATCAATAAAATTCTGTTCCCACTTTTCATCAATTGTTCACTTCATGTTAAAATCTTTCATGGTATCGAAGCAGTAAAAATTGCTTAGCAGCAAAGAAATTCCCATAAGAAGATATTCTCATCATTTGAGTTTATCCATTATCAGAGATTTACATCTCATCATTTAAGGGATTGATCCAGTTCGAAATCCTGCGCCTTGCCAGTTTCAATTGACGAGCCGCAACAAGATTCATCACTGAATCTTGAATGATTGTAATCAAAATTCACAAAACTCAGGTCAAGAAATTAGAAAAAAACAACACAAGAAACAGAAAAGTGCCATCCAGAAAGAAATCTTATCAGAAAAACATCATTTAAGCATTTCTTTGGTTGCATTTTACCTATTCTATATCTCTCTCCGAGTTCTTGAACTCAATTCTTGACTTTATCTGCATCATTCACTACACCAAACAGGTCATTTTGTCACATTTTGTTCGTTTCATTTTGTCACGGTTATTATTGTTGGAAATTTATAACGGTTATTATTGTTATATTATTTTGTCACGGTTATTTCCGTGACAAAATTTGGGCTTTTCGTAAATAATTAGAAGACATTGGGCAGAGTTGTCATTTACGTTCCAATCCTTAGCTTCAGAAGTTTGTCACGGTTCTGGCTTGTATCTTTCTTCCTAAAATCTAATTAGGTTAAAGCCGTCGCAGCCTTCCTTCATTGCGAGTCGCCCTATCGCCGTGTATCATTCTTTAGTGATATTACGATTCTCTTGCTGTAGGTAAAAGGTGAAAACCAGAAAGCTATCTGAAGCAAAGCTGCAGTGAAGTGAGCACTTTCTCTTTGTCTATAATGTTTAATCTCTTACAATACATCTTTATTTGGCTGAATTTTCTTATAACAGCAGCTCCTCTTAGTTTATTGGGGTTTTCTGCGTTCTCTTTAGGTGAGTGAACTTTACCATCTCCGGTTGATTTTTGAAATTAAGGAACAATAATTCGTTGCTATATATGTTTTGGAGTTTGATTTCTTAGCTTTGAAATAGTTATAGGTTCGGTTATTAATCAAGTAACAAAAGGGATTACAAATTTTGTTTAGCATCCTGTTGAGTGGTGATGATAAGGGTTTAGTTCACTTGACTGGGTGAATTGAATTTTGGTGTTTACCTTGTAGTTTTTTTGGATGTGTAGCAGCAACACTGTTGGACCTTGAGACATTATTTTTTCCGTGTTCATTTATGATGGACATTGTAACCTGTTTCATTATTGTGATATATTTCACTGTTATGTTTAACTATTACTGAAAACCATGTCTTCTATGTTGTGTTTATTATTGGATTTGATTACTGTGTAACCCATTTTTATGTTGTGTTTATTGCTGGATTTGATTACTGAAAACCCTAACACAGGAAGAAAATATAAGTTGATTTTTATTAAATGAAGCATGAATATATAGGAAGATTTTTGCAATCTGAATATTTTTTATAAGTACTTTGAATGGCTATAGATAAAATCATTTTTTTTTTAAATTCCAACACAATGATAATTTATATGATTGTCTAGAATGTTCACAGTTATTGATTTCATGATTTTCTTTGAATTTAGTTATCATGTGCAGCGTGTGTTGGACCTATATGATGCAGCGCAATCTACTAACTCAATTGTCTTAAGTCGCTCGAAGACCCTAAGTCGCTCGCGACCTAGCGAGTTTACCAATCAACCAATGCAGCGAGATGAAGCCTTAAGTCGCTCGGGACGTGTTGACGAGTTACGATCTAATCCTACCGTGCTACGACCTTGCAAGGTGAGAATTCAAGAAATTAAGAAATCCAGCGAGCTAACGAGTTCGATCTCACGAGCCACGACCTAGCGAGTTAGGTCGCGCATTTTCCATAAGTCGCTTCACTATGCCACATCCTTAGGTCGTTCAACTATGCAGCTTTCTATAAGCCGTTAAGTCGCGCCTTCTTATGTCACTCCTGAAGGGTCACCGATGCTGCTATCTTCTTGAACCGTTAATCTCTTATGTCGTTGAGGCTTATGTCGTTAAGTCGCGTATGTTGTTATTGTAAATATGTGTTGTAACATGTATCTGTTTAGGTCATTCATGTTGTATTTGTTAAGTCGCTTATGTGTTAGGTCGTGTGAGACCTGTGTTGAGTCGTGAAGTGCTAAGTCGTGTATATTTGTTAGGTCGTGTACTGAGCTGTGTTATGTGATGTAAGTCGTTGTAATGTGTATATGTTTTAGGTCGTAGGTCGTAGGTCGTTCGTATGATAGGTCGTGTGATATGTGTGTGTTGTAACCCTATAAATAGGGATGTTGGGTCATTTGTAAAGTTAGTTGATTTTGAATAAAACTTTGTTTGAGTGCTTTGTGCCACTTAAAATTGGAAGTTGAGTGTTATCTCCTTTCTCCATCTTCGGTTATTCGAGTGCACTCGAATCAACGATTTTGAAGCCGATTCACGGAATCTCGTGCGCGAGATCAACGTTCGAAGAATCGTAGATCTTCTTACACGGTATCATACACGATCAACGTGTTAAAGATAGCTAGAATCCGGTATCTCTTGAGATCAATGGATTTGGGCATTTCAGTATTTTTCAATCCATCGATTTCTGTTTTCATCGTTGTATCCATTTCGTGATTATCCGCTGCGTCAGTTTGGTATCAGAGCTAGACTTAGCCAATCATAGCTAAGCCGAGGATGTTGGACCAAGATGAAGAGTTTTTGCGTAGATTTTTGCATCAATTAAGTGTTGGAGTTTAGAGCTGAGCTTGTTAGAAAGATCATGCCTCCAAGAAGAGCTAATCGCCATCAGAATGTTGAAGCGTTATATAGAAGAGAAGAAGCTGAGCAAATGGAACAAAGCATCAATGAAAAGTTCGATGAAGGTATTGGGAAGTAGGAGAAATTGATGATTGATATGAATCAAAGTCAAAGGAGAAGGTCGCCAATCTCGAACCATGGAGGAAACAGGGTTTCGCCATCGGTTACGGAAGCGAGGAGGGTGTCGCCACAACCTTATCAAGAAAGAAGAGAATCATCAGTCTCAACGAGACGAGAACATCATGAGTACAGAAACGAAGAGAGAAGAACTCCACGAGAGTTTGGAGATGAGCCATATCGTGATGTTGAAAGACCAAGTAGAAGAGATATGTATGGTCGTAGAGATGTTGATGGACGAGATCGATATCGAAGTACATTTGATTTTGATGAGGATGGTGATAGAGGTAGTGTTCATTATCGAGATCGAGACCAAGTGCGAATTTCATATAGGGATGTAGAAGATGATCGTCGATGGAAGTCGGGGATGAAGATGGAAATTCCAAAATTCAAGGGTGGTATGATAGCGGAAGAGTTTTTGGATTGGTTATCTAATGTTGAAGAAATTTTTGACTTCAAGGAAGTACCCGAGCATCGTAGAGTTAAGTTGATTGCTACTCGATTAAGGCTAAGAGCTATGGCGTGGTGGCAACAAACTAAACTAACAAGGGAGAGAATGGAGAAGTCAAAGATTGTTTCATGGGAGAAGATGAAGAAGTTGATGAAGGCTACTTTCTTGCCTTATAATTATCAGTCTCTTATGTACCAATGCTTAAAGAATTTTAGAAAGGGACGAAGTCAGTGAATGATTATGCGAATGAATTTTATCAATTGATTGCGAGGAATGATATCATGGAGATGGAGGAACAGTTGATAGCTAGATTTGTTGGAGGGTTGAGAATACAAATTCAGGATATGGTGAATATGTTTGATCCAAGATCCGTTGCTGAAGCACACCAGAAGGCACTAGCTTGGGATAAGCAAGGCAGAAGAGGAGATGATTTGTTTACAAATTCCAACAATCAAGTGAAAGGGGCTAGTAGCAATACGAATGTTTCCAAGGCTGTAGGAAAACCGGTTGTCAATGAAGTTGCTAAGACCAAGATCAATAGTGGTATCAAATGCTTTAATTGTCAGGAGTTTGGTCATAAGAGCAATGAATGTCCGAAGCCTAAGAAACGAACGATGTTTGCTGAGGATGAGGTTGCAGAAGAAGAATGTTCCAATTCACCACAAGTTGAGGAGGAAGAAGAATTATTATCAGGAGATGAAGGTTGTAATTTAATGATGAGGAGGTCGTGTTTGACACCAAAGCAAGAGGATGATTCAAGTTGGTTAAGGAGTAATATTTTTCCATCAACGTGCACTATTTTGGGAAAGGTTTGCAAATTTGTTATCGACGCGGGAAGTTGTGATAACATTATATCTACAGAAGCTGTAAAGATGTTGGCGTTGAAGACAAAGAAGCATCCTAAATCCTACAAATTAGCTTGGTTAAGGAAAGGTGGGGAAGTGAAAGTTGGACGAAGAGCTAGTGTAACTTTTTCCATTGGAACAAAGTATAAGGATGAGATTTGGTGTGATGTGGTAGATATGGATGCATGTCATCTGTTGTTGGGGAGACCATGCAATACGATAGAGCCGTGCAACACGATGGGAGGACCAACTGCTATAGTTTCATGTTCAATGGCACTAAAAATCACATTAGTTCCTAAAAAGCGGCAACAAAGTGAAAACAAGTTGGAGGAGATTGAAGAACTAAAATCTCTGTTATCTTTGAAGGAATTTGTCAACAAGTGGAGGATGAGCCTAAAGTATTTCTGTTAATTGGACGTGAAAACAGTGAAGCAGTTGAAATTCCTGAAGGAGTGAAGCCAGTGTTGAAGGAGTTTGAAGATGTATTCCCTGAAGAGTTTCCCAAAGAATTACCACCGTTGAGAGACATACAACACTAGATAGATCTTCTTCTGGGAGCTGTATTACCACATAGACCACACTATAGAATGAGTCCAAAGGAGCACGAAGAGCTGAAAATGCAGGTGGAAGAATTACTAGAACAGGGGCGCATACAAGAAAGCTTAAGTCCTTGTGTTGTACCAGCTTTGTTAGTGCCTAAGAAGGATGGTTCGTGGAGGATGTGTACAGATAGCAGGGCACTCAACAAAATAACTGTCAGATGCAGATTTCCGATGCTAAGGCTTGATGATCTGTTGGATCAAATCAGTGGGTCTGTAATCTTTTCGAAGATTGGTCTTAAAAGTGGTTATCATCAGATTCGCATAAGACCGGGTGATGAATGGAAGACATCATTCAAGACTAGGGGAGGATTATATGAATGGCTGGTTATGCCGTTTGGTCTATCGAATGCACCAAGTACATTTATGAGGGTGATGAACCAAATTTTCAGGTCGTACATTGGGAAGTTTGTGGTAGTTTACTTTGATGATATTTTGATTTATAGTGCTAGTACAGAGGAGAATATTCAGCATTTGCGAAAGGTGCTAATTATTCTTCGTCAAGAACAGTTCTATGCAGCGACAAAGAAATGCGTGTTTATGACGCGGAGTGTTTTATTTATGGGATATGTTGTGTCCGAGGAAGGGATACAGGTGGACCAGAGTAAAGTAGCAGCAATCAGAGATTGGCCACAACCCAAGACTATAATAGAAGTCCGAAGCTTTCATGGGTTGGCTTCATTTTATTGGATATTTATACCGCACTTTAGTTGTGTGATGACACCTGTTACTGATTGTATAAAGGGCAAGCAGTTGTCATGGTCGGAGGAAGCAACATTTGCTTTTTAACGGATCAAGGAACTTTTGACGTCAGCACCAATTCTAGTATTGCCAGATTTTCAGTTGTTGTTTGTGTTACATACTGATGCATCTAAAGTTGGGATTGGAGAAGTGTTGAGTCAGAAGGGACGTCCAATTGCATATTTCAGTGAGAAACTTTCTGGAGCAAAGATGAGATATAATACATATGATGTGGAATTTTATGTTATTGTGCAAGCAGTGAAACATTGGAGACATTACTTGTTCCATAAGGAGTTTGTTTTGTATACAGACCATGAAGCTTTGAAACATTTGCAAGGGCAGGATAAAATTGCAGCTAGGCAAGCATCGTGGATAGCTTACTTGCAGCAATTTACATTCGTCGTAAAGCACAAATCTGGAATCACTAATCGCGTTGCCGATGCGTTGAGTCGGAGGAATAATTTGCTAACAACTATGCGAGTAGAGGTGGTGGGTTTTGACGTACTTCCAGATTTGCTGATTTCAGATTTTTATTTTTCCAGGATTCTAGACAAAGTCAAGTAGGGAAGCATGGATGAATATATGCTAGTTGATGGTTTTCTGTTCAAGGGAGATAAATTGTGTGTTCCAGATTGCAGTTTGCGAATGAAGATTATCAAAGAATTGCATGAGAAAGGACACGTGGGCCGTGATCGTACTATGCAATTGATTGCAAAATCTTATTTTTGGCCGTTAAGGAGAAAGGAGGTTGGAAAATTTCTTCAGAGATGCCATATACGTCAAGTTTCGAAGGGAACCGCCACAAATGCAGGATTATATATGCCATTTCCTATACCTATTAAACCATGGGTGGATGTTAGTATGGACTTTGTGTTGGGATTGCCGAGAATGCAACGTAGCAATGATTCTATCTATGTGATGGTTGACCGGTTTTCAAAAATGGTACATTTAATTGCCTGTAACAAGAATGCAGATGCCGTTAATGTTGGTCAGTTATACTTCAGAGAGATCTATTGACTTCATGGATTGCCTGAATCTATTGTTTCGGATAGAGATACTCGTTTTCTGAGCCATTTTTGGATGAGTCTATGGAAAATGGTTAGGACTAAGTTGAAATTTAGTAGTGCTTATCATCCACAGATGGATGGACAGACTGAAGTTTTGAACAGATCCCTAGGTAATCTATTGTGATGCCTCGTGGATGACAATTTAAAATGTTGGGATTCGAAGTTATGTCAAGCGGAATTTGAACACAACCATGCAGTTAATCGAAGCACTGGGTTCAGTCCATTCCAGGTTGTTTATTCAACAATTCCTAAATGACCGTTCGATTTATCAACAGTGCCACCGTAGAAAGGGGTGATTAAACGAGCTAGTGATTTGTGAATGAGTTGCAAGAATGCCACAAAGTTGTGCAGGAACGATTGCTTAAGGCAAATGAGAAATATAAGCAATCAGCAGATATTAAACGACGAAGCGTTGAATTCAAAGAAGGAGATTTTGTGTATGCAGTGTTGACTAAGGATCGATTTCCTGTTGGTACTTACAACAAACTAGCTGCTAGAAAAATTGGTCCTTTGGAAATCATAAAGAAAATTAACGACAATGCTTACCAGTTGAGATTGCCGGATCATATCCATACTGCAGACGTTTTCAACGTTAAACATTTGATTCTGTATCATGGGAATAAGCTTGTTGAGGAAAAGGAAGGTGCAAATTTGAGGTCGAATTCTTGTCAACCGGGGGAGGATGATGCAGTGCAATCTACTAACTCAATTGTCTTAAGTCGCTCGAAGGCCATAAGTCGCTCGCGACCTAGCAAGTTAACCAATCAACCAATGCAGGTAGATGAAGCCTTAAGTCGCTCGGGACGTGTTGACGAGTTACAATCTAATCCTACCGTGCTACGACCTTGCGAGGTGAGAATTCAAGGAATTAAGAAATCCAGCGAGCTAACGAGTTCGACCTCACGAGCCACGACCTAGCGAGTTAGGTCGCACATTTTCCATAAGTCGCTTCACTATGCCACATCCTTAGGTTGTTCAACTATGCAGCTTTCTATAAGCCATTAAGTCGCGCCTTCTTATGTCGCTCCTGAAGGGTCATCGATGCTGCTATCTTCTTGAACCGTTAGTCTCTTATGTCGTTGAGGCTTATGTCGTTAAGTCGCGTATGTTATTTTTGTAAATATGTGTTGTAACCTGTATCTGTTTAGGTCGCTCGTGTTGTATTTGTTAAGTCGCTTATGTGTTAGGTCGTGCGAGACCTGTGTTGAGTCGTGAAGTGCTAAGTCGTGTATCTATGTTAGGTCGTGTACTGAGCTGTGCCGTGTGATGTAAGTCGTTGTAATGTGTATATGTTTTAGGTCGTAGGTCGTAGGTCGTTTGTATGATAGTCGTGTGATATGTGTGTGTTGTAACCCTATAAATAGGGATTTTGGGTCATTTGTAAAGCTAGTTAATTTTGAATAAAACTTTGTTTGAGTGCTTTGTGCCTCTTAAAATTGGAAGTTGAGTGTTATCTCCTATCTCCATCTTCGGTTATTCGAGTGTGCTCAAATCAACGATTTTGAAGCTGATTCATGGAATCTCGTGCGTAAGATCTATGTTCGAAGAATCGTAGATCTTCTAACACGGTATCGTGCGCGATCAACGTGTTAAAGATAGCTAGAATCCGGTATCTCTTGAGATCAATGGATTTGGGCATTTCGGTATTTTTCAATCCATTGATTCCTATTTTCATCGTTGTATCCATTTCGTGATTATCCGCTGCGTCACTATAGCTTAGCCATCACATCTACGTCATTCTTTGTTTACCTGAACACGAAAATGATTTTTATACCAGAACATTTTCTTTGTACTAAACAAAATCAACATTCCATTAAGGTAACATCCATGGTAAAAAGAGCTGAACTTTTTACTTCTATGCTACCAAAAGATAGTTCTCTAATCGCCTAATACATTCATATTGCCTCTGGTATATACCCTTAGTATGCTCCGAGATGTTTGCTACTTCTTTAAATTCTATAAGCATTTCACATTTTGTAGCACTACCAATCTTCGTGTTCTCATCAACTAGCTCGTTATTTAGTTCCTCTAATTTGACTTTCTACCATGGTAAAACTAGCATTTTACATTATGAATCCGATTTTTACATATTCGATTACTTAATGTCTTTGTTTCATTCTTTCTTTATAGTTTTGTGTCATTTTTGCATAACCGTTAGTCATGTAGCTATTTATTTTTGATTTATTTGGTGATATCAAGAGTTTGTGTCCCATCTTCTAACCATGTATGTTAGATTGTCATAATAGTTAACTCATATTCAAGATTGTTTTCCATACAGGTATGGGTATCAGGTTTCTCGGCAGCAATTCTGAAAAAACAAAGTCTAGCAAGTAAGGGAGTTCACAATTAGGTTCAATAGAAGCACCAAGGCCAGTAATTGCTGAAACTATATTGCTTCTAGTTCTCGAAAAGTTCTTTGTAGTTGTATTGAATCTTCCTTCCATCAACACGCAACTAACCTTCTGTATCTAGTTGATAAGTTTATAGTTTTGCATTAGAGACTATTTAACACTTAATATCTATAAATGTTAGCATTGTAGGAAATTCACTCTACTGTGTTTTATGCATGCAAGCACATAAGTTTAGTCAATTTTATATACTGCAAGTTAGACGAATGTAGCCTTTATGACAAGTTTCTAAAATTTAGCCTAAGATATTGTTCAAGTTTCTGGTAGAAAATTGTTGATTTTTGAATTCTGTTCTTTATCCAATCCTATCCTATAAATTGCATCAGAATCTCAGTATACATTGCTCGTGGTCATTGAACATTTCACATTCCTTCATTACTTTGTAAAATTTATAGTCTGGTAGTATTTTTTGTTGCATTATGTTAGTACTTATTTTTATTTACAATAAGTCACTTACAATGTGTAATTCTTTTATAAACCTTTCACCAAATGTTAATATCACGTTTCTATCTTAAACTATTTGGAACACCAGGTGTAACTGTTTGGATAGTACAATATATCTAACATGGTTGCTCATCTATACTGGCTTATTTTACTTGAAATTACTGAAATTATGGTTAATATTTTTATTTGGATTTACATGTTTAGTTTTGTGCGTTTTTTTCATAGTTAAAAATGCTTTGTTACTGAACAGAAAACTTATAAGTATTTGAGAGAGTGAATTATAAATATTTCTGTAGCTATTTTTTCCTCTTTCAAGTTTACATAATGGATACTTGTAAGTATAAGTACCACTAGATAATATGGAGCCATATTTGATTTGTATTGTTACGAAACTTGGAGGGACATTGTGATAGGGACAATACAAGGACATTTCCGACATATTGCACCTTGGCTAGGAAAAATATATTTACATAGGTGAACTGAATGTTGCATGTTATTTACTTATTATTGGATGAATAAAAAGATAGTAGTTTTGTGAGCTAAGTATCTTCGGTACTCTAGAATATGAATGGAATGTAGGTGGGTAACAAAGTTATACGTAAAACGGAATAGATAAATTGTTAAATTACCCTTATCAGTGCTATTATTTTCTGTTTACTTGAATCTCAATCGCAAGCTGTTTGGGTTTATATTTTGGATCTCAATTCTAAATATATTTCAAACTATTTTATAAGATGGGTCAATCACCAATATTGTTGATGTAAACAAATTGACTTCTGTTACAAGTTAGTATTTTACTTCTTTTGTACGATGCTTTTTAAATCCTTTACAATTGCCTTCATTTTTTCTTTTTATTCCTCGTATGAAGTTACGCTTAAGCCTTTCACATTATCCACAGTAGCTTCAAACCTCGATACATGTTTCTGTACTACTGTTAACTCAACATCCTCTTTCATGCCAGTTATAACAGTCTATAACTCTTCAACCTGCTTCTGTCTTACCGAAAGTTAGGTCTCTAATCGCTTAATACATTCATATTGCCTCTGGTAGATACCCTTAGTATGCTCCCAGATGTTTGCTACTTCTTTAAATTCGATAAGCATTTCACATTTTGTAGCACTACCAATCTTTGTGTTCTCATCAACTAGCTCGTTATTTAGTTCCTCTAATTCGACTTTCTACCATGGTAAAACTAGCATTTTACATTATGAATCCGACTTTCTTACAATTTCTTAACCTTTTAAATATAGGTCTTACTTTGCCATTGTATACATTAATTTTTAGCGAAATGTTATGTTAGCATGTTGTTTAATGCTTCTTTTATGTATTAATGTTGTATTTACATAAAATTGTAGGAACAAATAAATTTTTTGGCTAATGTCGAAGCCTACATCGAGAGAGTGGATTAGAATTCGCCATAGGAATACCAATTAATATATACAAGGAGTTCAATATTTTATGGAATTCGCGAAGAGTCATTCACCACTGGACTTTGAACTATGCAGCTGTCCTTGTATGAAGTGTAGGAATTCAAAAAAGCTGGCTTTTAAATTAGTAGAAAAACACTTGACCATTCATGGTACGGGTCCAACATACGACGAATGGTTTTTCCATGGCGAGAGATGCGACAATGATGTGGTGGCCAATACTACGCGTCATAATACCTATGAGGCTTACAACTTGACGCAACGGATAATACGAAATGGATGAATCGGTGAAAATAAGAATCGGTGGATTGAAAAATACCGAAATACCCAAATCCATTGATCTCAAGAGATACCGGATTCTAGCTATCTTTAATACGTTGATCGCGCACAATACCGTGTTAGAAGATCTACGATTCTTCGAACGTTGATCTTGCACACGATATTCCGTGAATCGGCTTCAAATCCGTTGATTCGATCGCACTCGAATATCCGAAGATGGAGAAAGGAGCTCACACTCAACTTCCAATTTAAAAGTGGCACAAAGCACACAAACAAAGTTTTATTCAAAATCAACCCCTTTACAAATGACCCATCACCCCCTATTTATAGTGATTTTACAACACACACAACTCAACATACACGGCCGACCTAACGAGGTACTCGCGACCTACGAGTTACGACCTAAGACAAACAAAATCGACCTAACATTAGGCGACTTAACATATACAGGTTACAACACCTCACGTGACATAAGGAAATTACACAATACAACATACATGCGACTTAAAACATTACAACACAACAACATATGCAACTCAACCAAGAAAAATAGCGGCTTGAGCTTCAGGTGCGGCTTAAAGTGAGACGACATACATAATGAGCGACTTAAGGTCAGCGACCTAAGAAATTGGCTTCTGGAAACCTTCAAGTGACTTAAAACCGGCGCCTGCGACATAAGCTTTTTCTGTTACCTCGGTGTGCCATGTGTTAGGTCATGGCTTACTGGGTTGTACTTTGTTAGGTCGCTCGCGACATATGTTAGGTCGCTGGAGATAATAAGAATGCAGAACCTTGTTAGGTCGCTCGTGACATATGTTAGGTCGTTCGTGACTTAAGGTGTACAACTTAGCAAAGCGCGCTGCATCATCCTCCCCCGGTTGACAACAATTCGACCACGAATTCGCACCTTCCTCTTCCTCGACAAACTTTTCCTCATAATACGGAATCAAGTGCTTGACATTGAAAACATCAGAAGTATGAACATTATCCGTATGCATTCTCATTGATCTTCTTCACGATCTCTAAAGGACTAATCTTTCTAGCAGCTAATTTTTTGTACGTACCAACAGGAAATCGATCCTTAGTCAAGACTGCATACACAAAATCTCCTTCTTTGAATTCAACACTTCGTCATTTAATATCTGTGGATTGCTTGTATCTCTCATTCGCTTTAAGCAATCGTTCCTGCACAACCTTGTGGCATTCTTGCAACTCATTCACCAAATCACTAGCTCGTTTAACAACCCCTTTCTGAAATGGAACTATTGATAAATCCAATGGTCCCTTTGGAATTGTTGAATAAACAACCTGAAATAGAATGAAACCAGTGCTACGATTAATTGCATGGTTGTGTGCAAACTCAGCTTGACATAACTTCGAATCCCAACTTTTCAAAAGGCATCGCAATAGATTACCTAGGGATCTGTTCACAACTTCAGTCTGTCCATCATCTGCGGATGATAAGCACTACTAAATTTCAATTTAGTCCCAACCATTTTCCATAGACTTATCCAAAAATGGCTCAGAAAACGTGTATCTCTATCCGAAACAATAGATTCAGGCAATCATGAAGTCGATAGATCTCTCTGAAGTATAACTGAGCGACATTAACGGCATCTGCAGTCCTGTTACAGGCAATAAAGTGTACCATTTTTGAAAACCGGTCAACCACCACATAGATAGAATCATTGCCACGTTGCGTTCTTGGCAATCCCAACACAAAGTCCATACTAACATCCACCCATGGTTTAGGAGGTATAGGCAACGACATATATAATCCTGCATTTGTGGCGGTTCCCTTCGAAACTTGACGGATATGGCATCTCTGAACAAATCTTCCAACTTCCTTTCTCATCGACGGCCAAAAATAAGTTTTTGCAATCAAATGCATAGTACGATCACGGCCCACGTGTCCTTCCTCATGCAATTCTTTGATAATCTTCATTCGCAAACTACAACCTGGAACACACAATTTATCTCCCTTGAACAGAAAACCATCAACTAGCATATATTCATCCATGCTTCCCTGTTTGACTTTGTCTAGATACCTGGAAAAATAAGAATATGAAATCAACAAATCTGGAAGTACGTCAAAACCCACCACCTCTACTCGCATAGTTGTTAGCAAATTATTCCTCCGACTGAATGCATCGGCAACGCGATTAGTACTTCCAGATTTATGCTTTACGACGAATGTAAATTGCTGCATGTAAGCTATCCACGATGCATGCCTAGCTGTAATTTTATCCTGCCCTTGCAAATGTTTCAAAGCTTCATGGTCTGTTTACAAAACAAACTCCTTATGGAACAAGTAATGTCTCCAATGTTTCACTGCTTGCAAAATAGCATAAAATTCCACATCATATGTATTATATCTCATCTTTGCCCCAGATAGTTTCTCACTGAAATATGAAATTGGACGTCCCTTCTGACTCAACACTCCTCCAATCCCAACTTTAGATGCATCAGTATGTAACTAAAACAACAACTGAAAATCTGGCAATACTAGAATTGGTGCTGACGTCAAAAGTTCCTTGATCCGCTCAAAAGCAAATGCTGCTTCCTCCGACCATGAAAACTACTTGCCCTTCATACAATCAGTAACAGGTGCCATCACACTACTAAAGTGTGGTATAAATCTCCGATAAAATGAAGCCAACCCATGAAATCTTCGGACTTCTGTTATAGTCTTGGGCTGTGGCCAATCTCTGATTGCTGCTACTTTACTTTGATCCACCTTTATATCTTCCTCAGATAAAACATGTCCTAGAAATAAAACACTTCGAGTCATGAACACACACTTCTTTGTTGCTGCATAGAACGGTTCTTGATGAAGAATAATTAGCACCTTTCGTAAATGCTGAATATGCTCCTCTGTATTAGCACTATAAATCAAAATATCATCAAAGTAAACTACCACAAACTTCCCAATGTACGGCCTGAAAATTTGGTTCATCGGCCTCATAAATATACTTGGTGCATTTGATAGACCAAACGGCATAACCAGCCATTCATATAATCCTTCTCTAGTCTTGAATGTCGTCTTCCACTCATCACCTGGTCTTATGCAAATTTGATGATAACCACTCTTAAGATCAATCTTTGAAAAGATTACAGACCCACTGATTTGATCCAACAGATCATCAAGCGTTGGCATTGGAAGTCTGTATCTGACAGTTATTTTGTTTAGTGCCCTGCTATCTGTACACATCCTCCACGATCCATCCTTCTTCGGCACTAACAAAGCTGGTACAGCACAAGGACTTAAGCTTTCTTGTATGCGCCCCTGTTCTAGTAATTCTTCCACCCGCATTCTCAGTTTCTCGTGCTCCTTTGGACTCATTCTATTGTGTGGTCTATGTGGTAACACAGCTACCGAAACAAGATCTATCTGGTGTTGTATGTCTCTCAACGGTGGTAGTTCTTTAGGCAACTCTTCAGGGAATACATCTTCAAACTCCTTCAACACTAGTTTCACTTCTTTAGGAATTTTAACTGCTTCACGGCTTTCACGTCCAATTAACAAAAATACTTCAGGCTCATCCTCCACTTCCCTGACTAATTCCTTCAAAGATAACAAAGTCTTTAGTTCTTCAATCTCCTCCAACTTACTTTCACTTTGTTGTCGCTTTTTAGGAACTAAAGTGATTTTTGTGCCTTCGAACATGAAACTATAGCAGTTTGTCCTCCCATCGTGTTGCACGGCTCTATCGTATTGCCATGGTCTCCCCAACAACAAATGAAATACATCCATATCTACCACATAACACCAAATCTCATCCTTATACTTCATTCTGATGGAAAAAGTTACACATGCTCTACGACCAACCTTCACCTCCCCACCTTTCCTTAGCCAAGCTAATTTGTAAGGCTTAGGATGCTTCTCTGTCTTCAACGCCAACTTCTTTACAACTTCTGTAGATATAATGTTATCACAACTTCCCGCGTCGATAATAAATTTGCAAACCATTCCTAAAATAGTGCACGTTGATTGAAAAATATTACTCCTTAACCAACTTGAATCATCCTTTTGCTTTGGTGTCAAACACGACCTCCTCATCATTAAATTACAACCCTCATCTCCTGATAATAATTCTTCTTCCTCCTCAGCTTGTGGTGAATTGGAACATTCTGCTTCTGCATCCTCATCCTCAACCTCAGCAACCATCGTTCGTTTCTTAGGCTTCGGACATTCATTGCTCTTATGACCAAATTCTTGACAATTAAAGCATTTGATACCACTATTTATCTTAGTCTTAGCAACTTCATTGACAACTGGTTTTCCGACAGCCTTGGAAACATTCGTATTGCTACTAGCCCCTTTTACTTGATTGTTGGAATTTGTAAACACACCACCTCCTCTTCTGCCTTGCTTCTCCCAAGCTAGTGCCTTCTGGTGTGCTTCAGCAACGGATCTTGGATCAAACATATTCACCATACCCTGAATTTGTATTCTCAACCCTTCAACAAATCTAGCTGTCAATTGTTCCTCCGTCTCCATGATATCATTCCTTGCAATCAATTGATAAAATTCATCTGCATAATCATTCACCGTCTTCGTTCCTTGTCTCAAATTCTGTAAGTGCTGATGCATAAGAGACTGATAATTATAAGGCAAGAAGGTAGCCTTAATCAACTTCTTCATCTTCTCCTATGAGACAATCTTTGACTTCCCCATTCTCTCCCTTGTAAGTTTAGTTTGCTGCCACCATGTCATAGCTCTTTCTCTCAACCGTGTAGCAACCAACTTAACTCTACGGTGTTTAGATACTTCCTTGAAGTCAAAAATTTCTTCAACATTAGATAACCAATCCAAAAATTCTTCTGCTATCATACCGCCATTGAATTCTGGAATTTCTGTTTTCGTCCCCGACTCCCATCGACGATCATCTTCTACATCCCGATATGAATTTCTCACTTGGTCTCGATCTCGATAATGAACACTACATCTATCACCATCCTCATCATAATCAAATGTACTTCGATATCGATCTCGACCATCAACATCTCTATGATCACTCGTATCTCTTCTACTATGTCTTTCAGCATCACGATATGGGTCATCTCCAAACTCTCGTGGAGATCTTCTCTCTTCGTTTCTATACTCATGATATTCTCGTCTCGTTGAAACTGATGATTCTCTTCTATCTCGGTAAGATTGTGGCGACACCCTCCTCACTACCATAACTAATGGCGAAACCCCGTTTCCTCCATGGTTCGAGACTGAGGACCTTCTTCTTTGACTTTGATTCATGTCAATCATCAATTTCTCCAACTTCCCAATACCTTCATCGAACTTTTCATTGATGCGTTGTTCCATTTGCTCGGCTTCTTCTCTTCTATACAACGCTTCAACATTCTGATGACGATTAGCTCTTCTTGGAGGCATTGTCGAATCAAACAATCTTCAACTACTTCTACTCCGCCTTGATCAAACTTCTATACTCGGCTCAAACTCCAACACTTCTCTTTGCTCCAACAGGCTCGGCTTAGCTATGATTGGCTAAGTCTCGCCCTGATACCAAACTGACGCAGCAGATAATACGAAATTGATGAATCGGTGAAAATAAGAATCGATGGATTGAAAAATACCGGAATGCCCAAATCCGTTGATCTCAAGAGATACCGGATTCTAGCTATCTTTGGCACGTTGATCGCGCACGATACCGTGTTAGAAGATCTACGATTCTTCGAATGTTGATCTCACGCATGAGATTCCGTGAATCGGCTTCAAATCCATTGATTCGAGCGCACTCGAATATTCGAAGATGGAGAAAGGAGCTCACACTCAATTTCCAATTTAAAAGTGGCACAAAGCATACAAACAAAGTTTTATTCAAAATCAACCCCTTTACAAATGACCCATCACCCCCGATTTATAGTGATTTTACAACACACACAACTCAACATACACGGCCGACCTAACCAGGTACCTGCGACCTACGAGTTACGACCTAAGACAAACAACACCGACCTAACATTAGGCGACTTAACATATACAAGTTGCAACACCTCACGTGACAAAAGGTAATTACACAATACAACATACATGCGACTTAAAACATTACAACACAACAACATACGCGACTCAACCAAGAAAAATAGCGGCTTGAGCTTCAGGAGCGGCTTAAAGTGAGACGGCATACATGATGAGCGACTTAAGGTCAGCGACCCAAGAAATTGGCTTCTGGAAACCTTCATGCGACTTAAAACCGGCGGCAGTGACATAAGCTTCTTCTGTTACCTCGGTGTGCCATGTGTTAGGTCGCGGCTTACTGGGTTATACTTTGTTAGGTTGCTCGCGACATATGTTAGGTCGCTGGAGATAATAAGAATGCGGAACCTTGTTAGGTCGCTCGCGACATATGTTAGGTCGTTCGCGACTTAAGGTGTACAACTTAATACAGTGTGCTACATCACAACTCTAATCAATTTCAAGAACAGAACCATGTAGGAGACGCGCTTGAAGACCTTGTTGATGATGCATATAGATTATATGGTAGCGTTGAAGGCGTCGGTGATGGTAACCATTGGAAAATGTATCAGGAATACAAAAGAAAAGCAAATGAAAAATTATACCCTTCTTGTGAAGATGGTCTTACAACATTAAGTGTCATTATAGAGCTTCACAATTTAAAAAAAGATTTTAATTGGTCAGGAAATAGAATGACCGAGTTGTTGACACGATTGAAGTGGTGGCTTCCAAAGGAAAATACAATACCAGAAAAGTACTCGACAATGAAACAAATGTTAAAGGATTTGGGAATGAAAGTAGAGTGTATGCATGCTTGCGAAAATGATTGTATATTGTTTTGGAAGGAATACAATGATGCGTCAAAATGTCCACGTTGTCATACGTCCAGATTTAAAGTTAAAAATCAAGGGGAAGTAGTAAAAATGACAAAACAACCTCGAAAAGTTTTGAAATATTTTCCAACAACTCCAAGATTAACAAGGTTGTATACTATACCATGGATAGCTCGAAAGATGTTATAGCATAGTGAAGCAAAACCTTGCTGGAATTCCATGCATCATCCTATTGCCTCATCCGAATGGAGATCGTTGAAGAACAAGTGGCCAAAGTTTGGTAAAAATGGGCGAAATGTTTGGCTTGGTATTGCTACTGACGGGTTTAACCCTAGTGCAACACAATCAAGTAATTATAGTTGCTGGCCTGTGTATACGGTTCCTTATAACTTACACCCTTCATTATGTATGAAGTCGAAGTTTCAAATGTTATTCTTGTTAATTCCTGGACCAAGAGCACCTAGTAAAGATATTGATGTGTATTTGGAACCCCTTGTCGATGAATTGAAGCAGCTATGGACAGAGGGAGTGCCTGCATTTGACATGGATAAGAAAGAGCATTTCACTTTGAGAGCAATGCTATTATGGGGAATTCATGATCTACCTGCATTTGGAAATTTATCTGGTTGTGTAACACATGGTTACAAAGCATGTCCTGTTTGTGCTGTGGAGACTGGATCAGAACGCATTGGAAATAAGATTGTTTATACGAGGTATAGAAGATTTTTAAAGAATGGTCATCCATATAGGGCATTGAAACATGGATTGTGTAAGAATACAGAGGATAAGGAACCTCCAACACGATTGATGGGATCAACTCTTTTAGAAAAACTTGCTCACATCAAATATGTACCCGGCAAAATAACAAAAAAGAAAAAAAACATAGTAGATGATATCGACCTTGACGATGAACATTTTGTAAACGAAAATGGCGATGATGAAAGACCAGCATGGTATAAGAAGTCAATTCTTTTTGTCTTAGAGTATTGGAGTAGTCATAGAGTGCGACATACTATTGACGTGATGCACACCGAGAAGAATGTATCGGAGCATTTCATTAACTTGCTGCTTGATAGATACAAACAATCTTCCAAATTTGCATTTGATAAAACATACAGAATGCAAAGTTGTCAAGTTCTAAAAGATGCAAAACTTCCATCATGTTTTGGGACTAAGTTAAGTAACTTAGTAAATATTCAACCACCCAGTTTGAATATTAGAAAGTCTTATGACTATCATGTTATTATCCAATATTTTTTGCCTATCATGATTCAACATGCTTATCCAAAGTGCCGTGACTTAAGATGTGCGATATTACAAGTATGCTTGTACTTCAGTATTATTTGTTTGAAGGTTTTAATTCGAGAGCATGTCCAAGCTCCCAAAGATATGATTGCCGAGGCATTATGCGTGTTGGTGCATTATTTTCCCTCTCAATTTTTTGACATAAGCATACATCTAATGGTGCATTTAGCTGATCAGGCACTACTATTTGGACCAGTTAGTCATACATGGATGTATCCGTTTGAAAAGAGCAGCATTTTTTAAATATAATTATCACATGATTCTTTTTCAATAGTAACGTAAATGATGTATTTTTATATTAGAGCTATGAAGGAATGCAAAGACATACCAAGCCATAAACGCTACATGGAGGGATCAATTTCCGAAGCATATCTTGTTTTGGAATCCGTTAAATATGCCATGGAATATATGCCAAATCCACGTACTGGTAATCATAGCTCTAAACAAGCACTATTTTTATATGAGAACGAAGATGATATTTATGAACGTTCCATCATTGAGGGTAAAACTATCAAGATATCCGGCATACAACGTACTCAAATTCGAAGGTGGATATTTCTTAGGATGGAAATTCCAAACCGAGATGATTATTATAAGTTTGCATTTTTTTTCTACACGCTATAAGATGCAACTTTAATATTTACTTATGCCATCATATATTATTTTGTAGCGAATATCGATCGTCGTTAGAAGATGCTCAACGAAGTAGAAAGAAGCTCCATGCAAGGGCGGAAGTAGTGGTGCAAACTGAATTCATTGAGTGGTTGTACAAGAAGGTTTGTTAAATTCCATAAAGATCATAATTCGATAATCAAATTAACATTATTTAACTTAATTAAATTATTTTAATAGTTAATGGAAGAAAAATGCATGGATTCATTGTTATGGTATTACGTTAGTGGACCAGCGTGGGAAGCCAAAACTCATCTTAAGTATAGAGCAAATGGTTATGTATTTTCTCCGCAGCGCTATGATGACACCCTTTCAACGCAAGATAGCAGTGTTTGTATGGATGCAATAACAACATTTGTTGCAAGTGCGAAAAATTTGAATCCTACAGATGATGACACCACTTGGTATGGTATTATCAAGGAAATCATTGAAGTTGATTATTACGAATTTTCACATGTAGTATTCTATTGTGAGTTGGTCAATATTGCTGATAAAATGCATGGTTGTAAGATTTTTCCGGACTCTAATTTGTTGATGGTGAATCTAAAAAAACTTAAAAGCAGCGACGAAGAGTATGATGAGCCTGCAATTCTTGCATCAGAAGCAAGTCAAGTTTTTTACATACCAGACATACAAAATCCCGATTGGTCCATTGTATGACGTTCACCTAAACGCTTGACTGATAGCGTGGATGATTACGAGATGCCAACAAACTTCCAGTCAGTTTTAAAGGAGCAATCTAACTTAACAACGTTGTTGAAATGTATTGAATCCAAATAGATGAGCTTGATTGAAGTAGTAGTTGCTTGTTTTGTAACTTTATTAGTATTCTCAGTCATTACTTGACATTTATCATGTTGCCATAGATCAGAAATTTCAACAAACTTAAAATATAAAGGCATTTCTTTCTTCCATGTATACTCCTTTGTTATCATTCATTAAATCTTCACATGGCATATAAAACCATCCTTCTAAATGCAGCAGAGATAGTATATTTCAATGCAAATGCAGGTGACATGCAAGTATATGTGAGGTTTTAAAATGCGTGAAGCTTTCCATTCATATGATTTGAGATATATCTTGCATTATATTTTGGTAGTCTGTCGGCTAGTTGCAGTAGACATACATAAAGCAGAGAAGAAGAAGTTCTTCCTCCCCTACCAAATAAAAAGTACTGGATAATTGTTGAGATGGATGGTGCTAAAGGCGACGATGCAACAAAGTGGATTTCTCGTTGTGGCACTCTAATTCGAAGGCGTATTCCCATTAGCTATGATGATTGGCGGAAAGTTAATGGGTTTTTCAGGGATAATTTATGGAAAGCACTCATGGTATTTGAATTTACAATTTTTACAAGAATGATTTTTTTTGTGCATGTTTGAAGTACAAAATCATAATTAGAGCATTTATTTTATCTTTGTGTAGAAGGAGTTTGATTTGAATATAAACCCCGATTTAGCTCAACCTATTTTAGAGAAGGCGTTTTGACCCAGCGAAAATAACAGAAAATGGAAATAACGTTGAAAAGTAGCAATCGATGGATTAAAGATACTGAAATGCCCAAATTTGTTGATCACAAAGATACCGACTTCTAGCTATCTTTGACACGTTGATCATGCACGATACCATGAAAGAAGATCTACAATTCTTCAAACGTTGATCAAGCGCACTTGATACCGTGAATTGGCTCCAACAATCGTTGATTCGAGCGCACTCGAATAACCGAAAGTGAAGATAGGAGATCACACTCAACTACCAATTTCAAGAGGCACAAAGCACTCAAAACAAAGTTTTATTCAAAAATCAACAACCATTTACAAATGACTCACCTTGCTTATTTATAGGCGTTACAACTCAACACAAAAATCCTCAACACATATGACACGACTTACGACTTAACATAGGTCGAAAACGACCTAAGAAATAATAGTGCAAAACAGCTTAACACAACATACACGCGACCTAAAAACATACGAGTTATGACCTATATGTACAACACAACAGCATACAACATAGTAGGCCGCGACCTACGACTTATATACAGGCGACTTACCCAGTTACAACATGACGCGACATACTGACAAGCGACCTAAAGATCTTCATGCGACCTTCTTCTGGAGTGACCTATCAACATAACAGCAATCAACTTGAGCGACTTAGGAAGGTCGTTCGGGACCTAACGACTTAAGGAGGCTCACGACATAGGGTAATGCGGTATGTGTGAATGCGGCCTAGCTCGCTTGGGTCATGACTCGACACAGTAAGCTCGTTGTTCATCACTAGGTCGTTGGAGCGACCTATCATAGGTCGTTGGGTCCTTCCCATTGCGTAATCGCACCATCCTCCAGTACTTCTTCTTTCTTTCCTTTGAACTCGTCATTCTTTAGCCCATTAGGTCGCACGCGACTTAAGGAATGCTTTGCTAACTCGCTAGATCGCTGCAGACAACTTGCAGGCACGCGACCTATCGTAAAAACTCGACCTAAAGAATTGGTGTGACTTGATTCAGGCTGGGCTGCATCATCCTCCCCTGTTTGGGAAATATTCATCCTCGAATTTAAAAGTTCTTCCCCATTGGATTGTTCATCTCCATAATAAGGTATAAGACGTTTAACATTAAATACGTCCGAAGTGTACACATCCTCTGGCAGCTTCAACTTATAAGCATTTTCATTGATCCATTTGACAATCTTTACAGGACCAACCTTTCGAGCTTTAAGTTTATCGTATGCTCCCACTGGAAAACTATCCTTCGTTAGTACATCATATACTAAATCTCCTTCATAAATTCAGCACTTCTTCGCTTCAAATCTGCAGATCGTTTATACTTCTCATTCGTCTTCTCCCATCATTCCTGAACGATTCTATGGCATTCTGTCAACCCATCAACAAAATCAGCAGCTCGCTTAACTGTCCCCTTTGGTTGTGGCACTATCATCAAATCCAATGGTCCCTTTGGCAAGCTTGAGTATACAATCTGAAACGGATTGAAACCTGTACTACGATTAATAGCATGATTATGTGCAAATTCCGCTTGACATAACTTCAAGTCCCAACTCTTCAAATTATCATCCACGAGGCATCGCAACAGATTACCTAGCGATCTGTTTACAACTTCAGTTTGTCCATCCATCTGCGAATGATAAGCACTGCTAAATTTCAACTTAGTTCCAACCATTATCCACAAACTTAGCTAAAAATGACTCAGAAATCTGGTAACCCTGTCTGAAACTATAGATTCTGGTAAACCATGCAAATGATAGATCTTTCTAAAGAACAACTGTGCCACATGAACTGCATCTGCCGTCTTCTTACAAGCAATAAAATGTACCATCTTCGAGAAAGGATCCACCACAACATATATAGAGTCATTTCCCCGTTGAGTTCTCGGTAAGCCCAACACGAAATCCATGCTTACATTTACCCACGGTTTTGTAGGAACAGGTAAGGGCATATACAACCCCGCATTTGCAGCTGTCCCCTTTGAAACTTGACAAACATGACATCTACGCACAAATTTTTCAACTTCCCGTTTCATCGATGGCCAATAGTAAGACTGAGAAAACAACTGTAATGTGCGATCCCGTCCAACATGTCCTTCTTCATGCAACTCCTTTACAATTTTCATTCTCAAGCTGCAATGTGGTATGCATAATCGATTTCCCTTGAATAAGAATCCATCTACCAACATAAACTCATCAGTACTCCCATCCTTGGCTTTCTCAACAATCTTTGTAAAGTAAGGATCTTCTTCAAACAACTCTGGCAATAGTTCAAATCCTGTCACTTCAACCTTCATTGTTGTCAACAAATGATTCCTCCTGCTCAAAGCATCAGCTACACGATTCGTCACCCCTGATTTGTGTTTTACAACAAAAGTAAACTGCTATAGATACGCGATCCATGAAGCATGCCTAGCTGAAATTTTGTCTTGCCCTTGCAAATGCTTCAAAGCTTCATGATCAGTGTATAACACACACTCCTTGTGAAACAAGTAATGTCTCCAGTGTTTCACAGCTTGAACAATAGCATAAAATTCTATGTCATAAGTGTTATATCTCATCTTCGCTCCCGAAAGCTTCTCACTGAAATATGAAACTGGTCTTCCCTTCTGACTCAATACTCCACCAATTCCAACTTTTGAAGCATCAGTATGTAACTCAAACAACAACTGAAAATTCGACAATACAAGAATTGGTGCTGTCGTCAAAAGTATCTTGATCTTCTCAAAAGCTAATTTTGCTTCCTCCGTCCACACAAACTTCTTTCCTTTCATGCAATCAGTTACAGGTGCCATTACACTGCTAAAATGTGGAATGAATCTTCGATAAAAAGATACCAACCCATGAAAACTCCTCACTTCAGTAATTGTCTTGGGTTGTGGCCAACTCCTGACAGCTTCGACATTACTCTCATCCACTTGAATACCCTCCTTCGACAGAACATATCCCAGAAACAAAACACTGTCCGCCAAAAACATGCACTTCTTTGCTGCTACATGGAATTGCTTCTGTCGTAGAATCAACATTACTTATCTCAACTGTTGAATATGGTCTTCCATACTCCAACTATAGATCAAAATATCATCGAAGTAAACTACTACGAACTTCCCAATAAATGGTCTGAAAATCTATTTCATCACTCCCATAAAAGTACTCGGAGCATTTGACAAACCAAACGGCATAACCAGCCATTCGTATAGACCTTCTCTAGTTTTAAAAGTAGTCTTCCACTCATCACTGGGTCTAATACGAATCTGATGGCACCCACTCTTCAAGTCAATCTTTGAGAACACAATAGCCCCACTCAACTGATCAATCAAATCATCGAACCTCGACATAGGAAACCCGTATCTCACAGTTATCTTATTTAGAGCCCGACTGTCCGTACACATCCTCCACGTCCCATCCTTCTTCGGTACCATTAAGGCTGTCACGGCACATAGACTCAAGCTCTCCTGAACACGCCCTTGTTCTAACAACTCCTCCACCTGCCTTCTCAGTTCCTCATGCTCCTTGGGACTCATCCTATAATGTGGCATGTGTGGTAATACTGCCCCTGGCACAAGATCAATCTGATGTTGAATATCTCTCAACGGTGGTAACTCCGTTGGCAACTCTTCAGGAACATCACTGAATTCTTCCAATACTGCCTTCACTTCCTCTACAACTTTATTAGATTCAATAGCTTCATGTCCAATCAACAAAAACACCTCTGGACTCTCCTCTACTTCCTCAACAAACTCTTTCAAAGTCAACAAAGTCTTCAACTCCTGAATCTCTTCTGACTTGCTTTCTCCTTGCTGTCTCTTCTTCGGAACTAAAATAATCTTCGTACCTTCAAACATAAAGCTGTAGATATTGGTTCGACCATCATGCTGCACTACTCGGTCATACTGCCACGGTCTTCCCAAAAGCAAATGACAAACATCCATCTCCACCACATCACACCAGATCTCATCTTTATACTTCTTCCCAATAGAAAATGGAACATGAACTCGCCTGTCCACCTTCACCTCTCCTCCTTTTCTTAACCATGCTAGCTTGTAAGGATTTGGATGTTTCTCCGTTTTCAACTTCAACTTTCTCACAGCTTCGGTAGAAATGATATTGTCACAACTTCCTGCATCAATCACAAACTTACAAACTTTCCCCAGTGTAGTGCATGTCGACTGAAAATTATTACTCCTCAACCAACTAGCCTCATCCTCTTGCTTCGGTGTAAAACAAGACCTCCTCATCATTAGGTTACATCCTTCATCTCCCGATGCGATATCATGTTCATCCTCCTCAACTGGACTAGAATAACCTTCACCAACATCCTCACCTTCCACTTCAGTAATCATAGTTCGCTTCTTTGTCTTTGGACATTCATTACTCTTATGGCCCACTTCCTGGCAACTATAACATTTGGAACCGTTGTTGACCTTTGCCTTCGCAACCCCATTCACAACTGGTTTACTGACAGCTTTAGAAACATTGGAACTCCCACTAGCACCCTTGCTCTGATTATTGGAACTTGGAAACACACTACCTCCTCGTCTTCCCTGCTTCTCCCAAGCCAACGCTTTCTGGTGCGCTTCAGCCACAGATCTAGGATCAAACATATTCACCATATCTTGAATCTGCATCTTCAACCCCCAACAAACCTAGCAGTCAATTGTTCCTCTTTCTCCATGGTATCATTTCGAGCAATCAATTGATAAAATTCATCAGCATATTCATTAACAGTCTTCGTCCCTTGCCTCAGATTCTGCAACCTCTGATACATAAGTGACTGATAATTATATGGTAAGAAAGTAGCTTTCATTAACTTCTTCATCTTCTCCCATGATTCAATCTTTGACTTTCCCATTCTCTCCCTTGTAAGTTTAGTTTGTTGTCACCACGCCATAGCTCTAGCTCTCATACAAGTAGCAACTAACTTCACTCTTCGGTGCTTAGGAACTTCCTTAAAGTCAAAAATCTCTACAACATTAGACAACCAATTCAAAAATTATTCTGCAACCATTCCACCTTTAAATTCTGGAATTTCCATCTTCATTCCTGATTCCCATCGACGATCATCATCTATATCTCTATAAACATTCCGCACTTGGTCTCGACCTCGATAATGAACACTACATCTATCACCATCTTCGTCATAATTAAATGCACTTCGATATCGATCTCGACCATCTACTTATCTACGGTCACGTATATCTCTTCGACTATGTCTTTCGTCATCATGATATGGCTCATCTCTAAACTCATGATGTTCTCTTCTCAATGAAAATGAAGATTCTCTTCTTCCTCGGAAAGATTGCGGTGACACCCTCCTTGCTTCCGTAACCGATGGCGAAACTCGGTTTCCTCCATGGTCCAAGTCTGGCGACCTTCTCCTTTGACCTACATTCATGTCAATCATCAGCTTCTCTAACTTCCCAATGCCTTCATCAAATTTCTCATTGATACGTTGTTCTAATTGCTCGGCTTCTTCTCTTCTACACAACGCTTCAACATTCTGATGTCGGTTAGCTCTCCTTGGCGGCAAGATCACACAATCACAAATACTTCAACAAATGCAAATGCAAACTTCAAAACTTCAACTCAACTCAAGCTCGGTTTCGACCTTCACTTAGCTCGCATGTCTCCTTAGCTCGGCTCGGCTTCAATTAGGTTGGTTTACTTCAACTAGCTCGGCCTTCTACACTTCAACACAAAATAATGCACAACTTCAACTTCACTTCGGCGCGCAAAATCCCAACGAGCAAAATTCAAACACTTTCCGAACTTTGATCCAAAATAATATGGATCGAAAACTCCCAACTTGTTGCAACTTCATGATGAAAATGATGAACACCAAACTTCAAACTTCTAGGCTCCAAGACTCGGCTTAGCTATGATTGGCTAAGTCTCGCTCCGATACCAAATGACGCAGCGGAAATAACAGAAAATGGAAACAACGTTGAAAAGTAGAAATCGATGGATTAATGATACTGAAATGCCCAAATTCGTTGATCACAAAGATACTGAATTCTAGCTATCTTCGACACGTTGATCGCGCACGATACCGTGAAAGAAGATCTACAATTCTTCAAATGTTGATCAAGAACACTTGATGCTGCGAATTGGCTTCAACAATCGTTGATTCGAGCGCACTCAAATAACCGAAAGTGGAGATAGGAGATCACACTCAACTACCAATTTCAAGAGACATAAAGCACTCAAAACAAAGTTTTATTCAAAAATCAACAGCCATTTACAAATGACTCACCTTGCCTATTTATAGGCGTTACAACTCAACACAAACAGCCTCAACACATATGACGCGACTTACGACCTAACATAGGTCGAAAATGACCTAAGAAACAATAGTGCAAAACAGCTTAACACAACATATACGCGACCTAAAAACATACGAGTTACGACCTATATGTACAACACAACAGCATACAACGCAGTAGGCCGCGACCTACGACTTATATACAAGCGACTTGCCCAGTTACAACATGACGCGACTTACTAACAAGCGACCTAAAGATCTTCATGCGACCTTCTTCTGGAGCGACCTATCAACATATCGGCAATCAACTTGAGCGACTTAGGAAGGTCGTTCGCGGCCTAACGACTTAAAGAGGCTCACGACCTAGGGTAATGCGGTATGTGTGAATGCGGCCTAGCTCGCTTGGGTCGTGACTCGGCACAGTTAGCTCGTTGTTCATCACTAGGTCGTTGGAGCGACCTATCATAGGTCGTTTGGTCCTTCCCATTGCGTAACTTGCACCATCCTCCAGTACTGCTTCTTTCTTTCCTCTGAACTCGCCATTCTTTACCCCATTAGGTCGCACGCGACTTAAGGAATGCTTGGTTAACTTGCTAGGTCGCTGAAGACAACTTGCAGGCACGCGACCTATGGTAAAAACTCGACCTAAAGAATTGGTGTGACTTGATTCAGGCTGGGCTGCATCACATTTTCACAGTACTTCAGAACAGCAAAAGCGAAATTGAGAATGCTATGTCTTAAAACAAAAGAAGGAGAGTTATTGCCTAGGCGTCTTGCGATTGATAACCGGCCCAAAGACATTGATAAAGTTCAGTGGGAGGAGTTCATCGACATTGAGTATGTTGATAAGAACAAAAAACAATGCAAGATGAATGCTGATAATAAAAGAAAGAACGCCATAAATCATACATTGGGAAGAAAATCTTATTGTAGACTATATGAAGAATTAGTACGTAGTAAGTCTTTCACAACTAATCGCGATAATATTGTATAATTGTTTAATATATTTACATTTATTTATGTAGGAAACTGATAATCCCGAATGTAAAATTGCACGAGCAAAGGCACGAAAATTGGCGCACACAAGTAAAAAAACCGGAGAGGTGATTCCTTGCGCCGCTGAAAAATAGGTAAGTCTTTTACAATTTTGCATTTACAATTTCCTTTTACAAATCTGCAATTACAATTCATATTTTCTTTTTTTTACACACTTCAACTACATTCACAGCCTTATTGTGCTACACACTTCAAAATCGAGCCTTATTGTGCATACACACTTCAAAATCAATGTGGTGATATTTTGTTCGTGTTCCTTAACCACTCAAATTAATGATTTTTTTGGAACTTCTATTATTTAATTCCAATAATACCCAACTAGACATATTCTAGTTCATAATTTATTTACACTAAAATGATCTCAAAACTATATTAACAATACTTTTACTGCTACACATTTTACTTTGTCTCATGCCTTCTGTTATAATCCAAAAACAGTCTTATGCTAAATGACAAAGAAAAATAGAAACATAATTATGAACAATCTATTTGTATTGTCAATTCTTGTATGCCCAACTCATGGTACAAATCATGCACGTAGTGAAGAATCGGGTGAACATCTACCCCTTATTTGACCTGTTACAAAATTGGAATACTATCAGAGCTTGCAAAACCTTTTGACCAACATGAATTTACATCAAAAGCTAAAACCTGTCTATGGCATTTGCTCAGTGCAGAATGTGGTACGCCGATTTTCCTGTTCATTGAATTATGAAAACAAATTTAAAACTTTGACTTTGCGCTTATTCATTGAATTAGTAAAATAGAAATAATAACGATAATAATCTCCTAATTTAAAGCATTCTTTTCTCTGATCTAATTATTATTATCTAATAACTATATTATCAATCGTTTATCGCTTCCTGTCAATTTGTTCAGGCAATTATCCTAGTTTTATTTCTAGTTTTATTTCAGAAATAAAAAATCCTAGTTTTATTTCTCATGGTATTTCTCTTCTTCAAAGTATTATTTTCTTCACACAATTATTGATTCTTCTCAAAAATATATTTCTGATAACATTCATTAATTAAACCATTCATCTAGATTAGTTCTTAAGTTGACATAATTTTAAAAGGTAATTGTTTTCTTAGATTTCAAAATTCACTCCACTTTCAACCTCAAAATATGCTGGCAAATCAAAATATGAGATAATAACACAAGATCGCTAGAAATAGAATCTGAATTTTTACTGATAATTTGCATTGAACAAGAAATTTTAGAACTTTGCCCATCACGATAAGTACATATTGAGCATATTTGCAAGGTTTACAACTTCAAACTAAAATACACAGACTGTTTTCAAATTAGAATCCGCATACTGAGGCATATGAGCTAGTGTAGTCATCCCATCCCATGTCCACTGGATTAAAACCTCAGGGAAATGTTAGTTTTGAAAATATTTAATAATAACTTGTTAAAATGATAGAGTTGTCCATCCAAACTTTCATTATTTGTGCAGTTTTTACGTACTAATTTCTATTAATTTTCACAATTTCAGTTGTTCAACAATTATTTTCACACCAGTTATAATAGTTTAAATTCAGTCACAATGTTCATCTACTTTCATGTTCAGTTATAATAATTTTATTTTTTTGGGTAAGGCCATCCGGGCCTCGGCTGCTGTGACGACCCGGAATTTTCAAGCATTTGAAATTGGAAAATTTATTTGATTTTAAATATTTTAAGTTAATTTTAACTTGAATTCAAATATCACTATTTATTTAATAATTAAATTATTGAATTTAATAATTTGAAAATTAGGTAAGATGTTGAATTTGGAGTTGTAAGCCTGTTAAAAATAATTCGAAGGCTTATAAAATCTATATTAATAATACTGAAGATAATAGAAATGTTAAAATTGAATCTGGAAGTGATTTGTTCAGTTTTGAAAATATAACGTTTAAATTGATATTTAAAAATAGCCTTCCGAGGGACAGTCTCGGATTTTGACGAAACTTCTTCCATTGGATCCATAATATTGTATTATTATTGAATTTCAAATTTCGCATTGAACAGAGTTGTTGTGTGAGCGTACGGCATATAAACGCGTTAGAATTTATATCGAAATTCTGTAAAATATATTAATATTCTGGTCAACCAGCTGAAATAATTTCACATCATCATTTTCTTTCACCTCAAAGCACTATAGCCGTCATTATTGTCCATATCTTCTCCAACATGCTTTTCTTTTTCTTTTATTATCCTCGCTCTTGTTCATTTTCCCGAAGCTCGTTCAAAACATAACAATCGAACGACCGATCTATAAAAAAAACCATATACCTACAGTTCGAACGTCTTCCTCCATCATTTTTCTTTTCCCCAAATCGGATCGTTCCTCAATTAAGTAATCACGTTCGAGGCGTTCGAAGTTGATTCAATCGAAAAAGGGGGGACGTTGCCGAGCTTTGTACCTCGTTCGAAGCTAGGGGAGGCACGCGAGCATTTGGAACCGTGGCATTCTCTAATTCCATCGCGCGACGCGATGCAAGGGGAGGTCGCGATCTGGATTGGGTGGCCGCGAGATCGAAGAGGGGTTTCGTTTTGGGTTAGGTCTTGGTTGGGTCGGAGTTGTGGAGGTGTCTCGCGAGTGGGTGGAGAGGCGCGTCGGCGATGGTCAAACGCGGTGATGGGAGGTTTGGTGCCCGGTAGTTTAGGGCTTTGCGTGCAGCAGCGGTATGGGTTCTTCGTTGATGTCATTTCTGGAGTTCGAGCGAGGTCGGGATTTGCGATTTCTTTCGAAGCATGGAGGAGCAGGTATCTGCGATTTAATTTAATATAATAAATGGATAAATATATAAGTGAGGTTTCATTTCACAGTAAAAGGAATTTTAAATCGATTCTGTTTATTTTATTAATACATGTATATAGGTTAAAAGAGACTTGTATTTTTATTTAAAGATTTATATATGAGTAAGTATGCAAAACAGAAAAGAAAATCCATATTTGGGTAGATAAGTTTTTAAAATGTATATAGATATTGTTTCGGAATGGAAAAAAAATATATAAAAATACATATTAGATTTACTAGGCTTATTTTTGGAAATAAATTGTGTAATTAGTCAAATATACCCATATACATTTTTTTTAGTCTGCTAGCCTATTTTAAAACAATGTATTCTTGAGATAAATTTTGTCTAATAAACTTATTAAATTATTTTGGTCGCTAGAAATATTTTATTTAAAAGAAAAGCAGTTTGCAATTTAGTTATTTCATTAAATTTAAATCTTTAGTTAAAATAAACTAAACTGTAAATCGGAATTAATTATTCGATTAATTTAAAATATTAATAAGTTATATAATTGTTATACAAGGTTTAAAATCAAGGATACATGCCATTTGGAATGGATTGCAAACAGAAAAATAAAAGTGCGCTAATCTCAATCATCTGGTTAAAATTTAAATTTAAATGGTTAAATTTAAATAATTAGTTGATTGATTGATTTGATTGGATGTGCAATATTTTATATCATAGTATATAATTATCTTGAAATGATTGATTTTCCGCATTATATAGCGGATGAGACCCTATGCGCCGCATAATAGCGGATTGATATTATATTTAAATCCCATATACCACGATATTTCACCTCGAACTGGAATTGGTAATTTATGTTGTGCTAACATCTGTGGATGCAGGGAAAACAGGTTGGAGGGATCCAACTGGATTCCTCACCATTTATTTAAACTATTTAATATTCTGTGTTGTGATTATTTGATATTCTATGATGAATATATTGGAATGTTGAATGCTATGGTTTGATTGAATATGTTTAAGTATAATGAGTTACCAAAAATATATATAAATTGGATTTTGGAAAGAAAATAAAAGAAGTGAATTTATAAGCGAAATAATTATAGAAAATTTGAATAAATTAAGAATTGAATTGAAAGAAATGGAAGTGATATTAAAATACTAATAAATAACTTTGAGTGTGAAAAGAAAAAGATTTTGAATATACAGAAATCAATGAAGTGTAAATTAAGTGATATTACTTTAAAGGAATAAAAGAATTATTTTAAAATTCAAAGGTTTAAATTAATTTAAAGGATAAAGAATTAATTTGGGAAATCTAAAAAAAATTCCAGTTAAAAGTATATTAAATCATAAGTAAGGAATAAAAATCTAAAATTAATGGGTTTTGGAATAAAATGGAGTAAATTGGAAATCAATTTGGAAATTGATTCAAGTGTTTGAAATTGGAATTTAGAGAAGAATGTGAAGGGAAGGAAATTTCTCTGGATAGCCAAGCACGGTTTCAAAGGAAATTTTAAATATAAGTTAAAGGCTTTATTGTTTGTTTTGTAAAAGCATGATTTAGAAATTTATTATTTCTAAATATTTAAATTCTAAAAGTAAATATTTTTCAAATACACTATTGTAGTAATTGTTTAAAAGGCGACTTAGTATTTTGTTTTAAAATGTGAAAACCTAGTTTTATATTTTATAAAGTAACCTTATC
This sequence comes from Allium cepa, assembly GCA_030765085.1. Taxonomy (NCBI): domain Eukaryota; kingdom Viridiplantae; phylum Streptophyta; class Magnoliopsida; order Asparagales; family Amaryllidaceae; genus Allium; species Allium cepa. Next base: position 212,760,038 of record CM060945.1, read on the forward strand.
TATATATAATAGGAATACATCAAAATGAAGCTTTTGAAGTTACACAAATACCCTTTTTACCCCTTTGCATAATGAATGATAACTTGAGGACAAAACAATAAATAACTAAGTACACATATCAACACGTTTTAGTCAGTTCCATCTGCCACGTTTTATTCCTCATTCACCGTAACTTCTCCAACTTATTACTTCTCCCAATGATTCTAGAGCCTTTCCTCTCACGTTCTAATTACTCTCCTCATCAGAAGATCAAAAAGAGTTAACAAGAAAAAACGGTGAAAGTGAAATAACCTCACTGCTACCCACCCGACCGTCGTGAAGCTCCAACGGTATGCCACAGCTATCATCGAAATGCTATTCAGTCAGCGGAGGTGGTGAAAACCTTTAAGAAGCGAGGTGGAAGTAACATTTTTACTGCTCTAGGTTCGAAAATCCTACAAACTGCTGCTTTGTTATGTGTCTCTTCACTAATGGCTTTGTTATTGAATACCATTTGATAGCAATATATCCTTATCACCTTATTTTCATAGATATGCCACCAGAGGCAGTGCGGTTTTGTTTCTGTTCTAATCTGGGATGTTATTGTACAGCTCTATGATCATATTATACATTTTGATACAAGTCTTAACACTATTTAATTTAAGTTAGTTAAGCCTTTATTTACTTTTCATTTGATTTATTAACTGACATACTCGCTTTCATCATTTTTTTCATATTTAACAAAAAAACAATGAGTGCAAGTGAACTATGTAAGATATCAAACTGCACGATCCCTATTATGCTTCCTAACTGGGAATTATATACTTTGATGTGAGGCACCTACATTCATTTGGATCACCTAATAATTTATAATCTCTTCATTTTCAAGCCTTAGGCATGGTTATAGACATATACGAGGATTTCAATGCAGTCATATTTTGCAGGATATAAAAAACCAGAAAACTATGTAACCTTCTTTGCATATTCTTTGATGTCATTTTAAAATATTTTCCTTTTTCTATAATTTAGAATTACATGCAATTTTACTTCATTTGTACATTAGCGTTCATTTTGTTAAGCTAATATAATTTCAAATCCAGTCAATATTGGGGAAGATCATACCTTTTTGACAGTGCATTTCAGTGGTATATTTGAAAAATATAAGTTGGGTAAAAAATGACTAAATAAAAAAGTTCAACTTGCTTACTATGCAATGAAGGAACGAATTTGTTTCAGTTTTGATAGTTTATATAGCTTATTTTGTCCTGTAATATAGAAGTTACATCATTGCTTAAGATACACAAAGTCAAATGTGGTGGAATTAGTATTAATTAAATTTGCCCTATAATCTACCAAGATGTTTAGAATTTTTAAGTTTATGCTTCATAGCAAGGACACAATTGTTCTTTATATGTGCCCCACAATTACGTGTCTTTCCAAAAGCTTCTTCTCACCAAGCATGAGGCGAGAAATCAAGCTTTTCTCGGAAATAAGGATGCTTCAAATTTTGTGTATAAGGTTACCAATTTCATCACACATTTCCTTTCCAAAGTCATCTTTGCAACTTTTTACTACTTCTAAGGCATTCCATCGTTTTCTTAAATTTTGAAGTTATATTCTGATCTGTCCTTCTTTGGTTCAAAAAATTATGGAGCGTTTGCCAATTGCCGCTCCAAACATTAACTTCAGTAAAGATTGAACACACGGCTGAAGTAGAGAAGGAATTAAGGAAATGGAGCTCGGTGTCATGTTTCTTTTCATTCTCTCACATGTGAGTTATCTTTCCTCTATTCCTTTAAAGAAGGTAGAAAATTGTTCCTAATCAATTTGTACGATCAATTTTCACAAGTTGATTTACGAAAATTTATATCATCATTTCATTTTTATATTATTAATCAGTATAATTCTGATTGTTTGTTTGTCTGGATTCAAATATAATACTAGCTATCCTTTTGCATTTTCTCAACAGTACATGCTTACCATGATCTAATTGTATGGGCTCCGCATGGGTATACTATTTTAGTCCTTAGTACGGTATCATTGTTTTTTGGTGTCTTTACTTTATTCGTTGCATAATTTGAAAAAGTGCAAGTACAGATTGAGTGACATAGTCTATTTGGTGCATATGTTGGTTTTTGAGTTTACGGTTATTTTGGACACACGGATATGCAAATTTAACGTTAATGGTATGTTAAGAAGATATTAATCTTCTTTTGTCATTTGATTTTCAATGATCGAGAAACGGTTTGGGAGATATGTAGATCTATCATTGAGAACGGGCTAGCAGTAATGCATTCAAAATTAGTAAACAATGACATTGAATTTATTTTGTAAAATCATAATAGTTGGGTGAAGTTCTAATACGGTGTTGCAAGGGTGTATATTGAGTACATTTATAGAATATTCCATACCATTTATTATCCATTACCGAAGAGAATTCAAGGATGTCTTCTCAGAGCTTGAGCGTTGAATGGTAACATCCTTGGACTGTTGAAGCTGAAAGTCTGTATGATTAATAATTTTCATAAAACCGAAGTACTAACTATTTAGATTAAGCTTTTGATATATGAACCGTGGCTATGTCTTGGGGAGTCAGCACATACATAGTCCCTTGGTCTCACTAAAGCCATGTTTTACTCTCTACGGACTAGCATGCATGAAAATGAAACAGTAATGTTCCGATTTTAGAGAATTCTTTTATCAAGCAAAGGTTATCATGATCAATTTAAATTGCAACATATTTATTGCACGTCTGTTATTTAGCATGTTTTCAAAATAAAACATATATTAAATAGAGCATGCCCCACTACAAAATATCAAATCATAATAGAACAGGAAAAGTTGGGCATGATTAATCATCTTTTTTACATGGCATCACTTTTTTCAGAATCATATTAGATTAGATGTGGACATATATAATGTTGAATCAATGTATAATATTAATTACTGCTTACAAATGAAACACGTAGTATTGATAACTCAAAGTGTTGATTTGAGTATAACATTAGGCAAGGAAATAAGCAAACTAAGAAATAACGTGAGCATAAAGTGTTAATAATTCTTAAACCTAAATCATAAATAAGCTTAAATTATGAAAAGTTGAAAGCAATGTGCTAAATAGACTAAGTGTGAACATGTGATGCGTGTTTTCAGTTTTTCTTATATATTGTTTGGAATATAGAATGCACCATTTTCAAAATAATATTATCAATAAGAACATAATCTTCAAAGGAACTGTTATTATTACATCATAAAGAAAAAAGGCATTGTTGTTGGAAGAAATTCAGCTTCTATATATTGTTTTAGAAAGCTGAGATGTAAAATATAATTATAAGTTTGCTTTTACTTCCTTTATGTTTGTACATGCAAGATGTTAAAATATGTAAACGTGTTCAATGGTTTAGCTTTTGATATAAAGAAAGTATAGATGAAAATTCATTATATACTGAGTTTTGTGCACGCTAATATGTACTATTTTGAACTGAACAGAAGTTAATGCACATTGTTTTTTATACACGTCCGACGGACGTGCCATACGTACTGGTTATCAAAAATCATATAGTATGTATTTTTAGTAAATTATTGAAGTAGTTTTTAAAATAAATGTTTTAAAGTATATTTCAAAGTAAAGCGTTTTTAATTATTTTAAAATCTAAAGTTTTGGTGCTTGGCGATTTCAGTAGAAATAGAAAATACTTGGAATTTATTCTGAGAAAGGAAGATAGTTTGAAACTGTTTTCAAAAGGGGTTTGAATAGTGGAAATATATCTTGTAAAGATATTTTTGGGATTAATAAATAATTTGGAAAAATTATTTATTGCGTGATGGATGCTTGTGAATATTAATTGATAGTTAAATCACCGACTATCAATATTGGCCAAATGCGCTGATCGTTTCGAAGAGACTGGGATCGAGATTAATTTCTCGAAAACCACTTCGATCCGGTTTATACGTTTCATGGGGAAACGAGTCCGGAGTCGAAGATGGAGCAGTGAAGTGCAAGGGCTAGTCGCTACTAATCCTGAGGATATTTCCAAAATGGATGTAGTAGGAATTGTTCATTTGGTTCCGTTCGAACCTGGGACGGACTTATATGAATGAATGCTTTCAGAACATCGTCAGGTGGACGATGAGCATTCTAAGGGATACGTTCTTAAGGTAACGTTTAGCTTCAAGCCTCATCAACCGGGAATGATTGAAAATCAGGTGTTATGCAGCAAGGCTTCGTGGCTAGCCCCCACTTGAGAGTAAGGTCATCCCTGTCTAGATGTCCCTTTTTATTCGGCTTAGTGGTGCGGTTGCTGATCCCAACCATGGGGTAATCTTATTCGGAATTGTCCAGCAAGGGATGGGTCCGGCCTTGTGTTGTAGGGTATCGGGCATGGTCCTCGGTACGGTGATCTAGGCCCCGTACTGTGACAGGTGGTACCCAGTGCCTAGTCATTAGTCGGAAATCCATTCTCCCTACGAGCCTTGTACGAGTTTTGTTTGTATTACCCACTCTGTGGCTAGTAGCTGGAATTTAATAGATGCAACAATTTCAGCTATTTTAATAAGTATTTGTATATAGACCCTATTATAATATCATAGGATTTTATTAGAACTGTTTTAGCTATCGTAAGGTAAAAAACCGACATGTTTATTTGTGGCGTGGTCTTACGAGATGCTTTTGTTTTCAAAGGATTTTAAAACTTTAATAAACAATTTGAGTGTGGTTTTCTCACGTTGGTTTTCCAGACTGACCCGGGTGTTATTTAACTGTAATGCTCGGGTCAGACCGAGTATTATAGGATACAGGATATGATGTTGTGGAGCTCAGGAGACGAGCTGGATGACGATACGTACTTCCATACTTTATGTATATATTCCGCTGTGTTGAGTAGCTGTGTATCCAGTTGTATGCTATTGATGTTGTGTGAACTCTGATGATGTACTCTGATGATGTATATATAACAGATATAGTTTTTGATTTGTGTAAAGAACATTGAATAGTTATTATATTTTATTCCGCTGCGATGGTTAGATTCTGATGTTGTTTCTGTAGAATAGCTTCGACTCAGGGGTACGGGTTTGTGGGTTATTATAGCTTTGATTTGATTTCTCTTCTTGATTTGATTGATGTAGAATAGCTTTGACTCAGGGGTACGGGTTTGTGGGTCATTACAGTTGGTATCAGAGCTTAGGCTAGTGATAACCTTGGCTATGGTGGGATTACTCATTAACATAGAGTCGATAGAACTCTAGAATGAGTTTGAGTGTATTAATAGATATGAGCGCGTATTTGTTAGTGAATATAAAATGATTTTATATTCTGTTGATTGTATTATTGAGTAGCTTATGGATTCTGGTCAATACGAGTAACTAACGTTATTGATAGGGATCTCTAAACACTTGAATAGAATAATTCGACACAGTATTGTTTTAAAGTAGGGTAAATGAAATAATTTTACCCAAATTATTTTTCTATATAAAAGATATAATTTTTGTATAAGTATTATAGTATTTGGATGCTTGATTGTTAAGGAATGATAATATAAAATTATTAACACTATTGTGTAGAAATTGAATAAGAAATTGAAACTTATAACCAAAGTTGAAGAATAAATTTATATAACAAAATGGAATTTGAATTGTAGATTATAAATGTAATTTATAAATTGAAATAAACTTCATATATAAATGAGATTATAATTTGAAATAGAATTCCAGAGAACATTTGAAATTGAAATGAGATAAAATTCCAGAGAATATTTGCTGAAAATTCCAGAGTAATGTTGGAATTTTGGGGGAAAAAGGTTTAAATTCCTTTGGATTTGGAAATGGTTTTCAAAAGTTTTGGAGAAATAATAGTTGTATTATTTCAGGAATATTTTGAATTGGAATTTAAAATATTTGAAAGGGATTTTAAAGAGATAAAAGCATCTAATTCTCTTTTGGTCGTAGGAAAATAACGTCGGTGATGACCGTAGCATCATCGATGTTCATTTTCGAGTTTCTAGAAGAGAAATTGCTACCAAATTGTTTTAAATCGGAATTGTTTGCGAACTGGGCTTGGCTTCGAAATTCTAAGGAATAATTAAATTTGCCAAAGGATCTAAGATGAAGTTGATTTCAAAAGTGATTTTGAAATTTTGGAAAATTGTTTAAACTCTGGAATCTTGTTTCAAAAGTTTATGGAATAATAAAAACATATTAGCTAAATAAAATGTATAATTCCGAGTTAAAGGTAAAATGTGAATGGGATTGATTGTAAATAGATGAAATATGAATATAAATAAGTTGTGACTTATAAAATTTGGAAGTAAAATAAATAAGCGAAATAAAATTGTTTGTAATGATAATGAATATAATCCAAAATTTAAATTATGAAATGAATTGACCTCCAGTAAAACAGTTGAAGTGGTTTTGAGATAAAAATCAAATATTGGGAATAAACCTTGAACAAACAAATTAATAATTAATTGGTAATGAAATATGGAGATGAGACTTGAATCGGTTAAATGAAAGTCGAATACCAATTTAATGTGGCAAATGTTTGGTTTGTAAATAAATTATGGAATGAGTATTTGATGTAATTAATATGGAATGTTCCTAGATTAATAAATGGATTTAAATAAATTGAATGTGGATATACAATGCAAAATATATTAAACGAAATCAATTAAAATGAAATAGAATTAAGTGTAGATTGAAATGTATCAATTTAAATTGATTATAAACTAGAATAGATATTCTATTAAGTGAATATCATTGAATTTGCAAAAATGGTCGACGTTGATGCAAATGAGATTGTATAAAAATCTATGAGTTAATATAAGCAATAAAATTGGGTTTTGAATCAATTGTAATGAATATGAGTTCGTTTGGATTAAAACGAATTGAATGCAAGCAATGAGGTGTAAACCATTTAAATGGAATGAAAAAAAAGAATAAAGTAAGTGTGATGGTGAGTGAATGGATCGAAAGCATCTAAATTTGTGTCGCAACCTTATAGATTTACTCATGGAAAGTGTTTAGTGTATATTGCTTATGTTATGCATGTGGTTAGCTATTGAAATGAAGTAAAATGTTAATAAACTTTATATATTTGTCACATACATGTTTATACTGAGTAAGTACATGTTTTTGGAAGCTGTTTGACTGGTTTGCAACGCTAAAAGCTAAAATAAATAAGCCGATTGCTTTAAAATGCTAATTAAGGTACGCCTACGCAATAAAAATAGGAAATATGAACTTTTTTTCTGTTTTCCGACCGTGTGGGTTGATGTATATATATTTATATCTCTTGTCAAATTGCAAAAGCTCCTCCGTACAAAGGAGACTCTGCCAAAATTTTCCGAAAATTTTGGAAGTTAGAATTTTTTTAAATCTTTTGAAAATTTTCACTAACAATATATGATTTAAAATTGGTAAGCAATTAGATTTGACATTGAAAATTGAAATCTAATTTAAATTTGTAAAGTAAGGTGAATAAAATTCAATATTCAGAATTTTGGAAGAAATTAAATTCAAGTAGAATTGAAAATGAAAATTTTGGATATAAGATGGCAATAAAAGTATTGAAGTTTGAAAATAATTAATAAAGTGAAGCAAATTGAAATATTTATGGAATTGGAATTCAATTTGATTATAAACTTCAATAGTAGGGTGAAAGCAAACATAAGGAGTATGTAAAATATTTATATTGAACTTAAGAAATGAATAGTGAATTCTTAAGTAAATTTGGTATTGAATGTATGTTAAGTGAATAATTGAATGAAGGTTGAAAGTGATAGTTGTGAATGTGAGGATTGTAGGAAAAGTAAATAACAATCAAAATAAATGTGAATAAAAAGAAAATTGTTATAGTTGATAATCAATTAGGGCAAATATGTAGGATGCACATATATTATTTTATTCGCATAGCTATTTGATCCAGAATTCGAACATAGAATTTCGAGGTAATTTTTCGATCTGAGTTTGGATTTTTCACTCGATTTTCGACGACGAACCCTGGAAATGGATTGTTGGTTGATTCTGAAAATTCTCTATCGTAGTTTGTGGCTATGCAAGGAGAATGACGGTTTCTGATTAAGAAACCAGATCTGAGTCCACACTAGGATGTCGGGTGAACGATACTAGTTCAGAAGTGAAATTGTGTGATCGAGTGAGCGATCAGAGTTGGTTTTGCGTACGAATGATGTATGTACATCGTACGGGCTTAAGTACATCAAATATTGAAAAATTTGTAAGGGAATGTATAAAATGATTTTGAATGTTGTGATTGGATATTATTGCTTAGTAGGATATACAGGTGCATAAAGGCAATGGATGTTTTTGAGTTCAGAAGATAAATTTGAATTGCCCGAACTAAAAAGGTATGTATTTAAATTTATGTGAAATTTGATTGGTATTTTGGATCTAGCCACTTGGCCTTTTGTTTTCTTTTTGAGACTTGGGGACTGTAGAGCCATTTTGTAGTTGTACCGAGCTAGCCGCACAAAGGAGACGCTGGCGAAATTTTTCGAAAATTTAGAGAGTTAGAAAATTTTTGAGAAAATTTTGATAATTTAAATTTAGATTTGAATTTAAATTTGAATGATTGAGCAAATAGTATTGTTTGAAAACTATGGGGGAGTTTGGAAAATTGGTAGGTTGATGATGTCCTTATTTAAAAAAAAAAGAGGAATGGTTTTGCGTATTGTTAAAATCTGTTTGTTTTAGGAAAATAGTAAATAGGTATTGGATCATTCTTCCTAATTAGTAATTTCGGAGACGAAATTCTTTTAAAGGGGAGGAATGTGACGACCCGGAATTTTCAAGCATTTGAAATTGGAATATTTAATTGATTTTAAATATTTTAAAGTTAATTTTAACTTTAATTCAAATATCACTATTTATTTAATAATTAAATTATTGAATTTAATAATTTGAAAATTGGGTAAGATGAAGAATCTGGAGTTTTAAGCCTGTTAAAAATAATTCGAAGGCTTATAAAATCTATATTGATAATACTGAAGATAATAGAAATGTTAAAATTGAATCTACAAGTGATTTGTTCAGTTTTGAAAATATAACGTTAAAATTGATATTTAAAAATAGCCTTCCGAGGGACAGTCTCGGAATTTGACGAAACAAGTTCCATTGGATCCGTAATATTGTATTATTATCGGATTTCAAATTTCTTATTGAACGGAGTTGTTGTGTGAGCGTACGGCATATAAACGCGTTAGAATTTATATCGAAATTCAGTAAAATATATTAATATTCTGGTCAACCAGCTGAAATAGTTTCACATCATCGTTTTCTTTCACCTCAAAGCACTGTAGCCGTCCATTATTGTCCATATCTTCTCCAACACGCTTTCCTTTTTCTTTTATTATCCTCGCTCTTGTTCATTTTGCAGAAGCTCGTTCAAAACATAACAATCGAACGGTCGATCTATAAAAAAAACCTATAACTCCAGCTCGAACGTCTTCCTCCATCATTTTTCTTTACCCCAAATCGAATCGTTCCTGAAGTAAGTAATCGCGTTCGAGGCGTTCGAAGTCAATTCGATCGAAAAAGGGGTGACGTTGCCGAGCTCTGTACCTCGTTCGAAGCTAGGGGAGGCGCGCGAGCATTTGGAACTGTGACATTCTCTAATTCCGTCGTGCATCGTGATGTAAAGGGAGGTCTTGATCTGGATTGGGTGGCCACGAGATCAAAGAGGGGTTTCGTTTTGGGTTTGGTCTCGGTTGGGTCGGAGCTGTGGAGGTGTCTCGCGAGTGGGTGGATATGTGCGTCGGCGATGGTCAAACACGGCGATGGGAGGTTTGGTTCGCGGTAGTTTAGGGCTTTGCGTGTAGCAGCGGTATGGGTTCTTCGTTGATGTCATTTCTCGAGTTCGAGCGAGGTCGGGATTTGCGATTTCTTTCGAAGCATGGAGGAGCAGGTATCTGCGATTTAATTTAATATAATAAATGGATAAATATACAAGTGAGGTTTCATTTCACAGTAAAAGGAATTTTAAATCAGTTCTGTTTATTTTATTAATACATGTATATAGGTTAAAAGAGACTTATATTTTTATTTAAAGATTTATATACGAGTAAGTATGCAAAACAGAAAAGAAAATCCATATTTGGGTAGATAAGTTTTTAAAATGTATATAGATATTGTTTCGAAATGGAAAAAATATAAATACATTTTAGATTTACTAGGCTTATTTTTGGAAATAAATTGTGTAATTAGTCAATATACCCATATACATTTTTTTAGTCTGCTAGCCTATTATGAAACAATGTATTCTTGAGATAAATTTTGTCTAATAAACTTATTAAATTATTTTGGTCGCTAGAAATATTTTATTTAAAAGAAAAGCAGTTTGAAATTTAATTATTTCATTAAAATTAAATCTTTAGTTAAATAAAACTAAACTGTAAATCAGAAATTAATTGTTCGATTAATTTAAAATATTAATAAGTTATATAATTGTTATGCAAGGTTTAAAATCAAGGATACAGCCATTTGGAATGGATTGCAAACAACAAAATAAAGGTGAGTTAATCTCACTCATCTGGTTAAAATTTAAATTTAAATGGTTAAATTTAATTTTAAATGGTTAAATTTAAATAATTAGTTGATTGATTGATTTGATTGGATGTGCAATATTTTATACCATAGTATATAATTATCTTGAAATGATTGATTTCCCGCATCATATTGCAGATGAGACCCTATGCACCGCATAATAGCGGATTGATATTATATTTAAATCCCATATACCGCGATATTCCACCTGGAAGTGGAATTGGTATTTTATGTTGTACTAACATCAGTAGATGCAGGGAAAACAGGTTGGAGGGATCCAACTGGATTCCTTACCATTTATTTAAACTATTTAATATTCTGTGTTGTGATTATTTGATATTCTATGATGAATATATTGGAATGTTGAATCCTATGGTTTGATTGAATATGTTTAAGTATAATGAGTTACCAAAAATATATATAAATTGGATTTTGGAAAGAAAATAAAAGAAGCGAGTTTGTAAGCGTAATAATTATAGAAAACTTGAATAAATTAAGAATTGAATTGAAAGAAATGGAAGTGATATTAAAATACTAATAAATAACTTCGAGTATGAAAAGAAAAAGATTTTGAATATACAGAAATCAATGAAGTGTAAATTAAGTGATATTACTTTAAAGGAATAAAAGAATTATTTTAAAATTCAAAGGTTTAAATTAATTTAAAGGATAAAGAAGTAATCTGGGAAATCTAAATTTTTTTTTCCAGTTAAAAGTATATTAAATCATAAGTAAGGAATAAAAATATGAAATTAATGGGTTTTGGAATAAAATGGAGTAAATTGGAAATCGATTTGGAAATTGATTCAAGTGTTTGAAATTGGAAGTTAAAGAAGAATATGAAGGGAAGTATATTTCTCTGGATAGCCAAGCACGGTTTCAAAGGAAATTTTAAATATAAGTTAAAGGCTTTAATGTTTGTTTTATAAAAGCACGATTTAGAAATTTATTATTTCTAAATATCTAAATTCTAAAAGTAAATATTTTTCAAATCCATTACCGTAGTAATTATTTAAAAGGTGACTTAGTATTTTGTTTTAAAATGTGAAAACCTAGTTTTATATTTTATAAATTAACCTTATTATCAAAAATCATATAGTATGTATTTTTAGTAAATTATTGAAGTAGTTTTTAAAATAAATGTTTTAAAGTATATTTCAAAGTAAAGCATTTTTAATTATTTTAAAATCTAAAGTTTTGGTGCTTGGTGATTTCAGTAGAAATAGAAAATACTTGAAATTTATTCTGAGAAAGGAAGATAGTTTGAAACTGTTTTCAAAAGGGGTTTGAATAGTGGAAATATATCTTGTAAAGATATTTTTGGGATTAATAAATAATTTGGGAAAATTATTTATTGTGTGATGGATGCTTGTGAATATTAGTTGATAGTTAAATCACCGACTATCAATATTGGCCAAATGCGTTGATCGTTTCGAAGAGACGGCGGTCGAGATTAATTTCTCGAAAACCACTTCGATCCGGTTTGTACATTTCGTGGGGAAACGAGTTCTGAGTCGAAGATGGAGCAGTGAAGTGCAAGGGCTTGTCGCTACTAATCCTGAGGATATTTCCAAAATGGATGTAGTAGGAATAGTGCCTTCGGTTCCGTTCGAACCCGGGACGGACTTCTATGGATGAATGCTTTCAGAACATCGTCAAGTGGACGATGAGCATTCTAAGGGATACGTTCTAAAGGTAACGATTAGCCTCAAGCCTCGTCAACCGGGAATGACTGAAAATCAGGGGTTATGAAGCAAGGCTTCGTGGGTATCCCCCACTTGAGAGTAAGGTCATCCCTGTCTAGATGTCCCTTTTTATTGGGCTTAGTGGTGCGGTTGCTGATCCCAACCGTGGGGTGATCTTATTCAGAACTGTCCAGTAAGGGATGGGTCCGGCCTTGTGTTGTAGGGGATCGGTCGTGGTCCTCGGTATGGTAATCTATGCCCCATACTGTGACAGGTGGTACCCCAATGCCCAGTCATTAGTTGGAAATCCATTCTCCCTACGAGCCTTGTACGAATTTTGTTTGTATTACCCACTCTGTGGCTAGTAGCTGGAATTTAATAGATGTAACAATTTCGGCTATTTTAATAAGTATTTGTATATAGACCCTATTATAATATCAGAGGATTTTATTAGAAACTATTTTAGCTATCGTAAGGTAAAAAAACCGACATGTTTATTTGTGGCATGGTCTTACGAGATGCTTTTGTTTTCAAAGGATTTTGAAACTTTAATAATTAATTTGAGTGTGGTTTTCTCACGCTGGTTTTCCAGACTGACTCGGGTGTTATTTAGCTGTAATGCTCGGGTCAGATCGAGTATTATAGGATACAGTACATGATGCTGTGGAGCTCAGGAGACAAGCTGGATGACGATACGTACTTCCGTACTTGTTTTATATATTCCGCTGTGTTGAGTAGCTGTGTATCCAGTTGTATGCTATTGATGTTGTATGAACTCTGATGATGTACTCTGATGATGTATATATTACAGATATAGTTTTGATTTGCGTAAAGATCATTGAATAGTTATTATATTTTATTCCGCTGCGATGGTTAGGCTCTGATGTTGTTTCTTATTTCTCTTCTTCTACCTCTTCTTCTTTAATCAAAATGGTTCGCATTTCTGTTCGTCTTGAGTTGATTGATGTAGAATAGCGTTGACTCAGGTTATGAATTTGTGAGTCATTACAACTGTGCTGATTATCTACTTGGAACATTGCCTCTTTGAGCTCATCTTCTGGAATGAATTCTCAAGTTCCAATCCAGCATTATCTGTTAGCAAAAATTTAACATTAGGGGACTGTGACTTGATTGATGAATTATTAAATAACTTGGAATAAAATAAGATTTCTTCCCTGCTCAGTTGCTCTATTGATTCAGTGATATTTCCCCAAGTGTCCAACATTTGTAATGTTTTGACTCTGCATCTACTATCTTCTATTTTTGAGTTGAAGTATCTTATTGCCTTGTCCCCTTGTGTGAGCCACCTGTATTTGCATTGCTGAATGTTTTGCATGGCTATGTGTTGCAGTGCATTAGCTAATTCTTCCACTCCTTTATATTGTTCCTGAATTTCTTCATTATTTAGGTTATCAAGTAGTTTCTTGTGGTAGCAGTCAGTTTTCCTTTCTTAGTTCTTGACATGTTTTAAGAAACTTGTTTGCTCTATTGCCATAATGTGAGTGTCTTTTTGACTGCTTTCATCTTTTGCATTCTGTTAAAGAGTGGGTAACCATAAAATTAAGTTTTGTAATTGCCCTTTACAGCTTCCTTATAACGTTCTTAACCAGACCATGCATTACTGTGCTTAAATGGTAATTTCTTGACTGCCATTTTCATTTCAAGAGATAATAATGGGCGTGTGCTCGCTTTGATGAATGATTTTTGAATTGAATTGTATATGGTAGGAATTTATCATAGCATACATAGTTAACAAATACTCGATCCATTCTACTTTTGAAGGTTATAATGACTCATACCCCTCCAATTGTAGAAATTGCCAAAGAGTTTGGGTTCCATAAGCTTAGAATTTGTAACACATTCCAAAAACGCAATATCAACAGACAAGTATCTAGTTCAATTGTTTAGCCTCGCATAATTTTGTAGTGTTGCTTTAATGTCACTGCTATTATCCATCTTATGTTAGTATTTACAGCTTGCCTTTTTTAATGTAATCCTATATAAGCCTTTTATTTTCTGCATCATTTTTTGCACACTGTTGTGCATATCATTGTTAATCACTCTTCTTGTGTTAATTTACATGTAATAAAATGATCCGACTTGTGGATTACTGCATTTTGCCACTGTTTTAGACACTAAACTATCAGTTTTCCACCTTTACCATGTTGGTCATTAATGAATGTAATCCCATTCAGGGTTTATTCCTCTTACCATGTTTGGAATTTTATTTGCCATTAGTTTGTTTTCAAGGAGTGTAATAAAGAAAACTTATTAAAACTAACATATTTGTATATATCTAATTATTCAGGGGATGAATTCAGACCCCTAACATTCCAAAAGAGCATTGACATTATTAAGAGATGTTCAGATCACTTCCCGTTTCTGGGTGGGAAGTTGACCCCTTAGTATTTGTTCTGTTCTGCTTTCTAGTTTTCATTTTAATTTGATTAACCATATTGTTCCATGAAGGGTTTTCCATTAAATTTTCCTTGTACATCATTATATCTTATTCTTCTGTCGCTTCTCAATCTGCTTATAATAGAGCTTGTGGGAATTTTTTTAGCATTCGTGTCTTCTTCTTCAGGTTATGCAACTTGATGGGCTGCATCTTCTTGCATATCGACTGTTGGAAGTTGTATTTGAACTGTCACCAATTTCTACTGTGCATTTCATTGTCCCTATTGCAAGTTAAACAAAAATATTACAGTGATGATATGTAACCTATAAACTCTGAATACACACATAGGCTCTAGCGCATGATTTAACTGGCTTAACTGATGGTAGATCTATAATATCCTTTATTATTTCCAATCAACACACACACATAGAGACAATATGTGCGTGTAGTCTATTAGTTACTTAAAGAAATATCTTATAAACGAACTATATTCAAAATATTTGGTAATTTGGCTCTAGTATAACTACTGAATTCATCATACTTGCCTAATTGTTGTCCGGTTTCCGTTTCTGAGCTATTCCTTATCAGACTTAGGCTTTTTCTTTACGGTCTGGTTCGCTTGGAAAACAGATTCAAATGATAACGATATCAAGGAAAAATGGGAGAAATGATTTAAACTCTGTTTCAGTAGCCTATTAGTTACTGTACCTATATCTGAATCTGTGTTACTCAGGCACCTTTGTTTTGTTTCTGTTTCAGTTTCAGTTTCAATTATATATTTAACCTCTGTTATGTAATTTTACATCTTTACAAAATTATGAATTGTGTAGGCATTGATAGAAGCAGCCGAAGAAAGACAAAAATCGAAAGCTAGTGCTAATGGAGAAGATGGAATAAGAAGTTTAGAAGATTTTGAAAAAGATCCAGTTGCCGAAGCTTTTCAGGATGATAAAAAGCGATGCTATTGCCGAGCTATTAGCTCTACGTCTAATGTAAAGAAAATAAGACTCTCTCAAGCTTCAAAAGCGATTACAATTTACAAAGAGAATGCAAATCAACAATGGAAAACAGAAATGCGTGAAGAGATGAAAACAATGAGTTTAGCTATAAATGATATGAGACAATGTGTAAAGATGCTTGTAAATCATATTGGAGGAAATGTACCGACACCAAGAGGAGAAGCTGCTTATAATACAGAACAAAATCTCAACAGTCCTGGAGATATCTTAGGTGCTCCACTAAATGGAATAATGGGATCTTCTACGAGAGAGAAACAAGCAGTAACGCTATTGTCGGTAGATTTGACGGAAGTAGCAAAAGGACACATTGGAACGCAAAAGATATGTCATGGTAGAAAGGTGGTTGAAGGAGAGCAAGTTATTTGGGTGGAGAATGTTTACGATCCAGAAGCTTCAATTTATGAAGCACCACAAAAAGGCCATTACACACTATCCGAATTAGTTGAAGAGGGTTTTGTGATTTGGCCCGAGTATCGTTTGCATTATTAGTAAGTTATTGAACACTATGTAGTTATATTCTGAAACTGTGTTTTAAAGTTTGTTATATATACTATGCTTGTATGCTATAATTTGTGGTGTTGGTATGAAGTATCATTTGTGATGTTTGAATGAAACATAAATTTTTGGTGTTGTTCTAATTATTGATCGTATGTTTTCTTAATGTTAATACTATATATTTTTCTGTATAGATTGTTTGTAGCTGTAATAAAATATTGGTGCTATATAGTTTGTTTGATACTATTTTAGTTATCACGGTTACAAGTGTTAGAAAATAACCTTTCGTAATGGTTATAACTGTGATATAATTTGCATTTGTCACGGTTATAAGTGTTAGAGTTTTCTTTTTGTAACGGTTATAAATGTTAGAAACTATTGCTCTATCACGGTTATAAGTGTGAGAAATTACTATTTTGTCACGGTTATAACCGTGAGTAAATACTATTCTGTCACGGTTATAAGTGTGAGAAATTACTATTTTGTCACGGTTACAATCATCGGTAAATACTATTCTATCACGGTTATAAGCGTGAGAAATTACTATTTTTGTCATGGTTATAATCGTGAGCAAAAGTGTGACTGAATTTGCCCATGGTACCTATTTTCACGGTTATAACCATGACAAATTAGTTTTGTCACGCTTATAACCATGAGGAAATTGCCTTTCTGGTGTTGTGATTCTTTCAACTATTCTCTTTTTTTAGATTGTTTCAGAATTCATCATGTCTAAACAAGATAACTCAGATACATCATCAAATGCTAACAGTTCCCGACATGCTGACACTGCAGAGAACTTGATCAAAACTGTTATCAGCCCCCAGAGTCAATTGTTCACCGTTTACCTAAATAAAGATAACTACCTTCTTTGCAAGCTTTAAGTTGAAACTACCGTACAAGGATATGGACTTGAAAGCTATATTTTGGGAACTATTTAGATCCCTCCAGTTTGCATCAATGATAAAGAAAACAAAGTAATCAGCAATGAACAATATGTCAGGTATCATAGACAAGATAGACTCATATGTTCTTGGCTACTATCTTCAATAAATGTGAATCTCCTATCACATGTTATCGGATGAAAGATAGCTAATGAAATCTGGGTAACCATTGACAAAGTTTTTAACACTCAATCTACAGCCAGAGTCATGTTTTACAAAAGGCAGCTACACAACATCAAGAAAGGCACTCAAAATATGAGAGAATGTCTCTTGAAAATCAAGACTACATGTGACCTGCCAGAGGCGGTAGGACATAAGATCAATGATTCATAACAAATTATGACTATTCTAAATGGATTAAGTGATGAATACGAAGCAGTAGTGGCTGTGATATCATCACAAAAAATTCTACCATCTATAGATGATGTTTATTCTATTTTACTTTCTCATAAGGCTAGAATTGATAACAAGAAAAATCAAGAATCTGACTTCATAGTCAATTATGCAGCAAATTATAAAGGCAAAGGTCAAAATAGTAACAAAACTGATCAAACAACGCAAAGAGGTGGATACTCTAATAGATCCAGAGGAAGAGGCAAATGGAACGGTAACAACAGGCCAAGATGTCAAATATGTGAAAAGTTAAGACACACAGCTGCTAAGTGCTACTTCAGATTAAATCTGAATTATATACCAGGACAAAATTCAAATAGCCAAAGAAATCAAAGTCTCAGTGCAGATATAGCACAAGTTAAGCATGATTCAAGCAATCAATCCGACAATAAAAACTATCAACAAACTTATGTTGCAAAGCCAGAACATATACATGATGAGGATTGGTATCCAGATTGTAGGGCAACAAACAACATCACAAACAACTTGAGCAATTTAAATCTTTCAAATAGGGAGTTCAAAGGTATGAACTCTATTCATATGTGAATTGGTAAGTCTATTGCAATCACACACACTGGCAGTTCATATATTATGGGAAAAAGCAATTATATTTGTATAACTTGCTTAGAGTACCATTTTTTAGGAAAAATCTATAAAGTGTGTCACGGTTTGCAAAAGACAACAGTCTCTATTTTGAGTTTTACCCACAGCACTATTTAGTTAAGAATATCCTAACAAAAGAAATTTTCTTGCAGGGTAAGGAATATAAAGGGCTGTACAAGTTCAATGTGGCTAATTCAAGAAAATTAGAAATTAAAAGAACTTGTTGTAATAATTCTGAATTCAAACAGGAAGAAAATTGTAAGATCTTTGATATGTTGCATTATAAATTGGGACATCCCAATGCAACAATTGTAAAACATGTACCGAGTAATAACAATATTTCTTTCAATGATATCTCTATGCCATACATATGCACATTTGGTCAAATGAGAAAGCACACAAATTACCATTTTTTAACTCTGAAACTATTTACTGTGAGCCACTTGAACTAATTGCCACAGATTCATGGGGGCCTGCACCAATACATAGTGATTATGGGTACAAATACTATATATCATTTATTGATGTTTTTGCCAAATATGTTTGGATATACTTCTTGAAATCTAAAGATGTAACTTTTAGCACGGTGTTGCAATTTATTGCCCAGGTAGAGAATCAAACTAACTGTCAAGTCAAAATGATTTAATCTGACGGTGGAACGGAGTATATGCCACTAAAGCATTATTTTCAAAAGAGAAGGATTGTTCATAAAACAACTTGTCCCCACACTTCTGAACAAAATGGAATTATAGAAAGAAGACATAGGCAAATAGTTGAAACAGGTCTCACACTATTAGCTCAGGCAGCAATGCCTTTAAAATTTGGCCTGATGCCTTTGCTACAACTGTTTTCTTAATTAATAGGCTACCAATAAAGGTTTTTAATTTTAAAAGTCCTTTAGAAATGTTGTACAATGTTATGCCTGATCACCAAAACTTGAGAGTATTTGGATGTTTGTGCTTCCCCTATTTTAAACCATATAACACTCACAAATTAAATTTTAGATCTGCACCATGTACATTTCTAGGTTATGCAACTAGTCAAAGGGGGTACAAATGTTTAGACTGTAATGGTAGAATATTTATTTCTAGACATGTTGTATTCAATGGAAGGGTGTTTCCATTTAAAGAATCAAAAATCAAAACATCAAATAAAGTTTACAACACAAAAGAATCACTATCGTCAATACCTGCTTTACTTGAGGAAGTGATACATGCTCCAAAGAGTCAATTGAAGGCAATGTCAGCTCATATTTACAAGAATCAGACTCACACACACTGTATCAAATTGTGGACCAGGTCATGAGAGAACTGATCTATTTGATACACCTGTTCAGACGCCTCAACAAAGATTTAGTATGCAATCTACTTCACATAAAATGCTAAAGGATACAATGTCTCATAGTGAACAACGAGAATAAGATGAAAGTGTTCATCAGCAACAAATTACAAGAACAGGTCATCACACGGTCACAAGGTCTAAGAGTGGCATTTTCAAGCCAAAATTTTACAATGCAACTTTAGATACCAAAGAGCCAAGTACTTACTATCAAACTACGGAAAATGAAAACTGAAAGTCAGCTATGTCTGATGAATACAATGCTCTTATAAGAAACAAGACATGGAATCTTGTTCCTCTACCCAAAAGTAAAAATGTTGTTGGACGCAAATGGACTTTTAGATTAGAAAAGAATGCTGATGATAAATTTCTAAATACAAGGAAAGATTAGTAGCTAAGGGTTTCTCACGACAGAGTGGTTTTTATTTTAACGAAACTTTTTCACCTGTTGTGAAACCCACTACTATAAAAATAGTTATTACAATTATCTTGTATAGAAATTTGAACATCAAGCAAATTGATGTGAATAATGCTTTCCTAAATGGTGTTTTACAAGAGGAAGTATACATGGAGCGGCCACATAGGTTTGTGCATAAAGGAAAATAAAATTTAGTATGCAGACTAAATAAGGCTATTTATGGCTTGAAATAGGCTCCAAGAGTGTGTGGTTTGAAAAGCTCAGGGCAACTTTACTGAACCGGGCTACAACCCCACAAAATCTAACAACTCTCTATTTAAAAAATTCAATAAAACCATAATAGTTTATGTGCTAATATATGTTGATGACTTTATTATTATAGGAAACAATGCAGAGGAAATTAACAATCTCATAAACCAGCTCAATCAAAAATTCACTACAAAAGATCTTGGCAATTTAAACTACTTCCTTGACATTGAGCTTAAGAGATTGTCAAATTCATCCATTCAGTTGAATCAAAGAAAATACATTCTAGAAATTCTGAACAAAGCTAAAATGAATCAGGCCAATTCCATTTCAACTCTTATGATTAGTAATCTACATATGTCCAAATTCAAAGGTGAAGCAATACCCAATGAAAAACAACAGAAGCATTGTTGGTACTCTTCAATATGCAACCATAACAAAACCAGACATTACCTACAGTGTAAACAAAGTGAGCCAGTTCATGCAAAGACCAATAGATGAACAGTGGAAGATGGTGAAAAGAATTTTAAGATGTCTAAAAGGGACTGCAAACTTTAGACTGACACTAGAATCAAGCAAGTACAATAATATTACAGGGTATGCATACACTGGTTGGGCCAGTGATCCCGATGATAGAAGTTCAACAACTGGTTATTGTATATTTCTAGGCAATAGACCTATATCATGGTGTTCAAAAATGCAACCCACTGTGTCTAGATCAAGTACAGAGGCAGAGTATAGAAGTGTAGCTAATGCCACCGCGGAAGTAATGTGGATACAATGATTACTTAATGAACTACAATTCAAGCCAGACAGTAAAACAACAATATGGTGTGATAACTTAAGCACTGTTGAGCTTACTCCAAACCCAGTACTACATTCTAGAACAAAACACATGGAACTTGATCTATATTTTGTTCGAGAACTAGTGGCAAAAGAAAAATTAGACATTAATCACATACCTTCATCTTACCAAGTTGCAGACATCCTAAGCAAGGCACCGTCCAAAGCTAACTTCATTCGACTTAGTGACAAGGTGAAAGTAAATAACTTATAGAGGATTTGCCAGCAGTCCACCATCAAAAGAAGCTCACTGGAATCCTCAGCCAGAAATCATTTCGAAGCAAACTCAGCTTTAACAAACCTCAGAGTTGCAGAATCTCAAACTTTGAACAACATGTTGTCAAGAAGAATGAAGCTCAAACACTTCGAAGCAAGCTTACCTTCAACAAGTCTCACCAAACCTCAGAGGTGCAGGATCTCAAGCTTCCAACAACTTGCTATCAAGGAGAATCAAGCCCGTATGTTGCTAGTGCAAATTGATCTCTTCAATCGTTTCTCTAAAGTAGAATAGAGTGTTCTTGAAGATACATATAACATCAATTTCAGCTAATTTACGATTTAACTCTGAAATCAGCTCAAATCGCTCAATTTGGAAACGTTTTCTTCAAACCCTAACCGATGAAGGGTTTGAGAGGGCGTATTGAAAATGAGCAAACCCTTGATCGTTCACAACATAGATATTTCCTCTTGATCTCACTCAACCGTTAGATTCTCAAGACTGCATCTGAACCACTCTTTTGCTACTGGTTATTTTGCTTCAGACTTGTGGGCTAAGGCCTAACTATTATAAGCTGCACTTTATTGTATATTTTTTCGGTGAAAAACTATATAAATATATCGGTTATCTCAATGTATCAGCGTAACAAAATCATCAATAAAATTCAGTTCCCACTTTTCATCAATTGTTCACTTCATATTAAAATCTTTCAATCTTAGTTCATCAAAAATAATTTCAAAATAAGCCGTAGTTCATCAAGTGTTGCTAACCATTTAGAGTAGTTCCCCTGCAGAGATAAACACCATATCTTATGGTCAAAAACAATTTCAAAAAAATTGCCCTAGTTCATACAAAATGATTGCAATAGGCTAGGAGAACATGAATAACAAATTTAAGGGTAAAAAGTCTTGGATACTTCCTATTATGATAAGTAAATAAAAAAATTAAGTGTTAATGTCACTCACCAATTGCTGCCTGAACCAATTGCTATTCAACGTTCATAATATGCCATCAGGTTTCATGAACAAATGATTCGCTTACTTTCATAGCAGTTTGAAGTAACTTCATAGAATATGCACTGTTCGAGTTCTTGAAAACTATAGAAGCTGCTGCCAATGTTGCAGCAGTTTCTACGGCAACATATGAACTAGGATTCTGAGGTGTTACTTGCTAGTTAATCTAGCCAATACACCATTAACTAGAAAGTATTCTTGATACAGGGGAAGCACTTACCTCGGACCGCGCCACCACCAACCACGACCTTCTCCATATGTCGCGACTTTCCATCACCAAAATCCACGACTTAACCCACTGAAATTCACGACCTAACCCTAAGTCGTGACCACGACCTAAGTCCATCCCACAACCACGACCTAACTCCATCCCACGACCCACGACCCAACTCCATCCCGCGATTAACGATCCAACTCTATTCAAACGACTTACGACCTACCACGAACAATCGCGCGACCTACTCCCCCCTTCCATATGTCGCGAGCGACTTATCTAGGTCGTGAGCAAATCAAAATCGGCCCTCCCCTATTTCCAGCGACCTTCCAATGTCGCGAGCGACTTATCACGACATTATTTTAAGTCGCTGCCTTTTTTTTTATGTCGCGTAGAAGCTTGTGTCGCGAAGATTGTTGAGTCGCTCTGGGTGCTGAAGATATTTTAAGTCGCGAATTGGGTTATTTTAGGTCGCGTGAGCCTTATGTGGTGTGTGTTGTACTTTGTTATGTCGCTATGTTCTTGAGTCGTTATTTTCTTAAGTCGCGTGTTGTTTCTTCTCTTCTGTCGTTTGTTGTATTTTCTTAAGTCGTGTAAAGTGTTGTAACAAGTGTTGAGTTGTAACTTTCCCTATAAATAGGGGTGTGTGATCACTTGTAATGGTTGTTGATTTTTGAATAAAATTCTCTTTGTTAGCTTTGTGCTTTTCAATTTAAATTGGTAGTTGAGTGTAATCTCCTATCTCCACCTACGCCATTCGAGTGCGCTCGAATCAACGTTTGTTGAAGCCGATTCGCGGAATCAAGTGAGCTTGATCAACGTCGAAGAATCGTAGATCTTTGTTTCTCGGTATCGTGCGCGATCAACGAGACGAAGATAGCTAGAATCCGGCATCTTTGGATCAACGGATTTGGGCATTTCAGTATCTTCAATCCACCGATTGCTACTTTCATCGATCCATATCGTCTTGTCCATTATCCGCTGCGTCAGTTTTGGTATCGGAGCTTGTTTTAGCCAATCATAGCTAAATCGGGTCTTGGAGCCAAGTATTTGAAGTTTGAAGTTGTTCATCGTGTTCATATTGAAGTTGTAACAAGATTGGAGTATTTGATCCATAGTCTTTTGGGTCAAAGTGTACAAAAGTGTTGGAATTTAAAGCATAAGCCGAGAGTTGAAGCGTCAATTTTGGTATCATTTGTTGAAGTTAGGTCGTGTATACTTGTGAGAAGTAGCCGAGCCTTGTGAAGTTGTTTTTGAAGTTTGAAGCCGAGCTAAGGAGCCGTGACTTGTTTGATTTTGTGTTGAAATTTTGATTTGTTGAAGTTTGGAGATTTGTTGAATTACTTGTGAAGTTCAATCATGCCACCGAGACGAGCCCAACATCATCGCAATATTAATGCTTTATATGGAAGAGAAGAGGCTGATGAAATGGAGCAACGAATCCACGAGAGTTTTACTGAAAAGTTGAACGAAGGAATTGGTCGCTTAGAGAGAATGATGCTTGAAATGAATCAAAGTAGAAGAAGAGTTTCACCTAAATCGAGCCATGGGAGAAGTAGGGCTTCGATACATTCAGATCGGGAGAGAAGAGAAGATCACAGAAGTATTGACAATCGTGATAGGAATGTTGATCAAAGGAGTGGTAGTAGAGATGTTGGAGGTCGTGATCGACATCGATATAGTTCATATTTTGATGAGGAGTTTGATGGTGATAGGGGAAGTGTTCATTATCGAGATAGAGAACAAACACGACGTCAGAATCAAGATGTAGATGATGATCGTCGATGGGAATCGGGAATGAAGATGGAAATTCCAGAGTTCAAGGGTGGAATGGTTGCAGAAGAGTTCTTGGATTGGTTATCTAATGTTGAAGAAATCTTTGATTTCAAGGAAGTTCCGGAGAATCGACGAGTGAAGTTGGTTGCTACTAGATTGCGGGGGAGAGCTTTGGCGTGGTGGCAGCAAAATAAACTTACACGAGAACGGATGGGAAAGTCGAAGATTGTAGATTGGGAGAAAATAAAGAAATTGATGAGAGCTACATTTTTACCATACAACTATCAATCACTAATGTACCAGAGATTACAGAATCAAGGCAGGGGACGAAATCAGTCAATGATTACGCCGATGAATTTTACCAACTCATTGCCAGGAATGATATAATGGAGACGGAAGAACAATTGACTGCTAGATTTGTTGGAGGGTTACGAATGCAGATCCAGGATATTGTTAATATGTTTGATCCGAGATCTGTGGCGGAAGCACACCAAAAGGCGTTGGCTTGGGAGAAGCAGGGAAGGCATGGAGGTGGTGTGTTTACTAATTCCAACAATCAAGTGAAGGGTGCTAGCGGAAGTTCTAATGTTTCTAAACCTGTCAGTAAACCCGTAGTAAAGGAGAGTGAGAAGGCGAAGGTTAACAATGGTTTCAAATGCTACAATTGCCAGGAGATGGGTCATAAAAGTAATGAGTGTCCAAAACCGAAGAAACGAGCTATGATAGCTGAAGTTGAAAGTGGGGATGCTGTTGATGGTGAAGATAGTCCAGTTGAGGAGAATGAACAGGATATCGCATCGGGAGACGAAGGGTGTAATCTAATGATGAGGAGGCCTTGTTTAACACCAAAGAAAGAAGATGAAGCTAGTTGGTTGAGGAGTAACATCTTTCAGTCGATATGCACTATATTGGGAAAAGTTTGTAAATTTGTGATTGATGCAGGAAGTTGTGACAATATTATTTCTACAGAAGCAGTGAGAAAATTGAAATTGAAAACGGAAAAACATCCAAATCCTTATAAGTTAGCGTGGCTGAGAAAAGGAGGAGAGGTGAAGGTGGATAAGCGAGTTCGAGTTCCATTTTCTATTGGGAAGAAATATAAAGACGAAATCTGGTGTGATGTAGTTGAGATGGATGTTTGTCATTTACTTTTGGGAAGACCATGGCAGTATGATCGAGCAGTGCAGAATGACGGTCGAACCAATAGTTATAGTTTTATGTTTGAAGGCGTTAAGATTATTTTAGTTCCAAAGAAGAGACAGCAGGGAGAGAGTACATCTGAGGAGATTGAAGAGCTAAAAACTTTGTTATCATTGAAAGAGTTTGTTAAGAAAGTTGAAGAGGAGCCTGAAGTATTCCCGTTAATTGGACGAGATTGTAGTGAAGAGGTTGAAATCCCAGAAGAAGCGAAGCCAGTTTTGAAAGAATTTGAGGAGTATTTCCAGAAGAGTTGCCCAAGGAGTTACCGCCACTGAGAGACATTCAACATCAAATCGATCTTGTTCCGGGAGCAGTATTACCGCATAGACCACATTATCGGATGAGTCCGAAGGAACATGAAGAATTGAGGAGGCAGGTGGAAGAGTTGCTTGAACAGGGACGTGTTCAGGAAAGTCTCAGTCCGTGTGCTATACCAGCTTTGTTAGTACCGAAGAAGGACGGGACGTGGAGGATGTGCACTGACAGTAGAGCATTGAATAAGATTACGGTGAGATATAGATTTCCAATGCCAAGGTTGGATGACTTGCTAGTCAGTTAAGCCGAGCTACTATCTTTTCGAAGATTGATTTGAAAAGCGGATATCATCAAATTCGGATTAGACCTGGAGACGAATGGAAGACAGCCTTCAAGACGAGAGAGGGGTTATACGAATGGTTGGTTATGCCATTTGGTTTATCAAATGCACCTAGTACATTCATGCGGGTGATGAATCAAATCTTTAGACCATTCATTGGGAAGTTCGTGGTGGTTTATTTCGATGATATTCTGATATATAGCAGGAGTATGGAGGAGCATGTTCAACATTTGAGGGAAGTGCTGATTATTCTTCGTGAGGAACAATTTTATGCTGCTACAAAGAAATGCGTGTTCATGACACATAGTATTTTATTTCTGGGATATGTTGTGTTAGGAGAAGGTATACGGGTGGACCAGAATAAAGTTGAAGCAGTCAGGAATTGGCCACAACCAAAGACAATTACGGAAGTGAGAAGTTTTCATGGGCTAGCTTCATTCTACTGAAGATTCATTCCACACTTCAGTAGCGTGATGGCTCCAGTTACTGATTGCATGAAGGGAAAACAATTTTCATGGACAAAGGAAGCTGGGAATGCTTTTGGGAAGATAAAGGAATTATTGACGACTGCACCAATTCTTGTTTTACCAGATTTTCAGTTATTGTTTGAACTACATACTGATGCATAAAAGGTTGGAATTGGGGGAGTGCTGAGTCAGAAGGGACTTCCTATTGCCTATTTCAGTGAGAAGTTGTCAGGAGCAAAGATGAGATATAGTACTTATGATGTTGAATTTTATGCTATCGTACAAGCTGTTAAGCATTGGAGACACTATCTGTTTCAGAAAGAATTTGTTTTGTACACTGATCATGAGGCGTTGAAGCATATGCAAGGACAAGACAAGATTTCAGCGAGACATGCATCATGGGTTGCCTATTTGCAGCAGTTTACTTTCGTTGTGAAACACAAATCAGGGGTAACAAATCGTGTAGGTGATGCTTTGAGTAGGAGGAATCACTTGTTTACAACATTGAAAGTTGAAGTGACGGGATTTGAATTATTGCCAGAGCTGATTGAAGAAGATCCTTACTTTGTGAAATTTGTTGAAAAAGTAAAGGAAGGAAATACTGATGAATTTGTGTTGGTTGATGGATTCTTGTTTAAAGGAAATCGATTATGCATACCAGACTGTAGTTTGAGAATGAAGATTGTTAAAGAATTACATGAAGAAGGCCATGTAGGCAGAGATCGTACACTGCAGTTGATTTCTCAGTCTTATTTTTGGCCGTCAATAAGGAAAGAGGTATAGAGATTTATGGAGAGATGTCATATCTGTCAGGTTTTGAAAGGAACAGCGACGAATGCGGGATTATATATGCCGTTACCTGTGCCTACCAGACCATGGGTTGATATCAGCATGGATTTCGTTTTGGGTTTGCCTAGAACTCAAAGGGGGAATGATTCTATATTTGTTGTGGTGGACAGATTTTCAAAAATGGCGCATTTTATAGCCTGTAAGAAGACAGCAGATGCAGTTCGAGTAGCTCAATTATTCTTTAAAGAGGTGTATCGATTGCATGCTTTACCAGAATCTATTGTTTCTGATCGACATACTAGATTTTTAAGCCATTTTTGGTTGAGTTTGTGGAAGATGGTTGGAACGAAGCTGAATTTTAGTAGCGCTTACCATCCACAAACTGATGGGCAAACAGAGGTGGTTAACAGATCGTTGGGAAATTTATTGAGATGTCTTGTGAAGGATAATTTGAAGAGTTGGGATTCAAAATTGTGTCAAGCTGAGTTTGCTCACAATCATGCAGTTAACCGGAGTACAGGATTCAGCCCATTTCAGATTGTATATTCAAGCTTACCAGAGTGACCGTTGGATTTGACAACAGTGCCGTATCAGAAGGGAATTGTTAAACGGGCTAGTGATTTGGTGAATGAGTTACAGGAATGCCGCAAAGTTGTACAGGAACGATTGCTTAAGACGAGTGAGAAGTATAAACAAATAGCGGATAAGAAATGAAGAAGTGTTGTCTTCAAAAAAGGAGATTTTGTATATGCAATATTGACCAAAGATCGTTTTTCGATTGGAACTTACAACAAGTTAAAAGCACGAAAGATTGGTCCCGTAGAAATTTTGAAGAAGATCAATGATAATGCATATCGGTTAAGGTTTCCGAAAGGGGTTCATACTTCTGATGTGTTTAATGTGAAACACTTGATTCCATATTATGCTGATGATCAAGAGAATACGAATTCGAGGACGAATTTTTTCGCACCCAGGGAGGATGATACAGGGGAAGCACTTACCTCGGACCGCGCCACCACCAACCACGACCTTCTCCATATGTCGCGACTTTCCATCACCAAAATCCACGACTTAACCCACCGAAATCCACGACCTAACCCTAAGTTGCGACCACGACCTAACTCCATCCTACGACCACGACCTAACTCCATCCCATGACCCACGACCCAACTCCATCCCGCGATCAACGATCCAACTCTATTCAAACGACTTACAACCTACGACGAACAATCGCGCTACCTACTCCCCCCTTCCATATGTCGCGAGCGACTTATCTAGGTCGCGAGCAAATCAAAATCGACCCTCCCCTATTTCCAGCGACCTTCCAATGTCGCGAGCGACTTATCACGACATTATTTTAAGTCGCTGCCTTTTTTTTATGTCGCGTAGAAGCTTGTGTCGCGAAGATTGTTGAGTCGCTCTGGGTGCTGAAGATATTTTAAGTCGCGAATTGGGTTATTTTAGGTCGCGTGAGCCTTATGTGGTGTGTGTTGTACTTTGTTATGTCGCTATGTTCTTGAGTTGTTATTTTCTTAAGTCGCGTGTTGTTTCTTCTCTTCTGTCGTTTGTTGTATTTTCTTAAGTCGTGTAAAGTGTTGTAACAAGTGTTGAGTTGTAACTTTCCCTATAAATAGGGGTGTGTGATCACTTGTAATGGTTGTTGATTTTTGAATAAAATTCTCTTTGTTAGCTTTGTGCTTTTCAATTTAAATTGGTAGTTGAGTGTAATCTCCTATCTCCACCTACGTCATTCGAGTGCGCTCGAATCAACGTTTGTTGAAGCCGATTCGCGGAATCAAGTGCGCTTGATCAACGTCGAAGAATCGTAAATCTTTGTTTCTCGGTATCATGCGCGATCAACGAGACGAAGATAGCTAGAATCCGGCATCTTTGGATCAACGGATTTGGGCATTTCAGTATCTTCAATCCACCGATTGCTACTTTCATCGATCCATATCGTCTTGTCAATTATCCGCTGCGTCAATTCTGATTTATAAATAATAATAAAAAATAGTTCAATAACTTTACATCTTGAGCTGTGTTGTGCTGATGCTGATGCTCATCAACAGAAGAAAGGAATATATTGTGATGATAATTTCTTCTCCTGCTCCTCACTCAAAACATGAAATCGTTGCTTGCATGATATATTGATAATTATGCTTCAATTCTTGATCTTCAGTTATAAATAGAAGTTACATAAGTACAGTGTAAAAAACAACCCAACCCATCAAATAATGTAAAAAAGCCTAGGTAACCACAAAAAAGACAAGCCTCAGCGAATGTCAGATTATGGAATGATACTGTGTAAATGGACTCTGCATGTAGCCAGGATTCTGAAACAGCACGAATATAATATTGAGGTGGATAAGGTTCAAAAATGGTGCGGTAAAAGAAATCTTTTGAGGCTCTCCCATAGCAATAAAACAACTCAATGGGGGTAAATGTATCATTTTCAGAATCCTGCTCCAAAATAAGTAGAAAGAAAAATCACTCGCATATATGCAATAAATGGTTAGGAAGTATAAATAAAAGAGCAAATGAAGAACATTCATCGGTTTAAAGTAAGCTTATTTTCAGTACAAGTATACTATAAACTATATTGAGTATATTGACCTCAACAAATATATGCCAGCGTTCAGCTGTACATGAGTACCGGTGCTTTCACGTAAAAACAAGGCTTATAAGAAAATCCACATGGTTAAAAAAAATCTAATAATTAGCATACCGGAGGGTGCATATCATGAATCTAACACATGAAGAAGTTGCAAGGTACCTTAAGGACAGTTCTGGTAATCGGACTCACACTGGCAGACAAATTGAGGCGTGGGAAATATTTCAGACACCGTTTAATCAGCTTCCCATAAAAAAACCAAAAAATTACCAAGAATAATGAATGCCAGTATGATATCCTTTAAGCATTGTAAAGAAGATTCCTCCATGAGAATAGCGAATTAAATAACCAATATCTTTCTCTTCCCTCACAAAGGTAGTCCAAATCAGCCCCTTTTTCCTCAAGTTAATCTTCCAAAATAATGATTACCGACTTCTTTCTTATCTAAATAACATAATGGACCAATGATTAACTCAATCTGTAAGAACCTTTACATTGTAAATCTAGATGTAGATGAAGAAAGAAATAGATTGGTGGCAGTAGTTGGTTAGCAAAACCTTTGGGTTTGGTGTGGACGTGCACGTCTGCATTATGCATGTATGTGCACATGGACATTTGCTAAATGGGCTCCCTATTTTTGTTAGCATGTTCTGAGAATTCTAGTTGATGCAATGATATATGATTTAATGAATTATGAGCTTTAAAATGTGTACAAATATGCATAGACAACGGTTTTAAATATCATCAAAGACTGAATTAATATAAATTTAATACTTTATCATTTCCAAAATCCCTCCTTTTTTCTATTCTGAAGCATTCCTCCCTCCTGCACTACACAAACCCTTCTTCCCGAACCACACTTCCTACCTATTGTATCAATTGTCCTTCCTGCCGCCTCAAATGATTGCCTATCCTTAAAATTCTTACACCGAAATCTTTTCTTCATCTTACCATTTCTTGTTTACACCACGACCACCTAAAAGCATGACTAAAAAGAATAAGAACCCTGACAGTAATAGTATTATAATTAAGGATATGTTAAGTGATCCTTATATTGCTTCATTTTTATTTTCATTTTATTTTTAAATTTATGTTGAATAGGCATTATCCACACAAGAGCAAAAAATGCAAAAACAACTTGATACATAGTTCGAGTAATAGAAGCCTTGAGATTGAATTTGATGCTTTAGACATATATCATTAGCCAAATTTAGTAATTAAAACAAACATTATTTTAAAACATTGCCTGTAATTATCATCCTTTTATTCATAATTATACAGCTCCTGTTAATTACTTTATAAAACAATAATTTAATTAATAAATAAATGGCACTATAAACATTTTTGTATTCCCTTTAATAAACTCCTTCATTTTAAGTGGGTTTCTATATCTCGAATCTGATTTAACATAAACTCATACAAAGTCGAATATATGTTGAACTAACCCAAACATATGTGGGTAGGACTAAGTACTTGGTCCAATCCGATACAACTTAACCTTGGTACAGCCCTAGGACTCCTTGAATCTTTCATCAACGTCACAAAAAGCCTAGGTTATCTATTCCCAAGTAGAGTATTTCATGTTTCAATTATATCTATGCTGCTCATTTTTTAATTTTAATTATAAATTAACTAGGAACATGATATCATAAATTTAGAAAAATATTTTTTTTTCTTTGTCAGGAATGCAGACATTAATTCTTCATAATTATCATATATCATGATTAAAAAAGAATCATTCCACACAAATGTAGTTATAAAGATGAAAAGTGCAAAAGTACTACCGGCAAAGACAATGTGCATATCATCCTTGTAACGATCGAGATTTTTCGTTGCCGAAAAATCGAACCGTTAGGGTTTAAGAAGAAGAAAGAGGTAGAAGAAGAGAGAAAAGAGAGAAGAAACAGAAACAAACAATAGAACAGGAAATAATATCAGAATCTCACAATCGCAGCGGAACAACATATAATAGATAAATGAATATCATTAAAACAAAAGAACTATACATTTTATACATACATCACAATACATCATATCATCAGAGTGTACAACAATAAAACAGCGGAAAGAATACTATATACAATAGATAATAGACTACGCTATCCAAGCTCGCCTCCAACATCTGCACAGCAACTCCCGAATCCAGAATAACCTGATAACCTAACTCTAGACTGCCCGTGTGGAAAATAGTGGGCACCCAGAGTTTAGGAAAGGAACAATAAACTCCAGGTCAGTCATGGGACTGGTGTGAGAACTCAAAACAGTTTATCTTTAAACAAGCAACAAGAAAATTTAAATTTTTAAATCCGCAATGCTTTTTGGAAAATAAAACTACCATAAGGCCTCCCGCCACACACACAATGCAAACGCAGAATTGGAGGAGATTTCTC
The DNA here is from genome assembly GCA_030765085.1 of Allium cepa. Classification (NCBI taxonomy): domain Eukaryota; kingdom Viridiplantae; phylum Streptophyta; class Magnoliopsida; order Asparagales; family Amaryllidaceae; genus Allium; species Allium cepa. The sequence continues at coordinate 212,792,219 of CM060945.1, forward strand.
CTTATGATAGTCAAAGATGCTTACTACGCGAAAATCAAATCATTTTTGATATTATTACTAGTGCATAGTGTAGAAAACAATTCGAAAGTAGAATATAAATCCTAGCCAGCATAGACATTCCGAACTATGCCTACTATAGCTACCATCCAAACAGTGGTGACCACCATAAGTGAATGGCAGGTAATACAACTAAAACCGTACAAGGCGCGTATTGTTTTGATTGGATTTCCAACAAATGGTCAGGCTAAGGAACTTCCTACTGCCACATGGGATCGCCTCTGGCGGGACGTCCCGAGAAACTAACGTTACGGTTAGATCTCTGCCAACACAAGGCCGGGTTACCTCTGTAACTAGGTAACTACTACACGAATATGTCATCCCCCGGTCCTTTGGGACCTTTATCCGAGCGCTCGATACCAACAACACCACACAGAAATAGATATAGTGTTTTCCACATGAGTAAATATCTGGGCTCCATACCATGATACCACCCTTTACCAGAAGGAAATGACATACCCTAAAGGGCGCGACCCTCATAACCTTGCCGCATATTCCTGTTTCGACCATTTCCGGGGAGTGAGGTCCTGACGAAGTCTCGTCCACAAAGCTACGCTTTGTGTAACAAAGCCATGCTTCGGGTCCACAGATGACCAAAGCAATAATCACAAAGATAAATGATCAAACAAATGATCATATCACAAATGACCAACCAATGATCATCACACAGCAGCACTCAGCATGCCACATTACCAGATTGGGAAATATCGCTGATAACCTTCAACTACATAACCTCTGAGCTCGTACGTCTCAGAGAAGGGTGTTAAGCTAAGAGAATAAATTCTCCGCCACCAACAGAAATGTATTTGAAAGAAATCTGCTCTATCTCTCAAAATGTAATGTCAGACACGTAACCATACAAGTCTGTTCCGGGTTCGAACAGAACCGAAGGCACTTCCAAGGAAGCCCTTGCAATCCGGGTATTCACAATCCCGATAAAATTTCCCATCACAAAGGAAATCTCCATATCGTAGCTAACGATGCGGAGACAATCGATAGGTCATCCTATCGTTTTCACAAATACCCGGTCTTCAACACCGGTCTTCAAATGCAATCCAAACGACGTATCGCATATTCGGAATGGGATATATGACACAAAGGTCCTCTCCCGGCTAAACCGAATAGCGAGCGCTTATTTTAAAAACAAGTGTGCATTCAATTCCAAACAAACACAATCAATACCATCCAAGGGTAAATATTGATAGTCGGTTATTTAACTATCAATAAAGATGCGCCACATCATCAGATTCCAAATAATTTTTTTCCAAAATTATTAAGTCCCAAAATATCTTTGCAAGATATATATACACAATTTCCAAATAATTTCCCAATTTATTTGCTTTACCGAAACACCTTCACAATAAAATTTTCCACACTTTACCCATTTGAAAACCCATTTCAAATTAAACACCTTAACCATTTGAAAACAAATTTCAAATTACACAACTCAACCATTTGAAAACAAATTTCAAACCACCATTCATCCTTTATCCCTTTTGAAAACAAATTTCAAAACAACATATAAATCCTTACCGATTTATTTTTAAATTTTACGCTCCAAATTCGTGAATTTTATTTCCATCTTTAAAAATAAATCAACATTTATTTTTAAACCAATTTCCCTTCCTATATATAAATTCCAAAGTGGATTTAAATCCCAAATACCCATTCATAATTGATTTCAAATCGATTCCAAAATATTCGCTTACAATTTACCTTTAAAAGGTGAATTCACAAAAACGTTCCATTCCATATTGGAAAATCATTTCTAAACTTATTTAAAAATAAGTAATTCACAATTCAATTTATTTTCAACAATTCGAAAATATTCCATATGCTTAAACCATAGTTAAGTATTAATTTCATTCCTTTAAAGAAATATTCTTTTATTCACATTTATTTGGGTTAAAAACGAATGTTGCGTAAAACATCGTTACGACAACCCAAAAACACTAGTATATGGATTTGAAATAAAAATGGATACATAAATCCACTACTATTCAAAATATTCCCTTCTATTTCTCGAAATCGTCTATTTCAACAATCAATGTTGAAATCTATGATTTCGATACTTAATATATCTTAAAACGTCTTTAATTAGTTTTAAATTCCATTTAAAACGTTCTTTTCCAAAAACACGTTCATTTAATAAAATTATACATTCACCGTTCAAAAATAGTGAATACAACCCCTTTAACAAATTCCATATTCAATTTATCAAATTCGATGAATTTCAAATTTATAAACATAGTTTATAAATTCCATTTCTATTATAAACCCCAATTTTATAAATTCCTTTATTAATCCGATGCAATTTACATAACCCAGTTTCATACCCAAAAGCCATATTGTAAGTTAAATACTTATAATATTATTTATTTACCAAATCGTTCCTTTGAACTTCACCAATTTAAAATCTTATCACTTACAAGATTTCTTTATGGTTTATAATAATTTCAACTAATGAAATCTTCATTTATTAACAATTTCTATAAAATTCCCCTTTTTAATGCCCAAATCCATTTTTATAAGTTAATAACTTATAAACTTAAAATTTTCCAATAACCATTCGTTTTATAAATTTCACATTTATTAATCTATAAATCCTAGTGAAATGCATGTTATACATCAACTTAACACTTTATAAATTTATTCTATAACTTCAATAATTTTTTATTTAAAAACATCCATTTATAAAATCCTTTATATAAACCATTAATAATAATAACTCCCCAAAAACCAAATTTAACTATTTTATAAAAACCTATTATTGTTAAAAATTTCTTTTAAGTTATATTTTATAAAAATATAAATTTTTAAAACATAAAATTTTATCCATCTATTTATTTTAAAATTTAATCAATTCAAAATTTTTAATAAACCATATTCTTTGAAAAATCGATTTAAAACCCCTTTTAAATTCAAAACCGTTATTTTTAATTTAAAAATTAGAATCCGATGATGCAACGACATCGAATGGTCAATCATGGGAATAACATCATATAACAATGTGATTATCAACAATCAACATAATATTCATAAACAAATAAATATGTGAGGAATCCAGTTGGATCCCTCCAACCTGTTACCCTGCATCCACAGACGTTAGCACAATACCAATTCCACTTCGAGGTGGAATATCGCGGTATATGGGATTTTATAAATATCCGCTTAATAGGCGGCGCAATAGGGTCTCATCCGCTATACGAGGCGGGAAATCAAATCCGATATATACATATGCCAATATATATATATCGCTATATATAGTATATATCCTACTATATCTACTAGCACAATCAATCAACCATCAACAATCAATATTAACTATTCAAAATTTTAAACAAAACCCTTCGATTGAGTGAGGAGTTCTCACCTTGATTTTATTTCCGGTTTCGGCGTTCGTTTCGAATAAAATTAAACGAACGTTTAATTTTACCCGAAATTCAAACGAGCTCCAATCGACTCCAGACTAGCTTCATCGCGAAGAGCACGACCATACGATTCCAACGCACTTTGATTCGTCCCAATCGGACCTCGCATGAACAAGATATTGCATTTTAAGTTGACACGAATTCAAATTTCAATTAAATCAACACAAAAAAAAAAAGAAAATTCACCCAACACATGTGGGCCGCACGCACTAGCTTCCTCCCGCTCTCCTTCTCTTCACGCGCACGGTAACTCCTCTCCAGGAAACAAAAACACGCACTTGAACCCATCACATGCCGACCTAGGGTTTGATTTTCCGACCACCACGAGCATCGATACTTCATCACCCTGCCACCAAATGAAAGCCCTCGACAAAAGCCACCATCGGCCCAAGCATGGCCAAGCTCGGCGCCCTCCTCCACCTTGAGGAACGCACGCAACAACCAGGGGACACGGCTCAATATCTCATCCAAATGGCGACGATAGCTGAGATCCACCGTTGGATCTGTAGTCCACACCATGCTCTACAACTTTCATGTTGTAAGTTTCTCGATTCGATGAGCGGATTTGGAGATTTTGAGAGGGGAAAATGGGATGATTTCGGCCATTGGACCTATAGGAGGCGGCTGGTGATAGTGATTAGGGTTTTGGAAAAGAAGATAACATATATGTTAATATTATTTTAATAATAAAATGCCCAACTTAACACTTTTGCAAACGAACTCCAAACGACGCGTGCCGCCAGGCGATTCTAAGGTTTTTCCGCATTTCGGACACAATGGAACAGGTTTCGTAAGCCAATTCGATCGTATGTGTGAGATATGGAATTAAACGATCAATTTAAATTAAAACCGATTTAAACGATTTCTAGGCGTTTTGGCTTGTACCGGACAAACGATATATCCGATTGACTTGAAATTTGAAATCTTACAATAATATCACATTACGGATCCGATGAAACTAGTTTCGTCGAAATCCGAGACCGTTTGAAAAATGGCTATTTTAACTCGCCGAATTAAAATTAAAACGATATCGATGCGTTTCGAGCTGCCACGGTCAAACGACAACTCCGATTGCTACGAAAATTGAAATCCGATAATAACTAACTATTACGGATCCAATGGAACTCGTTTCGTTCAATTCTGAGACTGTTCAAAAATTAGCTATTTTTCAGTCGATAATTAAATATTAAAATATTCGATTTTTACAAATAAATTCCAAATTTAGTTTTACAAGTTCTAAAATATCTCTATAACTTTAATATGATAAAATAAAATTTTCCAAATCATTTTCAATCATATTTAACCCAATATTTAATTATTTTTGGAATTTCACTATTAAATCATCGATTTAATTATCCCATTAAATCCAATATTCGAAAAATAAATTATTCGACTTAAAAATTCCACTTATTAATATTAAAAATAAATTAAATATTCAAATTCAAGTTATCAAAAATTCTGGGTCGTTACAATCTTCCCCCCTTAAAAGAATTTCGTCCTCGAAATTGCAAGTTAAGGAGAATAATTCATAATCCGTTTATTATTTTTCCAAAACTAATAGTTTTATCAACCTTCTAACACCAATCTTTTTATTAAAGATTTACTATCATTTCAATTAGCTTTCCAACTTCAATTATAGGTTTCAAACAACATTGTTTACTCAACAATTCAAATTTAAATTTAAATTCAAATTTCAAACTTTCAAAATTTTCTCAAAAATTTTCTAACTCCCTTAATTTTCGAAAAATTTCGCCAGCGTCTCCTTTGCGCGGCTCGATCGGTACGACTACAAAATGGCACCACGGCCCCTCAGAATCAAAAAGAAAAGAGAAAGCCAAGTGGCTGGAGAAGGAAATCATCAAATCTCATACTAAAATTGAAATACGTACCTTTTTGTCGAGCAATTCAATTTTTTAACTTCAAAATCAAATCCCAATTCCATTATACACCTGTATATCCTGCTAATAGTAGTACACAATTCCAACTTCAACATTCAAATCATTTTGCCAATTCAATTACAAAACCTTTCAACATATGCTTCTTATACATTTTTAGTTTACTATTGAAGTTGCATATTCTTTCTCATTCATTTCCCATTAGTTTACATTCACTAATTAAATTCACATTGGTTCACTTTCAAATCAACTCGAATTCAATTCTATTCAAATTTATTTACTTCACTTTCAATTTGAATTCAATTACATAGTTTTCAAATGCGCTAATTCAATTTCATTAACACTTAATGAATTTACATACAATCAACCAACAAGCGAATAACAACCAATGTATATCCAATAAAACCAAATTATTAGTTTTTCTCTCACTACATTCAATTTGGTTCAACAGTTTTAATTCCAATTGATTTAACATTCAACTGATTTTCATTCAATTATTCAACTAGCTCGAAATGAATTTACACTTACATACATCATTTCATATCAACTTATTCACATTCGATTAATTAACATTCAATCCATACTTTAATTCAGTTGCCAATTCTTTTTACATATAAAAATTGAATTTCATTTATATAACTCAAGTTCACATCATTTAACGATTTCATTAATTCACTTTATTCATTTTATTTTGATATCAACATCAATTCTTTCAACATTACTCAAGTTATATTCCATTCAACTTCATTTACATTTACTTCCACTATTCAACTTAAGTATTCTCCTAATTCATTTCAAACTCTATTCCATTTAACATAATTTGTTCAAATAAACTTAAGTTTCCACTTATCAATCCAATTCGGTTTCCAATTCTAAAGTAAATTCTATTTAACTTTTACTTAAGTCAAATTCATATCAACAATCAAATTCGTATTTCATTTTACTTAACTTAATTGTTTAACCACTTCAATAATTGGTTTTACTTACATTTTCTCATTCTATAAGTTATACAACTTATTATTCAACTTCCAACTCATATTATAAGTTCAAAACCCCTTTTTTTCACTTATATTTGACAATTTCAAGTTGAATTTTAATTTCAAATTTGTTTACTACAACAAAGCTTCAATTTTAAATTCATTATTGTAGCAAATCCATCACATAGAAACTCGAAAATGATACTGATGATGCTGCAGTCATCATCCTTATTATTTCCCAGTAACCATAGTGAAATCAATGCTAAATATTCTTTCAAAATTTCCCTTTATTTATAAATTACATTTATAAATCTTACTTATAAAATTTCACTTCTTATATACATAAGATTATTTTACAATTGTAAATCATTTTAATTATAATTCCATACTTATAATTCATTAGCTTATACAATTATTCTTTTTACGATAGTTGTTTTTATATAACTTATTCAAACAACTTTTAATTAACTTATATATATATATATATTTCAAACAATCAAACAATCAATTATACACACACTTCAATAATTCTTGAAAAAATTATTTTCTTATATAGAAAATATAATCAAGGTAAAATTATTTCATTTACCCAATTTAAAACAATATCATGTCGAATTGTTCTATTCAAGTGTTTAGAAACCCCTTCGATCCAGTTGTACAGACTGTGCCGACGAAGGTTCATATGCCACTCAATAAACCAATCATCACAATATAAAACAATTTTATATTCACTAACAAATACGCGCTCATATCTATTATTACACTCACACTCATTCTAGAGTACTGCTGACTCTATCTCTAATGAGTAATACCCAACAGAACCATGGTTGTCGCTTAACCACATGCTTTGATACCAAATGTAACGATCGAGATTTTTCGTTGCCGAAAAATCGAACCGTTAGGGTTTAAGAAGAAGAAAGAGGTAGAAGAAGAGAGAAAAGAGAGAAGAAACAGAAACAAACAATAGAACAGGAAATAATATCAGAATCTCACAATCGCAGCGGAACAACATATAATAGATAAATGAATATCATTAAAACAAAAGAACTATACATTTTATACATACATCACAATACATCATATCATCAGAGTGTACAACAATAAAACAGCGGAAAGAATACTATATACAATAGATAATAGACTACGCTATCCAAGCTCGCCTCCAACATCTGCACAGCAACTCCCGAATCCAAAATAACCTGATAACCTAACTCTAGACTGCCCGTGTGGAAAATAGTGGGCACCCAGAGTTTAGGAAAGGAACAATAAACTCCAGGTCAGTCATGGGACTGGTGTGAGAACTCAAAACAGTTTATCTTTAAACAAGCAACAAGAAAATTTAAATTTTTAAATCCGCAATGCTTTTTGGAAAATAAAACTACCATAAGGCCTCCCGCCACACACACAATGCAAACGCAGAATTGGAGGAGATTTCTCCTTATGATAGTCAAAGATGCTTACTACGCGAAAATCAAATCATTTTTGATATTATTACTAGTGCATAGTGTAGAAAACAATTCGAAAGTAGAATATAAATCCTAGCCAGCATAGACATTCCGAACTATGCCTACTATAGCTACCATCCAAACAGTGGTGACCACCATAAGTGAATGGCAGGTAATACAACTAAAACCGTACAAGGCGCGTATTGTTTTGATTGGATTTCCAACAAATGGTCAGGCTAAGGAACTTCCTACTGCCACATGGGATCGCCTCTGGCGGGACGTCCCGAGAAACTAACGTTACGGTTAGATCTCTGCCAACACAAGGCCGGGTTACCTCTGTAACTAGGTAACTACTACACGAATATGTCATCCCCCGGTCCTTTGGGACCTTTATCCGAGCGCTCGATACCAACAACACCACACAGAAATAGATATAGTGTTTTCCACATGAGTAAATATCTGGGCTCCATACCATGATACCACCCTTTACCAGAAGGAAATGACATACCCTAAAGGGCGCGACCCTCATAACCTTGCCGCATATTCCTGTTTCGACCATTTCCGGGGAGTGAGGTCCTGACGAAGTCTCGTCCACAAAGCTACGCTTTGTGTAACAAAGCCATGCTTCGGGTCCACAGATGACCAAAGCAATAATCACAAAGATAAATGATCAAACAAATGATCATATCACAAATGACCAACCAATGATCATCACACAGCAGCACTCAGCATGCCACATTACCAGATTGGGAAATATCGCTGATAACCTTCAACTACATAACCTCTGAGCTCGTACGTCTCAGAGAAGGGTGTTAAGCTAAGAGAATAAATTCTCCGCCACCAACAGAAATGTATTTGAAAGAAATCTGCTCTATCTCTCAAAATGTAATGTCAGACACGTAACCATACAAGTCTGTTCCGGGTTCGAACAGAACCGAAGGCACTTCCAAGGAAGCCCTTGCAATCCGGGTATTCACAATCCCGATAAAATTTCCCATCACAAAGGAAATCTCCATATCGTAGCTAACGATGCGGAGACAATCGATAGGTCATCCTATCGTTTTCACAAATACCCGGTCTTCAACACCGGTCTTCAAATGCAATCCAAACGACGTATCGCATATTCGGAATGGGATATATGACACAAAGGTCCTCTCCCGGCTAAACCGAATAGCGAGCGCTTATTTTAAAAACAAGTGTGCATTCAATTCCAAACAAACACAATCAATACCATCCAAGGGTAAATATTGATAGTCGGTTATTTAACTATCAATAAAGATGCGCCACATCATCAGATTCCAAATAATTTTTTTCCAAAATTATTAAGTCCCAAAATATCTTTGCAAGATATATATACACAATTTCCAAATAATTTCCCAATTTATTTGCTTTACCGAAACACCTTCACAATAAAATTTTCCACACTTTACCCATTTGAAAACCCATTTCAAATTAAACACCTTAACCATTTGAAAACAAATTTCAAATTACACAACTCAACCATTTGAAAACAAATTTCAAACCACCATTCATCCTTTATCCCTTTTGAAAACAAATTTCAAAACAACATATAAATCCTTACCGATTTATTTTTAAATTTTACGCTCCAAATTCGTGAATTTTATTTCCATCTTTAAAAATAAATCAACATTTATTTTTAAACCAATTTCCCTTCCTATATATAAATTCCAAAGTGGATTTAAATCCCAAATACCCATTCATAATTGATTTCAAATCGATTCCAAAATATTCGCTTACAATTTACCTTTAAAAGGTGAATTCACAAAAACGTTCCATTCCATATTGGAAAATCATTTCTAAACTTATTTAAAAATAAGTAATTCACAATTCAATTTATTTTCAACAATTCGAAAATATTCCATATGCTTAAACCATAGTTAAGTATTAATTTCATTCCTTTAAAGAAATATTCTTTTATTCACATTTATTTGGGTTAAAAACGAATGTTGCGTAAAACATCGTTACGACAACCCAAAAACACTAGTATATGGATTTGAAATAAAAATGGATACATAAATCCACTACTATTCAAAATATTCCCTTCTATTTCTCGAAATCGTCTATTTCAACAATCAATGTTGAAATCTATGATTTCGATACTTAATATATCTTAAAACGTCTTTAATTAGTTTTAAATTCCATTTAAAACGTTCTTTTCCAAAAACACGTTCATTTAATAAAATTATACATTCACCGTTCAAAAATAGTGAATACAACCCCTTTAACAAATTCCATATTCAATTTATCAAATTCGATGAATTTCAAATTTATAAACATAGTTTATAAATTCCATTTCTATTATAAACCCCAATTTTATAAATTCCTTTATTAATCCGATGCAATTTACATAACCCAGTTTCATACCCAAAAGCCATATTGTAAGTTAAATACTTATAATATTATTTATTTACCAAATCGTTCCTTTGAACTTCACCAATTTAAAATCTTATCACTTACAAGATTTCTTTATGGTTTATAATAATTTCAACTAATGAAATCTTCATTTATTAACAATTTCTATAAAATTCCCCTTTTTAATGCCCAAATCCATTTTTATAAGTTAATAACTTATAAACTTAAAATTTTCCAATAACCATTCGTTTTATAAATTTCACATTTATTAATCTATAAATCCTAGTGAAATGCATGTTATACATCAACTTAACACTTTATAAATTTATTCTATAACTTCAATAATTTTTTATTTAAAAACATCCATTTATAAAATCCTTTATATAAACCATTAATAATAATAACTCCCCAAAAACCAAATTTAACTATTTTATAAAAACCTATTATTGTTAAAAATTTCTTTTAAGTTATATTTTATAAAAATATAAATTTTTAAAACATAAAATTTTATCCATCTATTTATTTTAAAATTTAATCAATTCAAAATTTTTAATAAACCATATTCTTTGAAAAATCGATTTAAAACCCCTTTTAAATTCAAAACCGTTATTTTTAATTTAAAAATTAGAATCCGATGATGCAACGACATCGAATGGTCAATCATGGGAATAACATCATATAACAATGTGATTATCAACAATCAACATAATATTCATAAACAAATAAATATGTGAGGAATCCAGTTGGATCCCTCCAACCTGTTACCCTGCATCCACAGACGTTAGCACAATACCAATTCCACTTCGAGGTGGAATATCGCGGTATATGGGATTTTATAAATATCCGCTTAATAGGCGGCGCAATAGGGTCTCATCCGCTATACGAGGCGGGAAATCAAATCCGATATATACATATGCCAATATATATATATCGCTATATATAGTATATATCCTACTATATCTACTAGCACAATCAATCAACCATCAACAATCAATATTAACTATTCAAAATTTTAAACAAAACCCTTCGATTGAGTGAGGAGTTCTCACCTTGATTTTATTTCCGGTTTCGGCGTTCGTTTCGAATAAAATTAAACGAACGTTTAATTTTACCCGAAATTCAAACGAGCTCCAATCGACTCCAGACTAGCTTCATCGCGAAGAGCACGACCATACGATTCCAACGCACTTTGATTCGTCCCAATCGGACCTCGCATGAACAAGATATTGCATTTTAAGTTGACACGAATTCAAATTTCAATTAAATTAACACAAAAAAAAAAAGAAAATTCACCCAACACATGTGGGCCGCACGCACTAGCTTCCTCCCGCTCTCCTTCTCTTCACGCGCACGGTAACTCCTCTCCAGGAAACAAAAACACGCACTTGAACCCATCACATGCCGACCTAGGGTTTGATTTTCCGACCACCACGAGCATCGATACTTCATCACCCTGCCACCAAATGAAAGCCCTCGACAAAAGCCACCATCGGCCCAAGCATGGCCAAGCTCGGCGCCCTCCTCCACCTTGAGGAACGCACGCAACAACCAGGGGACACGGCTCAATATCTCATCCAAATGGCGACGATAGCTGAGATCCACCGTTGGATCTGTAGTCCACACCATGCTCTACAACTTTCATGTTGTAAGTTTCTCGATTCGATGAGCGGATTTGGAGATTTTGAGAGGGGAAAATGGGATGATTTCGGCCATTGGACCTATAGGAGGCGGCTGGTGATAGTGATTAGGGTTTTGGAAAAGAAGATAACATATATGTTAATATTATTTTAATAATAAAATGCCCAACTTAACACTTTTGCAAACGAACTCCAAACGACGCGTGCCGCCAGGCGATTCTAAGGTTTTTCCGCATTTCGGACACAATGGAACAGGTTTCGTAAGCCAATTCGATCGTATGTGTGAGATATGGAATTAAACGATCAATTTAAATTAAAACCGATTTAAACGATTTCTAGGCGTTTTGGCTTGTACCGGACAAACGATATATCCGATTGACTTGAAATTTGAAATCTTACAATAATATCACATTACGGATCCGATGAAACTAGTTTCGTCGAAATCCGAGACCGTTTGAAAAATGGCTATTTTAACTCGCCGAATTAAAATTAAAACGATATCGATGCGTTTCGAGCTGCCACGGTCAAACGACAACTCCGATTGCTACGAAAATTGAAATCCGATAATAACTAACTATTACGGATCCAATGGAACTCGTTTCGTTCAATTCTGAGACTGTTCAAAAATTAGCTATTTTTCAGTCGATAATTAAATATTAAAATATTCGATTTTTACAAATAAATTCCAAATTTAGTTTTACAAGTTCTAAAATATCTCTATAACTTTAATATGATAAAATAAAATTTTCCAAATCATTTTCAATCATATTTAACCCAATATTTAATTATTTTTGGAATTTCACTATTAAATCATCGATTTAATTATCCCATTAAATCCAATATTCGAAAAATAAATTATTCGACTTAAAAATTCCACTTATTAATATTAAAAATAAATTAAATATTCAAATTCAAGTTATCAAAAATTCTGGGTCGTTACAATCCTCGTCTAGAATCAAGACTTTCATCGGTCCTGCAAGCTCAAAAGATAGTATCCAAACTTCATAATTGTACAAATCCTATTAATTATTCTAAAATCGGAGACAAAAAGAAAGTATGCAAAAACATTTAGGCAAAATGAATCAAGTAACAAAGTAATATTACCCAAGCATATACGGTTGCTTTATAGAATTTGTAAATCGATAATAAAAAGGGTTACAAATTGATAACCTAGCATTAAGCTGGCATCAAAATGAAAATTAAGTGTAAACTAGTTTCCCTTTAATCTGAAAATATACCATATTTTCAAATCAAACAAAAAATCAATGTGTTACGTAACGTAAATGAGTTAACATATAAAGCAATAGAACCCATACAAACAGAAAATCGATTGAGTTATCTACGGTGAAATGAGTTAACATTTACAGCAGCAAAACCCATATAAACAGGTTCCTATATGAAAGTCAATATTAGTTTTCAAATTAAGGAAGAAGTAGCAACTGGGTATGAATTTGGCATAAAAATTAAAATTAAGCAACAGATAGAAGTGGTATAATAAGGAAATATGCTTAAAATCTATACTCGTATGAATTAGCAAATTATAGTATGTGCAGATTGGTCCAAAAGAATTAGCAAGTCAGGGTTTTTGCTATTTGATTTATAAAATGAATATTTAATGACAAAATAAAGTATAAAATCCATATAGGTATAAGATTTGTGTAGAATCTCAATCAAATAGCAGTCGATAGAAGGAGGAGTTGATGGACAATGTGGAGAGGAGTAGGACGACGATGATGATGGAGGAAAAGCGACAATGAAGACGATGATAATTTAGGACTTGGTAGAAATTTTTTTGAACTAAGTAGGAAAAATGAAAATGGGGAGAACGTGAAAAGTTAGAAAAGTAGAAGTACTTCAATTGGAGGGAGAAATACTTAGTGCAGGAGCGGTAAATTTTGGTACTTTCTCTTATACATTAATAGTTGCACTTAGCTTTCAAATGCTACTAATAAATGCAACTAAATATTTTTTTTCTTGTAGTGCACTATTCGCTCTGTAACTGTATTGGCAAGGAAATAGGGATTGGGTCTCACCTCCTTCACTTATAAGCCCTACGGGCGAGAGGGCGAAGTCAGAACAAATCTCTCTTAGTATGTCACTAACAGTGAAGGTGACATCATCATATCATTCAGATTAACGAAGATGTCACCAAAAAATCCAGATCGAGGTACATCCTCTCCCGAAGGCAGAACAACTTGGTCCCGTCCCCAGTTTCTTTAGAAGCATCTGTCACCATTTGCCATAAAGCGAGCAAGCCGGGGAGAATAAGACTCATCCACTGAATAATGCATCTCCTTCTTCATTAGCCTGATAGTCACTACGGCACCCTCTCCTTCCTCTTTAACCATCGGTTCTTTTCCCTCTCTCCTTTGACTTCTTCATCTTCCTATGGAATCGAGGGCATTTTGGCTACTTCGTCCCCATCTCTTGGGACATTACCTTCTATGGGATCTTCCATTTCTCTCTCAAGGTCTCCTCTGTGTGCATTTCGGCAGATGGACCTGCAACTTCCCCATGAAGATTCTCGTCGGAGATTCGAGTGAGGGTAAAAGAGCGAGTACGAGCTCTAGAGTCATTCTGCACTGGAGACTCGGCGCAAACCAATCTGTCAGGGCGAAACATACTACACCATCGTAGATTGTCATTCGTAAGTAGGAACGCGACAGTGCGCTGACGTCATCTAACTTCTTTTAGGGCATTAAATGTTGTTTTGTCCTCATTTCTTATACCTCGAGCTAGGATGCCTATAAGGAAATACATATCATGTTAAAAACATAGAAATTCTGTCATGGTAGAGGCAAGGCAAAATAGGTGTACATCTAGATAGCTAGGGCTGGTTGAAACCATCCAGGCGTCATTCAACGAAATATTTGTTCATAAAATATGAACTTTCATTGGTGAGTGCCTCAATAATTTTGCATCCCTTTCACGCTTCAATTATCATGTAAGATATGGAATCCCGCCTTCTCTTGAATTGAAATTGATGCGCAAGCTCGTTGAACTTTAGGGGTCGGTTGAACCAATTAATGAAGAGGACATAATTAAGCGAACTCAGAAAGGAATACCCATTTGGGTGGACTTGGAATGAATGTCAGTCCAAGCTCTTCTAGCATCATCATAGGGAAAGGATTAAATGGTGGAACGACATTGCCTAGATGTGACACCCCACCTCTATACTCACACTAGCCAAGAACGCTACAAGGTAATGCCGTCGACTAGCACGAAAGACAAGGCTGTTGAGTAGCGACCATCCGTGTAATTGTTTTGTGCGAGTACCTATATGCCAGATAGAAGGTCACGCATTTCATTTAAAGAGGAAATCTGACATATCAAGTACAAACACAAAGCTACTACACAGTGTCTATGTGGTCTTCGGAAACAAATATAGAACAAACATAACATAAATCAGTCACAAATACTCATATTACTAAGGCGGAAACAGATATGAATATAACACATAAAAGTGTACATCAAAGTAGTGGTCACTACATCACAAAAGAATAGGTACAAGTGCTAAGAAAAAGAATATGTATACATCAAGGAGTCTCTATCTCGAATGTATAAAAGCAAAAACTACTAAGTTAAGTTGTTAGCCAAAAGTCAAAAGCTAGTCCCAGCTAAGAAGTCAAGTGGACGCACCTGTAATACCTCGGTCTGACCCGAGTATTATTTAAGAAAAAATAATAAACGAATCAATCTAGCTATAAATATCATATAAAATGAGATAGGATAAGAAATATGACAAAAACGTATGATAACATTAATGCCATACTATGACAAGTGTACATTAGATAACAACAAAAATCATACAATATCTCGAATATTCTCAAACACCAAAAAGAATGTCATATTCTTTAACATATTCATCAAACCACAAATATAGATAAAACTTATCAATGTAAATGACAAAAATTGGTGAAACACAAATTCTAGAAATCATCAATTAGAAATTCAGAAAACATAAAGGGAGAGGCCTATCACAAATGAGAGCATGAAAACTCACCAACATGTGCATCACAAATGGAACGCTATTTCATGGTCGCTACCCATCAATTTTGAGCCGAGGCTCCACAAATGGCGCGAAGATCATGGGTCGCTACCCCACCAATTTTGTGCGTAAACTCCACAAACAGGGTTTAGTTCCCTACACAAACAAAAGAGGCATCACACAACGCTAGTCTAAATATCAAAATGATCATCATTGATCGATAAGTGTAAATTACACTAAGCTAGTAAATAAATGAGTTTAGCTTCAAGTCCCATAACCACTAGCTTAACATAAGTATTCAAGAATGAATTATAGATTTTCACTCGAAAATTTTTAGAAGATTTCAATCGAATAAGTCTAAGAATTAACCAACAAAGTAAACACAAGCGTTTCATACCACATGTTTTGCTAAGTCGTTCAATTGGATTTCTCGAATGAATGAGGTAAAGGTTTGTATATACTAATGATTGGAAAACGGTTTTAAAAGCACGCTTTATATTGAAAGTAAATGTTGAAATCGTTTTGATGAAAGAGTTTTAGTATTTACTACTAGTATAGAAACCTTTGTATTTTAAAGTGACAAATCACAGAATTGATTGTAAAAACAATCAATCAACTGAAAATTCACATTTGACGACGTGAATTAAATCCATAAAAATCGATATCAAATACATCAAATGGATATTCCCAAAATAATCCAGAAAAGAAGTCATTAAAGTCATTAATAAATGACAACAACTAACCGGATCAACAAAAATCGATGAAAATTGGAAATTCACTCAAAACAGCCAAAATAGAAAAATTGACAATTCCTGACGTCTGAATTTGCCAACCAGACGTCTGAACCTATGTTCTGGAAAAATATATGCTTTTTCTCCTTTCTCTTTTTAATTCCAGAACCATTTCAGACGTCTGGATTTTGTTCCAAACGTCTGGATTTTGTTCCAGACGTTTGGATTTTGTCTCTGCCTTTTCCAGGACCCTTTACAGACATCTGAATTTTTCAACCAGACGTCTGGATATTTTTTCACACATCTTAAATTTGTTCCAGACGTCTAAAATTTTCTGCTGGGCCAAAAAAACAGCCTAGCCCAAAAAGTGAAAATTCAAACCGAAATGCGATCGAACGAGCGATGGATGTTAGGAACTTATGCCAATCGACAACCCAGCACTATAGGCTCTTCGATATGCCACAAATAACATTTTCAAACATCCAAGATAGGATCTTTAAAGATTTTGACTTCAAAACACCAAAATTTGAAAAATTCATCAAATCAATTCAAATCAAAAGCAAATGAACATTGAATAGATGTTAGGAATTCATACCTAACAGCAACGAAATCTATAGAAATAGGTGTGAGTTCAAAAACTCGCCTTTAAACTGAAAAACAACAAGTGAAAATCTTTAAAACAAAGAAAGACCAATTCCTCTTCAATACACCTCTAGAATCTTCAATCTATTATCAAAGGTGAAATTTTTCCTAAGTTGGGGTTTAGAAATTCATGAGAATTGAAGAGAGATTGAGATGGAGAAGATTTAGGTAAGCATCATCTTCATCTTCTTTTACTCAAAAATTAGGAATTCATGAGAATTGAAGAGGAGAGTGGTGGAGTTAGGGTAATAAGTTGGGTTAATGGGCTGAAACCCAAACCCAAAGCCCAATAGAAAAATTGCAAAATTCAAATCAACTCTAAACATATCGATGTTTATACTCAAAAAAGTCGCAAACAACATTTTAGACTCACTGGAAGTGGTCTTGAGTCCTAATTTTACTGTTTTTGTAAAAAGTAGTCTTTTGGACATTAATCTGACTTCTATATTTAAATAAAATATTTAAATATACAATCATAAAATATGCAGGTTGTTATAAACTCCCCTCCTTAAAGAAATTGCTTCCTCACAATATTTAAGAAGAAAACAAAGAGTAACAACCATAAAAACATATCAACACAAAAGAAAATTTGAAATAAGAAGTTCACCTCAAAGACCTCGAGAGAGTAAGTCAGGATGTGTTCGCTCGATGAATTCTCTGGATTTCCAAGAACTAACCTTAGGATTTAAGGACCGTTGAACTTTCACAAGTGGGACATCTTTGTTACGAAGACGTTTAACCTCCGTAGCAATGACATGAATAGGATGTTGCTCATAAGTCAAATTAGGTGAAACTTCAATTTCCTCAAAAACACTGGACACAAGAATAGAATCGGAATCTCTAAAGCATTTCCGTAGTTGAGAGACGTGGAAAACGTCATGAATAGCAGAAAATTAAGCTGGTAATAAAAGGCAATAAGCCGCGAAACCAATTCGTTCGGTGATGCGAAATGGGCCAATATATCGAGGCGCTAATTTTCCCAATCGACCGGAACGTACAACACCCTTCATTGGTGAAACACGAATAAACACCAAATTTCCCATAGAAAATTCCAATTCCTTCTTCGGTTATCGGTATAGGATTTTTGTCTGCTTTGAGCTTCTTTCATCCTATGACGAATAAGGTCGATCTTTTCTGTGGAATCATGAATAAAATCTGGACCTAGAACCAGCTTCTCACCGGCCTCCAGCCAACAAGAAGGAGATCGACATGGCCTTCCATAGAGTGCCTCAAAAGATGCCATACCTATACTAGATTAGAAGCTATTATTGTAAGAAAACTCAGCAAGGGAAATATGATCTTTCCAACTTCAACCAAAATCAAAAACACATGCACGAAGAAGATCTTCAAGAGTTTGATTCACATGATCGGTTTGTCCATCGGACTGAGGATGATAAGCGGTGCTAAAATTAAGCTTCGTTTCCAAAGGCTTTTTGAAGACTCTTTCCAAACCCACTAGTAAACAATGGATCATGATCGCTAACAATAGAAGTAGTAACTCCATGCAATTTAACAATTTCTTTAACATAGAGTTTGGCCAAAAGAGGTACGATCCGATTAGACCGAAGGGAAATAAAATGGGCGGACTTTGTAAGCCTACCTACAATCACCCGCAAACTTTCATGACTCGAATGAGAACGGGAAAGACCGTCAATAAAGTCCATGGAGACTTGATCCCACTTCCAAACAGGAATATCTAGAGGTTGCAATAACCCATCGGGCCTTTGATGCTTGGCCTTTATGAGCTGGCAACTCATGCAACACTTAATGAAGTTAGCAATATCAGATTTCATTCCATCCCAATAATAAAGTCGCTTCATATCCGCGTACATTTTACTACTACCGGGATGAATGGTAAATTTAGAACGAGGAGAATCTTCTAAAATGTCTTTACGAAGATTACTAATATTTGGCGCGATAAGTCTACCAAATTTTCAAATGCCGCCATGAGCATCTATTTCAAAGTCTTTCAACCCATCAATTTTTCCATACATACAACTTTGCCAAAGATGAGCCAATTTGGGATCATGCTTTTTAGCATCAAGAATACGGTCAAAAAGATAAGGATAAGCCTCAAGGCTACATAAGACAAGAGATGAACATGAATCGGATTCACGATCTTGAATTTCACAAGTAGACAAAGTCTCGATATCATTCTATTCGGAGATCATCATAGAAACAACCGCTTGTTGCTTATGACTAAGGGCATTGGCAACACGATTTTCCTTTCCAGGAGTATAAAGAATATCAAAATCATAAGATGCAAGGAACTTGAGCCAAAGTTATTGATGCAAATTAAGTTACTTTTGAGAAAATAAATACTTCAAAGATTTATGATCAGTGTAGAGAAAAAATTTCTCTTCCAAAAGATAATGACGCCAAATTCTAAGGGTGAAAACAATAGCCGCGTGCTCTAAATCATGAGTGGCATATCTAGTCTCGACAGGCTTTAATTGTCTAGAAGCATAAGCAATAACACGTTCCCTTTGAATGAGAACGGCTCCCAAACCAATATGACTAGCATTAGTATAAACAATAAAGTCTAGGTTCACTTCGGGAATCACAAGAATAGGAGCATCAGAAAGGAGTTCTTTTAACTTCTGTAAAGAATCTTCACATTTGTTTGACCAAATGTACTTAACTCCCTTCTTTGTCAAACTAGTAAAGGGTATGGAAATTTTAGAAAATTCCTTTATGAAACGATGGTAATAGCCCGCCAATCCAAGAAAGCTACAAATTTCCGTCATACTCTCCGGTCTCTTCCAATTTTGAATCGGTTCAATCTTTGAAGAATCCGTAGAAATTCTAGATTCAGAAATGATATGTCCTAAAAATTTCACATGAGGTTGCCAAAAGTGGTATTTAGAAAATTTTCTTTCAATTGATTACTCCTAAGAGTTTCCAACAAAATCCGAAGATGATTTTAATGCTCTTCCTCGGTTTTAGAATAAACAAGAATATCATCTATAAAGATGAGAACGAATCGATCGAAGAAGTCTTTGAAAACTCAATTCATAAGGTCAACGAAATAAGCTGGAGCATTGGTTAAACCAAATGGCATAACAAGCCATTCATAAGATCCATAACGAGTACGGAACAATGTCAAGAAATGCTATCCTCTGCAATTCAAAGCTGATGAAAACTGATTGCTAAGTCTAACTGTGAAAAGACTCTAGGACCACAAAGTTGATCGAATAGATCATCAATCCGAGGTAAGGGATATCTATTCTTGATGGCAATATCATTAATTGCGGTAGTCAACGAAAAGCCTAAGTGTACCATTGGATTTCTTCACAAAGATAGCTGAAGCACCCCATAGGGAGGAACTAGAATGAATAAATTGTTTTGTTTCCAATTCGGATTATTGTTTACGCATCTCCTCATTTTTCTTATTGGACATACGATAAGGAGGATGAGTGAAAGGTAGAGCTCCAGGGATTAGATTAATTCTGAGTCAATTCCTCGCTTAGGGGGTAATCCTAAAACGGGATCAAATATGTCGGAAAATTCAAGAACAACGTGAATGAGGGAAATGACATCTTCCTTGTCATCATTATCGTCATCATGTGGATTTATAGAATATAAGGATGCTACCAAATTGGAATCTGAATCATTAAGAACAATAGAAATCTTCTTAACAGATTGAGAATGTCGAAGATGTATAGTCCTCTCAGGGCATAGGATGTGGGCTTCATAACGGTTAAGCCAATCCATTCCCAAAATCATTCTGAAACCCAAGTTATGCATAACATGCAAATCGGCTCGGAACACGTAATCACATAAAATAATCTTGACATCTTCACAAAGTAAACTGAGTGTTGCGGATCCACCAACCGGATTCGCAATTCTCAAAGAAGTCATCAAGCCCATAACATTTAAAGAAAAAGTATCAACAAGTTCTTTTGATATAAAAGAGTGGGATGCACCCGTGTCAAAAAGAACTCGAATAGGAAGATCACGAAATATAACAATGCCATCAAGGATAGAATAAGAAATACCTTGACCACGAGAAGTGTTACTAAGGGCTTGCACAACATTTAACTTTCCTTCCTTCATGCTTTGAAGTTTGGGACATGAAGTTATAGTATGACCTGAACTTTTGTAATAGCGACAAGTAAGGGGCTTCGGACACTTATTTGCATAATGGTCCTTAGAACCACAATTGTAGCATTCTCCACGGCTAGAAGTACGAGTCTTTGCTACCGAAGTTACTAGCTTTCCTTTCTTGTTGGAATTAGGGTTGAACTTAATAGTCCTCTTCTTGTTGTTGTTGATGTTCCATTTGGCACCTACAACTTCAACATCACTTTCCTTATCAGCCTCTTCAAGTCGAAGAGCAATATCAATAAGCTAATCAAAAGAAACTTCCAGTTTCAGGAGTAGAGGCTTTTGAGGTTCTTATTCAACCCATAAATAAACCTTTGATTTTTCTTCAATGTGATATTAATATACTCGACCCCATATTTAGAGAGAGATACAAAAGATGCGACATAGTCTGTCACGGAAGATTCACCTTGAACAACGTCAATAAAGCGTCGAGCTAAATTTACTTTTTCAGCTTCCCGCACACACTTCAACTCGAATCTTTCCCAGAATTGCTCACAACTATGGTCTGCTTCAATAATTTTCGAAATCAAAAGCTCATACCAATCCAATGCTCTCTCTTGGAGCATACTAGAAACCACTTGGACTCGATGTGGATCTATAAGATTCATGCGAGAAAAGATGCGATAGCATGTTCTAAGCCAAGCTTGGACTTCTATAACGCTTTTGGAACCCTTGAATGGCTTTCCACCCAAATTGGTATAATCACTGCATAAGCGTGCAAACCCAGATTTAGAGTGAGTCGGCTCTAGAATGGGTTAGGCAGCTTGAGCATTCTTTACGAGATCTAAGAGCTGTTGGGCAGACAGAAATACTCTATCATAAGGAGTAGCATTGGATGGACCGGCGCTGGGACGGCCTGGTCTAACCATTTCTCTTCTTTAAGGAAAAATGTTATTCTCAGAATGAATATCAAACAATCATGATTGATAAAACAAGGCATTATAATAGAAAATAGGATAGAACGGGTCCAATGACTCGAATTAAATCCTAAGGTACGATTCCTAAGAGAGACTTAGGACGATGATCCTTGCTATAATATTATATATTGTTCCAAAGTTTGGCTCTGATACCAAGCTGTGATGCCTTACCTCTATTCTCACCAACACGTGTATCATAAACAGAATGCTATTCCATGGTCGCTAACCATCAATTTTGAGCCGAGGCTCCACCAACGGCCCAAAGACCATGGGTCGCTACCCTACCAATTTTGAGCCGAAACTCCATAAACGGGGTTTAGTCCCCCACACAAACAAAGATACATTGCACATCGCTAGTCTAAATCACAAAATGGTCATCATTGATCGATAAGTGTAAATTGCTCTAAGCTACTAAATAAATGAGTTTAGCTTCATGTCCCATAACCACTAGCTTAATTTAAGTATTCACGAACAAATTGTAGATTTCCATTTGAAAATTGTCACAAGATTTCAATCGAACAAGTCTAAGAATTAACCGACAAAGTAAACGCAAGCATTTCATACCATTTGTTTTGCTAAGTCGTTTAATTGGATTTCTCGAACAAATGAGGTAAAGGTTTGTATATACTAATGATTGGAAAACGGTTTTAAAAGCACGCTTTATATTGAAAATAAATGTTGAAATTGTTTTTATGAAAGAGTTTTAGTATTTACTACTAGTATAGAAACCTTTGTATTTTAATGTGACAAGTCACAGAATTGATTGTAAAAATAATCAATCAACGAAAAATTCATATTCGACGATGTGAATTAAATCCATAAAAATCGATATTAAATCCATCAAATGGATATTCCCAAATAAATCCAGATAAGAAGTCAACAAAGTCGATAATAAATGACAACAACTAACCGAATCAACAAAAATCGATAAAAATTAAAAACTCAGTCAAAACAGCCAAAATAGGCAAAATTGACTGTTCTAGACGTCTGAAATTACCAACCAGACTTCTGAACCTATGTTCTGGAAAAATATATGCTTTTTCTCCTTTGTCTTTTTAATTCCAATACCATTCCAAACGTCTAGATTTTGTTCCAGACGTCTGGATTTTGTCTCTGCCTTTTCTAGAACCCTTTCCAGACGTCTGGATTTTGTTTCTGACGTATGAAATTTGTTCCAGACGTTTGAAATTTTCTGCTAGGCAAAAAAAATGGCCTAGCCAAAAAGTGCAAATCCTAACCGAAATGCGATCGAACGAGCGATGGATGCTAGGGATTTATGCCAATCAACAACCCAGCACTATAGGCTCTTCGATACGCAACAAATAACATGTTTAAACATCCAAGATAAGATCTTTAACGATTTTGACTTCAAAACACCAAAATTTGGAAAATTCACCAAATCAATTCAAATCAAAAGCAAATGAACATGGAATAGACGTTAGGAATTCATACCTAACGACAGTGAAATCTATAGACATAGAAGTGAGTTCAAAAACTCACCTTTAAACTCGAAAACAACAAGTGAGAAGCTTTAAACCAAAGAAAGACCAATTCCTCTTCAATACACCTCCAGAATCTTCAATCTATTATTAAAGGTGAAGTTTTTCCTAAGTTAGGGTTTAGGAATTTCTAAGAATTGAAGAGAGATTGAGATGGAGAAGATGAAGATGATGCTTACCTAAGCTTCTCCTTGATTTTAGAACAAGAACTTGAATTTCCTAAGAAAACTAGGGCTTAGGAATTTTGCTTTCTTTTATCTTCCCCTATTTTTCTTTAGTTTAAGTGTTAGGAAAATAACAGAATGAATGAAGAGAAGAGGGGGTGGAGTTAGGGTAATAAGTTGGGTTAATGGGCTGAAACCCAAACCCAAAGCCCAATAGAAAAATAGCAAAATTCAACTCCACTCCAAACATATCGATGATTATACTCAAAAAGTTCGCAAATGGCATTTTGGAATCAATCGAAGTGGTCTCGAGTCCTAATTCGACCGTTTGCAAAAAGTAGCTTTCCAGACATTAATCTGACTAACGATACAATATTAAATAAAATATTTAAATATACAATCGTAAAATATGCGGGTCGTTACACTAGACACATGTACCGATTATACGCAGTATATTCTTTCATGGGGTTGCGTGCAAACTCATCCGTCCTGGGGAAAGGAACATCCTCTTTGGGAATACTGTGCTTAAGATAGATATTGTGAAGTATCATAGCTGTTAGAATCATCATCACTTGCTCTAATGGGTCATTCAATATTCTTAGACCTTTGAGCACATGCAACAAAGGCGACTGATCCACCACTGGAACAACTAACACCAACGAACCTTGTGATTCAGATGTAGTGGGTTTGCCTGGTCCAATAGGCATCGTAGGTGAAGCCAAAGCTATGGAAGACCCAGCTTTAGGAGGAGTAAAGGTGCCCTCAATTGTAAAGGCCCGTATCTTCATTCCCTTTGAGCAGGCAATAAATCATGCGGGTCCAACTCATATTGAACGAAAATACGAATCTTTAGGGGTTAAATAAAAAAATAGGAAAAGAAGGGAAATAATGGAAAGAAAACAACTGCAGAATCTCGCAGCGGAACGGAAAAATATAATAATCAAATAAACAGTTCATGAAGCTGTTTAATATACTTTTGATTATCATTTGTACAACATTTATTAGAGTTTTACGTATACAACAGAACAAATAAAATATTGCAGTAGACAGCATGATGTTGGGATAATAATAGTATATTATACTAAATCTTCGTCTTCATCCTCCGGAATAGATCTTCAATAAGCTGAAAAACTTAGGACTGACCCGAGCGTAATGAAAGGACAAAACACTCGAGTCAGGACTAAAATATCTTTATGTAAGCTAAATCAATCGTATGTAAACATGAGTGTAACGGCGTCAGAGAAGTTTATGGGTTTGGACATCTCCTATCCGGTGTCAACTTGCGTGCAATAACTTAAGAGATGTTATAGGATTTTCCATCTCTTAAGGATCCGTTAAACTATCTACTATGTAATACAATATGCTATCAGAATATGTCCACAGTAAAGTAAAAGTACTAAAATAGCGTTAAGGCATTACCCATATCCCCCTAAACAAATTTTATATATTCCCATAGTCTATACAGTATCGTAACTACCCCCGTAAACTAGATGGCTATTAGAGGGCACTCCATTGGTGTGGTACAAAACAAACTCGTAGAAGGAGGGATAGAGCATGTGAACACAGCACTCGAGGCAATGCTAGGGTAGATATACCAATTGCACTCCCGGACTGGTGGTAACGCATAACAGCTACTACCGCCCACCTCGGAACACACTCTCAAATCAAATCGAGGGTGGCCACCAAATCAATCACAAAACAACAGATACGATATCGAAGAAATGTGCTCGCTAAAGGGTGCGACACCACTTGGCCCGGTATAGCTCCTGTTTTAGCCATATCAAGCTGACTCACGGGAGTCAGTGTCACGTACATACCTCATACAAGATCATTCACCAAACCATCCTACTTTATTTCTAGAATCTCCACCACTTACACAGTTGTTAAAGTGGCTTACGGTATCAACAGAGAATACGCCCACATCCGATCTCGGTCTCTTTAACAACCAGTCCCTTATTACACACCGAAAGGCTTTTTTTATATTTTCAAAATCAATACATAATTGATATCAAAATATCATATTCGCTTCAAAAATCCAATCCATTCCAAAATCATCGTATCTACTCAAAACATACGATTCCAATTCAATAATCATTTTGACCTCAATATCTCATTTCAATTTCAGAATCGTTTCGAATTTCAATTTAGGTTGTAACTTCAATTAATCCAATTCATATTTAAATCCAAGATTTAAATATAAACATTTCACCCTATTGACCCACTTGAATTTTAGATAATAGTTTAAATAGTTTCAAAATAGTTTAAATAATTAAAATAGTTAAAATACTTTAGAATATTTAAAATAGATTAAAAATAGTTTTAAATTGATTTAATATAGTTAAATAGGTTTAAAATAGATTAAATAAAATTAAATAGGTTAAATAGCCTTAAAATAGATTAAGTAGATTTAAAATTAATCAAATTGGGTTAAGTAGATTTAAAATATATTAAAATAAGTTAACATGGTTTAAGATAGGTTGAAATCATTTAAAATTGTTAATACAGGTTAAAATAGTTTAATATAAATAGCTTAAGTATTTAAAGTGGTTTATATAGCAGAATAATTTGGGGAAACAAAAAATTAAATAGCTTCTAATCAAACCATTTCAATTCCAACTTCCCAATCCGAATCAAATTCCAATATCCATCTAATCGATTCAATTTCGATTTCAATTCAAATCAATCTCAACTTCGATTTCAAATTAATTCAATTCTACTTTCAAATACAATTAATTCAATTTCAATTTACAGCGATTTTGAGCTCGATTTTCAAAATATCCATTTCAAACATTTAACTCAAATTATCCTTCAATATTCAGTTTAAAAAAAATCCAAACCTTCAATATAATTCAATTCCGAGCTCAATTTCGAATTGTCGTCCTTATATCACTTTTACTTAGTAATATCCAAAGTTTGAATAAAAGTTCAATCTTTTAGAAACAAATGAATTTACGAAATTCAATCATATCTCGATTTTAATTTCAAAGTCTCTACTTGAATTATTTAAAAATTTCTTTTAACCAAATTTATTTCAACATTTCAAACTCAAATTCGCGATAAATTCGATTTCTATAAATTGATTTAATTTTCTTTTAAATCAAAACTATTTAAATAATTCCGAGTCAAAGATTTTAAAAATTATTTAATTTAACCAATCCGGTGTCCGTATATAATTTTCTATCCTATGGTCAAGTGATCAGTTTTTTCAATTTAATTTTAGGGATGGATATAAATTATTTCAACTTATTTCTTAATTTATTCGAAATAATTCAATTTCCATTTTATATACTGTAAATAATACACAAAATGATAGGATAAATCAGAATAAATAAACATCCAAGTCATCCAAAATATCAACCAATAGCATCCATCGCAATCAATCATACAAAGAAATAATATAATACATGGCAATTTCATAGTTATCAACATTAGGTAATTTAATTTCAATTAAATTCCAATTTAAATTTGACTGCCAATTTCAACTTTTAACGGTAATTCAATGACAATCTAGATGACAATTAAATTTATCAAACA
Source organism: Allium cepa (assembly GCA_030765085.1). Classification (NCBI taxonomy): domain Eukaryota; kingdom Viridiplantae; phylum Streptophyta; class Magnoliopsida; order Asparagales; family Amaryllidaceae; genus Allium; species Allium cepa. Next base: position 212,819,616 of record CM060945.1, read on the forward strand.
ATGAACAAATAAAATCATATCACTTCATAAATTCTAATTTAACTAGCATGAGAATATTCTAATACGTTGTGAGCGTTGTAAAACACTCACTTTGAGTTTTAATTTTAAATCAAATCGAACGACGTTCGATTTAACCTAAAATTTTAACTAGCTCCAATCAATTCCAAACCAGTTCTAGAACATAGTGATAGTCGCCATGATCCCATCGCCGCTTGTTTCGTCCAATTCTGACAATGTATGAAGGAGTTATACAATTTCAGAGATTGAATGAATTTAATTTAAATAATTTAGATTTTTTTGACCTAACAATCCAGGCCGTTCATCACGAATCAACAGATCTAGGCCGCAAGCTTTCTCTTCCATTGCGCTCCAGTAGAAACGCACACAAAACCCAACATCGACCCGGGTTAACCCACTTCCACTCCAGCCACGATCGTCGAGAGGACGATTGGCTGTTGCCAAACGCAACGCCGCACCACCCTCCACCCACGGCCAAGGACCTCACTAATTCGGCCTGTCCTATGCACCGAAAAGTGCAAATGAACGCATGACATATTCAACCATCCCCCGCCTCCATTCGGCGACGATAGACGACCTCCACCGTTGGATGTGTAGATCTCGCTATGCTATATAAGATTTCAGTAGAGTGTTTCTTGAATCGGTTGATGGATTGCAAGAAAAATGAGGAGAAAGAATGGAAGATTTCGGCCGTTAATCAAAGAAACAGTTGCTACACTGTTTTTGCTAGGGTTTGGCTGAGGATACGCGTATTTATACGCATATACACATTATTTTATTATTATTTTCAACATTTTTTGGACGAACTCCAAACGAAGCGTGTCGCCAAGTGTTTATAATGTTATACCCTTATTCTGAATGCAATGAAAAAGGTTTCGGGTACTAATTCGATCGGATGGAGAAGATAGATTTTTGGATCCAATTATTATATTAAATTTTCGATATTAAATTCAACGCATTTCTAACCCGTACGACCAAACGATAACTCCAACCATTATGAGATTTGATATCCAATAATAATACGTTATTACGGATCCAATGGAACTGGTTTCATCGAATTTCGAGACTGTGTACCGGATAGCTATTTTAACTTCTCGATTATAATATACAATTTCTAATTTCTAATTTTCCAGTTTTAAATCCAATTTCAAATGTTAACGATCATCGTTGTTGTTTAAATAAAATTTACAATAGCTTTTAACAAAATTTCCAATCATATTAACATCAGAATTCAATTATCCAAACAATTACAATATTAAGTGTAATCAACTTGGATAATTCAGTAAATCACTATATTTTGAAATATCTAAAAATGAACTTATAAGACTTAACTTTTTAAAAAATTAAAATTACCGAACAACTATTTCTATTATACAGTTATTCAATTATTCAATTAATTTCCTATTTTTGAATTTTAAACAATTTAATTGTTTAATATTCAACATATTTCAATATTAGATTTTGATTGAATTTTACTTATCAATCAATTAATTTATTCACATCTAATGCATTCAACATTATTATCCAATTCAACTATTGATTGTAAACTCATTTATTAAGAAGCATTTATTTTCAATACTTTTACTACTTAAATCTTTAAAATCAGTCTATTTCAAAAAAATTATTTCTATCTAAATAATTCACAATTCTTATTTAACTTCGGCTATTGATCATGAGCCCGGCTAATATATATATATATATATATATATATATATATATATATATATATACACACACATACATACATATATATATATATCATTTCAATCTTACTATCTCCAAAACTTCAAATAAGTTTATTTCCAAATTTTATTCAAGTTCATATCAATAACATACATTCCAAATCATTAAAATTTTATTTTAACCATTTTTATTTGATAATAACATTAAATTTAAATATTTAAAATAGCTAAAAATACGGGTCTTACATCAATGGACTTGAATCGAGGCGATCGACAAGTCATTCTAAACAATAAAACATAATGTTCTGCACGGTAAGGTATGTTTTATTTTGAATAGACCTATATAACCAATGCCTGAAATCCAAAGGATGTCGATGTATGTCAACAATTCAGATTTTGAGTGTTGACCGGGTGAGAAGTATCAATCTATGTAGTACGAGTACTGTGTCTCGAATATGGCGAATGGGCCGTCCTTTCTGGATAGCTCGCTCGTGCTAGAAAAATGAGTCGCATCATGTTTTAGGATAATATTTTGGGACATACCTATTATCGATGAAGAATCAATAACAGAAATTCTTCTAGGCTAACTTAGAAAGCCCTTTTTCCGAGAACACGGCAAGTGAAAAAATAGGAAAAATTTATGCAATTGATTCATTCAGTATAAACTTTTTTCGAATAAGTCTTCGTACTAGAACTTGAGCGATGATGAGAGTTTAGCCAAGTCTTAACAAGATATAGCCGAATTTGCAGAGTTAAACTTATCTCTAGTTGATGTGCACATGACCAAGCCGAAACCCTAGATTGAATGCAAATCAAACTTTAATCATCTCCTCTCAACTATAATCAGCCATCCCCTATCACTATCACCATCACCACGACATTCACAATGGTCGACCTTAAATCAGCAAAGTTTGGATCAGTGCTAGGGTTTTAGATCTCGATGTCAAGTTCTCTATGTGATGATTCAAGTGAGGGCGACTGGTCTAAGGCGATAGCAGAAGGCAAGGACGGAAACAATAGGTCGGCGGTAACAAATGATGATGCTGGAGGAGTCAGCGGAATGTGAAAATTGGATCGGTGCTTAGGAATCTCATGAAAGAGAAAAATACTCGGTGATGGGAACACTCAGGTGGAAACAAAGGTAGGAAACAGAAAGTAGCTAAAAATTTGTTTAAGTCCTAAGTTATGTAAGACTCGATGGAAAATATTTAGCTTGATAAAAAGTTAAACAATTAAATGACAGGTTGCTTTCCTTCCGTTGGAACCTCTAAATGACATGGCAGAGAGAAGTAAAGCTCATCTAGAAATTGAAGTAATCTCTGTAGCACATACCATTTCCCTAGTGCAAAAGAATAGAATTCCAACTATAACTAAGCATAACAGTATTAAGGAAAATCTATCAAGTGAAAGCAGCGTTTCAGGACGATGCTTGAATAATCAACAGAGTTCAAAGGATAGCGTTCCAGGACTTGTCTTGATCCAAAGCATACTTTGTTTTCAATGAAAGCGTACATTGAGGGGGCAAGTGTTAAGGGGATTTTAACCAAACAGAAGTCAAGGAATTCAAAACATCAAGATGAAGATGAATCGACTCGAAAACTTAAAATTATGCTTAAAAGGAATAGAGAGGAAACTGGGAAAAATTTCGGAGTGGTTAGCTCTAAGTACATGACTCGGTACATTAGTCATTTAACTCGATGACAAGTTATATCCTTCCCTGTTTTTTCCTTCTAATCTCCATACATCTCACATACTACTCCAACTAATCATGATCAAGTGGTCTCCCTAAAGTTTGGATGACCAATTCCAAAGATTGAAGCGAAGAAAGCACGATAATTCAAGTATTATCGGAAGGATAACTAGAATCAACTAAAAATTAACGGAAAAGGGCCTGGAATAGATTGAGTAGAAGATGAAAGATCAAACAAGTGAAGTAGTTCAAATCATACAAAGGAAAATGGATCGATACATAGAAACTTTGGTCGGTATCGAGTCATTTCCATGATTTGTGGGACTCCCTGCTCACTTGTACAACGTCGGGCTTTCTTCTGGACTTCATGCAAGAAGGCTCTTGAGATACCTCTGTTTCTCAATAAATACAAATCCTACTGCAACTAGAAAGTGATTTGATTTTCCATTGGCATAGACTCTATCATTTCTCCATCTTCTACCTTCCTCATAATAGTCACCTAGGCAGCTACTATTGGCAGTTCCAAGCTGTAGAACACGTTAAGCCCTTGTACTAGTGACATGCGCTTCCTAATTCTCTTTGAACAACAATCAACAAAACTATAAAATGGAGTTATGCTTGAATTGTCGAACCACTATAAAGTTCTTGCGTCTCCCTTTTCTATTTCTTTTATTTTAAATATTATCTGCAAATCTATGTTTTATAGGTTACCTATAACTCAGTAGTGGGTTTTGATCCATTTTTTGACGTCAACAACTTGGTATCAAAAGTAATTTTTTTGAATTTCTTTATGAAGAAATTTTGTGTTGTGTTATATAATGTTATTTTTCGTTAAACTCCATGTTAAATATGTGAATTTCCATTATAGTATAGTTTATGTATCAATTAGTGTTGGATTAGTGATTAGAGTTGAACTGTTAATTTTGCATGCTATTGATATAAATTTGCATTCCGTAATGTATAAGTCAATTGAAATTTATGGCCATATAAATAAGTAAAAAAGAACAGTTATAATCTTAGTTATTTTCAAAGTAGAAGTAAACTTCATTAATATTTTAACATAAATCATGTGAAAAAACATGCACGGTTTGATCGGTAGAACCATTTGAACCATGAATATTGAATCGTTATGGTTCGACTCACGGTTCGGTTCTGATAACTATGGTGTAAATTGTGGCAACATTTAAATCATTCAAGCAGGGTTAAAGAGAATTGAAAAGTATGCTTTCACGTCTTCTTTCAAATTACTAATATATAGTTTTCTTTTGTTTCATTCTGGCATATTAAAATTGACATACACATAGTTCTGAACTTGTTTGATATATCTTCCCAGAGATTTCAAATTTCGAGACATTTTAGCTAGAGAATCGTAGATTATACCATTATCATAAGTTGTTATCGATCAAATACCATTATTACGTACCTATTATATGCACTCAAATGCAATTTGGTTTAACTTCTTTCGATCGTTTTATCCTTCGGTTTTATGTACAACAGTTGTTAGAGGACCTTTATGTAGTGAATTGAATATTGTCCCACATCATCAAAAATAAGTTAATATTCATGCTTATATACTACTTTCCTCAAACCTATATAGGCCCTTAGGGTCAGGTAATTTTGTGCGAGGGGGAGGACCTATATGGCCATGAACTAACACACACGCGCGTGCTGCCTGCCTGTCCCATACCGAACCGGGCCGGGTGTGGGCCCAATAAGAGCATACCGTGTTATATTTTTACTGCACATAAGTAAACAATTTTCTACCGTTTAAATTCAAATAGAAGCGACTAGTGGATTGAATGCGGATTTTAAAAAATAGGCGTTGCAAAGCTGTTTTTAGCCGTTGCAAATGAAGAGACGTGACTGTTGCAAACCGCGACAGTTCTTCGCCGTTGCAAATGAAGAGACACGACTGTCGCAAACCACGACAGTTCTTGGTCGTTGCAAATGAAGAGAGGCGACTGTTGCAGACCGCGACAGTTTTTGACCTTTGGAGATGAAGAGATGCGGCTGTTCCCAACAAACATAACAGTCGGCAATTAGCCTATAAAAGGAGAAGGAAACCTGGCCAGTAAACAAATACAAATTTTCTCTTCTTCCTCTTCATTTTTTAATCTCCAGATCCGCGCACTTCTACATATCACACAGAAGATCATACTCATCACAATCTCGAGCAAATCACGTCTGTTGTATCTTGGAAGACTTTGAATAAAGTCTTTAGGAAATTGTTACGACAAGTCTCGGATGTAATTTCCTTCTTCATCCGGTTAGATTTCTGTTTACTTATATATTTATAAACATCATTCTGTAATCTTTCCGTTTCAACGTTGTGTTGTTTCTACGAAGTTGCTCAATGCTTGTTTATCGTTATAGTTTAATACAACAATTTGTTGTTGTAATTGCTATAGTTTGTTCTTGTAAATTAATTACAACATATTTATTGTTTAAAATAACTAATACAGAATTCCAAAGTAGTGGAAATCTGATTTGTAAACTTGTGTGACGACTTTATAACATACTGATCGTATAACATCTTAAGATTTTTATGTTTTCACTAAAACAAAGACGACAATAGTTGAACTATCAGCAAAAAGGGCTACCAACAATAGGCCTAATCTGTTTAAAGGAGATGGTGATGACTTTATAACACGACATAATCAAATGTTGTTTTATCTCACCACGTTATGGCTGCAGAAGTGCATTGAGGAGGTTGAACCAAAGCCTAAAGACGGATAAACTAGAGAAAAAGAAGCAGCTGTTTTTCTCGGAATTGACTCATGGAAGCATTCAGACTTCTTATGTCGAAATTACATTCTGAACTATCTGGATAAAGTACTATATAAAGTATATCGGCCTCACGAGACAGCAAAATCCCTATGGACAGTACTTGCAAATAAATACAAGACGTAGAATGTCGGTTTGAAGAAGTTAATTGTAGATAAATTTATGGAATACAAAATGGTGGATTCCAAATCTATAACTAGTCAAGTGCAGGAACTCCAACTTATAATTCATGAACTTGAAGCAAAAGGATATCAAGGTGGAGAATCGTTCCTTGTTAAAGCAATAACAGGAAAATTACCACCATCCTGGAGAGACTACCGCAACTATCTGAAACACAAGAAAAAGGAGATTTCCTTAGAAGATCTCATTGTCAGATTAAAAATTAAGGCAGATAATCGCGGAATAACAAAACCCAAAGGCGAAGAGGCACTTGTTACAGGAGGGTCAAAGTAGAAAGGACATTCAACAAAAAAGAGAGAAAGGCATCGGATAATCAATCCAAAGATAAGCAAACCAAGAAGTTCAAAGGCGAATATTGGGTCTGCAGAAAGACTGGGCATGCAGCTAAAGATTGCGGGCACAAGAAGACGAATGACAAATCAATGGCAAATATAGTGGAAAATTTGACTTCAACCATTGAGGAGATGAACTTTTCAGGAGTTGTTTCAGAATGCAACTTAGTACAAAACTGTGCACAGTGGTTGGTAGACACAGGCGCTACTCGTTGTTATCCCATTTTTGGTCAAAACTGGAATATCAATGTTATGTGCGTTTCCACCACGACCGAACCAAGAAGAAGAAAGAAAGCGTATATAAGTCTGGGATTTCACTCATGATTCAAGTGCAAGTGTTCATTCTCACCCAGGATATCTCGAGACCAAGAAGCATCAGTTTCATCTAGGTTCGCCCACTTCATTCGTTCCATTCCATCCGGTACCTAAGCTCATCCGGTACATATACCAAAGCCGAACCATGTTCCTTCGCTACCGAACCAGCACGAGGAGGAGGCCACCGAACCATTCGGTACCGGACCAACGTCCTACCAATCCAAAACTCCACTACCGAGCCAAACCTCAGCCTCCACCGAACCATCTCATCTCCATGACCTAACCAGACCAACCACTGCCGACCCAGACTTCGCCTCGCTACTTGCCGAATCAGACCCAAGGCACCACATGCCGAACCAGAGGCCTTTCCACCTCCCACCGAATCAACCTCCTTTCCATCCACTACCAAGTAAACCACCGGACCAACACTCCACTGAACCTACCACCGGACCAACACTCCACTCAACCTACCACCGGACCAACACTCCACTCAACCTACCACCGGACCAACTATCCCAGCTACGACCGAACCAAGCTCTGCCGAACCAGATGTGCCAGGCTAGATTGCTTTAGCCCAGGCCCACCAGCAGCTATATACATCCAGGACCCCTGCCCCCAGCCTCACTCTATAAATAAAGGGGCAGGGGTACAACAATGGCAGACAAGTTTGAGAGCTCAAGCACGGAGAAAACTTTCAAACAACTTTCATATACTTGTATACAAAGCTTTGTACTTGTAATCTGAAAGAAAAAGGAGAATAACAAAAAAGCGGACGTAGGCACGTTCTGGCCGAACCACTATAAATCTGTATGTCTTTTACAGTTTAGTCCCTGCTTTTTACATATTTGCATAAATCACCCAAATCACTAAGAACAGCATAAAATTGACTAAATCATACGACTTGGATGTGTTTGCCCATTTTTTGCGCAAACATTTTTGGTGCTTTCACTGACAGTTGAACTCAAGGATTCTACCGCTTGGAAGTTGAATTTGAAAGCTTAGAGATTCAGATTGGAAGATTCATGGCGAGACAATCAAACAGAAGGCTAAGGCTAGAGCAAAGTCAACAGGAAGTGAGTCAAGAGGCTTCCTTAGGAGCAAACAAAGCTTCAGTCTTCATCACCAGGGATGAGATGGAGGCTATGATGAGGAGACAAGAAGAGATGATCCCGAACTTGCTTCAACAAGTTGGCAAACTTGGAGCGCAAAACCAAGGAGCAACTGGAGTTCAGAACGGAGCAGGACCATCTGGCGTAGCACCAGAGCTAGGGCGCACACGCAGATCATGTTGATCCGATCCCCGGTAGAGAGACGGGGGCATCCGAACAACCTGGTGGCAATAGAGGAATGAACGCTCAGCCAGGGGGCATATACCTGAAAGTTCCCACGGACTCGGAAGACAGGTCGAAGGCAGTGAACGAGGACTACAGCTTGGAAACAATGACAGATTAGCAGAGATGGTTAGAAGATCTATGAGAGGCGGTTTAGTAAACAGAGACTTGGAAGATGTAAACAGGAGTCCTTTTTCTCCCACGATTTGGATGGCTAGGAACCCACCAGAATTCAAGCTACCATCGGTAGAGATGTACGATGGAAGGACAGACCTTGCGGTCCATCTTACAAAGTCTATGAGGCATATGGAAGTGCTGGGGGCATCACAAGAGATCATGGCCCGATGCTTTCCATTGTATTTGACCGACATAGCGGCGTTATGGTTTAGGCAGCTGGAGAGAGGCTCCATAGGAACATGGTAAGATTTAACTGAGAGATTCATGAGGCAATTCAGGGTTCATATTGCAAGACCCAAGAATGTGATGACTTTGGCAACCTTGAAGCAGAAAGTTGGAGAGACTTTGAGGAGTTTTCTAACATGATTTAATAAGGCAGCAGCATCAGTGGATCGACCAGATCCATCTATGGTCATGATGGCGGCTGTATCTGGAATAGCTGATAGTACAGAGTTCAAGAATTCATTAACTAAGGATTCGCCAATGAATCTGGGAGAGTTCTATCATGAGGCTGAAAAGTTTCTGCGTTCGAAGATGCTAGTGTAGAAAGAGAGGAAGAAGTTGACGTTTATGCAATCAAGAGCGGAAACCCACCTGGAAAGGGTGCGGAGACTAGCGAAGGAAAGATAAAGGCTGAGAATAATGATGACAGGTCAAAGCGGCTACGGAGAGAGCCGCGATTCACCACTTACTCTGAGCTGAATGAGAGTTTGGAGCGAATTTATCAAGATACAAGAAAGCAGGTTCCCTACCGTAGGCCAATGCGAAGGGATCCGACTATTGACAAAAGGAAATCAGACAGATATTGCTTGTTCCACGACCTGAACGGTCATCATACCAATGATTGCAGGCATCTGAAAGATGAGGTGGAGGGACATATCAGGAACGGTATGCTTCTTCAGTATGTGAGGAGGCGAACTCCAGCGGTGGAGTCAGAGCGACCACCATCTACATCAGCCAGGGCTGCCCCTGAACCAGGACACCATTTGGTCATCAATTAACTCAAATAATGATGAACAAGTAGTAAATCTCTCACTAACGTAGGTTAATCATTTACACATGTACGAGATCACGAACGGTCCACAGGCATGCTCTGAATGGCTATTAACCCTATCGTTGTGAGAATTTACACTTTGTCATCCTCGCTTTGCTTTTGTTTCGTTTTGATTTGGACATTTAGGCTTTGTTTGTTTGGGCATTTCTATTTTAAAACTCATCGGTTGAGTGGATATTTGGTTCTGATAATTCTGAAATGGCTAAGCTACTTACACATGTACGGGGTCGCGAACGATCCTTAGGCACGCTCAGAGATGGCGATAAACCACCCTGACAAACGATCCAGGGACCCACTAGAACGTGAACCTGGTATCGATAATATTAAGTCCCTCCCGGGCACACAATTCGCCTCGAACGGCACCCGACCACGAACGGTCACAACTCGCCTCGAACGGCACCCGACCTCGAATGGTCACAACTTGCCTCGAACGGCACCCGACCTCGAACGGCACCCGACCACGAACGGTCACAACTCGCCTCGAACGGCACCCGACCTCGAATGGTCACAACTTGCCTCGAACGGCACCCGACCTCGAACGGCACCCGACCACGAACGGTCACAACTCGCCTCGAACGGCACCCGACCATGAACGGTCACAACTCGCCTCGAACGGCACCAGACCTCGAACGGTCACAACTCGCCTCGAACGGCACCCGACCTCGAACGGCCACAACTCGCCACGAACGGCACAACTCACCTCACCTCAAATGGCTCGATCACGAATGGTCGTCATTTGAGGTCCGCCACTTGACCGCGCACTGTCGCACTTCGCCTCTAATAACTCGATCCCGAACGATCGTCATTTGAAGTTAGGCGCTTGACCATGAACGGTCGCACTTCATCTCAAATATCTCGATCCTGAATGGTCGTCATTTGAGATCACATAAAACTATAAATTCCTTTGCAGGACATCAACAGGACATGAACATCCAGCTCATGGCATTACAAAACACGCCTTCCTACCGCAAGGCATATTTTGGGGGGCAAAGTGTTATCCCATTTTTGGTCAAAACTGGAATATCAATGTTATGTGCGTTTCCACCACGACCGAACCAAGAAGAAGCAAGCAAGCGTATATAAGTCTGGGATTTCAATCATGATTCAAGTGCAAGTGTTCATTCTCACCCAGGATATCTCGAGACCAAGAAGCATCAGTTTCATCTGGGTTCGCCCACTTCATTCATTCCATTCCATCCGGTACCTAAGCTCATCCGGTACACATACCAAAGCTGTAACGACCCTGAAATTCAAACCCAGTTTAAAATTTTTTAAATCGCATATTTGTTGTAGAAATTCAAATTTTCACAAACAATTTCCGTTGCCAACCAAACTTTACATTCGGAATGCGTCTAGATAGACATTGGCGTGCGCCAAATTTCGTTGAAAAATATTGATGTAAATTACGCTCGTCACATTTACATATCGGTTTAAACCTTATGTATAAAATTCCTATCGTCCGAACTCAAATAGTTTCTCGATGTTGCATAAGAAAAATATTCTGAACTTGACGGCGCACTTCGTTCCGTCAAATTTCGCTTTTAATTGCTACTTGAATTGTCACTTGAGCAATCAGTTAAATAAGAATTATCACTTCGCGAACAATGTCAAACCATAAATATTTTTATACCGTTGTGTCCGTCTCATCGCGCTGATCAAAACGGTATATTTGTTTGTGTAAATCGGAGTTCGGCGCTGCGAACTATAATTGTTTAACATATAGCAAATCGGTCCGTTACGCAGCACAAAACGGTATCCGTTTTCTCCAACGATCAGAATCCCAACAGCCTTTGACTGTTCAGTTACATAGGAAATCCAATAGCCATTTCAGTTACCGAGACAATCAAACTGGAGACCTTTGATTTTCTATACTATTTGTTTATACTGGGTCGGTTCATTATTTTGTTATTTGCAAAAGAAAGTATTCTGGTACGTGCTCACTACCTCCCTCCCTCATCTTCTTTTAATATTTGTTTTTCTCTCCATTATTAACATGAACCCACCCAAGTCTCCACTGCCCATTATCACGCACGACCCGGATAGCATGCTCATCAGCCCGCCTCCATGCAGCCGAACCCCTGCCTGCGCCAGCTTCGCCCAGACCCTGCCAGCTTCGTCCAGACTCCGCCAGTATCGTCCAGACCCATCCAGCTTCGCCCAGACCCCGCAGCTTTGCCCAGACCCCGCAGCTTCGTCCAGACCCCACCAGCCTTCGCCCATACCCGCCAGCTTCGCCCAGACCCCGCAGCTTCGCCCAGACCCGCCAGCCTTCGTCCAGACCCGCCAGCCTTTGTCCAGACTTCACCAGCTTCGTCCAGACCCGCCAGCCTACGCCCAGACCCGCCAGCTTCGCCCAGACCCCGCCAGCCTTCGCTCAGACCCGCCAGCCTTCGCCCCAGCCTTCGTCCAGACCCGCCAGCCTTCGCCCAGACCCGCCAGCCTTCGCCCAGACCACAGCCAGCCTTCGCCCAGACTACAGCCGGCCTTTGCCCAGCTCTGTCCCCAAGAATGCAACCACCCGTTCGCCTCCACTAGTTCGCATATAGCCCAGAACCCGCATCCGTTAACCACCGCAACCCGAACCCAGAACCGCCTCCCCTGCCTACACGTCCAGACCCGCGTCCCAAACCCACCTTATTTGTTTATATAGCCATCTTATCAATAAGTAATATAAGTTGCATTATATATTAGTTTCCTATGTAGTTGATAGGTTACAGTTTTAAAATTTTATACAAAGCTATTGAAATTATATACAAAGCTACAGGTTTTGAAAATTTTATTTAAAGCAGTTTTCTTATAATCATGTTTGTATTAAGATATGTAAGTGTCCATATTTTAGTTTGGTTTATAGTTCGGTATATAATATGTGTTATCCCGCTTTTTGGACAAAGCCGTGATACCAAAGGATTGATCAAAAATAGAAGACAGTTCGCCTCAGAGATCGGTCGTACTTCGCTTTGCTATGGATATCGATGAATTTTGTCCGAGTCCGGAACGGGCCACAATTGATAGGACACGACAAGAAAGACCATAGAAGCCAGCATTTCATATTTCAAGTCAATCCGAGGTCATATGCTCATGTTATGATGGATTCAAGTTAAGAAGGTGCACGTTGCTCGGTTCGAACCCATCATGTTCGAACCCACCATATTCAAAACCATCTGTTTCGAAACCATCATTTTCGAATCCATAGCCAACAGGGGCACGCCTCCCTTCGAATCCATCACAAGCTTCGAGTCCATCACAAGCTTCGAGTCCATCACAAGCTTCGAGTCCATCACAAGCTTCGAATCCATCACAATCTTCGAATCCATCACAAGCTTCGAGTCCATCACAAGCTTCGAATCCATCACAAGCTTCGAGTCCATCACAAGCTTCGACTCCATGCTGTCTTCGAACCCTATGAGATAAAAACAACTTCGAATCGATCCAGAGCCACCGATTCGAAGCGTCGCCGCCCCCTCATGCAACAGGTTCGACTCGAACCTATGGTTTCGAATCATATGGGTTTGAACCATATGGATTCGAACCTATGGGTTCGAACCATATGGGTTCGAAACGTATGGATTCGAACGACCATAGGATCGATTCGAACTAACCGGCGTACCGAAATACACCATTTCGAACCGATCATAACTCACAATCCACTGATCCAAATCCCATGAAATTTTTACAGAAGCTTGTCTATATGATGAAGAACGTCCACACCAAGTTTCATCGCGATTGGACAATTTTTTGATCGATTCGAAGTTCATTTCGAATCGATCCCAAACTAGGCACGCACTCCAAGAACGCGGACCTGTGGGCCCCCAGTCACGTGCCAAGCAGCCTCTCCGGGTTTTAGGCGGGATTTTGGCCTTCCACACCTATAAGTAGAGCCCCTGGTCATTCAGGAAAGGGGTCAGAGAATTGAGAGAAGAAGAATAAGCCTAAACGCTGCCAGAATCATTTCATACCACCTCCTTTGCTGATAATTCCAAATTTAAGTCCATTTCTTGCTGTAATTTGCTTAAAAGTACTTGTAATCTTCAAGTATTAAGTAATAAAGCGATAAAACTACATAGTGGACGTAGGCGCATAGCCGAACCACTGTAAATCCTTGTCTTCTGTGCAATTTACTTTTTCGAGACTTGGAGTTTTTGTTAGATAATCCCTATTTCCAATTCAAATTCTTCATTTATTATCTCTTCAAAAACTCTCAAAGGGTGTTACCCAATTTCGGTGCAAACATTTTGGTGCTTTAACTGAGAAGGAAAAACCAGTTCTTTCTCCTGCTCCGTGGATCTATCTTCGATACCGGATTGCATAAATCTAAGAGGGAGATCCAGACTTCAAATCCAGATTCCTTCCACTCTTTTCAAATTTGCTCAAAATCTAGGACAGGAATCCAACTTTCAGAATGGTTAGTACAAGAACCACTTCCAACGTTGGTAATCAAGAAGGTCGGGATAGGCGGAATCCCGCACAACTACAGTCTGCCAATCAGGATGCCGCTGGACAAACGGATCAGTCGGATCCGGTTACGAGACAGGAGTTTCAAACATTACTCCAAGAATTAACTCAAAGCCGACAACAGCTAACTGAGCAGTTACGTGTTAATGCTGAATTGGCTAACCAACTAAACCGTCAAGGGCAAAGGAGATTCAAGAGGGACTACGCTCTGCATTCTTCCACGGAAATCTCTGCCTCATCCGACTATGACGGCAGATCTACACGCCCCAGGCTAGACGGAAGCCATGCACATGCTTCTGGTCTCCGGCAAACGTTAACTGTTGGGCAAATAAGAGTTGGCCCCACTTCCAGCTTTCATACGGGACCTTCCTCTAGAGGAGGCACTGTTCCACAGCACACTGCAGATAACCAAGCCACCGCAGTTGGCACAGGAGTTGACACCCGAAATCACTCCAATCCAAACTACCACCCACAGGAACGTGTCCCAGAACACAATGTTCCGGAAGACGTCGAGCCAAGAAGGCGAAATTCGGATCGTCGACAGCGCCCGATCCCACCTCGCACTGTGGAACCCGACCACACTTTGGCTCGACACCCTTCGAATATAACAACACCTGATCTCTCAGCTATGGTCCGCCAAATGGTTCGCGAAAGTCAAGGTTTAACAAATGACGATTGGGGGATTTCTTGAAGTCACACCCCGTTCACTGATGACATATTGTATGCTGAGCCTCCCCGGCGATTCAGGATGCCGGCTTTACCCATGTATGAAGGAAACTCCGACCCTAGCCAACATATTCTGAAATACGAATGGTCAATGACTGCTGCCAGAGCTGATGATGTAGTAAAGTGCCGTAGTTTTCCCATTTCCTTAGGGGGAATTGCGACAATGTGGTTTACACGATTACCACCGCGGTCCATCTTTTCATTTGACCAATTGGCTACCAAATTTATTGAGCAATTCCGTATGCACATTGCCAGGCCTAAAGACGTAAATACTTTGTCTAGTGTCACTCAAGCCCCCGGGGAGACACTCAGGCGATACCTGGAAAGATTCTACGCCGCCTGTGTAGAAATCACCAACCCTAATGATAATTCGATCTTGATGGCTCTGACTAAGGGGATTGACCCCGACTCCGATTTTGGAAACTGGCTAGCTGGGAAACCTCCCGCGTCGTTGGATCGTTTCTATTCCAAAGCCGCCCAATTCTTGAGGCGTGAGGATGCAAAACAATCTAGGAAGCAGGACGATGCGAGGCCCAGCAATGAAGGGGTTCAAAGCAATGTGGCGGTTAAACAGTCAGGAGAGGGCTCAGGGAGAGTACAGTTGAATATTCAGGGCAAGCTAACCCAGCCAAAGAACGGCGATAATAGGAGTAAAAAACAGGATCAGAATCGTGGCCCGCGGCGTAGGGCGCAAATGTTTGAAAGCTATACACCACTGAATACGTCATTGGAAAACGTATATCTACAAACCTGTAATGCAATGCAATATAAGAAACCAACTCCGAAGCCATCATCGGAGAAACAGATTCAAACGGGGAAGTATTGTAGATTTCACGAAAGCTATGGACACAACACCAATGACTGCAGGCATTTGCAAGACCTTATTGAAAAACTAACCAGAGAAAGGAAGTTGGACCAGATTGTGCGGACACCGCAAACCGGTGGTGTGGGCCCGTCAAACCAAAATCGTGCACAGAACCAAGAAAGACAGGAGGAGCCAGCTCGTACAAGCGGAAGGTTGGTCATAAATACAGTCAGTGGTGGCCCTCATCCAGCGGATCGAAGTTGGAGGGAAATGGAATCATACGCCAGTTCGATCAGGCACGTGAGTTTTGAAAGCTGCAGTACACTTGATGAAGGAGCTCCGGCTAAGCAACAGAAGACGATGGCGGATGACATCGTGTTTAGAAACCGAGATGCTGACAAAATCGAAGCCCCGACTATAGACCCACTAGTCATATCCGTCCAGGTTGGTCCTGCTTGGATGAAGAGGATTCTGGTAGACAGTGGAAGCTTAGTAAACATCTTATTTAAGAGGGCCTATGATCAGATGAAGATGGAGGCTAAAGATTTAAAGCCTTGTCAATGTAGGATCCACGGCTTCGATGGAAGTGCTAATATTCCCACCGGGATGGTGGAATTGCCAGTAGAATTGGGAAACGGAGAACGCCGCAGAGTCCGAATGTTGCAATTTGTTGTCCTGGATATCCATTCACCCTATAATGCCTTTTTGGGCCGACCAGCCCTTGCCGAATTTAGGGCAGCAATTGCCCCGTGGTGTTTGACTCTAAAGTTCCCTACTGACCATGGGATTGGGGTCATTCAGGGGGACCAGGCTGCCGGGAGAGCCTGTTATGTTACTGAACTACGAGAAGCACAGAGGAGGGAGAAAGGAAAGGGCGTGGGGGAATCTCTCTGCGACCGCTTTACCGATGATTGACAGTTAGCGCCTGGGCCTCGGCCCGGGCACCACGACCAATTCCAGAAGGATCTTGACCCTCGAGACACTGAAGATAATGATGAATCCAAAGAAAGTCAAGCTTCCCCAGCCGAGCTGACGATCGATGTTCCAATTGATGACAATAATGATTCGAAAATATTGAAAATTGGGTCTCAGCTAAACCTGCAAGTACAACAGGAATTGGTCAAATTTCTCGAAGCAAATCTAGACATATTCGCCTGGACGCACTCCGATATGTGTGGGATCTCGTCGGACATCGCAAGCCACACCTTAAATATTGACCCGCGGTACATCCCGGTCAAGCAAAAGAGACGCGGTATGGATCCAGAGAGATCTGCCGCCCTCAAAGAAGAAGTCGATAAGTTGAAAACGAATGGGTTTATCCGTAATGCTTTGTATCCGGAGTGGGTATCCAATCCTGTACTTGTCCGCAAACCGAATGGAAAATGGAGAACGTGCATCGACTACTCTGACTTAAATAAGGCTTGTCCAAAAGACAGTTTTCCACTTCCTCGAATCGATCAACTTGTGGATTCGACGGCCGGACATGAATTACTATCTTTCATGGATGCTTACTCTGGGTACAATCAGATACCCATGCATGTGCTCGATCAAGAGCATACAAGCTTCATAACTGACCTGGGACTATACTGCTACAAGGTCATGCCTTTTGGTTTAAAGAATGCCGGGGCAACTTACCAACGCTTAGTCAACCGAATGTTTGCCGACCAGATCTGGAAAACCATGGAGGTCTATGTGGATGACATGTTGGTAAAATCACGATACTCCACTGATCATGTCAAAGACTTAGAATCAATGTTCAATGTCCTCCGGAGATATGGGATGAAACTCAATCCGCTAAAATGTCATTTTGGGGTCGCTTCCGGAAAGTTCCTTGGGTTCATCGTCAACGCCCAGGGAATAGAGGCCAATCCCAAGAAGATCTGGGCAATCAGGAATCTTCAAACCCCAAGGACTATAAAACAGGTTCAGAGTCTCCATGGGAAGGTTGCAGCGCTGAGCAGGTTCATCTCGAAATCAACAGATAAATGCATATCCTTCTGCGATCTGATCCGAAAGGGGAAGCGAAACTTCGAGTGGACTGCGGAATGTGAGGGCGCGTTTCAATCGCTAATTCAGCATCTTTCCACACCACCGATTCTTTCAAAACCTGTTGATCACGAACAATTGTATCTTTATCTGGCTGTATCTGAAAACGCTATTAGTGCTGCATTAGTTCGGGAGGAAGATCGAACACAGAAGCCAGTCTATTATGTCAGTAAACGATTAACCGGGGCCGAGAGAAATTACCCAAGGCTAGAAAAATTGGCATACTGCCTGGTCATCGCCTCGAGGAAGCTCCGTCCATATTTTCAGGCTCACCCTATCATTGTATACACTGACCAACCGTTACGACAGGTCCTCACACGACCTGAGACGTCTGGAAGGTTACTAAAGTGGAACATTGAACTGAGTCAATTCGACATCACATATGTTCCGAGGAGAGCCATAAATGGTCAAGTCCTAGCAGATTTCATCGCCGAATTTACTGTTCCTGAAAACCTACCTGAAACTAGTAACTCCCTCGAATATATATGGAAGCTATACACTGATGGTGCATCCAACGGTCGGTGCTCGGGTGCAGGGATAGTGCTTGAGACTCCCGAAGGCCGATCCATCTGCTACGCATTAAGGTTTGATTTCCGGGCAACCAACAACGAAGCTGAATACGAAGCCTTGCTCACCGGGTTGAAGTTGGCCCGTGACCTGAGAATTATCGCTGTGGAGATCTACTGCGATTCCCAATTGGTAGTATGCCAAGTTCGGGGTGAATATCAGGCCAAGGATCGAAGACTAGCCGCATATCTAGCCCAGGTCCGAGAAATACTGGGTCAGTTTAATTATCATACCATTTTCTATATACCCCGAGAGCACAATCAGAAAGCCGATTCATTGGCAAAGTTGGCAAGCACAGGCGAAATACAACACCTGGGGCTCGTTCCCATCGAAACCTTACGCTCTCCAAGCATTGATCGAACGGAGAACGAACTCACATTTGAAGCTACCACCGAAAGGGAATCATGGATGACCCCCTACCGAAACTACATTGAGCATGGCACACTACCGGACCGACGAAGTGAAAGAAGACAGATTCTTCGAAAGGTTTCACGATTTGTCATTCAAAAAGGAGTTATGTACCGGAGGGGATACTCTGTTCCTCTTCTCCGGTGTATCGCACATGACGAAATCAAGCGAGTGTTGCGTGAGGTGCACGAAGGAGAATGTGGCGATCACACTGGGGGGCAAGCGCTCGCCAAGAAAATACTTCGATACAGATATTATTGGCCTACCGTTAACCGCGATGCTATGGATTATGCCAAAAAATGTGATAAATGCCAGAGATACGCTCGAATCCCTAGAGCCTCGCCTTCTGAAATAACCCAAATGGTCAGTCCGTGGCCATTTGCAATGTGGGTGATGGATATAATCAGTGCATTGCCTCTAGCCAAAGGGGGTGCAAAGTACGCCATAGTTGCGGTTGATTACTTCACCAAATGGGCTGAGGCTGAGCCCCTCGCAACGATTACAACAAAAAAGGTAATCAACTTCGTGGTACACAACATCATCTGCCGGTTTGGTCTCCCGCACACTGTTATCACCGACAATGGGGCCCAATTCAACAGTGCTGAATTCAGGGACTTTTGTCAGCGATTTCACATCCATAAGAGATTCTCAGCAGTAGCACACCCGCAAGCGAATGGTCAGGTCGAGGCTTTCAATAAGGTTATCAAGTCTATATTGAAGAAAAGACTGGAGAAAGCTAGGGGCAAGTGGGTTGATGAACTACCAATGGCTCTATGGGCGTACAGGATGACTCACAAAACTGCGACCGGACACACCCCTTTTTCTCTATCCTATGGCTCCGAAGCAGTTATTCCAGTCGAAATGGAGATTCACTCCCACCGTGTGACATACTACGACCCGAAAACGAATGCTATATTACTTGCTGAATCTCTAGATCTGCTTGATGAGAAGCGTGAAGAAGCCGATTTGAGGGAAACCGCATATCGAGGTCGAGTTGCTCGAATATACAACGCCAAGGTCCGCCCACGAACTTTTGAACCCGCTACCTAGTACTCAAGAGAATTTACCCGGTCCCTTCGCACTTGAACCCAAATTGGGAAGGGCCCTATATGATTTCGCAAAAGCTCAGAGATGGCACATTCAAGTTATCAACCGTTGATGGTCTCACTTTACCAAGAGCCTGGAATAGCGGAAGCCTTCGTCGCTACTACATCTGACAGGCTTTATTTACCTATTTTTCCTTGAGCATTTTGTTTTTGCATTTTGAAATTTGAACTTGTAATAAGGCAACTGATTTTGCCATGTTTATTTCGTTTCAGCAATAAAATGCCATCTCTTCGAGCCAAAAGTTGTGATTCACTGAAAATAACACATGATATCACGTTGCACGAAGAGCTAAATTCCATCGTACGGTGGGATTTATTCAAATACGAAGTAACTGCGATACGACTAGTCACTCACTAAACGAGACCCAAGCTCGGGAACAAAACACAATACCAGCATTCACAGGGATTGATACATGACAATCCTTCTGCTAACTCCAACTCCCCAGAGTGCGAATTGGAGTACAAACATCAAATCCGTCGTTCCCAGAGTGTGAACGAATTCCTAAAAAGCCCAAATAGGTGTGAATGACCACCTATCAGCTAACTCCAACTTCCCCGAGTACGAATTGGAGTATAAACATTCCATAATTCGTTCCCAGAGTGCGAACGGACTCCAACTTCCCCGAGTGCGAATTGGAGTATAAACATTCCATAATTCGTTCCCGGAGTGCGAACGGACTCCAACTTCCCAGAGTGCGAATTGGAGTACAAACATTCCATAATTCGTTCCCGGAGTGCGAACGGACTCCAACTTCCCAGAGTGCGAATTGGAGTATAAACATTCCATAATTCGTTCCCGGAGTGCGAACGGACTCCAACTTCCCAGAGTGCGAATTGGAGTATAAACATTCCATAATCCGTTCCCAGAGTGCGAACGGACTCCAACTTCCTAGAGTGCGAATTGGAGTATAAACATTCCATAATTCGTTCCCGGAGTGCGAACGGACTCCAACTTCCCAGAGTGTAAACTGGAATATAAACATCTCATAATTCGTTCCCAGAATGCGAACGGACTCCAACTTCCCAGAGTGCGAATTGGAGTATAAACATCTAATCCAGATTCCCGAAGCACGAATCGAAGTACAACCAACGGTCCGATGTTCCCGAAATATGGGCCGAAATGTCAAACATCAACTCCAAATTCCCATAGCGCGAAGTGGAGTATAAACATCAATTCCAAGTTCCCAGAGCGTGAACCGTGTTCCAAACATCGATAACTCTCAGATTCCTGGAATGCCGGACAGATTATCAATCTCAAACTGTCATAAGCCCCCAGAAGGGGGGCATATGCACAAGAATTTGCAATAAACGCATTCAGCTGCCGGAATATCAGCATTATTCCCCGCAACTAAGGGGCAAAAAGATGGGTGTTAATCACTGACTTAAGTAATAATATATTCGGAATCCGACTCATTCATTAAATCGCAACACGAAGCTATATAAATACTGAGCGGATACAAAAAGAAAAACAAATACTACAAGGCATTTAGATAAAAAGAAAAGAATAATTTCCCATTTCATCAGCCAACAAAAACAGGGTTGATTACATGGCAAGTAAAGATGTTTCGATTAAGTGGAGGCCGAATCCACACATACGCATGGCCCAAAAAGAACGAAAGAAAAGATAAAAGAATTGCTGCTCATAATCTTATGGCAACGCAAGAGGATCACTCTTGAGAAGATCACTCTCTCTTCCCCCGGTGCTTCTTCCTCGGAGTTGAGCCACTAGACCCACTACCCGGCTTCCTACGGGACTTTTTGCCTTTCTTGGGAACATCCTTCGGTTCCGGCATGATATCAACATCCTCCTTAGAACTGGAAGGGATGGAAATCCTTTTATGAAGACGAATCGAAGGCATGGGAGCAGTAACAGATACTTGTTCAGCAGCACTTGAGACGGTTACCGTGCCGCCAGGAGAAATCATCATTAGAGAAGATAAGCTTGAGGGAGCGGCGTCACCACCGGGACCAACCGTCACTGTCTCGGCCATCTCGGCACTTATCTCTGCCAAAATCTCCTCCTCTCGAGACAATTGAGCTGCGCTAGGTACGCCAGTGGTCGTCACGATCAAACTAGGAACTGGAGCAGCTCCGCTCGTCGCAAAAGAGAGGTCTGGCATGGGGTCAAGTGGGTGACCAAATAGCTCTTCAAACATTTGAACGTCGAACGACATCGATCCCCCCTCTCCCATGTCACCAACCATGGAAGCGGTCGAAATCGCCTCAGTGACAACAACTCCATGCATAGGATATAAAGCCAAAGGAACAGGGGGTACGGGTGCAGCACCCTCGGTCACTAAACAACGAGAAAAAGAACCGTCAGATCATGGAATCCCCTCGAAAATCAACGCTTTAAAACATAGGGAGAGTGATCAGAGTACCTACTTTACCTTGCCTTGGAGCTCGAACAAGCTCGGGGACGAAAGTCTTGACCGAAGACAACTCCGGTTGGTCCGGATTGTAGGCTGGAATAGCTTGGGGATCAATCGCAGCAATGACTTCGGATGAAGTCGAAACGGAGACTTCAGTATTCCCGCTATGACGCATAATACCTGAACCTTCGCCAATCCCCGTTTGATGGACACCAAGTCTTTCTTTTTCAACAGAGATTACGGCTTCATGAAGAGTTCTCCTCTCATCCTCGCTGAGCAGGCGTGACTCAAGCTCAAACTCATCTAATACCCCGTCTGGACAAGACACTCTCTTGTTTTCCACTAATTTCTTCCAAGCATTGTAGAGAGGCATCGAGTAATCCCCTAACCAGGAAAGATTTCTATGCTCTAAAACATTGGCATTATACGTGTCCAAGAGATCGTCAAATTCGGCCTCCATCTTGAATCTCTCTGCTTGGACTCTCTCCTCCATCTCCGATTCAACCTCCTTAGCCCTAGCAATTGCCGCATCACGCTCAGCTCGCAAAGATACAGCCTGCTCACACGCTTCTTGCGCGGCCACATTCGCGTTGTCTTTTTCTTTGTTCATGTCAGCAAACTTAGCCTTTAACTTCTCTAGTTCCTTGGCTGCTGCATCCCGCTCAGCTTCAACGCTCTTGTATCGATGGCCTAAATATTCAACTAAAGTACAATGTGTCTGTTGCATTTTCGCCATCTCAACCAATGACTCATCAACCTTTTTTAATGCCTCGACCTCGGCCTTGCGGGAAGATTCCGCCTCAGATTGGAGTATGTCAATAATGCGATTCTTTTGAGCCAAGTCGGCTTCCACCTTCTCAATGGTTTGGGCCCGGTCAAAGGCAGCTTTGGAAGCCTTAACAGCCGCTTTGTACCATTCTTTATACCGGGCATAAAAGTCACGGGTATAGCTGAGCGCCGTGGTTGCAGCATCTTCGGGAATTCTTTTAAGATTGGGAGGAAAAATACAAGCGTCGAAGCAAATTTCTGGAAAATCCTTCCTCAATTGAGCAAGCCTGATGGCCCCTTCGCCAGAGGGCTCGATAAGAGTCTCCTCCGTGGACACGGACGTTGCAACCTCAGTTCGAGGATGATGTGGCTCAACCTCAGTTCGAGGATGATGTGGCTCAAGTCTCGAAACCTGCGAAGATGACTAATGTCGCAGAGGCTCGGACGCCTGGACATGACTTCGGGATGGCGGAGGAGATCGAGAGGAGGAGCGATGTCTACGATCTCTGTCTGATTGTACCTAGCCAGAGTAACCACGATGATGATCCTTTGCATGATACTCCTGGCCATGACGCCTCCTGTCGCGATCACGATCGGAATCTCCACGTCGAGATTCGTAATAAGTTGACGGGTGATGCACCCTCCGGAGCTTGTCCAAAGTAGACTGACGGCCAGCCATGGAACCTGGAAAAGAGACGCAGTTAAGTTAAAAACCAGGCAAAATCGATATGACATGTAAAGTAACCGTGTAGTGTTATGAAAGTGTATGCAAATGTGCAAAACCCCCGACCAACCAGAAGTATCGACTGCACTAACAGGTAAAAGCTCGCTTATGTCTAACGCTTCCCGGAGCTCGTCCAACCCGGATTCGTGATAAAGAAAAACGCATTCCGGGATGGGAACGTCATCTAGTCCTATGAAAATATTTCCTGGTTAACAAAGAGCGGAGTTAGAGGAAATAATTCCGGGGATCAAGCGAGACACAACTACAGACTTTCGTCTCTAAAAGTTAGGAACAACAGCCTTGCCTTTCCGCTTTTTTCCTGCTCGGGGAAGGTCAGCAGCTAGCCCAACGTCACTAGGCGTCCTCTCGTCGTCGCTCATTTCTCTTATCACTACACCAGTTTTCCTCTTTACCTTTGAAACCGATTTCACCAACCCCTCAATGACGATACTCTGGTTCGTCTCGATTAAACCCAGCATCCTTAAATTATCATCAGTTAGGACCAGGTCAATGTGCGGCAAATCACTTGGAATCTCTTGTAAACTTCGAATGACGTTTCTGTATCGACCGCCGTCTGGACTTAATATGACGGCTGTAAGAAAAACGCCCGATGTCAGTTCGAGTGTCGACGACGACTATTAAAAGAAGGCTTACATGTTTTGCGGCACTCACGTTTGGACAGCCATCGCCTAGCAAATCCTGGGGGGCATCGGACAAAAAACCATTCATCCTTAAAGTAACTAAGTCTGGTCCAGGCTCCCGTTACAACCTGGTAGTTTCTAACTGCTTCCAGAAAGGTGAAAGACGGACTATCACCCCTGCTCTTGAAATTGAATATGTGTCTAATCTCAGCTGGCCTAGGCGGACGAAAAAGGCGGTCCATGAATAAAATAAAAACACTGTTCAGCAACGCGTGCCCGTTAGGATGAAGTTGCGCGGGAGCGATTCCAATAAACGATAGCATCTCCCTAATATATTGGTTAAACGGAGGGAGAGTTCCAGCCGCACATGCATGCCGATAGAAAGCAGTGTAGCCCTCGGGCGGATTATGAGGTCTATCATCAACTCTCGGCAGCAAAACGTCATCCGGGGATAAGTTATGTTTCAAACATATCCGGCCTAATGATGCTCCAGAAATATTGGATCGGACAGAGTCTATGGGATCCTCGATAAGTAAGGCCTCCGGCAATTCGTCCGGAGCAGGATCTATTACTTCAGGAAGGATCTCTGGAATTTCTAGCACTGGATGAAGCAAGCTCTGTGACCCTTGTTGTTCAGAACCCGAAGACTCCATAATTAACTACCTCACGAGAAAGCAGCGTTAAATACAAAGAAAGCCCGTATATTCCCCGGTGTGAAGTATATGAATATGTCGTGTAGTGCAAGTGCATAACAAAAGCAAATTTTACAAGATTGGAGCACGGAGTCCGAACGACAAAAATTTGGAATCAGAAAACGAAAACGACCGTCATCGCCGACCGTCACTTTCACGTCACTCAAATACTGCTGACCAATTCAAGTATGAAATTCGTTATATGTGTTTGAGTCATGGTGCCGTCGACGAGCTCCAAAGAAGACAGGTCAGGTCAATTTTGGTCATACAAGGCCGAAGCTCGTCGGAATCAAGTATGCTAAAAATTTAGTAAGTCCGTCAGAATTCAATTTAAAATTGGTCATAGTTCAGATATTGGAACAAATCGAAGGAGTGGAAATTCCAGAAGCGAGAGCGTTCGAATCGATCGATTCGGCTCGGCACGAGTCGGATCGATGAACTTCAAATCGGCGCGCCCCAATACCACGTAGTTCGACTCGATGAGACCTGGGAACGGAGGAGCAGTTCGAACCCATGAAACCCCACCTAACTTCGAACCGATCGAAGACGAACTTCGAATCCATCAAGAACAGTTCGAACCCATGGAATCCCACCTGACTTCGAATTGATCGAGGTCGAACTCCTTCGAATCCGTCAAAAGCGGATCGAATCCATGGAGTTCCACCCGGCTTCGAATCGATCGGGGTTGAACCCCTTCGAATCGATGCACGCATCATTGTTTCGAATCGAACAATAGTGAGCAACTTCGAATCGATCAGAATATCGCCGTTTCGAATCGATCACCTCAAGTCTTTTTTTTTTTTCTTGTTCTCCTGCAATCATCTATTCGAAACTACGCACTCGAAATCGACTCGAATCGCTCACCCCTGGATCGATGCGAAGACGGTGAAAGACAGCACTTTGATCGATATGGCTCAAATGTTTGCGTTCCTCAGTCCCATGGAGTCGACCTACGTCGTTCGGATCTCACCCCTCTCCAAAATTCCCAGAAGAAGGGATTGAACCAGTGCCAAAGAATTCCAATTTCTATCGTTCTCGACTCGAATCAACCCCTTGGATACCTGATCTGGTTTGATTACAAGTGGAAGCTAGGAGGGATTTGATCGATTCGTGAAGTCCCTCGTTTGATCTGACTCTGGGAAATCAATTCGAAGAAGCAGATAAGCAATGGTAAAAGGTAAAAAGTAAAAAGTGAAAATGGAATCAGCCTCGTGTATTTATATGGATTCCAAAAAGGGATTAGTGTTACTTCGACTCCCATCGGTTCGAACGACCACTTTCGAAACCATCATTGCTTCGAATCCATCTAAGCTTCGAATCCACCAAAAGCCTCGATTCCACCAGAAACTTCGAATCCATCAGATGCTTCGAATCCGTATAAGCTTCGAATCCATAAGAAGTTTCGAATCCATCGAACAAAAACCGACATGACTCGTGGACGCACGACGTTAATAAGGGGGGAACTAATATGTATGCACACATGTCGAACTAACATTCGATTTTGGACATTTACAGGGATCAAATATTCACCCTGTCACAACAACGACAGCCAACAATTAAGCGCAATAACACATCAATCAACCATATCAAGGCAAGGCCACAGCAATTCGACATATGAGTCTCAGCGAAAAGAGAGCAATGATTTTCAGAATAAAATGGCGAATATTCAAAGCACGTCATGTTCCCACAAGACGTACTTTGGGGGGCAAGATGTTATCCCGCTTTTTGGACAAAGCCGTGATACCAAAGGATTGATCAAAAATAGAAGACAGTTCGCCTCAGAGATCGGTCGTACTTCGCTTTGCTATGGATATCGATGAATTTTGTCCGAGTCCGGAACGGGCCACAATTGATAGGACACGACAAGAAAGACCATAGAAGCCAGCATTTCATATTTCAAGTCAATCTGAGGTCATATGCTCAAGTTATGATGGATTCAAGTTAAGAAGGTGCACGTTGCTCGGTTCGAACCCATCATGTTCAAACCCACCATATTCGAAACCATCTGTTTCGAAACCATCATTTTCGAATCCATAGGAAGAAGCGACGTTCGAATCCATCATGGACATGCCTCCCTTCGAATCCATCACAAGCTTCGAGTCCGTCACAAGCTTCGAGTCCATCACAAGCTTCGAATCCATCACAAACTTCGAATCCATCACAAGCTTCGAGTCCATCACAAGCTTCGAATCCATCACAAGCTTCGAGTCCATCACAAGCTTCGACTCCATGCTGTCTTCGAACCCTATGAGATAAAAACAACTTCGAATCGATCCAGAGCCACCGATTCGAAGCGTCGCCGCCCCCTCATGCAACAGGTTCGACTCGAACCTATGGTTTCGAATCATATGGGTTCGAACCATATGGATTCGAACCTATGGGTTCGAACCATATGGGTTCGAAACGTATGGATTCGAACGACCATAGGATCGATTCGAACTAACCGGCGTACCGAAATACACCATTTCGAACCGATCATAACTCACAATCCACTGATCCAAATCCCATGAAATTTTTACTGAAGCTTGTCTATATGATGAAGAACGTCCACACCAAGTTTCATCGCGATTGGACAATTTTTTGATCGATTCGAAGTTCATTTCGAATCGATCCCAAACTGGGCACGCACTCCAAGAACGCGGACCTGTGGGCCCCCAGTCACGTGCCAAGCAGCCTCTCCAGGTTTTAGGCGGGATTTTGGCTTTCCACACCTATAAATAGAGCCCCTGGTCATTCAGGAAAGGGGGTCAGAGAATTGAGAGAAGAAGAATAAGCCTAAACGCTGCCAGAATCATTTCATACCACCTCCTTTGCTGATAATTCCAAATTTAAGTCCATTTCTTGCTGTAATTTGCTTAAAAGTACTTGTAATCTTCAAGTATTAAGTAATAAAGCGATAAAACTTCATAGTGGACGTAGGCTTATAGCCGAACCACTCTAAATCCTTGTCTTCTGTGCAATTTACTTTTTCGAGACTTGGAGTTTTTGTTAGATAATCCCTATTTCCAATTCAAATTCTTCATTTATTATCTCTTCAAAAACTCTCAAAGGGTGTTGCCCAATTTTGGTGCAAACAATATGTTAATCTATGAAGCAGTGAGGAGTTATAATCTAGGGGCTCACGATATTTGATTTGGTTGTTACAGCAACTGCTAATCCGGGATCTCAGTCCTAGGCTTCATCCGACTTGTCTGAATCTACCTAGTTTCGTTGTTTGGTATGGTTTATATATATATATTCAATTGATATATATTGCAATAAACAAATAGTTGATTTATTTAATTGTTTGAATTGTAGTTTGTGTCGTTTTGCATCGTGCTTGTTCGTGTCTCTTATCTATTCGTCTTCGTGCTTCGTCGTCTTCTCTAACCACGCAAGTTGAATATTTCATTCACGACTCAATCTATTATGCTATGATAATCAAGTGATAATTGTTGTTTATATTAATTTGGATGTTAATTGTTGATGGTTGGAATTGTTGAAATAAAAATTTTAATCGCTATGCAAGTTAAAATTGAATATTGTAGTTTACGACAAATAGTTGTGACACTAAATTGTTACGTGAAGTTGAATTGGTTGTTAATATAAGTGAAATTTAATATGAAATTAATATTGATATAGGATAGTCAACAATTTAAAATGGACTATATATGTTGAACTTGAACCCTTTAACTGTTAAATTAACCGTCATGTAGAAATAGCGTTAACTACACTTTGAACCATTGTATGTATGATTGTTGTAGAAATGTGATAATAGGCACCAAGTTAAACCATAATGTAATAATATTTAATCTACATGAAACGATAGTGTAGATTCTAGGAATAATTGTAATAATTTGCATTAACAACAAATGTAAGTGAATACGATTATTTCGGGATTATTTAATAAATTGTTAAATTGTTATGTATGGTTTTTTATTTGCTTGTTTATTTACTTTGACATCATCCCAGTTATCACACTGCAAGTTCCCTTTGCTATGCTTTGTTTTATATTGAATAATATTGGGTTGAAATGATAAATACCCCATTTAAACAATTTGGCCTAGGATAGAAAATAAAATAAGAAACCCGATTGGTCAACAAAACCACTTTCGAAATTGAAATATATTTTAATTTAAGGAATGAACTTAACAATTTGTTTGGAAATTTAATAACGAACTTAGGAATTTAAGTTGGAATAAATTAGTGGATTTAAAATTGAAACGGATTAATAACTTACCAAATTGGATAAAATGAATTGAAATTTTAAGTGAAATAAGATTTAGAAGCAAGTAAGTTTTAGAATTTAATAATTTAAAGATTCAAAGATTTGTTAGCTCTAGTTTTAAACTCAGGCTTTAATGTAATAAATTGAACTTGTATAAGTTATATTGAGATTTAGGAAATTTTGACTTACTAATTTAATGAATTTAAATTAGGGATAATTTGAATTAAAGGATTTTAAATATTAACGAATTTACCAAATCAGGACATTGTATATGGAAACGAACTTCTTTGATTTGAAATTTAATTGAATCAGTAAATAAACCAATGAAGTTTGAAAGGGGGAATTTAGTTAATAAAGTTGATTTAATCGAATGTATGATAACAGTGGATATAAACATAAAGTGACATGAATTGAACTTGAGTTAGTATTTTAACTAAGTTTACCTTTAAATTGAATCCATTGATTTTGAACTAAATTTAATATGCGACTTTTAGACCTTAAATCAAACTTGATTACTAAATTTTAAATTGTCAACTCAATGTTTGAGCGAAAATTTCATTTGGAAATATGTTTAAAAATATCTAAAATAAATTGAATCGTAAAATGTCAAATTTTGGAAGTCAAATTTGCACCTTGACTTTTGGACTTTGATTTGTTTAAAACGTTAATTTAATCGACCATCGGGTAATAAATACGTAGTTGTTAAAGAGACCGGGATCGGATATGGACATACTCTCTGTCGATACCGAAAACCACTTTAATAACTATTATGCGCGAAGTGTTGATCCAGAATGAAGTGGATGGTTTGGTGAACGCGTTGACTGAAGAAAGAGAACGATATTGGATGACCCCTGACATGACTAAAACAGGAGCCGCGCCGGGCCATTGAGGATCGCCACCTCTAGCGGACACGCTTCTTCGATATCATATCTATTACTTTTGTGATTCGATTTGGCTGCACCCTTTGATTTGGGAGTGTTGTTTCGCGGTGTTGAGATAGTAGCTACTATGCTCAACATCAGTCCGGATCACGCAACTACTAGTATCCTAGTTGGTATTGCCTCATGTACCTTGTCATACTGATTATCCTATTCGCGACCACTACGTTTTGATTTGTACCTTGAGTATATGGATTGCCCTCTGGTGACTTCCGGTTTTGGGGAAACTACGGTCTTGTATATGCTTTTGGGAATATAAAATGTGTTAAGGGGAATTATGGTAACGCCTTAACGCTATTTTAATATTCTATTTTATTGATTAGACATTACCTACATACCGTATTCTACTGTATATATATAGATAGTTTATCGGATCCTTAGAGATGTTATTTTATTCATCTTTGAGTTATGGACTTTATTTCCTGCAATTGATTATCCTGCATAAGATTTTGAGTCCTGACTCGAGTGTTTCTTTTGTATATGCTCGGGTCAGTCTGAAGCTATCCAGTTTGCTGATCAAGGTTGGTTGAAGATGTTGAAGACTTAGCATTTATCTTTATCAGTCTATTTCTATTCCAGTATTGTTGTTCTTGTCTGTTGGACATTTATGTATTTCCTTTCAGTCACTTTATGTTTAGACATTGTTGTATTTCATATAATAGCTTCATGAACTGCTATTATGACGATGTATTTTCCGCTGCATTATTCTGTGACTGTTCTGTGTCTGTGATGTTGTATTGATTCTCATTTACATTTATGTATATATAATCCCGTAATGATTCGTGTTTTGTATTATTTTAGTTGACATGTATGGATTATTGTCAATTTAAATGGTCCAAATATACGGGTTGTTACAAAAGCCGAACCATGTTCCTTCGCTACCGAACCAGCACGAGGAGGAGGCCACCGAACCATTCGGTACCGGACCATTCGGTACCGGATCAACGTCCTACCAATCCAAAACTCCACTACCGAGCCAAACCTCAGCCTCCACCGAACCATCTCATCTCCATGACCTAACCAGACCAACCACTGCCGAACCAGACCTCGCCTCGCTACTTGCCGAATCAGACCCAATGCACCACATGCCGAACCAGAGGCCTTTCCACCTCCCACCGAATCAACCTCCTTTCCATCCACTACCAAGTAAACCACCGGACCAACACTCCACTCAACCTACCACCGGACCAACACTCCACTCAACCTACCACCGGACCAACCATCCCAGCTACGACCGAACCAAGCTCCGCCGAACCAGATGTGCCAGGCTAGATTGCTTCAGCCCAGGCCCACCAGCAGCTATATACATCCAGGACCCCTGCCCCCAGCCTCACTCTATAAATAGAGGGGCAGGGGTACAACAATGGTAGACAAGTTTGAGAGCTCAAGCACGGAGAAAACTTTCAAACAACTTTCATATACTTGTATACAAAGCTTTGTACTTGTAATCTGAAAGAAAAAGGAGAATAACAAAAAAGTGGACGTAGGCATGTTCTGGCTGAACCACTATAAATCTGTGTGTCTTTTACAGTTTAGTCCCTGCTTTTTACATATTTGCATAAATCACCCAAATCACTAAGAACAGCATAAAATTGACTAAATCATACGACTTGGAGGTGTTTGCCCATTTTTTACGCAAACACTCGTCATGCTTGTTCTGATATATCCATGTCCTCCACTTACAAGAAATACGATCAGGAAGAAAAATTCTACATGGGTAATTCTACAGTTTCCATGATCGAAGGTAACGACACCGTTGTCCTTAAATTTACATCTGAAAAAACTGTGACACTAATTGAAGTTGTTCATGTTCCAGATATCTGCAAGAACCTTATCTCTGGACCTGTGCTCTAAAGGAAAGGCTTCCGTCTGGTCTTCGAGTCAGATAAAGTAGTTCTGTCTACGGCTGGAATTTATATAGGAAGTGGTTATTTATGAGATGGCCTATTTAAGGCAAATGTAGCCGTACTCGGTAATAAAACTATGTATTCTGATTGTGCTATTAATAAAAAGGAAGTTTCTTATTTGGTTGAGCATGAAATTTTACTATGGCATGATAGATTAGGACATATAAATTATCAAAAAGTGAAAAACTTAGCAAACTTAGGATTAATTCCTAAATTCCAAGTAGATAAAAACTACAAATATGAGACAGCTGTAGAAGCAAAATTGGTTAGAAAACCATTTCACACTCTTGGTAGAAGTACGGAACCATTAGGTTTGGTTCATAATGATTTATGTGATTTTAAATCATTACCTACAAGCGGTGGGAAAAGTACTTTATCACTTTTATTGATGACCATACACGATATTGCTATGTATATCTTTTGAATAGTAAAGATAAAGCAATTACATCGTTTATAAAATATAAGGATGAAGTAGAAAATCAGTTAAATAAAAAGATCAAGATATTGAGATTTGATCGAGGTGGAGAATATGAATCACCATTTGAACAATTCTGTGCAGATATTGGTATAATTCATCAAACAACAGCTCCATATTCATCACAACAAAATGGTATTGCCGAAAGAAAGAATAGAACATTAAAAGATATGATAAATGCAATGTTATTGACCTCTGGTCTACCGACGAACTTGTAAGGGGAAGCCCTTAAATATGTCTAATCACATATTAAACAAGGTTCCTCATAATAAAACAGGAACAATTCCATATGAGTTATGGAAAGGACACATACTAAGTTTCAAATACCTCAAAGCGTGGGGGTGGTTGACAAAAGTTCCAGTTCCACCTCCCAAGAAAGTCAAACTTGGACCAAAAACTATAGACTGTTGCTATCTAGGGCCAGCCCAAAATAGTAGTACTTACATATTTTTGGTATTCAAGTCTGATATAGTTGATATTAATGTCAATACAATCATACATCTCGAGATGCCTCATTTTTTGAAGATGTGTTTCTGCACAAAAGGAATGAAGGATATTATGGCCCTAAAAGGACAAGAGAAGAATCAAGCAAGCCACATGACGACAAAACTCATCACGAAATTGAGGAAGTTGAACCAAGAAGAAGCGTAAGAGCAAGAACGTCCAAGACGTTTGGTTCAAATTTTATAACATACATGTTAGAACATAAACCTCAAATATACAAGGAAGCAATGTCATCTTCTGAATCTTCATGTTGGAAAGAAGCAATCAAAAGTAAAATTGATTCAATTCCAAGTAATAAAACTTGAGAAATAGTTGATCTTCCACCTGGAATAAAACCGATTGGTTGCAAATGGATCTTCAAAAAGAAGATGAAAGAAGATGGCTCTATTGACAAATATAAAGCAAGATTGGTAGCCAAAGGATATCGTCAACAAGAAGGTACAGACTTCTTTGATATTTATTCACCGGTTACACGAATAATCTCTATAAGAATGTTAATAGCAATTGCATCCATATATAATCTAGAGATTCATCAAATGGATGTAAAGACAACATTCTTAAATGGAAATTTTGATGAGGAGATTTACATGGAGCAACCCGAGGGTATTATTTCCAAAGGAAATGAAAACAAAGTTTGTAGATTAGTAAAATCATTATACGGACTAAAACAAGCTCCAAAAGAATGGCACCCAAAATTTGATAGCGTCATGATAAAAAATGGTTTTCGAATAAATGAATGTGATAAATGTGTTTATTATAAACAAGTTGGATAATCATACGTGATGATTTATTTATATGTAGACGATATTCTAATCTTTGGTCCAAATAGTAAAGTAATAGAGACCCTAAAGAAAATGTTAATCAACAATTTCCACATGAAAGATTTAAGAGTTAGCGACGTTATATTGGGAATCAAAATAATAAAAAAACCTAATGTAATTGAACTATCTCAGTCACACTAGGTGGAAAAAGTGATTAAAAATTCCCAAATTATGGAATTAAAGTAGTAAGAACGCCTTTTAATCCATTGGAAGTACTGCATAAAAACACTAATGAGAGTGTAATGCAACTGGAATACTTTCGTGTATAGGATGTCTAATGTACCTCATGAATTGTACAAGACTAGATATAGCTTATGCAGTAAGTTACTGAGTAGGTATACAAGCAACCCAGGAAAGGAACACTGGAAAACACTAATGAGAGTGTTGGGATATTTAAAGAGTACCACGAACTTTTCCTTATATTACGGAAAATATCCTGCCGTCTTAGAAGGATATAGTGATGCAAATTGGATTTTTGATTCAAAGGAATCTAAATCAACTAGTGGTTATGTCTTCACCCTAGTAGGAGCAGCAGTGTCATGTAAGCCTACTAAATAAACGTGCATAGCTTGATCCACTGTGGCATTAGAGTTCATCGCTTTAGATAATGCAGGCGAAGAAGCAGAATGGCTTCGTCAATTTTTAGAAGACATTACATTTTGGCCTAAACCTGTACCGGCCATATGCATACATTATGATAATCAAGCAGCGTTAAGCAGAGCGCAAAACTTTGTGTATAATGGAAAGTCACGATATATTCGTCGACACCATAACACAGTTAGGCAGTTACTCTCAAATGGAACTATTTCCATTGATTATGTAAGAGCTACTGATAAACTTGCAGATCCGTTTACTAAAGGATTATCAAGAGAGAAAATTGAACGTGCATCGAGAGGAATGGCTTTAAAAGCCTAAAATAACAAGAGTTATCTTATACGAAAACCTATTCTAGCGACTTGAGATCTCACGG
Organism: Allium cepa; assembly: GCA_030765085.1. Taxonomy (NCBI): domain Eukaryota; kingdom Viridiplantae; phylum Streptophyta; class Magnoliopsida; order Asparagales; family Amaryllidaceae; genus Allium; species Allium cepa. Next base: position 212,854,308 of record CM060945.1, read on the forward strand.
ATTAGGATCAATAGGCAAACCAGTTCCAAGTAACTCAAGAAGTAATGCATTTTGGACTTAGTCCTACTCGATTTCTATGGTGCACAATAGAATGCATGCCTACAGAAGTATTAAAAGGATAAAGCTATGCTTTTTAATGATTACCATATCTTGAAATTAACAAGTGGGGTATATGTTGGATACTCTTAATGGTTGCGATCACCTATGTTAGTGTGACTGGGTCGGCTCTATGAGAATATTAAAGGCTTAAATTCTCTAAAACACTCGCAGAACCAATTTTGTTCAGGACCAAAATGAACACAACCAAGAGATTGGATGTGAAGAGAAACAATGCTTTGTAAAGCTTATTGTCTAGTTATGCACAAACGGCTGACGGTTCAAGATGAAATAACACATCGATTAGCCAAGTATATCTGATAAGTTTTAACTAGGGAAAGTTCAAAGTGAAATATCAACTTATCCTCGATATAGCATTATTTTAAGATGAAATGTATATTACACTTTGTGTGGGGGAGACATATATCATCATTCATGTGGGGGATTGTTAGAGGACCCTTATATATTAAGTGAGATATTGTTCCACATCGCCAAAAATAAGTTAATGTTCATGCTTATATACTACTTTCCTCAAACCTATATTGGCCCCAAGGGTCAGGTAATTTTGTGCGAGGGGAAGTACCTATATGGCTATGAACTAACACACACACGTGCGCGTCGCCCGCCTGTCCCGTACCGAATCGGGCTGGGTGCGGGTCCAATAAGAGTGGACCGTGTTATATTTTTGCTACATAGAAGTAAACAGTTTTCTACTGTTTAAATTCAAATAGAAGCAACTAGTGAATTGGACGCGGTTTTTTAAAAATAGGCGTTGCAAAGACGTTTTTAGCCTTTGCAAATGAAGAGACGCGACTGTTGCAAACTGCGACAATTCTTGGACGTTGCAAATAAATAGACGCGACTGTTGCAAACTGCGATAGTTCTTGACCGTTGTGATTGAAGAGAGACGACTATTGCAAACCGCGACAGTTTTTTGGCCATTGCAGACGAAGAGATGCGACTGTTCCCAACAAACATAACCGTTGGGAATTACCTATAAAAGGAGAAGGAAACCTTATCAGTAGATAACTCCAAATTTTCTCTTCTTTCTCTTCATTTCATAATCTTCAGATCCGTGCACTTCTACATATCACACAGAAGATCATACTCATCACAATCTCGAGCAGATCATGCCTGTTGTATCTTGCGAGACTTTAAATAAAGTCTTAAGGAAATTGTTACGACAAGCCTCGGACGTAATTTCCTTCTTCATCTGTTTAGATTTCTGTTTACTTATATATTTATATACATCATTCTGTAATCTTTTCGTTTCAACGTTGTGCTGTTTCTATGAAGTAGTACAACGCTTATTTATCGCTATAGTTAATACATCAATTTGTTGTTGTGATTGCTATAGTTTGTTCTTGTAAATTAATTACAAAATATTTATTATTCAAAATAACCAATACAGAATTCCAAAGTAGTGGACATCTGATTTGTGAACTTGTGTGAAGAGTTTATAACACATTGTTCTCTGTTTTGGTATATTGAACGTATAATAACAGTTTCAGTAGATTGATTAAACCTTTATTGATTTTAAGCTAGTAACTTGTGTTCAAGTGTTTTAATTTATTGATAATATGAAAATAAAGTAGGTTTTCCATGTTACTTAGGGTAATGTTATTTATGTTACCATGCATTATAAAGCTCAAATGGCAAACTAGGGATTAAAATTAATGTTCTATTTAGTCTGGAGCATCAATACTGGTTAACCAACGAAAACAACAACAACTTGCATTTTTGAAAAAGAGCTTGCATGACAATAAAGGTAAAAGTCACATGAAAGTTGTAAGACTTGATATAAAACCTTAATGTGTCTAAGCCATCAAAGTTGAAGGCTTGGCGCAAACGAAGCACAGAGTTCCCAAACACTCCATGAAGTAGCCACAATACCTTTCATAATTTGGTTTAATTTCGTTCAATCGATTTATCCTTCAATTTTATGAAAACCAGCTTTAGTAGATTGATTAAATTTTTACTTATTTTAAGCAAGTAACTTATGTTTGAGTGTTTTAATTCATTGATAATATGAAATGAAAGTAAGTTTTCCATGTTACTCAAGGTAATGTTAATTATGTTACCATGCATCGTAAAGCTCAGATTAGAGATTGAGGTTAAAACTAATGTTCTCTAAGGTGATATAGTCTGGAGCAATAATACTGATTAAATAGTGGAAAATATGACTACTTGCATTACTAAAAAGAGGCTTTCATTAAAATAAAAGTAAGAGTCAAAATAAAGTTATAAGACTTGATGTAAACCTTGAATATATCCAAGCTATCAAGGTTGGAGACTTGGTACAAACCAGGTACGAAGTTCCCAGTCCCTTTATGAAGGAGCCACAGTATCTTTCATAATGACATCGCTGTGATCAGTCAGATCATGCACTCTCATCTTCAATACTATTCTTCTACCCATACTATATTTTGCAACATAGTACACAGTATTCTCCTCGTAACCAAAATACTCACTTGCGGTAACACAAAAGCTAGTATTTATGGTTCAAGAAATTGCTTTATGACCAACACTCTCCACCTTCTCGAAAGTATCTATATTTCTAATATAGCCACTATAGCAACAAGTAACTCCTTTTGTAACCAAATTATACAGTCTGAAATTATAGCCCTCTTTTGCACTACATGACCATGTTACAATAACAAATAAAAGATTTCCATCTGTCTCAACTAGGTACAATTCATCAATGTTATGCTGCTCCTTTTCTGTTCGATCATCAAAATGAATTGCTCTATCATCCTTCATAAGTCCACCTTTTAAGGTAAAATAAAGTTTCTCATTACAGAAGCAAGCTCGCTTACCCCACGATAGTGATAATGATGATATGAAAAACTTGAAAAAAGAAACGAAGTCCAAGTTTTACTACTATTTCCAACTTTACAGAGAATAAACTTTTCAGAACAGTCAGACACGATTAGAACTACACAATCTGTGGGTGAATGAACTAGATCCAAAGACATGGAAATATTGATACGCTTATAACAATTTCTGTCTATTAAGTGAATACTGCATTTGGGAAAATCGGGAAGATTGATAATGAAATTAGTGATTGGATTGTATAACAGGATTGATTTAGTAAGATGATGAATTACGACAATCCATCCAAGTGACGATCCGATGCATATCACCTCATTGTTATTCAAAATTGATAAGGAGGAGGACGACCTCAAGGGCCCAGAAACAGCTACGATTTCATTTGTTTATAAAGAGATTAGGTTGACGAACTTCATACCCACCATATAATTACTCGATTGGTGTCGAATCGAGAATGTAGAAAATGCGGAATACGGATCTTAAGGCAGAATTAACCCTAGTGGATGGAGTGTTTAATTAATTTTATGGAATTTTTGAAATCTTTTGAAATTAAACACAAGATGGTGCAATTAACAAACACAGAAACAATCACAGAATCAGACACAGACGAAAATAGTAAATAAAAAGTAGTAATGGAAAGAACACATCGGAATTTTATACTGGTTCGGAGTTACCCTACATCAAGTCCCACACAATTTATTGTGTAGATTTCTTTTCAATTATAATGTCGATATTACAACCTCGATTTTAAGGCCACGACATACACCCTCCTGTCTTCGATTCCAAGGCAAACTCTCTTGATTTAACTAAGCTACAAGTGCGCCTAAGTGATTTGCGGGCTGCGATCACACCTAATTGATTTACATGCCATAACGTTTCCAAAATCACATTGATAGATAGAGAGACTCGATACGCTTCTTTTATTAAAAATGATCCTATAACTCTGAATAGCACTGAGATCTTTGAGAGAGAGTGGGAGAGAATCAAACTAGAGATGATCGAGTTATTCAATTAGGATTTTAGTAGAGTTTTGTTAAGAATATGTGAAAATAATAATGGAAGAGAAAGAGGAGAGAAAACTAAGAAAACTTGAGTAAAAATTCATTGAAAACTACTGGTATTTATAGGAGAATAACAGGCGTGTCCATTCGCGAAAGGTTATGATGAATAGACACTTTTTTTTTGAAATTTGAATTTTGAATTCCTACGGTCACCATGTCGACATGATGGGATGGGGTATGTCGACATGCCCTAGCGAATTTTGAAAAATGATTTTTCTTTTAAAATGATTCTATTCTAAAACTTGTCAAAATAATTTCTGAAGTTTATAAACCATTTTGAATATAGTTTAAACTCATAAAATATATTTAAAAAGTAATCTTAAGAATATATAATCTATAATATAAAAGTAATATTAAAAACAAAGTATATAATATATTTTTGAAATTTAAAGCTTATAATATTGAAACCGGGAGATAGTTTAAAAACAAGAGATGATTTTTAAATTAAAAAATATAAAAGACGATAAGAACAGTTTAGGAATATAATATTTAAAATGTGAGAGATGACTATTAAAAAGCTTTAGGAAAAATATTTAAAATAAATCATTTTGAAAATTTCGTGGATTTCATTCCATTAAAGAAGGTCGTGGTTTCCATCAAACTAAAAAGCTCGTGGGTTCCATCCCACTATTAAAGCGAGAAGGTGGATTCCATTCTACAATTAAAATCTAAATATAGATTTTAGTTCTATTATGAAGTTTTAACATAAATCTAGGCCCAATTACGTATCTTGATATCTTGAACTCTTAAACTCTTGATACTCATGAGTCTTCAGTCTTGGTTTCTTCAATCTTGAATTTGTCAGTCTTGAATCTCTATACTGCATAGTCTTCATTCTTTAATACCTGTGTATATATATCCTGCATATACATACATATCTAGACAAGAATATTAGTATTTATATTTTATAACAAGTCCTAAGGTTTTTGTCATCAAAACCATCATCTTAAGAACTAACAATCTCCCCTTTTGATGATGACAACCTTTGTTTATAAAATCTACTCCACCAAACTCTGACTCTACTCTAACTCCACCTTATTCGAACAACTCCTTCTTAATCTACTAATCCCCCTTAATCTAAGCCTTTCTGACCTATTTTATAATTCTTCCCCTTTGTCATCAACAATTTTTTTTCCTAAATTACATAAATTTCCCTTAAACTAATACTATGGAACTAAACATTAACAACAAAGTATAATAAGTGAAATGTAAATATGATTTTTTTATATACATTGTCATATTATACACAACTGTATACAAATACACACAATATAAAAACGTTACCATAAAAAAAACTAATGAGAGTCTTTTATAATTGGTGACTTGTGAATTGAACAGTTAGGTAATGGAGACAAATGTTTCCACGTTGTTCGACCAAATTATCATCTTTATCAAAACCGACTTCTCCGGCGCAAGTAACTTTATCGTCTTTGTCCATATGCGCTTCTTCTTCTTCTTTGTCGTCGTTTTCCTCTAATGGATTATGTATATGAATATTAGAGGAGCCGTATTCAATCGTGATCGGGTTTGCTTGATTATCCATTAGGAATTTTGACAAATCTCAAAGGATTTTACCCTATTTCTCTTGCTCCTTAGCCATCTTTATTTGCGTGAATTTCAACTCAATCATCATTTGCAGAGAGTCCTTCAAGGTTTCCTCAATCTTTATGATTCCGGCTAATGTAGTTCATTGAAACAGACCAGCAATAGGAGAAGGGAAGAAAGGTCACATTTTGGTTTGATTTGGAAGGGGAGGCCATTATTTTATGTTTTCATAAGTTTATTATAGAGAGAAATGAAGTGGAAGATAGAAGAATTCAAGTTATAGAGAATATATAACTACAAAATGATTTTAGAGGTAAAATAAAATTTTCATTTTTTACCATTGTATGTCGACATTGGGGTAGAGGGGTGTTGACGCCCTTATGGAAATTTTGACAATTTTATTTTTTCTTTATATATATATATATATATATATATATATATATGTATGTATGTATGTATTACTATATCTATATTCTATATCTTAGTTACAGAGCAAATACCTAGTTCTCTTCTAAATTTAGTAAAGGTTGATTGATTCAAAGGTTTGGTCAGAATCTCAGCTATTTGATTCTTAATGTTGATAAATTCAAGAGAAATAATCTCTTTACTTATATTATCTCTGAGAAAATGATGTCTGATATCAATATGTTTGATTCTTGCATAATGAGTATGATTTTTGGATAAATTTATTGCGCTTGTATTGTCACGATAAATTGGTGATTTTGAAATATTTAATCCAAAGTCATTTAGGGACTGTTGCACAGAGATAACTTGAGAACAAGCCAAAGCAGAAGAGATATATTCTACTTCAATTGTTGATAAAGTGACAGTTTCTTCTTTTTACTAAACCATAAAAGCAAAGAATTCCTAGAAAGTGACAAGTTCCACTTGTACTTTTTCTGTCTGATTTACAACAAACATAGTCGGCATCACAATATGAGATTAAATCAAATGTATTATTTTTAAGGTAAAATAGGCCATAGTCTAAAGTGTGTTTAACATATCTTTAGATACTTTTAACAACTTTTAAAAGGGTCTCTTTTGGTTGAGATTAGTATCTTGCACAGAGACAGAGACTATGCATGATATCATGCTGACTCTTAGTTATATAGAGTAGCGATCCAATAATTCCCCTGTATAGTTTTTGATCAACATCTTTTGACACGTCTTCTTTATTTAAGGATACATTGGCTGCCATGGGAGTGGGTTTTCCACTCGTAGTGGTCATACCAAACTTACTAATTAGATCCCTAGCATATTTTTCTTGACTAATGAAAATACCACTATCTAATTGTTTTATTTGTAATCCTAAAAAAAAGTAAATTCATCCGTATGAGTCATCTCAAACTCTTTTGTCATTATTTCAGAAAATTCTTTGTTCATTTCATTGTTTGTTGACCCAAAAATTATATCATCTACATATATTTGTACTAACTGAACATCAATTTTGTTTCTTTAATAAAAAGAGTATTATCTACTTTACCAATTTCAAAAGTTGATTGTAATAGATAAGATCTTAGTCTGTCATACTGTTTGCGCCAAAATTGGCACAAACCAAAAATATCGTGGAAGCACTGGTGTATGATCACAGATTAGTAGTATATTATTATAGATTACAGATCTAAATAATGTAGAGGATAAAAATGAAGAATAACAAACTTAGAACGGAAAAAAGTAGACAGAGACACAAGATTTATAGTGGTTCGGCTATCTCTGGCCTACGTTCACTTTAAAAGATAATCTTTTATTGACTTTGCTCGCTGGTTACCATGGATTATAGTAGTAATTTTCGAGTACAAAAGTGAAGTTTAAGTACAATGGCTACTTTGGCAAAGTCTAGACATAGAAGAATCAAAAAGTCCCTTTTCTATAAGCTTTGGGATGCTATTTATAGGCGTAGGCTACAAATATCTCACTCAGATCTCGGGAGACCTCTTCGGGCACGTGTGTGGGCCCACTCGATCGATCCTATGTAATTTACACTCGGTCTACGATCGAAACGAACCAATTTCGTATCGATCAAGATTTAGCCCAATCGAGTCGAAATTAAGCAGGGACATTCTTTAGGTTGTACGTAAGCTCCTATGAAAATTTGGTAGCATTTGGACTTGTAGATTGTGAGTTACGATCGATGCAAGCTTGAGCTTTTCGTTTGCTGCTTTGTTCATATCCATGCCGTCCGTATCAATGGTCTCGCATCGATAACCCTGCACTTGATCCAACGATGTGCCACTTATTTTTAGAATCGATTCGCATTTTGTGCCGAATGATCGAGTCAACCACTTTTACTTGTTCTCCACATATTGATTATTTGGGGCTCTATTCGTATCGATAGCCCATAGGTCGTTTCGTATCGATGCTGGAGTGTGTCCTTCGTGTCGATGGATGGACGACCTTTTCGTATCGATCACAAAGTAGTTGATTTCGCATCGATTGGAGGTGACTTTGCATCAACCTCCGGTCAATCGATTCGAATTATGTATCGATGTATACGAAGTAGTCGTCAGCTTAATGGATACGAAGCGGGCTTTGAATGATCGATACGAACATACTGAAGGTGATGGATATGAACAGAGATCCATGGACACAAGATGGATCGATCCGAAGGATATCGAACGATGGATACAAATGAGCTTGTCTCCATGGCTTGCACCGATCATTTCTCGAGCATACAAACTTGAATCAACTTGAAATTTGAAATATATCCTCCCCTAACCTTGATAATCGTTCCCAATCGATCCCGTCTTGACTGGAGCTCGGCCAAATTTTGATGATATCGATCACAGTATTGTTTCGAATCTATATCTGATAGTGGTTTACATCCTTTTTAGCTTATTTATTGATATTCTGGCCTTGACCAAAAGGTGGGATAACATTTTCCCCTCAAAACATGTCTTTTGGTAAAAGGCGTGTTTTGAATAACTTCAAATCCAATGTCGTGAGTCCATGTTTTATCCATAGCTATAATATCCTCAATCATGTTCGTGACTGTTTGAAGCCGAATCAGTATCCATTTCAACTTGTAGAAGTCATTAATCAAATCCTATGGCCTCTTTGGACTATTGACGGTCACTTTGGACCCTTGCCAAGTCCATTCAAAACTTAACGATTGAATAGAAAGATCATGTCGTGCTCCGATGTTGCTTTCTATCCCTTGCACTCTAGCCCCAATGAGGGCATATAGCAATGTCTTGGTCCTTCTAGACCGATCATAGCCTCTTCGGTCTCTTGTTGGATCCCATCCTATTACTATCCGGTGAAGGGGAAATAGCGTCGAGTGAGCCGATCCTGTCGCTCTCTGGCCAAGCAACGGCACCTCCTGCATTCCGGTTCAACGACCCTGAACATTATGCGACGTCCTGGCCTAAATCCTAGGCCGACTGTAGCCACTCTGGGTTCTTATTGAACCCCGATCCAATTACTCACTGGTGAATGGGGAACGATGTTAAGTGAGTTGATCCTATTGCTCTCGAACGAAGCAACTCACTTCTCGCACCCCGGACCCCGTCTCTCCGGGTAGGGTCATAAAGCGATCAATTTCAAACCAGCTTTCAATATTCATCCTTTTACTTGCCGGTCAAAGGTTTATTTTATGGAATTCAAGTTCATTTATTAAATTAAAATTCCAAATGTTGAATCACAAACAAAGGAAAAGTTAAATACTGCCTCTCTGGGCAAAGCAGTTTGCTGCCATCTTAGAGCATGCCTGTGGATTTCCTTGGTTCCCTTATGTGTGTAAGTGGAATAGCCGTTTTATTTTCATATCAAATCTAAGAAATTTATGTAATTGACCAAAGTTCAAGTCCTGAACTTGGCCCTTTCTATCATGATCAATTGATGACGAGTTGTGATCCCGATCTAGGATTAGTTCTGTTAGGTGTAGGCGGTAGTTGCTCAGGTCCTACGACCACTGTCCCATCTCTCATGTATTGTGGAAATCTACCACTTCTGACATGCTCTTCCACCTCTTCCTTCAGATGGTGGAATTCATCAGTAGTATGCCCTTCAAGCTCATGGAATAGGCAATACTTTCCACTTGTATATTCCCATTCTGTGGGATCTCTCCTAAGTGGTTTCCGATAAGGGAGCTGCCCCCGAGTCTCCGTGTTAATCCGTTCCAAGTTTTCCGTCAAGTCAGCGTATTGTTTGAATCTGGGTTCTCGAAATTTCTTTCATTTGTCACGTATCAGTAATCCTGCTTTCGATTTCCTTTATCTATTCTAGACTGTTCTTTAGAGGTTCCATCACCTTGCACGGTGTTTATTTCCTGCCTCTCGGCTCGTGAACCCTCTAACCGAATGAATCTTTCAGCTTCATGATAGAATTCTCCAAGGTCTTGTGGAGGATCTCTTGCCAGCGAAGCCTTGAATTCTGTAACTTCTACAACTCTTGCTACTGCAGCCATCAAAATCATCGATGGATCTGGGCGATCTACTGAAGCCACATTCGCATTGAATCGTAATAGAAAACCTCTTATGGACTCTCCGGCCCTCTTTTTCATCGACGCTAAGGTCATCGCACTCTTGGATCTCGGCATGTGGACCCTAAACTGCCTCATGAAGCATTCAACCAGCTCGCCTCATGCTCTGATTGATCCACTCACTAGCTTCACTAACCAAAGCGCGGCCAAATCCGTCAAATATAGAGGGAAACATCGTGCCATCACTTCCTCGGATGCCCCCAACACTTCCATATTCCTGATATATCTGGTAAAATGCATGGTCGGGTCTGACTTTCCATCATAAGCTTCCAGCGTGGGTAACTAGAATTTTGGGGGATTCCTAGCATTTCTGATATTCAGATAGAATGGACTCCGACAAAATTCCTCTAAGCCTCCGCTCGAAAATCCTCCGCTCATAGTCCATCGCACTAGTCCAGCCATTCGTTCGTCTCCATCCAGGGGTTGTCTCCTTAGCATGTTTCCGTCTTGCCCCCATGCCCCGAAGGATATTCTGGGTAATATTCTTCATATGGCTCATTCACGTTGGCGTTGGCTCTAGCCTGCTGAGCTCATCTATGCGTCTTCCAATGTTAGATACCAAGGCTCTTCCCCCTGGTCCTTGTTGATTGCCTTCACGCTCTTCGTTTTGATATTGGATCTGACCCCCGTTGTTCTCTATTACTCTAGCTCCTTGTCCTATGTTTGCAGCAACTATAGCTGGTCCAAGGTTCTGGGCTCCGGCTGCTGTAATCTGCTCAAAGAAGCTCTGCATCATTGTTGGCTCTTCAGCAACCTTTCATTCATAGAATCCATCATAGCCTCCATCTCGTCCCTAGTGATGTAGATCGAAGCTTGACCTGCTCCAGCTCCAGAAGAGGCCTCTTGACTTCCCCCTTATTGGCTCCTTTCTGCTCTCTGTCTTCTACATAATTGCCTTGTCATAACTTTTCAGATCTGAATCCTTAAGCCTTCAAATCCAATATCCAAGCGGTAGAATCCCTAAGTAAGATTTCTCGGTGAAAGCACCAAAGTATTTGTGGAAAATTTGGTCACAAACCCCAAGTATCGTGGAAGCACCAGTGTATGAACACAGATCGGCGGTATATGAATATAGGTTACAGATCTAAACAATGTAGAGGAAAAAATGAAGAAAAACAAACTTAAAATGGAAAGAAGTAGACAGAGGCACAAGACTTACAGTGGTTCGGCTATCTTCGGCCTATGTCTGTAACATCCCGCCTTTTGTACATTTTAAATCGATGATAAACCACACACGTCTAACTTAAACCATACAAAAGGGCGGATTTTTATGGGGTGGATAAGGAAAAGGAAGAAAGAAATCAAACAAAACAGAATGTTGCAGCGGGACGATAAAATATAATAATCAAATAAACAGTTCATAAAGCTGTTTTACCAAATATTTGATTTTACTTATTGTTTCCCAAGGGAGTGACCAGGCCACTTAGTACTCGGCTTGACCACTGCTCCGCCTCCCAGGAAGGTTCGGCATCCAAAGGGTACTCGGCTGCCCAAGATCGTTCGGCCGAAGTGAACGTTCGGTGAAGGGGCGTCCGGCAAACAAACGATCGTTCGGCATGGGATCGCGTCCGGCATCAAGAAGCGCTCGGTGTTGAATACCGTTCGGCCAAAGGAGGACGCTCGGCATACGATCGTTTGGCATAAGGTCGTTCGATATCCATGAACGTTCGTCCTCCAAGGAACACTCGACATTCCCAAGTTGTTCGGCATCCCAGCCTCATTCCACCGGCGTCCCTCACTCAACGGCATACCTCGTTCGGCGTTGAATGACGTTCGGCCAAAGAAGGTCGTTCGACCACCAAAGTTTGTTCGGCATAGGAACGTTCGGCATCCCCGAACGTTAGGCCAACAAGATGTTTCGGCATCCTCCTCAATACAACCGGTTCAACTATTGCTCGGCCTACCCGCTTGGCATGAAGGCTTCTGTTCGGCATTCCATCGTTCGGCCTCCCAGGTTCGGCACGCCGTACCTACACTATCTGGACCAAGTTGTTCAACTACCAGGCCCACCAGGGAAGTCCAACCCACTATCGTCTATAAATAGAGAGGCAGGGGCACAAAAAAAAGGAGAGAGATTAGAGAGAGCACTAAGGAGACTCTGCCATTTTCAAGACTCATCCTAGACTTATTTCTTTTACTTTGCAATTGTATTCTAATACTTAAGAACGGATTGTATATGTAAACAAGTATCAAGTGAAGAAATAATGATCAACTTCAAAGTGGACGTAGGCTATTACGCCGAACCACTATAAATTTGGTGTTCTTACCTTTTGTACTTTAATTTACGCTCCATTCTCTGCATTAATTTACTTTCTTCATTATTCTCTCTACAAAATCTTTCTAAGGGTGTTGGTGACCAATTTTTGGTGCTAACATTTTGGTGCTTTCACTGAGAATTGAATTCTCAGACTAAAGGGATCTACTTTGTAGCTACTGGATTGCATAAATCCCCCAAAGGAGATCCGTAATCGTTCATAAGGCATCTGTTGATTCTACTCAGGGTTACAAGCAACAACTCTACCACGGGGAGACCACAAACCAGATCGGCCTCTCAAAGTGCAGATGTCTGCGAAACTGCTAGCATACAACAAGATGGTCCTAGCAAGCAATAAACAATTCGAGGCACAGGGCCCTCCAACCACGATCAAGCGGAAGTCGTATCATTGAGCAGAGTTCAATGATTTGGTAAGAGAACTCAAGGAAAGTAAAAGACAACTTGCTGAGCAAATGCAGGCCAATGTTGACCTCATGGTTCAGTACTCAGCGACATCAAAATGATGGAAATAGCCCTGCTCCTTACTCAGAAGATGTTAGTTCAACTTCAGCTGACAAACCACCTAGGCGTAGACGCCGCAAGGATGAAGGTGCACAAGCGGGAGCCACTGATCGATCGACTAGGGATCAAGCTCACAAGGAGACTCGACGCCAGACCCACCAAGATCCCAAAGAACCCAACCTGTCATCTTCCATACCTACCCCAGACTTGACAGCTATGGTTAGGAGTTGATGAAAGAGAACCAAGGATTGACCAATGAAGATTGGGGAGTGTCCAAGAGTCATACTCCCTTCACAGATACCATTCTACAGGCCGAGTACCCAAGGAAGTTTAGCATGCCCACCATTCCTGCCTATGAAGGGAAGACTGACCCTAGACCGCATGTAATGAGATATGGATGGATGATGGATTCAGCAAGAGCCAATGACGCAATCAAGTGCAGGTGCTTCCCGATAACTCTGTCCGGAATTGCCACCATGTGGTTCACTCGACTTCCCTCACTATCAATATCCAGCTTCAACGAATTAGCGAGGAAGTTCATAGAAAAATTCAGGATACACACCACTCGTCCCAAGGATGTGATGTCCTTATCAAGTGTGACCCAAGCTCTGGGAGAGTCACTAAAAGCAAACATGCAGAGATTCCATATTGCTGCTACTGAAGTGAGCATTCCTAACGACCACGCAATCTTGATGGCAGTATGCGTGGAGTGGATCCAGACTCTGAATTCGGAGATTGGTTGGCAGGAAAGCCCCCAGCTACGCTGGAATGTGTTTATTCGAAAGCCCATCAGTTCATAAGGAGGGAAGAAGCTCGATGGACAAGGAAAGACAAGGCACCAGGGCCCATTCAGGAATCTGTGAAGAGCAACATCGCTATGAAAACACCCGGCGATAACCCTGGCAAGACTCAAGCCAACGTCCAAAACAAGCCCGGGCAGTCGAAGGGGACTGGAAGTGTAAATCCCGGAAAGAAGAAGGAAATGGGGAGATGGAAGTCAAGGATCCCAACCTACAACGAATACACTCCGCTGAATGCATCTCTCGAGTACTTCTACTTGTCAACCTGCAACACTTTTCAATATAGAAAGCCACGCCCAAAGGAGTCAACAGAGGAGCAGAAGCGGACTAGAAAGTATTGCCGCTTTCACGAGTCTTATGGGCATAACACAGAGGAGTGCAGACATCTTCACGATGCTATCGAGAAATTGATTAGGCAGAAGAAGCAGCAGGAATTTGTCAAAGACTTGCCAGACGGAAGATAGGAAACACCGGACCCCGAAAGCGGGCCAGCCCCACGTCAGCCAGAGCAACCCGCTCGGACTATGGGAAGATTGGTTATTAACACGATCGCCGGTGGACCTCATCCTGCGGATAAGAATTGGCAGGAGATGGAGCGATATGCTAACTCTTTGTGACATGCGGAGTATGAGTGCTATTCAAATGTGGAGGATGGAGCACCCGCAAAGCAGCAACACACGATGAACGACGATATTGTATTCAGGAGTAGAGATGCGGATAAGGTGGAGGCTCCTACTATCGACCCAATGGTCATATCCACGACCATCAGACCAGCATTCGTAAGAAGAATCCTAATCGATTGCGGAAGTTCCATTAACATCATCTTCAAGAAAGCATATGACCAAATGAAGTTGGAGACCAAGGATTTGAAACCATCTAAAGCCTGAATCCATGGCTTTAACGGCGTAGCGACAGACGCAATAGGATGTGTGGAGTTACCAGTTGAACTGGGACAAGGAGAACGCAGGAGAGTCCGAATCCTACCATTCATAGTGCTGGATATTGATTCTCCATACAACGTGTTTCTAGGACGTCAAGCCCTGGCAGAATTCAGGGCAGCTCTGGCCCCGTAGTGTTTGACGCTAAAATTCCCCATAGACAAAGGAGTAGGAGTAGGAGTAGTGCACGGTGATCAGGCTATCGGTCGTGCATGCTATGTAGCTGAGCTCAGAGAGGGGCGGCGTAGGGAAAAAGGAAAGGGCACGGACAGCTCTGTCCGCGTCCAAAATTCTGATGATTGACAACTAGCGCCCGAGCCCTGGCTCGGGCGATATTCTCGGATCCAGGAAGATATAGATCCGAGAGATGATGATGGGAAACCTAGGGAAACAAATGCAGCACGAGCTAAACTAACTATCGACATCTCAGTTAGCTGTAGCGACCCATCACGAGTTCTTAAAATAGGATCGCAGCTAGACCCCGTGGCAGCTGAAAACCTCATGACTTCCTCCGAGCAAACCTTGATGTTTTCGCTTGGACACATTCTGACATGTGCGGAATATCTCCTAAAATTGTAAGTCATATGTTGAACATAGTCTCAAAGCATGTCCCCGTGAAACAAAAAAGGAGAGGCATGGACCCAGAAAGGTCCGCAGCCCTCAAAGAGGAGGTGGACAAACTCAAAACCAACGGGTTTGTCGGTGACGCCCTCTGCCCTGAATGGGTATCTAACCCGGTGTTAGTAAAGAAAGAAAATGGGAAATGGAGAACTTGTGTCGATTATTCCGATTTAAACAAGGCTTGCCCGAAGGATAGCTTCCTGCTACAAAGGATTGAACAACTGGTTGATTCAACGGCCGGACATGAGTTACTATCATTTATGGATGCGTACTCTGGATACAATCAAAACCCGATGCACATCCCAGACCAAGAACACACCAGCTTTTTCACAAATGTTGGGTTATAGTGCTATGTAGTGATGCCCTTCGGACTGAAGAACGCCGGAGAGACTTACCACCGTTTGGTAAATCGAATGTTCAGAGATCAGATTGGAAAAACGATGGAGGTCTACGTGGATGACATGCTTGTGAAGTCACGACAGTCAAGCGACCACATCCGAGACTTAGCAGAGATGTTCGATATACTGAGGCACTTCGGGATGAAGATCAATCCTTCGAAGTGTTCATTCGGCGTGGCGTCAGGGAAGTTCTTGGGTTTCATTGTG
Organism: Allium cepa; assembly: GCA_030765085.1. NCBI lineage: Eukaryota > Viridiplantae > Streptophyta > Magnoliopsida > Asparagales > Amaryllidaceae > Allium > Allium cepa. The sequence continues at coordinate 212,870,059 of CM060945.1, forward strand.
AATGCACGAGGAATTGAAGCTAACCCGGAGAAGATCCAGGCCATTCGATATATACAAGTGCCCAGAACCATAAAACAGGTGCAAAGCTTGAATGGAAAAGTGGCTGCGCTGAGTCGATTCATATCCAGAGCTACAGACAAGTGTATTCCGCTCTTTGAAGTTATAAAGAAGGGAAAGAGAAACTTCGAATGGACCACCGACTGCGATGAAGCATTCTGGGCTCTGGTAAGACACCTAGAGAGTCCCCCGGTGCTGTCGAAACCAGTAGACCACGAGATGTTATACATATACCTAGCGGTCTCCCAGCATGCCATCAGCGCAAACCTGGTCCGTGAGGAAGACCGAGTTCAAAGGCCAGTTTACTATGTTGGTAAACGCCTGACGAGGGTGGAAAGGAACTATCCAAAGATTGAAAAACTCGCCTATTTCTTGGTGATTGCATCACGCAAGCTTCGCCCATACTTCCAGGCACACTCGATCAGTGTCTACACTGACCAACCTTTGCGACAAGTGCTCCAACGACCGGAAACTTCCGGAAGGATGCTAAAATGGTATATTGAGTTGAGTCAGTTCGACATTGCCTACCTGCCACGAAGGGCCATACAAGGACAAGCACTAGCTGACTTCATCGTAGAATTCGGTCTGCCAGATGAACCGGGCAGTCACAGGGTCACACCTCCCGTTCGATGGAAGATGTACACTGATGGGGCATCTAACGATCATCGCTCGGGGGCAGGTATAGTCATCATAACCCCGGAAGACCGATCAATCTGCTACGCTTTGAAGCTTGAGTTTGCAGCAACAAATTACGAAGCCAAATATGAAGCATTGATTGCAGGTTTGAGACTCGTTATCGAATGAGGAGTGAAGTCAATCGAAATCTTCTGTGACTCGCAGCTGGCAGTTTATCAGGTGCGGGGAGACTATCAAGCAAAGGGACAGAGACTGGCCCCTTACCTTTCTCGGGCCCGAGAATTACTGGCAAGTCTTGAATATTATGACATCTCCCATGTCCCACGCGAACAAAATAGGGAAGCTGACTCGTTAGAAAATTCAATAGCACTGGCGATGCACAACAAATGGGGTTGTTTCCAGTCGAGACCCTACTTGCCCCAAGCATAGACATGATGGAGATAGACTTCGTCTTGGAGACCGAACTCGAAAGGGAATCGTGGTTGACCCCGATCAAACAGTACTTGCTAAATGGGGTTTTGCCCGAGAAAAGGAACGAAAGACGCCAAGTCCTCCATAAGGCTTCGCGTTATGTAATACAAGACGGAATAATGTATCGGAGGGGATTCTCGACCCCCTTACTCCGATGCGTGGCCCATGACGGGATAAGATGTGTACTGGAGGAAGTCCATGAGGGAGAGTGTGGTTATCATACCGGGGGGCAAACTTTGGCAAAGAAGATCCTCCGCTACGGATACTATTGGCCAACCGTGAACCGTGACGCCATAGACTATGTAAGGAAATGTGACAAATGCCAGATATACGTGAAAATTCCGAGAGCTCCGCCGACGGAACTTACACAAATGGTTAGTCCCTGGCCATTCGCAATGTGGGGAATTGACCTGATTGGTTCTTTACCCTTAGCCAAAGGAGGCGGGAAATATGCAATAGTGGCAGTCGATTATTTTTCCAAATGGGCGGAAGTAGAGCCTATGGCCACGATCACCACCAAGAAAGTCATTAATTTCGTTGTGCGAAATATCATATGCCGTTTTGGTCTTCCACGGACCATGATAATAGGCAATGGAACTCAATTCGAAAGCAAGGAGTTTGAAGAATTTTGTCGGAAGTATGGCATTGAGAAGAGGTTCGCAGTAGTTGCTCACCCAAAGGCAAATGGACAAGTAGAAGCTGTAAACAAAGTAATCAAGTCCATATTGAAGAAACATTTGGAAAAGGCTAGAGGCAAGTGGGTAGACGAACTCCCGACAGCACTTTAGGCTTATAGAACTACCCACAAGACCGCAACTGGCCACACTCCATTCGCATTGGCATATGGCATGTAACGACCCGTATTTTTACGTGTCGACATATCATAGTTGCCATTAAGTCGTATGTTGTGCCATAGTTAAGTCGTTTAGGAGTTAAGTCGTTTGGGAGTTGGATCGCATGGAAGCTTGGGTCGTGTGGCCGAGTTAAGGTAGAACCGACCTATAGGATGACCGACCTACAGTAGCTAGCGACTCAGTAGGTTAACGGCTTAGGGGTTTAGCCGACTTAAGGTGTTTGCCGGCTTATGGTTGTTAGCGAGTTAAGGAGGCAGTACGACCTAAGAGTTACCGGGTTAAGGATTCGAGTGACCTAGTAGGAGTTAGCGACTTAGTGGTTAGGTCGCATAAGTGTTAGGTCGTGTGACCCTGTATTTAGCTAGGTCGTATTATTTTTTTAGTTCGTCACATAGTTGAGTCGTGTGGGGCCATAAGTCGTAAGTCGTTGAGCTTTTAGGTCGGCAGGGTGCGTTGGATTGTTAAGTCGGCAGCTAGTTAGGTCGTTTGGCCCGTGTTGTCGTTAGGTCGCAGGAAGGAGTTAGCGCTAGGTCGCATGAGTGTTGGGTTGGCCATGTCTTTAGGTCGGCTGTGTGTTGTGTTGGTTAAGTCGTGAGTCTTAGGTCGAGGATGACTCATGGGATAGGTCGACGGCGACTTATGGGGGCGAACGACTCATGGATCTGCCTATAAATAGAGGAGCCTATCTCACTATTTTGGCACCGGATTTTGAAGCGACGAAGTGCTGCCATTTTGAGAGCTCGACTACAACACTTCTTCACTTCTTTTCTCCACTTTAATCTAGTGCTTCCTTCCATCCAAATTGAAGATCAAGATCGAAGATCCAAGAGCTAAAGTTGAAGATCTACATTCTTCAAAGAGAGATTTCATCGTTTGAAGCGAGATTTTGGCGGATCAAGTTAGGGTCATTGCTGTCCAGATCTGAAGTTGGTAGCTTTTTAGGTGTTTAGGTGATTCGGTGAGTGGTAGTTATCTCTCACACGGACCCAAAGGAGTATATTGGATCGGTGGCTTGTTTATGTGTTAAAGATAGAGAATTTTTGCATTTTCCTTAAGTCTGCATGTAGATCCATTGTCTATGAAGTTTTGGATACCCATTTTGCTACATGTTAACTTATATAAGTTTATTCATCAAGTTGTAGAGACATTTGCCTATTATTCATGCTTGTTAGATTCGGACATTTTAATTACGAAATTGTCATTCTTGTATAATTGCTTATTAGATCTTGTTTGAATGATTGATTGCTTGGATTGATGATTGATTTGATTGATAGATTGTTGCAAATTAGCTAATAGTTGATTTGGACAAGTTGGTCGAAGATGATTCAAAAGCTAAGGAAGAGGCTCTTGAATGAGAAAAGCTGCTCGTGGCATATGTAGCGGATGTTGAAGTTCATATGGATAGATTTGACGATGATGTTGAAATGGACTTTGCTATGGTTGAGATGAAGCAAAGCATGATATGAGGAAGTCTTGGCGTAGTCCAGGCAGGGATCATTCCAAGCATGTTGATATCTCGAGGGATGGTTCGAGTTGGTTGATAATGGATTACTCGAGAGGTAGCTTGGGCTAGTATGAATAGTCGTCGAGAAGGATGACTAGGAGGCTTGGATTTCATCGTTGTTGAAGGTTCTAGTAAACTCAAAGCAAGAGTACATGGGGCGCCCAAATGACTACAGGTAGGTGGTTGGGACACCCAAAAGACTACAGGCAGGTGGTAGAGTACTCTGGGCAGAGTAGGTAAGTCCTTGGCACGGGTCACGATGACGTGCAGAGTTTGTCTAGAACTGGGGTTACCATTAGCCCTTGACGTACGGGTGAAAGAATGTGCCGGTCATTCAATTAACATTGGTTTCGAAGCAATGATAATAGTGATAGCCAGAGTCATGGATGTTTGGATGTTATGGATGTATCGTCATTCGGACTGAAGAGTGATGTTTTCTGGGTGCTTATCTGATCTTGGTTTAGGCCTTGGGGTTTTGTATTTGGAAAACACCGACCTTGACCCGAGTGACAATTGATTTACCTTGAATGCCTGATTTGCTATGTTTGCTTCTGTTTATTGTGTCTAGGGGCTATCACTGAAGAAAGAGGTGGAGTGGGAGGGTTGGATTCCTATTCCTTTTATCCTTTTATCCTTTATGCTCTTTTGGTATGTTGTTAGTTAATTTACTGCTCACTAAGACTGTTTGTCTGTCTCAAGGTTTTATGTTCAACTCTTATTACCTTGGGCTGTTCATCCATGTTGGGATGGACAGACTAGGTAACAGGTGACAGGTGCTGTTCTTAAGGATCCACGATATTGATGACGAAGACGAGCAGGAGGCTAGCATACTAGTTTTCTTACTATATGTACTGGATGTTCCGCTGCTTGTATATGTTTTGACTGTTATGTAGTGAGGCTTGATGTATGGATTGTTTAGATGTTTGTATCAAACTTCTATGATGCTTATATGATGATATTCTGTTCTATGGAGCTTCACCTATATTTATATTTCTCTATTGTATTTTATCTATGCGCTGTGAGTTGTACGATAGAGTCTGCGATTTTATTCTTACCCTGACCATCGTCCATGGCTGCCTGGCACACCTTTCAGCTCACCATTCCCTTGTTTCGTGCTGGAGTCATGGGCGATCGTCACATTTGGTATCAGAGCTTTGGTTAATCGATTTTAGCCAACGTTCGCCGACGTAACTACGTAAGAGAGACGTAATTGTATATTGATGGATAATTACTATATATAATATAGTAGTTTAGAAGGATTTGAACTCCTTATGCAGTTATTTCTCTAGGTGTTCTAAAACATTCCTTTTTGTAGATATTAAGGATGAGTCGAAGTGAGAGACAAGCTGCTAGGGAAAGCCATGCTGCTGGGGGAGCTACTGATTATGCTGCGATGTTCGAAGCTATGATGTCTTCGATCATGAGAAGGATACCAGCTCCAGGGCCATCAGTGGATGTTGGAGTTCAAGTGCAAGCCCCAAAACCAGTGGATTTTGCTAAGTTGTGTAAGGACTATACTGCTCTTGGAGGGAAAGTTTTCTTGGGAACAGAGTCAACCATTGAAGTCCAGAGATGGATAGATGCTTGTAGAAGGATCTTTGGTGATTTGGGAATTGAGGATGCAACAAAAAGGAAGCTGGCATCAAGACAGCTTCAAGGGAGAGCTTCCGATTGGTGGAACTCTATCACCATTGATACTCCGGAGGAAGAAATTACTTGGGAGCAATTCCAAGATAGATTTGAAGCTAAGTTCATTTCTACAGCTCAGAAGTCTGTTTTGTTCAAGAAGTTTGTGGAGCTCAAGCAAGGTGGAAGACCAGTTCTTGAGTATGTTTCTGAGTTTGAAGCTTTGTCTAAGTATGCTCGATCTTATATTGAGTCACCATATTAGAAGAATGAGAAGTTTGTGATAGGCTTGGACAGTTATCTTGGGAGACAATTGGTGGATCATTTGGATGATCCATTTGAGAAGCTTGTGGAGAAAGCTCTCAGGCACGAGAATTTGTTTCCTAAGGAAGGATCGGTTATTGCTGTGACCAAGGAGGAGTCCAAACCACAGCAGTGGGGAAACAAGAAGAGGAAGCAGCAACAACAGAAGGGTAAGGATGGCCAGAAGAAGCCGAAGGGCGAAGTGACCTGCTTCAACTGTCAGCGGAAGGGTCATCTCTTCAAAGATTGCAAGAATCCTAAGGTGCCAGGGAAGTGCTACAATTGTGACAAGGTGGGGCATATCAAGAGGAATTGTCCAGAACCAAGAAAGGACAAGCAGATTGTGCAAGCGTATGCTTTGGGGGCTGTTCCATCATCTTTGAAAGCTCCTACCGCTGAAGAAAAGGGGAAGAGTGTGGTGGTTCAAGGTACTCTTTCCATATGTGGTGTTCCAGTAAGAGTGTTATTTGATACTGGGGCATCGCATTCGTTTGTTTGTAATGATCTTGTAGGCCGGTTGGCTTTAGAACCGGATATTGTTGATAGGTCATTGGTTGTGACTAATCCAGTTGGGGGTTCGTCATGTTTGTGTATGATATGCCATGGTCTAGTTGTATCGAGTCATGATTGCTCTTTTGTTTGAGATTGTTTTGTTCTGAACTTTGCGGGGTTCGGAATTATATTGGGTATGGACTGGCTTAGGAAATATGCGGCAAAGGTTGATTGTGAAAGATTGGAGGTGACAGTTGAGAATGTGGAAGGGCGAAAGGTTGTGATACGATGTAAGCATGAAGAAGGCATCTTCATGAGCTTCATGTATTCGCTGGTTGTTCCACGGGATGGACTGTCATCGGTGCCAATCGTGAATGGATTTAAGGATGTCTTTGAGGAAGTCAAAGGGTTACCGCCGCATAGGGAGATCGAGTTTCGTATCGATCTAGTTGAAGGAGCCAGACATGTTGTGATGCCTCTTAGGCGAATGGCGCCTAGAGAACAGCAAGAGTTGAAGGTGCAAGTTGATGACCTTTTACAGAAAGGATTCATTCGGCGAAGTGTGTCCGAATGGGGTGCACTAGTTGTGTTTGCAACCAAAGCGGATGGATCGTTGAGGTTGTGTGTCGATTATCGTGAGCTGAATAAGGTGACTAAAAAGAACAAGTATCCATTGCCGAGAATAGATGACTTGTTTGATCAGCTTCACGAGGCTAGGGTGTTTTCTCAGATGGATTTGGAAACGGGATTTCACCAGTTAAGAGTGGCTAAGGATAGTGTGCCGAAGACTGCTTTCCGGACACCATCTGGTTTTTATGAGTGGCTGGTAATGACATTTGGGTTGACCAATGCACCAGCATATTTTGTGGATCTTATGAATAGAGTATTCAGAGATCAGTTGAACAAGTTCGTACTTGTGTTCGTAGATGATATTCTGATTTATTCCAGAACTGAAGTAGAGCACAAGACGCACTTGCGTATTGTTTTGGAAATCTTGCGGAAACATCAGCTGAAGGCTAAGTTTTCGAAGTGTCACTTCTGGAAGAGTGAAGTGAGGTTCTTAGGCCATGTTATTTCTAGAAATGAAATAGCGGTTGATCCCGCTAAGGTGGTAGCAATCCAGGATTGGGTTAGACCTAAGAATGCATCTGATGTGAGGAGTTTTCTTGGATTAGCAGGATATTATCTACGGTTTATCAAAGACTTTTCCAAGATAGCTGCACCGTTAACAGGATTGACGAAAAAGAACCAAGTGTTCAGATGGGATGCTAAGTGTGAGCAAGCTTTCGGAATCCTGAAAGAGCGAATGACAAGTGCTCCTGTTTTGACTATTCCAAGTGGGAATGATGAGATGGTGGTTTACACCGACGCGTGTGGTACTGGACTTGGAGCAGTGCTGATGCAGAAGGATAAAGTTGTTGCATATGCAAGTCGACAACTGAAGCCGCATGAAAGGAATTATCCAACTCATTCTTTGGAGTTAGCGGCGATTGTTTTTGCTCTGAAGATGTGGAGACATTATCTATTGGGAGTTCGATTCGAGTTGTTTACGGATCATAAGTCGTTGAAGTATCTTTTCTCCCAAAAAGATTTGAATCTTCGACAGCAACGATGGCTAGAGTTTTTAGCATCATATGATTTTGGTATAGCCTATACTCCGGGAAAAGGTAACGCAGTAGCTGATGCGTTAAGTCGAAGACATGCAGGATTAGGAGCCATGTTTTCAGAATGGAAGAGTCTCGAGTATTTGGCTAGATTCGACTTCAGGACCAGATGTGAATTGGAACCTGAGATGTTGGCAAACTTATCGATAAGACCTACTCTAGTGGAAAGAATTGGCAAGAGCCAAAAGCAAGACGATAAGCTTGTCAAGATTATCCGTGATTTGGAATCTGGATTGGGTCCAGAGAAGGATAAAGGATTCGAGGTCGATCGAGAGGGTTGGCTTCGAAAGCAAGGACGATTAGTTGTTCCCGATATAGATGAATTGAGAGATGAAGTTCAGAAGGAAAGTCATCACTCGAAGTTGACAATTCATCCAGGAGGAAATAAGATGTATCGGGATATGAAGAGAACCTATTATTGGGAAGGTATGAAGAAGGATGTTGGAAATTTTATTTCCAAATGTATGAACTGCCAGTTGGTAAAAGCTGAACAGAAGAAGCCAAGTGGATTGCTTCAGCCATTGGAAGTTCCTACGTGGAAGTGGGAGCAAATATCGATGGATTTTATCGATGGTCTACCAAGAACCAGGGCAGGAAATGAAGGGATTTGGGTCATCGTAGATTGATTGACTAAGAGTGCAAGATTCATTCCTGTTCGGTCAACTAGGACTGCATCGAAATTGGCTGAGTTGTATGTTAAGTGGGTAGTTCGATTCCATGGTATTCCGAAAAGTATAGTGAGCGATCGAGACCCATTGTTCACTAGTGGATTTTGGAAGAGCTTCCAGGAAGTTTTGGGAACCGAGTTGTGTTTGAGTACAGCTTATCACCCCCAAACAGATAGTCAGAACGAGAGGGTCAATCGAGTTTTGGAAGATCTCCTCAGAGTATGTGTTTTGGACTTCGGAGGATCATGGGAAGATCATCTTCATTTGGTGGAATTTGCATATAATAACAGTTACCAGTCGAGTATTGGTATGGCACCATATGAAGCATTATGTGGAAGATCGTGTAACTCTGCGACGTGTTGGTTAGAAGCTGGAGAAAAGCTGATACTTGGGCCAGAGATGATTCGTAAGACTTCGGATTGTATAGAGATCATTGGGCAACGAATGAAGGCTACCCAAGACCGTCAGAAAAGTTATGCTGATAATCGTCGTAAGGATCTGGAATTCAACATAGGTGATATGGTTTTTGTGAAGATTTCTCCATTGAAGAATGTTATTCGATTCGGGAAGAAAGGGAAATTAACTCCGAGATTTGCTGGACCATTCCCGATCATCGAGCGAATTGGAAAGCTCGCTTATAAATTGGAGTTACGGGAAAGGATGTCGGGTGTGCACAATGTTTTTCATGTATCGTACCTACAGAAGTATGTGCACGACTCGAGTACAATGGTTTCTGCTGATAGCTGTGAAGATTTGGAGGTTGATCCAGTTGTTACGAGACCTCGTAAGCCGCTTCGTGTTGTGGGAACCAACACAAAACAACTTAGGAGGAAGACGATTACGCTGCTCAAGATACAATGGAGTGATGATGTTAACGACTGTACATGGGAGGAGGAAGAGAGGATGAAAGCAGCTCATCCTGAACTCTTCGAGGTATGGCCCTAAGGTGTCGTAACATCTCATGAATTTGTAACTTGTTCTAATCTTAGAATTCTGCATGCTAGGCTAGAAATTGGATGCATGGTTTGTTGATTGCTATGGATGGTAGGCATGCAGAATAGTTTTGGTTGCTGTTGTTTGTTTGGAATTTCGGGGGCAAAATTCCTAAGGGGGAGAGAATGTAACGACCCGTATTTTTACATGTCGACATAACATAGTTGCCATTAAGTCGTATGTTGTGCCATAGTTAAGTCGTTTAGGAGTTAAGTCGTTTGGGAGTTGGATCGCATGGAAGCTTGGGTCGTGTGGCTGAGTTAAGGTAGTAACCGACCTATAGGATGACCGACCTACAGTAGCTAGAGATTCAGTAGGTTAACGGCTTAGGGGTTTAGCCAACTTAAGGTGTTTGCCGACTTATGGTTGTTAGCGAGTTAAGGAGGCAGTACGACCTAAGAGTTACCGGGTTAAGGATTCGAGTGACCTAGTAGGAGTTAGCGACTTAGTGGTTAGGTCGCATAAGTGTTAGGTCGTGTGACCCTGTATTTAGCTAGGTCGTAATATTTTTTTAGGTCGTCACATAGTTGAGTCGTGTGGGGCCATAAGTCGTAAGTCGTTGAGCTTTTAGGTCGGCAGGGTGCGTTGGATTGTTAAGTCGGCAGCTAGTTAGGTCGTGTGGCCCATGTTATCGTTAGGTCGCAAGAAGGAGTTAGCGCTAGGTCGCATGAGTGTTGGGTCGGCCATGTCTTTAGGTCGGCTGTGTGTTGTGTTGGTTAAGTCGTGAGTCTTAGGTCGGGGACGACTCATGGGATAGGTCGACGGCGACTTATGGGGGCGAACGACTCATGGATCTGCCTATAAATAGAGGCGCCTATCTCACTATTTTGGCACCGGATTTTGAAGCGACGAAGTGCTGCCATTTTGAGAGCTCGACTACAACACTTCTTCACTTCTTTTCTCCACTTTAATCTAGTGCTTCCTTCCATCCAAATTGAAGATCAAGATCGAAGATCAAGATCGAAGATCCAAGAGCTAAAGTTGAAGATCTACATTCTTCAAAGAGAGATTTTATCGTTTGAAGCGAGATTTTGGTGGATCAAGTTAGGGTCTTTGCTGTCCAGATCTGAAGTTGGTAGCTTCTGAGGTGTTTAGGTGATTCGGTGAGTGGTAGTTATCTCTCACACGGACCCAAAGGAGTATATTAGATCAGTGGCTTGTTTATGTGTTAAAGATAGAGATTTCTTGCATTTTCCTTAAGTCTGCATGTAGATCCATTGTCTATGAAGTTTTGGATACCCATTTTGCTACATGTTAACTTATATAAGTTTATTCATCAAGTTGTAGAGACATTTGCCTATTATTCATGCTTGTTAGATTCGGACATTTTAATTACGAAATTGCCACTCTTGTATAATTGCTTATTAGATCTTGTTTGAATTATTGATTGCTTGGATTGATGATTGATTTGATTGATAAATTGTTGCAAATTAGCTAATAGTTGATTTGGACAAGTTGGTCGAAGATGATTCAAAAGCTAAGGTAGAGGCTCTTGAATGAGAAAAGCTGCTCGTGGCATATGTAGCGGATGTTGAAGCTCATATGGATAGATTTGATGATGATGTTGAAATGGACTTTGCTATGGTTGAGATGAAGCAAAGCATGATATGAGGAAGTCTTGGCGTAATCCAGGCAGGGATCATTCCAAGCAGGTTGATAACTCGAGGGATGGTTCGAGTTGGTTGATAATGGATTGCTCGAGAGGTAGCTTAGGCTAGTATGAATAGTCGTCGAGAAGGATGACTAGGAGGCTTGGATTTCATCGTTGTTGAAGGTTCTAGTAAACTCAAAGCAAGAGTACATGGGGCGCCCAAATGACTACAGGTAGGTGGTCGGGACACCCAAAAGACTACAGGCAGGTGGTCGAGTACTCTGGGCAGAGTAGGTAAGTCCTAGGCACGGGTCACGATGACGTGCGGAGTTTGTCTAGAACCGGGTTACCATTAGCCCTTGACGTACGGCTAAAAGAATGTGCCGGTCATTCAATTAACGGTGGTTTCGAAGCAATGATAACAGTGATGGACAGAGTCATGGATGTTTGAATGTTATGGATGTATCGTCATTCGGACTCAAGAGCGATGTTTTCTGGGTGCTTATCTGATCTTGGTTTAGGCCTTAGGGGTTTGTATTTGAAAAACACCGACCTTGACCCGAGTGACAATTGATCTACCTTGAATGCCTGATTTGCTATGTTTGCTTCTGTTTAGTGTGTCTGGGGGCTATCACTGTAGAAAGAGGTGGAGTGGTAGTGTTGGATTCCTATTCCTTTTATCCTTTATGCTCTTTTGGTATGTTGTTAGTTAATTTTACTGCTCACTAAGACTGTTTGTCTGACTCAAGGTTTTATGTTCAACTCTTATTACCTTGGGCTGTTCATCCATGTTGGGATGGGCAGACTAGGTAACAGGTGACAGGTGTTGTTCTTAAGGATGCACGATGTTGATGACGAAGACGAGCAGGAGGCTAGCATACTAGTTTTCTTACTATATGTACTGGATGTTCCGCTGCTTGTATATGTTTTGAGTGTTATGCAGTGAGGCTTGATGTATGGATTGTTTAGATGTTTGTATCAAACTTCTATGATGCTTATATGATGATATTCTGTTCTATGGAGCTTCACCTATATTTATATTTCTCTATTGTATTTTATCTATGCGCTGTGAGTTGTACGATAGAGTCTGCGATTTTATTCTTACCCTGACCATCGTCCATGGCTGCCTGGCACACCTTTCAGCGCACCATTCCCTTGTTTCGTGCTGGAGTCATGGGCGGTCATCACATGGCACAGAAGCTGTCATACCCATAGAACTTGAAGTTCCATCACATCAGGTAACCTACATGACCCTGCGTTGAACCAAGATCTCTTATTGGAATCATTGGACTTTATTGATGAAAAACGCGAAGAAGCTGATCTGAGAGTAGCCTCGTACAGACATCGGGTCGTGAGATATTTAATGAGAAAGTCCGACCGAAAGTCTTTGATGTGGGAGATCTCGTTCTGAAACGAGTTTTTCCAGTCCCATCACATATGAACCCCGCATGGGAAGGTCCATACGTCATTGAACGGAGGCTTGGAGAAGGAATTTTCAAACTAGCAACCGTCGACAGTGTGGCGCTCCCCCGAGCATGGAACAGCGAGCATTTGCGGCGTTACTACACTTAGTCTATTTCCTTTATGCAGCAGTTGCATTTATTTCTAGTATGTTTTCATTGCCAGTTCTTGGCGTGTAATAAGACAATTTAGCCTGCTTTTACTAATAAAGGCTTGAAGCCACCTTTTTCATAAATGACTAATGTCTCTGCGTTTGATATTCCTGTGATAAGCGGTCGGAAATTATGATATTCCGACTAGCGTATGGACGCTCATAAACGATTCAGAATCTCCAAGTCCCCGAAGTGCGAACTGGAGTACTCGAAGTCCCCGGAGTGCAGACTCGAGTATAAATGATTCGAAGTCTCCAAGTCCCCGGAGTGCGGATTGGAGCACTCGAAGTCCCTGGATTGCGGACTCGAGTACCAACGACTTAAAATCTCCAAGTCCCCGGAGTGCGGACTGGAGTACCCGAAGTCCCTGGAGCGCGGACTCGAGTATAAATGACTTAAAATCTCTAGGTCCCCGGAGTGCAGACTGGAGCACTCGAAGTCCTCGGAGTGCGGACCCGAGTACCAATGACTTAAAATCTCCAAGTCCCTAGAGTGCGGACTGGAGCACTCGAAGTCCCCGGAGTGCGGACTCGAGTACCAACGACTTAAAATCTCCAAGTCCCCGGAGTGCGGACTTGAGTACTCGAAGTCCCCGAAGCGCGGACTCGAGTATAAACGACTTAAAGTCTCCAAGTCCCCAGAGTGCGTACTGGAGTACTCGAAGTCCACGGAGCGTGGACTCGAGTAGAAACGACTTAAAATCTCCAAGTCCCCGGAGTGCGGACTGGAGCACTCGAAGTCCCCGGAGTGCGGACTCAAGTACAAACGACTTAAAATCTCCAAGTCCCCAGAGTGCGAACTAGAGCACTCGAAGTCCCCGGGGTGCGGACTCGAGTACCAATGACTTAAAATCTCCATGTCCCCGGAATGCGGACTAGAGTACTCGAAGTCCCCGGAGCGCGGACTTGATTATAAACGACTTAAAGTCTCCAAGTCCCCGGAGTGCGGACTTGAGTACTCGAAGTTCCCGGAGCGCGGACTCGAGTAGAAACGACTCAAAATCTCGAAGTCCTCGGAGTGCGGACTGGAGTACTCGAAGTCCCCGTAGTGCGGACTCGAGTACAAACGATTCAAAATCTCCAAGTCCCCGGAGTGCGGACTGGAGTGCTCAAAGTCCCCGGAGTGCGGACTCGAGTATAAACAATCCAAAACTTCCAAGTCCCCGGAGCGCGGACTGGAGTACTCGAAGTCCCCGAAGTGCGGACTCGAGTATAAACGATTCGAAATCTCCAAGTCCCTGGAGTGTGGACTGGAGTGCTCTAAGCACCAGGGAACGCGGACTCGAGTATAAACAACACGAAGTCTTCGAGTTCCCTGAATGTGAACTATAACACAAATGACTTAGATCCATCGAATCCCTGGCATACGGACTAGGTAGTATTCCGGGTGCTCGAAGCACGAAATGGAATTCCAGCAGCTCCCGAAGGAGTTCCCAGCTGTTCGAAGGTAGACCATGGAGTATATGTTACTCGTGATAGTCTGGATTCGAGTCACAACCACACAAGAAGACTGAGGCATAAGGGTTTTAACAGAAGCAGAAAAAGGAACTACACTTTATTCAGAAAAAGTTTCTACTACAAAAATCCAAAGTTCGGAGTCAAGAAATTATTTACAAAAACTACGGAAGTAAAAAGGAAAATTACATGACTTCAACTATCTCTCGGTGAACGAGAATGGCAATCACTTTTTGTGCCTCTTTGACTTCTTCCCGGACGGCTCTTCCTCAGAGCGTTTACCCTTGGAACTCTTCCTCGATGGGGGGGTAACGACCGAAGAAGTAGGGGGAACATCCATAAGTTTGGACGTGCCAGGGAGGATGACCTTCAACGGTTTGTTCAAGGGGTCGTCCAGGTCCACATCCCGAGGCTCAGCCTTAACCTTGGTTGTCACTTCCTTCTCTTTATCAAGCCGCTCCTCCATGCTTGGCTCTGATGTATGCTCAGAGGCACCTGTGATTTCTATTTCAAAACTCTTCGAGGAAGAGTCGGATCTGCCTTCATCAAGCACCCCGATCACTTGAGCGTCTGGTCCAGGAGCCTCGCCAACTCGGGGGGCCTCACTCACCTCTTTCTCCACTTCCTTGGTGACATCGCTCCTCGGAGCGGGCTCGGGGTCAGAACAACCTGCACAAAATCACAGGAGAACAAATGTTAGAGCATGATAGCTTCTAGAAAAGCACAAAAACCCTTATAGAGCAAAGAGGTTGCTTACCGGGTGTCGACGGATTCTCAGTCGTCAGAGGGGTTTCGCCCTCCGGGATGGGAGATAGAACATGAATGCCAAGCCCGGGCGCTTTCGGGTCGTAGCCAATGTGTTGCTCGAAGGGGTCAAGTACCGGCCGATTAGCCGGCTGGATAGGCACACGAATTGGGGGCACGACACCAGATGGACCAGTAGCCACTTCTTTCCCTTTCCTCGAGGTGGAGCCTTTGCTGTATAGGGCCTTGGCCGCTGATAGGTCTGAAGGCTCTTTCCCTCTCAAGAACTCTTCAACCAAAGCTCCCTCATCAACCTCTTCGACACCACTCTCGGCCTTCCTGATTTGAATCAGGGTTTCCCACACCTCGACCAGAGACTCGAGGTAGCCATCGCCTAAGAAAGTTAAATCTCGATGCACGAGAACTCGGGCATTGAATTCAGCAATGAGCGGGTCGAACTCGGTCTTGATCTCTTCCCTACCTTCCTCCCTGGCCGCCTCGAGGCAAGAGTCGATGTCGGCAGTCGCTATCTTTTTTCCCTCCTCACGGACTTCGTTCTTCAGTGCCTCCACTTTGGAGAGATCGTCCTCAAGCTTCTCCTTTCGGAGTCGGGTGGCCACAATCTCGTCGCAATAATGTTGCGCCTCAACCTGGGCGGCCACTTTCTCCTTCCTCTCCTTATGGAGTTGCTCTTCGAGTTCCTTAACCCGGCGGCTGAGTGTGTCCCGCTCCTTTTGAATGGAGTCTTTCTCCAAAGCTAAAGCACCACACCGTTGAACCGCCTCATCGAGCTCGTTCTTATGAGTCAGTTCAAGGCGGGAAACAGCCACGGCGGTGTCCTTATCGCGCTGACAGGCGACCTCAAGCTCGGACTTATAAGTGGCAATTTCTTCGTCCTGGGCCTTAATGATATCCCTGTCATGAATGACTTCAAGCTTTAGGTGGTCAATTTCGTGCTGGCGCTCCATGGAGACTTCGGAAAGCTTCTCGGCCAGATGAACGAACGTGTCATGTTGAACATAGACGTCGTTAGTACAAGCGATAGCATTTTGCTTAACGTCTCCGGGTATAGGGTGAATCGTCGGGAGAAACTTTAGCCCATCAAAATAGATCTTGGGAAATTTGGCCTTGAGCTCGGTCAGTCTCTCCGACACTGTCGGGTCTGTCGCAAGAGTGGGAGGAGACGGCTTTGAAAGTTCACCCCTCCTATGAGAGTCTCGGGAATGCCAGGTAGAAGAGGAGTCGGAGTGTTGGGCCCGAGTGGCATTGGAATGCGACCTCTTATGACCGCGCTTTTTTTTGCTTCGCTCCTGATGAGAAGGGGTCTCCTGGTGATATTCGGGTTGATAATAGGTTTTCCTCCGAGATGACGAGTCCCGGGAATGGTAATCTTTATCACCTTCGCTATCTCTATCCCGATGCTTTTCAAGGCCCGAGTCCCGACTGGGCTGGCGTAAAGTCGACGAGCCGCGAAGGTGGTCATATCCGTGAGAACACCCCATGTCACCTGCAAAGAATCCAAACAATAACGAATCAGCAGAAGAATAGAATGATGACAGAAAAGAAGGTGCGAAGTGAAGTGCACGTGTCCGTGAGTGTCCTAATGTTCCCCCCCGACGGACCGGTAGCTTTGCTAACGGGAGTTTTCTCTCCCTGACTTTGAGATAGAATGCCCACATCGCCTCTGACGGGAGAATGGAATTTGAATGCCTCCTGATCGCCAATGTCATAGTTAAGAAGATCATTAGGGATAGAGAGATTCGACAGGCCCTTTAAAGAACTCTCCACTTGATGTGAAGAAGCCTCTTTCTCTGGCTGGATGAGCGTAACTTTGGAAGTTCCGCCAACCTTCTCCTTCCTCATCCTATATGCTAACTTCTTTTTTCCCTTCGAAGGGGAAGACGACGTCTCAATGTCGTGCACTTCAACCATTGGATCCGGAGTAGGACCTACGTTCTCACCTTGTGCCTCAGGAGCTCCCTGCTCCTTAATTTCCCCCTCTTCCTGCACGACAGGGGCATGATGTGATGAAGATTGGGCCAGCTTTTTCCCTTTGCCAGATATGGGCTTGGGGACCGAGGCGCCCTCCGAAAGACTAATCCGGCGACCAGGGGCTAGCAATCCGAACCTTGATAACGACTCGTTTGAAATGAGAGCTCGGATATCCCGTTCCTCAACAGGAAGAGCTCTGACGGCTTCTACAGCATCAGAATACCCTTGGAACTCAGGGCGTGGAGTGAAACCAGAAAAGATGAAATGACGAGCTAGGAAAAACACAGCTCTGATTGAACGTAACTATCGACTTAGGGAAGAGACTTACTTCCTTCGACCTATCTCCTCGCAAAGCCTGGGGGGCAGCGCACGTAGAACCATTCCTGTTTGTACTGGGCGAACTTGCTGCTCCAAGCCCCGGTAAAGATTTGACACTTTCGATGTGGCTCGAGGAACATGTAAGAGGGGATATCTCCCCGCTTCTTGATCATGTAAATGTATCTGATGTCGCCAGGAGTTGGCGGTCTGGAGAAGACCCACATGAAGAGCATGTAGGTTCCATAGATGAAGACATGGCCGTTCGGATGCAGCTGCGATGGAGCAATGTCAATATATTGCAGCACATCCCGAAGGAATAAGTTGAACGGAGGAACACTACCAACCCAGCACATGAATTTATTATATCCAACTGGGGGCAGATGTGGACGATCGCGCCTCGACAGCACCAGGGCATCGGCAAAGGGAATCCCATGAATGGAACATATTCGCTGAAGCGTGGATTCGTTGATTTTCGAAGCCTGCGAATCGATAGGATTGTCCAGAAGAATCGGTAACTCAAGGGCATCGGGAGACAAGTCATGAGCCGGGGAAGTCGATGGATTAGAGACATCTGTTTCCTTTCGTTTAGAAGATAGGCCGGGCTTATCCGAGAGAGTGGCAGAGCTAGACCTCTTAGACATCTTCAGTGAATAATTTAGCTAGACGTCTGTGCGTACTATACTTGAAAAATAATCAACGTTAGAACTAACAACAGGAATCCCCCCCCCCACATGGTGTGTGAACTAGTGCGATCAAATGTGTGTGAGCTTTGAAAGCTTGGAATTGTTAACATAAAACTATGCTTAAAATCACTGCCTTCGAAGACCGTCATCACTGACCGTCTCCAAAAGCCTTCCTTATGGCGATTACTATTTCAGGACCGGAAAACACTAGAGGAAGTTATCCGATTATGTCAAGTGAAGTTCAGTTATAAAATTGGGCAAGGCAAATTGTTCGTTCGACATGTCACTGTTTGGCATTTATGTTTGGTTCGGCATCTATGTTTGTCCGGCCTAAGTTATGTTCGGCAGTTATGTTTGGTTCGGCATGGTCAGTTCGGCATCTACGTTTGTCCGGCCTAAGTTATGTTCGGCACTTATGTGTTGTTCGGCTAATATCGCTCGGCACGATTGGTTCGGCATTTATGGTTGTCCGGCATTGCCAGGGTTCGGTACTGTTCGTTCGGCCAAACTGACGTTCGACAAAGCAATCGTTCGGCCAAACTCCCGTTCGGCCAAAACAACACTCAGCATCCTCCAACGCTCGGCATTCCTCCCATATTCCTTCTTCCACCTGGTTCGGCACAGGAAAATTGTGCCAAACTACAACGAATTTCCCAAGCAACACAAACCCTATGAGGTGATCAGCCCTCACCACACCTCCCTGCCTCAAGTTGCTCGGCCATGGGAATGTCCAAATCAGGGTTTGTATCATCCACCCGCATAGGCTGTTCAACCTCCATTCTAGCCTAAGCCGATTGTTCGAAACTGATCTGAGAAAGGAATCGGATGAAGGGATTTTATCTAATTCGTGGATCGAACGTAAGGAAGGGCTGAGAAGTCCGAAGAGTCAAATGGCGGGGGTACTTCGAAATTGCAGAGGTGGAGGCAAAGTAAAGATAAAAGAGGAGGAAGAAGAAGGAGACGGGTTTTATAAGGGGGAAGAGGAAGTCAAAGAGGCTCTGACCGGCTCTACCGGTCGAAACGGTATCGATCCACCACCTCAGTTCGTTCGGCTTGGGCTAACTTGGTTCCACCGGCACTTGTCTCGTTCGGCCCGATTGCTCGGCATACAAAGTCACACAGGGTAATGTGGATCGTTCGGCTTTTTCCTACCACGCTCGGCCTTCTCCACTGCGTTCGGCCAATAGAGCTTTAAAACAAGGATGATGACCAAGGTTTGATCAAAGCATATCACGTTCGGTCACGTAATACACTTTGGGGGGCAAGTGTTTCCCAAGGGAGTGACCAGGCCACTTAGTACTCGGCTTGACCACTGCTCGGCCTCCTAGGAAGGTTCGGCATCCAAAGGGTACTCGGCTGCCCAAGATCGTTCGGCCGAAGTGAACGTTCGGTCAAGGGGCGTCCGGCATACAAATGATCATTCGGTATGTTATCGCGTCCGGCATCAAGAAGCGCTCAGTGTTGAATACCGTTCGGCCAAAGGAGGACGCTCGGCATACGATCGTTCGGCATAAGGTCATTCGGCATCCCTGTATAGGATCTAGATTAACCCTAGAGGGGGGGGGGGTGAATAGGGTTATAGCAAATTTTCTCGATTTAAACACAGAAATAAATTGCAGAAATAAATATGCAGAAAAGTAAATCATACACAAAATTTACCCAGCTTCGGCAATCCCTGCCTACTGCTGCATTCACAGATTTCTATTAGAATTAAATAGTATCACGCTTACAGACACTCAACTAGACTCGCAGACCCTTTTGCTCCCGCTCACAAACACTCTACTAGACTCGCAAACATTTGCTCCCGCTCACAAACATTCTATTAGACTCGCAAACATTTGCTCCCGCTCACAAACACTCTACTAGACTCGCACACCCTGCTCCCGCCTATAGAGTTTCGTTTACTCGCAAACTCTGCTCCCGCCTACAATAGAACTTCGATTACTCGCAAACTCTGCTCCCGCCTACAATAGAGTTTCGTTTACTCACAAACACTGCTCCCGCCTATAGAGCTCTGCAAACTCGCACCCCTGCTCACTGAACTAATTCTAACTAGACAATCTGACACTACCTAAACCCTAGGTGGTGATTTACAAAGTTTTGATTCGAAAAATAAAAACGATAATTAAAAGACAATAGAAAATAACCCTTAACCCTAGTTAACAAAATAATAAAGCCTAATTTAAAAACTTAAACCCTCTTTTATAATACTATAAGAAGGCCGGCCCCTTTATCTTTTGCCCGTTTGACTTTGCTCCGTTCCTTTTTGCTATTGCTTGTGAAATTATGGCCGATCCTCTTTCGTTCCTTTTTGCGAATTAGGGTTTCTGCAAATTGACTTTACTCCTTGCGATTTAAACTAGGGTTGTGCAAAATTAAAGGCGCCGACTTCGTTGATCGTTCAGATGGTTGTTGTCGTGATTGCTTTGACGATCCTATATTTCTTCGATTTGCTTACGGCTTCTTCAATTTTGGATCGAGTTCGTTTTGTTTTTCGGTATGTATTTTTCTCTTTTTGCTTTGCTGTTCGATGCTTGAACTCGATGATTTTATTTGCCAGTGATGATTGGGTTATATATGCGTTCGAACTCCTTGAATTACGTTCGTCTGAATATATTTGAATTTGTCAATAGTCGTTCGATCTTGTATTGATGCTTGGGATTAATCTGACTTTGTCAAATTCGTATACTTGATGCTTGGCACACACGGTATTGATTTTTGATTTTGTGATCAATTTGCCTTGCTTGACACAGTTTTGAATTTGCTGGTTCGACTTGGCATTGACTGTTTCAATTTGTCTCAAATTGATTTCTGATTTGTGAATTATTCAACCTTGTTCATCACGTTGCTGACATTTGCTTTGACCAGTTGATTTACTTTGGCCATACTGTTGAAATAGTGTTCTCTGACCATCTCTTCTATCATTTGGTACTGCCATGCATTTGCATAGTACCATAGCTTCTTTGTTGCACTCGAGTTAGTTCAAACATGAACTTGTTGCTTGGTTCACTGTGTTACTCATTGATTAGTTTGCATTGTCATATTTTATTCCTGTTGCCTTCATTTGCCATTGAGTTTTGTAGCTTGGTGTCATGTTTGCTGGACTTGCTGTTGGCATGTGCATTGTGTTTATTTGTGTCCACACGATGCTTTGAGTCTGCAACTTGTAGCTGGACTTGATTTGTGCCTTGTCCATTCTCATGTGTTCATCCCTGTAGTATATGTTAGTGATACATTTTGGAGTTGGTTCATGTTGCTCTGCACTTTGATGTTGTAGTCTCTGACTTTGCTATATTCATGCTTTTATGCTTGTGACATTCCTCTGCCTTGTTGACTGCATCACCATACTCTATTGAGACCTATAGTCTTAATTCATGTTGCTGTGCAGTAGCTATGCCTTACTTGTCTCCGCTCCATCCTGGTTGCTTCCCTGACCTTGTATCACTTGATTCAGAAAAAAAATTGGAACTGGATTAGTGCAGTTTTCATTCTAGTTTGTAACTGCAGCCATGTTTCATTTTGAGTTGCAGTGTTGGTCTGACTTGCTTGAGTTTCACTGCCATAAGTCGTGCATGTGTGTTGCAGTTGTTTATATGCACTTCATCACTTCAGTATTGCATTGTTTTCACCTCTGGCCTGTTGTAGTTTGAATTTAGTGATGTTGCCTCTGGTTGGTGTTGTTACTGCATTCATGACCACTGTCTTGCATGTTTTTGATAAAGTGTGACTGATGCTACACTTGGTCTTTGTTCTGTTGCTTTGAATGAATTATTACCAGTGATGTTAACATGTGCATTTACTTGAGTCTGTGTCATTTGCCTTGAGTTGAACCTATCTTGGGTTTGACCTTGTTTTTGATTTCTGTGCATTTGTTTGATTTTTGCACTCGAGTTGGCGAGGCAGTGCACACGTATACGAATGTACACGTGTGTACTGCAGCCACTTATAATTGCCTGTTCCTGATAAAAATACTGATATGCACAGATATTGCACAGTCAAAAATGATGACGAACAACCCAAATTACTGAGGCAAACAATGTTTTCAAAATCATCGTTTCTTTCAAATTTCAAAAATATTTCTCTTTCAACTTTACTGCGTTTGAGAATATTTTTGCAGATTACTCAGATGCTGGATTCAAACCGGAATGCAGTTGAAGACAAAAACACGAGTGTGAGTGATATGTAGTGAGGTGAAGACAAAAACACGAGTGTGAGTGATATGTAGTGAGGTTAACTGTAAATGTGAAATGTGATGTGATTGTAATCAAAGTTGTATAGTTATAGTGAGAGATTGAAATTGTACTATTCAAAATTGTAATAAATATTTGTTTGAATAAAATTTCATTTTGAATTCTAAATCTGTTTAACTTGTTCTGTTTGAATTCAAATTCAAATTCTGTGTAATTTATTTTATTCAACAAATATTTATTTAATCTATGAAAAACAAAATAGTACATTACCAAATACATTTAAATGAATATACACGTTTATTATCATCAAACAAAAACATACAAGCGCATATTTAACAATCTCCCCCTTTTGATGATAACAAACATATATTTAAGATTTTGAATGTATTAAATGTATTTAATCGTTCAATTTGCTCCCCCTATTTGAATGCTCTTCTCTACACAATACTCCCTTTACATATATGCATACAAATAAAAATATGTAAATGAGCCTATATGCAAATTGAAAATTATTTAACCTTTGCTTGATTCTATTCGACAAAATCTTAACTTTTCTCTCCCCCTTTTGTTATCAGCAAAAGAATAACAGTGTTATAAAAATAGGGATAAAGTGATAGACATGAATCAAACATTTAACTCAATTAAATATAAATATCAAATTTCAATAAAACTCAAACAAAAATCATAATTACCCTTGTCAAGTGCATATTCCACTTTCAGAAGTGATGGGGATAAAATTATCAAAAATCATACAATTCTGTCTATTTGTGGTATATTTATTTCAGGAAATTTGAATATCTACTAACCATGCATAACCGTTAGGACTTTTAAATGAGATTAGTAGTATTCCAATTTAATTTTAAAAAATGAAATCAAGTATCTTCTAACCACGCATGACCGTGAGGACTTTTAAATGGGATTAGAATCAACTTGTCTATTTAACCAATTAATTTTGATATGCGTTCCATACATGCATAACCGTGAGGACTTTTAAATGAGCATGGAAGCACATAATCAAAAATCCAAGTAATTCACCCATGCATAACCGTGAGGACTTTTAAATGAGAGTGAATACTTTGGATATTTATTTATTTTTCTTGAAGAATATAATAAATTGAAGCACAGATAATTTCCTTTGTAAACTACCACAAATTTTCATACTATATATGATTTTGATGAGTGATGGTCGATAGAAAGATGGTAGAAATAGAAATGATCATGGAACTTTTACCCAACAAAAGTTTTTATAACTCTTGTTATGAAATTCTAAAGAAATTTTCTAATTATACTTTCTCGAGTTATAATATGTGATAAATATCAACACTCATCACCTTTTTTAATCACTATTCATCTTTTTGATAATCAAAGGGAGTTAGATTAGTCAAAATAGTCATTTAAAATCAAATTCAAAAAATTATAAAATCAATTTTTCAAAAATGACTAATCTGAAAATATGGTCAAACATGATTTTCTCGAGGGAGTTTTATAAGAAAATTTTCTGCTATTTGAAAATTATTTCAAGTGAAAAATATGCAGATATTTTCTTTGAAAGACGATGCAGCAAATGAATGTTTCAAAAATTAATCACGTTACACTAATAATTTTTCTATCAACTATATTACCAGTGTAATCAGCATCTGAATTTAAATTTCACTCAATATTCACTCGTTGAATGTCAAAGACCAGATTGTGAAATTTCAACAAATTATCTCATAATTGTTTTCAACAATTTTTAAATGAAATTTGAAATGAAGCCATGTTATCACTCAAACAAATATCATAGCGTTAATTTCAGAAACCTTAGGATAAACAATTATATTCATGAGTAATCAACAATCAAACAACATCATAATTATTTCAAAAATAATTTCTTGAAGTTTCAACAATTTCTTAAAATCCTTTTTAACAGCTTTCTCATGAAATTTGAAATCGTGCAAATTTACAAGCAGTGACCAAATATATCTAGGTGTAGCATGAGTAACAATCATTTGACCGAACAAATTTATATAGATTAGTTCAAATTGAAAATCTGATTGGTCATCAATTAAGCACAAATCAATGTCATAAATAAGAACCAGTCAAAAATTTCTTAAAATCCTTTTTACAATTTTTTAAATAGAATTCATTAGGATTTTAAGTTGAAGCCATGTAAATAGAAAAAACCGTGTTAACAATCAAAAACCATATCAATTAAGTCCGAATCAGTCAACCATCATAATTATTCCAAGTAATTCTATTTAAAGATGGTTGGTCAATATTTTGAAAAAAAAAATCATAGCATCAAAATCATCATCTTTTGTTCATCTCAATATTGGCTGATTTTAATTTAGAGTACGGTGCAGATAATCACATGTAATATATCGTTAAAAATATACCTTTACCTGTTTTTACCTTTACGATATTTTTCGTTTTTGCCCATTGTGATTCTGTCACCTTTATACTAGGCTAAGGAACTTTGCTTTGTCGCCCGTTGTGTTTCTGGAACAGCTAAAATCCAGAGAACACTGTTGTTGTTCCTTAGCCTGCCACCACACCTACACGATGAAAGATTTATATGACCTATTTGTTTTTATAGGTCCATGTTTGTTAGTGGCAGAATATGAAACATATGTTTGTGGAGACCCAAAACTATTTATATATGTTCCTTTTGGCACCCAAATTTGTTTGACTTTCAAAGATTTTATATTTGTGCCTTTTGGAACCCAAATTGGTATAGTTTTCACGTGTTTAGGTCTATACCAACAATTATTTAGATTATGCCCAAATTTTCTACATATCGTGCACATTAAATTGACTTGATTAAATTTTGTGTTCCTATGACCATGATGTCCAATTATTTCAGATCGAGCAAAGACACTTTTAACTTTATCATTATCTTGTGATTTTCCAAAACCTAGTCCTTTTCTATTGTTAGCAAAAATCTGATTTCCCAATAGCATGTTGAAAGATTTTTCTCCTTTTGAAAAGTTATTCAGGGATTTCTCAAGATTTTGGACTCTGGTTTTTAATGTTGAGTTTTCGGTGACAAGTGAGGTGCATCGATTTATGAAATCCTTTTTCCTAGTGTCGATGGTTTCCTTAAGATTCAAGTTTTCTTTTTCCAGATTCTCAAAGTTATTCTTAAGTTTTGATAATTCTGAATCTAAAATCTTACATTTTTTACATTCTAGGTTTTGAATATTTTCAAGTTCAGTTTTTAACCTAAAATTTTCACGAGCAAATTCTCTCCTATCAGATTTCAGTTTTTCAATTTTAGATTCAAGACTATCAATTGTTTTAGTAAGATCTAAGCACATAAAAACAAGATCTCTATAGGAATACTCACCTGCCTCACTAGATTCGTCGGAGCTTGCTTCTGAATTTGATTTTGCCATAAGACACAAATTAGCCTCCTCTGAGCTGCTATCCGAAGCTTCCTCTCCTTCTTCATCATCCCAAGTCGTTGCAAAAGCCTTCTTTTTCTTTTCTTTGCTCTTTAAGGCAATCGTCTTCTTCTTTGGTTCGGAGTTGTTGCGTTCTTCCTTTGCTTTTAGCTTAAGCTCATATGTCATCAAGTTACCAATCAACTCCTCCATGCTTAGCTTACTCAGATCTTTCGATTCTTGTATTGCTGTGACTTTTGCCTCAAAGTTCATTGGTACGACTCGTAGTATCTTCCTCACAAGCTCTACTTCAGTGAATACCTTCCCAAGCGCTCTAGCGTTGTATACCAAGGTTGAAAAATGTCCAAACATGTCTTTTATGCTCTCGCCTTTGTCCATCACAAAGTTCTCGTATTCGTTGCTGAATAGGGCTAGACGAGACTCCTTGACTTGAGAAGTTCCTTCGTGTGTCACCTCCAAAGTATGCCAAATTTCCTGTGCTGTTGTACAATGAGAAATTCTATTAAATTCATTTTTATCAAGAGCACATATCAAAGCATTCATGGCTTTAGCATTTGTCGTTTTCAATCTCTTATCGTTAGCATCCCACCTATCCTTAGGTTTAGGAATCTCAGTATCACCAACGATTATAGTGGGAGGTTTATAGCCAGTTTCAATAATATCCCAAACATCATAATCAACAGAACTAAGATAGATACCCATCCTAACTTTCCAATAAGCATAATCGTTCCCGTTAAACATGGGTGGCCTAGCAATAGATTGCCCCTCAGAAAAAGCATTATTCAGTGAATTCATGACTCTAGAGTTAAATAAAATACCTCGCTCTGATACCACTTGTAGGATCTAGATTAACCCTAGAGGGGGGGGTGAATAGGGTTATAGCAAATTTTCTCGATTTAAACACAGAAATAAATTGCAGAAATAAATATGCAGAAAAGTAAATCACACACAAAATTTACCCAGCTTCGGCAATCCCTGCCTACTGCTGCATTCACAGATTTCTATTAGAATTAAACAGTATCACGCTTACAGACACTCAACTAGACTCGCAGACCCTTTTGCTCCCGCTCACAAACACTCTACTAGACTCGCAAACATTTTCTCCCGCTCATAAACATTCTATTAGACTCGCAAACATTTGCTCCCACTCACAAACACTCTACTAGACTCGCACACCCTGCTCCCGCCTATAGAGTTTCGTTTACTCGCAAACTCTGCTCCCGCCTACAATAGAACTTCGATTACTCGCAAACTCTGCTCCCGCCTACAATAGAGTTTCGTTTACTCGCAAACACTGCTCCCGCCTATAGAGCTCTGCAAACTCGCACCCCTGCTCACTGAACTAATTCTAACTAGACAATCTGACACTACCTAAACCCTAGGTGGTGATTTACAAAGTTTTGATTCGAAAAATAAAAACGATAATTAAAAGACAATAGAAAATAACCCTTAACCCTAGTTAACAAAATAATAAAGCCTAATTTAAAAACTTAAACCCTCTTTTATAATACTATAAGAAGGCCGGCCCCTTTATCTTTTGTCCGTTTGACTTTGCTCCGTTCCTTTTTGTTGTTGCTTGTGAAATTATGGCCGATCCTCTTTCGTTCCTTTTTGCGAATTAGGGTTTCTGCAAATTGCCTTTACTCCTTGCGATTTAAACTAGGGTTGTGCAAAATTAAAGGCGCCGACTTCGTTGATCGTTCAGATGGTTGTTGTCGTGATTGCTTTGACGATCCTATATTTCTTCGATTTGCTTACGGCTTCTTCAATTTTGGATCGAGTTCGTTTTGTTTTTCGGTATGTATTTTTCTCTTTTTGCTTTGCTCTTCGATGCTTGAACTCGATGATTTTATTTGCCAGTGATGATTGGGTTATATATGCGTTCGAACTCCTTGAATTACGTTCGTCTGAATATATTTGAATTTGTCAATAGTCGTTCGATCTTGTATTGATGCTTGGGATTAATCTGACTTTGTCAAATTCGTATACTTGATGCTTGGCACACACGGTATTGATTTTTGATTTTGTGATCAATTTGCCTTGCTTGACACAGTTTTGAATTTGCTGGTTCGACTTGGCATTGACTGTTTCAATTTGTCTCAACTTGATTTCTGATTTGTGAATTATTCAACCTTGTTCATCACGTTGCTGACATTTGCTTTGACCAGTTGATTTACTTTGGCCATACTGTTGAAATAGTGTTCTCTGACCATCTCTTCTATCATTTGGTACTGCCATGCATTTGCATAGTACCATAGCTTCTTTGTTGCACTCGAGTTAGTTCAAACATGAACTTGTTGCTTGGTTCACTGTGTTACTCATTGATTAGTTTGCATTGTCATATTTTATTCCTGTTGCCTTCATTTGCCATTGAATTTTGTAGCTTGGTGTCATGTTTGCTGGACTTGTTGTTGGCATGTGCATTGTGTTTATTTGTGTCCACACGATGCTTTGAGTCTGCAACTTGTAGCTGGACTTGATTTGTGCCTTGTCCATTCTCATGTGTTCATCCCTGTAGTATATGTTAGTGATACATTTTGGAGTTGGTTCATGTTGCTCTGCACTTTGATGTTGTAGTCTCTGACTTTGCTGTATTCATGCTTTTATGCTTGTGACATTCCTCTGCCTTGTTGACTGCATCACCATACTCTATTGAGACCTGTAGTCTTAATTCATGTTGCTGTGCAGTAGCTATGCCTTACTTGTCTCTGCTCCATCCTGGTTGCTTCCCTGACATTGTATCACTTGATTCAGAAAAAAAATTGGAACTGGATTAGTGCAGTTTTCATTCTAGTTTGTAACTGCAGCCATGTTTCATTTTGAGTTGCAGTGTTGGTCTGACTTGCTTGAGTTTCACCGCCATAAGTCGTGCATGTGTGTTGCAGTTGTTTATATGCACTTCATCACTTCAGTATTGCATTGTTTTCACCTCTGGCCTGTTGTAGTTTGAATTTAGTGATGTTGCCTCTGGTTGGTGTTGTTACTGCATTCATGACCACTGTCTTGCATGTTTTTGATAAAGTGTGACTGATGCTACACTTGGTCTTTGTTCTGTTGCTTTGAATGAATTATTACCAGTGATGTTAACATGTGCATTTACTTGAGTCTGTGTCATTTGCCTTGAGTTGAACCTATCTTGGGTTTGACCTTGTTTTTGATTTCTGTGCATTTGTTTGATTTTTGCACTCGAGTTGGCGAGGCAGTGCACACGTATACGAATGTACACGTGTGTACTGCAGCCACTTATAATTGCCTGTTCCTGATAAAAATACTGATATGCACAGATATTGCACAGTCAAAAATGATGACGAACAACCCAAATTACTGAGGCAAACAATGTTTTCAAAATCATCGTATCTTTCAAATTTCAAAAATATTTCTCTTTTAATTTTACTGCGTTTGAGAATATTTTTGCAGATTACTCAGATGCTGGATTCAAACCGGAATGCAGTTGAAGACAAAAAAACGAGTGTGAGTGATATGTAGTGAGGTGAAGACAAAAACACGAGTGTGAGTGATATGTAGTGAGGTTAACTGTAAATGTGAAATGTGATGTGATTGTAATCAAAGTTGTATAGTTATAGTGAGAGATTGAAATTGTACTATTCAAAATTGTAATAAATATTTGTTTGAATAAAATTTCATTTTGAATTCTAAATCTGTTTAACTTGTTCTGTTTGAATTCAAATTCAAATTCTGTGTAATTTATTTTATTCAACAAATATTTATTTAATCTATGAAAAACAAAATAGTACATTACCAAATACATTTAAATGAATATATATGTTTATTATCATCAAACAAAAACATACAAGCGCATATTTAACACCCTGAACGTTCGTCCTCCAAGGAACACTCGACATTCCCAAGTTGTTCGGCATCCCAGCCTCACTCAACCTGCGTCCCTCACTCAAAGGCATACCTCGTTCGGCATTGAATGCTGTTCGGCCAAAGAAGGTCGTTCGGCCACCAAAGTTTGTTCGGCATAGGAACGTTCGGCATCCCCGAACGTTCGGCCAATAAGATGTTTCGGCATCCTCCCCAACACAACCGGTTCAACTATAGCTCGGCCTACCCGTTCGGCATGAAGGCTTCTGTTCGGCATTCCATCGTTCGGCCTCCCTGGTTCGGCGCGCCGTACCTACACTATCTGGACCAAGTTATTCAACTACCAGGCCCATCAGGGAAGTCCAACCCACTATCGTCTATAAATAGAGAGGCAGGGGCACAGAAAAAAGGGGAGAGATTAGAGAGAGCGCTGGGGAGACTCTGCCATTTTCAAGACTCATCCTAGACTTATTTCTTTTACTTTGCAATTATATTCTAATAATTAAGAACGGGTTGTATCTGTAAACAAGTACAACTTCAAAGTGGACGTAGGCTATTACACCGAAACACTATAAATTTGGTGTTCTTACTTTTTGTACTTTAATTTACGCTCCATTCTCTGCTTTAATTTGCTTTCTTCATTATTCTCTGTACACAATCTTTCTAAGGGTGTTGGTGACCAATTTTGGTGCTAACACTTATACAATACATATCAGAGTTACACATACCAGAGAATATTAATAATGCAGTGGAATACAATGGTGTAGTTGAATATATAACAAATAGTAATAATAAATCTTCATCTTCGTCCTCTAGCAATAAGGTCTTTACATCCTGAAATGCTCTGGCCGACCCGAGCGAATTGAGAAGACAAAACACTCGAGTCAGAACTAAAAGTTCTTATGTAAGTTAAATCAATGGTAAAATATGAGTGGGATGGCGTCAGAGATGTTTACGGGATTTGACATCTCCTATCCAGTGTCTAACGTGAGTGCGGTAACTTAAGAGATGCTCGGGATTCACATCTCCTAAGGATCCGTTAAACTATTTACTATGTAGTAATATTTCTCTATTATAATAATGTCTATTAGTAAAATAAACTTACTTTTAAATAGCGTTAAGGGGTTACTCATATAGCCCTTAACACGTAATAATGCCAGTAGTCTATACACTACCTGCATGTCCCCAGATCGGGAGATTACAGGAAGATACTCCATAGGTACGACACAAATCAAACTCGTACAAGGCTCGCTAGGGTTGGTGACACGGCACAACTAGGAAATGCCAGGGTAGATATACTAATTGCTATCCGGACTGATGGTAGCGTGTAGCTGCTACTATCGCCAAGCCATACCCCCAAAATCAAAAACCAAAGTGGCCACCGAATCAATCCAAAAGTCAGAGTATAATATCGAAGGGTGTGTGTCCGATAAGTGGTGCTACCTCCTTGGCCCGAGAATCACTCTTGTTTTAGCCACCTTATGCCAACTCGCGAGAGTCGGGTCCACGTATTTACCTCCTAGGAAATGCCACCACCTTACTACTTCATTCTGGAGTCTCCACCGCGTACACGGTTGTTAAAGTGGTTTTCGGAGTTGGCAGAGAGTATGACAACTTCCGATCCCGTTTTCTTCAATAACCAAACGTTATTATAATGCCGTGGTCATTTCAAAATAATTTATACTTCAAAACCAGAATATAATATCCATTTATGATATCATTTTAAAAATCATAGTGTTTCAAAGTTATAAAATTTCAAAACTAATGACTTAAACTATAACACTTCCAAAACGTATTACTTTGAAATTAATAACTTTGAAACATAACTTCCACCCTTACATGGTTTAAGTATTTAAAATATTTTATAAAACAAACTAGCTTCTTAAATTTCATAAATCACTTCCAAAACAACCCGAATTTCTAATTTTAAATTTAATATATTTCAAAACGTAAATATTCAATATTTCAAAACTAAGTTTTATAATTCATATATATACCAATTTCACTTTTACAGTTATTTAGTTTTGAAATATTTGCTTACTAAATCCAATATCCTTTAAATAAAACTTCAAATTTTCAATAACTGAATATTCCTCAATTTATTCACTTAAATCACCTTAAACCCGAATTAAGTTATAAAACCATATTCTTTTAAAATCTCAATTTCAGTAAGTTCCAAATGGATTCTTATTAAATATAATTCTTAATTAGATAAAATCTCAAATCAATTTCAAAACTATCTTCTCAAACTTGATTTATACAAATCAATATAAACTCTATATTAAAATATAATTTAAGTAAATACTTATCCATATATATTTTAATAAAATCAAACTTTATTATTAAATTATTTTATACTTTAAACAAATTTTATTCATAGCTTAAAACCAAGAATTTAACTATATATAAAATAACATTTATAAATATCCAAATCAATATCTCATAAAACCATATATTTCTTTACGAAACCATAGAAAATCTTTTCAAAATATTTTTATATATAGACCGCGACGTCTTTATATAACTTTCTATCCTATGGTCAAGTCATACGGATATTTACCATTTCAATCCGTAATTTAAAATAAAATACGGTTATATATCATTTCAAACCGCAATCCCGAATGAAATTGAAAGGCATAACAACTTGCAGTTTATAACCATATAAATACAACATCCATTCATCCAATATCAACCATCAACCATTTATCACAATCATCATCCAACTCAAACAATAACATCAATATAGAACAAAAATTAAATAACAGGTATTTATTGACAGTTTATATTCAATAATATATTAAATAACAATTTAACTGGCAGTTTATATGAAATAAATAATTAAATAACAATTTAACTTCCAATTTAAACCCTAAATCGAACAGTCTCAGAAGTCATCCAAACTAGCGTCAAAATGTTCGAAATTCCAATAAGAAACTAGCAGAGAAAGCCGCGCGTGAAATCGATGTCGTATGCAAAAGTTATTATCATTAGAACACTCGATTTAAATTCAAAATAAAATAAAATAGAAAGAAGATCACCTCTCTCTCCCAAGCTCGGCCACGTCACCGGCAGCAACTCCAGGAAATCATTTTTCATGCGCACTGAACCCACGTGAATCTGCAAAACACTACCGCTGCCTCGCAACTCCGGATGCACGTGCCGCCTCATCGCCGTCGATCTTCCCAAGGCTACGACCACCTCGGCCGAACCCAAGGCCTCGCGCACGAAAAACAGGGCCCATAGCAAGCAGCCGCTGCCCCTGTTTCCTAAACCTAAGGCGAATTATGCGCAACATCCAACCATTGATTTGACGAATGAGTTTCACCGATGCACTCCCCATCGTCCACTCTAAAATACCCAGAAATGATTTGACGATCCGACCACGTTCATCGACGCACGATGAACGACCGTGAATGTTTCATTGATTCCAAGAAAAACCATCGTTCAATTTGGAAAATGAATCATAGAATTTAGATCCTCTCTTCGAGAGCTTTTCGATGATATAAAATATGCTATAGTTTGTGGAGTTTGAAATTTTGGCTTTGGATTTGATTTGGAATTTCAACTGGATCTAGAATTTTATTGTCTGCCATTGAGGAGGCAGAATAGCTGGATTGTACATACAGACAAATGAGAAATATAGAGTCTAGGGTTTATAAAAGGGTATATATAGGCAAAGTTGAAATAGAATAGATGGATAAGATTTATACACGCGTTGAACAACAAAATGGCCCGAAAAGCCCGTTCTAACTCCAGAACGAAATTGGGTCAACCCACATGTCAAAATAGAAGTTTTAAAACATTCTAAATGCGATGGAACAGTTTCAAGTCCAAATTCCATCGTATGAAGAAGTATGCTAAAATCAATTTTTTTTCAAATTGCTTTCAATTAATTGATTTCTAGGTGTTTCAACTCCATACGACCAAACAACAAGTCCGATCGCTACGAAACCTGAAATCATATAATAATTTACCGTTACGGATCCGATGAAACTAGTTTCGTCGAAATCCGAGTCCGTGGCAAAAATGGCTATTTTCTAGTTAATTAAATAAATTAATATTAAATTAATTGAGTCAAATTTCAATTCAGATTTAATAAATCACAATTTCTCTTATTTTAAATTACTAGGCCATTTACCATAATTTAACCCAAATTTAGATGTCGCTTTACTGTTGATTCATTCATCAATTTCAGCGTTAAATTCCATTTTTATTAAATTCAGAAATTATAAACTTAACTTCCAAAATTCCATTTAACTTACTTTTCATTCTATTATTCAATTCATTGTTGTCAAATGGATGAAATTAATATTGGACTCATGATCTGTTACATTAGTATTCTCCAATTCATCTTAGTTTTCAATTAACGTAATATTAAATTTCATTTATAATAAATTCATTTATTAAAATTTGAGTTCCAATTAATTACAAAAAATTCCAAATAACTTTGATTTGATTAGTTTCAATCTTTATACTAAGTCCATTATTACTCTATACCTAGTTCCTATTGTTCACCCTTCATTTACTTAACATTTATATGGACTTGATTTCGAATAAACTCATTGACCAATTAATTTGGTAATTTACAATAATTGTTATCATAACCTTAAATTTACACTTAAGTTTATGCTATATTCAACTATTTATCATGATACTGAATAAAATTTACATTATTCCCAATTATTACCTTAATTTACATTAACGTAATATTTAATTCTGATTTATTGCAATTGATTACCCCTTTTAATTTAATAGACTAAATAAATTGTTAACTTTAATAATTGTTACCATTAACGTTAAATTTTACTTACAAGCTATTATTATCAAACAAATGTTGCCATTAATTTAGATCTAATTCAATAAATTAAATGAATGGGTAAACAATTAATAATTATCACTATTGCCAAATTTACTCACATTCATACTTAATTATCAACTAACAATTATTAAAAGTACTTATCTAGCACTGATTCTATCAAATAGCCATTTATTACGGATTATTTCATTAATTAATATAACTTTTGAATTTATTTCCAAATTCACTAATTTCCATCAATTTTAACCTTACAATTGTTTCAATTAAATTGGGATTTTACTCCAATTGTCTATAATTAGTTTTAATAACGATTGCCACACTTCATCTTAACATTTGCTTCATTAAAAATTATAAATTTTATTTCTCTGTAGATTTTATTACAAAATCTTATTAAATTAACTAATTTTAATTATCGAAAATTTACGGGTCGTTACACTCTCCCCCACTCAAAACTTTTCATCCCGGAAAAGGAAAAAGAAGGGAAAAGAAAGAATTAAACAAACAATCCATCTTATCAAAATATTAACTTTATAAACAATTAGATTTACAAAATTAATTGCTTTAAATAAAAAATACCAATTTATAACCATTAAGTCTTTTTATACTCAAATAAATAAAGTTTGGAAACATTTTCAAAAATTTCTAAGTCCCAAAATTTACGGAAAATTTCGGCAGAGTCTCCATTGTATGGAGAGACACGGGGGAAAGTATAATATCAAATATAATTATATACAACATATATTTTTCAAAATAATATATATCCCAACACGGGAAAACAATATAATAGCTCTATAATACCATAATCCGAAACGTACCTATTTGTCGGGCAATTAACGCTTAATTATGAAACCAAAAGCAGTAGCAATTGCTTCCATAACCTGTAATTCACTTATATAATCCAAAAAGGTTAACAATTACATAAAATGAAATATTTAAAGTTGTTTCACCCACTAACAAACAATTTAATACAAACAACCATCATTCGCAACCAAAAGCATACACATCATAAATGAATCAACCATTCAAGCAAAACAAACAATTGGTTGGTTCGGGTTAAGACACTTTAAATCACATAGAATGACAAATAACCCAGGAGTATTCCATTTACTCAACAGTCTTAGATAAAGATCAATAGATTATTCATACATCTAAGCAATTAAAAGTATCTTTGCCCAAACAACT
The DNA here is from genome assembly GCA_030765085.1 of Allium cepa. Lineage (NCBI taxonomy): Eukaryota > Viridiplantae > Streptophyta > Magnoliopsida > Asparagales > Amaryllidaceae > Allium > Allium cepa. The sequence goes on from CM060945.1 coordinate 212,905,121, forward strand.
CATAAACCGAAACAAACAACAATTTCAAACAATAGATCAATCTTATTCTTATTAATTCCATTTCATAGCAATTATTGTTTGATTTTCCTTTTTATTCATACAATGATTTATCTTTTAATTCACATTTATTTCTTGCAAATTTTCACTTTTATTGATTCATATCAAATTGTTCTCTTTTTTTTATTGCAGTACATTCATTCACTACTTAATTTCATTTATTTATTTAGTGCTTACCTTTCTACTATATTTAATTACAGTAACATTTTAATTAAAACTTAAGTTTATAACTCTATAACATCAATTCTTATAAATAAAAGCAATTTATTGAACATTTTCATTACGTACTTTTACTTGTACAATTTTCATTACATTTCTTATTAAACATTTCAACTTTAAATATTTGGTCAGTTATATATATGATTCTTAAGAATGTAATTTGAAAGTTATACAAGTTTTCTCATTTCTTTTAATTAATTCACTGTTCAATAATTATATCTTTTGTTTTATAGGTTATGAATTCAAAATTTCTTTTAATTTCAATCATAAGCTAGCATTTAATCTCTTATTTTAAATAAAGGTTCCAATTATTAATCAGTTACATTCCATTTCACTACAATAATTGAACCATTAATTAACGGAAACTGAAGAACTAAATACCGGGTTAAGTTTCAAATCATTTTAAAATAATAAATAGATGTATACACTTGAAATTTATATATCCAATTATATTTAAAACAATTTGAAATTTATATCTATTTATCAAAATGAACTAGTAGTAAAACTACTACAGTGGCCTTCCCACTTCAAAACTCGAAAATGAATGTCAATGATGTGTGCACTCATCATTGAAATTATTTTCCAACGTCAGAAAGAGGTGTACAGGACTTATTTCTTTCCAAAATTTCTTTAAAACAATTCTTTCAAATCATATTGAAATATTTGTAACAGAAAATACATCTAACTAATATTATTATTATATTTCAAAATCATTCAAATGAAATTTTTAAAACCCAGGATCTTAAATTTTAAATTTCCAATTCTTTTTCATTTTATTTTCAATCTTATTTCAACTATAATTTATAAATTTCATTACCTAACAACCAATATATTGCAACCAAATATATATATATATATATATATCATTTATAAATTTTTATTTTATATATATATAAAATATAATAGGAAAAATTATTTCATTTGCCTATATTTCAAAACAAATATTGGGTCGGCCTGTCCCATTAAGTGTTTAGAAATCCCTATTGATGTCATAGCGTCCCATGCATCAACCAGAATTTACAAATACAAAACGAAAAAAAATAACCCAATATTAAAACCTTTTATAACACTAACAAATACGCTCTCTCATATATATACACTCAGCAACTCATCATAGGGTATTACTACCCTATTAATAAAGAGTCAGACCCCACAAAGCTAAGGTTTTCACTAAACCAAAGCTCTGATACCAGATGTAACCTCCCGCCTTTTTGTACATTTTAAATCGACGATAAACCACACACGTCTGACTTAAACCATACAGAAGGGCGGATTGTTATGGGGTGAATGAGAAAAAGGAAGAAAGAAATAAAACAAAACAGAATCTTGCAGCGGAATGATAAAATATAATAATCAAATAAACAGTTCATGAAGCTGTTTTACAAAATATTTGATTTTACTTATACAATACATATCAGAGTTATACATACAAGAGAATATTAATAATGCAGTGGAATACAATGGTGTAGTGGAATATATAACAAATAGTAATAGTAAATCTTCGTCTTCATCCTCTAGCAATAAGGTCTTCAGATCCTGAAATGCTCAGGCTGACCCGAGTGAATTGAAAAGACAAAACACTCGAGTCAGAACTAAAAGATCTTATGTAAGTTAAATCAACAGTAAAATATGAGTGGGATGGCATCAGAGTTGTTTACGGGATTTGACATCTCCTGTCCAGTGTCTAACGTGAGTGCCATAACTTAAGAGATGCTCGGGATTCACATCTGATAACGATCTGTTAAATTATTTACTATATAGTAATATTTAGCTATTATAATAATATCTATTAGTAAAATAAACTTACTTTTAAATAGCGTTAAGAGGTTACCCATATAGCCCTTAACACGTAATAGTGCAAGTAGTATATACAGTACTTGCATATCTCCTTATCGGGAGACTACGAGAAGATACTCCATAGGTACGACATAAATCAAACTCGTACATGGCTTGCTAGGGTAGGTGAAACGGCATAACTAGGCAATTCTAGGGTAGATATATCAATTGCTATCCGGACAGGTGGTAGCGCGTAGCTGCTACTACTGCGCACCTCGAGCCACACCCCCAAAATCAAAAATCAAAAGTGGCCACCGAATCAATCCAAAAGTCAGAATATAATATCGAAAGGGATGTGTCCGATAAGAGGTGCTACCTCCTTGGTCTGAGAATTGCTCCTGTTTTATCCACCTTATGCTAACTCACGAGAGTCGGTCTACGTATTTACCTCAAAGGAAACGCCGCTACCATCCTACTTCATTCTGGAGTCTCCACCACGTACACGATTGTTAAAATGGTTTTCGAAGTTGGAAGAGAGTATGACAACTTCCGATCCCGGTCTCTTCAACAATCAAGCGTTATTATAACGCCACAGTCATTTCAAAATAATTTATACTTCAAAACCAAAATATAATATCCATTTCAAAACCATATAAATACGATATCATTTCCATTTCAAAACCAAACCAATATGATATCATTTTAAAAGTCATAGTATTTCAAAGTTATAAAATTTCGAAATCAAAGACTTAAGCTATAATACTTCCAAAACGTATTACTTTAAAATTAATAACTTTGAAACATAACTTCCACCCTTACATGGTTTAAATATTTAAAATATGTTACAAAACAAACTAGCTTCTTAAATTTCATAAATCAGTTCCAAAACAATGCGATTTTCTAAATTTTAAATTTAATATATTTCAAAACTTAAATATTCAATATTTCAAAAATAAGTTTTATAATTCATATATATACCAGTTTCACTTTTACTATTATTTAGTTTTGAAATATTTGCTTACTAAATCCAATATCCTTTAAATAAAACTTCAAATTTTCTATAGCTGAATATTCCTTAATTTATTCACTTAAATCACCTTAAACCCGAATTAAGTTATAACACCATATTTTTTTTAAATCGTAATTTCAATAAGTTCCAAATGGATTCTTATTAAATATAATTCTTAATTGGATAAAATCTAAAATCAATTTCAAAACTGTCTTCTCAAACTTGATTTATACAAATCAATATAAACTCTATATTAAAAATATAATTTAAGTAAATACTTATCCATATTATATTTTAATAAAATCAAACTTTATTATTAAATTATTTTATACTTTAAACAAATTTTATTCATAGCTTAATACCAAGAATTTAACTATACATAAAATAACATTTATAAATATCCGAATCAATATCTCATAAAACCATATATTTCTTTACGAAACCATAGAAAATCATTTCAAAATATTTTTATATATAAACCGCAGTGTCTGTATATAATTTTCTATCCTATGGTCAAGTCATACGGATATTTACCATTTCAATCCATAATTTAAAATAAAATATGGTTATATATCATTTCAAACCGCAATCCCGAATGAAATAGAAAGGCATAACAACTTGTAGTTTATAACCATATAAATACAACATTCATTCATCCAATATCAACCATCAACCATTTATCACAATCATCGTCCAACTCAAACAATAACATCAATATAGAACAGAAATTAAATAACAGGTATTTATTGGCAGTTTATATTCAATAATAAATTAAATAACAATTTAACTAGCAGTTTATATGAAATAAATAATTAAATAACAATTTAACTAGCAGTTTATATGCCATCATAAATTAAATAACAATTTAATTCAATAAATTTAATTTAACTGGGATGATGATTAAAATTATGCCAAACAGTCGTAAATAAATTTCTAAACACGTCATAAATCAATTTAGCAAACATAAGAAATTTTAGAAGTTGTGAGTGGGTTAAAACACTCACCTTTTGAATTTAAATTTAATTTATATCCAATTTGTAACGATCCAGAATTTCTGTCAATCAAAATTCGTATATTTAATTAATTTTAAATATTAATGAGTAAATTTTATAAGTCGAATAATTTATTTTTCGAATATCTGATTTAATTGGATAATTAAATCGATTAATTTATAGTTGAAATTACGTAGATAATTGAAAATTGGGTTAAATATGATTATAAATGACTTGTAAAATTTTATTTAATCATATTGGAGTTATAATGATGTTATAGAACTTTTAAAATCGAATTTAAAGTTGAATTGTGAAAATTGAATATTTTAATATTTAATTGAAGTGTAAAAATAGCCATTTTTCAAACAGTCTCGGATTTCGACGAAACGACTTTCATCGGATCAGTAATGTGGTATTATTGTAAGATTTCAAATTTCAAGTCAATCGGATTTACCGTTTGTCCGGAGCAAGGCCAAAACGCCTAGAAATTTGCATAACCGATTTAATTTTAAATCGATCGTTTATTGCCGTATCTCGCACAGATGATCGAATTAGCTCTCGAAACCTATTCCATTATGTCCGGAACGTGGGTTATACCCTAGAAACGCTGGTCACCGCACGTAAATTGGAGTTCGAAAAATTCGGGATGAATAGTGTTCGTCGTTTTTTTCTATAAAAGCCCTTGAAATTCACATTTGCAAAGAAAAATTAAACCCCAGGGTTTGCTTCAGCCCAGCCGCCGTTTAAACATTCTATGGCCGAAATTATCTCAACTTCCTCCTCCATTATCTCTTCATCCATCAACAATTAGGAAAAACTTCCAACTGGAAAGTTGTAGAGCACTCCAAGATCTTGCTATCCAACGGTGGAGATTGGAAATGGAGCAGTGTAGTGGTCGCTATGGGGGCGCGATGGCCTGCCGTTCACACGAGATTCTAGGAGCAATGGGAGGGCCGAGCTTGATGATGCTCTGGCCATGGATGGAGCTCGGCATGGTCGTTCAAATGAAAGCTTCTGATCGCCTTCAACTCAATCGTGGTGGCAGCAATTTTTAGCCCTAGGTAGTGATATTGGGTTCGGTTCTAACGTGAATGGCCAGGGAGCTAACGTGGGAGAAAGAAGATAGCACACGGCCTGAATTTTCAGAAGCAAATCAAACGGTCCAGATCTGTTAGGTTTAAAAATAAAATTAAAGTTGTAATTAATTTATATAAAAAAAATTGTATTAACTTCTAAATATCATAACTTGTTGATGCGAGGTCCAAACTGCACGAAACGAATTGCGTTGCAATCGTTTTGTCAAGCACTACGCAATGGATCTGGTTTGGAGTCATTTGGAGCTAGTGAAAATTTCTGGTAAAATTAAACACACGTTTAATTTTGTTCGAAATAAAACGCCACAACTGATATCGGAAATTCAAGGTGAGAACTTCTCACTCAATCGAACTGTTTCGATTTAAATTTTAAATAGTTAGATTTAAAATTTGCTTAAATGTATGTTTGAATGATGATTGTTGTCTATTGATTGTGAAAATAGACATTATGTGCCGTTAGTAAGCGGAGGATATTTATTAAAAACATATACCGCGAATATTTCACAGTACAGTGAAATTGGTATTATTTATGTACTTGGAGTTGATTTCCCGCATTATATAACGGATGAGACCCTATTGCGCCGCATAATAGCGGATAATATTTTATAAATCCCATATACCGCGATATTCCGTCTTGAAGCGGTAACATCTGTGGATGCAGGGAAACAGGTTGGAGGGATCCAACTGGATTCCTCACCAGTATTTATTTATTTACAGATATTGTGATATTTGTTGATTATCATATCGATATATGTTGTTTGGATGTCGCGATTGGCTATTTGGTGTTGTTGCATCATCGGATCCATTTTTGAAGTTTTAAAGTAACGATTTTGATTTTTTAAAGGATTTTTAAAGTGATTTTTCAAAGTATACGTTTTTATTAAATTTTTGAATTGATTCACTTTAAATAAATAAAAATTATAATTTTTATGTTATAAAATTATGATTTTTGGTGAAATATAACCGAAATGACTTTTTAAATAAGTAGTTTTCATAAAATAGTTTAAATTGGGATTTTTGAATTACTTTAAACGATTTATATAAAAGATGTAAAAATTGGTATTTTATAAATTTAAAATAATGGAATTTTAAATGGAGTTCTGTTAATGTTGAAAATAAGGTTATAAACGAAATCTTATAAGTAATAAGATCTATAAAGTGTGAAGTTTTAAAAAGAACGATTTTGTAAATAAATGAATTATAAGTATTTAACTTATAATATAGACTTTTGGTATATAATTGAGTTATATAAATTGAATTGGATTAATAAAGGAGATTTATAGATTGAAGTTTATAAATAGAAATCGAATTTATAGACATTGTTTATAAATTCGAAATCAACGGAATTTGATAAATTGAATATAGAAATTTATTAAAGGAAGTATATTTGCTATTTTGGATAGCGAATTATTCTTTATATAAAATGTGTAGAAATGTTGAAACTGGTTAAAGAGGTATATTCGTGATTTTGGACAGCAAATTATCCTTTAAGTTAAATGTAGTACGAATAAGAGTTTGGTTGGGAATTTTATTCACGATTTTGGAAAGTGAATATATTATTAGATAAAACGGATATGTTTTTGGGGAAGGGATATTATGAAATGAAGTTAATGGTTTTAAAGATGTTTTAAAATGCATTAAGTATCGAATACATAGATTTCAACATTCATTGTTGAAATAGACGTTTTCGAGAAATAAGGAAATGGTGGACTATAACACTGTTGTTATAGTAAATGGTTTCCGAAAGGAAATGTTTTATATAGTATTGGGATTTATATATCTATCTAAATTTCGAATCCCTATACTAGTAAATTTTGAGTTGTCGTGACGATGTTTTACGCAACATTCGTTTTGACTCAAATAAATGTGTTTAAGTGAATGTTTTCCTTAAGAATGAAATATATACTTAACTATGGTTTAAGTATATCGAATAATTTTCAAGTGTTGAAAATAAACGGATTTGTGAATTACTTATTAAATAAGTATGGAAATGTTTTCCAATATGAAATGAAAGGTTTGAAATTCTATCTTTTAAAGATAAATTGAAAAGTGAATATTTGAAATCTGTTTCAAATGGTTAATTGTGGAAAATTATATATCTTGTAAAGATATTTTTGAAAAATACATAATTTGGAAAATTATTTGGAATCTGATGATGTTGCGCATCTCTATTGATAGTTAAATAACTGACTATCAATATTTACCTTTGAATGGGTATTTGTTGTGAATTGCTTGAATTTGAATGCCATCCTTATTTTTAAAATAAGCGCTCACTATTCGGGTTAGCCGGGAAAGGACCTTGGGTTTGTATAACCCATTCCGAATATGTGATACGTCGTTATGGATTGCATTTGAAGACCGGTGTTGAAGACCGGATATTTGTGAAAACGGAAGGATTACCGTCGAATGTTTCTACATCGGTCGATCTCCGATATAGAAATTTATTACCCTTTGTGATGGGAAGTCCGGTCGTGATTAGTGAATATCCGGATTGCAAGGACTTCTTTGGAAGTGCCTTCGGTTCCGTTCTATCCCAGAACGGACTTGTATGGATGTGTGTCCGACGTTACAATTTGAGATGTAAAGTTTGTTTTTATCAAATATATTTCGGTTGGTGGCGGAGAATTTATTCTCTTAGCTTAACACCCTTGGAGTTATGTAGTTGATGGTTACTAGTGATACATTCCCAATTTGGTAATGTGGCTTACGAAGTGCTGTTGAGCATTTGTGAATTAAAGCACAGCTTTTATATAATGCGAAGCTTTGTGAACGAGACTTCGTCGAGCCTCACACCCCGGAAATGGTCAAAACAGGAAGGATGCAGCAAGGTTATTAGGGGGTAGCGCCCCTTTAGTGTATGTCATTCCTTCTGGATAGAGGTGGTATCATGGTATGGAGCCCAGATACTTAACCTATGTTATTGCTGCAAATTTATTACTTTGTGGTTGTTGGAAATCGTGGATCCTCGGATATAGATCGGTTACGATCGGGGAATGACATATTCGTGTCAGTAGTTACCCAGTTAGGGGTAACCCGGCCTTGTATTGGCATAGATCCGGTTAGGTTCTCGGGTCGTCTTTCCAGAGGCGTACCCATGTGGCAATGGGAAGTTCCTTGGCCTGACCATTTGTTGGAAATGCAAAGAAAGATCCTTGTACGATTTTAGTTGTAGAACCTGCCATTTACTTATGGTGGTCACCACTGTTTAGATGGTAGCTATAGTAGGCATACGATACTGGTCGTATGTTGGCTAAGATTTATATTCTACTTTCGAAATTGTTTTCTACACTATGCACTAGTAAGAATATCAAATGTTTCTTTTTAATGCGTATCAAGCATCTTTGACTATCATAAGGAGAAATCTCCTCCGATTCTGCATTTGCATTGTGTGTGTGTGCAGGATGCCTTATGGTAGTCTCATTTTCTGAAAAGCATTGCGAATTTTCTTTTAAATTCTCATGTTCTTTGTTTTAAAGATAAACTATTTTAAGTTCTCACACCAGTCCCATGACTGACCTGGAGTTTATTGTTTCCCTTCCTAAACTCTGGTTGCCCACTAATTTCCACATGGGCAATCTAGAGTTAGGTTATCAGGATATTCGGGAATTCAGGAGTTGCTATAGAAATCAGTAGGCGAGCTGGATGGCGTAGCATATTACTAGTATATAGTATTTCATTTCCGCTGTTTGCTTGTTGTAAACTCTGATAATGAATGTAATGTGATGTAATGAATAAAATATACAGTTCTTTTGTCTTAATGAATATTCATTTATCTATTATATGTTGTTCCGCTGCGATTATGAGATTCTGATATTGTTCTGTTGTTTCTGTTATGTTGCTTCTTCTTTTCTTTCTTCTTCTACCTCTTTCTTCTTCTTAAACCCTAAGAATTCGGTTTTCCGGCATTCGATTGCTCGGCAGTTGATACAGAGGACGTATTGATGTCGATTTTCGGAAGTCGAAGAATCGGGTCCTTACAAAGTGGTATCAGAGCATATGGTTAAGCGACAACCATGGCTCTGTTGGGTGTTACTCATTAGAGATAGAGTCAGTAGTACTCTAGAATGAGTTTGAGTGTAATAATAGATATGAGCTCGTATTTGTTAGTGAATATGAAATTGTTTTGTATTGTGTTGACTTATCGGTTGATTGTTTATAGATTCTGGTCGGTGCAGTCTAGCTAACTGTATCGATAGGAGTTTCTAAACTCTTAGACGTGATAAATCGACATAGTATTGTTTTAAAAATCGGGTAAATGAAACAATTTTGTCCAAAACTATTTTCGTAGATAAAGGAAATTATATTTATATATTATTATAGTATATGGATGCTTGGATGTTAGGAATTAATAATATTAAAAATTTATTACCATTGATTATTGAATAAGAATTGGGATTTTGATTTCAAAGATAAAATTGAATTGACCGACAAAAAGGTATGTATTTCAATTTCAGTATGAAATTTGGTGATTTTCTTGTCCAGCTGCTTGGCTTTTTGTTTTCTTTTTGAATCTGAGGGGTCGTGGTGCCATTTTGTAGTCGTACTGAGCTAGCCGCGCAAAGGAGACGCTGGGGAAATTTTTCGGAAATTTAGAGTGTTAGAATTTTTTTGAGAAAATTGGAAAATTTTGAAAAACTATAATTTTGATTTTGGAACTGGAAGTTAAACAATAGTAGTTGGGTTTGAAAAGAAAATTAAGTATGATTTGAAAATTTAGTAAAGTATTGTAAGAAGTTAACTATGGATTTTGGAAAAAATTAATGGATTTTGTAACTTTTTCTTAACTTGTAATTCGAGGACGAAATTCTTTTAAGGGGGGAAGATTGTAACGACCCAGAATTTTTGTCAATTAAAATTCGTATATCTAATTAATTTTAAATATTAATAAGTAAATTTCATAAGTCGAATAATTTATTTTTCGAATATCTGATTTAATTGGATAATTAAATCGATTAATTTATAGTTGAAATTACGTAGATAATTGAAAATTGCGTTAAATATGGTTATAAATGACTTGCAAAATTTTATTTAATCATATTGGAGTTATAATGATGTTATAGAAATTTTAAAATCGAATTTAAAGTTGAATTGTGAAAATTGAATATTTTAATATTTAATTGACGTGTAAAAATAGCCATTTTTCAAAAAGTCTCGGATTTTGACGAAACCACTTTCATCGGATCCGTAATGTGGTATTATTGTAAGATTTCAAATTTCAAGTCAATTGAATTTACCGTTTGTCGGGGGCACGCCAAAACGCCTAGAAATTTGCATAACCGATTTAATTTTAAATCGATCGTTTATTGTCGTATCTCGCACAGATGATCGAATTAGCTCCGAAACCTATTCTATTGTGTCCGGAACGCGGGTTAAACCCTAGAAACGCCGGTCACCGCACGTAAATTGGAGTTTGGAAAATTCGGGATGAATAGTGTTAGTCGTTTTTTCTATAAAAGCCCATGAAATTCACATTTGCAAAGAAAAACTAAACCCTAGGGTTTGCTTCAGCCCAGCCGCCGTTTAAACATTCTATGGCCGAAATTATCTCAACTTCCTCCTCCATTATCTCTTCATCCATCAACAATTAGGAAAAACTTCCAACTGGAAATTTGTAGAGCACTCCAAGATCTTGCTATCCAACGGTGGAGATTAGAAATAGAGCAGTGTGGTGGTCGCTATGGGGGCGCGATGGCCTGCCATTCGCATGAGATTCTAGGAGCAATGGGAGGGCCGAGCTTGATGATGCTCTGGCCATGGATGGAGCTCGGCATGGTTGTTCAAATGAAAGCTTCTGATCGCCTTCAACTCGATCGTGGTGGCAGCGATTTTTAGCCCTAGGTAGTGATATTGGGTTCGGTTCTAACGTGAATGGCCAGGGAGCAAATGTGGGAGAAAGAAGATAGCACACGGCCTGGATTTTTAGAAGCAAACCAAACGGTCCAGATCTGTTAGGTTTAAAAATAAAATTAAAGTTGTAATTAATTTATATAAAAAAAATTGTATTAACTTCTAAATATCATAACTTGTTGATGCTAGGTCCAAACTGCACGAAACGAATTGCGTTGCAATTGTTTTGTCGAGCACTACGCAATGGAGCTGGTTTGGAGTCATTTGGAGCTAGTGAAAATTTTGGGTAAAATTAAACGCCCATTTAATTTTATTCGAAATAAAATGCCACAACTGATATCGGAAATTCAAGGTGAGAACTTCTCACTCAATCGAATTGTTTCGATTTAAATTTTAAATAGTTAGATTTAAAATTTGCTTGAATGTATGAATGATGATTGTTATCTATTGATTGTTAAAATAGACATTATGCGCCATTAGTAAGCGGAGGTTATTTATTAAAAACATATACCGTGAATATTTCACAGTATAGTGAAATTGGTATTATTTATGTACTTGGAGTTGATTTCCTGCATTATATAGCGGATGAGACCCTATTGCGCCGCATAATAGCGGATAATATTTTATAAATCCCAAATACCGCGATATTCCATCTTGAAGCGGAATTGGTATTGTGCTAACATCTGTGGATGTAGGGAAACGGGTTGGAGGGATCCAACTGGATTCCTCACCAGTATTTATTTATTTACAGATATTGTGATATTTGTTGATTATCATATCGATATATGTTGTTTGGATGTTGCGATTGGCTATTTAGTGCTGTTGCATCATCGGATCCATTATTGAAGTTCTAAAGTAATGATGTTGATTTTTTAAAGGATTTTTAAAGTGATTTTCCAAAGTATACGTTTTTATTAAATTTTTGAATTGATTCATTTTAAATAAATAAAAATTATAATTTTTATGTTATAAAATTATGATTTTTGGTGAAATATAACCGAAATGACTTTTGAAATAAGTAGTTTTCATAAAATAGTTTAAATTGGGATTTTTGAATTACTTTAAACGATTTATATTAAAGATGTAAAAATTGGTATTTTATAAATTTAAAATAATGGAATTTTAAATGGAGTTCTATTAATGTTGAAAATAAGGTTATAAACGAAATCTTATAACTAATAAGATCTATAAAGTGTGAAGTTTTAAAAAGAACGATTTTGTAAATAAATGAATTATAAGTATTTAACTTATAATATAGACTTTTGGTATATAATTGAGTTATACAAATTGAATTGGATTAATAAAGGAAATTTATAAATCGAAGTTTATAAATGGAAATGGAATTTATAGACATTGTTTATAAATTCGAAATCAATGGAATTTGATAAATTGAATATAGAAATTTATTAAAGGAAGTATATTCGCGATTTTGGATAGCGAATTATTCTTTATATAAAATGTGTAGAAATGTTGAAACTGGTTAAGGAGGTATATTCGTGATTTTGGACAGATAATTATCCTTTAAGCTAAATGTAGTACGAATAAGAGTTTGGTTGGGAATTTTATTCACGGTTTTGGACAGTGAATATATTATTAGATAAAACGGATATGTTTTTTGGGAAGAGATATTATGAAATGAAGTTAATGGTTTTAAAGATATTTTAAAATGCATTAAGTATCGAATGCATAGATTTCAACATTCATGGTTGAAATAGACGTTTTCGAGAAATAAGGAAATGGTGGACTATAACACTATTGTTATAGTAAATGATTTCCGAAAGGAAATGTTTTATATAGTATTGGGATTTATATATCTATCTAAATTTCGAATCCCTATACTAGTAAATTTTGAGTTGTCGTGACGATGTTTTACGCAACATTCGTTTTGACTCAAATAAATGCGTTTAAGAGAATGTTTTCCTTAAGAATGAAATATATACTTAACTAGGGTTTAAGTATATCGAATATTTTTCAAGTGTTGAAAATAAACAGATTTGTGAATTACTTATTATTAAATAAGTATGGAAATGTTTTCCAATATGAAATGAAAGGTATGAAATTCTATCTTTTAAAGATAAATTGAGAAGTGAATATTTGAAATTTGTTTCAAATGGTTAAGTGTGGAAAATTATATATCTTATAAAGATATTTTTGGAAAATAAATAATCTAGAAAATTATTTGGAATCTGATGATGTTGCGCATCTCTAATTAAAAGTTAAATAACTGACTATCAATATTTACCCTTGAATGGGTATTTGCTTTAAATTGCTTAAATTTGAATGCCACGCTTATTTTTGAAATAAGCGCTCACTATTCGGGTTAGCCGGGAAAGGACCTTGGGGTCGTATAACCCTTTCCGAATATGTGATACGTCGTTATGGATTGCATTTGAAGACCGGTGTTGTAGAACGGATATTTGTGAAAACGGAAGGATTACCGTCGAATATTTCTACATCGGCTGATCTCCGATATAGAAATTTATTACCCTTTGTGATGGAAGTCCGGTCGTGATTAGTGAATATCCAGATTGCAAGGACTTCTTTGGAAGTGCCTTCGGTTCCGTTCGATCCCAGAACAGACTTGTATGGATGTGTGTCTGACGTTACAATTTGAGATGTAAAGCTGGTTTCTATCAAATATATTTCCGTTGGTGGCGGAGAATTTTTTCTCTTTGCTTAACACCCTTAGAGGTTATGTAGTTGATGGTTACTAGTGATACATTCCCAATTTGGTAATGTGGCATACGAAGTGCTATTAAGCAATTGTGAATAAAAGCACACCTTTTATATAAAGCGTAGCTTTGTGAACGAGACTTCGTCGAGCCTCACACCCTGGAAATGGTCAAAACAGGAAGGATGCAGTAAGGTTATTAGGGGGTAGCGCCCCTTTAGTGTATGTCATTCCTTCTAGATAGAGGTGGTATCATGGTATGGAGCCCAGATACTTAACCCATGTTGTTGCTGCAAATTTATTACTTTGTGGTTGTTGGAAATCGAGGATCCTCGGATATAGATTGGTTACGATCGGTGAATGACATATTCGTGTCAGTAGTTACCCAGTTAGGGGTAACCCGGCCTTGTGTTGGCAGAGATCCGGTTAGGTTCTCGGGTCGTCTTTCCAGAGGCGTACCCATGTGGCAATGGGAAGTTCCTTGGCCTGACCATTTGTTGGAAATCCAAAGAAACGATACGATCCTCGTACAGTTTTTGTTGTAAAACCTGCCATTTACTTATGGTGGTCACCACTGTTTAGATGGTAGCTATAGTAGGCATACGATACTGGTCGTATGTTGGCTAAGATTTATATTCTACTTTCGAAATTGTTTTCTACACTATGCACTAGTAAGAATATCAAATGTTTCTTTTTAATGCGTATCAAGCATCTTTGACTATCATAAGGAGAAATCTCCTCCGATTCTGCGTTTGCATTGTGTGTGTGTGAGGGAGGCCTTATGGTAGTCTCATTTTCTGAAAAGCATTACGAATTTTCTTTTAAATTCTCCTGCTCTTTGTTCTAAAGATAAACTGTTTTAAGTTCTCACACCAGTCCCATGACTGACCTGGAGTTTATTATTTCCCTTCCTAAACTCTGGGTGCCCACCAATTTCCACACGGGCAGTCGAGAGTTGGGTTATCAGGATATTCGGGAATTCAGGAGTTGCTGTAGAAATCAGGAGGCGTGCTAGATGGCGTAGCATATTACTAGTATATAGTATTTCTTTTCCGCTGTTTGTTTGTTGTAAACTCTGATAATGAATGTAATGTGATGTAATGTATAAAATATACAGTTCTTTTATTTTAATGAATATTCATTTATCTATTATATGTTGTTCCGCTGCGATTGTGAGATTCTGATATTGTTCTGTTGTTTCTGTTCTATTGTTTCTGTTCTGTTGCTTCTTCTTTTCTTTCTTCTTCTACCTCTTTCTTTTTCTTAAACCCTAAGAATTCGGTTTTCCGGCATTCGATTGCTCGGCAGTTGATACAGAGGACGTATTGATGTCGATTTTCGAAAGTCGAAGAATCGGGTCCTGACAAAGTGGTATCAGAGCATATGGTTAAGCGACAACCATGGCTCTATTGGGTGTTACTCATTAGAGATAGAGTCAGTAGTACTCTAGAATGAGTTTGAGTGTAATAATAGATATGAGCGCGTATTTGTTAGTGAATATGAAATTGTTTTGTATTGTGTTGACTTATTAGTTGATTGTTTATAGATTCTGGTCGGTGCAGTCTAGCTAACTGTATTAATAGGAGTTTCTAAACTGCACGTGAAACCGATGTCGTATGCATATGTTATGATCATTAGAACACTCGATTTAAATTTAAAATAAAATAAAATAGAAAGAAAATCACCTCTCTCTCCCAAGCTCGGCCACGTCACCAGCAGCAACTCCAGGAAATCAATTCGCACGCGCACTGAACCCATGTGAATCTTCAAAACCCTACCACCGCCTCACAACTCCAGAAGCACGTGCCGCCTCGCCGTTGTCAATCTTCCCAAGGCCATGACCACCTCGGCAAAACCCAAGGCCTCACGCACGAAAAACCGGGCCCATAGCAAGCCACCGCCGCCCTCATTTCTTAAACCTTAGGCAAATTATGCGCAACATCCAACCGTTGATTCGACGAATGAATTTCACCAATGCACTGCCCATCATCCACTCTACAATACCCATAAATGATTTGACGATCCGACCACGTTCATCGACGTGCGATGAACGACCGTGAATGTTTCATTGATTCCAGAACAAACTGTCGTTCAATTTGGAAAATGAATCATAGAATTGATATGTGCTCTTCGAGAGCTTTCCGACGATATAAAATATGCTATAGTTTGTGGAGTTTGAAATTTTGGCTTTGGATTTGGTTTGAAATTTCATTTGGATCTAGAATTTTATTTTCTGCCATTGAGGAGGAGGAATAGCTCGATTGTACGTACAAACAAATGAGAAATAGAGAGGTTAGGGTTTATAACAGGGTATATATAGGAAAAGTTGAAATAGAATAGATGGATAAGATTTATATATGCGCTGAATGACAAAATGGCCCGAAAAGCCCGTTCTAACTCCGAAACCAAATTGGATCAACCCATATGTCAAAATAGATGTTTTAAAACATTATAAACGCAATGGAACAGGTTTCAAATCCAAATTCCATTGTACGAATAAGTTATGCTAAAATCAATTTTTTTCAAATTGATTTCAATTGATTTCTAGGCGTTTCGAGTCCATACGATCAAACGACAAGCCCGATCGCTACGAAACTTGAAATCCTATAATAACTTACCGTTACGGATCCGATGAAACTAGTTTCGTCGAAATTCGAGTCTGTGGCCAAAATAGCTATTTTCTTGTTAATTAAATAAATTAATATTAAATTTATTAAATCAAATTTCAATTCAGATTTAATAAATCACAATTTCCCTTATTTTAAATTACTAGGCCATTTACCATAATTTAACCCAAATTCCATTTAACTTACTTTTCATTCTATTATTCAATTCATTGTTGTAAAATGGATGAAATTAATATTGGACTCACGATCTGTTACATTAATATTCTCCAATTCATCATAATTTTCAATTAATGTAATATTAAATTTTATTTATAATAAATTCATTGATTAAAATTTGATTTCCAATTAATTATAACAAATTCCAAATAACTTTGATTTGATTAGTTTCAATCTTTATACTAAGTCCATTATTACTCTATACCTAGTTCCTATTGTTTACCCTTCATTTACTTAACATTTAAATGGACTTGATTTTCAATAAATTCATTGGCCAATTAATTTGTTAATTTGCAATAATTGTTATCATAACCTTAAATTTACACTTAAGTTTATGCTATATTCAACTAATTATCATAATATTGAATAAAATTTACGTTATTCCCAATTATTACCTTAATTTACAGTAACGTAACATTTAATTCAGATTTATTGCAATTGATTGCCCGTTTTAATTTGATAGACTAAATAAATGGTTAACTTATAATAGTTGTTACCATTAACGTTAAATTTTACTTACAAGCTACTATTATCAAACAATTGTTGCCATTGATTTAGATCTAATTCAATTAATTAAATGAATGGGTAAACAGTTAATAATTATCACTATTGCCAAATTTACTCACATTCATACTTAATTATGAACTAACAATTATTAAAATTACTTATCTAGCATTGATTCTGTCGAATTGCCATTTATTACGTATTATTTCATTAATTATATTGAAACTATTTCCCAATTCACTAATTTCAATCAATTTTAACCTTACAATTGTTTCAATTAAATAGGGATTTTACTCCAATTGTTTGTAATTAGTTTTAATAACAATTGCTACACTTCATCTTAACATTTACTTCATTAAAAATTATAAAACTTTTATTTCATTCTAGATTTTATTACAAAATCTTATTAAATTAACCAATTTTAGTTATAGAAAATTTATGGGTTGTTACAATGTGCACTTTAAAAGATAATCTTTTATTGACTTTGCTTGCTGGTTATAGCAGATTACAACAGTAATTTTTTAGTACAACAGCGAAGTTTAAGCATAATGGTGACATCGGCGGTGTCTAGACGTAGCAGAATAAAAAAGTCCTTTTTATGTAGGCTTTGGGATGCTATTTATAGGTGTAGGCTGTAAATATCTCGCTCATCTAGCACGTGTGTGGGCCCATGCGATCGATCCCATGTGATTTGCACTCAGTCCGTGATCGATACGAACCAATTTCGTATCGATCAAAATTTGGCCCAATCGAGTCGAAATTGAGCAGTAACATTCTTTAGGTTATACGTAAGCTCCTGTGAAAATTTGATAGCATTTGGACTTGTACATTGTGAGTTACGATCGATGCAAGCTTGAGCTTTTTGTCTTCTGCTTTGTTCGTATCCATGCCGTTCATATCGATGGTCTCGCATTGATGACCCTGCACTTGATCCAATGAAGTGCCGCTTGTTTTTAGGATCGATTCGCATTTTGTGCCGAACGATCGAGTCAACTAGTTTTATGTATTCTCCTCGTATCGATTGTTTGAGGCTCTATTCGTATCGATATCCCATAGGTCATTTTTTATCAATGCTGGAGTGTGTCCTTCGTATCGAAGGATGGATGACCTTTTCGTATCGATCACAAAGTTGTTGATTTCGCATCGATGGGAGGTGACTTCGTATCAACCTGTGGTCGATCGATACGAAGTATGTTTTGAAACTAGATCGATACGAAATTGGCTTACGTGTTTCCACCGATGGATAAAAAGTTGTCGGCCGCTTAATGGATACGAAGCGGGTTTTGAACGATCGATACGAACAGACTGGAGGCGATGGATACGAAGAGAGATCCGTGGACACGAAATAGATCGATCCGAAGGATATTGAACGATGGATACGAATGAGCTTGTCTCCATGGCTTGCACCGATCATTTCTCGAGCATACGAACTCGGATCGACTTGAAATTTGAAATGTAGCCTCCCCTAACCTTGATCATCGTTCCTAATTGATCCCGTCTTGATTGGAACTCGGTAAATTTTTTATGATATCATCACAGTATTGTTTCCAATCAATCTCTGATAGTGGTTTCCATCCTTTTTAGCCTATTTGTTGATATTCAGGCCTTGACCAAAAGGTGGGTGTAACGATCTCGGATTTAGACTGTATTTTAAATTGATAATTAATTGAATTTTTGAATAAAAATTGTGAAATTAATTGATAAATTGGTTTGAGTTTCCCCCAAGTTCCAATTAAATATGTATTAAATCATCTAAATTTGAGCTTTAAGTAAATGGTTTAGAGATAATTTAAATTTATAATATAAATAGGAAAATAAATAAATATCTTAAAATTTTAGTTATGTAAACTATAAAATAAATTCAAACGATATGTTAATTTTAAAACTTCCTTTATACTATAAAGTAACATGAAAGAATCATCTCAGCCTATAAACAATGCATAAGACAACCACAAATAAAAATATATAAACCTATACACTTGTAAAAGAAAACAAAGATTCATGTAAATTAGCTTATAAAAGAAGACAAAGAAAATAAGAATAAGGCAAAACAAGAAACAAAGTAAAATGTTTGCCAGTTAAGCAAATATGCATGTAAATGAAGCTTGCAAAAGAAGCTATACAAATAAATATATCAAAGTGTGAATCAAGACAAAGTTAATTAATACAAAGAAAATCTTAGTACACCAAATATAATCTAGCCTATGACTAAAATTGTATTCAGCCGAAATTATGTTTAATCAAAGAGAAAAAAAGAAAAAAAACAAATATCATAAATGCTTAGCACACAACATATAATCATCAGCCCACAAAAGCAAGACTACAGCCAACAAAAATCTCTGACTAAATACAAACATAATAAATGCAATATCTTTAGCCACCATTTGAAATTATATCTGATCTTTGCTGTACAAAATAATATCTCCTGCAACTCTTTGCTATATATCTCTGCCTTTTCATTTTAATTCGAAAACCATAAACAAATTTAACTTCAACAATAATATATCATCTTCATTTCAGTTTTGTTCAAATAAAAACTTAGCATTCGAGGAAAAACAACCTGATCAAGCATGCAAGATCAACATTAAGCTTTCAAGCTTTAGATTTGGCTCCGCTTCAAACTTAAAACAACAATAAAAAAAAAAGCTTCAGTTTTAAACAACAACATAAATCAAATCAAAGCCGGAGAATCAAAGAAATGGGTTCAGCAAGCAGAAAGAAATTCAAGCTCTGTTTCATTTCTCTGGAAAAAAAAACACAGTGAGTAACTTAACCCGGTATTTCGAACAGTGAGTAAACTTTCAGTTTTTTAAGTTAAGTTTGTTCCTGTATATCTTGTGTAGCTATATATATATATATATATATATATATATATATATATATTGTAGTATGTGGTTCTGGAATGTGTTCTGGAAATTTAAAACGTGTGATGATCTTCAGTATTCATATAGCTATGAGTAAAGAAGTGAAGAAAGCCAATATGCTTCATTTAAACTGATTTAATCTTAGGAATTGAAGCTAATTATGTTTTGTTTGTCTTAAATCAAAGATCTGCAACCTTGTTTGAAGTCTAACAGTATTCTATAAATACTGTTTATTCAAGTTACAGGCAAAAGAGATTAAAATGTCAAAATTCAAATATTTTAATTTGTGAATTTAATAACATATTTTGGTTACATATAGAAAGTTAGGATTTTTGACATAAAAATTATGATTTTTAAGCAAAGATGATAGGTGCAGTTTTAAAAGGGAGCCGAAATTGATTTTTGTCAATTTTGGATGATTCTATTAATTTTAATTGTTGTAATTTGATATGAAGTAAGCTTGAATACGATTTAACACAGGAAAAATGCCAAATAAATTTTCGAACGCATAGATTTTGAGGTTGAGATTAAAGTAGGGTTTCGTTCATGAGTTTTACAGTGCTTTGTAATTTTTTCGTTTGCGGCATCCTATGTTGATCGAGTGCGTTGCGCGTCAAGGAGGAGGTGGAGGAGGGTCTGGACACGGCATAGGCGAGGTGGTTTCGCCTCCGGTGGTCAATATAGGGCGAACGTGGTGGTTTTCGGTGAAGCGCTCGTGTTTCAAGTTCGAGCTTCAGGCCATTTTTTTTGATTCGCCTTTTTATGAAAATCTGGGTCTTGTTTTCGATCATGGAGTCAAATTGGGGTTTGTGGGTGGTGACGTGAGCCACCGGAGGGGTGGCGAACCACCGTGCACGTGCACGGTGGCGCCATGTCTGTTGAATGAAGTCCGGGAGGCATTGCGTGTTTTGCTCGAGAATTTCTAAGTTTTCTTCGGGTCCGTTTGAGGTTGGCTTCGGGTTTTCTTTCTCTGGGTCGTGTGTGAGTTCTTTATAGTAGTTTAAAAATTAAACTTGGAAAAAAAAACAAAAGAAGAAGAAAGAACAGAGGAAGGAGAAGAGGAAGGCAGGAGATAGGCGCGAGAAAGGTTTGGGAAGTCACGGGTTTTACTCGAGTAATCACGTTGTTGTCTTCGGGTTTCAATTCCCAGGGTTAGTCGCATTAAACCTTAAGATAAAGAGGTAAACAGTTTTTTTTAAGATTTAATTCAAATTTGAACCAGGATTTAAACCGTGTTTGCATTCAAAGTTTTAAGTAAAATTTAGATGGAACTTTTGAATCTTAAAATGGAATTAAAATCATTTTAATTAAAAAAAATGTTTAAGTATTGAAAAGGAAATTTGAATTTTAAAAATGAAACTTAAATTGTAAAGGAAAGGATTTAAACAAAGTTAAATCAAAATGTGTAAATAAATAAGTTTTATAAAGTGTAAATGTTAATAGGCTTTCAAATAGATATTAAGGAAAAAAATAGGTTAAGGCTAAATATTTAAATTGTTTTGAATTGTCCTTAACTTTGTTAATGTTAAAATTGTATTCATTTTAAATCTTAAGTATAAAATGAAAATATGAAAATAAAACTGAAAGTAAATTGTTTTAAAAGACTTTGTTAATGATAATTTAATCATTAATAAGAATAATGTTTTTCTTAAAGTTAATTGGGATTTAATGATTTGAAATTCATTAAATTATTAATTTAATTAAAAATGGATAAATTATTTAATTAATTATTGATTTGGATTTAATTAAAAAAGTAATTAAAGGTTGGAATTGATTAATTAAGATAATCAATTTGAGAATGAACAATAAATAAAAGGGTAATTAATTTGGGAAAGTAATTAAGGGATGTTTATTGATTTAGAATTAATAAATCTTGTAATTAATTTAAAGTAAATCAATTGTTGTAACCAATTAAGAATAAATTATTAAAGAACAATTAATTAATATTAAAATGTTGATTAATACATGATTAAAGGATAATTAATCAAATAGGTTGGAGTTAATTAATAGTAATTAACCAGGATTAATGATTTATTCATAAGTAATACACCTAATTTAGATTAATCAGTTTATTAATAAAATCCCATTGTGAATGTTTGGCTTATACTGGATGATTGTATTGTTTGATACCCCTGATATGTGATGCTTTGTTTTGATTTGAGCTGTGTGACTTATTTATTTGTGATATATATATATATATACACCTGTGATCTGTAAATAAAAGATAAGCGTTATAGTTTATACCGCTTATCAACTATATTTCTGTGTTTTGATCTGTGATGATTGATGATGTTGCACTATTGTGTTAAACCCCTGGACCACACTTATCCACATACAAATATGGATTCACGGGGAAATTGATTAAGTCACAGATTTGAAATAGTTTAAAAGTTGAATATTTAAAATCCAAATGGTTTGGAAATGTTTTGGGATTAAAGTGAAAAGCTTTTGAAATGGAATTTCAAAGATGAAATTTATTTTGAATAACTTGATTGAATTTTGTAATTTAAATATTTTGATCTAAATTTGAATTCAATATTTGAATTGAATTCTATGAGTTGGAAACTAGAGTTTAGAAAAGCTATTCAACTTATAAATGAGTTATATGGGTTAAACTATTTTAAAGGTATTGATTTGGGAATTTGAATTTAAATTCAAAGGCTTTAACTCGTGTAAATATAATTGGATATTTCTAGAACGAAAACTATTTGTTTTCAAATGATAAATGCTTTCACTTAACTAATGTGTAACATCCCGGAATTTTGGACAATATAAATTTAATAATCTGGATTTAAATTTATATTGAATTGATAATTTTGTTAATAAATTTGATATTTATTTAAATAATCTTCTTTATTTAATTATTTAATTTGTGAAATTATTTTAGATAAGATTATAAATTGTTTTCTATTTAATAATGTATATGTATTTATGTATATATTTTAAATAGACAATTTGTTTTAGTTAAATTAGTATAGCATAATTTTATGTTTTGAAAATAGAAATGGTGATTTATTTGTAATTTGAGCTTTTCAAAAATATTTAATTAAATAACTATATGATTTTAAAAATGAGATAAATGTTTTAATTAGTTTCAAATTCATTTTAATTCAAGTTGTATATTAAAATATTTTACAAACTCTTTTATAAATTTGTTTTAAAAGTTTCTTTTCAAAATGAATAACTTGTATATCATTCTATTTATAATAATAATGCTTTGCTTTTTCCTTAGAGAATTATTTAATACATAATTTTGTATAGGAATTAAGTAAGTAGGCTTAATGCTTATTCACTTTAATTAAACATTAATTTAAAGCTTAAAAGACAAGTGTCTACTTTTAAATGACATGTGTCCATTTCATTTTCATTTTTCTTTTAACTCATTTTCTGAAAATATACATTCATTTAGTTTCTTCATTCATATGCATTTTCTCATTCCATAATCAAGTTGCAATACCTCAAAACTCAAGTATAATTGCATCTGGAAATAGGGAGATCTGCATACATTTGCATTCAACTTCTCACAACCTAAATTCAATTCTGCATTCCCCAAATTACAAATCTGCATTTTCATTAAAGCCTGTAGCTCCTCTTTCCAATATACAAACCTACATGCAACTCCTCTTTTCCAAAATTCTAACCTGCACAACAAATTGGAAGCCTGCATTTCTTTGCATATGAAAAAAAAGGGCTCTGCATACATGAAATCTTCAATCTAGAGGCAACAATCAAAGAAAGCCCTGCATGCATTATAACTTCAACTCTGGAAACAAAGGGGCTGCATTTCATATTTTCATAATCTGGAAATGCAAGAGAACAAAACCTGCATTTTCTTTGGCATCTGCATATCATTTGCAAAACAATGAAGACCTGCCTGCATCAATATGAAAGGGCTCTGCAATTTCAAGCATTAGAAACCTGCACATCAATTAACAAGCTTGCATGTTTTAAAAAGCATCTTAGAACAGAGAAGGGGTCTGCATTTTAAAAGCAACATTCAAGTTTGATGGGAATAAAGCTTCTGCATGTTCGATCTGGATAGTGTGCTCTGCATCTTGCAATAAGGTGAGTAACACTTAACTTAAATAAAGTTAGGTAGTAATGCATGTTTGCTTATTTGTTAAGTTAAATTTTTGTACATGTATTTCTACTGCCTGTGCATATATGATTGCAATGCATGTTTGATTTCTGAGATTCTGATTATTTTTAGTTTGAGTTTAAATTTGATAAATAGTTTTCTTCTTGATCTGGATGTTATTATGGATTAACATTTGAATGAAATTTGTTAGGTTCATAATTTAGTAAAGTATAATATTTTATATAGGTTAAATAAAATTTGAATTGACTGGAAAATTTATAATAGGGCAAACAGTAAATTTGTAAGAATTCAAGTATGAAGATTTGATAAACCAGTTATATAAAGTAATACTCTATACTAAGACATGATTTATAAGATCAAAATATAAATTTTTAGAATAGAATTGGAAGTGCAGTTTAAAATTTACTGTATTTTATATTTTGCTCAAGATCAGTTGATTTTTGTATTTGAATTGGATGAATTTGTTTCTGGTGATAGTTTATCTATCACCAATCATAGGAAAAATTACTGATTTGTTTCACAATTCAAGTTGAGAATGAATTTGGGAATTTAGTTGTAGAACCCTAGTTGATACTGTGTTTCAGTTTTGGGTCAATTGTGTACACCTAAGTGCATCGAGTTCAAAGCTATTTGGAGGGATGGTGGATGGTGTTGTGTTGAGGCCATCACCGGAGTTTGGACGATGTTGATGGTCGGGGTTGAGAGATAATGATGTTGACAGGTTTTGGGAAGTTTGGGTGTGGTCTGTTTCCAGGTTTTGATGTGGGTAGTTGCTATGATTTTTGACCCGGGTTAGTCTCGGGAAATATGGGAGATGACTCGAAGCATATAAGCTTCTGACTCGAAGCAAAACTTTTGGTGACTCGAGTACCTTTTGGCTTCAGGTTCTAAAAACAGAACTGTTCTGTTTTAAGTAATTTGAGAGTTAAGTTTAAATTTAAACTAAATGTTAGCTTAGGATTTAAATTTGAATCTGAAGATGAATTCAAATATTTGAATTCAGATGTTGAAATAATTTAACTGCAGGATTCAAATTTGGTTTTAAAATTAAAAAAAAAAAGAGAAGAACAGGAAATTATTTCCAGTTTTTAAAATTTGATTACAAACTACCATGTTAACATTGGATTTTAAACTGAATATAAAAATGAATCTAAACAAGTTTAAATTCTGTTCTTATGAAATTATTCAAATTCAGAATTTCAAAAGTTTAAGTTTTTTTTAATAAACAGAAACTGTTTCTGTTTTAAAATGAAAAAGGTAAGTTTAAATCTTTAAGTGGAGATTTAAAACTGAGTTTAAATTGGAGTTTGAATATGAATTCAAATTTTGATTTTCTGAAATTTGAAACCAATTAAGTTTTTAAATTTAAATTTAATTTTAAACTCTCAAGTATAAAATGCATTGTTGTTTTGCATATTGAATTGAAGGCTTAGTATTTAAATTAGGAATTCAAAATGAATTCAAATTTAAGTTTTTAAATCTGAATTTAAAATTTAAACTTCAGTTTAAAATAAAGATTTAAATTTAAATTGATTTCAAATGGTTTTCATTTGAATTGAAGGTGCAAATTATAGAAAGAGTTTTAAAGAATTTAAAGCTAAAATGAGAATGGAAGCTATTTATCAATTTTGAAGTTTAAAGTAATTTTTAAAATTGATTTGAATTTGATTTGAATTGAATTTAAATTCTTTTTAAACTTATTAACAAAGTATATGTTTCTTATAAACATATAAGATTAAGTTGTTTTAGAATCTTATTTTAAATAAGTTTGAGTTTAGAGTTAAAAGAAAATGTTAAATGGAATTTAAAGTAAAATTTAAAAACATTTTGTTTTTAAATGCATAATTTAAATAAGGAATGTTTTATCTAAAAGATAAATTAAGTTTAATGATTGGATTCATTAATTATTAAGGTAATTAAGATGAATGTTAATTATTTAATTAATTAATAACATGGAAGTTTAATTAAATAATTAATGATTTTTAATTTGATTTAGGATTAATTAATTAAGTTTAATTAATCTATAATTAAGGATGGTTAACTAAATTTTAATTTTAGATTAAGATTTATTTAATCAAGTGATTAATGATTAATTAAGACTTTAATTAACACTTAGTTAATTAATAATTAGAGATTAATTAAATAGTAATTAAATATTAATTACTTAATAACTAATGATGATTAATTTAAGTTAATTCTTAATTAAGTAATTAAGAAATGTTAATGAAGTCATTAACAATTAATTAATATGATTAATTTTTGTAAATTAATTAGATTAATTTATTAATAATCAATGGTTTAAGTTTAATTACTTAATGAAAGTAATTAAAGAATTAATTACTTAATGTAATTAATTAAAGTTAATGTGATTTGCTTAGATTAATTAATTAAGTTTAATTGATTTAAACATTTGAGGATTGTTTGATAATTACTTTATGTAATTTAGAAATTTGTAATTACTTAAGGAAGTAATTAATTAATAATTACAGGATGTAATTAGAGATATTTGATATGGAAGTAATTTGGATTTAAATTACTTAAATTAATCAAGGGGATTAATTTAGATAATTAATTAAGAATAATTAATTGGATTGAGTAATTAATGTAGTTAATTACTGAATGGTTATTAATCAAGGGTGATTAATATATATGTAGGGTTTAATATAATTAACTTGTGTGATCAATATTAAATGCTAATTACTTATTGTAATTAGAGATAGTTAATCAGTAATGATTAATTGAATGATGATTTATAAATTGATTTGTAATCAATTGAAGATTAGGTTAAGCAAGATTTTAATGATGAAGTAATTAATTTAATTCATTTTAAATTAATTGGAGATTTAGTAATTAATTTAATTCATTTTAAATTAATTAGAGTTGAGTAATTAATTTAATTCATTTTAAATTAATTATAGAAGGTGTGATCATTAGATCATTTGCTTATGTTTGATGATTGGTATTGGTTGACTAGTCTGGTTTGTAATCTCAGTTATGAGATGAGTAGTGATTTTGATATGGATGCATTGGTTGCTTTTGGATGATAATATGGATTATCTGATTTGATATGAATTATCTGTTGATAATGATAAGATTGATTATCTGTTGTGAATTATCTATCTGTGTAAATTTAGATAATGAATTGAAATGTTTTAAACTTAAAAAAACTTGGACATAAAAGAGACGCTTTGGTTTTCGATGAGACCGGGATCGGGTTTCCATATTTGGATATCCGAAAACCACATCGATTCCAATTAACGTTAGGTCGTTAATCCAAGTGGAGCGAGTGAAGACTCGAGGTGTAAGGGCTATACGTCAAGTATAACTCTGTGGGTGATTCCGTAATGAGTTTGACGGAATAGATCTTATAGATTCGAGATGGTGAATCAGAGTGCTAGAGTTATCGTCGTTAACTCTGAGGGTGATTCCAATATGAGTGTAACGAGATAATGCCTTCGGTTTCGTTCGAACCCGGAACGAACTTGTATGGATTGAATGCTTTCAGAACATCGTCAGGTGGACGATGAGCATTCTAAGAGATGTGTTCTCTAAAGGTAATCGTAACCTCAAGCCTCATCAACCGGGAATGGCTAAAACAGGGGAGGTGCAGCAAAGCTTCGTGGGTAGCCCCCACTGGAGAGCAAGATTTATCCCTGTCTAGAGGTCCCTTTATATTTCGGCTATGTGGGCGGTTGGAACCTAGGCCAACTGCGGGGTTGTCTTGTTCGGAACTATTCAGTAAGGAATGGGTCCGGCTTTGTGTTGCAGGGGATGAAGGGAGTAATCCTCGGTACGGTGATCTAGGCCATGTACTGTGACGGGCGGTACCCCAGTAGCCCTGCCATTGTATGGAATCCAAAATCCAATAAGTGCCAACGGTTTTGATTGTATTACCCACTTTTGTGGCTAGTAGCTGGAATTTAATCATGTAACAATTTCGGCTATTTCTTATTTATTTGAAAACCCTAGACACTATTATAATATCATAGAATTTCCTATCAAATGTTTTGGTTAGCGTAAGGTAAAAACTTTTCCATGTTTATGTGTGGGAAGTCTTACGTGATACTTTCTTTCAAAAGGTTTTGAAAATTAAGCAACTTTAACCTGTTACTCACACCAGACCCATGTCTGACCCGGAGTTATTTTCTGTTTTTCTTTAACTCTTGGGTACTCAAATTTTTTATGAGTAGTCAAGGGAATTCAGGTTAGGATTCAGGATTGCTTTGACGATTTGTGGAGGAGTATATGGAGCAGGAGGCTTCTGCGTATAGTTATTTAGTTCCGCTGTGTTTTGTATCTCTGAGTCTTGTGTTGTATTGAGTTGTAATAACTAGACAGGTATTTATAACTGTCTAGTATGTGTTGTATATGTCTGTGTACTCTGATATTTGATGTATACCATGTTATACTTTGTTATAAATATAATTTATTCGTTCCGCTGTTGAGATTCTTGTGTTGTTTCTTCTTTCTCTTCTTTCTTTTCCCTTTTCTATCCCTTTCTTTCTTAAAAATGATGCGATTTTCCGGGAGTGGAAAGTCGGGTCGTTTCACTTGGTATCAGAGCGTTAGGTTGAGTGAATACCTAGGCTCTGAAGTGCATCTTTCTTTAGGGAGCGTTAGGTTGAGTGAATACCTAGGCTCTGTAGTGGTGTCTATCTTGAGAGAGCGTATTTGTATTTTTAATATATATATATATAATTAGTTCTACCTATTTGTTGGATTACCTGTTCAAGTTTTTCCAATGTAAGTTATAAAGGTAGATGAGGTAGAAGTGTGTATAACACAACTACCATTGGTTGGAGTTTGATGGATGAGGTTGGAAGTGTATTTGTCGAGACTGTAGACCTAATACCCTCTCGAGTAAGTTCTGTTGTGATGGAGGACTTCATAGATCTCTGAAGGTAACCTGTAAAGGTTCGGAGTTCATCTTTGAAGTACAGATTTGAGTTTTGATCTGTTGGTAGGGCAGAAGCAAGTAAGTGATGATATCTTGATATCTCAGGAAGTTGTAGCTGCGTGATGAGATGCAGTGACTATGGATATTTCTGAAGATGTTTCTTTGGAACAAAAATAAGAAGTGAATCTGCCCGGTGATGTGGCTAAGTTTAGCAGAGTGTTCTAAGTTGATTGGGAGTCTTCTGGCTGGATAGTTTCTCTGAAGTGGAGTTCAGAAGCAACAGAGTGGATCTTTTCTCTGGTAAGTTGGCTAAGCCAGCATAAGCTGTTCTGTTTGGTTGAGAGAGAGCAGTTTTCTTTGGATGTAGGCTGAGTTGATCGCAAAAGTGACTTGCGGTAGTTGAGTTTTCTTTTGGATTTGTTGGAGATTGTCTAGATGTCTTCTGGAAGTCAGAGTTTGTCTGCATCTGGAGATCGAGTTTTCTTTCCAGGAAATGGAGCTGGTGGTTCAGTTAGTAGATGGGTGGTTCCTTGAGATAAAAGTTGGTGAAGCAACTCAGGTTAGGAAGGAACATCTGAGTTTTCTTTATGGATCTTTGGAACCATATTTCTGTGCTGGGTTGTCTGGTCTGTGCTTGTGTTCTTCTGCATTTTCTTCTGTTTCGGATCAGAGTTGTGCAGCGGAAGCTGTTTTGGGAATGTTTCTGTTTTCTTTTCTGGATGTGAAGAAGAAGTTATTCTGTCTTCTATTGTTGAGAAGCAGGGTTTGTATTCTTGGTTTTGAGTGATCTTGAGGAGATCATTGGATTGTTTTGCTTCAGTCTGTTTCTGATGGAATCAGCAAGAGTTGAGCTGATCAAGATGGATGTTGATAGCCCAGGATCGTCCGAAGAGTTTTTATGGATAAGAGGCAGAGAAATTTGGATTCTGGAATTGGAGATCTGATTTTGGTTAAGTTTTTCTCTGATACAAGGAGCTGTAAGTTGGGAAGCTAGCTCCGAAGTGTTTTGGTTTCTTCAGTGTTTGGTTAGATCAGTGTTTGATATTCCTGGTTGTGGAACCAGCAGTTTAGGATGGTTTGTTTGCTGAGTCAGACTCGTCTGTAGTATGATATTCTGTATAGAATGGTTGTTAGGAGCTCTATAGTTTAGCAGTATTGGTTGATTGTATTCTATAGAGCGAGTATCCCGATATATATACCGGGGAAACTCGTAAAGGTTTTATCCAAAATTCTTTTGGATAATTAGATTTGTTCTGATTGTGTGAATTGGTTGCTTTGGTTGTTGGCATATGATTAACATATGCTGTGTTTTAAAATAAAATCTATAAATAGATTATTAAATTGCCTTTGTTTTAAATTTCGGGGACGAAATTCTTTTAAGGGGGAAGGATTGTAACATCCCGGAATTTTGGACAATATAAATTTAATAATCTGGATTTAAATTTATATTGAATTGATAATTTTGTTAATAAATTTGATATTTATTTAAATAATCTTCTTTATTTAATTATTTAATTTGTGAAATTATTTTAGATAAGATTATAAATTGTTTTCTATTTAATAATGTATATGTATTTATGTATATATTTTAAATAGACAATTTGTTTTAGTTAAATTAGTATAGCATAATTTTATGTTTTGAAAATAGAAATGGTGATTTATTTGTAATTTGAGCTTTTCAAAAATATTTAATTAAATAACTATATGATTTTAAAAATGAGATAAATGTTTTAATTAGTTTCAAATTCATTTTAATTCAAGTTGTATATTAAAATATTTTACAAACTCTTTTATAAATTTGTTTTAAAAGTTTCTTTTCAAAATGAATAACTTGTATATCATTCTATTTATAATAATAATGCTTTGCTTTTTCCTTAGAGAATTATTTAATACATAATTTTGTATAGGAATTAAGTAAGTAGGCTTAATGCTTATTCACTTTAATTAAACATTAATTTAAAGCTTAAAAGACAAGTGTCTACTTTTAAATGACATGTGTCCATTTCATTTTCATTTTTCTTTTAACTCATTTTCTGAAAATATACATTCATTTAGTTTCTTCATTCATATGCATTTTCTCATTCCATAATCAAGTTGCAATACCTCAAAACTCAAGTATAATTGCATCTGGAAATAGGGAGATCTGCATACATTTGCATTCAACTTCTCACAACCTAAATTCAATTTTGCATTCCCCAAATTACAAATCTGCATTTTCATTAAAGCCTGTAGCTCCTCTTTCCAATATACAAACCTACATGCAACTCCTCTTTTCCAAAATTCTCACCTGCACAACAAATTGGAAGCCTGCATTTCTTTGCATATGAAAAAAAAGGGCTCTGCATACATGAAATCTTCAATCTAGAGGCAACAATCAAAGAAAGCCCTGCATGCATTATAACTTCAACTCTGGAAACAAAGGGGCTGCATTTCATATTTTCATAATCTGGAAATGCAAGAGAACAAAACCTGCATTTTCTTTGGCATCTGCATATCATTTGCAAAACAATGAAGACCTGCCTGCATCAATATGAAAGGGCTCTGCAATTTCAAGCATTAGAAACCTGCACATCAATTAACAAGCTTGCATGTTTTAAAAAGCATCTTAGAACAGAGAAGGGGTCTGCATTTTAAAAGCAACATTCAAGTTTGATAGGAATAAAGCTTCTGCATGTTCGATCTGGATAGTGTGCTCTGCATCTTGCAATAAGGTGAGTAACACTTAACTTAAATAAAGTTAGGTAGTAATGCATGTTTGCTTATTTGTTAAGTTAAATTTTTGTACATGTATTTCTACTGCCTGTGCATATATGATTGCAATGCATGTTTGATTTCTGAGATTCTGATTATTTTTAGTTTGAGTTTAAATTTGATAAATAGTTTTCTTCTTGATCTGGATGTTATTATGGATTAACATTTGAATGAAATTTGTTAGGTTCATAATTTAGTAAAGTATAATATTTTATATAGGTTAAATAAAATTTGAATTGACTGGAAAATTTATAACGGGGCAAACAGTAAATTTGTAAGAATTCAAGTATGAAGATTTGATAAACCAGTTATATAAAGTAATACTCTATACTAAGACATGATTTATAAGATCAAAATATAAATTTTTAGAATAGAATTGGAAGTGCAGTTTAAAATTTACTGTATTTTATATTTTGCTCAAGATCAGTTGATTTTTGTATTTGAATTGGATGAATTTGTTTCTGGTGATAGTTTATCTATCACCAATCATAGGAAAAATTACTGATTTGTTTCACAATTCAAGTTGAGAATGAATTTGGGAATTTAGTTGTAGAACCCTAGTTGATACTGTGTTTCAGTTTTGGGTCAATTGTGTACACCTAAGTGCATCGAGTTCAAAGCTATTTGGAGGGATGGTGGATGGTGTTGTGTTGAGGCCATCACCGGAGTTTGGACGATGTTGATGGTCGGGGTTGAGAGATAATGATGTTGACAGGTTTTGGGAAGTTTGGGTGTGGTCTGTTTCCAGGTTTTGATGTGGGTAGTTGCTGTGATTTTTGACCCGGGTTAGTCTCGGGAAATATGGGAGATGACTCGAAGCATATAAGCTTCTGACTCGAAGCAAAACTTTTGGTGACTCGAGTACCTTTTGGCTTCAGGTTCTAAAAACAGAACTGTTCTGTTTTAAGTAATTTGAGAGTTAAGTTTAAATTTAAACTAAATGTTAGCTTAGGATTTAAATTTGAATCTGAAGATGAATTCAAATATTTGAATTCAGATGTTGAAATAATTTAACTACAGGATTCAAATTTGGTTTTAAAATTAAAAAAAAAAGAGAAGAACAGGAAATTATTTCCAGTTTTTAAAATTTGATTACAAACTACCATGTTAACATTGGATTTTAAACTGAATATAAAAATGAATCTAAACAAGTTTAAATTCTGTTCTTATGAAATTATTCAAATTCAGAATTTCAAAAGTTTAAGTTTTTTTTAATAAACAGAAACTGTTTCTGTTTTAAAATGAAAAAGGTAAGTTTAAATCTTTAAGTGGAGATTTAAAACTGAGTTTAAATTGGAGTTTGAATATGAATTCAAATTTTGATTTTCTGAAATTTGAAACCAATTAAGTTTTTAAATTTAAATTTAATTTTAAACTCTCAAGTATAAAATGCATTGTTGTTTTGCATATTGAATTGAAGGCTTAGTATTTAAATTAGGAA
Source organism: Allium cepa (assembly GCA_030765085.1). Taxonomy (NCBI): domain Eukaryota; kingdom Viridiplantae; phylum Streptophyta; class Magnoliopsida; order Asparagales; family Amaryllidaceae; genus Allium; species Allium cepa. Next base: position 212,938,185 of record CM060945.1, read on the forward strand.
TTCAAAATGAATTCAAATTTAAGTTTTTAAATCTGAATTTAAAATTTAAACTTCAGTTTAAAATAAAGATTTAAATTTAAATTGATTTCAAATGGTTTTCATTTGAATTGAAGGTGCAAATTATAGAAAGAGTTTTAAAGAATTTAAAGCTAAAATGAGAATGGAAGCTATTTTTCAATTTTGAAGTTTAAAGTAATTTTTAAAATTGATTTGAATTTGATTTGAATTGAATTTAAATTCTTTTTAAACTTATTAACAAAGTATATGTTTCTTATAAACATATAAGATTAAGTTGTTTTAGAATCTTATTTTAAATAAGTTTGAGTTTAGAGTTAAAAGAAAATGTTAAATGGAATTTAAAGTAAAATTTAAAAACATTTTGTTTTTAAATGCATAATTTAAATAAGGAATGTTTTATCTAAAAGATAAATTAAGTTTAATGATTGGATTCATTAATTATTAAGGTAATTAAGATGAATGTTAATTATTTAATTAATTAATAACATGGAAGTTTAATTAAATAATTAATGATTTTTAATTTGATTTAAGATTAATTAATTAAGTTTAATTAATCTATAATTAAGGATGGTTAACTAAATTTTAATTTTAGATTAAGATTTATTTAATCAAGTGATTAATGATTAATTAAGACTTTAATTAACACTTAGTTAATTAATAATTAGAGATTAATTAAATAGTAATTAAATATTAATTACTTAATAACTAATGATGATTAATTTAAGTTAATTCTTAATTAAGTAATTAAGAAATGTTAATGAAGTCATTAACAATTAATTAATATGATTAATTTTTGTAAATTAATTAGATTAATTTATTAATAATCAATGGTTTAAGTTTAATTACTTAATGAAAGTAATTAAAGAATTAATTACTTAATGTAATTAATTAAAGTTAATGTGATTTGCTTAGATTAATTAATTAAGTTTAATTGATTTAAACATTTGAGGATTGTTTGATAATTACTTTATGTAATTTAGAAATTTGTAATTACTTAAGGAAGTAATTAATTAATAATTACAGGATGTAATTAGAGATATTTGATATGGAAGTAATTTGGATTTAAATTACTTAAATTAATCAAGGGGATTAATTTAGATAATTAATTAAGAATAATTAATTGGATTGAGTAATTAATGTAGTTAATTACTGAATGGTTATTAATCAAGGGTGATTAATATATATGTAGGGTTTAATATAATTAACTTGTGTGATCAATATTAAATGCTAATTACTTATTGTAATTAGAGATAGTTAATCAGTAATGATTAATTGAATGATGATTTATAAATTGATTTGTAATCAATTGAAGATTAGGTTAAGCAAGATTTTAATGATGAAGTAATTAATTTAATTCATTTTAAATTAATTGGAGATTTAGTAATTAATTTAATTCATTTTAAATTAATTAGAGTTGAGTAATTAATTTAATTCATTTTAAATTAATTATAGAAGGTGTGATCATTAGATCATTTGCTTATGTTTGATGATTGGTATTGGTTGACTAGTCTGGTTTGTAATCTCAGTTATGAGATGAGTAGTGATTTTGATATGGATGCATTGGTTGCTTTTGGATGATAATATGGATTATCTGATTTGATATGAATTATCTGTTGATAATGATAAGATTGATTATCTGTTGTGAATTATCTATTTGTGTAAATTTAGATAATGAATTGAAATGTTTTAAACTTAAAACAACTTGGACATAAAAGAGACGCTTTGGTTTTCGATGAGACCGGGATCGGGTTTCCATATTTGGATATCCGAAAACCACATCGATTCCAATTAACGTTAGGTCGTTAATCCAAGTGGAGCGAGTGAAGACTCGAGGTGTAAGGGCTATACGTCAAGTATAACTCTGTGGGTGATTCCGTAATGAGTTTGACGGAATAGATCTTATAGATTCGAGATGGTGAATCAGAGTGCAAGGGTTATCGTCGTTAACTCTGAGGGTGATTCCAATATGAGTGTAACGAGATAATGCCTTCGGTTTCGTTCGAACCCGGAACGAACTTGTATGGATTGAAGGCTTTCAGAACATCGTCAGGTGGACGATGAGCATTCTAAGAGATGTGTTCTCTAAAGGTAATCGTAACCTCAAGCCTCATCAACCGGGAATGGCTAAAACAGGGGAGGTGCAGCAAAGCTTCGTGGGTAGCCCCCACTGGAGAGCAAGATTTATCCCTGTCTAGAGGTCCCTTTATATTTCGGCTGTGTGGGCGGTTGGAACCTAGGCCAACTGCGGGGTTGTCTTGTTCGGAACTATTCAGTAAGGAATGGGTCCGGCTTTGTGTTGCAGGGGATGAAGGGAGTAATCCTCGGTACGGTGATCTAGGCCACGTACTGTGACGGGCGGTACCCCAGTAGCCCTGCCATTGTATGGAATCCAAAATCCAATAAGTGCCAACGGTTTTGATTGTATTACCCACTTTTGTGGCTAGTAGCTGGAATTTAATCATGTAACAATTTCGGCTATTTCTTATTTATTTGAAAACCCTAGACACTATTATAATATCATAGAATTTCCTATCAAATGTTTTGGTTAGCGTAAGGTAAAAACTTTTCCATGTTTATGTGTGGGAAGTCTTACGTGATACTTTCTTTCAAAAGGTTTTGAAAATTAAGCAACTTTAACCTGTTACTCACACCAGACCCATGTCTGACCCGGAGTTATTTTCTGTTTTTCTTTAACTCTTGGGTACTCAAATTTTTTATGAGTAGTCAAGGGAATTCAGGTTAGGATTCAGGATTGCTTTGACGATTTGTGGAGGAGTATATGGAGCAGGAGGCTTCTGCGTATAGTTATTTAGTTCCGCTGTGTTTTGTATCTCTGAGTCTTGTGTTGTATTGAGTTGTAATAACTAGACAGGTATTTATAACTGTCTAGTATGTGTTGTATATGTCTGTGTACTCTGATATTTGATGTATACCATGTTATACTTTGTTATAAATATAATTTATTCGTTCCGCTGTTGAGATTCTTGTGTTGTTTCTTCTTTCTCTTCTTTCTTTTCCCTTTTCTATCCCTTTCTTTCTTAAAAATGATGCGATTTTCCGGGAGTGGAAAGTCGGGTCGTTTCACTTGGTATCAGAGCGTTAGGTTGAGTGAATACCTAGGCTCTGAAGTGAATCTTTCTTTAGGGAGCGTTAGGTTGAGTGAATACCTAGGCTCTGTAGTGGTGTCTATCTTGAGAGAGCGTATTTGTATTTTTAATATATATATATATAATTAGTTCTACCTATTTGTTGGATTACCTGTTCAAGTTTTTCCAATGTAAGTTATAAAGGTAGATGAGGTAGAAGTGTGTATAACACAACTACCATTGGTTGGAGTTTGATGGATGAGGTTGGAAGTGTATTTGTCGAGACTGTAGACCTAATACCCTCTCGAGTAAGTTCTGTTGTGATGGAGGACTTCATAGATCTCTGAAGGTAACCTGTAAAGGTTCGGAGTTCATCTTTGAAGTACAGATTTGAGTTTTGATCTGTTGGTAGGGCAGAAGCAAGTAAGTGATGATATCTTGATATCTCAGGAAGTTGTAGCTGCGTGATGAGATGCAGTGACTATGGATATTTCTGAAGATGTTTCTTTGGAACAAAAATAAGAAGTGAATCTGCCCGGTGATGTGGCTAAGTTTAGCAGAGTGTTCTAAGTTGATTGGGAGTCTTCTGGCTGGATAGTTTCTCTGAAGTGGAGTTCAGAAGCAACAGAGTGGATCTTTTCTCTGGTAAGTTGGCTAAGCCAGCATAAGCTGTTCTGTTTGGTTGAGAGAGAGCAGTTTTCTTTGGATGTAGGCTGAGTTGATCGCAAAAGTGACTTGCGGTAGTTGAGTTTTCTTTTGGATTTGTTGGAGATTGTCTAGATGTCTTCTGGAAGTCAGAGTTTGTCTGCATCTGGAGATCGAGTTTTCTTTCCAGGAAATGGAGCTGGTGGTTCAGTTAGTAGATGGGTGGTTCCTTGAGATAAAAGTTGGTGAAGCAACTCAGGTTAGGAAGGAACATCTGAGTTTTCTTTATGGATCTTTGGAACCATATTTCTGTGCTGGGTTGTCTGGTCTGTGCTTGTGTTCTTCTGCATTTTCTTCTGTTTCGGATCAGAGTTGTGCAGCGGAAGCTGTTTTGGGAATGTTTCTGTTTTCTTTTCTGGATGTGAAGAAGAAGTTATTCTGTCTTCTATTGTTGAGAAGCAGGGTTTGTATTCTTGGTTTTGAGTGATCTTGAGGAGATCATTGGATTGTTTTGCTTCAGTCTGTTTCTGATGGAATCAGCAAGAGTTGAGCTGATCAAGATGGATGTTGATAGCCCAGGATCGTCCGAAGAGTTTTTATGGATAAGAGGCAGAGAAATTTGGATTCTGGAATTGGAGATCTGATTTTGGTTAAGTTTTTCTCTGATACAAGGAGCTGTAAGTTGGGAAGCTAGCTCCGAAGTATTTTGGTTTCTTCAGTGTTTGGTTAGATCAGTGTTTGATATTCCTGGTTGTGGAACCAGCAGTTTAGGATGGTTTGTTTGCTGAGTCAGACTCGTCTGTAGTATGATATTCTGTATAGAATGGTTGTTAGGAGCTCTATAGTTTAGCAGTATTGGTTGATTGTATTCTATAGAGCGAGTATCCCGATATATATACCGGGGAAACTCGTAAAGGTTTTATCCAAAATTCTTTTGGATAATTAGATTTGTTCTGATTGTGTGAATTGGTTGCTTTGGTTGTTGGCATATGATTAACATATGCTGTGTTTTAAAATAAAATCTATAAATAGATTATTAAATTGCCTTTGTTTTAAATTTCGGGGACGAAATTCTTTTAAGGGGGAAGGATTGTAACATCCCGGAATTTTGGACAATATAAATTTAATAATCTGGATTTAAATTTATATTGAATTGATAATTTTGTTAATAAATTTGATATTTATTTAAATAATCTTCTTTATTTAATTATTTAATTTGTGAAATTATTTTAGATAAGATTATAAATTGTTTTCTATTTAATAATGTATATGTATTTATGTATATATTTTAAATAGACAATTTGTTTTAGTTAAATTAGTATAGCATAATTTTATGTTTTGAAAATAGAAATGGTGATTTATTTGTAATTTGAGCTTTTCAAAAATATTTAATTAAATAACTATATGATTTTAAAAATGAGATAAATGTTTTAATTAGTTTCAAATTCATTTTAATTCAAGTTGTATATTAAAATATTTTACAAACTCTTTTATAAATTTGTTTTAAAAGTTTCTTTTCAAAATGAATAACTTGTATATCATTCTATTTATAATAATAATGCTTTGCTTTTTCCTTAGAGAATTATTTAATACATAATTTTGTATAGGAATTAAGTAAGTAGGCTTAATGCTTATTCACTTTAATTAAACATTAATTTAAAGCTTAAAAGACAAGTGTCTACTTTTAAATGACATGTGTCCATTTCATTTTCATTTTTCTTTTAACTCATTTTCTGAAAATATACATTCATTTAGTTTCTTCATTCATATGCATTTTCTCATTCCATAATCAAGTTGCAATACCTCAAAACTCAAGTATAATTGCATCTGGAAATAGGGAGATCTGCATACATTTGCATTCAACTTCTCACAACCTAAATTCAATTTTGCATTCCCCAAATTACAAATCTGCATTTTCATTAAAGCCTGTAGCTCCTCTTTCCAATATACAAACCTACATGCAACTCCTCTTTTCCAAAATTCTCACCTGCACAACAAATTGGAAGCCTGCATTTCTTTGCATATGAAAAAAAAGGGCTCTGCATACATGAAATCTTCAATCTAGAGGCAACAATCAAAGAAAGCCCTGCATGCATTATAACTTCAACTCTGGAAACAAAGGGGCTGCATTTCATATTTTCATAATCTGGAAATGCAAGAGAACAAAACCTGCATTTTCTTTGGCATCTGCATATCATTTGCAAAACAATGAAGACCTGCCTGCATCAATATGAAAGGGCTCTGCAATTTCAAGCATTAGAAACCTGCACATCAATTAACAAGCTTGCATGTTTTAAAAAGCATCTTAGAACAGAGAAGGGGTCTGCATTTTAAAAGCAACATTCAAGTTTGATAGGAATAAAGCTTCTGCATGTTCGATCTGGATAGTGTGCTCTGCATCTTGCAATAAGGTGAGTAACACTTAACTTAAATAAAGTTAGGTAGTAATGCATGTTTGCTTATTTGTTAAGTTAAATTTTTGTACATGTATTTCTACTGCCTGTGCATATATGATTGCAATGCATGTTTGATTTCTGAGATTCTGATTATTTTTAGTTTGAGTTTAAATTTGATAAATAGTTTTCTTCTTGATCTGGATGTTATTATGGATTAACATTTGAATGAAATTTGTTAGGTTCATAATTTAGTAAAGTATAATATTTTATATAGGTTAAATAAAATTTGAATTGACTGGAAAATTTATAACGGGGCAAACAGTAAATTTGTAAGAATTCAAGTATGAAGATTTGATAAACCAGTTATATAAAGTAATACTCTATACTAAGACATGATTTATAAGATCAAAATATAAATTTTTAGAATAGAATTGGAAGTGCAGTTTAAAATTTACTGTATTTTATATTTTGCTCAAGATCAGTTGATTTTTGTATTTGAATTGGATGAATTTGTTTCTGGTGATAGTTTATCTATCACCAATCATAGGAAAAATTACTGATTTGTTTCACAATTCAAGTTGAGAATGAATTTGGGAATTTAGTTGTAGAACCCTAGTTGATACTGTGTTTCAGTTTTGGGTCAATTGTGTACACCTAAGTGCATCGAGTTCAAAGCTATTTGGAGGGATGGTGGATGGTGTTGTGTTGAGGCCATCACCGGAGTTTGGACGATGTTGATGGTCGGGGTTGAGAGATAATGATGTTGACAGGTTTTGGGAAGTTTGGGTGTGGTCTGTTTCCAGGTTTTGATGTGGGTAGTTGCTGTGATTTTTGACCCGGGTTAGTCTCGGGAAATATGGGAGATGACTCGAAGCATATAAGCTTCTGACTCGAAGCAAAACTTTTGGTGACTCGAGTACCTTTTGGCTTCAGGTTCTAAAAACAGAACTGTTCTGTTTTAAGTAATTTGAGAGTTAAGTTTAAATTTAAACTAAATGTTAGCTTAGGATTTAAATTTGAATCTGAAGATGAATTCAAATATTTGAATTCAGATGTTGAAATAATTTAACTACAGGATTCAAATTTGGTTTTAAAATTAAAAAAAAAAGAGAAGAACAGGAAATTATTTCCAGTTTTTAAAATTTGATTACAAACTACCATGTTAACATTGGATTTTAAACTGAATATAAAAATGAATCTAAACAAGTTTAAATTCTGTTCTTATGAAATTATTCAAATTCAGAATTTCAAAAGTTTAAGTTTTTTTTAATAAACAGAAACTGTTTCTGTTTTAAAATGAAAAAGGTAAGTTTAAATCTTTAAGTGGAGATTTAAAACTGAGTTTAAATTGGAGTTTGAATATGAATTCAAATTTTGATTTTCTGAAATTTGAAACCAATTAAGTTTTTAAATTTAAATTTAATTTTAAACTCTCAAGTATAAAATGCATTGTTGTTTTGCATATTGAATTGAAGGCTTAGTATTTAAATTAGGAATTCAAAATGAATTCAAATTTAAGTTTTTAAATCTGAATTTAAAATTTAAACTTCAGTTTAAAATAAAGATTTAAATTTAAATTGATTTCAAATGGTTTTCATTTGAATTGAAGGTGCAAATTATAGAAAGAGTTTTAAAGAATTTAAAGCTAAAATGAGAATGGAAGCTATTTTTCAATTTTGAAGTTTAAAGTAATTTTTAAAATTGATTTGAATTTGATTTGAATTGAATTTAAATTCTTTTTAAACTTATTAACAAAGTATATGTTTCTTATAAACATATAAGATTAAGTTGTTTTAGAATCTTATTTTAAATAAGTTTGAGTTTAGAGTTAAAAGAAAATGTTAAATGGAATTTAAAGTAAAATTTAAAAACATTTTGTTTTTAAATGCATAATTTAAATAAGGAATGTTTTATCTAAAAGATAAATTAAGTTTAATGATTGGATTCATTAATTATTAAGGTAATTAAGATGAATGTTAATTATTTAATTAATTAATAACATGGAAGTTTAATTAAATAATTAATGATTTTTAATTTGATTTAAGATTAATTAATTAAGTTTAATTAATCTATAATTAAGGATGGTTAACTAAATTTTAATTTTAGATTAAGATTTATTTAATCAAGTGATTAATGATTAATTAAGACTTTAATTAACACTTAGTTAATTAATAATTAGAGATTAATTAAATAGTAATTAAATATTAATTACTTAATAACTAATGATGATTAATTTAAGTTAATTCTTAATTAAGTAATTAAGAAATGTTAATGAAGTCATTAACAATTAATTAATATGATTAATTTTTGTAAATTAATTAGATTAATTTATTAATAATCAATGGTTTAAGTTTAATTACTTAATGAAAGTAATTAAAGAATTAATTACTTAATGTAATTAATTAAAGTTAATGTGATTTGCTTAGATTAATTAATTAAGTTTAATTGATTTAAACATTTGAGGATTGTTTGATAATTACTTTATGTAATTTAGAAATTTGTAATTACTTAAGGAAGTAATTAATTAATAATTACAGGATGTAATTAGAGATATTTGATATGGAAGTAATTTGGATTTAAATTACTTAAATTAATCAAGGGGATTAATTTAGATAATTAATTAAGAATAATTAATTGGATTGAGTAATTAATGTAGTTAATTACTGAATGGTTATTAATCAAGGGTGATTAATATATATGTAGGGTTTAATATAATTAACTTGTGTGATCAATATTAAATGCTAATTACTTATTGTAATTAGAGATAGTTAATCAGTAATGATTAATTGAATGATGATTTATAAATTGATTTGTAATCAATTGAAGATTAGGTTAAGCAAGATTTTAATGATGAAGTAATTAATTTAATTCATTTTAAATTAATTGGAGATTTAGTAATTAATTTAATTCATTTTAAATTAATTAGAGTTGAGTAATTAATTTAATTCATTTTAAATTAATTATAGAAGGTGTGATCATTAGATCATTTGCTTATGTTTGATGATTGGTATTGGTTGACTAGTCTGGTTTGTAATCTCAGTTATGAGATGAGTAGTGATTTTGATATGGATGCATTGGTTGCTTTTGGATGATAATATGGATTATCTGATTTGATATGAATTATCTGTTGATAATGATAAGATTGATTATCTGTTGTGAATTATCTATTTGTGTAAATTTAGATAATGAATTGAAATGTTTTAAACTTAAAACAACTTGGACATAAAAGAGACGCTTTGGTTTTCGATGAGACCGGGATCGGGTTTCCATATTTGGATATCCGAAAACCACATCGATTCCAATTAACGTTAGGTCGTTAATCCAAGTGGAGCGAGTGAAGACTCGAGGTGTAAGGGCTATACGTCAAGTATAACTCTGTGGGTGATTCCGTAATGAGTTTGACGGAATAGATCTTATAGATTCGAGATGGTGAATCAGAGTGCAAGGGTTATCGTCGTTAACTCTGAGGGTGATTCCAATATGAGTGTAACGAGATAATGCCTTCGGTTTCGTTCGAACCCGGAACGAACTTGTATGGATTGAAGGCTTTCAGAACATCGTCAGGTGGACGATGAGCATTCTAAGAGATGTGTTCTCTAAAGGTAATCGTAACCTCAAGCCTCATCAACCGGGAATGGCTAAAACAGGGGAGGTGCAGCAAAGCTTCGTGGGTAGCCCCCACTGGAGAGCAAGATTTATCCCTGTCTAGAGGTCCCTTTATATTTCGGCTGTGTGGGCGGTTGGAACCTAGGCCAACTGCGGGGTTGTCTTGTTCGGAACTATTCAGTAAGGAATGGGTCCGGCTTTGTGTTGCAGGGGATGAAGGGAGTAATCCTCGGTACGGTGATCTAGGCCACGTACTGTGACGGGCGGTACCCCAGTAGCCCTGCCATTGTATGGAATCCAAAATCCAATAAGTGCCAACGGTTTTGATTGTATTACCCACTTTTGTGGCTAGTAGCTGGAATTTAATCATGTAACAATTTCGGCTATTTCTTATTTATTTGAAAACCCTAGACACTATTATAATATCATAGAATTTCCTATCAAATGTTTTGGTTAGCGTAAGGTAAAAACTTTTCCATGTTTATGTGTGGGAAGTCTTACGTGATACTTTCTTTCAAAAGGTTTTGAAAATTAAGCAACTTTAACCTGTTACTCACACCAGACCCATGTCTGACCCGGAGTTATTTTCTGTTTTTCTTTAACTCTTGGGTACTCAAATTTTTTATGAGTAGTCAAGGGAATTCAGGTTAGGATTCAGGATTGCTTTGACGATTTGTGGAGGAGTATATGGAGCAGGAGGCTTCTGCGTATAGTTATTTAGTTCCGCTGTGTTTTGTATCTCTGAGTCTTGTGTTGTATTGAGTTGTAATAACTAGACAGGTATTTATAACTGTCTAGTATGTGTTGTATATGTCTGTGTACTCTGATATTTGATGTATACCATGTTATACTTTGTTATAAATATAATTTATTCGTTCCGCTGTTGAGATTCTTGTGTTGTTTCTTCTTTCTCTTCTTTCTTTTCCCTTTTCTATCCCTTTCTTTCTTAAAAATGATGCGATTTTCCGGGAGTGGAAAGTCGGGTCGTTTCATAATGAACGTCCAAATTGTGTTAAAAAGGATTTCGAGTATAAAAATGGAAATGATTTTCCAAATTATGGAAACGGTTTGAAAGCTATAAGTTAAATATTAAATTTAAAGATATTAAATGAGTTAATCCGATTGAAATAGAAATTGATTTGAAATCCATAAATGGATCTTTGTGAATGGGGTGAACTTTGTGAATTAAATCTTTTGTTTAAAAGATTAAAGTGTGGAAATTGTTTAAACCGTTGAAGGTTTTTGAAATAAATCTTTTGTTTAAAAGATTTGAAAATGGTAATTTGTTTAAACCATTTGAAAGAAAGTTTGAATTATTAAGTTGTGACTTAATTGAAATTCCATATCCATATGTTTTAAATGTTGCGCTCACTATTCGGTTTAGCCAGGAGAGGACCTTTGTGTCATATAACCCATTCCGAATATGTGATTCGTCGTTATGGATAGCATTTGAAGACCGGTGTTGAAGACCTGGTATTTGTGAGAACGATAGGATAACCTATCGATTGTCTCTGCACCGAGTAGCTACGGTATAGAGATTCCCTAAGTGATGGGAAGTCCGATCGGGATTGTGAATACCCGGATTGCAAGGGCTTCTTTGGAAGTGCCTTCGGTTCGGTTCGAACCCGGAACAGACTTGTATGGTTGTATGTCTGACACTGCACTTTGAGATATAAAGCAGATTTCTTTCAAATACATTTCTGTTGGTGGCGGAGAATTTATTCTCTTAGCATTAACACCCTTCTCTGAGACGTACGAGCTCAGAGGTTATGTAGTTGAAGGTTGTCAGCGATATACTCCCAATTTGGTAGTGTGGCATGCTGAGTGCTGCTGTGTGTTGATGATCATTTGTTGATCATTTGTGATCAAAGCATGGATTTTGTATAAATCTTAGCTTTGTGGACGAGACTGCATCAGGACCTCACACCCAGGAAAAGGTCGAAACAGGAAAGATGCGGCAAGGTTATGAGGGTCGTGCCCTTTAGGGTGTGTCATTCCCTTCTGGTAAAGGGTGGTATCATGGTATGGAGCCCAGATATTTACCTATGTGGTAGCTCCAATCTCATTTACTGTGTGGTTGTTGCTTAGAGGCGCCTCGGAAAAAGGTCCCAAAGGACCGGGGAATGGCTTGCTCGAGTAGTAGTTACCTAGTTAGAGAGGTAAACCGGCCTTGTGTTGGCAGAGATTCGGATAGGTTCTCGGGACGTCCCACCAGATGCGATCCCATGTGGCAGTAGGAAGTTCATTAGCCTGACCATTTGTTGGAAAATCCAATCAAAACAATACGCGCCTTTTACGGTTTTAGTTGTATTACCTGCCTCCTCAGGAGGTAGCTATAACGGGCATAATATAATGGTACCTATGCTGGCTAAGATTTATATTCTACTTTCGAAATGCTTTTCTGCACCGTGCACTTATAATAATAATATCAAATGATTTTGCGTAGTAAGCATGTTTGACTATCATAAGAAGAAATCTCCTCAAAGTCTGCGTTTGCATTGTGTGTGTGGCGGGAGGTCTTATGGTAGTTTCATTTTCCAAAAAGCATATCGAATTTTCTTTTATAAATCTTGTTTATTAAAAAGATAAACTGTTTTCGTTACTCACACCAGTCACATGACTGACCCGGAGTTTATTGTTCCTTTCCTAAACTCTGGGTGCTCACTATTTTCCACACGAGCAGTCTAGAGTTGGGTTTTTCAGATAGTTAGGTTCAGTGGATTATCTGAAGCTAGTTCAGTCTTTGGATGTGGACGAGACTTGCTTATCTTAGTGTATTGTGATGATGGTTCGAGCTGCTGTTGGAGTTCTCTCTTGAAGATTATATTGGAGTTATTTATTCCGCTGCTATTTTATTGTATTATATCTCTGATGTATATTGATATCTATTATATCATCTGTTGTATCAAGATCTTGTATCAGATGTTGTATATTGATATTCATTATTTCTTCCGCTGTGTTGTTTACTTAATGGTGTTATAAGCTCCGGCGCACCAGGTTCGACGTTTGGATCTGCGGCATTAGAATATGAGTGTCGTATTCGGTGCCGATTTTCGAAGGTCGAGTCAGGATCGCTACATTTGGTATCAGAGCTGAGGGTTAAAACTTTAGCTCAGGAGTATAACACCTTAAGTAACTCATTAGAGATAGGGTGAAGTAAACCCTAGAATGAGTAAATCCCTAAGATATCCATTTGAATGCCTCAGTAAATTCTCTTACTATCCACTGATAGTGAGTATGAGTGCGAGAAGAGAACGAGATAGGGGACAGGGGAATACGACTATAAATGGTCCATGCCCTGTAACAGCGGAAACAATCTTTCTCTATCAATTTTCTTTGATTCGTCTTTCCAAATTCTTTTGATTTCTTCGTGACAGGTCCAGAAGAAGTTTTAGTGTGATGATGGCCCTACGAATCGTTGTAGAAAATCCTTACTTCGTGTCTTCATCGGTTTCTTATCAGTTTTGGATTTAAACCTTAATGAATATGAATTGGAAATTTAAAATTGGAAATTTTGAATAAATTGGAAATTTTAAATTAAGTTAAATTGATTAATAGAATATGGAACTAAATTTGAACTGTATCGATAAAACGATATCGGTTAAAACCAAATTTGAAATTCTATTGTAATTTCTTGGGTTGATCGAAGTCGTCCGACGAGGGACAAATTGATATATATTTTGAGGTTTTCCGACTTGAATTTGGAATCCATATCTTGTGTTTGAGAATTATAGAATATTAAATCTATCTCTTTTTTTCAGCATCTTTTGTCAATTCTTCGATGGTTCCTGGTAAATACAGGAAGAAGATTTGATATATGTGTATGGGACATAAACTCCAAATAGGCCAAAATTGTTTGTTTGGATGTATTGGTTGCTTTGGTTGCTATGGTGGATAGGTATAAACAGGTTTTTAAACTCAACATTTTGAAATTGTATCTATATATCTGTCAATATTTGGGTCCAGATATATATTACGAACGGTTAGTAATCCCTTCGAACTAACCAGTGCTTGCATATTTCGTAGAATTTATGACCCGAGTATCCTGAGTTGTATTGATTAAGTTTGTTCTCATATTAGTGATATTCTAATTTGGTAAGCCAAATGCAGAATAAATATTCAGTTAGATTTGATTAAATATTCTTCATCTATCTTTGTTATTTTCGTGCCTGCGAATTTCGAGGTCGAAATTTTTTTTAAGGGGGGAAGTCTGTAATGATCTCGGATTTAGACTGTATTTTAAATTGATAATTAATTTAATTTTTGAATAAAAATTGTGAAATTAATTGATAAATTGGTTTGAGTTTCCCCCAAGTTCCAATTAAATATGTATTAAATCATTTAAATTTGAGCTTTAAGTAAATGGTTTAGAGATAATTTAAATTTATAATATAAATAGGAAAATAAATAAATATCTTAAAATTTTAGTTATGTAAACAATAAAATAAATTCAAACGATATGTTAATTTTAAAACTTCCTTTATACTATAAAGTAACAAGAAAGAATCATCTCAGCCTATAAACAATGCATAAGACAACCACAAATAAAAATATATATACCTATACACTTGTAAATGAAAACAAAGATTCATGTAAATTAGCTTATAAAAGAAGACAAAGAAAATAAGAATAAGGCAAAACAAGAAACAAAGTAAAATGTTTGCCAGGCAAGCAAATATGCATGTAAATGAAGCTTGCAAAAGAAGCTATACAAATAAATATATCAAAGTGTGAATCAAGACAAAGTTAATTAATGCAAAGAAAATCTTAGTACACCAAATATAATCTAGCCTATGACTAAAATTGTATTCAGTCAAAATTATGTTCAACCAAAGAGAAAAAAGAAAAAAAAACAAATATCATAAATGCTTAGCACACAACATATATTCATCAGCCCACAAAAGCAAGACTACAGCCAACAAAAATCTGTGACTAAATACAAACATAATAAATGCAATATCTTTAGCCACCATTTGAAATTATATCTGATCTTTGCTGTACAAAATAATATCTCCTGCAACTCTTTGCTATATATCTCTGCCCTTTCATTTTAATTCGAAAACCATAAACAAATTTAACTTCAACAATAATATATCATCTTCATTTCAGTTTTGTTCAAACAAAAACTTAGCATTCGAGGAAAAACAACCTGATCAAGCATGCAAGATCAACATTAAGCTTTCAAGCTTTAGATTTGGCTCAGCTTCAAACTTAAAACAACAATAAAAAAAAAAAGCTTCAGTTTTAAACAACAACATAAATCAAATCAAAGCCAGAGAATCAAAGAAATGGGTTCAGCAAGCAGAAAGAAATTCAAGCTCTGTTTCATTTCTCTGGAAAAAAAAACACAGTGAGTAACTTAACCCGGTATTTCGATCAGTGAGTAAACTTTTAATTTGTTAAGTTAAGTTGGTTCCTGTATATCTTGTGTTGCTATATATATATATATATATATTGTAGTATGTGGTTCTGGAATGTTTTCTGGAAATTTAAAACATGTGATGATCTTCAGTATTCATATAGCTATGAGTAAAGAAGTGAAGAAAGCGAATATGCTTCATTTAAACTGAATTAATCTTAGGAATTGAAGCTAATTATGTTTTGTTTGTCTTAAATCAAAGATCTGCAACCTTGTTTGAAGTCTAACAGTATTCTATAAATACTATTTATTCAAGTTACAGGCAAAAGAGATTAAAAAGTCAAAATTCAAATATTTTAATTTTTGAATTTAATAACATATTTTGGTTACATATTGAAAGTTAGGATTTTTGACATAAAAATTATGATTTTTAAGCAAAGATGATAGGTGCAGTTTTAAAAGGGAGCCGAAATTGATTTTTGTCAATTTTGGATGATTCTATTAATTTTAATTGTTGTAATTTGATATGAAGTAAGCTTGAATACGATTTAACACAGGAAAAATGCCAAATAAATTTTCGAACGCATAGATTTTGAGGTTGAGATTAAAGTAGGGTTTCGTTCATGAGTTTTACAGTGCTTTGTAATTTTTTCGTTTGCGGCATCCTATGTTATTCGAGTGCGTCGCGCGTCAAGGAGGAGGTGGAGGAGGGTCTGGACATGGCACAGGCGAGGTGGTTTCGCCTCCGGTGGTCGATATTGGGCGAACGTAGTGGTTTTCGATGAAGTGCTCGTGTTTCAAGTTCGAGCTTCAGGCCATTTTTTTTTAGTTCGCCTTTTTATGAAAATCTGGGCTTTGTTTTCGATCATGGAGTCAAATTTGGGTTTATGGGTGGTGACATGAGCCACCGGAGCGGTGGCGAACCATCGTGCACGTGCACGGTGGCGCCATGTCTGTTAAATGAAGTCCGGGAGGCATTGCATGTTTTGCTCGAGAATTTCTAAGTTTTCTTCAGGTCCGTTTGAGGTTGGCTTCGGGTTTTCTTTCTCTGGGTCGTGTGTGAGTTGTTTACAGTAGTTTAAGAATTAAACTTGGAAAAAAAAACAAAAGAAGAAGAAAGAACAAAGGAAGGAGAAGAGGAAGGCAGGAGATAGGCGCGAGAAAGGTTTGGGAAGTCACGGGTTTTACTCGAGTAATCACGTTGTTGTCTTCGGGTTTCAATTCCCAGGGTTAGCCGCATTAAACCTTAAGATAAAGAGGTAAACAGTTTTTTTTAAGATTTAATTCAAACTTGAACCATGATTTAAACCGTGTTTGCATTCAAAGTTTTAAGTAAAATTTAGATGGAACTTTTGAATATTAAAATGGAATTAAAATCATTTTAATTAAAAAAAAATGTTTAAGTATTAAAAAGGAAATTTGAATTTTAAAAATGAAACTTAAATTGTAAAGGAATGGATTTAAACAAAGTTAAATCAAAATGTGTAAATAAATAAATTTTATAAAGTGTAAATGTTAATAGGCTTTCAAATAGATTTCAAGGAAAAAAATAGGTTAAGGCTAAATATTTAAATTGTTTTGAATTGTCCTTAACTTTGTTAAAGTTAAAATTGTATTCATTTTAAATCTTAAGTATAAAATGAAAATATGAAAATAAAATTGAAAGTAAATTGTTTTAAAAGACTTTGTTAATGATAATTTAATCATTAATAAGAATAATGTTTTTCTTAAAGTTAATTGGGATTTAATGATTTGAAATTCATTAAATTATTAAGTTAATTAAAAATGGATAAATTATTTAATTAATTATTGATTTGGATTTAATTAAAAAAGTAATTAAAGGTTGGAATTGATTAATTAAGATAATCAATTTGAGAATGAACAATAAATAAAAGGGTAATTAACTTGGGAAAGTAATTAAGGGATGTTTATTGATTTAGAATTAATAAATCTTGTAATTAATTTAAAGTAAATCAATTGTTGTAACCAATTAAGAATAATTAATTAAAGAACAATTAATTAATATTAAAATGTTGATTAATACATGATTAAAGGATAATTAATCAAATAGGTTGGAGTTAATTAATAGTAATTTACCAGGATTAATGATTTATTCATAAGTAATACACCTGATTTAGATTAATCAGTTGATTAATAAAATCCTTTTGTGAATGTTTGGCTTATACTGGATGATTGTATTGTTTGATACCCCTGATATGTGATGCTTTGTTTTGATTTGAGCTGTGTGGCTTATTTATTTGTGATATATATATATATATATATATATATATATATATATATATATACCTGTGAGCTGTAAATAAAAGATAAGCGTTATAGTTTATAACGCTTATCAACTATATTTCTGTGTTTTGATCTGTGATGGTTGATGATGTTGCACTATTGTGTTAAACCCCTAGACCACACTTATCCACACACAAATATGGATTCACGGGGAAATTGATTAAGTCACAGATTTGAAATAGTTTAAAAGTTGAATATTTAAAATCCAAATGGTTTGGAAATGTTTTGGGATTAAAGTGAAAAGCTTTTGAAATGGAATTTCAAAGATGAAATTTATTTTGAATAACTTGATTGAATTTTGTAATTTAAATATTTTGATCTAAATTTGAATTCAATATTTGAATTGAATTCTATGAGTTGGAAACTAGAGTTTAGAAAAGCTATTCAACTTATAAATGAGTTATATGGGTTAAACTATTTTAAAGGTATTGATTTGGGAATTTGAATTTAAATTCAAAGGCTTTAACTCGTGTAAATATAATTGGATATTTCTAGAACGAAAACTATTTGTTTTCAAATGATAAATGCTTTCACTTAAGTAATGAACGTCCAAATTGTGTTAAAAAGGATTTCGAGTTTAAAAATGGAAATGATTTTCCAAATTATGGAAACGGTTTGAAAGCTATAAGTTAAATATTAAATTTAAAGATATTAAATGAGTTAATCCGATTGAAATAGAAATAGATTTGAAATCCATAAATGGATCTTTGTGAATAGGGTGAACTTTGTGAATTAAATCTTTTGTTTAAAAGATTAAAGTGTGGAAATTGTTTAAACCATTGAAGGTTTTTGAAATAAATCTTTTGTTTAAAAGATTTGAAAATGGTAATTTGTTTAAACCATTTGAAAGAAAGTTTGAATTATTAAGTTGTGACTTAATTGAAATTCCATATCCATATGTTTTAAATGTTGCGCTCACTATTCGGTTTAGCCGGGAGAGGACCTTTGTGTCATATAACCCATTCCGAATATGTGATTCGTCGTTATGGATAGAATTTGAAGACCGGAGTTGAAGACCGGGTATTTGTGAGAACGATAGGATAACCTATTGATTGTCTCTGCACCGAGTAGCTACGGTATAGAGATTCCCTAAGTGATGGAAATCCGATCGGGATTGTGAATACCCGGATTGCAAGGGCTTCTTTGGAAGTGCCTTCGGTTCTGTTCGAACCTGGAACAGACTTGTATGGTTGTATGTCTGACATTACACTTTGAGATATAAAGCAGATTTCTTTCAAATACATTTCTGTTGGTGGCGGAGAATTTATTCTTAACACCCTTCTCTGAGACGTACGAGCTCAGAGGTTATGTAGTTGAAGGTTGTCGGCGATATGCTCCCAATTTGGTAGTGTGGCATGCTGAATGGTGCTGTGTGTTGATGATCATTTGTTGATCATTTGTGATCAAAGCATGGCTTTTGTATAAAGCTTAGCTTTGTGGACGAGACTGCATCAGGACCTCACACCCCAAAAATGGTCGAAACAGGAAAGATGCGGCAAGGTTATGAGGGTCGCGCCCTTTAGGGTGTGTCATTCCCTTCTGGTAAAGGGTGGTATCATGATATGGAGCCCAGATTTTTGCCTATGTGGTAGCTCCAATCTCATTTACTGTGTGGTTGTTGCTTAGAGGCGCCTCGGTAAAAGGTCCCAAAGGACCGGGGAATGGCTTGCTCGAGTAGTAGATACCTAGTTACAGAGGTAACCCGGCCTTGTGTTGCCAGAGATCCGGATAGGTTCTCGGGACGTCCCACCAGAGGCGATCCCATGTGGCAGTAGGAAGTTCCTTAGCCTGACCATTTGTTGGAAAATCCAAACAAAACAATACGCGCCTTTTACGGTTTTAGTTGTATTACCTGCCTCCTCAGGAGGTAGCTATAGCGGGCATAATATAATGGTACCTATGCTGGCTAAGATTTATATTCTACTTTCGAAATGCTTTTCTGCACTATGCACTTATAATAATAATATCAAATGATTTTGCGTAGTAAGCATGTTTGACTATCATAAGAAGAAATCGCCTCCAAGTCTACGTTCGCATTGTGTGTGTGGCGGGAGGTCTTATGGTAGTTTCATTTTCCAAAAAGCATATCGGATTTTCTTTTATAAATCTTGTTTATTAAAAAGATAAAATGTTTTCGTTACTCACACCAGTCACATGACTGACCCGGAGTTTATTGTTCCTTTCCTAAACTCTGGGTGCTCACTATTTTCCACACGAGCAGTCTAGAGTTGCGTTTTTCAGATAGTTAGGTTCATTGGATTATCTGAAGCTAGTTCAGTCTTTGGATGTGGACGAGACTTGCTTATCTTAGTGTATTGTGATGATGGTTCGAGCTGCTGTTGGAGTTCTCTCTTGAAGATTATATTGGAGTTATTTATTCCGCTGCTATTTTATTGTATTATATCTCTGATGTATATTGATATCTATTATATCATCTGTTGTATCAGGATCTTGTATCAGATGTTGTATATTGATATTCATTATTTCTTCAGCTGTGTTGTTTACTTAATGGTGTTATAAGCTCCGGCGCACCAGGTTCGACGTTTGGATCTACGGCATTAGAATATGAGTGTCGTATTCGGTGCCGATTTTCGAAGGTCGAGTCAGGATCGCAATAGTGGGATAACACATACCAAGCTCTAGGAGCTTATTTTGGACCATATAAAGCTTTCTTTGGTTCGTAAACATGATTTGGAAATTTTCGATCTTCAAAAAGTGGGGGTTGTTCAACATAAACATCTTCTTTAACAAAACTATTTAAAAAGGCACTTTTGATATCCATTTGTAATAATTTGAAATTGTTGTGGTTTGCGAAAGCAAGTAGAATTATAATGGCTTCTAATTTTTTTACGGGTGTAAAGGTTTCATCATAGTCTATTCCTTCCTCTTGGCAATAAACTTACGCGACTCACTGAGCTTTATTTCTAACAACCTCACCTTGTTTTCATTTTATTTTTATAAACCCATTTAGTTCCTATTATATTTTTGTCCTCAGGTCTAGGAACAAGTTCCCATACATCATTTCTGGTAAATTGATTTATTTCTTCTTGCATAGCAAGAATCCATGAATCATCAAATGATGCTTCCTTTGTATTTTTAGGTTCAATAGTTGACATAAAAGCTACATTACTCATCTTGTTTAATTGATTTCTAGTTCTAACAACAGATTCAATATTTCCTAGTATATTTTCTATAGGATGATCTTTTAAAATCCTTATCCTTTTATTAGGATGAACAGTTTCGTAATTTGTTTCTTTTAATTCATTATTTAAAGTTGCAAAATCATCTTCATCATTTAATTGAACAAAATCTTTGAAATTTTCATCAAAAGATACATGCATTGTTTCTTCAATGGTGTTAGTTTTTAAATTGAAAACTCTGTATGCTTTACTTCTATTAGAATATCCGACAAAAAAATTTTTGTCGAATTTAGGATCAAATTTATCGAAATTTTCCTTTATATTTAAAATAAAGCGTTTATTTCCAAATTTTTTTTAAAATAAGATACTTTTGGTTTCTTATTGAAAACAAGTTCGCATGGTGTTTTATTGTTTAGAGGTCTAATTAAAATCCTATTCAAAATACAACAAGCTGTAGCAACTACTTAAGCCCAAAAATTTCTTGGTAATTTATTATCTGAAAGTATAGTTCTTCCATACTCTTGAATCGTCCTATTTTTACGTTCTACCACTCTATTTTGTTGTGGAGTTCTAGGAAAGGAAAAATTATGAGTTATTCCTTTTTTATTACAGAAATTCTTAAAATTTTCATTTTCAAATTCTCCACCGTGATCATTACAAATAGTTTTGATTTTTAAATAAAGTTGATTTTGTATTTTTTTGCAAAAGTTTTAAATAAATCAAAAGCATCACTTTCAAGTTTCAGAAAAATTGTCCATGTAAATCTAGAATAATCATCTACAATTACAAAAACTATGATATATTGACTGAATTTGAGATGGACCAAATAGATCTAAATGAAGTAACTCAAGAGGTTTTGAAGTTAGAATCATATCTTTTAATTTGAATGAACTCTTCCTAAGTTTTCTTAATTGGCAAGCAATACATTTACTATCTGCTTTAAAATCCATTTTATGAAGACCACTTACTAAATCAAGTTTTGAAAGTCTAAATAAAAGTTTGAAATTCAAATGCTCAAATCTTTTATGCCAAATTCAAGGGTCACTTGTATTAGTCAAAAGGCATAGGTTATCATTTCAAATTTTCATACTAAGAATATAAATGTTTTTCTTCCTAATTCCTTCAAAGATAATATTTGGTTTATTATCTTTGATGTGACACTTATCCATTTCAAATTTAATTTTGTATCCCTTATCACAGAGTTGGCTTATACTAAGCAAATTGTGTTTTAGATTCCTAACTAACAAAACATCAAAAATAGTAGGAGTTTTAGAGTTACCGACATTGTCGATGCCAATCACATATCATTTTGAGTTGTCTCCAAAATTGACCAGTCCTCCATCTTCATAAATTATGTCATTCAGTATCTCCGAATTTCAATTATGTGTCTCGAACATCCACTATCAAGTATCCATTTGTTTTTCTTGATTTGCACCATTTGTCCACCAAGCGTCGATCCTTCAAAACCATATAACACATCTGTTCTTGCACAACACACTAATTCGGTAGATAACTTGATTTTCTACAATAACAATATGCAGATTTATGAAACAACGATGATAGGGACTGTTTTGAACTAGTGTTAATAGAATTTTCAAAAATATCCATTTTAAACTTTTTCAAAATTTAGATTATGATAACTTTGAAAACCAATGCTCTGATACCAACTGTAGAAAATGCGGAATACAGATCATAAGACATAATTAACACTAGAGTAAGGCTGAATAGTTTTTAATTAATTTTGTGGAATTTTTGAATTCTTCTGAAATTAAACACAAACAGATGCAATTCACAAACACAGAAATAATCATAGAATCAGACACAGATGCAAATAGTAAATAAAATGAAGTAAAGGAAAGAACACAACTGAATTTTATACTGGTTCGGAGTTAACCTACAACCAGTCCCACACAATTTCTTGTGTACATTTCTTTTCAAATATAATGTCGATATTATAACCTCGATTTCAATGTCATGAGATACACCCTCCTATCTTCGAATCCAGGGCAAACTCTCTTTATTTAACCAGGCTACAAGATCACCTAACTGATTTACGGGCTACAGTAACACCCAATTGATTTACAAGCCACAATCACACCGTTTCCAATTTCACTTTGATAGATAAAGAGACTCGATATGCTTCTTTTATTGAAAATGATCCTATAACTCTGAATAACACCGAGTTCTTTGTGAGAGAGTGGCAGAGAATCAAATTAGAGATGATCGAGCTTGATTCACTTAGGATTTCGGTAGAGTTTGGTTAAGAATATTTGAAAATAAGAATGGAAGAGAAAGAGGAGAGAAAACTAAGAAAACTAGAGTAAAAATTCATTGAAAACTACTGGTATTTATAGGAGAATAACACACATGTCCATTCGCGAAAAGTTATGATGAATAGGCACTTCTTTTTGAAATTTCAATTCTTACGGTCACCATATCGACATGGGAGGATAGGGTATGTCAACATGCCCTGGTAAATTTTGAAAATTGATTTATATTTTAAAATGATTTCTATTCTTAAACTTGTCAAAACAATTTCTAAAGTTTATAAACAATTTTGAATATAGTTTAAACTTGTAAAAGAGATTTAAAAGGTAATTTTAAAAATATATAATCTATAATATAAAAGTAATATTAAAAACTAAGTATAGAATATATTTTTGAAATTTAATTCTTATAACATTGAAACTAGGAGATAGTTTAAAAACAAGAGATGATTCTGAAATTTAAAAATATAAAAGATGATAAGAATAGTTTAAGGTTAAAATTTTTAAAATGAGAGAGATGACTTTGAAAAAGTTTGTGGAAAAATATCTAAAATAAATCATTTTAAAAATTTTGTGGATTCCATTCCACTAGAGATGGTCGTGAGTTCCATCCCACTAAAGAGGTCATGGGTTCCAACCTACTATTAAAGCAAGAAGGTAGATTCCATTCCACAATTAAAATCCAAATAAAGTTTTTAGTGCAATTTTGAAGTTTTAACATAAATCTAGACTCTATTACTTATCTTGATATCTTGAACTCTTGAACTTTTCATACTCATGAGTCTTCAATCTTGATTTCTTCAATCTTGAATCCGTCGGTCTTGAATCTCTATACTGTACAATCTTTATTGTTTAGTACCTGCACACACACACACACACACACACACACACATATATATATATATGTATGTATGCATGTATGTATGTATACACACACACACATATGTATCTAGAGAAGAATATTAGTATTTATATTTTATAATAAGTCCTAAGGTTGTTGTCATCAAAACCATCATCTCTAGAACTAACATGGAAAGGGATTTTGATTTTTTTTGGAGCAACTGATCGCCATGATTTGCAAACAGATCGAAATCAAGTGTAATTGGGATAGCTCTAATATATCAGATGGTAGCGACGAACCCATTTGGAATGATGATTTACTTTCAAAGTAACTACCAATATCGCCTTCACAAATCATTAAAATACTAGCTTTAATAAAGTACTAGTCCAAATTTATGTTTAATACCTAACTTATATTATATACTTTTGAAATTATTTCTAATTAAAACATTCACTTTATTGCTATAATCATTTGGCAATAATAATAATCAATATTGACATATAGTAAACTTTTGCTTCCAGTAGACATTTGCAAATTTTTAAAACATTTTCAAACAATCTATAAACACACATATTTATATGTATATTACTTAACAAACCATTTTAAAAAGAAATGCATAACAATAAACATTTATAATTATTTACAATAAAAATATACCAAATAATGAAATTTATTTCATAGCTTTGATAATCACACAAATCTCAAAATCAAATTCAATTCTAGCAATTTTAACTTGTCAAATAAACAGAAGAGACTAAATAAAGACACTCGGCACAAATTAATAATTCCACCGCACACTATGATAAAAACAAAACTCAAATACAGAATAACAACCAAACACTACAGTATATTTCAAACCATCCAAAATCATGACATAAATGCTATTAGTTAGACTAACTCCTTTAGTCCTTGTTACCCCAACCATTTATTATTTCAAACTTAAAAGAAAAGCAATTAATTATATAACAATTACTTATATTTATAAAACCACAAATATCCCCTTGCCTATTACCCTAGTAATCGTCCTCTACGTGTGTGTGCACTATTTCTTATTATAAAAGTTACCAAACACTCCCAAGGGTAGTGGACTTTGAACCTCATCTAAGGTCTCGACTGATGTCTTTGATATATATTGTTTTGTTCTAAAACTGCTCTGATACCAACTATAATGTCTTTATCCGGTATAGCCTATGCTCTGGTCATCACGAGTACCTTTGACACTAGTTTTACTACTAGCCTTGCAACTATCAGCACTCAGCATACCAACTCTAAATGAGATGTGTAAGGGTAAGACTCAATGCTTCGCCATTGATCACAAAGCAAGAAACCCTATCTCGCAAAATAACTAGCTCTGATACTAACTGTGACACTCTACCTCTATATACCCATACTATCCAAGAGTATTATAAAGAAATACTATTATATAATACGATGAATGATGCTATATGGGTAAACACATGAATATTCCTTTGGACTAACACTGGTACATATTAAAACATCAAATATATAACTTACATATACATACACGGTATTAGTACAAAGTAATAGACATGTGTGCCTCTAGAACAGAACAATACATAATATACAATACATCACAAAGAACGTAGGGTCAAGCGCAGCAATAACGTATAATATATATACAACAATGTTATAAGAATATAATACAACTCAAATATCAATTATATGTATATACATACATAGATTCAATGTCATTTTAATATCATATAACAAGCCTAATATGGTACTCCTCTAAGCCCAATAAAACACAAGCTATCATGTCATCCTTGTACCTAAAATGCCTCGGATTGACCTAAGTATTATAAGTTAACACATGGGTTAGACTATGTCTAATCAAAGACCATAAGAAGGTGATATTGTATAAATAAAGAAGAATAATACGATGTTACTACCAAAAGATACTCTAAACACCAAAGGACATGTGAAAGCACGTATATAAAGATAGAATAATCCTTATGGTATCCCATTATCCAATTGTCTCAAATCCATATAAACAACCAGAATTGATATCAAAATATGTCATCACCTATATGGAAACCTATCAAATCAGAATCATGTAATCCACATAGATGGATGAATGGTGCAAATCCTAAAACCATAGTCTATGTAATGACCCTAATTTTGACTAACATTATTTATAACATTTAATTAGATAAATAAAATAAAATAATGTATATAGTTAAGAGATTGAGATTTGTTAAATTAGAAGGAGTTGCGCCTTAATGAATATATTAGCAAAAGAAAATCCAAAATAAGTAAAAGGAAAATTATAAGGGTAAAATAGGAATTGCCTTTGTTCTTATACCCTAAACCCTTCTATTCTTCAATCCTTGTTCATTTTAACATTCAGAAACAAAACAAAAAAAACTTAAGAGATCTTGGTCGGCCATCATTAAGGAGATTCAAAAAGAGGAAAAGCCAGGATTCAAGTAGAAAGCTTATGCAAATCAATCAAAGGGTAAATCTTAGCCTTCTTAACACTAAGCCAAAGTGAACAATTTGATTTACATCTCACATTTGATAATGATATCGGTTTCAAGGTTTGATTCGAACTATTTTGTAGTTAGTATGCTATGTTATGATTGTTTAAATATATATATATATATATATATATATCCATGTGTGTGTGTATTTGTTAATGATGGTTTATACGATTTCATATGGATTTATGATATGTTTAACTTAGAGAACCAATTAAATGACATCCAAATGAGTTGCATTTTTGATATATGATCAAAAACATTATTTTAGAAGTAGGTTTCAAGTTTCATAATTTTCTAAGATATTGTGGATTTACTATGAATTTTCTGTAAGAGAAAATAGTTAATATTGGGTTTAAATTATTTAAGGCGAATACATAATGGTTTTGGGTATGAAATTTATATATGTTAGAAAGAATATCATAACTGAATTGTTGTGATTTTTAGGGAATTTTTCTAGGTATTTCACTATGCTTATAAAATTGTTTAAGTAAGGGACTTAAATGTTTTACATGTTTTGTTGAGAAGGAGGGCTTATTTATTAAAATGTTTTTAATTGTAAATTTTGAATTCGATGGCCTTTTTAGAAAAGAAGTTTGATAAAGAGGGGGAACTAATCATATTTTGACAAATTTGGCAAGTTAGGTAAAAAGGAATTACTTTGAAAGGCAGTAAACCAGTTTTATTTCGAATTACAACTTCGCCACTTCCTTAGCTTGCTTCCGTCACCATGCCCAGTTAGAATTTTCACACCTATTCGAAACCAATGCACATTATATCAAGCAACTGGTATGTAGTGTATTGGAAAAAGGCGGAAGGGATGATGGTGTCGAAGGCATGCTTCTGAAGAGGTTGAAGTTACTCTACTTAGCTTTCGAACCAACCAACTTATCTTTGTTTAAAAAGAGGCTTTCGAACAAGCTTCCACTTGTCCTTGTTTTTAGAAGGAGCATTCGACCAAGTTGCCGTTCATGTTTTAAAATAAGCTTTCGAAAGGATAGCTGATTTTGAACCTATTCGATACCCATGCTCCTGTATTTATACATTTTGAATTAGTTAAGGCGGCTTTTCTTTATAGCTTAAAAGCAATATATTTAAAAGGGGTGCTTTCGCCTCTTTCCTTTGAAGCCTCCTTCCCAATGCATTCCAAAGGATCCATTTAGTCGCTTTTAAACAATGGTTTCAGAGGCAATGGTTTCGAAGGGGTGAGTATCGAAACTACTTTCTTTTACTTGGGATTAATACTTTCGAAAGTAATGCTTTCGCCTTTATTCTTTATGACCCTTTACTTATATTAAAGGTTAAACCCCATGGTTTCGAAAGGAATAATTTTAAAGTGTTTCGAAGCAATGTTTACACTAACCCTTACTTGAACCCAACGCTTTCGAAAGTTATGTTGTAAATGTTTCGAAGGGGAAGTCCCCAATGCTTTCAAAAGGTATATTTTAAGTGTTCCAAATGGTTTGTTAAGCGTTTTAAAAGGAAGGTTTCCAGTGCGTTCGAAAGACAAGTTTAAATGGTTTCGAACAGGGATGTCTAAGGTTTATATAACGATTTTGAAAGAGATGCTTTCAATCATTTGAAACAAATCGTTTAAGGTTTTAAACAAGGGTTTCAAAGGTATTAATTTGGCTTTAAGGACTAAAGTTTTCTAAGTTAGAAAGGGGTTTTAACTTATTTTGATAGGATAGAAAATCCCTTGATTTAGATTTCATCAACATTATTGTGTGTAAAGCATATATCATGGCATAAGTATTTTGAGTAAAGCAAGGAACATATTTTCCTTATTTAGGTATGATTAAAAAGGGTTAAATCAGTTTGAAAGAAATGTTTTCAATAAAAATTGGAACACCAAGTTTATATCTCAGATATTAGAAGACCAGATGGGACTGGTGTGGTGTCGTGCCTTATACGGTAACTAGTATCCCATTGGTAATATAAACGCAAAATTCTATTGTGTATGGCTTTGTCACAAGTAAGACTAAAATGATGTTACATACAAAAAGGAATACATAGAGTAGAGGTTGGTCATCGGTGAGCCCGCAAAACCGCTAAAACCAATTAACCCTTGAAAAGGTAAGTTAAGGACAGATTATCTAGTACTGTATCTAACAGAAGCTGGATTATTGATTATGTCTAGTAGAACCGAGTCAGTAGTGGTTAATAGTTAGCTTGATAAAACTATATTGTTTGGACAGACAGTCCATTGATTACCTGATTTATATATGCATATATGTTATTGCTATTATAATCAGTTTGATTGCAGGTTTTGATTTACAAGAGATATGCTTTTAAAAGGATATTAGTGAGGAGAAACCCATTCCGCTAAGCGGCATGGACTCATTTAATATCAGTAAATTGAGATGTAATAGTATTATTCACACCAGGCTTTATGTCCGACTCTAATTTTGTATTTCCCTTTAAACTCCCAGGTGCTCAAAATTAAATTTGAGTAAATTGGGGGTTAAGACTTTTCAGGTTTAGTAGGTTGGACGAATAAGCATCTAAAAACGTGCAGGAGGCAAAGGTAGCTATGTAGATGCTTTTTAGTGTTATTTCTGTTGTGTTGTATTTCTGACTAATATTTCTATCTAGTACTCTGATCATCCTGGGAGTATCTTCATATGTCGCACTTGATGTAATTTGTAATAATTGTGTTTGATCAAAACCTAGGAAGCATTTAGGGTTATGTAATTTCATATGAAATATTTATTTGAAATGTAATCAAAGAAGCTGTTTTGAAATTTGTGTTGATTATATTTCATATTCATGTGCTTCTGATATTATGGATACCATTAACATTATTGTATTTTGTCACCGGAAGTTAATATTATAGATGACTGTAGCATTTGTAGCGCTTAGCTTCGGGCCTCAAAGTAGGGGATGTTACAACTTGGTATTAGAGCATAGGTTATGAAAACTTTAAAGAAATTTTAAACTTAAAATGATTTTTGAAAACATAATCCCAAGGAATTAGAGAAAATATTTAGGTATGGGATAATGCTATAGTAACATATTTGTATTTGTTATATATAAGTATACGCTTTATCTCTATCCTCCAATCTCTGTTATGATATTCTTCTTTATCTTGGAAAGAGTTGAATGTAGATTTTAAGGAAGTAAGATATGGATGTTAGGAGTGGAAGAGTTAATGTTTGTGAAGGAAGCACCAAAACCAATGGAAATGCTAGGCCAAACACTATAAGGAATCCAAGTCGGGCACAAGCTGCTAATGTAGGTGCTGGATCACCGCAAGTTGATATGAGAGTTATGTATCAGTTCTTTGTCAACATGATGTAAGAGATAGCTACCGTATGATTAGTTGGAGGAAATCAGGAAGCTCCAGTAGTCGACAACTATGTTGTACTAAGCGGAGACAATGATAGGCTTAGAGGAAAGCCATTTGTCGGGATTGAGGACGCAATTGACATGGCGAATTGGTTGCTATATTGTGAAAGGATTTTTACTGAATTGGGACTCAATGATAAGCAGAAAAGAAGATTGCATCAAGATAGTTGGAAGGAGCAACATTGTACTGGTGGAACAGTGTTACCGTGGATGTAAATGAAGAGACCATAACTTCGCATAATTCAGAAGGAGATTTGAGGAAAGATTCATGTCGAAGATCGCCAAGATGTCTCTGCTCAAGAAGTTTGCATAGTCGGTGTAGGGAGACATGACAGTGCTAGAGATTTGATCAATTATCCAGATGCGAATATGCTACAATTGATATTGTAATAAAAAAACATGAAGTTCGTCCACGGATTGTAACTCGAGCTTACTAAAGCAGCTTTACCGCATATTAAGGATCCGGTGTGATGTAGTTATTGAGATGGAATTGAAGAATGAGGAGGTTCTTTCTTTCTTTAATAGTAAAGTAGTGGAATTTAAGGTGGGCAAAACTGTAAGAGAAAGTTTTTCGATACAAAGGGATCCCAGAAAGTGGAGTTGCCAAGAAAGGAAAGTCCAAAGTTATCTGCTACAAGTGTGGTAAGAAAGGGCATTTTGCTAACGAATGTCGCTCAGGTGATGGAAAGAAGGTGACTGGGAAGAAGAATATCAAATGCTTCAACTATAATCAGATTGGACATTATAAGAACCAGCGCAAGGAACCAGCGAAGGACGGAAAGGGCAAAGTGTTTACATTGGAACCAACTAACTCAAGACCAACAGTGGAGGAGAAGGGACAAATTGTATTGTGAGATACACTTTTGATTCGTGGTTTTTCAGTTAGAGTTCTATTTGATACTGGTGCAGTACATTCTTTTATATATCATTTTTAGTAGATAAGCTTAACCTTGAACTCTCATACCCAGTTACTTCCTTAAGGGTTGTGATTCCGATAGGAGGGTGTACGACTCAGGATGATATATGACTACTTAGAGTTTGAATTGTTAGGTTGTTTGTAGTTTTCATGTATTTGATTTCGTAGAGTTCAAAATTATTTTGGGTATGGATTGGTTAAGTAAATACGATGCTAGGATATTTTGCCATGATAGGAAAATATCACTTAGAAAACTTAGTTGTAGTGATTGGATTATATACGCCATACCTGGTTTGGATGTTAATGCTTTCTTGGCTATTATGGAGGCAAAGGAAGAGTTGAATCGAGTTTTCATTGTTGGAGATTTTGCAGATGTCTTTGAGCCCGTGATAGGACTACCGTAGAAATGAGCCATTGAGTTTCAGAAAGATTCGGTACTAGAAGCTGAATCAGTGAGTAGACCATAGATCAGATTGATAACTCCTAAGATAAAAGAGTTAAAGGTGCAAGTGGTGAAATTATAAGGTAAGAATTTTGTCAGACCAACAAGTTCACTATAGGAGTTGCCGTGGTGTTTGCAAAGAAACCAGACGTATTGTTGAGGTTGTGTATCGTTTATCGTAAGCTGAATGAGAACATGATAAAGAACGGATATCAGTTACCTTAGATTTATGATTTCTTCGATCAATTCAGCGGAATCAAAGTATTTTCCTAGTTGGATTTGGCAACTAGGTTCCATCAACTTGGAATAGTAGAGGATAGTTTTCCTTTGATGGCATTTGGGACCAGATATGGATTGTACGAATGGTTAGTGATGCTGTTAGTCTAACTAATGCACCAGCATTCTTTATGGATTTAATGAATAGAATCTTTCGAGAACACTAGGATAGATTCATGTTAGTATCCGTAGACGACATTTTGGTATACTCTAAGGATGAAAGAGAGTATGAAGTTCATCTTATAGTGGTGCTTGAGATGCTGATGCAACATCAACGGAAAGAAAAATTTTCAAAATGTTATTTCTAAAAGAAGGAAATAATGTTTCTTGGTCATGTAGTCTCAAAGAAAGGGTTGTGAGCAGATCTGGCTAAGATCGAGCCAATGAATAGTTGGAAGAGACTCGAGACAGTGACTGAGATATAGAGTTTTCTTGGATGAGCTAGTTATCGTTGGAGATTCAATAAGGATTTTAACGGATAACGGCACCGATGACTAAGCTAACTCGAAAAATGTGAATTTGTCTGGACTGATAAGTGTGAGATGGCATTCCAAAAACTAAAACATTTTCTGACTAATGCGCCTGTGTTAGTAGCTATTGAAGAGAATCAGTAATTGGTGGTGTACATGGATGCATGTGGAAGAGGGTTAGGAGCTGTGTTAATGCAAAGTGGTTATGTGATTGCTATGCTTGTCGACAGCTCAGCCCGCATGAAGTTAGATATCCAACTCATGATTTGGAATTAGCTACGGTAATTTTCACATTAAAGGTGTGGAGACATTACCTTTTGGAAGAATGATTCGAGTTGTATACGGATCATAGGTCACTGCTCTCAAAAGGAGTTGAATATGACATTGCAAAGGTGATTAGAGTTTTTGCGCGCTTATGACTTTGGTAGTGAGTATACAACAGGAAAAGGGGATAATTTTGCAAATGGCCTCATCAGAAAATATCAGAATGCAGTATTGGCAATGATAGCTGAGTGGAAAGAGTTAGAAGCATTGACCTAATGCAAAGTACAATGGAGAATGGAGAGTAGTTCTAGTCAAGAAACTGCTATATTATCATTTTTAAAGGTTCGACCAGTAACGATCGAAAATATTTCTTCTAAATAAGCGGAAGATCCATTATTAGATGAACATATCAGAAAGTTAGGAACGGAATAAAGAGCGATGACTTGAAGATTTTAGTCTTGACCGAGATTGATGGTTGAGGAAGAAAGGTCGATTATGTGTTCTGAGTGTAGGAAATGTTAGGAAGGAAGTTCTTATAGAATGCCATCATTCAAAGTTCACTATTCATCCTGGAGGAACTACTATGTATCGGATATGAAAAGGAGTTTTTTCTGGGAAGGTATGAAGAGAGATGTAGGCTTATATGTAATGCAGTGTTTAAACTGTCAATAGGTAGCCGAACATCAAAAATCGAGTGGGTTACTTCAGCCTTTGGATGTTCCAGTCTGGAAATGGAACTCTATCTCAATGGATTTCATAAAGGGGTTGCCAAGCTTGAATAAAGAAAATGAGAGTATATGGTTTATAATGGACAAAGTGCACACTTTATACTCAACAAGTTGACCGAAACATGATTAGATTTAGCTATGCTATTGATGAAGAATATAGTTAGACTACATGGAATTCCTAGTAGTATAGTAAATGATAGAGATTTCTTATTTACTAGTGAATTCTAGAAGAGTCTATATGAAACTTAAAGATGAGTACCGCTTACCATCCGTAGATAGATGGGAAAATAAAGAGATTTAAGAAAGTCTTAGAGGATTTGTTATGAGAGCGTGTGCCAGATTTTGGAGGATCATGGGAAAACCATCTACACTTAGTCGATTTTTCGTATAAAAACAGTTACCAAACTAGTGTAAGGATGGCATCGTTTGAAGCTTTGTATGGAAGGCCATGTAAATCTCCATTTTGTTGGTTAGAGACTAGGGATAGGCTAGTCCTTGGTCAAGATTTTGTTAAAGAAGCTGCAGAAAAGATTGTGTTAAGTCGAGCTAAGATGAAGGAAACTTAGTCTAGCAGCAGATATGTTGATAAAAGATGGAAAGACTTGGAATTCTCAGTTGGAGATCATGTTTTCGTCAAGATCTGACCGATGAAAGGTGTAAGATTTGGAAAATCGAGAAAATGGTAGCAGGATTCGTTGGACAGTTTCCTCCTATAAAAAGGATCAGAAAACTTCATATAGAATAGAGTTACCGAATAGTTTGGCAGGAGTACATAATGTTTTCCATATTTCTCATCTAAGGAAGTGTATTCGAAATCTAAAGACTACTTTTACACCAACTGTTTCGGATGATCTTGTAGCGGAACTGGTTACGACTATAGTTAGAAAACTAATTCATACTGTTGCAAGAGATGATAAGAGACTAAGGAACAAGACAGTCAGATTAGTCAAAGTCCAGTAGAGTGACAACGAGAGGGACTGTACTCGAGAAACAAAGAGTAGGACTAGAGATATTTATCCTAGCTAGTTTTATGATATGTATTATCATTTTGTTTGATTGTTGTGAGTAACTTATCGTAATTTCAAGGACGAAATTTGTTAATAAGAAAACTTTTCAACAT
Organism: Allium cepa; assembly: GCA_030765085.1. NCBI lineage: Eukaryota > Viridiplantae > Streptophyta > Magnoliopsida > Asparagales > Amaryllidaceae > Allium > Allium cepa. Next base: position 212,971,909 of record CM060945.1, read on the forward strand.
CCCCAAAGCTATGTGAGTGGCAAATAGGATTGTTATACAAAAAAAATATGTCCATTGAAAGAGGATTGGAAGAGACTACTCCCTTCGAAACCCCTCTTTTGATCAGGTTGACCTGGTCAAACTACTTTAGGAGGATAATTGGTATATCGGTGGTGAATCATTGATCAGATTAACCTTGTCAAAATGAAGGCAAAGGAGGAAGCATCTTGTTCAAAATATCTCATTCGAATGAGTTAAAAATAGCCATTTATACTGAACATTCACTCCTTTCGACCGTGTCGAAAGGTCCGCTCACGCCCTTTCGACCATGTCGAAAGGTCTTGTCCAGCTTTAAAGAGAAGGAGGAACTCCTTTGAAAGGGATGAAGATGTAGTTGTGTGTATGTTCCTTTCGAAGTAATCCATTTATGAACTAGACTTCTTTCATAACATCCTTTTTGACTAGGTCGAAACAGATTTCATCCTTTCGGGACAGATCTAATTCACAATTGTGCAAGCTTCATTTGAAGTATTTGATAGAAGATCATTTTGGATATTTAAGTTCTATGAACTTATCAATGCCAAAATATCATCATCATCTTCATTTTCCATTATATATTATTTATCGTGATGATAATGTGTTTCACATGTATATTATTTAAGTTGATCCACGGCTTTGTATAAAACAGAAAGAAGCTAATAAGATAAGATAGCATCATTGACCATTAGTCTAACTAATGTTCGTAACGATCTTCCTCACAATCGAGATCCTAATGAATCTATGCATTTCTCCCAGTGCCATTAATCCAAAAAGAGGTACAAGTTTGAGAGCTTTTCTCCCAAATCAATTTAGGGTTACCAAGATTTTGTTGTTGCAAAGAAGTAGTAGTTGAAGTATGAGCTTTTGGTTATAGAATTCCAATCTCCAAAATGGGACCCCTTAGGCCTTATTTATAGATGCAGGTCCGCCTCCTTTCACGCCCATGCATTCGGCTAAGTCGAAAGGTCCCTATATCTTCCACATCATGATCGAAAGGCCTTGCCTGCTTTCAATTCCATAGAAAGGCTTTCTTTCGAGTTCTCGACCTCATCCTCGTGCTCCTCATCTTCTTACTCTAGACCTTTCGACCCTATCGGAAGGGTTCCTTGTTCACCTTTAGTTGTTGTTATGGTTTAAGTGTTCCTTTTCTACGTTTTTCTTGGATTTCTCTCAGCGTCGTCGAAAGGGCCACAAATGAGCATTTTCTTTTCGTTTTGCTTTGTTGTCATAAGATGCAAACATATAAGCTTCCTACCTTGTCAATAGATAGTCTATTATTGTTTCGAATGTATTGAAGTGTTGAAGGTTTTGACGTGGTTGATAGCTTTCGAATGCCTACTTGCGAATTGATGTGGAAACTTTTCGATGTTGTTGGCTTTGATCATTCGAAAGGCTTGATTATGCTTTCGAAGGGGTTGTTTCAATCAGGGTTTCTTTCTGAGTAGTCTGAAAGAAGGCGAAATCTTCGGTATCAAAAGGTTTGATGCACATACAAAGGGTTGTTATCCATTGCCTTCGAAAAGGGTACTGAACCCATTCCTTTTTTTTATGTACACGAATCCATCTACATCGAAAGGTTTGAATGAGGCAGAAGGGTAGCCTTGCTTTCTTCCTCGTCTATTTGAAAGCTTATTCACCGTTTATCATTTGTGATGGTGCCTAAAGCTTGCGACTCCTTTAAAAGCCTTCTTAATGCCTTCAAAACATACTTCCATGAGCCTTGACAAAATCCATACCTGTAATTTTAGTAGAGCCCAGCACTTTTATTAATCTTCATTCATACCTTTGTCCTTAAGTGGTTTTTATGGTTAACATTTTGCCCCCGCATGAAAGAAGCTTTTGTTTTTTAGGATAAAAATTTCACAATTTCTTTGCTCTTAATAACCTAGTTTTTCTACAAAATTCAAAGCAAGTGACATTTCCCATTGCTAACTCATTATCTTATATATATGCTTCATGATAATTCAGTATAACAGTGCTTCTAAATTTTTATGGTTAGTTAATCATAATCTTGATTTAATAAAAGATACGAGTTCCGTAATTAATAATTGTGTATTCATTAATGATTGAAGTCTAAGTATTTCCTATTGGAGACAACCAATGTCTGAAAATAGGAGGTCATAAGCTATCATCTGGAATAAGTCCATGTAATCCATAAATCTTAATATAGAGGGGATAATTAATATGTATTTAGAACTCCTTTTAGAGGTAAGATGATTTAGGGGTCTAAATTCAGATGTTGGTGAACGTCTTTTAGAGTTGCAAACTAATAACTCTAATTTGGTATTAAGAAGACCATCTTGACATTTTTGATTGAAGATTTGGAGGTCTATTGTAGTTTCAAATACTACTGCTTTAAAACCCAGATTCAGGAATCGATAGATGGAATCCAAAATTGATGATAAAGTCACGAAGTTCAAATTTAGGCATTAGAAAGTTAAGAAGTCTAAACCAGGTTAGGGAATCAAAAAGTGAATTTTGGAAGTTAATAGTAAGATGTCTAGAACTAGATTCGGGTTTTAATAAGTGAAATTCAGAAACAGTCTTCATAATAGAACTCCCAAACCCAAATTCAGGTATTAGTAGTGGATAATAAAAATTGCATAAAAATTGTCTTCATGACTGAAATCAAGCCCAGATTAGGGCATAAAGTTGGACAATTGAAAGTCCATAATAACTATCTTCGTAATGGAAATCTCAAGCCCATATTAGAGCATATGCTGAGTAATCATAAATGAATGATAATTATTATCTTTATAATAGCAATCTCAAGCCAGATTAGGGCATATGTTGGATAATCAGAAATGCATAATAATTCTCTTCATAATAGAAATCTTAAGCCCATATTAGGGCATTATTAAGTGAAGTCCGGTGTAGTTTGGAAACCTAGATTAGGATATTATAAGATCATGATTCATTTGTAAAGACCCAAAACCCAGATTTAGTGTAACATCCCCAATTTTTGATAACATTATTCAGGGGATTTAATTAGATAAATTAAATAAAATAATGTAAGATGTAAATGATAGGGAGATTGAGATTTGAATAAAACTACAAGGAGGACATTACTTAAGTAATTAATTTAATGGGATTAAAATGGCTTATATGCTAATAAATAAAACTAAGGCCTTATTAGTGAATAGAAGTGTTTTAATTTCACCTAACCTTTCATTTCCTATGTTCATTTCATTTAACAAAAATCAAACACAAAACATAAAAGAATAGCCGGCCATTACAATTAAGAAAAGGGGAAAATCACATCAAGTTAAGGAGTTAAAGCTAGAGGATTTATTCTACCCCGAATCTCAAAGTCCTTATCATATTCAAGGTGAATAATATTTATACCATCCTTATTTTCGTTTTATGATCATATATTTTCGGATTTAGGATTAAATTCATTTTTATGATGTTTGGGATTATGATATGCTCAAATTATAAAATGTTCGATTTAAATCTAGATTATAAAATGTTTGATTTAAATCAAATTAGTTACATATGAATTCATATAGTTTTAGGGCAAAACTGATTGTTAATCATTTTTGAATGCCATGGAAAAATATTTGTTAGGTTAAATATTATTTTGGAAATGGGTTTTGATTTTTGTAATTTTCTAATCTATGAAAAATTTATTATGAATTTCCAAAGGAAAATATGGTAAAATTGGTTTCAAAATTAATTTTGATTATTTCAGGAAGAATTTAAGTCTAAAATTTTAGTATGTTAAACAACATGATGAAAGTGAATTTTTATAATTATTGTGGATTTTATCCTAATATATTTGTCTTGGAAAATAAATTATTTTAAAAGCATGACTTATTTGCAATAGTCGGTTTTGCTTAATAGAAGGGCTTAAACGTTAAATTTCCTTGATTTAATTTGATAAATGCGGCAATTATTTTTGTATGGATTTGAAAACTTTTAAAGCAACCTATTAAAAGATTACAAATAGGCAGATTAGTTATAAAGCAATTGCTAAAATTAGCATGATTTCTGCCTTTATTTAGAAAAGTGGTTTCTCCCCTTTAGGAAGACCTTTCGACCTTATGCCCCTAATTCGACTCAGTCGAAACCTACCGTGCCAAAAACTACCTGGTTGAAACCAATAAACAAGGTAGCACTTAGATGATACGAAGTTGATTGGAAGAAGGCAGAAGGCATATTGTCAAAAGCAAAGCTTTCTATGTGGTCGAAACCTTAGTTTTACTTCCATTAGAAAAAGCGCCTGCCCTGTTTTGTTAAAGCTTTGAAGGAGTCGAAACATATGCTTTCAAAAGGAGTTTTCTAAATAGTTGTAACATCCCTCTACTTGGAGGCATAGAAATAATGGCTATGGATGCTACAGTCATCCATAGTTATTAATCTTCAGCGACCAAATACAGCGATATTAAATACATTGATACATAAAAACACAAGTATATGGAAAAAAAATTAAAACATCAAACATATTCCACATTCCATTTTATTCCAAATTGATTACATAATCCTAGTTCGCAGACCACGTTCAAATAACATATAATTAATACAAAATATACAAAGAGCTACACATGAAGATGCCCCCTTGTTTGATCAGAGTATATATTAAGGCACTAAAACAATTTTTCCACTACAATCATACACACAACGGAAATAAAAGAAAATTCTAATAATAAGCTTGCCTCTTGCATGTCTTCCAAAGCTTTATTCATCTAAAAGAATACCTGGAAACCTTAACTCTCAACCTACTCAAAATTAATCGATTACCCGAGAGTTTAAGGGGAAAACAAAAAATTCAAGTCAGACATAAAGCCTGGTATGAATAATAATATAACCATCTCAGATCATTTATATATCTAGTGAGACCACGCTGCTTAGCGGAATGGGTTTTCCCTCTCTGGTATCCTAAAACATTTATAAAACATTATACCGTGCTCCTGCATACACAATGGTTAAAAACACAGTATTTCAAAATATTATGATGATATGCTAAATAAGTAAATCAATTCTGGATTACCCATCCCCATTCATCCAGACTATCTGTCTCCATTATACTTTTAAGGGTTACTATTAACTTGTTAAGTGCTTATGGACTATCTGTCTGATTTCATGATTTTCACGGGATCACTAAAAACCTACTCGTAGCTCCAAAAACTTTTCTCTTATCCTATTTTTCATGGGCTAACTAGGAACCTATTGAATAACTATCAATATCTTAATCTGGATATATGGGCTAACTATAAACCTATTGTCCCCTACCAATATCAATCATAGTTTTCATGGGCTGACTATGAACCTATTGGCCCCTACCAATATCATTGTTATGCATGGTTTTCATGGGATTACTGTGAACCTTTTGGCACGTGCCAATATCCTGAGTTAAGGATTTTAACATTTCTTAAGTTATATTCACCACCGGGTCAACCTAGCTTGTTATTCTGCCCTTCCACAAAATACAGTTATGGGTTAATAACAATGTGGATAAATATATGAAGAAGTAAACATAACAACAAAATACTACCAACATATCTAGTTTATTATCCTTGAAATCAATTATACATACATACATACAAGGATATGTATATATGTATATCCTTGTTAAACCCTTTAACTTTTTTAATGAAGGAAAACTTCTTCATTGCAATACACTTTGTCTGTTTATACTATGGTTATTCCTTTAAAATGATATTGGGTTTATGTTTTGAAATCTTAAAACGTCTCTTTCGAAACCTCTGGATGACTTCCTTCAAAAGAAAAATCTTCTTTCCAAAACATAATAAATGTGCCTTTCTAAGCCTTAATAAATATTCTCTTTCAAAACAAAATATACCTTTCGATGGTATCAAAACGTTCTTCAAAACATAGCTTCGAAATTAATGAAAATACCTATTTCGAACCCAATTGGGTTTACTCTTTAAAAACATTATTCAGGTCGAAATGGTTATATACGTAAGAATCCGTTTCAAAACCAATTATAAAATTATTTTGGTGTGTCGAAACCATCTAGTCGAAAGCAATAACCTTTAAAATTAAAACTTTGAAAGATGTAGTCAAAACCCCCTCCCGACTCCATCGCCTTTGAAACCCTCACCCCCTTAGAAAGCATTTAGGAAAAAGGCTTAGTTTATGTTAAAATAGAGGTAACCCTTCGATAGTATAGATGGCTTCAATGCAGTCGAAAACAAAAGTAGCGGTTGGGTTTTGACTTGGTCGAAATGTAACACTCTTAATTTTTGTCTAACATTATTCAGGACAGTTAATTGGATAAATGAAATAGAATAATGTTGTTGCTTAAAGAGTTGAGATTTATTTTTCAATTAACTTGGCCACGGCTAAACTAATGAATGTATAAGTATGGTTTATAATTTATAAGTTAGGAAAATAAGAGGAGGGCAATACGAGAATAGCCGCACCCATATACCTGTAAACACTCCCTTATTCTCACCTACCATTTCATAAATCAAAATACACATAAAACAGAAGTTATATGCAGCCATTAAAACCCCTTAGGAGATCATCAAACTTGGAAGATCCAAGAGAGAAAGCTAGAAGACTAAAGCTAGGACAAATCTCAAACTACAACACCATAATCAAGGTGAATAATAGCTTAAATCATCTCATTTTTTCCTTGTTTTGGTTCGGTCATGGATAGTAACCGAATGTATTTTACTGTGTTGATCATGTTTGGATCTAACAATCATTGTTTGGATAAAATAATGGTTTATGATGATTTACTGGAATTTTTATGGAATTAAAATTATGGGTTTTAAAGTAAAAACCATAGTAATCAACCTCCAAACTTCTTGATTTTTGGATATGTTGTGTAAAACATAATTTTAGAGATGGGCTTTTAATTTCATAATTTTCGAAGTTAATAGAATATTTTATGAATTTCCTAAGCTGAAAAAAGCATTTAATTCGGGTTTCAATTATTAACAATAATGAAATAATGAATGTTGCCCCAAAAATTTTATATTTGATGTAGAAAATGTTATTTCAGATTTTTTGTGAATTTTTGGGATTTTTCCCAAGTGATTTCGTTTTCTTATGAATTTTTTAAGCTAAAAAGGCTTAATAATTATATTAAAATACTAATATAATTAAACATTTTGAAAATAATTTTGGAAATAATAAAATCTGGTCTATAGTAGTTTTCTGCAAAGAAAATGATAAAGTATGCCATTAACCAATAGAAATTTGACAAAGAATAGAAGTTGGTGAAAAGAATATACTTTAATTAGTAAAATAATAGTTTTCAAGTTATATACGATTCTGACAGCGGACCTAATCGAAATCCCCTTTCGATAGCACTCTTTGCAATAGTTCTAGACTTTTCTGCAGCACTTTGGAACCACCATTTGAAGTAATCGAAACCCTCTTTCGACAGCACCCTTATGTAGCAGTTTTGGACCCTTCTGCACCACTTCAGAACCACCTTTCGAAGTCGTCAGAATTCCCTTTCGACAGCACCCTTCTACAGCAGTTTTGGACCCTTCTGCAGCACTTCGGAATCACCTTTCGAAGTAGTAAAAATCCACTTTCGATAGCACCCTTCTACAGCAGTTCTGGATCCTTCTGTAGCACTTCGGAACCACCTTTTGTTGTAGTCGAAGATCCCTTTCGACCGCATCCTTTCGCAGCTGTCGAAAGCACCCTTTCATAGCCTTTCGAAAGCACCCTTTCGAATCAATCAGAAGCACCTTTTCATAGTGTTTCAAAGCCCCTTTCATAGCAGTTTTCACCAGCTTTGTTTGCAAAACTTCGAATAGGCACAACCCTCTAACCGTATGCCCGTTTTTCTATTGTGACCACTCTACAGAAAGGGAAATGGTCATTTAAAAACAATGGAATAGGTTAGAGACTATAATTGTACACCTACAAAAGGTTATAGCTAAAAGAAAGTTTTATATTTTCGAAGGAGTTGATTTCTTTGCTATCGAATATGTTTACTTTGTTTTCTTCGCCTTCGAAGGGGATAATTTCGAAGGGGTTGTAAATTTTGTTTCTTTTAACCAAGTTTTATACTTTTGAAGTGTATCACTTCGAAGTGAATACTTCTGAAAGGGTATGTTTATACCACCCATATCCTTTTGAATATGTAGGATAGGTAAACTTATATAATAAATGTTGTTTAACCGTAGGGGTACCGGGGTGGGTTTAATGATTTCAACATAATAGTTGGGGATACCAGCACGCATATACTTTGACACTAATTATTCGAGGATACCATTGTATTTATTGTGTCAAAAGTTATTAAGTATGATTACCTAATTGTGGATACCAATAAACATAGGTTTAACATGTGGATATGATGGGAATACTTGAACAAGTGGGTACCATGTGCAAATATGAACATGTGGATAGCATATATCATAGTCAAACATGTGGGTAACATGGGATAATAAGGATCATGCGGATAGCATGACTTAAGTGGCCATGTCTTGGTATGTATGATGGATAGTCTACATCATACCGAGGATGGATAGTCTCCAAGTGGTTAAACAAGTGTCCGTAGTTATCCAAGGAAAACTATGAGATGTGAGATGGATAGTCGACATCAGTTTAAGTTTGATGAATGTGGGATGGATAGTTCCCTTAACATAAATATAGTGTAGAATGGGATGGGTTGTCTATGAAAATATATCCCGATTAAGATACTAACAGATGTCAATGGGTTCCTAGTCAACCCATGAAAACTAGGATAAGAGTAAAGATATTGGAGTTATCAATAGGTTCTTAGTGTTCCCATAAAAACTATATAATTTGATAGAGAGTCCTTAATATTTTATTAGTTATTAGTCAGCCCATGAAAACTAATATGTTAATAGTAATCCTGGAAACTATAATTGAGACAGACAATCAAAATGCATGGGGATGGGTAATCAAGAATTGATTCATCTGTGTGCACATCATTGTATAAATTGTTTTGAATTATTTTAACCATTGTGGATGTGGGAGCGCAGTATATGGTTTTATAAATATTTTAAGATACTAGTGAAGGGAAAACACGTTCCGCTAAGCGGCATGGTCTCACCAGATATCTAAATAATTTGAGATGATAAATTAATATTCATACCAGGCTTTATGTCTGACTCGAATTTTTTGTTTTCTCCTTAAACTCTCAAGTACTTAATTGATATTGAGTAGTTTGAGGCTTAGGGTTTTCAGGTTCTCTTCTTAGATGAATGAAGCTTCCAGAGGTATGCAAGAGGCATATAGTTATTTGGAGATATCTTTTTGTGTTGTGTGTTTTGTTTGTAAAGACAGATTTATTGGCCTTATTATATACTCTGATCTACAAAGGGGGAATCTTCATGTGTCACTCTTGGCGTATGTGTAATAGTTATATTTTGCTGAATGTGATAAACGTTTTTGGGATTATGGAATGAACATCAAATATTTTGAATGGAATGTGGAAATTTGTTTTTGAATTGTTAATTTTTTTCGATATTACTATGATCTGTGTATCGGTGTATCTGGCACCATCGTATTTGGTCGCTAATGATTAATAACTATGGATGATATAGCATCTATAGCCGTTAGTTTTGGGCTTCCAAGGGGATGTTACAAGTTGGTATCAGAGCATAGGTTTATGATAAAACATAACATAAACCAAATGTTTTCAAACATAATCCCAATGAATTAAAGAATAAGATTGGGGTTTGGGTTAAAGTTATAGTAACATACTTGTATTTGCTATATATATATATATATATATATATACACGTATTCCCCTCTCTCTTAGACTGTTCTTTTGTATCTTACCAAAGCTTATATGCAAATTACGAGAAAGAAAGGTATGGAAGCAGGAAATAGAAGAGTGAATCTAAGCGGAGGAAGCATCACAATTAACGGAAACGCTCGATCCACTACAAGGAGACATGCAGGTTGATCAGCAATGCTAACCAAGATGCAACTGCCAATTTGAGTGATAAAACCCCACCATAGATATGGGGATGATGTATTGGTTCTTTGTCACCTTGATGCAAGTTGGAGCAGCTGCAAGGGTAGCTGGATGTTAGTGCTGTAAATGCTGAAGGAGCTAATCATGTGGCCCCGGTTGGCAATAACTATGCCAAGCTGAGTAAGGATTATACCAGTCTGTGAGGGAAGCCTTTTCTTGGAACAGAGGATGCTGTTGAAGTGAGAGCTGGCTTTTGAACCGTGAAAGGATTTTTACAGATTTAGGCTTGGATGATGGAGAGAAGAAAAGACTAGCCTCTAGATAGTTGCAAGGATTAGTGCTTCACTGGTAGAAAAGTGTGATAATCATAGTTTCGGAGCAAGAGCTGATATGGGCTGATTTTAGAAGAAGGTTCGAGCAGTGGTTCTTGTCTGAGGTTTCCAAGTCCAAATTGATGAGGAATTCATAAATCTTGTACAAGAAGAGATGCCAGTGATCGAGTATGCTGCTAAGTTTGATGAGCTGTCCCGATATGTTTATGCATTGGTTGACACTGCTGAAGGAAGGAATGGTAGACTCATTCAAGGTTTGAGGCCTGAGCTAGGTAGAATGACCATGGCTCATATTAGAGAGCCTTGTCATGTAGTGGTAGAGATGGCCAATTTCCATGAGGAGATGCTTGCTATGTCTGTTAGGGAGGAACAAGTTGAGTCCCAGGGCCCTCAAGGAAAGAAAAAGGAAACTCTTCAAGAAGAAAGGAGCCCAGAATGGGGATGCTGCCAAGAAGGTGAAGGATGATTCAGTGTGTTATAAGTGTGATAAGAAGGGCCATTATTCCTACGAATGCAGAACTGGTAAAGGAAAGAAGCCTACAGAAAAGAGGAATGTGAAATGCTTCAACTGTGAGCAAGTTGGGCATTATAGGAACCGGTGTCCAGAGCCAGTCAAGGCGGATAAAGGTAAGGCATTTTCTATTGGACCACCGTCCTCTTCAAGACCTACTGCCGTAGAGAAAGGGAAAACTAAGATGGAAGGTACGCTTTTGATTTAGAGTATACTAATTAGGGTACTTTTTGATACGGGTGCATCACACTTATTTATATCATAGTATTTGATTAATAGGTTATGTATAGAACCTACATTCCTTGTTACTTCCTTTAGGGTTGCAAATCCAATAGGAGGGTATGCAAATCTTGGGATGAGATGTGACCGGTTAGAACTTGATTTGTTAGGTCATAAGTTTGCATGTAGTTTGTAAGTCTTTGATTTCGTAGATTACAGGGTCATGTTGGGTATTGATTGGTTGGGTAAGTATGAAGCTAGGATATTTTTCCAGGATGAGGAAATATCGTTGAGACACCCAGATAGCCATAACCGAATCATCTTCTTAGTGGAGAGTTCCAGTAAGAGTGTTTATGCTTTTTTAAGTATCATGGAGTTGGAAGATGAGCTTAATCAGGTTCGTGTAGCAAGAGAATTTGCATATATATATTTGAGCCAATCAATAGATTACCATCGAAACGAGCTGTAGAGTTTCGACTAAACCTTACCAGAAGCTGAACTTGCTAGTATACCACCTAGCAGAATGACATAGAAAGAGATGAAGGAATTAAAGTTTCAGCTGGTGGATCTTTAGGGAATGAATTTTATTAGACCAAGCAGTTCGCCTTAGGGAGCGGCTGTGGTGTTTGTGAAGAAACCAGATGGGTCATTAAGAATGTGCATAAAACGAAAGGACGATCAAGAATAGGTACTCTCTGCCGACAATAGATGATCTGTTTTATCAGTTGAGTGGAGCCAGAGTATTTTCCCAATTATATTTTGCAACGATGTTTCATTAATTGCGATTAGCGGAGGATAGCATTTCTTTGACGATATTTCAAACTAGATATGGTTTATATGAGTTGTTGGTGATGCCATTTGGATTGACAAATGCACCGGCTTTCTTCATTAATTTGATGAACCAGATTTTCCATGAGCACTTTAATAGGTTCATGTTGGTATTCATAGATGACATTTTAGTATACTCGAAAGATGAAAAAGAGCATGAGATTCATCATAGAGTGTTGTTGGACACGCTGAGGCAGAATCAGCTGAAGGCGAAGTTTTTCAAGTGTCATTTTTGGAAGAAAGAGGTTAAATTTCTTGGTCATGCAGTTTCAGAGGAAGGATTGTCAATTGATCCAACTAAGATCTAGGCAGTCAATAATTGGAAGAGACTGGAGATGGTATCCAAGATCAAGAGTTTTCATGGACTTGCTAGCTATTATCGGAGATTCATTAAGGATTTTTCTCGTGGATTGCAACACCTTTGACTAAGTTGACCAGGAAGGATGTGAATTTTATTTGGTCCGACAAATGTGAGGAAGGGTACTTAAGATAAATCATTTGTTAGCCAATGCTTCAGTGTTATTAATTCCAAATGGTAACCAAGGGTTGTTTGTATACAAAGAGGCACATGAGACTATATTGGGAGCAGTATTGATGCAAAAGGGCAAGGTTATTGCTTATGCATTAAAGCAGCTTAGACCGCACGAAGTTAGATATCTTACTCATGACTTAGACTTAGCTGCGATGATATTTGCCCTGAAGATTTGGAGGCATTATCTCTTAGGGGAGAGATTTGAGTTGTATACCGATCATAAGTTATTAAATTATTTATTCTCTCAGAAGGAGTTGAATATTAGGCAGCAGAGATGGCTGGAGTTTTTGGCTGCTAATGATTTTGGTATAAAATATACTCCTGCGAAAGGAAATAAGGTAGCAGATTCTCTTAATAGAAAATATCAGAATGTGGTGTTAGCGATGTTGGCAGAATAGAAGGATCTATAGCCATTTGTGGTGTGCAGTTAAGATCTACTGCTAGTACTTGTCAGGGTACTGTCATGTTGTCTTGTTTAGAAGTTCGATTAGTGCTGATCGAGAGCATAGCTTCTAAGCAGAGGGAAGATCCAGTTTTAGCCGAGAGGATTAGAAGGCTTGAGAAAGGATCTGAGGTTGATGACCTAAAAGATTTTAGTCTTGACCAAAGAGGATGGTTGAGGAAGTAGGGATGATTATGCGTTTCGAATGTAGAGATCTTAAGGAGAGAGGTTCTAGAGGAATGTCATCGATTGAAGTTTACGATTCATCTTGGAGGGACCATGATGTATCAAGATATAAAGAGCAGCTTATATTGGGAAGGCATGAAGGGGATGTTGGCTGGCGGGTTACATAGTGTGTTAACTGTCAATAAGTGAAGGCCAAACATCATAATCCGAGTGGGTTGCTTCAGCCTTTAGATATTCCAGTCTGGAAATGAGATTCGATATCGATGGATTTTATAGACGATAGGGGAAATGAGAGTATATTGGTTATTGTGGACAAGTTAACCAAGAGTGCCCATTTCATTCTGGTAAAGTCAACCAGAGCATCACCTGTTCTAGCGAAGTTGGTTATGAAGAACATAGTTAGACAGCATGGAATTCCTACTAGTATAGTCAGTGACAGAGATGCATTGTTTACTTGCGAGTTCTGGAAGAGTCTACAGGATGTGTTTGGTACCAAGCTCAAGATGAGTACCGCTTACTACCCTCAGATAGATGGACAGACAGAGAGAGTCAACAAGGTACTTGAGGATTTATTGAGCTTGTGTGCTAGACTTTGGTGGATCATGGAAAGATCGCCTACACTTGGTTGAGTTTTACTATAATAATAGTTATCGGACTAGTATAGGAATGGCGCCTTTTGAAGCTTTGTATGGAAGGCCATGCAAGTCACTACAATGTTGGTTGGAAACTAGAGAAAGGTTAGTTTTAGGACTAGATCTAGCGAGAGAGGCAAGAAAAAAGATTGAGTTGATCTGAGGTAGGATGAAGAAAGCTCAGTCTAGGTAGAAGAGTTACATAAATAGGAGGCATAAGGATCTAGAGTTCTCAGCTGGAGATAAGTTTTCATTAATGTATAATCGATGAAGGGTCTGGTACGATTTGAAATGTTAGGGAAACTGGTACCAAGGTATGTTGGACTGTTCCCAATCATTGAGAGGATCGAAAAACTCGCATATAGAGTAGAGTTATCGAGCAGTTTGGCAAGTGTCCATAATCTGTTTCGTATGTCACATCTTTGTAGGTACATGCACGATCCAGAGACTACTATCACTTCGACTGCATTAGAAGATCTAGTAGTAGAACCGGATCCGACTGTTGTTAGGTAACCAATTCGGTTATAGCCATAATTTTTTAATAAATCGCCATAAATCATTATTCTATCCAAATAATGATTATTAGATCCAAACATGATCAACACAGCAAAATACATTCAGTTACTATCCATAACTGAACCAAAACAAGAAAAAAGAGATGATATGCACTATCATTCACCTTGATTAAGTTGTTGGAGTTTGAGATTTTTCCTAGCTTTAATCTTCTACCTTTCTCTCTTGGATCTTCCAATTTTGCTGATCTCCTAATGTGTTTGAATGGTTGGCAATAACTTCTCTTTATGTATATTTTGATTTATGAAATGGTAGGTGAGAATAAGGGAGGATTTAAGGGTATATGGGTGTGGCTATTCCCATATTGTCCTCCTTTTATTTTCCTAACTTATAAATTATAAACCATACTTGTACATTCATTAGTTTAGCCGCGACCAAGTTAATTGACAATTAAATCTCAACTCCTTAATTAACCATATTATTCTATTTAATTTATCCAATTAAATGTCCCGAATAATGTTAAACAAAAATTAGGGGTGTTACACGAAACCAATCTTTTCGAAAACTCTTATTTGAAGAAAAAAGGTACCCTTTCCAAAGCTAAGACCTTACATAGCATGGCAACTTTCTTTGAAAGCTATTTATAAAACCTTTTCGAAAGCATATGTTTTGACTATGTTGAAAGCTCTAAGTAAAATAATGCAAGGTCTTATCTTTTGAAAACAAAACAGGACTTCGACCCCATCGATAGAATACCTTTCGACAACAAGGATTCCGCCTTCCTTATAGTCCACCGTGTAACATCCCTTTTCTTGGAAGTCCAAACCTAACAGCTACGGATGCTGCAGTCATCTATAGTTATTAATCTTCGGTGACCAAATACGATGGTGCAAGATTCATTGATACAAAAATCACAAAAATATGGAAAAGTTTTAGCAATTTAAAAACACATTTCCACTTTCAAATTAAAACATCTCATGTTCATTACATAATCGTTAACCGCATTCAGAAAAATGTAATTAATACAAATACACCAAGAGCGACATATGAAGATGACTCCTTGGTTGATCAGAGAATATAATAAGGCTAATAATTCTGCCTTTATAACAAAACACACAACGGATATAAAACTCTAAATAACTATCTGCCGCCTGCACACCTCCAGAAGCTTTATTCGTCAAAGAAAACCTGAGGATATTAAATCTCAATCTACTCAAAATCAGTTGTATCCAAGAGTTTAAAGGGAAAACAAAAACTCCGAGTCAGACATAAAGCCTGGTATGAGTAATAATCTAACATCTCAATCCATTTAGATATCTAGTGAGACCACGCCACTTAGTGGAATGAGTTTTCCCCTCACTAGTATCCTAAAACCTTTTTAAAACCATATACTGTGCTCCTGCACCCACAATGGTTAAAACATACATTTCAAAATATTATGGCGATATGCATACTTGAAAATAATTAATATTTCCCTTACTCAGGTTTAAACTGACACCTTGTCTTAATTGTAGTACTTGGGCCACTATTAACCTTTTTAGTTTTCATCGGTTTACTAATAACGTTTTCCATAATTAAAGAAAACCATATTTTATTCGTAGTTTTTAGGGGATCATTGAGAACCTAGAGGCTCCTGTTAGTTAACTTAATTAATTCATGGGTCCTCCTAGATCTATTGGTTTTCCCAATAACTAACCATCTTATCCTTGTTTTCTTGGGTTAACTAGGAACTTATGGACTTATCCAGTAACTCACTGCATCTCCTTGTTTTCATGGGTTGACTAGAAACCTACTGATATTTCCGTTAAATAGTTTCTTATCCTAGTTTTCTTGGGTTTACTAAGAACCAATTGACTGATGCCAATACTTAATCCGAATATAGTTCTCAAAGGTTCACTACAAACTAATTAGCACCTGCAGACTACCTTTGCATAGTTTTGATGGGTTAACTATGAACCTGTTGGTGCGCACCAATAAATACCTTTTATAGTTTTCATAGGTTTACTATGAACCTCTTGGTATGCACCGATAACCACCATTCATAGTTTTCATGGGTTTACTGTGAACCTTTTGGTTTACCTCCGATAACTACAAAGTTTTGACATCCTATGTTTTTGGTCACCCTGACTCCATGGATGTAATTCTACTCATTGAAGAGTTTAAGCCATTTATATTTACTATTGGGCTACCTTACTAGTTCTTCTTCCCCTTATTCCCCAAAATACGGTTATGGGTTTATCATGTGAATATACTCCTAATTGAAAAACAATGCAATAATTTAACAAACCACTCCTGTGGGTTTAAGTCCTTGAAATACATATCATAACATAGTTAACACCTTTAATTTATTTTCAAGGAAATACTTCTTCAAAGTTACATATTTAAAGATATTGCAAAACACCTTTATATAAGCCATGGGTTTTTCCTTTAGAATTTAGAGTTTGGGTTTCAAACCTTTCGACCTTGTCGAAAGGTCTTCAAAACAACCTTTCGAAACCTTTATGACCATTCAGCCATTTAAACCTTTCAAAAGCAATGAACTCGTAAAATGTAAACCATTCAAAATATTTGGATTTTATCTTTCAAAAACTCCCTTAGTCTAAGTTAAAACATAAGGAAGGTCTTCTTTTAAAACATTTCAGATACAACAGAAGCCACCTTTCGACCTTGTCAGAAGGTCTGCTTCGAAAACCCTAAACATCTCTTTTTAAAACAGTTGACCTCTGCCTTTTTAAGGCAACTCCTTCGAAAGATTTGGGTTTTACTTCTAGTATAAACCAATAAATCACCTAAGTCAAAAGCTTTGAAACCTTTCAAAAATAATGGGGGAAGCGGCTGGTTTAAAACAAGTAAATCTTTCGTCTTTGTCGAAAGCAACGACTTTAAAAGGCTGGAAAAGCGGCTATAAATTTTCGACTATGTTGGGAAGTTCAAAACAAAGCAAAGATAAGTGGTAGTACCTTTCAGATGCGTCGAAAGGTTTAAAAGCCTTTATTTAAACATTTTGACCTGGTCCAAAGCAACCAAGTCGAAAGCAAAGCATGTGAGTGCTTTAGTTAACCAAACAAACATACCCTAACCTCTTTATCCATCAACCTTTCGGCTATGGACCCTTCGACCCTGTCCAATTCATTATGTACCGAGATACTTGATACCATATGCATTGGTTTGATCTGGCTGAAAGCTTAACCTTTCAACTTAGTTGGAAAGTCTGGGTCGGAAGGTTTTCTACCGAAAAAGCTGAAACATGCAAAAATTATGATATCTTTGTTTTTAATATAAAAAGATATCATTTCAACTAACCTGCCTTTGTTTGTCAAATTCTCATTGGTTATTCAGAAAACGCTGCCACTATTTTTAGATTTAAGGAATAGTTTTATTTTATAAAACACCCCTTCTTTTTAAATTAGTATATAAAACATTTAAGTCACATATCGTAAATAATTTTATATATTTAACAAAAGACCTAGGAAAAAGCTGGAAAAATTCTAGAAAATCTATTTTAAGATATTCTCCAACATATAAAAATTTCAAACCAAAATAATCGCCGTAAATAATTCATAAACCAATAAATCATTTTCTTCACTAGAAAATTTATATAAAATTCATATAAACTCAGAAAATTATGAGAACTAAACCCCATCTACAAAATCATGTTTTCTATAACATAAAATTTTCCCAAGGCATTTCAAATCATTTTCATCACGGTTTTTCTCTAAATCATGTAAACATTTTATTAAATATAATTATTTAAACACACATAAATCATAACCAAGCATGTCATCTTTCAACACATCATAAAAACAGATTTATCATTTATTCCGAACTATTTGATGTATAATCCAAAATAAAGATGTAGAAACTATCATTCACCTTTCTAGAGATAAGGTGATTAGAGATTGTTTGTGATTGATTTTCTTCTAGCTAGAATTAAATTTTCTTCTTTGCTTCAAATGGTAGGCCTTGTTTGATCACGATTATAATTTTATTTTTGGTGCAAAATGAATGTGCACAACCTAATGAAAGTGGTATAATGGTGGGGTGTATTGCTATTTACCCTTGTGCCCTTATGATTATTATCCTAACCATTTATTTATGTTCATTAGGTTAAATAAGCACGACCACCTAGTTTATTAATCAAATTCAATATCCTTATCTACATTATTCTATTTAATTTACTCTAATTAAATCTCCTGAATAATAGTAGTAAAAATAGGAGTGATACAGGCTCCCTTCCTTAAAGAATTTCGTCCTCGAAATTTGATAAAGACTAACTAGCAAACATAGTAATCATCTATAACATATCCTAACAACCATATTAGCTTACATGACTATCATAATGGGTATAATTCGGATATAGCCATACCATCAAAGCAGATCAGGATAAGCCACTCAAATTCTATCCTCTGTCTCCCAAGTATAGTCTTTCTCATTGTTTCTCAAATGAACTTTCACCAACTTGACTATCTTGGTCCTCAATCTCTTCTCATCTCTCGTTACAACCCGAACTGATAGTCTAACAAAATTCAAATCAGGCTCCACTACTAAGTCCTCCAACTCTGTTTGTGGAATAGTAGACTTTGGATCATGCACATACTTATGAAGGTGACACACATGGAATACATTATGGACACTTGCCAAAATGCTCGGCAACTCTACTCTGTAAGCGAGCTTTCCAATCCTTTCTGTAATCTGAATGGACCAACATAACTCGAGGCCAACTTTCCCGACTTTCCAAATTGTACCAAACCTTTCATCGGTGATACTTTAACAAAAATTATGTCTCTCACTGTGAACTCTAAGTCTTTCCGCCTCTTATCTGCATAACTCTTCTACCTGGAATGAGCTTCCTTCATCCGTTCTTGGATCAACACGATCGTTTCTGACCCCTCTCTAACAAATCCGAACCTAAGACTAATCTTTCTCCAGTCTCTGACCAACATGCTGGTGATCTGCATGGCCTTCCATACAAAGCTTCAAAAGGCGACATTCATATACTAGTGTGATAGCTATTATTATAGGAGAAATCAATAAGATGTAGGTGTTCTTCCCAAGATCCCCTCAAGTCTAACACACAAGCTCCTAATAAATCTTCGAGTACCTTATTGACTGTCTTTGTCTACCCATTTGTTTACGGGTGATATGCTATACTCATCTTGGGCTTGGTACCTAATACCTCTTGTAGACTCCTCCAAAATTCACTAGTGAATAATGCATCTCCATCATTGACTATGCTACCAGGAATCCTATAAAGTCCAATTATGTTCTTCATGAACAACTTTGCTAAAATAGGTGCCGTCCTGGTTGACTTCATTGGAATGAAATTGGCACTCTTGGTCAACCCGTCCATTATAAACCTTATTCATTTCCTCTATTTGACCTTAGCAGCCCATTTATAAGGTCCATTGATATCAAATCCCACTTCCAAATTGGAGCATCTAAAGACTGAAGTAACCTGCTTCGCTTTTGATGTTCGGCTTTCACTTGTTAATAGTTAATATACTGCCTAACCCACAAGCCAACATCCTTCTTCATGCCTTTCCAATCGAAGCTTCTATTCATGTCTTAATACATCACGGTTCCTCTAGGATGAATTGTAAACTTCGATCGATGACATTCCTATAGAACTTCTCTTCTTAAGTTCTCCACATCTGAGAGACATATCCGTCCTTTCTTTCTCAACCATCCTCTTTGGTCAATACTAAAATCCTTCAGGTCATTAATTTCTGATCCTATATCAATCCCTCTAATCTTCTCGGTTAAGATTGGATCTTCTCTCTACTTAGAAGTTATCCTTCGATCAACACTGGTCGAATCTCTAAACAAGACAACATGGCAGTACCATGACTAGAACTTGCAACAGATCTCGACTGCACACCACAACTAGCTAAGGCTTCCAAATTCTTCCACTACCAACATCGCTAACACATCATTCTGATTTTCTGACTGAGGTCATCTGCTACCTTATTTCCTTTCCCTAGAATATACTCTATCCTGAAATCATAAGCCGGCAAAACTCCATCCATCTCTGCTGCCTCATATTCAACTCCTTCTACGAGAATAAATACTTTAATGATTTATGATAGGTGAATAGCTCAATTCTCTCTTCGAACAGATAATGCCTCCAAATCTTCAAAGCAAATATTAGTGCGGCTAACTCTAAGTGATGAGTAGGATATCTAACTTCATGCGGTCTAAGCTTCCTAGATACGTAAGCAATAACTTTGCCCCTCTGTGTTAATACTGCTTCCAATCCAGTGCCACATGCACCAGTGTAGACTACCAAACCTTGGTTACCATATGGAACTACTAACACTGGTGCATTACTTAAAAAATGTTTTGGCTTAAGGAATGCTTCCTCACATTTGCAAACCAAATAAACTTCCTTCCTTCCTGGTCAACTTAGTCAAAGGTGATGCTATCCTTGAGAAATCCTTAATGAATCTCTGGTAATAGCCAGCAAGTCCAAGAAAACTTCTGATCTCATTTACCATCTCTAGTCCCTTCCAATTATTAACTACCACAATCTTAACCGGATCAATTGACAATCCTTCCTCTGAAAAGGAAACTTAACCTCTCTCCTCCAAAAATGACACATGGAAATATTCGCCTTCAGCTGATTCTGCCTCAGCGTTTCCAACACCACTCTATGTCGAATCTTGTGCTCTCTTACATCTCTAGGGTACACCGAAATATCATCAATAATCAACAACACAAACCTATCCAAGTGCTTTCAAAAAACCCGATTCATCAAATAAACGAAAGCAGGCGCTTTCGTCAATCCGAATGACATTACTAACCATTCATACAAACCATACCTAGTTCGAAATGACATCAATGGAATGTTATCCTCCGCCACTCTCAACTGATGGAACCCTATTGCTAAGTCCAATTGGAAAATACTCTAGCTCTACTCAACTGATCAAATAGATCAGCAATACTTGACAAAGGATACTTATTCTTGATCGTCCTTTTATTCAATTTTCAATATTCAATGCACATCCTTAATGACCCATCTGGTTTCTTCACAAATACTACAGCTGCTCCCCAAGGTAAACTGCTTGGTCTAATAAAATTCCTTCCCTCAAGATCCACTAGCTGTAATTTCAATTCCTTCATCTCTGTCGGTGTCATTCTGCTAGGTGGTCCATTGATAGGTTCAACTACCGGTACAAGTTCTATCCAAAACTCAACTGCTTATTTAGCAGTTAATCTTGTAACCAACTCAAAAACATCTGCAAACTCTCTAGTCACACGAACCTAACTAAGCTCTTCTCCAAACTTCGTAGCACTCAACAAAGCACAAACGCTCTTACTAGAATTCTCCACCAAGAAAATGATTCGATTATGACTTTCAGGATGTCTTAATGATATTTCCCGATCCTGGCAAAATATCCTGGCCTCATACATCCGTACCTAAGATGATCCTGAAATATATGAAATTATAGACAACAAACTGCATGCAAACCTAAGACCTAGCAAATCAAGTTCAAACCGGTCACATCTCATCCCAAGAGTTGCATACCATACTATTGGATTTACAACCATTAAGGAGGTAACAAGGTATGTGGGTTCTATACATAACCTATCAACCAAATACTGAGATATAAATGAATGTGATGCACAGGTATCAAAAAGTGCCCTAACTGGAATATTTTGAATCAAGAGTGTACCTTCCATCATTGTTTTTCCTTTCTCTGCTGCGGTAGGTCTAGAAGAAGACGATGGTCCAGTTGCAAACACCTTCCCTCCGTCCGCCCTGACTGGCTCTGGACATTGGTTCTTATAATGCCCAACCTAGTCATAGTTGAAGCATTTCACATTCTTCTTCTCCGCAGGCTTCTTTCCTTTACCGGTTCTGCACTCGTGGGCATAATGGCCCTTCTTATCACACTTATAACACACCAACTCAGCCTTTGCCTTCTTAGCTGCATCTCCTTTCTAGGCTCCTTTCTTCTTAAATAATTTACGTTTTCTTCCTTGAGAACCCTAGAACTCAACTGGCCTCTATCTTGCTAAAACAGCAAACATCTCCTCATTGTGGATGGTCATTTCCACCATCACTTGATAAGGTTCTCCGATATGGGTCATATCCATTCTACCAAGCTCTGGCCTCAAACCTCTAATGAATCTCTCATTCCTACTTACATCTGTGTCAACCAAAGCATAAACATATCGAGATAACTCATCAAACTTAGCAGCATACTCGATCATAGACATCTGCCCTTCGACAATTTCCACAAACTTCCTTACTAACGTCGATTTGGAAACTTCAAACAAGAACCTCTGCTCAACCCTCCTCCTGAAGTCACCCCAAGTCAACTCATCCTCCGGCACTCCTGCTAATACACTGTTCTGCTAATGAAGCGCTATCCTTTGCAAATGTCTAGAGGCTAGCCTTCTTTTCCCTCCATCATTCAAGCCTAAGTCTGTAAAGATCCTTTCACAGTTTAGCAACAAATTCTTTGCTTCCACAACATCTTCTATTCCAGAAAATGGCTTTCCTCCCAGACTATCATAGTCTATACTCAGCTTAGCGTAGTTATAACCAAATGGAACTGCAGGATTAGCTCCACCAACATTCCCAGCAGCTCCCTCTTGCAACAGATCCGCAAACAAGTGATACACCATCCCTGCATCTCTCGACGAATTTCTAGCACCTACATTAGCCTTATCACTTTGATTAGCATTGGTCTGTCGACCTTGGTTCAACCAGGTATTAGGTCGAGCATTTCCATTGGTAGTGGTGCTTCCTCCACCTAGATTTCCTCTTCTGTTTCCTGCCTCCGTATCTTCTTTCTCGTATATCAGCATACAAGCCGTAGTAAGATATAGAAAAATGGTCTAAGAAAGAGGGGAATACGTAACTAGGTATATTCCTATGTATTAAGTATGTCGATATAGTGTTAACTTAAACACCGATCACATTTCTAAATTTATTGGATCATGGTTATTAAAACATCTTTTAGGTTGAACTTTTCTTTTATAGTTTCATAAACCTATGCTATGATACCAACTTGTAACAACCCCTTACTTGGAAGACCAAAACTAATGGCTATGGATGCTGTAGTCATCCATAGTTATTAATTTTCGATGACTAAATACGGCGGTGCTAGATTCGTTGATACACAAATCACAGAAATATGGAAAAGTTTTAGCAATTTAAAAACACATTTCCACTTTCAACTTAAAACATCTCATGTTCATTACAAAATCCTGTATCATTAACTAGGTTCAGCAAAATACAGTTATTACAAATATGCCAAAAGCGACATATGAAGATGCCCTCTTGGTTGTTCAGAGAATATAGTAAGGCTAATAATTCTGCTATTACAACAAAACAAACAGCAGAAATAACAATCTAAATAACTATCTGCCTCCTACACGCCTCCAGAAGCTTTATTCATCAGAGAAAACCTGAGAACCTTAAATCTCAAACTACTCAAAATTAATTGAGTAACCAAGAGTTTAAAGGGAAAACGAAAGCTTCGAGCTAGACATGATGCCTTGTATAAATAATAATTTAACATCTCAATCCGTTTAGATATCTAGTGAGACCACACCGCTTAGTGGAACGGGTTTTCCCCTCACTATACCCTAAAAACGTATTAAAGCCATATATCATGCTCCTGCGTCAACAATGGTTAAAACATACATTTAAAAATATTATGGTGATATGCATACATGAAAATAATTAATATTTCCCTTCCCTAGTTTTAACTGATACCCTATCTTAGTTGTAGTTCCTAGGTCACTATTATCCTTTTTAGTTTTCATGGGTTTACTAATAACCTTTTTTATAATTAAAGAACACCCTATTATATTCATAGTTTTCATGGGATCATTAAGAACCTAAAGGATCCTCCTGCTAGTTAAATAAATTAATTCATGGGTCCTTCTAAACCCATTGGTCTTCCCGATAACGAATCACCTTATTCTAGTTGTCTTGGTTTAACTAGGAACCTGTGGACTTATACAATAGATCACTACATCTCCTAGTTTTCATGGGTAGACTAGGAACTTATTGATATTTCCATTAACCACTTTCTTCTCCTAGTTTTCTTAGGTTTGCTAGCAACCAATTGACTGATACCAATACTTAATTCGGATATAGTTTTCACGGGTTCACTACAAACCAATTAGCCCCTGCTAAGTGTATTCGCATAGTTTTTATGGGTTAACAATGAACCTGTTGGTATGCACCAATAACTACCTTATCATAGTTTTCATGTGTTTACTATGAAGCTCTGGGTATGTACCAATAATTACCTTTCATAGTTTTCATGGTTTTACTATAAACCTCTTGGTATGCAACAATAACTACCTTTCATAGTTTTCATGGGTTTACTATGAACCTTTTGGCTTACCTCCAATAACTACAAAGCTAGACATCATATGTTTTTCGGTCACCCTAACTCCATAGATGCAATTCTACTTATTCAGGAGTTTAAGCCATTTATATTCACTATTAGGTTAATCTACTAGTTCTTTAACCCCTTATTCCCTAGAATACAGTTATGGTTTTATTATGTGAATATACTCCTAACTGAAGAAGCAATGCAATAATTTAACTAGACCAATCCTGTGGGTTTAAGTCCTTGAAATACATCTCATGACATAGTTAACACCTTTAACTTATTTTATTATCAAGGTAATACCTCTTTAAAGTTACATAGTTAAAGCCATTACAAAATTCATTTGTATGCTGTGGGTTTTTCCTTTAGAATTTAGAGTATGGGTCTCAAACCTTCCAAGACCAACATTTCGAGCTTGTCGAAAGGTCTACAAATGTGACGACCTAGAATTTCTGGATATTTGAAATTAAAATATTTAATTGATTTTAATTATTTGAATGTTAGTTAAACTTGAATTTCAAATATCACTATCTAATTGGCAATTAAATTATTGAATTTAATTATTGAAAGTTGGGTAAAATATTGAATCTTCAGTTTTATGTTGGTTAAAAATATTTCAAAGGCTTGTAAAATTTAAATTAATGATACTGAAGATAATGGAAGCTTTAGAATTGAATTTGGAAAATTTTTGTTCCGTTTTGAATATATATAGTTTAAATCGATATTTAAAAATAGCCTTCTGAGGCACAGCCTCTGAATTCGACGAAACCAGTTCCATTATCCGTAGTAGTATATTATTATCGAATTTTAATTTTCGTAGTGTTTGGAGTGATCGTTTGGTCGTATGGTGTATAAACGCACTGAAATCTATATCGAAAATGTAAATAAATAACTGGGTCCAAAAAGCTACCTTCTCTAAACGATCAAATTTGGACTCAAAACCATTTCCATTGTGTTTAGAATAGGGGTATAACCTTATGAACGCCTAGCGGCATGCCTTGATAAGAGATCGAGATTGTGAGTTGCGAAAATTGGGACAATTTAAATTTGACTTTAAATTTAAAAATAAATGATATTTTTATAGCATTGACACGTAAAGGCAAATTTAAAACACATGCTTCCCTTTCTTTTTCTAAATCACTCACGTGGAAGAAAGAAGTAAATCCATCTGGTAGCAATCCATTACTCAGAAACTCGAAAATGGATACTGATGATGTGGTCATCATCATCAGGATTATTTTCCAGCGACTAACGTGAGTTCAATTCTTCCTTAGCTCCAAGAAAACCATTTTTAAAAAATTTCCATTTAAAAATATTTCCAATATAATATCCCATTATTTCCTCCAAACATTTTGGAAAATCTACCAAAAATTTCCAAGATAAAACATTTCCAAACTTTTTGTTCAAATTCATTTAAAAACATATTTCAAAATTCTCGGCATATAAATTCTGTTTTAATTCAATTTTTAGTTATGTTCCATTATATTATCTCATACTGATACAATTTTATTTGGTTATAAATATAGACCATTTCAAATTTAGATTCTTATTTGATTCAATAAATATATAATAATTTTAGAAAATTATTTCTTTTATATCAAAATGTGTTTTTGGATAAAGTTATTTAATTTACCCACTTCCAAAATAATACTATGTCATTTTATCTTGTTTAAGAGTTTAGAAATCCCTATCGATACGGTTGTACTTCCCGTATCGACCAGAATTCATAAACACTCAACCGATAAGTCAACACAAAATAAAAACAGTTTTATATTCACTAACAATTATGCGCTCATAGCTATGATTACTCTCAAACTCATTTTAGAGTACTATTGACTCGATCATTAATGAGTAATCCCCTGCAGAGCCAAGGTTATCGCCAACCTAAGCTTTGATACCACTGTAACGACCCATCCTTCTCGACCCTAGAAAATCGACACAAATATGCCACTGAATAAATGGCGACTATTGAGTGCCGGAAAACATAGATTACTGAGGAAAGAAAAAAGGAGGTAAAAGAAGGGAAAACAAACAACATCAGAATCTCACAATCGCAGCGGAATAAAATATAATAGACAATAACTAATCTTTACATAAAAAGAAACTACATCTGTTTTATATAATACATCATCAGAGTACGACTCACTCAATAGCAAATACTGGATAGTTATATTAACTTGTCCCACAATCTGAATACACAGCATGAACAACACAGTGGAAAATAAAACAAGTACGAGTGATATGTCTTACCACCCAGCTCATCTCCTTAGCTCCACAGCATCCTATCATGTATTTATAATACTCGATCTGACCCGAGCATTATAATAAAATAATACCCGAGTCAGTCTGGAAAAGCAGTGTGAGAAAATACACTCAATTTAATTATTAAAGTTTTCAAATCCTTTGAAAATCAAAGGTATCTTGTAAGACCACGCAACAAATAAACATGTCGGCTTTTTACCTTACGATAACCAAAACATTTTCTTATAAAATCCTTTGATATTATAGTAGTGTCTATAGACAAATACTTATTCAAATAATCGAAATTGTTACATTATTAAATTCCAGCTAATAGGTATACGAACAAAACCATAAAGACACATATGGAGAATGGATTTCCATCAATGGCAGGGCTACTAGGGAACCGCCCGTCATAGTACGTGGTCTAAATCACCGTATCGAGGATCCACCCTGATCCCTTGCATCACAAGACCGGAGCTACCCCTTACTGGATAGTCCAAATAAGTTCACCTCGCGGTTGGGATCAGCAACCGCCCACATAGCTGAAATAAAGGGAAATCTAGACAGGGGTGACCTTACCCTAGTTGGTTGCTAGCTGTGATATCCCGGAAATTTGGGGCAAAATCAATTTAATAATCTACATTTAAAATTAAATTGATTTGATAATATTTGTTTATAATATTAAAATTTATTAATCATCTTCTTTTAAATAATTATTTAACTGATAATTTATCTTTTAAAAGCTAATTTAAATTGTTTCTATTTATAATGTATATATGTATAGATTTGTATATATTATAAATAGATCAGTTTTGTTTTTAAATTTAATAGATAATTTGGAAATTTAATATTGTATAAATAATAGTATGATCTTTAAAATACTCAAGATAAAGTTTAATTTGTTTAAAATGATTTTAGCCTAGAGTTTAAATTTAAATAAAAAGATTGTTTTGTTCTTTTTACTTCAAATTTATAAAATAGGTAATTTGATTATGTAATGATTTCATTTATGAATCATTTTAAATTAGTAATGAGTGATTTTTAAATAATAACAATAATACAATATTTTTATAAATAGATTTTAATATAAAAGAAAGTTGTATTTTAAATTCATTTATATATGTATAAGTATTTTGTAAAGCTATGGTTTGTAAATTTAAAATGAAGTAAACTTTATAAATATTTAACTTAAGAATGAATCAAATGTATGAGGTTAACATAATTACATAAGTCAAAAACATTCACAACAAATATTGAAATAAATTACTCAAAGCAAAGAAAAAAAAAACAAAGCAAGATATATAAATGCATCCTGTAAAGGAAATAGACAAGTCAAGAATATAAACATGTAAAATAGAATGTAAAGCTAAAAAGGGGGAAACCAGTAATCATGTTATACAATAATTATGTTGGCAAATTAAACAAAATAAAGTAAAGAAAATATATGCAGACAAGTATAAAACATAAGATAAAAATGTTAGTAGCTTATGGAATAAGATTCAGATAAGTATAAACATCAAGTATAAAAAAAAATATAAAAGTGCAAACATTTGCAAGTTATTTGTAAGAGAGATGAACAAAGCAAGGTAAATAGATTATATTTGCAGGTTAGAGCAGAGGAGTGCATAGCTTAACAAAATATATATATATATATATATATATATATATGTATGTATGTATGTATAAATATAAATATCTATACATAATAATGAGAAGTTGTAGACACTAAGTACAATATTTAAACATATGCAGACATTTGAAATATTGGCAACCTGTAACTTAATGCAGAATAAAAATATCTTTGTACATAAGATAAGATTAGGTGTAAACATCTAGTACATTTACATTTAATGCTTTCATTTATTAGCACATAATAAAATCATTTCGAACTGTTGAAATCAACTCAGCCTCCTAATTAAAAGATTTGGCCTAATAAAACAAAACACAAATAAAAATCTGCAAATTTGCTTGTCTCAGATGCCACCTTCCCCTGACCTTCTTTATATATGCATATTTTGTTTTAGTTCGTTCATTAGAAATCTGAAACAAAGAACAATAGCAAACAATTTTAATTATACAAACTTAGTAACATTACAACTGAGAAAGCAAGAAGAATCAAAAGGGTAAAACAAGTAAAACATTTCCAGTTTTTAAAGTTCAAGTTGTTCAAACACAAGAAGACTCTGTTCTACCAATTGTGGTGAGTAACACTTTTAAAATTTACTTAAGTTTTAAAATCTGTTGCATGTTGATATTGGATGCTTAAATATATGGTGTGAATATTTATTTATTCTCTGGGTGATTTGTGTTGAAACTGTTTATTTCAAACCTGCAAATTCAAATTACCTATATTGAACTTGTTCTGTTTTTTTATTTGCTGTGAGTAGCTTAAATCTATAACTTAAGTATTCAAACTAGTTGCAAGCTTAAAACCAGAAATAAGTGTGATTTGTATGCGTAAAACCTTCTGTGCATATGGATGTGGTCAGAGTATATATTAATGTCTCTGTAAACAAGCTTATCCATTTTGTTCTCAGGCTTGAATTGATTCAAATTATTTTACCATTTGATCTAATAGTTTTTATGAGTTACAATACAAATATAAACTGTTTATTCCAATATGATTTAAAGTTTAAGTATATTTAAGTTGAATGAAAATTGAATATGGTACTGGAAATCAAAATAACAGAGAAAAAAGTTGAACAAGAGAAAAATCAAAACACTTTAATCATAAGATCAAGAACATACTTTGAATCACTATAACAAAATATGGATTTTAAAACTTAAATCAAGATTTTTAATACCTGAAGTCGAGAGCAGTTCTGAAATGTATTAAAAATGCATTTTTGGAAATTTTAGGGTGATCACTGTATCTGGGTGGTCGTGGTTCTGTTTGATGATGGAGGAGCTTACCCCGGTGATGGGAAAAATGGTGGTAGGTGGTGCAGTTTGGCGTGGTGGCGACAGCAACGAGTTTCCTTCTGTAAACCTAATTTTAAACTGGGTTGAAGTTCGGGCTTGTTCGATTCCCTTCGTGCATCGAGTTAAACGGGGGTTTGCGTATGGATAGGGGAGTGAAAGGCGGAGACGTGGCCGGTTGTGGTGGTTTTCTGGTGGTCGGAGCTTGAGGCGCGGTGAAGTTTCCAGGTTTGGGAAGGGTTGGGTTTTATGTTTTCCAGGTTTGGCATTTGGACTCGATTTCAATTCGAGTTGCCGTGACAAATTCCGAGGGGTCATTACAGTGGTATCAGAGCACTAGGTTGAGTGAATACCTAGGCTCTTGGGTGATTTCTTTCTTGAGAGATTGTATTTGTAATTTTGATATATATATATATATATATATATATATATATATATCTATTAATTTCTACCTATTGTTGGGTTACTTGTTCGGGTTTTCCAATGAGCTATAAGGGTAGATAGGATAGTGGTGTGTGTAACATAACTACCCAAGGTTGGAATTTGAAGGATTGAGGTTGGAAGTGTAACTTTCGAGACTGTAGACCTGATACCGTCTCGAGTAAGCTTAGGGTGGTGTAAGGATTTCATCGATCTCTGAAGGAAACCTATTAAGGTTCGGAGTTCATCTATGAAGTGTAATTTGGTTAAGTTAGAGTTTGGATCTGTCGGGTAGACAGAAGCCATACATGATCTCTTGATATATCAAGGTGTAGTAGCTGTGTGATGAGACACAGTGACTATGGATGTCTCTGAAGATGTTTCTTTGGGACAAGTTAAGGAAGTATATCTGTTCGTTGTTGTCGCTGTGTTCAGCTGCTGTTTCTGTTTGCTTTGAGGTCCGAGTTTTTCGAAGAGCTTTGGATTAAGTAATCTTTGGTTTCTAAGTCAGCAGCGGAGTTTAGAAGTTGCAGAGTAGTTCCATTTCTTCGATGGAATGGCCACATAAGTGTAAGCTGTCTGATTTGTAAAGAGAAAGCAGTATCTTTGAAATTAGGCTGGATTGATCGCAAAAGTGACTTGCGATAGTTTGAGTGTTCTCTTATGTTTCAGAGATTTTTCTGGATGCCTTCAAGGAGTCAAAGTTTTGCAAATATCTAAAGATTGAGTTTGGTGAAGCAGCTCAGAATTTTGGAGGAACTTCTGAGTTTTATTTTTGGAATGTGTTGACCAGTCTGTGCTTGAGTTCATAATCAGCATTTTCATCTGTTCAATCAGAGTTGTGCAGTGGAAGCATGATGGCAGCTGTGACGACCCGTCTTTCAATACCCAAAAAGACGTATCATCAATAAGAAAAGAAAGAGATAGAAATAGAAAGATAGAAAGAAAAGAAATAACAATCATCAGAATCTGTAACGTCCCGGAATTTTTGACAATATCAATTTAATAATCTGTAGTTAAAATTAAATTGATATTGATGTTCTGATGATAATAATTCAGATAAAATTAATAATCTTCTTCAATAATTATTTAAATTGGTTATTTTATCTTTTTAAAATAATAAATTGATTTCTATTTTCAATATAAATATTTGGTTTATATTTTAAATAGATTGGTATTGTTTTAAATTTTGAATAAATTCAATAAAATGTTTTATGGTTTAAATAAAATAGATAATTTACTTATAAAAATATAATTTCTTGAAAAATGATTTTAATTTAATAATAAGAGATTTATAAAAACAATATTGATATGGTATTGTCTTTATGAATAAGTTTTGAATAAGATTTGTAATGTTTATTTCAAATTGAATTTATATTTATAACTTAATTTAAAAATATTTGGTTTTTAAGTTTAGTTTGAATTTAAATTCTAAATTATAAAATCTAATTTGTTTTAATCTATAATATGTATGAGTTTTATTTATTAACATGATTGTTTTTATTTTCATTTATAAATATATACATACAAACTAACAACTTAATTTAAGACAATATAACATAAATTTGTAATTAAAAACTAATTATCTTTAAAGAAAACATGTGTTGCATTTATAGCATTGGTTTAAACAAGTGTTTGATTCTTATGCATTCATTTGACAAGTGTTAGAATTTTGTTTTTAATTTTTCTTTTCTTTTCTTAAAATCTGAAATGCATTAGTTTACATCTTCATGCATATTTTTCCATTTTCATAAATCAACAAAGAACAGACCCATCTTCAAACTATTTTATAAATCTGCACAATAGAAATCTGCATATTCAAAGTGTAACATCTGCATCTAAACATCCTCAAATACAAGCATGCATACGTATATCCACAATCAAAATTCTGCATATAGCAATCCACAAAATCATCTGCATATTACTCAAAAATCTGCCAATTTGCATACCACAAATTAAAGCTGCATATTCAAATCAAATCCACCTTCATTCAAATCTCAAATCAAAGAACCTGCATACTCCACCAAAGATCAACTCAGCATCATCTACATCTACATGCAAGTTCATCTAAACACCTGCATGCAAGCATTTTGGATCATGAGTAGCAGAGAGGAGCAAGCCTGCATATCTTGTTTCTGTAAATTCCACAGAGATCAATAAAGCATATGCATTTTAACAAGCCTGCACATTTCTACATAAATGAACATCTTCATGCAAGTAATAAGTGTATGGGATCATAAGCATGAGCATATCATCAATTGGCATTTCTATAAGCCTGCATGCATGTGTTTGGGAAATTGGAAATAACATCTTCTACCTGCATATGCTTGTTTTCTGCAATTCAAGTGAGCAACAGAGTGGAGTTAACAACAGTGGTCTGCATACATGAAATGGTGAGTAACATTTTAAACCTTAAACTATGTCAGGTTGTTTAATTAAGTGTTTGAGATGAATTATGTTTAAAAATCTGTTGAAATTATGGTTTTTATGTGCCTGTTGAGTTGCTATGTGGTGATTCCATTTTACATCTTACCTAAAAAT
Source organism: Allium cepa (assembly GCA_030765085.1). Taxonomy (NCBI): domain Eukaryota; kingdom Viridiplantae; phylum Streptophyta; class Magnoliopsida; order Asparagales; family Amaryllidaceae; genus Allium; species Allium cepa. Next base: position 213,004,475 of record CM060945.1, read on the forward strand.
CATCTGAAATTGGTTTATGTTGAGATAGTAACTGGTTTTAGGATAATAAAAGAGTTTGTTTATTATAGATTAATTACAAACTTATAAAGTAATGTGTATATTTCTTAAAGTTAAGATTTAAGAGTTTTTGGTGAATCAAAATCAGAGTATATATCTGTAAACATAGGCAGTGCCACCATATGTTAATATTGATCAAATTCAAACACATTAATATTTAAATCCAGTTCCATAAACTTAATGCATTGACAAAACTTGGTTTTAAAATCAAGTATTCGTTTTGTTTTTTTTAAGTGAATGTTCATTTACAGTTTGGTCAGGAGCAAAAATATGATTTTGTGTAAATTCTTGAAATCTGTAGATTAGGTAAACTTAAAACTCTCTTGAGTCATAGAATAAGGATCAAGGATCCTCAGAAAAATAAGTGATTCATTTAAAACTATTTAGAGCTAGTACAGTTTAAAAAAAAAAAATTCAGTTAAACCTAGTTTGGAAAGTGGGTCTGAGCATTTAGTCAGTGTGAAGAGAGGGAATGATCGAGTGTTATGAAAATTGGTGATGGTGTAGATGATGGGTGAGGGAACTCAGGGCAGAAAGGTTTGATCATCAGATGATCGGAACGGCAATCACTTGCCGTTGACAGGTTAGAGTGTAAACCTGTAATATTTTTGACAGGTTTTTGATTTGTGGGTTTCAGAGCTTAATATTGGAATGCTTGAAATTTGTTTCAACCTGGTGTTGTAGTTAGGGTATTAAGGGGTTTTGGAGGTTGTTTGATCATCACGAATGATCGGCAGATGTGGCGGCGATGAGTTTTCAGGTGAAACTCTGGTGATGTTGGGTTTGGGAGTGTTCAGGGAAGATATTTGAATTGACTCGGAGCACATAAGTTGGAAACTCGGATATAAGGGGAGGGAAACCCGAAGTAAGGATGATGTTTCCTCGGGTCGACCTGGAGATTACAGTTTATTCAGTGAAACTGTTGCTTTAAATCTGGGTTTTAAAAACTTTTTTTAAAAATCAGGGTTTGAAAATTTAAAATCTGTAGTTATAGGTTTGAATAAGGTTTAGGTTTAAATTTTAATTCAAGTTTGAATTCCAAATTTGAATTTAAATTACAGGTTTTAAGTTGAAAACTGTTTTTCTGTTTTCTTTAAAATCTGGATTTTTAAGTTAATAAAAAAATCTGGGTTTCTAGATATTGTAAAGTCTACAGATTAATTTAAAGTATGGATTAAGTATAAATTCAAATGTAAGTTTGAATTTTAGATTCAAATTAAATCCCAGGTTTTGAAATAAAAGTTTAAAACTCTCAACTTAGTTAACTATTTCAATTTAGTAAAATAGTTGAAAATTTTAAATAATGAAGTTTTAAAATATGAAGCAAAATTTTAAGATAAGTTTTTAAATCTGGAAATCTGAGTTGTAAAATGAAGCTCAGGTCAAATTTAAAGAAGATTCAAAGTTGGAAGCTTTAAACTAAAATTGAATTTAAACTTCTAAAATTTTGAAATGAACTTAACTTCAAGTTCTTATGATTTGATTTTTAAGACAAACCTTTGTTTTGTCCTGGAATTTAAATAAGTTTTAAATTTAATTAAAACTTTGATAAGTTTAAATTTATTTTATTTTAAATTTGAATTTTTAAAATTGAAATTTAAAGATAATTTCAAAAGTACTTTGTTTTAAAACAAATTGTTTAAACATAATTAAGTTGTGTTTATTTTAAATTTGATTAAGATTTATGTTTTAAAATTTATTAACAGGTAATTAAGATTTATTAATTAATTTAATTAATTAATTAAATTTGGGATTAATAATTGATTAATGATTAATCAATTTGGAATTAAGAACATTAATTAAGTTATTAATTAATGATATATGAATATTAATTATGAATTAAGTTTTTAATTAAGGTTAATTAGATTAATAATTAATTTTAATTAATGAATGATTAAAGATAATCTAATTTGTAATTATTTTTAGTTAATTACTTTAATAAATAATTTGAGGATGGTTAACGAAGGTCATTAACCATGATTATTTAACAATTAATTAATGTAGTTAATTTTTATAATTAATTAGATTAATTAATTTAATAATAATCAATTATAAATGGTTTGAATAATTACTTGATAAAGTAATTAAGAAATTAATTACTTAATGTAATTAATTTAATTGAATGAGATTGTTTAACTTAATTAATTAAGTTTAATTAATTTTAAACACTTGAGTTAAGGATAATTACTTTATGTAATTAATGTTTTGGTAATTACTTAGTTAAGTAATTATATAATAATTACAGGTTGTAATTAAGGAGATGTTTAAGTATGAAGGAATTTGGATTAATTATTTAAATAATTAATCAAGGTATTAATTAAGGAATTAATTTAAGGATAATTAAATTGGTTTAATATAGTAATTAAATTAGTTAATTACTTTGAGTAATTAATTTAAGAAGTAATTAAGATCATTAATTATTTTAATTAATGATGTAATTTAAGTTGATTAATTATGATTAATTAATCAATAATAGGTAATTAAAGGTAATTAATTAAGAATAAATGTAATTAATTATGATTAATTAATTAGTTGGAGTAATTAAAAGTTAATTACTGTTTAGTTGAGGATAATTAATTTTGTAAAATTAATTGAGGATAATTGCATGAATGTAATTAAGTATAATTAATCAAGAGTGATTAATTAAGGTAAGTTATTTTGAATGATTGATTAATTGATTGAAATCAATTAAATGATTGAGTAAGCAAGATATAATTTGGTGGAATAAATAATTTAATTTATTTTAAATTAATTAAAGAGGAAGGAATTAATTTAATTCATTTTAAATTAATTTGAGATAGAGATGATTAATTTAATTCATTTTAAATTAATTATATTGTGATGAGTGGATCTTTGCTTATGTGTGAATGGATGTCATGGATTGACTTGGATGCTTAGTGATCTCAGTAATGAGATAAGTATGTTTGTGTGGTATGGAATGTATGGTTGCATTGTGATGATAACATAGGTTATCTATTGTGATGATATATGGTATATCTATATGATATTGATGATGTGAATTACCTGTTATGTGATAATGTTGATTATCAGTTATGTTTTAAGTTATCTATCTGTGTGTATATAGATACTGTAATTGAAATGTTTTAAAACTTTAAAACAACTTGGACCTTAAAAGACACGCTTTGGTTTCGATGAGACCGGGATCGGGTTTGCTTCATTACAGCGTGATAGGGGGTTCTCGCTTCGCGTTAGGTGGCGAATGGGAGACTCTTACCCCTACATGTCCTTTTTGGGTAGTAGAAGGCCCTGGGTTGGTTGCGAGTCGAGAGGCTGGCCGTAAAAGCAAATCCGAGGTACCACTGTAAGCCACGGCGGGGCTGCGATGGTTGAAAAGCCTACCAGTCGGTGAGCCGCTGTCGATGGTTGCAAAGCCTAGACCGTGACATTGTGGTATCAGAGCTTTAGGTTGAGCGAATACCTAGGCTCTGAAGTGAATCTTTCTTTAGGGAGCATTAGGTTGAGTGAATACCTGGGCTCAGTAGTGGTGTCTTTCTCGAGAGAGCGTATTTGTAATTTTTAATATATATATATATATATATATATATATATATATATATTTCTACCTATCTGTTGGGTTACCTGTTCGGGTATTCCAATATAAGTTATAAAGGTAGATGGGGTAGTAGTGTGTGAAACACGACTATCCTTGGTTGGAATTTGAATGTTTGGGGTTGGAAGTGTATTTGTCGAGACTGTAGACCTAATACCGTCTCGAGTGAGTTCTGTAGTAATAAAGAACTTCATTGATCTCTGAAGGAGACCTGTAAAGGTTCAGAGTTCATTTTTTTGAGATTGGATGAGTAGTGTTTGGATCTGCTTGGTTAAGCTGGAGTGGGCGATGGTATTTTGATACCTCAGGAAGTAGTAGCTGCGTGATGAGATGCAGTGACTATGGATGTTCCCGAAGATGATTTCTTTGGAACAAGTTAAGGAAGTGAGTCTGCTTCAGTGTTGTGGCTGTGGTCAACTTGAGTTTCTGTTTGCTTTGAAGTCCGAGTTTCTCGAAGAGCTTTGTTTTGGAATTCTTTGGTATCTGTGGCACCAGTGCAGCTTGGAATGTTCTCGGTGTTGGCGAGAGATCTTCTGGCTTAGTAGATTTCCTGGAGAGGAGTTCAGAAGCAGTCAAGTGAACCCGTTTCTTCGATGGGTTGGCTAGTTAGGTTTAAGCTGTTCTATTTGGTTAAGGCGGAACAGTTTTACTTGGATTAGGTTTAGTGGGTCGCAAAAGTGACTTGCGCTTGTTTGAGTGTTCTCTTGGGTTATCTGAGTTTTTCTGGACGTCTTCAGGAAGTCAGAGTTTGGTTTGCATCTGGAGATTGAGCTTTCTTATCAATTGGAATTCCAGGAGTGGTTCGGATGGTTCAGCTTTATGGAAGAATGGTTCCAAGGAGATTGAGTTGGAATAACAGCTCAGAGTTTTGAGAGAAACTTCTGAAGTTCTTATAGATTTGTTGAACCATATCTCTGGGGTGTGTTGTCTTGTTGTGCTTGTGTTCTTCGTCAGCATTCTTCTTTGTCGGATCAGAGTTGAGCAGCGGAAGCAGTTTGGAAGTGTTTCTGCTTTTCTTTTCCCGGTCAGGAGAAGTGAGTTGTTGTTCTCTGATGTTGAGGAGTTGAGTTTGAGTTCTTGGTCTTGGTTGATCTTGAGGAGATCATTTTGTTGAAGTTGATTGGTCTAGTTTGTTTCTAGAGGCATCAGCGAAGGTTGAGCTGATCAGGAAGGCTGTAGGTAGCCCAGGATCGTTTGGAGAGTTTTGTGGATAAGAGTCAAAGAGATTTGGACTCTGAAGATGGAGATTTAATTTTTGGATAAGTTCTCTCCGATCAGAAGTGAGCTATAAGATTGGGTAAGTCTGAGGAGTTGCTCTGAAGTGTTTTTGGATCTTTTATGTATTCTTGGAGAAGATGATGGATCTACAGGATTGAATTGCCAGTTGGATAACTGGGATTCGATGGTTTTCACGTATCTCTGAGGAAGTACGTGTATGATCTGTCTCTGGTTGTGAAACCAGTAGTTTTGGAGTTTGGTTGTTGAGTCAGACTCGTTTGTAGTCTGATATCTTGTTTAGTGTTATAGATATAGTTGTATAGGAGCTTAGTAGCTTCATAGTATTGTTTGTTTGGATTTTCTAGAGCGAGTATCCAGGTGGATATGTATATATACCCGGGGAAACTCGATGTAATTTTATCCAGAATTTGTCTGGATAATTAGATTTGTTTGATTGGTTGAATTGGTTGTTTGGTTGTTAGCATAGGTTTGATATATGCTTGTGTTTAAGATTAAAATTTAATAAGATTATTAAATTACCTTTGTTTTAAATTTCGAGGACGAAATTCTTTTAAGGGGGAAGGATTGTAACGTCCCGGAATTTTTGACAATATCAATTTAATAATCTGTAGTTAAAATTAAATTGATATTGATGTTCTGATGATAATAATTCAGATAAAATTAATAATCTTCTTCAATAATTATTTAAATTGGTTATTTTATCTTTTTAAAATAATAAATTGATTTCTATTTTCAATATAAATATTTGGTTTATATTTTAAATAGATTGGTATTGTTTTAAATTTAGAATAAATTCAATAAAATGTTTTATGGTTTAAATAAAATAGATAATTTACTTATAAAAATATAATTTCTTGAAAAATGATTTTAATTTAATAATAAGAGATTTATAAAAACAATATTGATATGGTATTGTCTTTATGAATAAGTTTTGAATAAGATTTGTAATGTTTATTTCAAATTGAATTTATATTTATAACTTAATTTAAAAATATTTGGTTTTTAAGTTTAGTTTGAATTTAAATTCTAAATTATAAAATCTAATTTGTTTTAATCTATAATATGTATGAGTTTTATTTACTAACATGATTGTTTTTATTTTCATTTATAAATATATACATACAAACTAACAACTTAATTTAAGACAATATAACATAAATTTGTAATTAAAAACTAATTATCTTTAAAGAAAACATGTGTTGCATTTATAGCATTGGCTTAAACAAGTGTTTGATTCTTATGCATTCATTTGACAAGTGTTAGAATTTTGTTTTTAATTTTTCTTTTCTTTTCTTAAAATCTGAAATGCATTGGTTTACATCTTCATGCATATTTTTCCATTTTCATAAATCAACAAAGATCAGACCCATCTTCAAACTATTTTATAAATCTGCACAATAGAAATCTGCATATTCAAAGTGTAACATCTGCATCTAAACATCCTCAAATACAAGCATGCATACGTATATCCACAATCAAAATTCTGCATATAACAATCCACAAAATCATCTGCATATTACTCAAAAATCTGCCAATTTGCATACCACAAATTAAAGCTGCATATTCAAATCAAATCCACCTTCATTCAAATCTCAAATCAAAGAACCTGCATACTCCACCAAAGATCAACTCAGCATCATCTACATCTACATGCAAGTTCATCTAAACACCTGCATGCAAGCATTTTGGATCATGAGTAGCAGAGAGGAGCAAGCCTGCATATCTTGTTTCTGTAAATTCCACAGAGATCAATAAAGCATATGCATTTTAACAAGCCTGCACATTTCTACATAAATGAACATCTTCATGCAAGTAATAAGTGTATGGGATCATAAGCATGAGCATATCATCAATTGGCATTTCTATAAGCCTGCATGCATGTGTTTGGGAAATTGGAAATAACATCTTCTACCTGCATATGCTTGTTTTCTGCAATTCAAGTGAGCAACAGAGTGGAGTTAACAACAGTGGTCTGCATACATGAAATGGTGAGTAACATTTTAAACCTTAAACTATGTCAGGTTGTTTAATTAAGTGTTTGAGATGAATTATGTTTAAAAATCTGTTGAAATTATGATTTTTATGTGCCTGTTGAGTTGCTATGTGGTGATTCCATTTTACATCTTACCTAAAAATCATCTGAAATTGGTTTATGTTGAGATAGTAACTGGTTTTAGGATAATAAAAGAGTTTGTTTATTATAGATTAATTACAAACTTATAAAGTAATGTGTATATTTCTTAAAGTTAAGATTTAAGAGTTTTTGGTGAATCAAAATCAGAGTATATCTCTGTAAACATAGGCAGTGCCACCATATGTTAATATTGATCAAATTCAAACACATTAATATTTAAATCTAGTTCCATAAACTTAATGCATTGACAAAACTTGGTTTTAAAATCAAGTATTAGTTTTTTTTTTTAAGTGAATGTTCATTTACAGTTTGGTCAGGAGCAAAAATATGATTTTGTGTAAATTCTTGAAATCTGTAGATTAGGTAAACTTAAAACTCTCCTGAGTCATAGAATAAGGATCAAGGATCCTCAGAAAAATAAGTGATTCATTTAAAACTATTTAGAGCTAGTACAGTTTAAAAAAAAAAAAAATATTTCAGTTAAACCTAGTTTGGAAAGTGGGTCTGAGCATTTAGTCAGTGTGAAGAGAGGGAATGATCGAGTGTTATGAAAATTGGTGATGGTGTAGATGATGGGTGAGGGAACTCAGGGCAGAAAGGTTTGATCATCAGATGATCGGAACGGCAATCACTTGCCGTTGACAGGTTAGAGTGTAAACCTGTAATATTTTTGACAGGTTTTTGATTTGTGGGTTTCAGAGCTTAATATTGGAATGCTTGAAATTTGTTTCAACCTGGTGTTGTAGTTAGGGTATTAAGGGGTTTTGGAGGTTGTTTGATCATCACGAATGATCGGCAGATGTGGCGGCGGTGAGTTTTCAGGTGAAACTCTGGTGATGTTGGGTTTGGGAGTGTTCAGGGAAGATATTTGAATTGACTCGGAGCACATAAGTTGGAAACTCGGAGATAAGGGGAGGGAAACCCGAAGTAAGGATGATGTTTCCTCGGGTCGACCTGGAGATTACAGTTTATTCAGTGAAACTGTTGCTTTAAATCTGGGTTTTAAAAACTTTTTTTAAAAATCAGGGTTTGAAAATTTAAAATCTGTAGTTATAGGTTTGAATAAGGTTTAGGTTTAAATTTTAATTCAAGTTTGAATTCCAAATTTGAATTTAAATTACAGGTTTTAAGTTGAAAACTGTTTTTCTGTTTTCTTTAAAATCTGGATTTTTAAGTTAATAAAAAAATCTGGGTTTTTAGATATTGTAAAGTCTACAGATTAATTTAAAGTATGGATTAAGTATAAATTCAAATGTAAGTTTGAATTTTAGATTCAAATTAAATCCCAGGTTTTGAAATAAAAGTTTAAAACTCTCAACTTAGTTAACTATTTCAATTTAGTAAAATAGTTGAAAATTTTAAATAATGAAGTTTTAAAATATGAAGCAAAATTTTAAGATAAGTTTTTAAATCTGGAAATCTGAGTTGTAAAATGAAGCTCAGCTCAAATTTAAAGAAGATTCAAAGTTGGAAGCTTTAAACTAAAATTAAATTTAAACTTCTAAAATTTTGAAATGAACTTAACTTCAAGTTCTTATGATTTGATTTTTAAGACAAACCTTTGTTTTGTCCTGGAATTTAAATAAGTTTTAAATTTAATTAAAACTTTGATAAGTTTAAATTTATTTTATTTTAAATTTGAATTTTTAAAATTGAAATTTAAAGATAATTTCAAAAGTACTTTGTTTTAAAACAAATTGTTTAAACATAATTAAGTTGTGTTTATTTTAAATTTGATTAAGATTTATGTTTTAAAATTTATTAACAGGTAATTAAGATTTATTAATTAATTTAATTAATTAATTAAATTTGGGATTAATAATTGATTAATGATTAATCAATTTGGAATTAAGAACATTAATTAAGTTATTAATTAATGATATATGAATATTAATTATGAATTAAGTTTTTAATTAAGGTTAATTAGATTAATAATTAATTTTAATTAATGAATGATTAAAGATAATCTAATTTGTAATTATTTTTAGTTAATTACTTTAATAAATAATTTGAGGATGGTTAACGAAGGTCATTAACCATGATTATTTAACAATTAATTAATGTAGTTAATTTTTATAATTAATTAGATTAATTAATTTAATAATAATCAATTATAAATGGTTTGAATAATTACTTGATAAAGTAATTAAGAAATTAATTACTTAATGTAATTAATTTAATTGAATGAGATTGTTTAACTTAATTAATTAAGTTTAATTAATTTTAAACACTTGAGTTAAGGATAATTACTTTATGTAATTAATGTTTTGGAAATTACTTAGTTAAGTAATTATATAATAATTACAGGTTGTAATTAAGGAGATGCTTAAGTATGAAGGAATTTGGATTAATTATTTAAATAATTAATCAAGGTATTAATTAAGGAATTAATTTAAGGATAATTAAATTGGTTTAATATAGTAATTAAATTAGTTAATTACTTTGAGTAATTAATTTAAGAAGTAATTAAGATCATTAATTATTTTAATTAATGATGTAATTTAAGTTGATTAATTATGATTAATTAATCAATAATAGGTAATTAAAGGTAATTAATTAATGTAATTAATTAAGGATAAATGTAATTAATTATGATTAATTAATTAGTTGGAGTAATTAAAAGTTAATTACTGTTTAGTTGAGGATAATTAATTTTGTAAAATTAATTGAGGATAATTGCATGAATGTAATTAAGTATAATTAATCAAGAGTGATTAATTAAGGTAAGTTATTTTGAATGATTGATTAATTGATTGAAATCAATTAAATGATTGAGTAAGCAAGATATAATTTGGTGGAATAATTAATTTAATTTATTTTAAATTAATTAAAGAGGAAGGAATTAATTTAATTCATTTTAAATTAATTTGAGATAGAGATGATTAATTTAATTCATTTTAAATTAATTATATTGTGATGAGTGGATCTTTGCTTATGTGTGAATGGATGTCATGGATTGACTTGGATGCTTAGTGATCTCAGTAATGAGATAAGTATGTTTGTGTGGTATGGAATGTATGGTTGCATTGTGATGATAACATAGGTTATCTATTGTGATGATATATGGTATATCTATATGATATTGATGATGTGAATTACCTGTTATGTGATAATGTTGATTATCAGTTATGTTTTAAGTTATCTATCTGTGTGTATATAGATACTGTAATTGAAATGTTTTAAAACTTTAAAACAACTTGGACCTTAAAAGACACGCTTTGGTTTCGATGAGACCGGGATCGGGTTTCCATATTTGGATATCCGAAAACCACATCGATTCCAAATAACGTTAGGTCGTGAATCAAAGTGGAGCTTTGTGAAGACTCGAGGTGTAAGGGCTATACGTCAGTATAACTCTGTGGGTGATTCCGTAATGAGTTTGACGGAATAGTACTTATAGATTCGAGATGGTGAATCAGAGTGCAAGGGTTATTGTCGTTAACTCTGAGGGTGATTCCAAAATGAGTGTAACGAGATAATGCCTTCGGTTTCGTTCGAACCCGGAACGAACTTGTATGGATTGAATGCTTTCAGAACATCGTCAGGTGGACGATGAGCATTCTAAGATTGATATGTCCTATAAAGGTAATCGTAGCCTCAAGCCTCATCAACCGGGAATGGCTAAAACAGGGGAGGTGCAGCAAGGCTTCGTGGGTCGCACCCACTGGAGAGCAAGATTGATCCCTGTCTAGAAGTCCCTTTATATTTCGGCTGTGTGGGGCGATTGCTAGCTAGAATCGCCGGGGTTGTCTTGTTCGGAACTGTTCAGTAAGGAACGGGTCCGGCCTTGTGTTGTAGGGGAGTTAGGGTGGCTCCTCGGTACGTTGATCTAGGCCACGTACTGTGACGGGCGGTACCCCAGTAGCCCTGCCATTGTATGGAATCCAAAATCCAATAAGTGCCAACGGTTTTGATTGTATTACCCACTTTTGTGGCTAGTAGCTGGAATTTAATGAATGTAACAATTTCGGCTATTTCATATTTATTTGAAAACCCTAGACACTATTATAATATCATCGGATTTCCTATCAAATGTTTTGGTTAGCGTAAGGTAAAAACTTTTCCATGTTTATGTGTGGGAAGTCTTACGTGATACCTTTCTTTTCAAAAGATTTTTAAAAGTTAAGCAACTTTAACTTGTTACTCACACCAGACCCATGTCTGACCCGGAGTTTATTTTTGTTTTTCATAAACTCTTGGGTACTCAAATTTTTATGAGTAGTCAAGGGAATTCAGGTTAGGATTCTGGATTAGCTTTGACGATTTGTGGAGGAGCAATGGAGCAGGAGGCTTCTGCGAGTAGATTTATATCTAGTTTTCCGCTGTGTGATCTCTGAATTGTTGTATTGAGTTGTATAACTAGACAGGTGTCTATAACTGTCTAGTATGAGATTGATTATGCTGTGTATCTCTGATATTGTTATAAACTATGTAAAGTATTATGTTATTAATATAATTTATTCGTTCCGCTGTGTTAGATTCTGATGTTGTTCCTTCTTCTCTTCTTTCTTTTCTTCTTCTATCCCTTTCTTTCTTAATTCATGACGCGATTATCTGGGAGTGAAAGTCGGGTCGTGACAGATCTCACAGCGGAAACGAACAAAATATAATATTTCACATATCCATTACATAATTTACATATCGGAGTTCACAAAATAATACTACTTCATTACATCAGTCATTCATAATAGTTCTTACAACCCAAAACAACTCAAAACATAACACCCAAAATGCCACTAGCGAATATAGATAGGTAGTACGTCTGGACTCCAGCTCCAGCTCCCCAAAATATAAGCTAATCCATACCTAATCACTTGGCTACTCATAAAAATTTGAGTACCCAAGAGTTTATGAAAAACAAATAAACTTCGGGTCAGACATGGGTCTGGTGTGAGTAAATCAGTTAAAGTTGTTTAACTTTAAAATCATTTGAAAACAAAGGGTATCACATAAGACTTCCCACAAATAAACACGGGTAAGTTTTTACCTTACGCTAACCAAAACATTTGATAGGAAATTCAGTGATATTATAATAGGGTCTAGGGTTTTCAAGTAAACTAGAAAATAGCCGAAATTGTTACATTCATTAAATTCCAGCTACTAGCCACGAAAGTGGGTAATACAATCAAAACCGTAGGGTCTCGTAGGGAAAATGGATTTCCATCAATGGCAGGGCTACTAGGGTACCGCCCGTCATAGTACGGGGCCTAGATCACCGTACTGAGGATTACTCCCTTTATCCCCTGCAACACAAGGCCGGACCCATCCCTTACTAGATAGTTCCGAACAAGACAACCCCGCAGTTGTGGCCAACAACTGCCCACACAGCCGAAATATAATAAGGGACTTCTAGACAGGGGTAAATCTCACTCTCAAGTGGGGGCTACCCACGAAGCCTTGCTGCACCTCCCCTGTTTTAGCCATTCCCGGTTGATGAGGCTTGAGGTTACGATTACCTTTATAGAACACATCTATCTTAGAATGCTCATCGTCCACCTGACGATGTTCTGAAAGCATTCAATCCATACAAGTTCGTTCCGGGTTCGAACGAAACCGAAGGCATTATCTCGTTACACTCATTTTGGAATCACCCTTAGAGTTAACGACGATAACCCTTGCACTCTGATTCACCATGTCGAATCTATAAGGTCTATTCCGTCAACTCATTACGGAATCACCCACAGAGTTATACTGACGTATAGCCCTTACACCTCGAGTCTTCACTCTTCACATAACATTCGCGACCTAACGTTATTTGGAATCGATGTGGTTTTCGGATATCCAAATATGGAAACCCGATCCCGGTATCATCGAAATCCAAAGCGTGTCTTTTCGGTCCAAGTTGTCTAATTAACTTAAACAATTCAATTCAGGTTTGAACATAACATCACACAATATTATCAACAGATAGCAACCAATGTCCATCACATATAAACAATATCTCATCACAGATATCCAATATTCCATCACATAATATATCAACTATTATTCAACAGATATCAACCATATACAGATATCAATCCAAACTATCATCCACAAGCAAGCATTACTTAATTCATATCATAATTAATTTAAATTAAATTAATTACTTAAGAGCTTATAACTTAATCTTGCTTAACCAATCATTAATTAATTAATCCCAATTATTTAATTAATTAATCACCTCTTAATCATCTTATTATTAATTAATTACTACTTAATTAATTAATGATCTTTATTTAATTATTAATTAACTACTATAATTATTTATTAATCAAACTTTGATTAAAAATTAATCATTTCTTAATTGGTTATTAATTAACCCTTAATTTGTAATTAATTAACCTTAATTAATTCTTAATTACTTAATTAATTCTTAATTAATCACAAATTAATTTATCTTAATTACTTAATTAATTATTCATTAATTAACCTTAATTATTTAATTTATTAAAACTTAACCATTAATTAATTTACAATTAATTATAAATTAATTAATGTTTAATTACTTAATTAATTAACTCTTAATCCATTTATTAATTAACTTCTTAATCACTAAATTATTAATCAATTATCAATTAATTAATCAATTATTAATCACTAATGAATTAACCTTAAATTAATTAATAAATTAATTAATTTCTCATTAATTGTCATCTAATTTAATCCTTAATTACCCATTAATTAATTCATAATTAATTAATTAAATCTTAACAATTAGTTAACCAAAATTAATTGATTAGTAGCATCACTAATAAATTTAAGTAACTTAAATTTCAAAATTTAATTAATCTTCAAAAAAATTCAATGTTCATTCATCTTTAAACTCTTACATATTTAAGTATTCAATTTATTAAAACAAATTACTTTTTAAAAGGTTAGATTTAAAGATGTAAGGTTATTTCAAAACCTTAACAAATCAATTGTGGTTTTTCTTTGAAATAAAATATTGACATTTTATAAAGTAGAAAAATATAAGTTTTAAATTTAACTTAAAACCAAATTTACATTTTAAACAAGTTAAACCTTGTCTTCACTTAAAGCATAAAGCCCGGCCCAAGATTCCTACCCAGGCCCAACTTCATCTTCACTCACCTTCCTCTCTTCAACTTTCCTGAAACCCAACTACACACACGCAAACACACACCCTCTAGCAATAGCGAACCCACCGAGCCATTCACGAAAAAAAAACGCGACCAAACACGAGCTAATACGAGAGCTGCTACGAGGGGAAAGAAACACTCGCACGCGAACAAAGACGGCTGGCACAAACGCTCCTTCGTGCACATGCACGGTGCTCCGGCATCTCCATCACCGCCGCCGCCAGTATGCGCAAACCCCAAACCATCCTCTGACCCAAAATCCAAACCCAGAATCCCTCAATTCGGCCTCAATCGAAAATTTGGTTAGCTCGAACTCAATGACTAACTGTAGATGCCTGAGACAAACCCATCACCCACGGCCATCCTACCTCCTTTCGACGCCAAACTCCGGCCATGCGTACTCAAACCCCAAACACAACTCCACCTAAATTCCCATGATACTCGGTCACCACAATGTTTCACGCAATCGAATTTACAAACCCAAAAAAAACAGTTTCTAAAACCCCAAAAACCCAAATTCCAAATCCTGTATTGTATAATAAATTCGATTCATATTTTTCTAGTGATAAACATTATCTAACATAGCTTCAATTTGAATTTCATAAGCTAAAATCAATCCAGGCTTGAGAATTTTACAAAAGCCCCAAATACAGAAATCTTTAAAATTCGAATTCAATATCAAGTTATAAATTCTGATTCCACTTTGAAAATTCATAACTTGCATTATATATCCAACCTATATGTTTGATTCATCAAAAATTATCATGATTTACATGCTATGAATTATTTGGTTTTACTGCATATTTGCTTACTTCTGCAGTTTTTCACAGTATCATAATCATATTTTTTTTTTATACTTAATTTATATTGAATCAAACTTCCACATTGAAGATTCCAGCTTAAAAATAAATTACTGCACATAAATTTAATTAGATTTTCACTGAATCTTGAATGTACAGAGAAGTATCAGTAGCATTAAAAACATGCACAGCCAAATTTTAAACTTGTAAACCAATAATTTACAAATAGAAAACATGCAAGCAATTTCAGAATAAACATTCACATGCAACACAGTTTTATACTTAAATTTTTGATTTAAAAGTTACTCACCTGATATTGTTGCTAAGCCTTAAAATGCTGGAAAAAGAAATATGAACTGCAGGCCCTTTAAAACTGAAATCACTTTGATTGTTGATGCTTTAGTCTTGAATAAGTTGATGTTAAACTTTGTGATTGTTGCAGAATTTAGTTAAAGATGCAGGAGCTAAGATTTGCAGGTTTTAGCTTTGCAAAGATGCTTGCATGTTTGTTTCAATTTGGTTGAAGAAGTATAGATTTGTTTTCAGAATTTGGTTGAAGATGTATAGCTTAATGAAGTTCAGATTTTAGAGAGAAGAATGGAAATTTCTTTTAACAAAATGATGAAAGTATGCATACAAAATTTGTTTTATAAAAATTAAAGAAAAGAAAATTTCAATTTATGACACTTGTCACAATAATGTTTTAAATTCCTAACACATGTATTTTAATAAGCTTAGATGTTAACATGTGTACATTCATGCAAAAAGAAATTTAAATATTAACTTAATTGATTTTTTCTTACATGTTTATATTTTTAAATCCTTAGAAAATATCAATTTTCTTTAAGTAATGAATATAAAACAATTATTATAACTTGAATAAAATTATGTAAATATTCTTCAAAATTCAAAGTAAAATTTAAAATGAAATTTAACATAGTTTAAATCCTTTAATATGTCAATTCAAACACAAATTGA
This sequence comes from Allium cepa, assembly GCA_030765085.1. Taxonomy (NCBI): domain Eukaryota; kingdom Viridiplantae; phylum Streptophyta; class Magnoliopsida; order Asparagales; family Amaryllidaceae; genus Allium; species Allium cepa. The sequence continues at coordinate 213,020,336 of CM060945.1, forward strand.
ATTTTAAAATCCAATTCAAAAACAAATTAGATATGAATAAAATTTTAACACATTCAATTCCATATATATATATGTTAGTTTTTAAATTAAAATAAATTTATATTTATCATTCATTTATTAGTTGTTGAATAAAATAACAAAGTTTACTAATTTAAATTAATTTATTATATAGATTATCATATTTAAATTCGGTGTGAAATTCCGAGATATTACAATCCTCCCCCCTTAAAAGAATTTCGTCCCCGAAATTTAAACAAAAGATAATCCAAAATTTCATTTTATTGAACACTTCAAACATACATAACATCCATACATAAGCAACCATCAAACAAAACATCCAAATAAACATACATCCAAAACAGACACCACTAGCTATCTGGACACATATCCGGATAAGCCTTCCTAATACTATCCAGAGTCTCCCAGGTGCAATCTCTGGGATCCTCACTCCACTGGACTTTAACAAGCTTCACAATCTTGCTTCTGAGTTGCCTCTCATCTTGATCAACAATTTGAATAGGATGTCGGACAACAGACAAGTCTGGCTCAACCTCCAATTCCTCCTGCACAGCTGGCTCCACAATAAGAGATGGATCGTGCACATATTTCCGTAGATGAGATACATGGAAAACATTATGAATCCCAGCCATCCGGACTGGCAATTCAATCCTGTATGCAACAGCACCAATCCTCTCGAGAACTCTGAACGGACCAATGAATCTTGGAGCGAGTTTCCCTGTCTTCCCAAATCTTACAGCTCCTTTAATAGGGGAAACTTTAACAAAGACTAAATCACCAATCTCGAATTCCAATTGTCTTCGTCTCTTATCAGCATATTTCTTTTGTCGATCCTGAGCAGCCCTCATTCTTTTCTTGATCAACTCGACTTTAGCAGATGCTTCTCGAATCAAATCTGGTCCAAGCACAATACGGTCCTTCGACTCTATCCAACAAGCTAGAGATCTACACGGTCTTCCATATAATGCTTCATAAGGAGCCATTTTGATACTTGCTTGGTAGCTGTTATTATACGAGAACTCTACTAGATGTAGATGATCCTCCCATGATCCTCCAAAATCTAATACACAGGCTCTCAACATATCTTCTAGAATTCGGTTAAGTCTTTCCGTTTGTCCGTCAGTTTGTGGATGATATGCTGTGCTCAATCTCAGATTAGTTCCTAAAGCTGATTGCAATGCTTCCCAGAATTTGCTGGTGAAAATCGGATCTCGATCACTTACAATGCTGACTGGCACGCCATGCAATCTCACAATCTCCTTCAAGAAAATCTCAGCCAAAGAAACTGCAGTACAGGTTGCTTTAACTAGTATAAAATGGGCGCTCTTGGTAAGACGATCCACGATCACCCATATTCCTTCATTACCTTTCTTAGTTCTAGGCAATCCGTCGATGAAGTCCATCGAAATCATTTCCCATTTCCACGTCGGAACTTCCAAAGGTTGCAACAAACCGGCCTGTTTCTGCTGATCTCCTTTCACTTGCTGGCAGATTGCACAACAATTAACAAACCTGGCTACATCCTCCTTCATGCCCTTACACCAAAAGACTCTTTTCATATCCTTGTACATTTTTGAGATTCCAGGATGGATATTCAATCTGGAGCGATGACATTCAGATAAAACTTCCTGACGCAGATCTCTATCATACGGGACACAGATCCTTCCGTTAATCCTAAGCGTTCCTTGATCATCAATCTCAAAACTAGGACACTGCCCCTTCTTAACTCTTCTAATAATTCCTCTTAACTTACTATCTGATTCCTACTTGCATGAGATCCTTTCCAGAAGAGATGGAACTACTTCCAAAAGAGAAAGAACCGCATTTCTGCTAAGAGCGTCTGCCACGACGTTCCCCTTCCCTGGAGTATACAGAATATCCAAATCGTATGACGCCAAGAATTCAACCCAACGCTGCTGTCTTAGATTAAGATCTTTCTGGGAGAAAAGGTATTTCAACGGTTTGTGGTCCGTGAATAACTCAAACTTTTCTCCTAAAAGATAATGCCTCCATATCTTAAGAGCAAAAACAATAGCCAACAGCTCTAGATCATGCGTGGCGTAATTCCTCTCATGGGGCTTTAACTGCCTACTCGCATACGCAATAACCCTACCATTCTGCATAAGCACAGCTCCCAATCCAACAATACACGCATCAGTATACACTTCAAACTTGCTCTTACCATCAGGAATAGCCAATACAGGAGCACTTGTCAATTTAATCTTCAGTTTCTGGAAAGCTTCCTCACATTCTGATGTCCACTTGAATTTAGCTCCCTTTCTTGTCAGCTTCGTCAGATGAGAAGAGATCTTAGAGTAATCCTTAATAAACTTCCTGTAGTATCCGGCCAATCCAAGAAAACTACGAACTTCTGTAGGAGTCCGAGGCAGCTTCCATTCCAGAATAGTCTCAACTTTAGCAGGATCTACAGAGATTCCCTCACCAGAAACAATGTGGCCCAAAAATTTCACTTCAGACTTCCAAAAATGACACTTAGAGAACTTCGCCTTCAGCACATGCCTTCTCAAAGTTTCCATAACGATTCTCAAGTGCTGCTTGTGCTCTTCTTCCGATTTAGAATAAACCAAGATATCATCGATGAAGACCAAAACAAACTTATTCAGAACATCTCTAGAGACTCGGTTCATCAGATCAACAAAATAAGCAGGAGCGTTGGTTAACCCGAAAGGCATAACCAGCCACTCATAGAAACAATTAGGTCCCCTAAATGCGGTTAAGGGAATACTGTCTTCAGCTACCCTTAACTGATGGAAACCTGATGCTAGATCTAACTGAGAAAAGACAGATGCACCATGAAGCTGGTCGAAGAGATCATCAATGCGAGGAAGAGAATACTTATTCCGAATGGTCACTTTGTTCAATTCACGGTAATCTACACAGAATCTTAGCGACCCATCCGATTTAGTGACAAAAACTACAGCAGAACCCCAACAGGAAAAACTTGGTCTAATCAAACCCTTCTCCAACAAATCTTGAGTTTGCTTCACTAATTCCTCCCTCTCTCTTGGAGCCATCCTTCTACTAGGTTGAATTACAGGTACTGCTCCAGGAACCAGATCAATACGAAACTCTATTTCCCGGTGCGGAGGCAAACATTTAACTTCCAAAAATATGTCGGAGAAATCCCGGACTACTTCCATATCCACAACTTCCTCTTGAGAAGTCTCCACTCCATGTAAAAGACTACTCAAGTGGATTCCAGAGTTATCACACGTTACTCTGGCAATCCTACCCAGATCAGTTTCCAACGAAACCATTCTTTCATCACAATTTAAGATAGCTTTATATCTATCAAGCCAATCCATTCCCAATATAAGGTCGAAACCTTGAAAATCCAAAACATACAGATCACAGGAAAAACTATGGGATAGGTAGGAGATTCTCAAATCTTTACAAATCCTATCCAATTTAGTTACTCCTCCTATAGGATTTGATACACAAATGGGATTGTCTACGATACTAGGAGTGAGTAAGAAATTCTCTACAGTTCCCAGAGAAATAAAACTTAAAGAAGCACGAGAATCAAATAAGACTTTAATATACTTTCCATTTAAAAGTAAAGTACCTTCTAGAACTCCCTTGCCCTTCGATGAGTTTGATGGTGCGCCTTCTAAAGCAAATACCTTGTTCTGTTGAACCTTATGAAGGAGCGGACAGTCTCTTATCATGTGTCCCGGTTGGTGACAGTTAAAGCAAAGCGACTTCTGAACTAAGGCTGTCCCTGGTCCACTATACTGCTATTTCTGTTGTTGAGATCCTTTGCTGGGACACTTGTTTGCTAGATGACCTTCTTGATGACAGATATAACACTTCCGGGGTTCATTATTATTCCCAGACTTCTTCTTGCTTTGCTTCTTCCAGTTAGGATTGAATTTCCTCTTGTTCTGGTTAGAAGAATTCCCTCCAGATGCAGCAACTTGAGCCACTGACCTCTTCTTCATCAAATCTTCATACCTTAACGCCATATCAATAAGCTCCACAAAAGATCCCTTCAAATGTGCAGTCATCCTCTCATGATACTCTGGCCTCAACCCTTGAACAAACATCTCGTTCTTCTTAAGAGGTGTGTCTATAAGTCCTGGACCGTAGCAAGATAACTCGTTGAACTTTGTCTCATATTCAGCTATAGACATATTCCCTTGTTTCAGATTCAGAAAATCCTGATAAAGCCGAGTTCTTCCAGCAGCAGGCATATACTTTTCCTCAAAACCTCTCCTTAAATTCTTCCCAAGACATACCATCCTCAGAGATATTAGCAGTCACAGAATTCCACCATACTGCTGCACCACCCTGTAATTACCACGCAGCCATTATCCTCTTCTGCTCATCCGATAACCTCATGCTCTTAAAAATCTTCTCACAGGAGCGAATCCATGCTTGAACTTCTATAATAGTTTCTGATCCCTGAAATGGCTTCCCTCCTAGATGAACAAAGTCCTTGCATAATGCGGCAAAACTGGCTGGAGACGTAACTGGATTAACAGTCTCATTATCAGTCTGGTCTCTTTGGTTACCAGTTGACCCACTTCCAACAACTCTTCCCCTTCGGCCTCTTGAACTCATATTGGCTACCTGAACAGGTAATCCAACCAATTTAGATAGGGATATAGTTATATAAAGAAATTACAAATACGCACTCTCAAGATAGATTCTACTTCAGAGCCTAGGTGTATCTCAACCATTTGCTCTGATACCAACTGTGACGACCCGTCTTTCAATACCCAGAAAGACGTATCATCAATAAGAAAAGAAAGAGATAGAAATAGAAAGATAGAAAGAAAAGAAATAACAATCATCAGAATCTCACAGCGGAAACGAACAAAATATAATATTTCACATATCCATTACATAATTTACATATCGGAGTTCACAAAATAATACTACTTCATTACATCAGTCATTCATAATAGTTCTTACAACCCAAAACAACTCAAAACATAACACCCAAAATGCCACTAGCGAATATAGATAGGTAGTACGTCTGGACTCCAGCTCCAGCTCCCCAAAGTATAAGCTAATCCATACCTAATCACTTGGCTACTCATAAAAATTTGAGTACCCAAGAGTTTATGAAAAACAAATAAACTTCGGGTCAGACATGGGTCTGGTGTGAGTAAATCAGTTAAAGTTGTTTAACTTTAAAATCATTTGAAAACAAAGGGTATCACATAAGACTTCCCACAAATAAACACGGGTAAGTTTTTACCTTACGCTAACCAAAACATTTGATAGGAAATTCAGTGATATTATAATAGGGTCTAGGATTTTCAAGTAAACTAGAAAATAGCCGAAATTGTTACATTCGTTAAATTCCAGCTACTAGCCACGAAAGTGGGTAATACAATCAAAACCGTAGGGTCTCGTAGGGAAAATGGATTTCCATCAATGGCAGGGCTACTGGGGTACCGCCCGTCACAGTACGGGGCCTAGATCACCGTACCGAGGATTACTCCCTTCATCCCCTGCAACACAAGGCCGGACCCATCCCTTACTGGATAGTTCCGAATAAGACAACCCCGCAGTTGTGGCCAACAACTGCCCACACAGCCGAAATATAATAAGGGACTTCTAGACAGGGGTAAATCTCACTCTCAAGTGGGGGCTACCCACGAAGCCTTGCTGCACCTCCCCTGTTTTATCCATTCCCGGTTGATGAGGCTTGAGATTACGATTACCTTTATAGAACACATCTATCTTAGAATGCTCATCGTCCACCTGACGATGTTCTGAAAGCATTCAATCCATACAAGTTCGTTCCGGGTTCGAACGAAACCGAAGGCATTATCTCGTTACACTCATTTTGGAATCACCCTTAGAGTTAACGACGATAACCCTTGCACTCTGATTCACCATCTCGAATCTATAAGGTCTATTCCGTCAACTCATTACGGAATCACCCACAGAGTTATACTGACGTATAGCCCTTACACCTCGAGTCTTCACTCTTCACATAACATTCGCGACCTAACGTTATTTGGAATCGATGTGGTTTTCGGATATCCAAATATGGAAACCCGATCCCGGTCTCATCGAAATCCAAAGCGTGTCTTTTAGGTCCAAGTTGTCTAATTAACTTAAACAATTCAATTCAGGTTTGAACATAACATCACACAATATTATCAACAGATAGCAACCAATGTCCATCACATATAAACAATATCTCATCACAGATATCCAATATTCCATCACAGAATATATCAACTATTATTCAACAGATATCAACCATATACAGATATCAATCCAAACTATCATCCACAAGCAAGCATTACTTAATTCATATCATAATTAATTTAAATTAAATTAATTACTTAAGAACTTATAACTTAATCTTTCTTAACCAATCATTAATTAATTAATCCCAATTATTTAATTAATTAATCACCTCTTAATCATCTTATTATTAATTAAGTACTACTTAATTAATTAATGATCTTTATTTAATTATTAATTAACTACTATAATTATTTATTATCAAACTTTGACTAAAAATTAATCATTTCTTAATTGGTTATTAATTAACCCTTAATTTGTAATTAATTAACCTTAATTAATTCTTAATTACTTAATTAATTCTTAATTAATCACAAATTAATTTATCTTAATTACTTAATTAATTATTCATTAATTAACCTTAATTATTTAATTTATTAAAACTTAACCATTAATTAATTTAGAATTAATTATAAATTAATTAATGTTTAATTACTTAATTAATTAACTCTTAATCCATTTATTAATTAACTTCTTAATCACTAAATTATTAATCAATTATCAATTAATTAATCAATTATTAATCACTTATGAATTAACCTTAAATTAATTAGTAAATTAATTAATTGCTCATTAATTGTCATCTAATTTAATCCTTAATTACCCATTAATTAATTCATAATTAATTAATTAAATCTTAACAATTAGTTAACCAAAATTAATTGATTAGTAGCATCACTAATAAATTTAAGTAACTTAAATTTCAAAATTTAATTAATCTTCAAAAAAATTCAATGTTCATTCATCTTTAAACTCTTACATATTAAAGTATTCAATTTATTAAAACAAATTACTTTTTAAAAGGTTAGATTTAAAGATGTAAGGTTATTTCAAAACCTTAACAAATCAATTGTGGTTTTTCTTTGAAATAAAATATTGACATTTTATAAAGTAGAAAAATATAAGTTTTAAATTTAACTTAAAACCAAATTTACATTTTAAACAAGTTAAACCTTGTCTTCACTTAAAGCATAAAGCCCGGCCCAAGATTCCTACCCAGGCACAACTTCATCTTCACTCACCTTCCTCTCTTCAACTTTCCTGAAACCCAACTACACACACGCAAACACACACCCTCTAGCAACAGCGAACCCACCGAGCCATTCACGAAAAAAAAACGCGACCAAACACGAGCTAATACGAGAGCTGCTACGAGGGGAAAGAAACACTCGCACGCGAACAAAAACGGCTGGCACAAATGCTCCTTCGTGCACATGCACGGTGCTCCGGCATCTCCATCACCGCCGCCGCCAGTATGCGCAAACCCCAAACCATCCTCTGACCCAAAATCCAAACCCAGAATACCTCAATTCGGCCTCAATCGAAAATTTGGTTAGTTCGAACTCAATGACTAACTGTAGATGCCTGAGACAAACCCATCACCCACGGCCATCCTACCTCCTTTCGACGCCAAACTCCGGCCATGCGTACTCAAACCCCAAACACAACTCCACCTAAATTCCCATGATACTCGGTCACCACAATGTTTCACGCAATCGAATTTACAAACCCAAAAAAAACAGTTTCTAAAACCCTAAAAACCCAAATTCCAAATCCTGTATTGTATAGTAAATTAGATTCATATTTTTCTAGTGATAAACATTATCTAACATAGCTTCAATTTGAATTTCATAAGCTAAAATCAATCCAGGCTTGAGAATTTTACAAAAGCCCGAAATACAGAAATCTTTAAAATTCGAATTCAATATCAAGTTATAAATTCTGATTCCACTTTGAAAATTCATAACTTGCATTATATATCCAACCTATATGTTTGATTCATCAAAAATTATAATGATTTACATGCTATGAATTATTTGGTTTTACTGCATATTTGCTTACTTCTGCAGTTTTTCACAGTATCATAATCATATTTTTTTTTTATACTTAATTTATATTGAATCAAACTTCCACATTGAAGATTCCAGCTTAAAAATAAATTACTGCACATAAATTTAATTAGATTTTCACTGAATCTTGAATGTACAGAGAAGTATCTGTAGCATTAAAAACATGCACAGCCAAATTTTAAACTTGTAAACCAATAATTTACAAATAGAAAACATGCAAGCAATTTCAGAATAAACATTCACATGCAACACAGTTTTATACTTAAATTTTTGATTTAAAATTTACTCACCTGATATTGTTGCTAAGCCTTAAACTGCTGGAAAAAGAAATATGAACTGCAGGCCCTTTAAAACTGAAATCACTTTGATTGTTGATGCTTTAGTCTTGAATAAGTTGATGTTAAACTTTGTGATTGTTGCAGAATTTAGTTAAAGATGCAGGAGCTAAGATTTGCAGGTTTTAGCTTTGCAAAGATGCTTGCATGTTTGTTTCAATTTGGTTGAAGAAGTATAGATTTGTTTTCAGAATTTGGTTGAAGATGTATAGCTTAATGAAGTTCAGATTTTAGAGAGAAGAATGGAAATTTCTTTTAACAAAATAATGAAAGTATGCATACAAAATTTGTTTTATAAAAATTAAAGAAAAGAAAATTTCAATTTATGACACTTGTCACAATAATGTTTTAAATTCCTAACACATGTATTTTAATAAGCTTAGATGTTAACATGTGTACATTCATGCAAAAAGAAATTTAAATATTAACTTAATTGATTTTTTCTTACATGTTTATATTTTTAAATCCTTAGAAAATATCAATTTTCTTTAAGTAATGAATATAAAACAATTATTATAACTTGAATAAAATTATGTAAATATTCTTCAAAATTCAAAGTAAAATTTAAAATGAAATTTAACATAGTTTAAATCCTTTAATATGTCAATTCAAACACAAATTGAATTTTAAAATCCAATTCAAAAACAAATTAGATACGAATAAAATTTTAACACATTCAATTCCATATATATATGTTAGATTTTAAATTAAAATAAATTTATATTTATCATTCATTTATTAGTTGTTGAATAAAATAACAAAGTTTACTAATTTAAATTAATTTATTATATAGATTATCATATTTAAATTCGGTGTGAAATTCCGGGATATTACAGCAGCTGTTTTAGTTTGGGAGCAACTGGATGTTGCAGTGTTTGGATGGGAGAGTTCTATAGGAAATTTTTCAGGATCTGAGGCCAGATTGGTGTGCACCTGTTTAATTTCTTTTGGATAAGAGACGGACGAATTTGGATTCCGAAGTCGGAGATTTGATTTTGGATAAGCGTTTAGTCTACAGAATTGAATTGTCAGTTTGGATAACTGGAATTTGTTGTGTTTCACGTATCTCTGAGGGAATACGTGTAAGACTATCTCTGGTTGTAGAATCAGCAGTTCAGGGAATTGTAGTTGTTGATTCAGACTTGCATGTAGTCTGATATCCCGCCTTGTTTTGTTCATCTAGATGAGTGGAAGCTCTGTAGCTTAGTAATATTGATTGTTGGGATTCTATAGAGCGAGTAACCCGGTATTTATACTCGGGCAAACTCAAGGGATTTCTATCCAGTATTTTCTCTGGATAGTTGGATTTGTTGATTGGATGAATTGGTTGCTATGGTTGTTAGCATATGATTAATATATGCTTGTCTTTTAAAATAAATCTTTACCTAGACTATTAAATTGCCTTTGTTTTAAATTTCGGGGACGAAATTCTTTTAAGGGGGGAGGAATGTGATATCCCGGAAATTTGGGGCAATATCAATTTAATAATCTACATTTAAAATTAAATTGATTTGATAATATTTGTTAATAATATTAAAATTTATTAATCATCTTCTTTTAAATAAATATTTAACTGATAATTTATCTTTTAAAAGCTAATTTAAATTGTTTCTATTTATAATGTATATATGTATAGATTGGTATATATTATAAATAGATCAGTTTTGTTTTTAAATTTAATAGATAATTTGGAAATTTAATATTGTATAAATAATAGTATGATCTTTAAAATACTCAAGATAAAGTTTAATTTGTTTAAAATGATTTTAGCCTAGAGTTTAAATTTAAATAAAAAGATTGTTTTGTTCTTTTTACTTCAACTTTATAAAATAGGTAATTTGATTATGTAATGATTTCATTTATGAATCATTTTAAATTAGTAATGAGTGATTTTTAAATAATAACAATAATACAATATTTTTATAAATAGATTTTAATATAAAAGAAAGTTGTATTTTAAATTCATTTATATATGTATAAGTATTTTGTAAAGCTATGGTTTATAAATTTAAAATGAAGTAAACTTTATAAATATTTAACTTAAGAATGAATCAAATGTATGAGGTTAACATTATTACATAAGTCAAAAACATTCACAACAAATATTGAAATAAAGTACTCAAAGCAAAGAAAAAAAAATAAACAAAGCAAGATATATAAATGCATCCTGTAAAGGAAATAGACAAGTCAAGAATATAAACATGTAAAATAAAATGTAAAGCTAAAAAGGGGGAAACCAGTAATCATGTTATACAATAATTATGTTGGCAAATTAAACATAATAAAGTAAAGAAAATATATGCAGAAAAGTATAAAACATAAGATAAAAATGTTAGTAGCTTATAGAATAAGATTCAGATAAGTATAAACATCAAGTATAAAAAAAAAATATAAAAGTACAAACATTTGCAAGTTATTTGTAAGAGAGATGAACAAAGCAAGGTAAATAGATTATATTTGCAGGTTAGAGAAGAGGAGTGCATAGCTTAACAAAAAAAAATATATATATAAATATAAATATCTATACATAATAATGAGAAGTTGTAGACACTAAGTACAATATTTAAACATATGCAGACATTAGAAATATTGGCAACCTGTAACTTAATGCAGAATAAAAATATCTTTGTACATAAGATAAGATTAGGTGTAAACATCTCGTACATTTACATTTAATGCTTTCATTTATTAGCACATAATAAAATCATTTCGAACTGTTGAAATCAACTCAGCCTCCTAATTAAAAGTTTGGCCTAATAAAACAAAACACAAATAAAAGTATGCAAATTTGCTTGTCTCAGATGCCACCTTCCCCTGACCTTCTTTATATATGCATATTTTGCTTTAGTTCGTTCATTAGAAATATGAAACAAAGAACAATAGCAAACAGTTTTAATTATACAAACTTAGTAACATTACAACTGAGAAAGCAAGAAGAATCAAAAGGGAAAAACAAGTAAAACATTTCCAGTTTTTAAAGTTCAAGTTGTTCAAACACAAGAAGACTCTGTTCTGCCAATTGTGGTGAGTAACACTTTTAAAATTTACTTAAGTTTTAAAATCTGTTGCATGTTGATATTGGATGCTTAAATATATGGTGTGAATATTTATTTATTCTCTGGGTGATTTGTGATGAAACTGTTTATTTCAAACCTGCAAATTCAAATTACCTGTATTGAACTTGTTCTGTTTTTTTATTTGCTGTGAGTAGCTTAAATCTATAACTTAAGTATTCAAACTAATTGCAAGCTTAAAACCAGAAATAAGTGTGATTTGTATGCGTAAAACCTTCTGTGCATATGGATGTGGTCAGAGTATATATTAATGTCTCTGTAAACAAGCTTATCCATTTTGTTCTCAGGCTTGAATTGATTCAAATTATTTTACCATTTGATCTAATAGTTTTTAGGAGTTACAATACAAATAGAAACTGTTTATTCCAATATGATTTAAAGTTCAAGTATATTTAAGATGAATGAAAATTGAATATGGTACTGGAAATCAAAATAACAGAGAAAAAAGTTGAACAAGAGAAAAATCAAAACACTTTAATCATAAGATCAAGAACATACTTTGAATCATTATAACAAAATATGGATTTTAAAACTTAAATCAAGATTTTTCATACCTGAAGTCGAGAGCAGTTCTGAAATGTATTAAAAATGCATTTTTGGAAATTTTGGGGTGATCACTGTATCTGGGTGGTCGTGGTTCTGTTTGATGATGGAGGAGCTTACCCCGGTGATGGGAAAAATGGTGGTAGGTGGTGCAGTTTGGCGTGGTGGCGACAACAACGAGTTTCCTTCTGTAAACCTAATTTTAAACTGGGTTGAAGTTCAGGCTTGTTCGATTCCCTTGGTGCATCGAGTTAAACAGGGAATTGGGAATGGGTAGAGGGGTGAAAGTCAAAGCAGTTGCCGGTGGTGGTCGTCCTCTGGAGGTCGGAGGAGGAGTGGCGAAGTGTTGACAGGTTTCGAGGGAAAGAACTGTTTATGGTTCCAGGTTTTGTGAGACGAGCTCGATTTTGTTTCAAGCAAGTGAGGTGGCTATGGATGATCGTGTTTGGGTCTGGTGGTGGCCGGTGATGTGTTGAAGCCTGAGTGGATGGCCGGAGATGGCCATAGTCACGGTGCACGTGCACCGTGCAGTGGAAAACTGGGTTGTTGTTGCTGTGTCAGGTTTCTGGTTAGGGGAGAACTCGAGTAAATCGAGTAGGTGACTCGAAGTAAGGCTAGGGGAAAACCCGAAGTAAATGAAAAGGGGATTTGTGTTGTATTGTTTCAGGTTTGGTAAAAACTGGAAACAGAATTCTGTTTTAAATTTAAATGAATCCTAAAGTAAGTAATAAATTGGAGCATGTTAAAAACAGTTTAGGTTCGAATTCAAGTTTACTTTGAATTCAAATTTAAATTAAAATAAAATTTAAAACAAATAAAATATGGGTTTCATGTCAAGTGTACAACCTGACAGTTTCAGATTTTAGAATAAATTTAAAATCTGAATCAAACTTAAATTGTGTTTGAAAATTTAAAAATTCAAATATAGATCCAAGTGAACTTTTGACTATAAGTTTTTAGAAACAAATTTGGATCTTAAATCAAAAAAATAAAAATCAAGTTTTTTCAAAGCAAGTTAAAAACCAAGTTTTAAAATTTAAGTTAAACTAATGACATCAAAATCTGAAAATATAAATCAGTGCTAAAATCTAAATGTATAAATCAAGGATAAATTCAATTAGTTCGTTTGAAAAAGAATTTGTCTGCAATTAGATATTTGAATTGGGGTTTTTACAAGTTCTTTTGAATAGGATGCTAAATAAAATTGTTTAACTTGAAACTGCAAGTTAAAATATAAATGTAATTTGGAAATTTAAATTTAAATTAAGATTTAATTAATTTAATTTAAAGATTTTCTTATACAAGTTCATATATGTAAATAATAAGTGTTATTTACATTTATTTAAAGGATTTTAAATTGAATTTAAATTATAGTCATTTTGAATCTTAAAATTCAAAAGATATTTGATTTTGAATTTAAAATGTAATGTTAATAAATTCATTAATAAAGAAATAAATTATCTTAAGAATAATAGGTTGATGAAGAAATGACTTATGTATTAAAATTTAGATCAATTTATAATTAGAAACTAATTACAAATGTAATTTAAGTAATGCTATTAGTTAATAAAGATAATTAACTAAAGATTACTAAGTAATTTATTAATGAGATTAATTTTGATAATTAATCAGATTAATTAGACAATCTATTGTAAAATTGTTAAATATAATTACTTGATAAAAGTAATTAAGAGATTAATTACTTATCGTAATTAATTTTGATAAATGATTAATTTAAGTTAATTAATTTAGTTTAATTAATTTAAGAAAGTCATTTGATAATTGATAAGTGTAACTTCTTAGTGTATGCAATGGAGCACAATTACTTAAGGAAGTAATTAATATTAATTACTGAAAAATAATGAGATAATAAAGTAATTTGGATAATTACTTTTATAATTAATCTTCGGATTAATTAGTGGAGACAATTAATTATGGGAATAATTAATTTATTTATATGAGAAATTAGGGATGGTTAATTACTGGTTGATATTAATCAAGGATGATTAATAATGGTGTTTAATTTAAGATTAATTACTTAATGTAATTAATTTAATTAAAGTAATTAAATTTTAATATAAATTAAAAATCATGAATTAATATAATTAATAATGTAAATTAAGAAATGGGTTAATTAAGAAATATTTAAATAACGTAAGTGATCAAGGATAAATGTACTTAATTTTAGTTAATCCAAAAATGAAGTAATTTAATGTTAATTACTATGAGTAATTTAGGATAATTAATTTGTGAAATTAATTAAACAATAGTTACTGATTGTAATTAGAGATTGATTAATCAAAGGGTTTAATCAAGATGAATATTTAGAAGATGATTAATTAATTTGATTTATAATTAATTAATGGTTGTATAAGCAGGATTTATAGATGAAGTAATTAATTTAATTTACTTTAAATTAATTAGAGATAGAAGTAGTTAATTTAATTCATTTTAAAGTAATTACAAATGGTAAGATTATAAATCATTGCTTACGGATGAATGATATTGATATTTCATTTGATGATTGTGATCTGACTTGAATAATATCTATGTGATATGGATGCTTGATTTAAAGTATGATGATATTTAATTATCTGTTTAGATGATAATATTGATTATCTGTTTATGAGATTATCTATGATTATATGTTGTTATATTGTGAATTATCCATCTGTGTGTATATTGATGATTTTAAATTAAACTGTTAAGGCTAAATAGACAACTTGGCCCTAAAAGACACGTTTTGGATTTTCGATGAGACCGGGATCGGTTTTCCGCATTTGGAACATCCGAAAACCACATCGATTCCAAATTAACGATAGGTCGTGAATCTGAAGTGAAGATGAAGGTCCAGAATGCAAGGGTTATCGTCGTTAACTTTGAGGGTGATTCCAAAATGAGTGTAACGAGATAATGCCTTCGGTTTCGTTCGAACCCGGAACGAACTTGTATGGATTGAATGCTTTCAACACATCGTCAGGTGGGCGATGAGCATTCTAAGAATTATGTTCTCTAAAGGTAATCGTAACCTCAAGCCTCATCAACCGGGAATGGCTAAAACAGGGGAGATGCAGCAAGGTTAGGTGGGTCATGCCCAAGCAGGACAAGGATATTCCCCTGTCTAGATGTCCCTTATTTTCGGCTGTGTGGGCGGTTGGTCATGACAACTGTCGGGGTTTATCTTGTTCGGGACTGTTAAGTAAGGAATGGTTCCAGCCTTGTGTTGTAGGGGATGAAGGGAGTAATCCTCGGTACGGTGATCTAGGCCCCGTACTGTGACGGGTGGTACCCCAGTAGCCCTGCCATTGTATGGAATCCACAATCCAATAAGTGCCTACGGTTTTGATTGTATTACCCACTTTTGTGGCTAGTAGTTGGAATTTAATGAATGTAAAAATTTCGGCTATTTTCTATTTACTTGAAAACCCTAGACCTATTATAATATCACAGAATTTCCTATCAAATGTTTTGGTTAGCGTAAGGTAAAAACTTACCCATGTTTATTTGTAGGGAGTCTTACGTGATACCTTTTATTTTCAAAAGATTTTCAAAGTTAAGAAACTTTTAACCTGTTACTCATACCAGACCCATGTCTGACCCGAAGTTTATTTTTGTTTTTCAAAAACTCTCGGGTACCCAAATTTTTACGGGTAGTCAAGGGATTCAGGTTAGCTTTGACGAATTCTGGAGGAGCAATGGAGCAGGAGGCTTCAGCGTTATAGTTATACATATGGTTCCCCTGTGTTGGTATCTCTGAGTCATATTGTTGAGTTGTTTTGTGTATTGAATTGTATAACTAGACGGGTGGTCTATAACTGCCTAGTATGTGATGTATCATCTGTATGACACTGATTGAAGTTGTACATTATGTAAATACTTATGTGATATATTATATTTATTCGTTCCGCTGTGAGATTCTGATGTTGTTGTTTCTTCTTCTTCTCTATCTTTTCTACTTTCTCACCTCTTTCTTTTCTTAAAACGATACGTCTTCCTGGGCGTAGGAAGTCGGGTCGTTACACTAGCCACATAGCTTGGTGTGCTTCTCCCCTGTTTTAGCCATTCCTGGTTGATGACGCTCGAGGCTATGCGTAACATTTTTAGCACACATTCACTTAGAATGCTCACCATCCTTCTGACGATATTCTGAAAGCATTCGTCCATATAAGTCCATTCCGGATTCGAACGGAACCGAAGGCACTACTCCTACTACATCCATTTTGGAATCACCCACAGGATTAGTAGCGATTTGCCCTTGCACTTCACTGCTCTATCTTCAACTCCAAGCTCTTGTCTTTCTCACAAAAACGTTCAAACTGGATCGAAGTGGTTTTCGGGAAATTAATCCCGATCCCGGTCTCTTCGAAACAATCAGCGCATTGGCCAATATTGATAGTCGGTTATTTAACTATCAAATAACATTCATAAACAATCATCAGGCTTTGAATAATTTTCCAAATTATTTATTTCAAAATAACTTTACAAGATATTTTCCATGCTTCAACCCTTTGAGAAAAGTTTCAAGCCACCTTTCTCTCACAGAATAAATTTCCCAAATATTGCTTATTTCCACTGAAATCACCAAGTCCAAATACTTTAGATTTTAAAATAGTTTAAATCACTTTATTCTAAAATATACTTTTAAACATTTAAATTAAAACTAATTAAACACTTTATTCAAAAATATATACTTTAAAAATATTTTAAAATAAAACTACCTTATAAAATATAAAACTAATTTTTAAAATAAAAGTTAAGCCAAACAAAATTTTAAAATAAGAGTTACGAAATTCTATACAAGTTTTCAATAATCAACAATCTTTAAAATAAAACTATTTTATAAAATATAAATATTAATAATTATCTTTCTAAAACATTATATCAATTAACCTTTTAAAATAATCACTACTATAACTAATTTAATAAACATTTACCTTTAAAATTTTAACAACTTAAATAATAATTTCTCCAAAACATTCTTTTTAAAACAAACTTTAAAACTTTAACTCATACTTAAAAGCTACTTTGAAAACATACTAGGCTTTCTAAGAAATACACTTCCATTTCAATATAACCCATATAATCCTTTTATAAATCCCGCTTGATTTATCCCAATTTAATTTACGTCCCAATCCCGTAAATTCTTTCAATACTTTAAAAATAAAATCACTTTTATTTTTAAAACAAATTTCCATCTCCTTATAATCACTTCAAAAATATATATACTTAAATTATTTAAAATAAAGCTACTAAAATTACTTAAATAAAAATAATACTTAAGAAATTCTATAAGAGTTTCCAAGTAAACTTAAATCAAAATTCCCCTTAAGGTAAAGTTATTATATCAAATATTTATGTTAAATTTCCTTTTAAAAATCATAATACTAATTTACTTTAAAAATAATTAACCACTATAATTAATTTAAATACATATTTTCTTTTCACTTAAAAATAAATAAAATAATAAATTTCCTGAAAACATTCTTAAAAACATTTTAAAACTTCTAGTTTATACTTTGAAATCATTTCTTTAAAAATATACTTAGTTTTCCAGGAAAATATACTTTCCGGCTTTAAAATAAAATCACCGTTTTATTTTTTTGAAAGTGAATTACAACTTTTCTTAGAAATTCCCACTGGAATCTATACTTCTAAATTTATCCACTGATAAATATTCCACTTCATTTATAAACCCAGTTTACAAATTTCCATTCCACTTTTCCTTTTTGAAAACACGGATTTCCAAAACACTTAATCAATTCAAACTAATTTCCTAAATTAAATTCCCTTTAAATTTAATACTCGATTTATCCAAATTCTCAATAAATATTTACTTAAAATTTTTCTTTTCATTTTCTTTAAAGCCCAATTTATTATATTCTATATTTTAAAATACTAAATTATTTCCATCCAAACCATAGCACCGAATAATTTAGATTTTCCAATACGATCTATCACAGGATATTAATAAAACATATCACAGATATACAAAATAAATTACAATATTTTGTGGAATCCAGTTGGATCCCTCCAACCAACTTTCCCATATCCACAGATGTTAGCATAATAAAAAATACCAATTCTACTTCGAGATGGAATATCGCGGTATATAGGGTCATCCGCTATTATGCGGGGCGTATAGGGTCTCATACACTCCGCTATATAATGCGGGAAATCACTCCAATATATATATACTACTACTATATATAATATCACATTCAAACAATTAAACAACAATTTAAATTCTAACTTTTTAAATTAACTTGAATCCCAGATGAGTGAGATTTAGTCACCTTGAATTCGTCGAGCGTTTCGATTTTAAATTAAATCGAACCCGTTTGATTTAATCCAAAATTCTCTTCCTCCAAACTCCTGCGGACCAATAGCAGTGCGTAGTTCACGTTGCTGCGATTATGTCGCTTCTTGTTTCGTCGGAATCCGACCATTCATGCAAAAGATATGCAGTATTAAAGATTATTCGATTTAAAAAAATATGATATATTTACATCTTTAATCTATTATAATTACAAACCCAAATAGGCCATTGATTTCAAAATCACAAATCCAGGCCACTCAGATCTCTCCTTCTCCTTTAATCGCGTTCGACCAGGCAAAGGAAACTCATTGTCGACTAAAAAAAACCACGATCGCCGCCTCCATGAAACTCTAGCCGATGATTAGTGACCACCGTCGCGTGCCCCCACGCGAGTACTACTAACGCTCAAAACCTCGAGAGGCTCAGTAGCTCCCCCTGTCTCGAAACACATGTGCGAACACCAGACTTTCCACCACGATTCACCGCCATCAATAGCTCCAAACTTGATCGTAGCCGGTAGATATGTAGAGCTCAACGAGCTCTTGATTTTTGCTGTTGGTCATTTTTTGTTAATATTGCAAGGATCAAGTGAAAAAAGAGGGAGTAGGAAATTGCTTATCGGCCATTGAATGTTTTAAATGGTGGCTGAAAAAAATAGATTAGGGTGACGATGTTGAAGAGTATTTATATATGTATATAATATTATTTTATAAATGTATTTTCTAATTTAACAACTTTTACCAACAAACTCCAAACAACAAATGTCGCCTGGTGTTTATAAGGTTTTACCCGTATTCCATACACAATGGAATGTGTTTCAGAGCCCAATTCAGTTGTATGTGGAAGTTAGCTTTTTGAATCGAGTTTAAATATTAAATTTTCGATATAAATCTCAACGCATTTCTCACCCGTACGGACGACCGGTAACTCCAAACATCACAAAATTTGAAATCCAATAATAATTAACAATTATGGATCCAATGGAACTAGTTTCGTTGAATTATGAGAAAATGCCCCGGAAGGCTATTTTAACTTGTCGATTAAATCGAACGATTTTCAAAATTGCTGAAATTATTTTAAATTTCGATTTTAAAGCTTTAATAACTTAATTATAAGTCATAACACATTAGAAATCATTTTGATTTATTTTAACTCAAAATCTGATTATTTACACTGTTACTATATATTAATTTCCACTATCAAATTAATATAAAAATTCCAAATTTTACTTATCGACTTTGGATTTCGTCCAAAGATCCAATATTAAAATTCAAATCCAACTAGACTTTTAAATAAATTTTAGAACCCGTTTCCATATTTCAAAATCAATTAGTAATTCAAACTCAACATTTAAAATAAATTAAATGTTCAAAATTAACGATCAAATTTCCGGGTCGTTACATTCCTCCCCCTTATAAAAATGTCGTCCTTGAAATTTTCTAAGGTAGGAAAATGCTTTCAAACTCATTATCCTACCCAAAAATCCACTTAATTAAAACTTACATTCATTTCTCAAAACACTTTAATTAAATCCAAATCAATAGCCTTCATCTCTAACTCAAAAACTTAGATTTTTAACATCGTTCCAAAAATAGTTAACCAAAATTTCAAAACTTCCAAAAAAAATTCTAACTCCCAAAATTTTCGAAAATTTTTGACAGCGTCTCCTTTGTATGGAGAGCCTTTACAATATCACAAATATGATAAATATATACATCGACCCACATGGTCGGAAAAACAAAATAAATCACAATATATTATCATTTCTCAACTTTATTGCAAAGGCGTACCTCACATTAGCATTTAGAAGCAAGCGGCTAATCTATTATGCATTTACGCTCTCCAAACTATATTTGATTGCCTCCCGTACCTTTACTTACTCAAACAAGCACATAAGTTTCAACAACATGAAATTTTAACAACAATCCATTTATTTAACTAGCCAAACACATCAATTACATAGCCCAAACAATAAACTTCATAATCGTACAAGTTAACCATATACTATAAGCAATCACAAGGTTTCAACTCTATTTTAGTTTCCTCCGTCAATTCATATTTCATTTTATTCCACTTAAAATGAACTACTACCAAGTTTACTATATTCCTTTTATCTTTGCCCCAACTAATCTCATATTCATATCAAATTGATTTAAATGCCTTAATTTACATAATTTCGCCTTATCCAATTCTAAATTTGCAGCACATACATAATTCGCTTTTATTTATAGGCAAATCCACTTTATTAAATTTCAATCTATTTCAATTAATTCAAAGAAACAATTTTATTCACTTCTTTTAATTCATTTACTTTGCTTACGACAAAACGACTAATTTTCTACGCATAATTCATTCAAGCAAATAAAAATTTCTTAAGCTTATAACCATTTTAAATTAATTTTAGCTCAATTATTCTCATTTCCATTACATTTAAATCCCTTCACTTGCATTTCCTTATCCAAACAGGATTCATTCAAAACCATTTCACAATTTGCTTAAGCTATTTCAACTCCATAATAATTCATTTCTTCTTGCATCAATTCCATTTCCATTTTAATTTGATTCTTATCTAATCAAATTTATCAACTTTTATTTAACTCTTATTAAAGTTATTCACCACTTTGTTAGCTAATTTATTTATAAACCATTTTACAGAATTACTTCTATGGTTTATTATCAGTATCCATATCACTGCTTAAGTTATTACCACTTTAAAACTTAACTTTACCCACATTAAATATTTATAACATATAGTTACATAAATATTTCACCATTCATTTTTATATTCAACTTACTCAAGTCTAATTCCCTCTTTATTACAAATTCAAATTTTTTACTTTCCCAATTCTTTACTTTATTACCAAACCATCTTCATCTTGGTTTATTATTTCATCTTCTAATTTATAAGCTAAAATACTTACTTAAGTCCAATCTAAATTCTAATTCAACTTATTTCAATATCATTTCCAACTTAATTAAATTTTCTTCCAATTCAGTTCTAATCTAAATTTAATTTTATTTAACTTATCTTAAGTTAAATTCAAATATATCTCATTCCCTTTAATTTACTCAAGTTAAATTTTAATTCCAGGATTAAAATTTTCACTTTCCTTTCTTATTTAGATCAACTTCACTTTATAAATGCAATACTGATTTCTATTGAGTTTCCAAATCATTTAAATAGAATTCCCAAAATTCAATCACCCGGTTTTATTTCAAATTCATTTTAAAATATAAATAACACATACCCACTTGGTATATTAAATCAAACATCCAGATTTTTTTAAAACAACTTGGTTTTACCAAAAGAATTTCCCTTTGGAATTTAAAAAAAAAACTTGTTCATCAAACAAGCCTAAACAATTCATTATCCTAAACCATCTGGTAGCAATCCATCACTCAAAAACTCGAAAATGGATACTAATGATGTGGCCATCATTATTAGGATTATTTTCCAGCGACTGATGTGAATTCAATGCTTCCTTACTTCCAAGAAAACCATTTTTAAACAATTTCGATTTAAAAATATTTCCCATATAATATCCCATTATTTCCTCCAAACACTTTGGAAAATCTTCTAAAAATTTCCAAGATTAAAAATTTCCAAACATTTTGTTCAAGTTCATTTGAAAACATTTTCCAAATTTCTCCGGATTTAAATTCTGGTTTAATTCAGATTTTAGTTATGTTCCACTATATTATCTCATACTGATACAATTCTATTTGGTTATAAATATAGACCATTTCAAATTTTAGATTCTTATTTGATTATAATATTAATAACCAAACGTCCAATAAATAAGTAATAATTTTAGAAAATTATTTCTTTTATATCAAAATATAATTTTGGGTAAAGTTATTTCATTTACCCAATTTTAAAACAATACTATGTCGCTTTATCTTGTTTAAGAGTTTAGAAATCCCTATCGATACGGTTGTACTTCCCATAACGACCAGAATTCATAAACACTCGATCGATAAGTCAACACAATATAAAAACAGTTTTATATTCACTAATAATTACATGCTCATAGCTATTATTACTCTCAAACTCATTTTAGAGTACGGTTGACTCTATCATTAATGAGTAATCCCCTCCCGAGCCAAGGTTATGCCAACTTAAGCTTTGATACCACTTAACGACCCATCCTTCTCGACCCTAGAAAATCGACATAAATACGTCATTGAATAATATGTCGACTATCGAGTGTCGAAAAAGATAGATTGCTGAGGAAAGAAAAAAGGAGGTAGAAGAAGAAAAAACAAACAACATCAGGATCTCACAATCGTTGCGGAATAAAATATAATAGATAATAACTGATCTTTACACAAAAAGAAACTATATCTGCTTTATACAATACATCATTAGAGTACAACTCACTCAATAGCAAATACTGGACAGCTATATTAACTTGTCCCACAATCTGAATACACAGCATGAACAACACAACGGAAAATACAACAAGTACGAGTGGTACGCCTCGCCACCCAGCTCGTCTCCTAAGCTCCACAGCATCCTATCATGTATTTATAATACTCGGTCTGACCCGAGCATTATAATAAAATAACACCCGAGTCAGTCTGGAAAACTAGCGTGATAAAATACACTCAATTTAATTATTAAAGTTTTCAAATCCTTTGAAAATCAAAGGTATCTCGTAAGACCACGCCACAAATAAACACGTTGGCTTTTTACCTTACGATAACCAAAACATTTTCTTATAAAATCCTCGGATATTATAGTAGTGTCTATATACAAATACTTATTCAAATAGCCAAAATTGTTACATTAGTAAATTCTAGCTAATAGGTATACAAACAAAACCGTAAAGGCACATAGGGAGAATGGATTTACATCAATTACAGAGCTACTGGGGTACCGCCCGTCACAGTACGTGGTCAGATCACCGTACCGAGGATCCACCCCGATCCCCTACATCAGAAGACCGGAGCTACCCCTTACTGGATAGTCAGAATAAGCTCAACCCACGGTTGGGATCAACAACCGCCCGTACAACCGAAATAAAGGAACATCTAGACAGGCGTGACTTTACCCTAATTGGTTGCTAGCCACATAGCCTTTTGTGCACCTCCCCTATTTTAGCCATTCCTGGTTGGTGAGGATCGAGGCTATGCGTTACCTTTTTAGCACACATTCTCTTAGAATGCTCACTGTCCTCCTAACGATGTTCTGAAAGCATTCATACATACAAGTCCGTTCTGGGTTTGAACGAAACCGAAGGCACTATCCTACTACATCCATTGTGGAATCACCCTCAGGATTAGTTGTGATTAGCCCTTGCACTACACTGCTCCATCTTCGACTCCAAGCTATTGTCATTCTCATGACAACGTTCAAACCGGATAGAAGTGGTTTTTGGTAAATTAGTCCTGATCCCGATATCTTCGAAACGATCAGCCCATTGGACAATATTGATAGTGGGTTATTTAACTATCAAATAACAATCACAAACAATCATCAGGCTTTGAATAATTTTCCAAATTATTTATTTCAAAATAACTTTACAAGTTATTTTCCATATGTAACGACCCGTATTTTACATGTCGATAAATCGTAGAATAATTGTCATTAGGTCGTTATTATTGTTTAAGTCGTGTGGAAGTTAGCTCGTGTGAGCGACTTAGTGAAGTAGAGCGACTTAAGGAGCAGACCGAGTTAAGGGTTCTAACGACCTAGTGGGGAGCGACCTATGTTTGCTAAGCATAGTTAGGTCGGAACCGACCTAAGGAATGTGGACGACATAGGGAGATGGTGGCTTTAATGTACGACTTAAGAGATTGACCGACTCATAGGGTAAGCGACTTATAGTAATTGGCCGACTTAAGGTGGTTAGCGAGTTAGTGAATTGAGCGACTAATAGGAGTTAACGAGTTGGTGACCTTGAGGTTAGCACTGTGTTGAGATAGGTCGTGGGAGTCTTAAGTCGTTGGGTCGGCCATGTGTTAAGTCGTAGACGAGATAAGGCTTAACTCGTGTGGTCCTGTGTATAGTTAAGTCGTGTGAGTGTTAGGTCGTTAAGTCGCGCATGTCTAGGTCGTAAGATTTGTTAAGTTGCGTGAGTACTTAACCCAGTTAGATCGTAAACCGATAGGTCGGTTTGTGTTGATAGGTCGCACGTTGGTGTTGAGGCTTATGCCGCTAGGTCGTGTAAGTCTTTAGGTCGCACAAGTGTTGGGTCGTGTCTGGGTTGAGTCGCTCATAAGGTTAAGTCGCTATGCTGCATGCTTTAGGTCGAAGGTCGTTGAGGTTATATGTCGTGAGTCCTAGGTCGGGGACGACTCATGGGGTATGTCGGCGGCGACGTATGGGGGCGAACGACTCATATATTTCAGCCTATAAATAGAGGGCTTTGGATCACTTTTTGGAACCGGATTTTGAAGCGACGAAGTGCTGCCATTTTGAGAGCTCGACTACAATATTTCTTCACTTCTTTTCTCCACTCTAATCTAGTGCTAACATCCATCCAAGATCGAAGATCAAGATCGAAGATCCAAAAGCTAAAGTTGAAGATCTTCATCCAACAAAGTGAGATTTCACCGTTTGAAGCGGAATCTTGTTGGATCAAGCTTAGTTCTTCGCTGTCTAGATCTGAAGTTGATATCTTTTGAGGTGTTTAGGTGATTCGGTGAGTGGTAGATATCTCTCACACAGACCCAAGGGAGTATATTGGATCGGTGACTCGTTTGTGTGTTAAAGATAGTGATTTCTTGCATTTTCCTTAAGTCTGCATGTAGATCCATCGTCTATGAAATCTTGATACCCTTTTCACTACATTATAACTTATGCAAGTTCATTCATCAAGTGTAGAGACATTTGCCTATAGTTCATCTTTGTTAGATTTGGACACTTTATTTACGAAATTACCATTCTAGTTATGATTACTTTTAGATCTTGTTTGAATGCTTGATTGCTTGTATTAATGATTGATTTGATTGATAGATTGTTGCAAATTAGCTAATAGTTGATTTTGAACAAGTTGATCGAAGATGATTCAAAAGCTAGGTTGAAAGGCTCTTGAATGGTGAAAGCTGCTTGTGGCATATGAAGCGGTTGTTATAGCTCATATGGATAGATTCGATGATGACGAACTTTTCTATGATGCGATGAAGCAAAATATGATGTTGAGATGGGACTTTGCTATGATGCGATGAAGCAAAGCATGATGAGAGATAGCCTTGGTTTAATCCAGACGGGATCATTCCAAGCATGTTGATAACTCGGTGATATGGTTCGAGTTTGTTGATAATGGTGGGCTCGAGAGGCGCTTGAGCTAGTATGAGAATAGTCGTCGAGGAGGATGACTAGGAGGCTAAGATCTTATCGTTATTGAAGGTTCTAGCAGACTCAAAGCAAGAGTACGCTGGGCAGATTCGATAGTCCCAAGCACGGGCTGCGATGACGTGCTAAGTACTCTGGGTAGTTGTGAAAAATTCCTGGGCACGGGCTGCGACGACGTGCGGAGTTATGTCTAGAACCGGGGTTACCATTAGCCCTTGACGCACCGCTGAAAGAATGTGTCGGTCATTCAATTAACGGTGATATCGAAGCAATGATAACAGTGATAGCCAGAGTCATGGATGTTTGGTTGTACCATTATTCGGTCTCAAGAGCGGTGTTTTCTGGGTGCTTATCTGATCTTGGTTTAGGCCTTGGGGGTCTGTACTTGGAAAACATCGACCTTGACTCGAGTGATAATTGCTTTACTTTAAATGTCTGCTTTGTTATGTTGCTTCTGCTAAGTGTGTCCGGGGGCTTTCACTGTAGAAAGAGGTGGAGTGGGATGGTTGGGTTCCTATTCCTTTTATCCTTTATGCTCTTTTGGTATGTTTGATAGTTGATTTACTGCTCACTAAGACTGTTGTCTGACTCAAGGTTTTATGTTCAACTCTTATTACCTTGGGCTGTTCATCCATGTTGGGATGGGCAGACTAGGTAGCAAGTGACAGGTGCTGTTCTTAAGGATCCACGATGTTGATGACGAAGACGAGCTGGAGGCTAGCATACTAGTTTTCTTACTATATGTACTGGATGTTCCGCTGTTTGTATATGCTTTGAGTGTTATGTAGTGAGGCTTGATGTATGGATTGTTCAGATGTTTGTATAAAATTACTATGATGCTTATATGATGATATTCTGTTATGTGGAGCTTCACTATATTTATATTTCTCTATTGTATTTTATCTATGCGCTGTGAGTTATACGATAGAGTTTGCGGTTTTACCTTACCCTGACGGTCACCCATGGCTGCCTGGAACACCTTTCAGCGCACCATTCCCTTGTTTTCGTGCGGTAGTTATGGGCGGTCGTCACATTTGGTATCAGAGCTTTGGTTAATCGATTTTAGCTAACGCTCGCTGACGTAACTACGTATGAGAGGCGTAATTGTATTTTGATGGATGACTACTATATATAATATAGTAGCTTAGAAGGATTTGAACTCCTTATGCAGTTGTTTCTCAAGGTGTTCTAAATCATTCCTTTTTGTAGATATTAAGGATGAGTCGAAGAGGGAGACCAGCTGCTAGGGAAGGCCGTGCTGTTAATGGAGCTATAGATTATGCTGCTATGTTCGAAGCTATGATGACTTCGATCATGAGAAGAATACTAGCTCCGGGCCCATCAGTAGATGTTGGGGTTCAAGCTCAGGCTCCAAAACCAGTGGATTTTGCTAAGCTCTGCAAAGACTATACTACCCTTGGAGGAAAGGATTTCTTGGGAACAGAGTCAACCATTGAAGTCCAGAGGTGGATAGATGCCTGTAGAAGGATCTTTGGTGATTTGGGAATTGAGGATGCGACTAAAAGGAAGCTTGCTTCAAGACAGCTTCAAGGAAGAGCTTCTGATTGGTGGAACTCTATCACCATAGATACTCCTGAGGAAGAGATTACTTGGGTGCAGTTCCAAGCTAGGTTTGAAGCTAAGTTCATTTCTACAGCTCAGATGTCTGTTCTGTTTAAGAAGTTTGTGGAGCTCAAGCAAGGTGGAAGATCGATTCTTGAGTATGTTTTTGAGTTCGAAGCTTTGTCCAAGTATGTCAGATCGTATATTGAGTCTTCATATCAGAAGAATGAGAAGTTTGTGACAGGCTTGGATAGTTACCTTGGGAGACAGTTGGTGGATCATTTGGACGATTCGTTTGAGAAGCTTGTGGAGAAATCTCTCAGGCACGAGAGTTTGTTTCCTAAGGAAGGATCTGTTGTTGTTGTGATCAAGGAAGAGCCCAAACCACAACAGGGTGGAAACAAGAAGAGAAAGCAGCAACAGAAGGGTAAGGATGGTCAAAAGAAGCTGAAGGGCGAAGTGACCTACTACAATTGTCAGTAGAAAGGCCATCTCTCTAGGGATTGCAAGAATCCGAAAGCGCAGGCGAAATGCCACAACTGCAAAAAGCGAGGGCATTTCAGGAGGGATTGTCCAGAACCGAGGAAGGACAAACAGATTGTGCAAGCTTATGCTTTGGGGGCTGTTCCGTCATCTTCGAAAGCTCCTATTGAAGAAGAGAAGGGAAAGAGTGTAGTGGTTCAAGGTACTCTTTCCATATGTGGTGTTCCAGTTAGATTGTTGTTTGATACTGGGGCGTCGCATTCGTTTGTTTGTAATGAACTTGTAGGCCGGTTGGGTTTGGAACCGGATATCGTTGATAGACCATTGGTTGTGACTAATCCAGTTGGGGGTTCATCTTGTTTGTGTATGGTATGCCGTGGTCTGGTTGTGTCGAGTCATGATTGCTCTTTTGTTTGTGATTGTTTTGTTCTGAACTTTGCGGGGTTCGGAATTATTTTGGGTATGGACTGGCTTAGGAAATATGCGGCAAAGGTTGATTGTCAAAGATTGGAGGTGACAGTTGAGAATGTGGAAGGGTGAAAGGTTGTGATACGATGTAAGCATGAGGAAGGCGTCTTCACGAGCTTCATATATTTGCTGGTTGTTCCACGGGATGGATTGTCATCGGTGCCGATCGCGAATGGATTCGAGGATGTCTTTGACGAGGTCAAAGGGTTACCGCCGCATAGAGAGATCGAGTTTCGTATCGATCTAGTTGAGGGAGCCAGACCTATTGTGATGCCTCTTAGGCGGATGGCGCCTAGGGAACAGCAAGAGTTGAAGGTGCAGGTTGATGACCTTTTACGGAAAGGATTCATTCGGCGTAGTGTGTCCGAATGGGGTGCACCAGTTGTCTTCGCAACCAAAGCGGATGGATCGTTGAGGTTGTGTGTGGATTATCGTGAGCTGAATAAAGTGACTAAGAAGAACAAGTATCCATTGCCGAGAATAGATGACTTGTTTGATCAGCTTCACGAAGCTTGGGTGTTTTCTCAGATGGATTTGGCAAAGGGATTTCACCAGTTAAGAGCGGCGAAGGATAGTGTGTCGAAGACTGCTTTCAGGACACCATCCGGTTTCTTTGAGTGGCTGGTAATGCCATTTGGATTGACCAATGCACCAGCATATTTTGTGGATCTTATGAATAGAATGTTCAAAGATCAGTTGAACAAGTTCGTACTTGTGTTCGTGGATGATATTCTGATTTACTCCAGAACTGAAGAAGAGCACAAGACGCACTTGCGTATTGTTTTGGAAATCTTGCGGAAACATCAGCTGAAGGCTAAGTTTTCGAAGTGTCACTTCTGGAAGAGTGAAGTGAGGTTCTTAGGCCATGTTATTTCTGGAAATGGAATAGCGGTTCATCCCGCTAAGGTGGCAGCAATCCAGAATTGGGTTAGACCTAAGAATGCATCTGATGTGAGAAGGTTTCTTTGATTAGAGGGATATTATCGTCGATTTATCAAAGACTTTTCCAAGATAGTTGCACCATTGACAGGATTGACGAAAAAGAATCAGGCATTCAGATGGGATGCTAAGTGTGAGCAAGCTTTCGGAAACCTAAAAGAGCGACTGACGAGTGCTCCTGTTTTGACTATTTCAAGTGGAAACGATGAGATGGTGGTATACACCGATGCATGTGGTACTAGACTTGGAGCAGTACTGATGCAAAGGTAAGGTTGTTGCGTATGACAGTCGACAACTAAAGCCGCATGAAAGGAATTATCCGACTCATGATTTAGAGTTGGCGGCGATTGTATTTGCTCTGAAGATGTGGAGACATTATCTATTGGGAGTTTGATTCGAGTTGTTTACCGATCATAAGTCGTTGAAGTATCTTTTCTCCCAAAAGGATTTGAATCTTCGGCAGCAACGATGGCTAGAGTTTTTGGCGTCATATGATTTTGGTATAGCCTATACTCCGGGAAAAGGTAACGCAGTGGTAGATGCGTTAAGTCGAAGACATGCAGGATTGGGAGCCATGTTTTCAGAATGGAAGAGTCTCGAGTATTTGGCTGGATTTGATTTCAGGACCAGATGTGAATTGGAACCTGAGATGTTGGCAAACTTATCGATAAGACCTACTCTAGTGGAAAGAATTGGCGAGAGCCAAAAGTAAGACGATAAGCTTGTCAAGATTATCCGTGATTTGGAATCTGGATTGGACCCATATAAGGATAAAAGATTCAAGGTCGATCGAGAGGGTTGGCTTCGGAAACAAGGACGACTAGTTGTTTCCGATATAGATGAATTGAGAGATGAAGTTCTACGGGAAAGTCATCACCCGAAGTTGACAATTCATCCAGGTGGAAATAAGATGTATTGGGATATGAAGAGAACCTATTACTGGGAAGGTATGAAAAAGGATGTTGGAAATTTTATTTCCAAATGCATGAACTGCCAGTTGGTAAAAGCCGAGCAGAAGAAGCCCAATGGATTACTTCAGCCATTAGAAGTTCCTACGTGGAAGTGGGAGCAAATATCGATGGATTTTATCGATGGTCTTCCTAGAACAAGAGCGGGAAATGAAGGGATTTGGGTCATTGTAGATCGTATGACTAAGAGTTCAAGATTCATTCCTGTTCGATCAACTAGGACTGCATCGAAGTTGGCTGAGTTGTATGTTAAGTGGATAGTTCGATTCCATGGTATTCCGAAAAGTATAGTGAGCGATCGAGACCCATTGTTCACTAGTGGATTTTGGAAGAGCTTCCAGGAAGTTTTGGGAACCGAGTTGTGTTTGAGTACAGCTTATCACCCCCAAACAGATGGTCAGACCAAGAGAGTCAACCGAGTTTTGGAAGATCTCCTGAGGGCATGTGTTTTGGACTTCGGAGGATCATGGGAGGATCACCTTCATTTGGTAGAATTTGCGTACAATAACAGCTACCAGTCAAGCATTGGTATGGCACCATATGAGTCATTGTATGGAAGACCGTGTAACTCTCCGACATGTTGGTTGGAAACGGGAGAAAAGCTGATACCTGGGCCAGAAATGATTCGACAGACTTCGGATTGCATAGAGATCATTCGGCAACGATTGAAGGCAGCCCAAGACCGTCAGAAAAGTTATGGCGATAAGCGTCGTAAGGATTTGGAATTCGACGTAGGGGATATGGTTTTCGTAAAGATTTATCCTCTGAAGAATATTATTCGATTCGGGAAGAAAGGAAAATTGACTCCGAGATTTGTTGGACCATTCCCGATCATCAAGCGAATTGGAAAGCTCGCTTATAAATTGGAGTTACCCGAAAAGATGTCTGGTGTGCACAATGTTTTTCATGTATCGTATCTACGAAAGTATGTGCACGACTCGAATACAGTGGTTTCTGCTGATAGCTGTGAAGATTTAGAGGTTGATCCAGTTGTTACGAGACCTCGTAAGCCGCTTCGTGTTGTGGAAACCAGCACGAAACAGCTTAGGAGGAAGACGATTACGTTGCTCAAGATACAATGGAGTGATGATGTTAACAACTGTACATGGGAGGAGGAAGAGAGGATGAAAGCAGCTCATCCTGAACTCTTCGAGGTATGGCCCTAAGGTGTCGTGACATCTCATGAATTTGTAACTTGTTCTAATATTAGAATTCTGCATGCTAGGCTAGTAATTGGATGCATGGTTTGTTGATCGCTATGGATGGTAGGCATGCAGAATAGTTTTTGATTGCTCTTGTTTGTTTGGAATTTCGGGGGCGAAATTCCTAAGGGGGAGAGAATATAACGACCCGTATTTTACGTGTCGATAAATCGTGGAATAATTGTCATTAGGTCGTTATTATTGTTTAAGTCGTGTGGAAGTTAGCTCGTGTGAGCGACTTAGTGAGGTAGAGCAACTTAAGGAGTAGACCGAGTTAAGGGTTCTAACGACCTAGTGGGGAGCGACCTATGTTTGCTAAGCATAGTTTGGTCGGAACCGACCTAAGGAATGTGGACGACATAGGGAGATGGTGGCTTTAATGTACGACTTAAGAGATTGACCGACTCATAGGGTAAGCGACTTATAGTAATTGGCCGACTTAAGGTGGTTAGCGAGTTAGTGAGTTGAGCGACTTATAGGAGTTAACGAGTTGGTGACCTTGAGGTTAGCACTGTGTTGAGATAGTTCGTGGGAGTCTTAAGTCGTTGGGTCGGCCATGTGTTAAGTCGTAGACGAGATAAGGCTTAACTCGTGTGGTCCTGTGTATAGTTAAGTCGTGTGAGTGTTAGGTCGTTAAGTCGCGCATGTCTAGGTCGTAAGATTTGTTAAGTCGCGTGAGTACTTAACCCAGTTAGATCGTAAACCGATAGGTCGGTTTGTGTTGATAGGTCGCACGTTGGTGTTGAGGCTTATGCCGCTAGGTCGTGTAAGTCTTTAGGTCGCACAAGTGTTGGGTCGTGTCTGGGTTGAGTCGCTCATAAGGTTAAGTCGCTATGCCGCATGCTTTAGGTCGAAGGTCGTTGAGGTTATAGGTCGTGAGTCTTAGGTCGGGGACGACTCATGGGGTAGGTCAGTGGCGACTTATGGGGGCGAACGACTCAGATTTCAGCCTATAAATAGAGGGCTTTGGATCACTTTTTGGCACCGGATTTTGAAGCGACGAAGTGCTGCCATTTTGAGAGCTCGACTACAACATTTCTTTACTTCTTTTCTCCACTCTAATCTAGTGCTAACATCCATCCAAGATCGAAGATCAAGATCGAAGATCCAAGAGCTAAAGTTGAAGATCTTCATCCAACAAAGTGAGATTTCACCGTTTGAAACAGAATCTTGTTGGACCAAGCTTAGTTCTTCGCTGTCCAGATCTGAAGTTGATATCTTTCGAGGTGTTTAGGTGATTCGGTGAGTGGTAGTTATCTCTCACACGGACCCAAGGGAGTATATTGGATCGGTGACTCGTTTGTGTGTTAAAGATAGTGATTTCTTGCATTTTCCTTAAGTCTGCATGTAGATCCATCGTCTATGAAATCTTGATACCCTTTTCACTACATGATAACTTATGCAAGTTCATTCATCAAGTGTAGTGACATTTGCCTATAGTTCATCTTTGTTAGATTTGGACACTTTATTTACGAAATTACCATTCTAGCTATGATAACTTTTAGATCTTGTTTGAGTGCTTGATTGCTTGTATTAATGATTGATTTGATTGATAGATTGTTGCAAATTAGCTAATAGTTGATTTTGAACAAGTTGATCGAAGATGATTAAAAAGCTAGGTGGAAAGGCTCTTGAATGGTGAAAGCTGCTTGTGGCATATGAAGCGGTTGTTATAGCTCATATGGATAGATTCGATGATGACGAACTTTTCTATGATGCGATGAAGCAAAGTATGATGTTGAGATGGGACTTTGCTATGATGCGATGAAGCAAAGCATGATGAGAGATAGCCTTGGTTTAATCCAGACGGGATCATTCCAAGTCGGTGATATGGTTCGAGTTTGTTGATAATGGTGGGCTCGAGAGGCGCTTGAGCTAGTATGAGAATAGTCGTCGAGGAGGATGACTAGGAGGCTAAGATCTTATCGTTATTGAAGGTTCTAGCAGATTCAAAGCAAGAGTACGCTGGGCAGATTCGATAGTCCCAAGCACGGGCTGCGACGACGTACTAAGTACTCTGGGTAGTTGCGAAAAATTCCTAGGCACGGGCTACGACGACGTGCAGAGTTATGTCTAGAACCGGGGTTACCATTAGCCCTTGATGGACGGCTGAAAGAATGTGCCAGTCATTCAATTAACGGTGATATCGAAGCAATGATAACAGTGATAGCCAGAGTCATGGATGTTTGGTTGTACCATTATTCGGTCTCAAAAGCGGTGTTTTCTGGGTGCTTATCTGATCTTGGTTTAGACCTTGGGGGTCTGTACTTGGAAAACATCGACCTTGACTCGAGTGATAATTGCTTTACTTTAAATGTCTGCTTTGTTATGTTGCTTCTGCTAAGTGTGTCTGGGGGCTATCACTGTAGAAAGAGGTGGAGTGGGATGGTTGGGTTCATATTCCTTTTATCCTTTATGCTCTTTTGGTATGTTTGATAGTTGATTTACTGCTCACTAAGACTGTTGTCTGACTCAAGGTTTTATGTTCAACTCTTATTACCTTGGGCTGTTCATCCATGTTGGGATGGGCAGACTAGGTAGCAGGTGACAGGTGCTGTTCTTAAGGATCCACGATGTTGATGACGAAGACGAGCTGGAGGCTAGCATACTAGTTTTCTTACTATATGTACTGGATGTTCCGCTGTTTGTATATGCTTTGAGTGTTATGTAGTGAGGCTTGATGTATGGATTGTTCAGATGTTTGTATAAAATTACTATGATGCTTATATGATGATATTCTGTTCCGTGGAGCTTCACTATATTTATATTTCTCTATTGTATTTTATCCATGCGCTGTGAGTTATACGATAGAGTTTGCGGTTTTACCTTACCCTGACGGTCACCACATGGCTGCCTGGCACACCTTTCAGCGCACCATTCCCCTGTTTGCGTGCGGGAGTTATGGGCGGTCGTCACACCATACTTCAACCCTTTGAACACAGTTTCAACCCACCTTTCTCTCATGGAATAAATTTCCCAAATATTGCTTATTTCCACCGGAAATCACCAAGTCCAAATACTTTAGATTTTAAAATAGTTTAAATCACTTTATTCTAAAATATACTTTAAAACATTTAAATTAAAATTAATTATACACTTTATTCAAAAATACATACTTTAAAAATATTTAAAATAAAACTACCTTACAAAATGTAAAACTAATTTTTAAAATAAAAGTTAAGCCAAACTAAATTTTAAAATAAGAGTTGCAAAATTTTATACAAGTTTTCAAATAAAACTTTAATCAACTGTCTTTAAAATAAAACTATTTTACAAAATATAAATCTTAAAAACTATCTTTTTAAAACATAATATCAATTAACCTTTTAAAATAATTACTACTATAACTGATTTAATAAATATTTACCTTTAAAATTTTAACAACTTAAATAATAATTTCTCCAAAACATTCTTTTTAAAACCAACTTTAAAACTTTAATTTATACTTAAAAGCTACTTTGAAAACATACTTAGCTTTCCAGGAAATACACTTCCATTTCAGTACAACCCATATAATCCTTTTATAAATCCTGCTCGATTTATCCCAATTTAATTTACGTCCCAATCCCGTAAATTCTTTCAATACTTTAAAAATAAAATCACTTTTATTTTTAAAACCCATTTCCATCTCCTTGTAATCACTTCAAAAATATACACTTAAATCATTTAAAATAAAGCTACTAAAATTACTTAAATAAAATAATACTTAAGAAATTCTATAAGAATTTCCAAGTAAACTTAAACTAAAATTCCCCTTAAGATAAAGTTAATATATCAAACATTTATGTTAAATTTCCCTTTAAAAATCATAATACTAATTTACTTTAAAAATAATTAACCACCATAATTAACTTAAATACATATTTTCTTTTCATTTAAAAATAAATAAAATAATAAATTTCCTGAAAACTTTCTTAAAAACATTTTAAAACTTCTAGTTTATACTTTGAAATCATTTCTTTAAAAATATACTTAGTTTTTCCAGGAAAATATACTTGTCAGCTTTTAAAGTAGAATCACCTTTTTGTTTTTTTTGAAAGTGAATTACAACTTGTCTTATAAATTCCCATCAAAATCTATACTTTCAAATTTATCCACTGATAAATATTCCACTTCATTTATAAACCCAGTTTACAAATTTCCATTCCTTTTTTCCTTTTTAAAAACACAGTTTTCCAAAACACTTAATCAATTCAAACTAATTTCCTAAATTAAATTCCCTTTAAATTTAATAATCGATTTATTCAAATTCCCAATAATTATTTACTTAAAAAATTTCTTTTCATTTTCTTTAAAACCCAATTTATTCTATCTATATTTTAAAATATTAAATTATTTCCATCCGAACCATAGCACCGAACAATTTAGATTTTCCAATACGATCTGTCACAGGATATTAATAAAACGTATCACAGATATGAAAAATAAATTACAATATTTTGTGGAATCCTGTTGGATCCCTCCAAACTGCTTTCCTGCATCCACAGATGTTAGCATAATATAAGAATACCAATTCCACTTCGAGATGGAATATCGCGGTATATAGGGTCATCCGCTAATATGCAGGGCGCATAGGGTATCATCCGCTATATAATGCGGGAAATCAATCACTCCAATATATATATATATATATATATATATATATATATTATATAATATCACATTCAAACAATCAATCAACGGTTTAAAATCTAACTTTTTAAATTAACTTGAATCCCATATGTGAGTGAGATTTACTCACCTTAAATTCGTCGAGCATTTCAATTTTAAATTAATTGAACTCGTTCGATTTAATCCAAAATTCTAGCTTGCTCTAAATGCCTCCTGCTCTGCTGCAACGCGTAGATCGCATCACTGTGATTCTGTCGCTTCTTGTTTCGTCGGAATCCGACCATGCAAGCATAAGATATGCAGTATTAAAGATTATTCGATTTTAAAAAATATGATATATTCACATCTTTAATCTATTATAGTTACAAACCCAAATAGGTCGTTGATTTCGAAATCGTAGATCCAAGCCGCTTGGATGTCTCCCTCTCCTTCAATCGGGTTTGACCAAGCAAAAGAAACCCATTGTCGACTAAAAAAACCACGATCGCTGCCGCCGTGAAACCCTAGCCGATGATCAATGACCACCGTCGTGTGCCCCCACACGAGTACCACTAACGCTCAAAACCTCGAGACGCTCGGTAGCTCCTCTATCTCGAAACACGTGCGTGAACACCTGACTTTCCACCACAATTATCCGACCATCCAAAGCTCCAAACATGATCGTAGCCGGTCGATATGTAGAGCTCAATGAGCTCTTGATTTTTGCTGTTGGAAATTTTTTGTTAATATTGCAAGGATCAAGTGAAAAACGAGGGAGTAGGAAATTACTTATCGACCATTGAATATTTTAAACGGCGGTCGAAGAAAATAGATTAGGGTTTCGATGTTGAATAGTATTTATATATGTATATAATATTATTTTATAAATATATTTTCCAATTTAACAACTTTTACCAACAAACTCCAAACAACACATGCCGCCTGGCGTTTATATGGTTTTACTCGCATTCCGGACACAATGGAACGTGTTTCGTTGCATTCAATGTATGTGGAAGTTTGCTTTTTGAATCGAGTTTAAATATTAAATTTTCGATATAAATCTCAACGCATTTCTCGCCCGTACGGATAAACGGTAACTCCAAACATCACAAAATTTGAAATTCGCTAATAATTAACTATTACTGATCCAATGGAACAGGTTTTGTCCAATTCCGAGACTGTGCCCCAAAAGGCTATTTTAACTCGTCGATTAAATCGAACTATTTTCAAAATTGTCGAAATTATTTAAGATTTCAATTTTAAAGCTTTACTAACTTAATTATAAGTCATGTAGAATTTACATTCACATTAGAAATCATTCTGATTTATTTTAACTCAAAATCTGATTATTTGCACTATTACTACATATTAATTTCCACTATCAAATTAATATAAAAATTCCAAATTTAACTTATCGACTTTGGATTCCATCCAAAGGTCCAATATTAAAATTCATATCTAAGTAGGCTTTAAATAAATTTTAGAACCTGTTTCCATATTTCAAATCAATTAGTAATTCAAATTCAACATTTAAAATAAATTAGATTTTCAAAATTAACGACCGGGTCATTAGACTTTTGTTTTTATTTTTTTCAATTAAATTAAATTTAAAATTTTATATGTATATATATTAGAGAATTTGTAGTAAGGTATATGATTTTAAATTTATATATAAGTGTATGGATATGTAGCAAAATTTATTTATAGTAAGATGTAAAGGGAAGCTTTTTACAGTAAAAGAAATCTTATTTTATTTTTACAAAAATAATACATAAGTAAATCTTTAATACATAGTTAAAATAGAAATTATTTTAGATTTTGGAAAAAATAATAATAATACATATACCTATTTTAAATTAGCTAGTTTATTCTAAATAATGGATTTGGTGAAAAATGGTTTAACCAACATGTTTAATTAGTTTAGTTGCAAAAATATTTTAAAAAAGGAAATTAGTTTAAAATTAAATTATTAGTTTAAAATAAAATCATTGGTTAATTAAAATTATTGAATGGTAAATTAATTTGCTCGACTAATTCGAATATTAATAAAACCTTATAATGTTTGTTACAAGGTTTAAAAATCGTGAAAACAAGCTGGAACTGAAATGGATTGCAAAACAAAAGCAAAGGTGAGATCTTCTCACTCAAATTTGTTTGTCTAGTAAATTTAAAAGAATAAATTTAAATTACTGAATGTGCTTAGATGAATTTGATAATTTATCTGTTAGGTGATATAATATATAGTAGTGTGTGTGTATTGGAGTGATTGATTTCCTGCATTATATAACAGATGAGACCCTATGCACCCTGCATAATAGCAGATGACTCTTATACCGCGATATCCCACCTGGAAGCAGGATTGGTATTTTAAATTGTTGTGCTAACATCTGTAGATGCAGGGAAACGGGTTGGAGGGATCCAACTGGATTCTTCAAAATGTTGAATTTATTTTTAAATTCAGCGATGTGATGTATGTGATAATATGTGATGATTATTTTAATTTATATGGGTAATAGGAATTATTGAAGGCTATAGTTTAGCCGAATGTATTTTGGTATTTTAAAATACCAGAATATAAAAGATTGGATTTTTGGAAGGAAATTAAAGTAGAAAATTTAGTAAAATAATATTACAGGATTGAATAAATTAAAAGAAGGAATTTGAAAAGGGATAAAAGTTGATTTTCGAAATCCTATCGAATAAATTTCAAGTATGGGGAAAAGATTTTAATAAATGGGAATAAATGGATTTTGAGAACTTAATCTGTATTGTTTAAAAGTTGAAGAATTTATTTAAAAATTCAGATTTTAAATGGTTTGGGAGAAATAAAGGAATTTATTTTAAAAGGTAGTAAATTTTGGAAATCGATTTGAAAATTATTAATATGTATATTTTACAAAGTAGTATTATTTTAATATAGTTTGGATAAAAGATTTTATTTGAAAAACTTGTATAGAATTCAATAACTTTATTTTTAAATTTGTTTGGCTTAAGTCTTTATGAAAAATTATTATTAAATTTCATAACTGGTATTTTAAATAAAGTGTTTTAAATAGTATTTATTTTAAGTATTTTAAAGTACATATTTTTAGATAAAGTGATTTAAATTAGTTTAAAATCCAAAACATTTAGTCTTGGCAAATTTTATGTGGAAATAAACAATGTTTGGAAATTTATTCCGAGAGAGGAAAGTTATTTGAAAATTGTTTTCGAAAGGTTGAAGTGTGGAAATATATCTGCAAAGATATTTATAAATAATTAAATAATTTAGGGAAATTATTTTAAATCTGATGGTTGTTTATGGATGTTGTTTGATAGTTAAATAACCGACTATCAATATAAACAATTTGGGAAATTATTGAGGCTTGATGGTTGTTGTGAATGTTGTTTGATAGTTAAATAACCGACTATCGATATTGGCCGAATAATGATACGACGAAATGGAATTGTATTTGAAGACGGTGGTTGAAGACCGGGTATTTTCGAAAATGAAAGGATTACCTGCCGATTGTCTCTGCACCGAATTGCTTCGGTATAGAGATTACCCTAGGTGATGGAGAGTCCGGACGTGATTAGGGGATATCCAGATTTGCAAGGACTTCTTTCCTTAATTGAACAAAGTGCCTTCGGTTCCATGTAGACCATGAATGGAGTTGTATGGATGTATATCTGACATTACACTTTGAGATATAAAGGTGGTTTCTATCAAATATAT
Source organism: Allium cepa (assembly GCA_030765085.1). NCBI lineage: Eukaryota > Viridiplantae > Streptophyta > Magnoliopsida > Asparagales > Amaryllidaceae > Allium > Allium cepa. The sequence goes on from CM060945.1 coordinate 213,059,991, forward strand.
TTCTTTTGGTGGCGGAGAATTTATTCTCTTAGCTTAACACCCTTCTCTGAGACGTACGAGTTCAGAGGTTTTGTAATTGATCGTTAATAGTGATATATTCCCAATTTTGTAATGTGGCTTGCTAAGTGTTGATCATTGGTTGATCGAGCATGGCTTTGGTGAAAAGCGTTGCTTTTTGGGATGAGACTTCGTCGAACCTCACACCTCAGAAATGGTTGAAACAGGAAAGGATGCAGTAAGGTTATGAGGGTTGCGCTCCTCAGGATATGTGCATTTCCTTCTGGATAAAAAGTGGTATCTGGTATAGAGCCCAGATATTTTAACTTTTGTGAATAAAAAGTGATATTCTGGTATGGAGCTAGCATTATTTTACTTATGTGGTTGTTGGTTGTTGAGGCGCCTCGGTAATGGTCTGTTATGAATGGGGGATGGCATACTCGTGATAGTTAGTTACCTAGTTACAGAGGTAACCCGGCCTTGTGTTGGTAGAGATCCGGTTAAGTTCTCGGGGAGTCCCTCTAGAGGCTTACCATTTTCGAAAAGGAAGTTGCTTAGCCTTGACCATTTGTTGGACATCCAAACAAAACAATACAAGCCCTTTACGATTGCAGTTGTATAACCTGCCACCTCAGGTGGTAGCTATAGTTGGTATAATGTAATGGTACCTATGCTGGCTAAGATTAGTATCATACTTTCGAAATGCTTTTCCACACTATGCATTAATAATAATATAAAAAGGATTTTTCGCGTATCAAGCATGTTTGACTATCATAAGGAGAAACCTCCCCAAGTGTGCGATCACATTGTGCGTGTAGCGGGAGGCCTTATGGTAGATTCATTTTCCAAAAGCATAATGGATTTCTTTTTTTTCCTTTTGGAAACAATAATTGTTTTTAGATATCACACCAGTTCCATAACTGACTTGGAGTTTATTGTTCCATTTTCTAAACTCTAGTTGCCCATAATTTTTCACACGGGCAGCCTAGAGTCAGGTTATCGTTGTTTCTGGAGCTAAGTCAGGAAAGTATGCTGTGGAGATTAGGAGACAAGCTGGATGGCGAGACGTATCACACGTATATGATGTTATCTTTCCACTGTTATGTTGTATTCCGCTGCTGTGTTGTATATTGGTTCTGATGATGTAATGTATAAACAAATATAGTTCTGTTGTTTTTAAAGATTAGTCATTTATCTATTATATATTGTTCCGCTGCGATTGTGAGATTCTAATTTTGTTCTATTTCTTCTTCTACCTTCTTCTTCTTTAATCCTAATGATTCGATTTTTCGGCATTCGATTGTTAGGCATTTCATAGTGGACGTATTGATGTCGATTTTCGGGCATCGAAAAATCAAGTCGTTACAAAGTGGTTTCAGAGCTTAGGATGGCGATAACCTTGGCTCTAATGTGGATTACTCATTAGAGATTGAGTCAGTAGTACTCTAGAATGATTTTAAGTGTAATAATAAATATGAGCGCATATTTTTAGTGAATATAAAAAAAATTTGTATTGTGTCGACTTATCGGTTGAGTGTTTATAGATTCTGGTCAACGCAGCCTGGCCAATTGTATCGATAAGGGGTTTCTAAACTCTTAAACAAGATAAACCGACACAGTATTATTTTAAAAAATAAAGGGTAAATGAAATAATTTTACCCAAATTATTTTTGTATATAAAAGAAATAATTTTTCGTAAATTATTATAGTCATATATGATTGCTTGGTTATTAGGAAGTGATAATATTAAGTTATTATCATTGTTGTAAAAAATATTCACTAAGAAATTGAAATCATAACTAAAAGCTAAGAAATAAATTCATATACAAATGGGATTTGTAAATGTAAATTTTTTTGTAAATGTAAATTGTAAATGTGAATTGAAATAGAATTCTAGAGAAATATTTGAAAATAAATTGAAATGATTTGAAATTTTGAGATTTGGGAAATTTAAATCCCTTTTGAGTTCGAAAAGGATTTTCAAAGGTTTGGGAAAAAAATTCTTAAGTAAATTTGGTATTGGAAATATACAAAGTTAATATAATTGAGTGAAGGTTAAACTCGAAATTGTGAAATGGTGATTGTGAATAAGTGGATAGAAATCAAAAAAAATAAATGTGAATAAAAGAAAAGAGAATTGATATAGCTAATAATCAATTGGAATGAATACGTAGGATGTACGTATATTACTCTATTCACATAGTGATTTGATCCAGAATTCGAGCACAGAATCTCGAGATAATTATATCGGTTCGAGTTGGTATTTTTCACTCGATTTTTGACGGCGAACCCTGGATAGGGATTTTTGGTTGATTCTAAAAATTCTCTATCATAGTTTACGGCTATGCAAGGAGAATGATGGTTTTTGATCAAGAAACCAGATCTGAGTACGCACTAGGAAGTCGGGTGGACGATACTGGTTCGGAAGTGAAATTGTGTGATCGAGTGAGCGATCTAATTTGGTATTGTGTACGAATGATATAAGTGCATCGTACGGGCTTGAATGAAAAAGATGTTGAAACTTTTGTAAAGAAAAGTATAAAATGATTTTGAATGTTGTAATTGGACATTATTGCTTAGTAGTATACAGGTGTTATAAAGGAAAAAGGAATTGGATTTTTGATTTCAAAAGATAAATATAATTGTTCGACAAAAAGGTATGTATGTAAACTTTTATATGAAATTTGATGATTCTCTAGTCTGGCCACTTGGCGTTTTGTTTTCTTTTGAAATCTGGGGGCCCATGGTGGCATTTTGTTGTCGTATCGAACTAGCCGCGCAAAGGAGACATAGGCAAAAAATTTCAAAACTTTAGGGAGTTAGAAAACTTTTAAGAAATTTGAATAATTTAAAATTTGAATTTAAGTTTAAAATTTGAATTGTTGAGAAAATAATATTGTTTGGAACCTATGGTTGAGGTTGGGAAGTGAGTAAGAATGACAGTGTCTTTAATAAAAAAATTGTTTTGGCAAGTTGATAAAAAAAACTATTGGGTTTTGGGAAGTTGTTAAAAACTCTTTGGATTGAGAAAATAGCTAACGAGTTGGAGCATTCTTTTTAACTAGAAATTTCGGGGACGAAATTCTTTTAAGGGGGAAGAACGACCCAGGATTTCTGGATATTTGAAAAATAAATATTAAATTGATTTTAAATATTTGAATGTTAGTTTAACTTGAATTTCAAATATCACTATCTATTTGGCAATTGAATTATTGAATTTAATTATTGAAAGTTGGATAAAATATTAAATCTTCAGTTTTATGCTGGTTAAAAATATTTCAAAGGCTTGTAAAATTTAAATTAATGATACTGAAGATAATGGAAGCTTCAGAATTGAATTTGGAAATGTTTTGTTCAGTTTTGAATATATATAGTTTAAATCGATATTTAAAAATAGCCTTCCGAGGCCCAATCTCGAAATTCGATGAAACTAGTTCCATTGGATCCGTAATAGTTTAGTGTTATCGGATTTCAATTTTTGTAGTGTTTGGAGTGATCGTTTGGCCGTGCGATGTATAAACCCACTGAAATCTATATCGAAAATTTAAATAAATAACTGGATCCAAAAAGCTATCTTCTCCATACGATCGAATTTGGACTTGAAACCTTTTCCATTGCGTTCGAAATATGGATATATCCTTAAGAACACTTAGCGACATGCCTCGATTGGAGATCGAGATTGTGAGTTGCAAAAATCGGGACGATTTAAATTTGAATTTAAATTTAAAAATAAATGATATTTTTATAGCATTGACATGTAAAGGAAAATTTAAAACACGTGCTTCCCTGTCTCTGTCTAAATCACACGCATGGAAGAAAGAAGTAAATATTATCGATGAAAATATAATAAAAGAAAACAAAGTCTCGTTCCAAATAAACAAAAAAGGTAGATGCTCGAAAATATAATGGCAGACAAGAACGATTCTTCTCATTTGAAATTTTTTTCTTCTTCATTCTTTCAAACCGAAGTCATTCCACTTTTCTTCTCAAACGAAATCAAATTCATTTCGTTCTTTAAAATCAAAGAAATTCCTCGTTTAAATCGAATTGGAAATTTATGGCGACAACTCAAGATCATGAGGCTTGATCGAGCGAAGGAGGAGAGCAGCGTCGTCATGCTGGCGTGCAAGGCCGCGAGAGAGGAGCGTGCATGCGAGGCACGATGTTTGGCCTCGTTGCTGTCGAGTGTTCGCGAAGATCAACAGTGGCGCGGCGGTGGGCTAAAGGGTGCTAGGGCGTTGACAGCTGAAGGTCGAGGCAGCGCGTTTGACTTCGAGTGTCACGACAAATTTCTGGTGGTCCGAGCCTGGGTTCGCAGTGATGGGAACATTCTGGGCAGTTTAGGTATTGGCTTTTTTTTATTTTTCAATTAAATTAAATTTAAAATTTTATATGTATATATATATATATATATATGGGAATTTGCAGTAAGGTATATGATTTTAAATTTATATATAAGTGTATGGATATGCAGGAAAATTTATTTATAGTAAGATGTAAAACAAAGCTTTTTACAGTAAAAGAAATCTTATTTTATTTTTACAGAAAGGATATATAAGTATATCTCTAATATATAGGTAAAATAGAAATTATTTTAGATTTAGGAAAAAATAATAATAATACTTATACCTATTTTATTTTAAACAATGGATTTGGTGAAAAATGGTTTAACCAAATTGTTTAATTAGTTTAGTTGCTAAAACATTTTATAAAAAAAAGCAAATTAGTTTAAAATTAAATTATTAGTTTAAAATTAAATTATTAGTTTAAATTAAAATCATTGGTTAATTAAAATTTTTAAATGGGAAATTAATTTGTTCAACTAATTCAAATATTAACACAAACTTATAATGTTTGTTACAAGGTTTAAAAATCGTGAAAACAAGCTGGAATGGAAATGGATTGCAAAACAAAAGCAAAGGTGAGATCTTCTCACTTAAGTTGGTTTGCCTACTTAATTTAAATGAATAAATATAAATTATTGGATGTGCTTGGATGAATTTGATAATTTATCTGTTGGGTGATATTATATATAGTAGTGTATATAGATACAAAGAGATTGATTTCCCGCATTATATAGCGGATGTGACCCTATGCGCCCCGCATAATAACGGATGACCTTTATACTGCGATATCCCGCCTTGAAGCCGGATTGGTATTTTAAATTGTTGTGCTAACATATATGGATGAAGGGAAACAGGTTAAAGGGATCCAACTGGATTCCTCAAAACGTTGAATTTTTTTATATTCAGCGACGTGATGTATGTGATAATATGTGATGATTATATTGATTTATATGGGTAAGGGGAATTATTGAAGGCTATAGTTTAGCCGAATGTATTTTGGTATTTTAAGATGCCAGAATATAAAAGATTGGATTTTTGGAAGGAAATTAAAGTAGAGAATTTAGTAAAATAATTTTATAGATTTGAATAAATTAAAAGAAGGAATTTGGAAAGGGATAAAGTTGATTTTTGAAAACCTATCGAATAAATGTCAAGTATGGGGAAAAGATTTTAATAAATGGGAATAAATGGATTTTGTGACCTTAAGCTATATTGTTTAAAAGTTGAAGAATTTATTTAAAATTTTGGATTTAAAATGGTTTGGGAGAAATAAAGGAATTTATTTTAATAGGTAGTAAATTTTGGAAATCGATTTGAAAATTACTTTAGTATTTGAAACTGTGTTTTAAGAAAAAAAGAATGAGACTATGAAATTTATAAACGGGGTTTATAAATAAAGTGAAATATTTATTAGGGGATAATTTGGAAGTGTAAATTCATAGTGGGAATTTATAAAGAATGGTTAATTTATTTTAAAAATAAATAGTGGTTTATTTTTAAAAGGCGTGAAAGAAAAGTGTATTTCTGTGATAAGCCAAGTATGATTTCAAGCAGATTTTTTAAGTGAAAGTTAAAAGTTTTTAAAGTTGTTTTAAAAGGATGTTTCTTTGAGAAATTATTAATTAATCTGTTTAAAATTTTAAAGGTAAACATTTTATTAAATTAATTATAGTAGTAATAATCTTTAAAGGCTAATTGGAATTATGATTTTAAAAAAGATAATTATTAATATGTATATTTTACAAAGTTGTTTTATTTTAATATAGTGTGGCTAAAAGTTTTTATTTGGAAAACTTGTATAGAATTCACTAACTTTATTTTTAAATTTATTTGGCTTAAGTCATTATGAAAAATTAATATTAAATTTTATAACTGGTATTTTAAATAAAGTTTTTTAAATAGTTTTTATTTTAAGTATATTAAAGTATATATTTTTAGATCAACTGATTTGAATTATTTTAAAATCCAAAGCATTTAGTCTTGGCAAATTTTCAGTGGAAATAAACAATGTTTGGAAATTTATTCCACGAGAGGAAAGTGATTTGAAAATTGTTTGTGAAGGGTTGAAGTGTGGAAATATATCTTGCAAAGATATTTATAAATAAATAAATAATTTTGGGAAATTATTTTAAATCTGATGGTTGTTTATGGATGTTGTTTGATAGTTAAATAACCGACTATCAATATAAACAATTTGGGAAATTATTTAGGCTTGATGGTTGTTTTGAATGTTGTTTGATAGTTAAATAACCGACTATCAATATTAGCCTTGAAGACGGCATTTGAATTTGTATCCACTTGTTTTTAAAATAAGCGCTCGTTATTCGGATAAGCCGACGGAGGACATTAAGTCATAAAACCCATTCTGAATAATGATACGATGAAATGGAATTGCATTCGAAGACGGTGGTTGAAGACCAGGTATTTTCAAAAATGAAAGGATTACCTATCGATTGTCTCTGCACTGAGTTGCTTCGGTATAGAGATTACCCTATGTGATGGGTAGTCTGGACGTGATTAGGGGATATTCGGATTTGGAAGGACTGCTTTCCTTAATTGGACAAAGTGCCATCGGTTTCATTCAGACCCAGAATTGGCTTGTATGGATGTATGTCCGACATTACACTTTGGGATATAAAGCTGGCTTCTATCAAATATATTTTTGTTGATGGCGTTGAATTTATTCTTATTAGGAAATCAAATTTACGATTTCGATGACGACAACTATGCAATGGAAATCAAATATGCATATATATTTCTGTTTACATGCACTTACTAGAATAACATTACTAGAAAGACAAGAACAGGGCTCAAAGAACGTTACAAGAGACTACAAGTCGATAGGATCAATGGTGCAACAAGACAAGATGTACAAAGTAAACGTGCACAGGTATCAGACGTCTGGGTGCACTAGCCAGACGTTTGAAGAAATCCTTTGGAACATAATATAGACAGGATCAGACGTCTGGTTGATGCACTCATATGTTTGAAAGGCTTCTGTATATAAAAAATATATATAGCCAGACGTCTGAAACAAATACCAGACATCTGATGCTGAACTCAGAATTTAAAATTCAAATTACAGCTGCCGCATTTGAAAAGACATCTTCGCTTCTCTTTACTGCAACACTTCATCACCATCAGAAATAACTACAGAGCACTTGGTAATGGATACAGCTACTCAAGAAATCTCTCTATTACTATATATAACATCAAGAATCAAAGAGAAGATCTCACCTTACTTACTTGTGCTCTTTACTTACATCTCTGTTATAATCTTGATCTCTAGCAATCTATACTTGTATTTTACTCTTCCATATATTCAGATCTCCTCAATCAATACTCTATATATATATATATATATATATATATATATATATATATTGGAAGCATTTGTACTTAATAGTCAATATCCATGTTATAGAACACATACTTGACAAGGACAAGCTATTGTAACCAAGCATATTCCTCCGGGCAAAGTGAGGGTGTTTGATAGTCGAATTCCAAAGGGGTGCTACATGACTGGATGTAGGACGGGAGGTCCGAACCTGTATAAAATCCTGGTGTGCTTATTCCATATTTACCTAGATTAATTTTATCTTAGTTGCATCATATAATTTATCACATATACTTGCATATACACTATACTATCCACCCTATAGACATTCAATTGGTATCAGAGCAAGGTTTGATCAAAGTATAGTAACATGTTTTTAAATCAATTTAATATGGCAAGTATTTTTCAAGAAGGACAATCCACAACACGACCCCCACTTTATAATGGCTCTAGCTATGCATATTGGTCAACACGTATGAGAATTTTTATAGAAGCTAATGGTCTAGAAATTTGGTCAGCCACTCAAGATAAATATGAAGCACCGACTACTGCTATGAACACATGGACCGATGCACAAAAAACATCAGCTTCTAATAATGCCAAAGCTATGAATGTTTTATTTTGCTCACTAGATAAAAATGAATTTTCACGTGTTATGTTATGTGACACTGCATTTGATATTTGGTGTACTTTACAAGTTACACATGAAGGCACAAACAAAGTTAAACAAACTAAGATTTCAATTTTACAAAATAATTTTTCATCATTTAAAATGAAACCAAAAGAATCTATAGTAGATATGTACTCTAGATCCCAAACTATTCAACATGATTTAATGGCAGAAGTCAAATTCACAAATTTTGATTTAGTATCTAGAATACTCAATTCTTTAACTCCAGAATGGGAAAGAAAAGTATTAGCTATCAAAGAAGCTAATAATCTCTCAACACTCTTAGTTGAAGAATAGATAGGAAATTTAATGTCCTATGAAGCTAATTTCCAGGCATGAAAAGAACTAAATTCGAAAAAGAAGAACATAGCATTCACAACAACAAATGAAAACTCCGACTTAAACGAAGAAGAAATTTTATTTATTACCAAAAATTACAACAAATTCAAGAAGTTTAGGAAAATGACTAAATTTCAGAAAGGAGGAAAATCAAGCTCAACAAATCAAACATCAATCAAATGCTATGAATGTGATCAATTTGGACATATGAAGAAAGACTGTCCTAAGCTCAATAATGATAAAAAGAAGAACAAATTTGAAAAGCTCAAAAATAAGAAGGCTTTCAAAGTAACATTGGATGACTCGGATTCTTCATCATCTGATAGCGAAAGTGACGGAGAACAAGCTAATGTGTGTTTTATGGCACAAACGGATGAGGCATGTCCTGAACTTAGCTATGACGAATTATTAGAACTTAGCATGGAATTAGATGATAAATTTAGACAAATTAAAAAATTGAACAAAGAACATATAGCCAAAATAAATAGATCAGAAATCGAAGTAGGAATGTTAAAATATGAAAAAATTATTTTAGAAGAAGAATTAGAATTATCTCAAGAAAAAATTAAAAATAATTTGGTCGAAAATGAGGTTATTTCTATTGATTTTGATAAAACTAAAATAGTAAAACATAATTTGTTGAAAGAAAATATCAACTTGAAGAGTAATTTGAAATATTGAAAATTGAAAATTTAGAATTGAAAGAAAAATTAGATAAAATTACAAATAGTTTTTTAAAATTTAATAAAGGAAAACAAGATTCAGAAAATCTTATCAAAATTTCAAAACCATCAGGACATAGAAATGGAATAGGATTTAAAAATACTCCTAAACAAAGAGGAAATGATGATAAGAAATATAGTTACAGAAAGAATAAAAGTTCACTTAAGTCTAATATGAATACCAAAAATATAAAAATTTGGATTCCTGAGACAAATAATAATTTGATTAGACGAAAACATATTAATAATTTCTTAGAGTGTGTAGTCAATAATAAAAATTATATTTATAGAGGTACCAAACCATCTTGGGTATGGCTACCTACTTCTCCTAATATCTAGGACCCTAACAAAGTATATGAGTACCAATTAAAACATCTTTTATTTTTCAAGTCCCCCAAATGAAAAATAAGGAGAAATGGATACTAGATAGCTGATGCTCCAAGCATATGATCGGAATTTCAAATATGTTATCAAATATAACATACATAGATGGTGGAACCATAACCTTAGGAGATAATTCAAAAGGATATGTCGTGGGCATTGGAGAAGTCATCAACTCTAGTATTTTTAACTCTCTTATTATTACAAATGTTTTATTAGTAGAAAATCTAAACACAACCTACTAAGTATTAGTCAATTATGCGATAAAGGTTTTCAAAGCAATTTCAAAAAAGATAGATGTAATATTTTCGATAATAACAAAAAACTTATATTTTATGGTTTTAGAAACAAAAATATTTATGTCTTAAACATGACTATAAATAAAAATTCAAATTTTTGTTTAACCGCCAAACATGACGATCCATGGTTATGGCATAAACGAGTTTGTCATATCAATTTTAAATATATTAATAAATTAGCAAAATATGACCTAGTTAGAGGTTTACCTAAAATAAATCACAAAGTAGAAAATTTATGTGACGATTGTCAAATTGGAAAACTAAAGAAAAGTTTAAGTCTAAAAATATATTTCTACAAAATAACCATTAGAATTATTACATTTAAACTTATTTGGTCTAATCAAGTACGATCTTTAAATCACAAAAAATATGTTTTTGTAATAGTTGATGATTTTTCATGATATACATGGACTTTGTTTTTAAAACATAGAAGTGATACCTTTGGTATGTTTAAAATATTTGCTAAAAGAATTAAAACACAAATGGATTTGAAAATTAAAAATATTCGAAGTGATCACGGTGGAGAATTCGAAAATGATCTTTTTACTAATTTTTGTAATAAGAAAGGAATAAGTCATAATTTTTATTTTCCTCGCACACCTCAACAGAATGGTGTAGTAGAAAGAAAAAATCATACGTTACAAGAATGTGCACGAACACTACTAAATAGTAGTGGTTTACCAAAATATTTTTGGGCTGAAGTTATTGCCACAACTTGTTAGGTGTTGAAACGAGTAACCATACGTCCTATGACTAAACAAACTTGTTTTGAAATATTTTTTGGAAGAAAACCTAAAGTATCATACTTTAAAACTTTCGGATCAAAATATTTTATATTAAATACAAAAGATAATTTTGAAAAATTTTACCCGAAAACTGATGAAGGAATCTTTAATGGATATTCGGATCGCGACAAAGCATATAGAATTTTTAATAAACGAAATAATACCATTGAAGAAAGTTTACATGTTTCATTCGAATAAAATCTTCTTAACCGTCATATTAATGATGGTGAATAAATAATTCCAGTAACAACAAACTCTATTAATAATGAGACAAATATGCAAAATAATACTTTGATATCATCCCCTAGAATTCTTAAGGATCATCCAAAAGATAATACCATTGGAGATCTCAATTCTAGAGTAACTAGAAATCAACTTAATCAAATAATCCATATAGCATTCGTGTCAAATTTTGAACCAAAAATTTATAAAGAAGCTTCAAATGATAATTTTTGGATAATAGCTATACAAGAAGAATTAAATTAGTTTGAATGTAATGATGTTTGGGAATTAGTACCAAGACCAGAAAATCAATCGGTTATAGGAACAAAATGGGTATTTAAAAACAAAGCAGATGAAAACAGAAATATTGTTAGAAATAAAGCACATTTAATTGCTCAAGGCTATAATCTTGAAGAAGGTATCGATTATGACGAAACCTTTGCTCCAGTAGCAAGATTAGAAGCCATTCATACACTACTCGCTTTTGTAAATCATCATAATTTTAAACTATTTCAAATGGATGTCAAAAGTGCCTTTTTAAATGGTTTTATTAAAGAAAACATATATGTCGAACAACCCCCATTATTTGTTCACGAAAAATATCCCGACCATGTTTTTAAGTTGCAAAAAGCATTATATGGATTAAAACAAGCTCCTCGTGCATGGTACGAACGTCTTAAAAGTCGTTTAGTTGCATCTGGTTTCCAAATAAGCAAAATCGATACAACTTTATTTATTAAATGAGAAAATAATGATATTCTAGTTGTATAAATTTACGTTGATGATATTATTTTTGGTTCAACCAACAAAAAACTATATGATCAATTATCAAATATTATGAAAAATGAATTTGAAATGTCACACATGGGAGAATTAAATTTCTTCTTAGGTTTAGAAATAAAACAACTTGAAAATGGTGTCTTTATTCATCTAGAAAAATATTGTAACGATTTATTATGTCGTTTTGAAATGGATAAAACTTCAAGCAACCAACACCAATGAGTACTACTGTTCACTTAGAAAAGATTGATAACGGAAAAGATTTCGATGAAAAATTATATCATAGCATGATTGGTTTTTTACTCTATTTGATGGCTAGTAGACCCGATATTATGATGAGTGTATGTCTTTGTGCTCGATTTCAAGCAAAACTAAAAGAATCTCACCTAACAGCTATTAAACATATCGTACGATATCTATCTAGTATTAGAGATTACGGTTTGTTTTACTCTAAAGGATCATCGTTTGAACTAGTTTCATATAGTGATGCGGTTTTCGGTGGATGTAGAACAGATCGTAAGAGTACTAGTGGATCATGTCACTTTATCGGACAATCATTAGTTTCATGGTTTAGCAAAAAGCAAAATTGTGTTTCCTTATCTACTTGCGAAGCCGAATATATTTCAGCAGCCTAGCATGTGTAAAAGTCATATACATGCAACAACACTTACGGATTTCGGCAAAATTATCAATAAATCTCCAATATATTGTGATAATACGAGTGCAATAAATTTATCAAAAAACCCTGTAAATCACTCGCGGACTAAACATATAGATATACGACATCATTTTTTACGTGACAATGTTGAAAAGGAACTATTTCATTAGAATACATAAATACCAAGAATCAAATAGCAGATATTTTCACAAAACCACTAAATGAACAAACTTTTATCAAACTCCGACGCGATTTAGGGATATGCTCTCTTAATGGTCTCCTAAATTAATAACCACTCCTTCATTTATGCTATGATTAGCTAATAGTTTTCTATCCACAAATTGTAATTAATAAATTTTTCACCTTTACTTTTTTAGTTAGTTAATTTCTGAAAATTGTCTATAAATATTTTTTGAACTTATATATAAATATTCATACAATAAGAAAGAAAAAACATATATACAAAATTCATACTATTTTTCAACAAAAAATAATCATGGCTTCTGAAAATTCTTATATATTTATCTTGACACCTACAACAGATAGCTCGGCTGATACACCACAACGACTTCCTACACCCACACCATATCAGGAATCGACGTATAGGTGGTCCTCATATCACACTGGATTCACTCCCAATATTAAGAAGACCAAATGATCTTTATTTGTCTCTCCTAACACAAAGGAGAGAATTGATGAAATCCATCACTATCAAAAACAACAAATAGATCTACAACGAGAACTATATTTTGAACAAAAAATCACAGCACGTCGACTAAGCTTTTTGGAGCAAGTAGCGATGAAGTTTTGTACTTCACGGAAGAAAGATGTCCATGAACCACTTCTGATGCCTTGCATTTCCTTGGAACCCTCTTCCTAGTATCGTACACCTTTGGACCCTTCGCCAAGGAAATTCTCTGGTTCCCCGAGAATCCACTAACGTGGAAATATATAGTCTCCACTCAAACCATGGAGGGATAACAAGTCAGATGATCACAAAACTCCATCGCCGTCTAAATAGATTATATTTATTATTCGTATTTGTATCTAAGTTTATTTGTAATTTTGTTTCACAAAAATAATACTACATTTCGTTTCATATAATAGAGAATTGAGAAATAAGCAGCACCACTAAAATTTAGACTATTATTAGAAAGATTGCCTATTTCAGAGGTCTAGATATAGACCTCAGACGTCTGACACTCTGATATCACATAATTTTTTTTATCACTTTGCATATGTCAGACGTCTATTATCACCCTCAAAACGTTTGAAAATTTGCTCTGCCTCCTTGAAATAGATACCAGACTATTTCAGACTTCTGAGCGTTGAACCAGACGTCTGAGTTATGTCTCTGCCACCAGATTTTGAAAAACTCGACCTATTTCAGACGTCTGATATTTTAACCAGATATCTGAAAAATCTCTCTGACTATCAAATTTTTAAAACTCGACCAAACCATACATCTACCAACTAAATCGGACGTCTTAAACTATTTACTATGTTCGAATTAGGGTAAACCAGACGTCTGAATTCGTTTCCAGACGTCTGAAATTCAATCGACACTTTAAAACACCCAGATAACGTCTATTTTCTTTTATAATCTCACTTCTATTTTCAACTAGTTCTATATTATCGACGATTTTTTACTCGAAAAACTTTTTTTTACACTCGCTCGATGATAATGCCTCCTAGAACTAAAAACCCTAAGATATCCAAAAGAAATCAAGACCAACCAACATCCTCAAATCCTCAAGTTTGCTCAGATGATCAAATCGAAAGATGTATGAATCGAGCACCACACTCTCTCAAGAGATATGAGGTTATACAGAAGAAGAAACTTCACATGGGTCCTTTTTATAACGTACTTAAGTTTCCAATGTATGATTTAGATGAAATGTGTGAGAATGCCGATCTAGAAACATTGATATCGTTCACTCCCAATGACATCCAAATCCATCAATTGGCTATATTTCTTTTTTACACAAATTGGGATAGCACGGCAGTATAGAACACTGAAAATGAAGACAATTGGCTGTGGTCTAGCATTTATGGCAACACGATTAGACTCACTCAGCGAATAATAGGTAGAACTCTCAGATGTTCTGACATAGGCGAAGATCTATATAATATTCTCGATATGCGCTTCAAACCAAGGAATTGTATAACACATCAAATATGGGAGGATGAAATGCCTAAATTTGCATCCAAATATCTACGATCAAAACAAGACTTCTTACTCGATTGATCATCAGTACCATCGTTCCACGTCTAGGAAGTCATGAGCAGATAACTGAGTTAGAACACAAAGCTTTATATGCTCTATATAGCGAAAAATGGGTGAATTGGGCCAAATTTATTTTTGACGAGCTCAAACATTTTTGGACTCGATCACGACCATAAATTATCTACCCCACATGCACCATGAGACTTCTACGTGTTCACAACATCCCCTCCTACTTATCAAATTTTGAAGAAATCTCTCCAAAATATGCTTCCACAAAGTTTTTCTCACTAATGCATCTACCAAAAATTCCTCCATAATTCATATCTTTTGAAATTTGGATGCACAATCATCAAACCAGAAAAGTTGAGCCTCCACCTCAACCACATAATGAACCATCACAAGAGGAGGAACAACATCGTGAAGCAACTCCACCTCCTCCTGCACCATTTGATTATCCAAGCCAGGATGAGATTTTGGAAACTCGAACAGAAACAAATCCAAATGAAAGCGTTCGAGATCTTACTCTTAAAAATCAATATATATATTGTCTCAAAATTAAAAAGTTTTGGCTAATCATATTGACAACTTTGAAACATATTTTGCCACATGCCTAGAAACAGTAGAAGAATCACTTTCAACTATATTATCATTTCTTAAAGAGGTGCTTCAAAGGGTTCACGGTCCGACACCTCCTTCTGAAGATTGGACAACCCAGTGCCTTCTCCTCCCGTGAATCATTCCAAACTTTTTGAGGACGAACCTCTAAAACAAGCTTCGACATCTCCTACAAAGCAACCTAGCCCTTCCCAAAAGAAGATAAAAGAGATGATCAAGAAAAAGCTTCTCCAAAAGACTCATAAATTTTAGGATTCCAACTTATGTACACTTGACAATATCTATGAATGTACTCAATTTCACATTATTAATGAAATTATCTGTTTGTGTGTTATATTTGACGATTGGCTAAAATTTTAGAATTCTTTGATAATGCCAAAGGGGGACAAATATATATATATATATATATATATATATATATATATATATATATATATATAAACTTAATAAGCACATATTCAGGGGGAGATTTATAAATTATATATAAGTACATTGTATAGTTGTCATCATCAAAAAGGGGGAGATTGTTATGAAATCAAATCTACGGTTTCGATGACAACAACTATACAATGGAAATGGAATATGCATATATATTTCTATTTACAGGTACTTGCTAGAGTAACATCACTAGAAAGACAAGAACAAGGCTCAAATAACATTACAAGAGACTACAAGTTGATAGGATCAATGGAGCAACAAGATAAGACGCACAAAGTAAACGTTCATAGGTATCAGACGTCTGAGTGCACTAGCCAGACATCTAAAGAAATCCTCTGGAACATAAAACAGACAGGATCAGACATCTGGTTGATGCACTTAGACGTCAGGAAGACTACGTTATACAAAAAATATATATAGCCAGACGTTTGAAACAAATACCAGATGTCTGATGTTGAACTCAGAATTTAAAATTCAAATTACAACTGCCACATTTGAAAAGACATCTCCGCTTCTCTTCGCTGCAACTCTTCATCACCATCAGAAGCAACTATAGAGCACTTGTTAATGGATACAACTACTCAAGGAATCTCTCTATCACTATATATAACATCAAGAATCAAAGAGAAGATCTCATCTTACTTACTTGCACTCTTTACTTACATACTCTGTTATACTATTGAAATCTAGCGATCTATACTTGTATTTCACTCTTCCATATATCCAGATCTGCTTAATCAATACTCTCTAGATATATATTGGAAGCATTTGTACTTAATAGTCAATATCTATGTTATAGAACGCACACTTGACAAGAACAAGCTATTGTAACCAATCCCATTCCTCCGGGCGAAGTGAGGGTGTTTGATTGTCGAATTCCAAAGGAAAGCTTCGGGACTAGACGTAAGACGGGAGGTCCGAACAAGTATAAAATCCTAGTGTGCTTATTCTACATTTACCTTGATTAATTTTATCTTAGTTGCATCATATAGCTTGTCACATATACTTGCATATACACTATATGATCCACCCTATAGACTTTCAATTCTCTTGGCTTAACACCCTTCTTGAGACGTATAAGCTTAGAGGTTATGTTGTTGATCGTTACTAGTGATATGTTCCCAATTTGGTAATGTGGCATGCTAAGTGTTGATCATTGGTTGATCGAAGCATGGATTTTGTGAAAAGCATAGCTTTGTGGGATGAGACTTCGTCGAACCTCATACCTTGGAAATGGTTGAAACAGGAAAGGATGCATCAAGGTTAGGGGGGTCGTGCCCCTCGGGGTATGTGCATTTCCTTCTGGATAAAAAGTGGTATCTAGTATGGAGCCCATATATTTAATTTATGTGGATAAGAAGGGATATTCTGGTATGGAGCCCAGATTATTTAACTATGTGGTTGTTGGTTGTTGAGGCACCTCGGTAAAGGTCGGTTACGACCGGGGGATAGCATACTCATGACAGTTAGTTACCTAGTTATAGAGGTAACCCGGCCTTGAGTTGGCAGAGATCCGGTTAGGTTCTCGGGGTGTTCCTCCAGTGGCGTACCCTTTTCGGAAAGGAAGTTCCTTAGCCTTGATCATTTGTTGGAAATTCAAAAAAAACAATACGAGCTCTTTACAATTGCAGTTGTATAACCTGCCACCTCAGGTGGTAGCTAGAGTAGGCATAATATAGTGGCACCTTTGCTGGCTAAGATTAATATTATACCTATGAAATGTTTTTCCACACTATACACTAATAATAATATAAAAAGGATTTTTTGCGTATCAAGCATGCTTGACTATCATAAGGTGAAATCTCCCCCAAGTGTGCCATCGCATTATGCGTGTGGCGGGAGGCCTTATGGTAGTTTTATTTTCCAAAAGCATAACGGAATTCTTTTTCTTTCCTTTTGGAAAAAATAACTATTTTTAGATCTCACACCAGTCCCATGACTAACTCAGAGTTTATTGTTCCCTTTTCTAAACTCTTGGTGCCCATAATTTTCCACACGGGCAGCCTAGAGTTAGGTTATCGTTGTTTCTGGAGCTAAGTCAGGAAAGTACGTTGTGGAGATCAGGAGACAAGCTGGATGGCGAGACGTATCACATGTATATGATGTTATTTTTCTACCGTTATGTTGTATTCCGCTGTTGTGTTGTATATTGGCTCTAATGATGTAATCTATAAACAAATATAGTTTTGTTGTTTTTAAAGATTAGTCATTTATCTATTATATATTATTCCGCTGCGATTGTGAGATTTTGATTTTTTCTATTTCTTCTTCTATTTCTTCTTCTACCTTCTTCTTCTTTAACCCAAATGATTCGGTTTTCCGGTATTCGGTTGTTCGACATTTGATACAGTGGACGTATTGATGTCGATTTTCGGGCGTTGAAAAATCGGGTCGTTACAACAAAACGACCTTTCGAAACCTTTAAGACCATGCAGCCATTTAAACCATTCGAAAGAAATGAACTCATAAAATATAAACCTTCTGAAACATTTGGATTTTATCTTTCAAAAACTCCCTAGGTTTAAGTTAAAACATACAGATGGTCTTCTTTTTAAACCATTCGGCTACAACAGAAGCCACCTTTCAACCATAACAGAAACAACCTTTCGACCTTGTTGGAAGGTCTGCTTAGAAAGCCTTAATCTTTTTAAAACAAAAGATCTCTGCCTTTTTAAAGCGAATTCTTCAAAAGCTTTGGGTTTTACTTCTATTATAAACCAATAAATCGCTTAAGTCAAAAGTTTTGAAAACTTTCGAAAGCAATGGGAGAAGCGGCTGGTTTAAAATAAGTAAACGTTCTGTCTTTGTCAAAAGCAACGACTTTGAAAGGCTGGAAAAGCGGCTATAAACTTTCGACTGTGTCGGAAGGTTCAAAAAAAAGCAAAGATAAGTGGCAGTACCTTTAAGATGTGTGGAAAGGTTTGAAAACCTTTATTTAAACATTTTGACCTGGTCCAAAACAACCCAGTCGAAAGCAAAGCAGGTGAAAGCTTTAGTTTACCAAACAAACATACCCTAACCACTTTGGCCATCAACCTTTTGGCTATGAACCCTTCGAACCTATCTAATTCATTACGTACCAAGATACTTGATACCATATGCATTGGTTTGATCTTGCTAAAAGCTGTAACCTTTTGAGTTAGTCGGAAAGTCTGGGTCGTAAGGTTTTCTGCCAAAAAAGCTAAAACATGCAAAAATTATGATTTCTTTGTTTATAACTTAAAAAGGATATCTTTTCAACGAACCTACCTTTGTTTGTCAAATTCTCATTGGTTAATAATTTATTTTTAAAAAACACTTCCACTATTTTTAGATTTAAGGAATAGTTTTATTTTATAAAACAACCTTCTCTTTAAATTAATATATAAAACGCTTAAGTCACATACCGTAAATAATTTTATATATTTAACAAAACACTTAGGAAAAATCTGGAAAAATTCCAGAAAATCTATTTTAACATTATTTTCCAACATATAAAAATTTCAAACCGAAATAACCATATTTTTGCCATAAATATTTCATAAACAAAATCATTTTCTTTACTAGAAAATTTATAAAAAATCCACATAAACTCTGAAAATTATGAGCGTTTAATGACGGTTTACTATGAGTTAGAAAATGGCCGATAAATTATAAATAAAATTACCGCAAGTGCACGTTGTACAAATGTTAGTACGTGGATAGTACGGGTCTATCCGCAAGGAATCTTTTAGATTTTTAAAACTCTATTCAATCAAATTAAACCAAGAATTTGAAGAGTGTGAAGCTAGTAATGAAAAAACTAACTAACTAACAAAAGAAATTTGATAAAAATATGAGAGTTAAATGAAAATTTAGAGATAATTTGTAACGACCTGGTAATTCGAACCTTTCAAATCGACAATCGTCCATTCGTGTCAGACTTGAATTGCTCAAAACAACATATTGTTAATTTATGTTTGGCAACTCAGCATATACAGTAAATAAATTAATCACAAAATCACAAACACGGAGTAATATATCAATAAGCAGAGAAATAGATAAATAATGGTTCATGAAGCTACTATATAATCATCATAGTCTAAAACAAAATACAACAGAAATATCAAATATAAAATAGTCTCAAATACAAGTGTAATTGACAAGAATGAACAGAAATAACCGGAAACAACTAAAAGCTGACAAGATATAAGATAGATCTTCAAGCACAGCTCCAAACTCCAAAGGTGAGTCTTAAACGCTGTGTCACTAAGTCTAACCCGAGCATAATGCAAAACACAAAACACTCGAGTTAGGATTAACATTCTTATACTAGCAAATCAACTCAAGTGAAATGTTAGATGAAATACAAATTAACTCAAAGGATGTTTGGGATTCCATCCTTTAAGGATCCGTTGAACTATCTACTATGTAGTAACATAAGCTATTATAATATGTCTATCAGTAAAGTAAAGTATTAAAATAGCATTAAGGCGTTACCTATATCCCCCTTAACACATTTTATATAATGTTGTGGTCTATACAGATACTGTCAACTCTACCGTAAACTGGTAGGCTATCAGGGAGCATTCCATAGGTACGGCACAAACCAAACTCATAGAAAGCGCGATAAGAAATATGATAAGGCACACGAGGCAATGCCTAGGGTAGGATACTGCCGTTTTGCGGATCCGGACTGGTGGTAACGCATAGCAGCTACTACCGCCCACCTCGAGACACACTCCTAAATCAAAGGTGCACCAAATCAAGTCTCGAAGTAATAAAACGATATCGAGGAAATGTGTCTGATAGGAGGAGCGACCTCATTTGGCCCGGCATGAATCCTTTTTAGCCACATCAAGCTGACTCGCGGGAGTCAGGGCTGCGTTAATACCTCATATAGAATCGTCATCTAACCGTTGCGTTTCGTTCTGGAATCTCCACAATGTACACAGTTATTAAAGTGATTTTTGGTATTGGCAGAGAGTATGACAGTATCCTATCCAGGTCTCTTTAACAACCAGATGCTTATTTCACACCGTGATCATTTGTAAATCAAACAATTCATACTTCATACCGAATTATTTCATTTCCAAATCATATCATTTTCGAAATCATATATACTTTCAAAATCATATCACTTTCTAAATCATATAAAGGTATTCGCATTTAAATCCCAAATCATAATAGTTCCAACATACACAATTTAAATAGGTTTATATATATATATTAAAATACTTATAATTTAAAATAGTTTATATTTAAAATAGGTGATAGATTTAAAATCGTTTATATAAAAATAGTAGATATATATTAAAATTGTTAGTGTCGAAAATATTTTCAAATTTCTTCCAATTTCACAAATCAATCCAAATCCTCTTTAGTTCCAAAAATGCAATTTAAATCAATCTCAGTTCAACAATTTATATCGACTTCAGATTCAGGTTTGAACTAAATTTTTTAAATCACTTCCAATTCAATACGGTTTTAATATTCAAACAATTTACAATAACTTAATTTGACATATTTCATTTATATTCGAAATTCAACTAAATCCTATTTAAACTTCAAAATATCCACTAAATCATTAATACCATTTAAATAAAACCTCTATTTACAAATCTAAATCGAAATTGAATACTTACAATTTTATTTAAATTTGTAATATCCATTAAATCACCCTTATCAAATCAAGTTATTAATATATAAAATCATATCTTTAAAATCTTAATATCAATAAGTTTCAAATCAACTCTTATTTTACTTAAATTTTAAATTAATTCTTATTTAAATTCAATCTTCAAACCAATTAAATTACAAATCAATTCCAATTCATCTTTCCATTATTAATTTGTTAAATTTATAAAATCTATTTCAAAATATTTAAAACATATTATATATAAATAAAGTTAAATTAAATTCTTATTTAATTTTATTATATTAATAATTGTTAAATTAAGTCTTATTGCTATTAAATCTTTTTAAATCTTATTTTATATTTTTTAAATAATAAATTTATAAGTAAAATTTTATAATCTACATTTTAAAACTTAACTTGTAATTTTAAAATTTTCAAAACGTATAATTTTGAAATCTAAATTTCATATATATATATATATATATATATATATATATATATAAGATATCTATTTTATATTTAAAATCAGTATTTATTGAAACCCAAATATATCATTTTAAAACTTTGGAAACCATTTTTCAAAAACAGACCAACGGCGTCCGTATATAATTTTCTATCCTATGGGCAGTGATACAGATATGTATCATTTCAAATACGCAATTTAAATTTAATATTTAGGGTATATCATTTCAACCCGTAATCCCAAACTTTCAAAATCAATGAAAATCGCTTGGGTGTATCATTTTAACCCATAACAATTTTCCTCTAATCTATAATATCATTTGGGTATGTATCATTTCAGCACATAGGGAATTCCTAACTATCGGGGAACTTACAGAGTGAGAACAATAAAATAATAGCATAAGATAACATGGCACATAAATGGCAATTATGATTATAATTAACAATTTAAATATAATATATATACAATAGGTTATCAATGTCATATGTCAATTAACAAACAAAAAATTAAAATATTAACATATCATATTAAACAATTTAATTTCTAACTAATTCAAATTTAACAACATATTTCAATCATCATTTGATGTCAAAATCAATTTACTAAATATAAGAATGTTAATCGTGAGCGATTGTTCAACTTTCGAAGCTAGAGTAATTAGACACACCACAAGCTACGATTTTGAATCACGAACTCGACAATCGACCAATCCAAACAAAAAATTTGAAAGCAAAGCAAGGTGAACACGGATTCGACGAACAAGGCTGATAATAAAGAAATCGAAGACACAAATCAGAATCAGCTTGCTATAACTGAAACGAAATGTATATCATATTATTCTTATTTTTCTTAAAACCAACATTCAATTTGAAAATACATATTTAAAATAACATATTTATATATTATAATTTACTCTAAAATCAAAATATATATTAAAAATCAAAATATTTGTAGACTATATATTTATGAAAACAAATACGTGCATGCTGCCCAAAATATATGTAAACTATGTTCAAGTACATGCATGCTACCATATATTAACGAATATAGTTTGTGGAATATATATTATATACCCAGACTACAGGCATATATAAAAGCTATGTACCATTTTTTCTCAATAATAAAACTCATACTTTATTTATATATATATATATATATATGTATGTATATCAACCCTCAAATATAGTATATATATGTATGAAATATATAAATAATATTTTTAAAATCAATATTTATTGTAAAAATAAACATAAAATTACTTTATTGTATATATATGTATACATACATACATATATATATATATATAAACACAACCAGAAAATACGTCAATTTTTTTCAACGGTAATATTAATGACCGCTTCTCAAGCACTCTGAAAAATTATTTCATATCTGAAGATCGCAAGCCCTCCGCAAGCTTATCTCTTCCATCTTCTTTCTCTGGATTCCCTTTTTCCATTGTGATTGTAGTGTGACCGTGTCTTTCTTCTCGGAGCTCCTTTCTAGGGCTGGCCCATGGATTTGGTGGTTTTTGAGCTGTGTGGTGATTTTGTGCGGTCCTGTCCCTCGTTTACAACTATCGCTGCCGCTATTTTGGAGGTGGCGCGACCGCCGTTATCTGTTTGCTTTGTTAGCAGTTCGTCAGTTATTATTCGCGTGTATTCTCCTTGGGCATTTGCCGGTCTTTCTCGTTTCAAGTTCTTAGTTGTCGAGGGGTGCTTCATGGAGATTTCCCTGTGCTTCTCGTCAGGACTGGGCAGCTGACTCTCTTCTAGATTGAGCTTGCATCTTTCTTCAGTGACTGCCTCTGGGACTTCGCCATCCGGCCATATGGCCTCTATCGGCAAACAGGATTTTATCACCCGTTTTGTGCCGAGGTTGTTTTTTGGGGACGCGATTGGTTTAAGCGATTCGTCTTGGTCTGACTTATGCTTTGGCTCGCTAACTGGTCCTACCGAGCTTGGAGTTAATGGCTTCTGTGATGGATTTGATGTCTGTTCGAGTTTTAAAAAAGATTTAACCACTAGGTTTGTTCCATGTCTTTCTTGTTGTGGGGTAGCAGCTGCCGATGGCCCTATTACGGTTCCCTGCGCCTTTGGGTCGGTTGGGGTTGATGGCTCTGGTTGTGGTCTCGAAGTTAGTGACGTTGTCGCTGCCTCGCAGGCCTATAACTCGGTCCCATCTTCGTTTTCTGTGTTTGATGGCTTTGCATCTGATTCTCAGTTCGATGTTGAGGATAAGGAGGTGTCTATGCTGGCTGGTCGTAACCTGGTTGTTGAGCCTATTACTGCAACGGGCTTTATTGTTGAAGAAAAGGAGTTGATCACCTTATCTTCTTTCCCTCTTGTGCTGCTAGCTATGTTGCCTTCAAATACTGGATGTGGTGCGGTTGCTTGGCTTACGGATGGTGTTCGAGAGTAGTAGCGCAGCGGGTAGTGGCTGTTGTTTCATTAGGCTTTCGTTCTGGTGTTGGGTCTGGGTCCGTCCCCCTTGATTCCGCGCTACGGTGTGGTTTGCTCCATGGGCTTAGTCAGGTTCGTTTCTTCCTTAATTTTCTTCATTCTTTGTCACTGTATCGGGTTAGTGATCTTTTGTTATTAGTTCTGGATTATAGTTTTCTTGCTGCTTAGAGCCTTGTCACGTGTTTGTGTGCGCTCCTTCCATCAGCGGTGGCCTCATCGGAGGTAGTCGCTTTCGGTTCCAGTTGTGTCGCGTGTTTTCGGTTCGTCCGTTTGAACAGTGCTTTCTCGCTCGCCAGTGGGTATTGCTTCGGGGTTTTGGGAGTGGTCAACTCCTGTTTATTTCTTGTTCCTCTCGACCTTATTGGATGGAGACTTGTCGCTATCTATGCTCAGTTTATTTCGGTGCCAATCAGCATATATATCCGTTATATGTTGACGGTCAGTCCCGCTCCGTTTGGTTCCCTTAGGATTCTAGGTGCTGTGAGTTCAGGGAACGGTTCCGCATTTCGCCGTTTTTCCCTGGTCCCCAGCTGGCTTTCGTTCCTCCATTCCTTGTATTACTGCCATTTCTTTGACAGTGAGACTTTGTCTGGATTCTCTCCGAGTGTCGCGCCGCTCGCTTGTCGCGTCTCTTCCTTTATTTTGCTTCCCGCCCCTCTCTTCTCTTCTTTTCCTTCCCTTGTTTCCTCATTGGCTGGTCCTGAGCAGTCGATTTCTGTTGGTTTTTCCTCCTCTTTTTTTTATCGTTATCGTCTCATCCTTTTCCAGCAGTGGATAGGTTCTTACGGCAACGTGGGGTGCACCTTGTCTGCCCCCCAATGTTCTCTCGGTTGTCTTCCGATCTCCCGGATCGCTTTGTTCCTTCTGCCTCTTCTTGCTCCTCGGCATGTTCTCTCCCCTCTTCTTCCTGTTCTTTATCCATTTCCATCCCGCTTCTGAGTAAGGCTGAAATTGCGATCATTAACGATCGCCTTGCGTGCCTTACTAAGAACTCGGACCCTTCCCTGCTTTGTGGTTCGCCGTCTACTTTTTCGACGACCGGTTGCGAGGTGTCTTTTGAGTCCCCTTCCTTATATTCCGTTCCTCCCCATCTATCGTCTCATCGCAAATCGCGAAGAGTCCTCTCTACTCCCCGCACCATTCACACATGCTCTATAGCGGCGTCCGAGCAGATAGTCAGATCTACTCGATATTCGTTGTATCTTGTCTGAGTTGGGCCTGTTATCCCTTGGCAGGTGTCCCTACGCTGTTTTTTCTCTCTGCTTCTTTTTCCTAGCCTCATCGTCATGTCAAATTTCCTTTTCTGGAATGTCCATGGTATTGGCAACGATGCGTCTTCGGCCAAGCTAAAGCGCATTGTCAGGAAGCATTCTGTGGGCATGGTTGCTCTTCTGGAACCTTTTCTGGGGCCTGAGGAAGTAATCAAAACCGTCTTATCCCTTTGGTTTGGCGGTGCCTTAGCCAACGTTTCCGGCAAGATTTGGATCTTATGGTCCAAATCCTTTGTTGTTCGTCCCGTTTTTGACTCTCTCCAGCTTTTATCGGTGGCCTGCTCAGCTCCTTCGTTTGCTTCATCTTTTCTTTTCTCGGCAGTCTATGCCAAATGCGATCGATTGGAGAGGCTGGCTCTCTGGTCCGATATTCTCTCCCTCCCTGATTTGGGCATCGCGTCGTCTGTCGTTGGCGGAGATTTCAATGTTGTTGCTTCCCAAGCTGAAAAACGGGGAGGAGCCGCCATTAGTCATTCTGCGATGGTGGATTTCAACCCGTTTATTGTTAGCTCGGGCCTCTCTGAACTATCCTTTGTTGGATCTACTTTGACCTGGTCGAACAACCAAAAGGGACCAAACCATATTCTCTCCAGACTTGATCGAGTCTTTGGGTCGGAAGCTTGGTTTCGTCTCCACTTTTCTTTCTCTATCTCTCATCTTCACTAGACCTATTCTGACCATGCTCCTATAATTGTTCGCTGCTCACCTTCCTCTCTCTCCGGTCCCTCATCTTTTAGATTTCAGAGCATGTGGAGATCTCACCACTCTTTTCTTCAAGTGGTGGAGGACTCTTGGAGCTCTCCTATTGTTGGCTCTCCCTGCGCTAGTTTTTCTCGTAAACTTAAGCGTCTTAAGACTTGCCTTAAGGTGTGGAACGGTCAAGTTTTCAAGAACATCTTCGACCGCATTCGGGTGGCCGAAGAATCCCTGATCTTAGCTGAATCATTGTTTGATGAGGATCCGTCCACTGCTAATAAGGAGGCTTGGGTGTTAGCTTAATCTACCTTCTCCTCGGAACTTCGTATCGAAAATGACTATCTTCGTCAAAAGGCGAGGATCAAATGGTTGGTCGATGGTGATACGAACTCCAAAATTTTCCATTCTTCAATTCGTAAGAAGAATAAACTTCTCTCTATTCGTGAGATTGTGCGTCCTGATCTCTCTGTGGCTTCTTCGCTTGAGGAAGTCAAAGTATCCATTCTGTCTCATTTTCAATCTTTTATGGGCTCTCCTTCAATCTCGGTTTCCGATCCGGCTCTGTTTGCATTCATTCCTCGGGTGGTTCTTTCCCATGATATTGCTCTTTTAGCGGAACCCCCTACCTCGGAGGAGATCCGTGCTAGTGCCTTTGCTATGAGCAAGGATAGTGCCAGTGATCTAGATGGTTTCAATGGTGTCTTTTACCGAAGTACTTGGCCTATTATTCAGGCTGATTTTTGTCTGGCTGTTCGGTCCTTCTTCTCTAGAGAAGCTCTTCCCTTAGGTTGGACATCCACCAACCTTATTCTTATTCCTAAATGCGATAATCCATGTTCTTGCGTGGATTTTCGCCCCATCAGCCTGTGCAACTTTTCGAACAAAGTAATTTCTAAAATCCTAGCCAGGCGCTTGGCCCCGTTCCTTGAACGTATCATATCTCCTTCTCAAGCAGATTTGTTAAAGGCCGTTTAATCACTGATAACGTCCTTTTAGCCAAGGAACTAATTTCCCAGCTTGACCGGAAGATGAGGGGTTCTAATGTTGTCTTCAAACTGGACATGGCTAAGGCTTTCGATCACATGTCCTGATTTTTCGTCATCAAGGTTTTGCGGGGCTTCGGTTTTCTGGAACCCCTAATTGACTTGGTGTGGAGGCTCATTTCCAACTGTTGGTTCTCCATGCTCATTAACGGGTCGGCCAATGGGTTTTTCAAGGCGGGAAGGGGTTTGCGTCAAGGAGACCCACTCTCTCCTTCTCTTTTCATGATCGCGGTGGAAGCTCTCACTCACGGTCTACAATCCCTCACGATCTTCGGTCAGATTCAATGTTTCGGGATTCCGATGGGCTGTCCGCTTGTTTCTTCCTTATCCTTTGCTGATGACATTGTCATCTTTTCTAATGGCAGCCGAACCTCTATTCGTCGGCTCCTTCGGTTCGTTCATAAATGCTAGAGGTGCTCGGGCCAACTCGTTAACTCTTCCAAAAGTTGCTTTGTCCCTGCGAAGGACATGTCCCCCATTCGAGCTTCTTGGATTGCGGGCTTCTCCGGATTCAAGGAGGCTTCCCTTCCCTTACCGTACCTGGGCGTTGTCCTATATATAGGTAGGAAGCTAAACGCTATCTTCGATCCCTTGACTGACAAAGTTAGGGGAAAGATCATCCGTTGGAATGCGACTCTTCTTTCCCAGGCTGGTAGATTGGTTCTCATTCAGTCGGTCTTAGCCTCGATGGGTACTCATGTCTTCGCTGCGAAGACCCTGCCTCTTCATTCTTCCGGTCTTATCAGTCTTCGGCCTGATCCTTCTTTTGGGGTAAGAAGGACAATGTCAGACGCCACCACTGGGTTTCTTGGGACGCCATATGCCATCCTAAGAACGAAGGCGGCTTAGGTTTGCGTAACCCGAAGGACCTTTGCGCGGCGTTCGCTTGCAAGTTGTGGTTTAGGTTTGCGGCTAACAACTTCTTATGGGCAGCGTTCCTTCACACAAAGTACCACAGGCTTTCCGGATCAAGTTTCACGGGTTGTCCTTGCTATGCTAGTGAGACCTGGAAGCACATGCAATCGGTGAAGATGTTTTCAGACTCTCATGGCGGATTAATCGGCTGGGATGGCGGTTCGTTCTCCATTTTGAAAGTTTGGACTTCGGTTCGGACCCTTGCTCCTATTCGTCCTTTGTTTTCGTTCATCTGGAATTCTAGAATTCCCTCTAAAGTCTCTTTGTTTATGTGGCGTATCTTGCATGGACTGCCATTAGACGAGAACCTCCAAAAGATTGGCATCCCTTCCGTATCCCGTTGCAGGTGCTGTGGCAATGGGGATACGGAATCTTTGAACCATTTGTTCTTTAATGGTTTTTCAGCCAGAGCGTGCTGGAATTACTTTGGCAATCTGGTTGGTGTTAGGGGTATTGCCAGGTCTCCTAATGATTTGCTGAGTAACTGGTGGGCCGGAATTTCAGGTAGATCGATTCGGTCGATCCTATTCCACCTGATTCCTTGCCTGATCTACTGGCACCTCTGGTGCGCGTGGAATAAGGCGGCCTTTGAGGATTCTCTGATGGATCCTCAATCCATCATTCGATGTGTTAGGAATGACGTCTTCCTAGCTTTCCGTGGTAGACCGTTTCGGGGACCCGTTGGCTCCCGCTCTCGGCGGCTGGTGGGTCTTCTTTCTATTTCCTGTGTTCTGGATTCCGCTGGATTGGGAGTTGGTTGAGTCCTTTTGGTGGGGCGTCGGCTTTCACCCTTCGCTTCCGCTTCCCCCTCCTCTTTTTTTATTCTAATGTGGTTGCTAGTTTCTCAGGTCTAGGCTATTCTGGGTTCTTAGCCGATCAGCGATCCTTTCGGTTAGCTGTCTGCTTGGATAGTCATGTAGTTGCTTGGGCTATGGTGCCTCCTTTGTAGCAGGTTTTTTCTATCTTCTTCTCCGATAGCGATTGTGAGGCCCATGTTCCCTCTTGGTCTTTGGTGCTCAGTTGGAGTTTCTTCTTTCACCATCATTGAATGGTAGCCTTGCCGTATGGGTGGTGGTTTTTCCGGAGCACATCTTCTTTCTCCTGCGATATTTCCTTTCTCAGGAGACTGCTTCTTCGGCTGTCGCTGTCTTGGTGTTGGGTTCTCTTTCCCTGCTTTGTCTGATTCTATTTTATTTGTTTTTGCGTTTCTTTCCGCTCTGTTAGATTTTGCATTCTCTAGTTACCTGTCAGGCTTGTTGGCAGCTTTTGGTGCTTGTTATATTCATATATTTTGATAGTTAAAAAAAACAACCAGAAAATACTAAGCTTATGTAAATGAACAATCTTAATATATATACTACAGGTAAACATGAAAGCAAACTCAATATGTCCTTATATATATGTATAAACTAATAGGTAAACTAATATAAAACTTATAAATAATACCAGAGGAGAAGGGAAAGGTGCTGCTGCTATAAGAATAGGATCACATGCGGATGCTTTCTAATGGGTGGGTCGAGTGATCTGACGTGTGGAGGGGAGATTAATGATTGAACAGAGGGGCTCAAGCGTGGAAATTCGTAAAATGGGTGAAGCACGATAGACGCGACTATAGGGAGAGAAGGCAGTCAGGGGTGTTGTCGGGTGTCCCGACTGCCGCATGCGTGCAGAGGGGAGGAGGTTGTAGGTTAAAAGGGTGCGGTGGATGGTGGATCAATGTGGCAGCGGTGGATGGCTGATAGCGTCATAGCGATCTACGGGTTGCTTTGGAGAGGGAGGCGACGTGTTGTTCGGTGTCATGTTTCCGTCAGGGGGAAGTTTGAAAGGGATTATGGCGGCGGTTTAGAGAGAGGAGATGGGTCAGTGGAGCACAGGGAGGAGGAAGCAAGGGTGGCACGTCAGAGGCCAAGCAACTGTTGCTAGCTGTTGTATAGCGGAAATGGACGGTTGTCGGCTATGGTTGGGGAATGTGAGATAGGTAGAGATGATCTGGTGCTTACATGGGTGGAGAGTGGTGAAGGTGCCTTCTAGTTAAGGCTGAGGAAGGCAGAGGGGTTGTGGTGCATGGGGTCACCTGTGAAGCGATTGGAGGAGGGAATGCGTGAGTGGGAAGGCTACATCGGTCAAATGGCGGGTTTAGCAAGGCTGAGGGGAAGATGGGAAGAGTGTTGGTCGGCATGGTGATGCACAACGGTTCAGAAAACTCAATGGTATATAATCTTAGATTGTATAATATTTCTAAAAGAAGGAACGTAATAAAATAAGAAAAAGAAACAAATGAACCATAATGTAAACAAACCAACAAATATCTCTGTAATTCCACAAAAATTGAGTTATTTTCTGATATTTTATAGTTGAAATTATTTTTAAAAATTGAATCTAAGTATCTCTAACATTTTTCATTTACAGATTATAACTCAACTCTGCTTTATTTTGGAGATTCGAATATTTTTTTTTATGATTTACTTGTAAACCTATAACTCAATGTAACAGGAAAGAGAGACAGAGGAAAGAAAAAAAAGTTGTTGACAGGTTTCACTTTTATTTTTTCCTGACTAGAACCAGAGATTGAATTCATACAATCAACATGCAAAAACCAAACATTCATACATATATTCAGGATGCAAACAAAGTTTAATTTCCTACATCATCCAACATCCACACAGCAACCAAAGATTTGAGGAAGCAAAAGTTTACTCACAAGCATCAGGGTATTAAAACATGTTAAAGGTTGAAAAGAAATAGTTTGCTCACCCTTTTTTTTTTCCAGAAGATAAATCTACCCCCTGATAGTTTTCAAAAAAACAGAAATGAAGGCCTGCAAATTTTCTTTTTTCCCACCTGAATTCTTTTAAGTTTAGATCTGCAAGTTATAAATAGAAATTCTTGCTTACTCTATGTAGTATTCATTCACCAAATTCATCAATAACAGTAAATTTAAATTACTTACTGTTTGATTTTTTTTTATTGAACAGAGAGCTTTCTTTTCTGGAACTTGAAACTGAAAATAGGTTAAGGTCTTGATCTTGATTACTTGCTGCAAATAATTGATGGATTCAAGGGGTTTAAATCCTTGTTTCATTACTGTTTAACAAACTCAATTTTTTTTTTAAAAGAAAACTTCACTTGCCTTGAGTTTGTTTTTTAGAAAACACTGCACTGTTTCTTGCTAACCAAAGCCTGAAGCTCTATCAACCTGAAAGATGGAATTATGGCTTGAACTTGATTTTGCCTCTAATGCTGTTGTTTAAGATTTGAAGCCCGATCTTCTATTTTCTTTCGAATCTGCATTGTCTGATATATATATATATATATATATATATATATACATACATACATACATACATACATACATACATACATACATACATACATTCCAATTGAAAGCTGAAACTCTTCTTCAAGCTTTGATTTCTTCTCTTTCCTTTTTTTGAACTAAGTTGAATTTGTCTGAATTCTTGTTGAAGTTGATTTACAGGCTTGCTTTATTTTTTCAAATCTGAGTTTGTAGTTGCTTTCAGATTTTTGGAGAGGAGGACTTTGGATTGTTAAGCTGAAGATGATCTGTTTTCAGGGTTGAGACTTTGGTCTGGTCGAGTTAAGTTTGAACTGAATATATATTTTTTTTCTTTTTGAACAACTCTTTGGTTTTGAAACTCGCGAAACAAAATCTTTTTTTTCAGATTTTGCTAAGATACCCATGATTACATATGGGGAAATGAAAGGCTTCTTGTAATTTTAAATTTGATTATTAAAAAAAATGATGATGCTATTAGTATATGTGTATGTATAAGATCTTTAAAGTATGTTATATTGGTTTGTGTATACATATATACAATATTATTTTTTTATGTTCTACCTTTTTGTATTATTAATTTGTTAATATGGATGTAATTTGTACTACCTATATCTTCATGTTTCTACCCTTTGTAAACATTTTCTACATTTTAAATTTTGTGAATATGCAACTATATTTATTTTCAAAAGAAGATGTATTTAAAAAAATCTTTTTATAAAATCAAATAAATAAGTATATAATATGGTTTAATTAAAATTTTGAAATAGCTTTTGTAAACTTTTATTTATATTTTCCATACATTTATTAAATTCCCAAAGGTAAATATTTCATATTCATTATTGTTTTTAAAATTTTAAACTCAAGTCATTTTACAATTCATATTTTATTGACTTATGAATTCTATTTTTAATGTTTAATATACAAATCATATTTAACTCCTTAGTTTGCATTATTTTATAAATTCTATTTTTAAATCTCTTAATTTAGCTCACATGTTATATACGTATATTTTATACATCTTATTTTAAATTCAATATTTGTTTATAAAATACCTATCCCTAAATCTTAAACCAATTCTACTTTATAATCTAATTTTCTTTTTTTATTCTAGAAATTATCCAATTAAATTCATAAATAAAGTAGCAATTATCTTCAAAAAATTAATTTAATTGTCAAATTAACTTGGCTAAATTTTCAGGAATGTTACGGATTCCCCCTCTTAAAAAAAAAATTCATCCCCGAAATTTGCCAGGAAGACAACGAAGAATGGAGAGATACACAAGGATAGAGAATCGACTCCCAAATCAAGCCGATCATCTATTCTGTATTGGCTTACCAAATCAGAATATCACTAATAGATATGAGAACAAACTCATATAATTATTTTACAAGATATTCGTTTCACCCGTCTACGATATGCAAGGACATTGATTAGTTCGAAGGGATAACTAATCGTTCGTAGAATATATCGGACCCAACGATAGATAGACGGATTTAATCTTTCGAAATTCTCAAATACTAGATACGGATTCCAAACTTAAGTCGGAACACCCCAAAGTATATATCTTGTCCCTCTTCGGACTTTGATATTCATAAGAAATTACAATAGAATTTCAAATTTGGTTTTAATCGAAATCGTTTTTATCGGTTTATATTATTTAACTTTATATTTTAGATAACCAATTTATTTCAATTTAAATTTCAATTTCGCTAAGGTTAAAAACGAAAAGCTGATAGAATTTGACGAAGAGAATACGAATAGAGACTTATCTACACGATTCGTAGGGCCACCATCACATCGAAGCTTCTTCCTCGAGCTGCCACGAAGACATCAAAGAGTTGAAAAGACGAATCGAAGGAGATTGATAGAGAAAGATATTTCCGTTGTTGCAGGGCATTGACCATTTAATGGTAATTCCCCGTCCCCTATCTCGTACTCTTCTTGCACTCATACTCACTATTAGTGGATAATAAGAGAATTTACTGAGGCATTCGAATGGATATCTTAGGGATTACTCATTTTAGGGTATACTTCACCCTATCTCCAATGAGTTACTTAATGTGTTATACTCCTGAGCTAAAGTTTTAACCTTCAGCTCTGATACCACTGTAACGATCCTGACTCGACCTTCGAAAATCAGCACCGAATACGACACTCGTATTCAAATGCTGCAGATCCAAACGTCGAACCTGGTTCGTCGGAGCTGATAACACATTAAGTATAACAACACAGCGGAAGAAAAAGAATAACATATATCATATGTACTTGATATACAACATTTGATACAATAACTGATACAACAGAATGATACAATGAACATCAATAAACATCAGAGTTATGATACAAGATAATAGCAGCGGAAATAAAAGATAACATCAGCAGCGGAAAGATAATGTCTTCAAATGCCAAACTCTAAGGACTCCATCTCCAATCCAAAGCTAGCACAATCCCCATCACGTTCACAAAGATAAGCAAAAGCGATCCACAAATCCAAAAGGCTTGAAGTTATCGAATCTACACCTACTATGGGATTATCTGAAAACCCTAACTCTAGACTGCCCGTGTGGAAAATAGTGGGCACCCAGAGTTTAGGAAAGGAATAATAAACTCCAGGTCAGTCATGGGACTGGTGTGAGCAAACAAAAACATTTGGTTTTTAAAAACAATCAAAAGATTTTAAATTTTGAAATCCGCAATGCTTTTGGAAAATGAAACTACCATAAGGCCTCCCGCCACACACACAATGCAAACACAGAATTGGAGGAGATTTCTCCTTATGATAGTCAAATATGCTTGATACGCGAAAACCATTTGATATTATTATTATAAGTGCACGGTGGAAAACACTTTCGAAAGTATAATATTAATCCTAGCCAGCATAGACATTTCGTACTATGCCTACTATAGCTACCATCCAAACAGTGGGGCGCCACCATAAGTGAATGGCAAGTAATACAACTAAAACCGTACAAGGCTCGTATTGGATTGAATGGATTTCCAACAAATGGTCAGGCTAAGGAACTTCCTATTGCCACATGGGAACGCCTCTGGCTGGACGCCCCGAGAACCAAACCGGATCTCTGCCAAACAAGGTCGGCTACCCCCTTCCGGGGAATACAACCTGAGATATGCCATCCCCGGCCCTTTGGGACCTTTATCCGAGGGCCCTCCAACTACAACATCACACAGTAATAAATATAGTGTGTCCACATGAGTAAGTATCTGGGCTCCATACCATGATACTACCCTTTTCCAGAAGGAATGGTCATACCCTAGGGGAGCTACCCCTGAAACCTTGCCGCATCTTTCCTGTTTCGACTATTACCGGGTTGTGAGGCTCGATGAGGTCTCGACCACAAAGCTATACTTTTCACAAAGCCATGCTTTGATCAACAAATGATCAACAAATGATCATCATCACACAGCAGCACTTAGCGTGTCACACTACCAAATTGGGAGTATATCGCTGATAACCTTCAACTACATAACCTCTGAGCTCGTACGTCTCAGAGAAGGGTGTTAAGCTAAGAGAATAAATTCTCCGCCACCAAAAGATATGTATTTGAAAGAAATCGGCTCTATATCTCAAAGTGTAGTGTCAGACACACGACCATACAAGTCTGTTCCGGGCTCGAACAGAACCGAAGGCACTTCCGAAGAAGCCCTTGCAAATCCGGGTATCAACAATCTCGATCGGACTTCCCATCACTTAGGAAATCTCTATACCGGCACGACTCAGTGCAGAGACAATCGATAGGTCATCCTATTGTTCTCGCAAATACCCTGTCTTCACCACCGGTCTTCAAATGCCATCCATAACGACGTATCATTATTCGGAATGGGTTATATGACACAAAGGTCCTCTCCCGCCTAAACCGAATAATGAGCGCAATACTTAAAAACATAT
Source organism: Allium cepa (assembly GCA_030765085.1). Classification (NCBI taxonomy): domain Eukaryota; kingdom Viridiplantae; phylum Streptophyta; class Magnoliopsida; order Asparagales; family Amaryllidaceae; genus Allium; species Allium cepa. The sequence goes on from CM060945.1 coordinate 213,095,456, forward strand.
GGATGTGGGATTTCGATTTAAGTCACAACTTATTATCCAAAACCTTCCTTTAAATGGTTTAAAACAAATCACCATCCCAAATCTTTTTAAATAAAAAGACTCATTTCACAAAGTTTACCAATTTTCTACAAAGGTTCATCCATGACTTTTCAAAACAATTTCACTTCAAATTGGATTAACTTACCCAAATCTTTAATTTAAAGATTAAATTAATAACTTTCAAACCATTTCTAATCCAAATCTTTTATATGAAAGTTATATTATTTAGAATCACCTTAGATTTCAAAACAAGGGTTAATAATCTTTCACATAAGTTAAAGCTGACTACCTTTGTATAAGTTAAAGTCATTCAAGTATAAAACTTGGGTTTGGATTTAAATTTCCAAAACAATACCTTTAAATGGTTAAAAATCTATATAACACCTTTATAACTTATATAATCTTTTTAACCCATAATTCCAAATCACAGAATTTAATTTCAAATATTGAATTCAAAATCAAATCAAATTATTTTTAAATTCCAAACCTTATTAAGTTATAAAATAACCTTTATTGTCTTTTTGAAACTCATTTTCCAAAAGTTTTTAAATTCCAATTCCAAAACTATTTTGAATTCAAAAATTCAACCTTTAAAAACTGTGTCAAAATCTGTGACTTAACCCATTTCCACGTGCAATCCATATTTGTGTGTGTGAGTGTAGTCCAAGGGTTTTACCCAATAGTGCAACAACATCAATCATCACAGATTACAATCACAGCAATATCGACAAGCGGTATATTCCAATAACGCTTATCTATATACACAGATTCGCAGATAAAGTAAATTTATCAATCACAAAGGTTCGTCATAACGATTCGATGTGGGTTTCAGATAACCAATTGGAATCCGACTCCCTCTCGCATCGAAGTTTAAAAGACGTTTTACGGTCAAAAGGGATTTCGCAAACATATAGGAACAAATCACAAATCACAGTTCATCACAAAGCAATCACAGCATCACAACGAAAATATCAATCCAGTATAGAACAATTGCGGATAGTCAATCATCTCTAATTAGGGTGAATATGATTAAGTGTGTTAACCACATAATTTATTTTATAAAATTTAAGTCAATGATTAGTTATTCTTAAATATAAATTGATCCAATCTTGATTAACTTTATCAATTAACTTTCCTTAATTTAATTATCTTAATTCATAAATCCTTAATTTATAATTAAGTAAATCTTAATTACTTTCACCCTTTAATTAAATCAACTTTTAATTATAAAGTAATTACAAATTTTAATTGTTTAAAATCTTTATTTAATCATTATAGAGAATTTTGTCTTTAAGTTAAAAAATTTAAGTATTTGATTTACTCCTAAGTATTTTATCAAGTTAAATTTTTAAACAATTTTATTTTTAAAATCTAAGTTGTAAACCATTAATTACTTTAAATAATTATCCATTTCATTAATTTATTAAATAAATTAATTATCCATTTAATTACCCTAATAATTAAATGAATTACAAATCATTAAATTCTAATTTAACTTTAAGATAAAACTTTTTCTTATCTATGGTTCAATTATCATTCAAAATTGTTAAACACTTAAATTTAAAAACTTAAATTTATTTTAAAACAAAGATTCAAATTCAGATTTGAATCAGATTTAAACTTTGTTTAAAACATTCCTTTATATTTCAAATTCCAATTTAAATTCAAATTCTTTTAAAAACACTTTTAAACACTTAACCCATTTTTAAAATTATTTAAACAAATTTGAATTTAAACTTTATTCATTTCCAACTATGATTCAAATTAAGCCTGAATCCATAATTTAAAATTAGATTTAAAACTTATTTTAAATCTTTGCTTAAAATTTTAAATTTCAGTTTAAAATTTCAAAACTGGACAAGTTTTAAACTTGAACAAAACTAGCTCGAGCTACACCTAAGTCACTGGAGTCTATCCTAACTCGGGCAAAACACTAAAATAACTCGAGTAAAACTTCGAGTAACATTTCATTTTGAAACATGTTTAAAAACTTAAATACTGACAGTTTTAATACATAAACCTGTAATATCTAACACACCCGAGTCCTACCTCCATGAATTCATCCAAATACGCAAGATCCTCGAACGCAACCCTGAGGAAACCAATTTCTTCAACTTTAACTATATTCAGGTACACCCCACATCTTCATTTGCTTCAAGCAAATTTGCAAATTCCAGAGTCTCCCCTGATTAAACTTCCTCTTCTCCAACGTGATACCCATCAGACACATAAATGCCCACGTGCAACATGCACGACCCCAGAGCCACTTCTGACCATCGCCACTAACGTCGACAAGTCGACAACCATCCCCACTAACGCCACGACTACCCGGCAACTTGAGTTCAATTGGAAATCGAGATCGAGTATCTCAGTAACAATTTGTAAACCCAAAACGGCCAACCCAAATCACCGCGTATTCACATTTGCACCACGCCTCAGGCCATCAGAGGCCACGCCACCGTGACTAAAACCACCTCGTTCAACAACGCAACGCCTAGCCAACCTCCGGTGTAATCCGATGCAGTGAGCTTGACGCAAACTCCACCTCAACCTGTTGTTCAAAAACGAACTCTAAAACCCTATAACCTCACTGCGACTCCACCATGGTTATTAATAAATTCAATGAGTATTTTTCCCATTATCCACGAACTATGAGCTTCCTTTGACAAAAATCTCAAGCCCCAATTTTGCCTCAATCGACGGCAATTAACCAAAGAACGTTTATCATTCAACTCAATAATGCGCGCTATATACAGATCTAAAAATCTTGAAACTTGCTTTAAAATTATTCATTTTGTAATTCGAATCTAATTATGAAGTCAATACCCAATTTTAAAAATCATCAATTTTGGACATGTTTATGATATCTCTGTAATTCCACAAAAATTGAGTTATTCTCTTATATTTTATAGTTGAAATTATTTTTAAAAATTAAATCTAAGTATCTCTAACATTTTTCATTTACAGATTATAACTCAACTCTGCTTTATTTTGGAGATTCGAATTTTTTTTTTATGATTTACTTGTAAACCTATAACTCAATGTAACAGGAAAGAGAGACAGAGGAAAGAAAAAAAAGTTGTTGACAGGTTTCACTTTTATTTTTTCCTGACTAGAACCAAAGATTGAATTCATACAATCAACATGCAAAAACCAAACATTCATACATATATTCAGGATGCAAACAAAGTTTAATTTCCTACATCATCCAACATCCACACAGCAACCAAAGATTTGAGGAAGCAAAAGTTTACTCACAAGCATCAGGGTATTAAAACATGTTAATGGTTGAAAAGAAATAGTTTTCTCACCCCTTTTTTTTCCAGAAGATAAATCTACCCCCTGACAGTTTTCAAAAAAACAGAAAAGAAGGCCTGCAAATTTTCTTTTTTCCCACCTGAATTCTTTTAAGTTTAGATCTGCAAGTTATAAATAGAAATTCTTGTTTACTCTATGTAGTATTCATTCACCAAATTCATCAATAACAGTAAATTTAAATTACTTACAGTTTGAATTTTTTTTTTATTGAACAGAGAGCTTTCTTTTCTGGAACTTGAAATTGGAAATAGGTTAAGGTCTTGATCTTGATTACTTGTTGCAAATAATTGATGGATTCAAGGGGTTTAAATCCTTGTTTCATTACTGTTTAACAAACTCAATTTTTTTTTTAAAAGAAAACTTCACTTGCCTTGAGTTTGTTTTTTAGAAAACACTGCACTGTTTCTTGTTAACCAAAGCCTGAAGCACTATCAACCTGAAAGATGGAATTATGGCTTGAACTTGATTTTGCCTCTAATGCTGTTGTTTAAGATTTGAAGCCTGATCTTCTATTTTCTTTCAAATCTACGTTGTCTGATATATATATGTGTGTGTGTATATATATATATATATTTTCTAATTGAAAGCTGAAACTCTTCTTCAAGCTTTGATTTCTTCTCTTTCCTTTTTTTGAACTAAGTTGGATTTGTCTGAATTCTTGTTGAAGTTGATTTACAGGCTTGCTTTATTTTTTCAAATCTGAGTTTGTAGTTGCTTTCAGATTTTTGGAGAGGAGGGACTTTGGATTGTTAAGCTGAAGATGATTTGTTTTCAGGGTTGAGACTTTGGTCTGGCCGAGTTAAGTTTGAACTGAATATTTTTTTTTCTTTTTGAACAGCTCTTTGGTTTTGAAACTCGTGAAACAAAATCTTTTTTTTTTAGATTTTGCTAAGATACCCATGATTACATATGGGGAAATGAAAGGCTTCTTGTAATTTTAAATTTGATTATTAAAAAAAATGATGATGCCATTAGTATATGTGTATGTATAAGATCTTTAAAGTATGTTATATTGGTTTGTGTATACATGTATACAATATTATTTTTTTATGTTCTACCTTTTTGTATTATTAATTTGTTAATGTGGAAGTAATTTGTACCATCTATATCTTCATATTTCTACCCTTTGTAAACATTTTCTACATTTTAAATTTTGTGAATATGCAACTATATTTATTTTCAAAAGAAGATGTATTTAAAAAAACCTTTTTATAAAATCAAATAAATAAGTATATAATATGGTTGAATTAAAATTTTGAAATAGCTTTTGTAAATTTTTATTTATATTTTCCATACATTTATTAAATTCCAAAAGGTAAATATTTCATATTCATTCTTGTTTTTAAAATTTTAAACTCAAGTCATTTTACAAATCATATTTTATTGATTTATGAATTCTATTTTTAATGTTTAATATACAAATCATATTTAACTCCTTAGTTTGCATTATTTTATAAATTCTATTTTTAAATCTCTTAATTTATCTCACATGTTATATACATATATTTTATACATCTTATTTTAAATTCAATATTTGTTTATAAAATACCTATCCCTAAATCTTAAACCAATTCTACTTTATTATCTAATTTTTTTTATTCTAGAAATTATCCAATTAAATTCATAAATAAAGTAGCAATTATCTTCAAAAAATTAATTTAATTGTCAAATTAACTTGGCTAAATTTTTAGGAATGTTACATTTTAAAATTAAAATTTAAGTGTATAACATTTATTATAACCACTCAAATTTCATTTATAAAATCTTTTTATATTGTATATTATCCAATTACATTGTTAACTTCTGAAATTAAGGTAAGTTACATTGGAATGAAATTGTGTTATACGAATAAAACTTTCCAATTCAATTTTCTCAAGTTTTAATCATTTATCCAAATTTTTGATTTTCTTTTTGTAATTGAAATTATTCTTCATGCTAAATTTTAAGAACTAAATTTCCGATTACATTCAAACCATTTAGAGATAAGTAATAATATATAAATAATATGTCAAATCAAATTTCAATCATATATATATATATATATATTATAAATCAAGTCATATTTTAGAAATTCAATTCAAGTCAATTCGATTTACTAAAACAAAGCTGTAGTAAGTCTACAGAGCGGTCTCTTCACTTCGAAACTCGAAAATGAACGTCGATGATGTCGCGATCATCACCAAAGTTATTTTCCAGCGACAAAGAGAAGAGCACTTTAAAATTCTTTGGAAACAAATTCTATTTGAAAATACTTTAAATAATATATCCCTTTTAAAACTTTAAACACAAGGTTTGAAACCATCGGAAATTAAATTCTCAAATTTCTTGGTTTAAATTCATTTCAGTTCCCAAATAATTTTATAAACAACTATTTATAGATTCATTTGTAGAACAATAAATGATAAATCAAGTATTATCATTTCAAATTAGCAATTTAAATCAGTATACTAAGTTCCATAAATTTACTTATACAACAAAATTTATTTCATTAACCAAATTTTTTAAAATATAATTGTGTCAGTTTGTTCTGTCAAAGTGTTTTGGAAATCTTATCGATAGCGTTGATCAGACGAATCTATCAGAAACCCAAATCAACATCAACAACTCAAACAACACAATATATAGAACAAAACATAGATATACAAGTACAATTCAAAATGTTTGAAAATAGGTTGGAAACAAAAAACAAGATGATTAAATAACAAAATAGGGAGGTGGATAAGCTTAAATAAATTATGGGCAACATTTACCGGGTCAACCGTGGCTTAAAGAATAAGACCAATGTGGATTTTTCTTGGGTAAATCTACATTCTATCCCAAGAGTTAGAGTTTGGAATAACAAAAGATATTAGCATCTAAACCTAGGATAGATATAAATCTCTAGTGAATCGATGCTAATTGTGAAGGAGTTTTCCCCCTTTTTCAATTCAATTTGAAATTGGCGTGACCGTCGACTCACTAGAAAGATCATTCGAGGCGGAGTTATGGAATACTCCAGAGTCAAAAGAAGATGAATAGTGAGGGATACAAATGGATTTTGGAACCGTAGGTAACGTTCCAAAATTCAAAGGAAATCAAATTGAAGAAGAAGGAATTCAAGCTTGAACGAAAGTGATTTTGAAATTAAATCTACTCTATATACTGAGTTTTGCCTAGAGCTACCAAAGCTCTGATACCAACTGTAACAACCAGGTATTTTCAACCATTCGCATCCATTATAAGTGTATAGGTAGACACTCATGCCAGAATTGAATTGCTCAAAATACCGCGTTGTAAACAAAAATTTGGCAAATCTCAGAATATACAGTAAATAAAAATCACAGATCACAGACACAGAGTAATAATAATGCAGCGGAAGTAAAAGAAATAGCAGTTCATGAAGCTACTATATAAAAATATCAGAGTTACATAAAATACAACAGAGGAGATAAAGTACAAAAGAAGTCTCACTACATAGAAGTCACTAATACAAAAGCTAAAAGGAAGAACAGATTGCAAAAGATAAACTTGACAAGTAGATAATTTCCAGCGATTCCAATCTCCAGAAAGTGGAAATCCAAATCTGTGAATAACTTAGGCTGACCCGAGCGTAAATAAAAATACAAACACTCGAGTCAGGACATACGTACTTATATAATGTAAACAAACTCAAGTGAACTGTAGTAAAGGTACAAGTAACTTAAAGGATGCTTGGGACCGCCCATCCTCTAAGGATCCGTTAAACTATTTACTATGTAGTATATTGCGCTATATACAGTAGTGTCTAATCAGTAAAGTATAATCATATAGGAAATAGCGTTAAGGGGATGGTGAACCTTAACGCGGTCGGATCTTTAAAACCAAAATCGTAGTGGGCTCGATATAAGGATATGACACGGCACGCAAGGAAATGCCAGAGTGGATACACCGTTTGCACTCCCGGACCGGTGGTGACGGCAAGCCAACAACTTCCGCCCACCTCGAACAATACCCCCGAATCAAAAGTGGAGCCACCGAATCGAATCACAAAAGTAATAGAATGGTTTTCGATGGAGCATGCTCGATGAAAGGGTGCGACCCCTTGTGTAGCCCGGTATAGCTCCTGTTTAAGTCATATATGCCAACTCATGGGAGTTGGGTCCACGTAATATACCCCGAGAACGTCGCCACCATCCTACTTCATTCTGGAATCTCCACCGCGTACACAAATGTTAAAGTGGTTTTCGGTATTGGCCGGCTATAAGACAATATCCGATCCCGGTCTCTTTAACAACCAATCGTTATTATAACCCGTAGTTATAACTTTAAAACAATATTTTATACTTCAAAATAAAATATCATTTCAACCCAAATCTTTATCAAAATAGAGATTAAATCATTTCCAAAATAGCATATCTTTCAGATCTTCTTTCCACGTCATTTTAATATCAAAATATCATATCTTTCAAAACTCCATTTTCAAATCATTTTAATATGTCAAAATATCATATCTTTCGAAACCGCATTTCAATCATTTAATATATCATAATGTCATATCTTTTCAAACCCACATCTCAAATCATTTAATATACCAAAATATCATCTCTTTTCAAAACCACATTCATTTCAAATCATTATTCATTTTATTCAATCTAAAATACCATTTCAATTCATATTTCGAAATAGTTTATATTCCAAAAATCCTTTTTTATCATTTCAGTGAAGTTATTATGTTTAATAATTAAACTATTAAATTTCCAAAATTTTCAACTTCCAAAGTTCATTTATTCACTTAAGTTTATCAAAACAGTGAAAATTCACTTTTCGCATCATTTAGAAAACTTCTACGTAAAGTTACATTCAAAACAGTTTAATTTAACAAAAGACAGCATTTTAAAATGTTATAATAGGTTTACTTAAATTTCGAATAAACTTAGTTAAATTCAAAAATTATAGCGCTTACAAAAATTGCTATAATAGCTTTTAATTCAATTTAGCTTTTTAGTTCATTATCATCAACTACAGCATTTACAAATGCTGTAATATCATTTACACTGTAATTAATAGCCTTTCAAAAATGCAGTCAATTAACTTCAAATATTCAATAAAATTTCTCAACCAATTATATTTTTATTAAAAACATTTTTAACTTATAAAATCATACATTTTCACATTTATAAACATCATTTAATTTTCCTCAAGTTCTTGATTTTATAAAGTTAAATTTCCATTCAAAAATCAAGATTTAATAATAATTCACTTATTAAAATGCAATGTTCAATTTTAAAATCCATTACATTAAATTTCAACTTAACACTTAAGTTCAAATTCTCAAATATAACTTAGTTTTATTTTTATTTACTTAACTAAAAGTTCACTTTTACGTCAATTTCATAAATTACCAATTTTAGTTATATTTCAAAATTTCAGCTTAAAATATTCATTCATTTCACATTTCAACTTTATTAAAAATCATAAATATGACATAAAATCACTTTAAATTCATTTACATTCAAATTATCATAAATTTATCATAATTTCATATTCGATTTAATTTCCAATTATAGTTGAATCAAAATTTCCAAAATAACTTACATTCATATTTTCTAACTTTTCCATAATTTATTTAACTTATAGATTTCCAAAAAATCAATAATACTTTACAAAAATTATATTTTTATTAAATTTCAAATCAAAACATTATAATAATTAAATTTCTAAAATATTTTAAATTTTTTATAAAAACATATTTTAACTACGGGCCTGTATATAATTTTCTACGCTAGGTAAAGTGATACGGGTAATATATCATTTCAACCCATAATTTACAAAGAAAATCCGGGTTTTATCATTTCAAACCCGCAATCCCAAGTTAAAATAAATTAAATAAAAACCGTTCAAGCCTATCATTTCAGCCCATAACGATTTTTCCGTATTCTAAAGTCCGTTCGGGTATGTATCATTTCAACCCATAGTGATTTCTAACCTACATGGAACTTGCAGTGTGATACACAGATAAAAATGAACAGTTTAACAATATACAATAGTTACAGGTGATGTGACATGTAACAGGTGATATGACATATAATTTAACATGTCAACTGTAACGATCGCGATTTTTCGTTGCCGAAAAACCGAACCGTTAGGGTTGAAGAAGAAGAAAGGGTAGAAGAAGAGAGAGAAAGATAGAAGAAACAGAAATAAGCAACAGAAGAGGAAAACAATATCAGAATCTCACAATCGCAGCGGAACAACATATAATAGATAAATGAATATTCATTAAAACAAAAGAACTATACATTTTATACATTACATCATATTACATTACATCATCAGAGTGTACAACAACAAAACAGCGGAAAAGAAAAACTATACTAGTAATATACAACGCCATCCAGCTCGCCTCTAGATCTGCACAGCAACTCCCGAATCCAGAATAACCTGATAACCTAACTCTAGACTGCCCGTGTGGAAATATAGTGGGCACCCAGAGTTTAGGAAGGAAACAATAAACTCCAGGTCAGTCATGGGACTGGTGTGAGAACTCAAAACAGTTTATCTTTAAAACAAGCAACAAGAGAATTTAAATTTTGAAATCTGCAATGCTTTTTGGAAAATGAAACTACCATAAGACCTCCCGGCACACACACAATGCAAACGCACACATGGGGGAGATTTCTCCTTATGATAGTCAAATATTCTTACTACGCAAAATCAAATTATTTTTGATATTATTATTAGTGCATAGTGTAGAAAACAATTTCGAAAGTAGAATATAAATCCTAGCCAGCATAGACATTCCGAACTATGCCTACTATAGCTACCATCCAAACAGTGGTGACCACCATAAGTGAATGGCAGGTAATAAAACTAAAACCGTACAAGGCGCGTATTGGATGAATGGATTTCCAACAAATGGTCAGGCTAAGGAACTTCCTACTGCAACATGGGATCACCTCTGGCTGGACGTCCCGAGAAACTAACTTTACGGTTAGATCTCTGCCAACACAAGGCCGGGTTACCTCTGTAACTAGGTAACTACTACACGAATATGTCATCCCCCGGTCCTTTGGGACCTTTATCCGAGCGCTCGATTCCAACAACACCACACAGTAATAGATATAGTGTATCAACATGAGTAAGTATCTGGGCTCCATACCATGATACCACCCTTTTCCAGAAGGAAATGACATACCCTAAAGGGCGCGACCCTCATAACCTTGCCGCATATTCCTTTTTTGACCATTTCCGGGGAGTGAGGTTGTAACAACCCGGTATTTGCATCGTTTAATAATTGACATTTAGACGATTAATATTATTGCAAATTTCCATTTGAAGTCTTTAAATTTGAATTAAAATTCTTTTACAAATTTTTGTGAGATTGACGGGCTTTAAAATAAATTCTCGGCCAACATTTAAATGTTTGAAGCCGTGGAAAATAATTTGCAAAGCAAAAGTAACCCGTTCCCTTTGCTCGTTTTCATCCATTCGAACCCGATCCCCTTTTTAATTTCGAACCGCCCCCCCTTTCTTTATTTTTATTTTTTTTCGTTTGCTAACCTAAAACTAATCACGCAAAGAAAATGGCGGCCTTTCTTTCTCGAATTAGGGTTTCGATTCCGATGGTTGCTCGTCTCTGGTGGCGCTCGCGTTGCTTGCTTCGACATTCGGTTGCTCCTTTAATTCGTCGACACGGTGAGTACTTCTCACATCTAATTCATCCTCAAGTCCGTGTTTAGGTCGTTCGACTTTATTTTTGATGTTACTGATTTTTCTTGCCTTGATTCGATGTTGTTTTATCTTGGCAATTTTGTATTCGTTCGATGATGGTAATCGATGTTGTTATGTGAATTTCTTTGTGCCTGTGTCGTTCGACTTCGATGTTGTCGATGATAATTTTAGTGTTTTCGGTAGTTTGATTATCACGACACTGTTTAATTTTTGGTGTAAAGTAAAACTTGGGGAATTTTGATTTGTTGAGATTTTTGGTGTAAGCAGAGCAATTTCTGATCTCTCAACAAAATTTGCCATCAACAATAAATGGTTGTCAGACAATCCTACTTGTTGAACCTGCTTTCGACACAATTATTTCTTTCCTTTTCTTATTCTTCTTCCTCTCTCTTTCATGCTTCCTTGGGAATTTCAACCAGCTGCCTCGCAGTTATAGTTATTCAATGGCTGCACTTGGTACCTGCTATTCAGCAGGTTTTCAAACTACCACACCATTGACGTGGGCCAGAAAGTATTTTCAGTAAAGTATAAGGCCTTGTTTGGTTTGCGGTTTTCAGTTTTGGATTTTCGTAACAACCGCAATGCATTCAGTTATTTATTTCTGAAAGTTTTGAAAACTCGATTTGTGAAAATATTTTAGATGTTTCATTGTCGACCTGATGCTGCACTGTTGCTTGTTGTCGGGTTCGCTGTGTCACTTACTTGAGTGCATTGTGTATACTGCTTAACCATATGCATGCATTCATATAGTTGATGGGTTTGGTCGAGTTGCCTGATTCACTGCAACCATATTATTACAGTATATTTGCCTGAGTTTGAGCATTTGAATATTGTTTCATTGCCACATTTATGTGTTGTATTTGCACATGTATATATATGCAGATACTTTAGCATATTTTATTGTTTCACTGCCATGCTTATACTTCTGGTTCCAGGTTTTGAACTACTGTCATATTGCACATATATGTATGTGTAACTCATTTAATATTCTAGTTATCCATGATGGTGTGTTCTTGTTTTCATGTGTTCATACATGACTGTGTCTGGTGAACTTGAAGTCTTCATGTATGTACATGCCTGTTTTGTTTGGTGTGCATGTACACATGTTATGTCTGAAGCTTTTACTTGAATGCATGACCACTTCTGTTTTTAGGTATTTGTATTTATGATAGTCTGGACTTGGAGTCTCTTATGTTCACCACTGCTCTGTTCTTGTCTGGTTGGTTGCAGCCCTTGTGTTGAGTCTGTTGCATTTCTGTGCATCCTCTCTGTTGCACCATTTTGCTCTGTGCATCCTACTGCATATGTACACTTGTTGATGTTGCCACTTCATTTCAGTGTGCATGCATGTGTTATCACAGCCTTCTGGTCATTCATGTTGCTACTGCAATTTTCAGTGTGGCATTCATTCTCTTTTGGGTGGACTGTGTTGCATTTGCAGTGTCTTGGAATTCATGTCCGCGCTCCTCCATTTGATCTTGTGTTAGCTTGTGAATTTTCATTGGGTACATCATCACTGTGGTGGCAAGGCAGTGCATGCAAGCGTGTACTGCAGCCACACGGTATTCATTGGGTACATCATCACTGTTGTGGCAAGGCAGTGCACGCAAGCGTGAAATGCAGCCACACGGTATTGAGTTTTTGGGCACGACATCACTATAGTGGCAAGGCAGTGCACGCAAGCGTGAACTGCAGCCACACGATATGGCGTGTATGATATTCTATTTGTTTTGATTTATGGATCTTTTACGTATTCCATATGCGGTAGTGGCGAGGCAGTGCACGCGTGCGTGTACTGCAGCCCTACTTGAATTAATATTTTAATTGATATTTCAATGGTTTGAACTGTTTGTTCATTTCAATTCAATATTCTGAATTTCATTCTGATTTGGTTTAATTACTGTCGTATATTCAGTATTTAATTATTATTGCTTCTGTGCACTAATAACTGAGTTTGAATTAGACTGACTCGAGTATTATTTTCTTTTGAATCTAATACTCGGGTCAGACCGAGTATTTACAGGTTGTAGATATTCTGCTTTGGGTTGCTGCTAGAGCTATGAAGTTCTTTCATATCTTTTGGAGTAGTCATCATTTGTAGTAGTCTGTATTATTGTATAGGAAGATATGTATTCATGTATATTATATACGTTAATGTACTTGTATATGTAACTTCCTGAGTTGACTATTGTAGTTGTATCACATGTACCGTGTCAAATGTATTGTAACTGACATCAGTTATTATATATATGAGAATTTCTGTTTTTATCCGTGTTCCGCATTTATATTCTCTGTGTTATTATTTTATATTTTGTTCTAGACTATTATAGCCACCGTGTAGTAGCTTTGAGTTTGCATCGGCATGTCGGATTTCCTCCTGAAATGAAATGCATGTTTTTACTATCTGACATATCGGTGCTCGCACAAAGCAATTACACGGATGGTTGCTCCTCAACAGCCTTATTCTCCATGTTAGTTGACAGCACTACACCGTAGTGTTCTTGGCTAGCATGGGTATAGAGGTGGGGCGTCATAGCTTGGTATCAAAGCCTGGGGTTTAGAACAAATATAAAATATAACTTAGATAGTACATGTGTTACAACTACTTGTCGATGTTTTATTTCACATCTTTGTCTTAAGATCATCTTTGATTGTTAGGAATGAATTCCTAACGCTTATTCGTGAGCATTGCTGCTATTCTCTGTCGCACTTGCTCACTTGAGTTTACACTTCTAACTATCAGTGTATATATGCTCTACCAAGTTGCATATTGCTGCAACTAGTGCCCACTTCGATTTGAACTCGCATTGTTTATTCGAACTGCTATATATATGCATTTTTATCTCTGATTCGTGTTTGTATTAAAGTTTTTAACTTAACTTGTTAAACACTTATTAAGTTTACAACGATTAAAAGTTGTAGCAACCCAATTTACTTTACTTCATCATTCTCTCTTTTTTTTTGTTATATTACTTCAGTTTGAAAACAACAAAAACCCGAGATTCTCCTATTATCACTCGAGTAATATTTCGAGCTAATCACCCCTTTCCCCCTAGTCAACTTTCCCGTGCTCGAACTCCATCTTCTTCTCGTCTTTTTTTTATGTTCCAGTAAGTTTTTTTAAGTTTTAAAACTTACGTATAAATCAAAGCATTAGGTAACCCACTCTCGAACTCGACCTAAAACCCTAAGCAACCACTTAGATAACTCGAGCAACGACTCGAGTAACAACTCGCAACCCTTGATATGAACGCCTCTGATACCCATTCCCACTGCCGTACACATGCACGGCAATACAACCAAGCTTCGGCGAACCCCAACCCCTCAGGTAAGTCACAAATCTCACGAATACTCGAAAACCGAACTTGAATCGCCCTCAAAAATTTCGAATCGAATATCAGTCGTTTTGCTCAAACCTGAAGCTCAACCAAAACGTCATAGCCACCTCGCCACCGCCGCACAAACTACCGGAGACCCTCAAACTCCACCCACCTATCGGCAACACACTAAGCAACCACCTACCAAAGCCTAGAGACACTCGATCGCGTATTGGAAACGAACTCTACTTGTTTCTTGACCTTAACAAAAACTGACCTTAAACCCTAGAATAAATTCATTCCTCTAATTTATGCAATGAAAACTTCTCTTGATAATTTTCACGAAATCACGGAAACATATACTTACTTCAACACAAATTTCAACATTTTAAATTGATTAAATTGTCTGTAATTGAAAAAAAGGCAAAATTTGTTCAAATACAAACTATTCTTGAAATACTGAACTAAAAATCTTCATTTTAGTTTTAAAAATCATGATTTACAGTAATATTTCAAGTTATGATCTTAAATTAATATTTTACAACAAACTAATTTATCAGATTATCACTTGATTTCCTGTAAACAAGATTTCAGTGTATATTCCACAAACATAGTTTAAGTCAGCTTTGAGAAACCTTGATTAAGATTTAAACTTCTTGTTTAATTGAAACTTAAAGTTTACAATGATCAGTTAAAAACAAATTCGAATTTGAATGATAATCAGCCCTGTAATTCATAACTGAGAAGAACAACATACAGAGTGGCCCAGATATACACAGAATTATATTCAAAAATAAAACATATACAATACCATATAATAAAGGAATCATCTTTACTTATTTTAATTAAACTTAAAACTTTAAAACTGATGTTTACTCACCTGCAAATTTTTTTTTGAACAGAGAACAATTCCTATTTCTTTTGAAAACCGGTAGTTTGGAAACTGTCTTGAGAGCTTTCTGTCTTTGATTGAATTTGAGTGTAAGCTTTGAAAATTGAAGATGTATATTATATATTTTTGTTTCTCAGGTTAGCAAAGTTTCTGAACGAACAAAATAGCAAGATGAACACCCATATATATATATATATATATATATATATATATATATATAAGGAACATGATGTTTAACGGAGGCTTTAACTGGTCAGCTTCTTTGATAAGATTGATATGAAAAGATTCTCATTACTGAAAAGTAGGGATTTGCTAAATATTTTGAAATGACAAATTTTGGGCTGAGATGATAGAAATTAAATGCTTTGTTTCTTAATTAGTTTACATATTATAATTGTGTTTGCTGTATAAAGATATTTGTTTTGTTATTAACTTCCAGTTTGAATAGTTTATACATAGATGTGTCAGGTTTTACTTTATACATTTGGCTTTGTTTATTAGTATGTTTACATGCTATAATTATGTTGTATACAGGTATTTGTATAAAAATATACTCTTTGCAGGTGGATTTTGGCTTGTGTATGAAGCTTTGTTCTGAAGATGTTTGTTTTATCTGACTTCTAGTTTGAATAATTTACATACATATGTTAGGGTCAGGTTTACCTTTATACTTTGCTTACAAATTTTAAAGTTATGTTGTATGCTTACCTCAACTACAAATTTATTGCTTGTAATAACATTTTTATTTTCTATTTTATCTTAACTATCACTTTTTAAATTATATTCATATACTTTAAACAATATTTACTTAAATTTTATTTTGAAAGAATTTGATGTTATCTTCAAACATTATCATCCATATGTATATTTTATACCAAATGTTAATAGGATACATCATTTTAATTTAATTATATACGATAGGTTCTATTATAAATATTATTAAGAGATTTATTTTAAATATCAAAAATCAAACTTCCTTTTCACAAATACAAATATACACAATAAATGGCAATTATTCCAAAAGATTTATTAATTTTAAAATGATCGGTTTACTTTTTATTTGATTAGATTAAATATTTATTATAATAATAGGGCCAAAATCCAAGGTCGTCACATTTTGTTTGACCTTTCTTCATCTCCCTTTTTCCCCCCCATTCTTCTCCATTTTTCTTCTCTTTTCCAAAAAAAAATTCTTCAAATCTACATTTTTTCTCATCTCCTTTTGAAAATTTCTCCTTCAAATCTAGATTATACAAACTTCTCTGTCTCCTTCAAAACCTTCAAATATATAAAAAAAACAAGAAAGAAAATCAAGGTTAAAAGAAAGAAAGAAGCGGCGCATCCAAGCCAAATTGGAGGAGAAAAGGCTAAAAATGTGAGTGTTTTAACCCACTCACAACTTCTAAAAATTTCTTATGTTTGTTAAATTAAATTCTGATGTGATTAGAAATTTATTTATTGCTATTTGGTATAATTCTATCATCATTCCAATTAAATTGAATTTATTTAATTAAATTGTTATTCAATTTATTATTGCATATAAACTGTCAGTTAAATTAATTTATTATTGAATATAAACTGCCAGTAATTACCTGTTATTTATTATCCGTTCTATATTGATGTTATTGTTTGAATTGAATGATGATTGTGATAAATGGTTGATGATTGATATTGGATGAATGGATGTTGTATTATACATTATTTTAAACTACAAGTTGTTATGTATTTTTATTTCATTCGGGATTGCAGTTTGAAATCATATATAACCGTATTTATATTTTAAATTACGGGTTGAAATGATAAATATCTGTATCACTTGACCATAGGGTAGAAAATTTTATACACACACCATGGTCTATATATATATAATATTTTAAATGATTTTCTATGGTTTGTAAAGAAATATATGGTTTTATGAGATATTGATTTGGATATTTTATAAATGTTATTTTATATATAGTAAATTCTTTGTTTTAAGCTATGTATAAAATTGTTTAAGGTATGAAATAAGTTAATAATAAAGTTTGATTTTATTAAAATATATTATGGATAAGAATTTACTTAAATTATATTTTAATATAGGATTTATATTGATTTTTATAAATCAAAGTTGAGAACATAGTTTTGAAATTGATTTGAGATTTTATTTAATTAAGATCTTATTGAAATTTAGATTTTAAAAGATTATGGTTTTTCAACTTAATTCGGGTTTAAAGTGATTTAAGTGAATAAATTGAGGAATATTCGGTTATTGAAATTTGTAGTTTTATTTAAAGGATATTGGATTTAGTATGCAAATATTTCAAACTAAATAATGGTAAAAGTGAATTTGGTATATATATGAATTATAAAATTTAGTTTTGGAATATTGAATATTTAAGCTTTGAAATATATTGAAATTGAAATGGTTTTATTTAGGATTTAAATCTGTATTTGGAATTGATTTGTGAAGGTGAAGAAGATATTTTATTTTACAATGTAATTTAATATTTAAATCATTTAAGTGGTGTAGTTATATTTCAAAGTTATGAAATTCAAAATTTCATGTTTAGGAAGGCTATATTTTACAAATATTTGATTTCGTAATATTATAACTTTGAAATATTATGGTTCTAGAAAAGGATATAAGTGAAAATGATATCTTATTGATTTGATTTTAAAAGAAGAAATAATATCTAATTTTTTTTGTTTTGAAATGGATATTATATTCTGGTTTTAAAAGTATAAACTATTTTGAAAGGGCCTCGGTGTTATAATAACGATTGGTTGTTGAAGAGACCGGGACCGGAAGTTGTCATACTCTCTGCCAACTTCGAAAACCACTTTAACAACCATGTACGCGGTGGAGATTCCAGAATGAAGTAGGATGGTGGCGACGTTCTATTAAGGTATGTATGTGGACCCGACTCCCGTGAGTTGGCATAAGGTGGCTAAAAAAGGAGCGATTCCGAGCCAAGAAAGTCGCACCTTTTATCAGATACATCCCTTCGATATTATACTATGACTTTGGATTGATTCCGTGGCCACTTTTGATTTTGATTTTGGGGGTGTTGTTTCAAGGTGGGTGGTAGTAGCTCCTAGCGTTACCACCAGTTCGGATAGTGTTGGGGTGCGGATTAAGGATCTTAAGGCAGAAATAACACTAGAGGGGGGGGGGGTGAATAATGTTTTAAAGAATATATGAACTATATGACTGAATTAAAACTTTAAACACAAATCTAAACAGAATTCTAACACAGAATGATCACAGAACATATAACAAATGCAAATAGTAAAGTAAAGCAAGTAAAAGAAAAGAACACACCGGATTTTATACTGGTTTGGAATCCTCCTACATCCATTCCTGCACTAAGGCCATATCCTTGTACAGATTTTTATAAGTCAATATCCAAATTACAACCCTCAATTTCAAAGGCCTTGAGGAACCCTCCTATCTCCGAGTCTGGGGTAAACTCTCTTGATTTTCGGGACACAAGATCACCCTAATACTTTCTAATAACAATCCTTTCGAATGGATAGACTCTATGGAATTTTTGAATACAAATTAATCCTATAACTCTGAATAGCACTTTTATCTTTAGTAGAATGATGGAGAACCAAATAGAGAGAGTATCTAAATGATTTCCTATTGAGAATTTGGCAGAGTGATAGCACGACCTTGTAAATATGACGTTTTATGGATATGGAATGGTGGAGAAGAAAGAGTGAAGAAAATAAGAAAGTAGTTGTTAAAAAAAATTCGTTTTGGAAGCCTTTATATAGATGCACAACAGTCATAACCATTGGCGAAAGGTTTTCTAACGAATGGACATTTCTTTTGAAAATTAAAATTTGAATCCAACTGTCATCATGTCGACATGGGGTATCCCCATATGTCGACATCCCTTAGTTCAAAAATATAAAGATGTTGTTTTGTAAAGACAATTGAATTTAAAACAAGTTGGAAACTTCTCTGAATCAAAGCAAAGTGTTTAAACAATATTTTGAGATAGAGAATGAATATAAAACGTTATTTCAAATATATATATATATATATATATATATAATTGATATAGACCGTCAATTATATAAGTAATATTTAAAATCAGAATAAGTTTTGATGTTTTAAAATTAGATGTTTTTAAATTCAGAATTAGAAGAATATTTTAAGGCTAAAACAAAGTTTGAAAACATTTTTGAAAACATGATTTTGAAAGCTAAAACATTTTGAAAACAGATTTAAAAACATTTTGAAAAATCTATTCAAACTGAAATTGCAAGAACCTTCCTACAGAGCGCCTCCATAGGACTCGAGAACTTGTACAAAGTAGTTTAAATGATTTTGATTTTCGTGGGTTTGTAAGCCACTTGTCGTAGGTTTGTAAGCTACTTGTCGTGGGTTTGTAAGCCACTGGTTTCGATAGAAATTGGGTTCCATCCCAAAAGAAAATTATAAGAAAGACGAGAGTGCTATTATGAAGTTTTAACAAAATGCTAGACACTTATCTTGAGATCTTGAAATCTTGATTCTGTAGAGTCTTGAATCTTGAATCTCTAATCTTCATCTTGATGCTTGAGTCTCTATACTGATCAGTCTTCGATAATACATGCATATACTTCCTATATACACACACACACACACACATATATATATATATATATATATATATATATCTATATGAAAATGTTAGTATATATTTTATAAAGTAAAGTATAATAACTATATAAGGTTGTTGTCATCAAAACATCATCAACTCAGTTCCTAACAATCTCCCCCTTTTTGATGATGACAACCTTTATTTATAAAATATTCTTACCATACCTCAACTCCCCCTTACTCCGTGACTTCTTAAAACTACAACTCCCACTTACTCCATGACTCCCCCTTACACCAAGCACATATATTTTTATAACTTTCACCCCCTTTGTCATCTACAAAAACTATTAACTACCTAAGAATTCAATAATAATTAGTATGAACAAATAATATGTATAGAACAAAGATGAAACAATGAGTATCAGTGAACACATTTTATTTATTTACAACAAATATAAGAACATACATAAACACGAACAACCAAAACAATTAAAATAAAGAACAAAAAGAAAGTATGCTTTAATTGCGATCCTTAACTATAGGAGACTTATGAATTGAATAATTCGGGTAGTGGAGACAAAAGTTTCCACGTTGTTCAATTATGTTTCCATTAGTATCAACAAGAATTTCACCAACGCAAATAACGCTCTCGTCCTTGACCATAGGGACTTCGGGTTGAGGTAAAGGTTGATCTTCCTCTTGGTCTTCTTGTGGCTCTTCCATAGGTTCTTCTTCCTCTGATTCCGTGGCTTGTGAAGAGTCATCAATATTAATAGGATTTGTAAGGTTATCCATAAGGAATTTTTGTACATTCCTAATAATATTCTCTTGCCTTTGTTGTTCTCTAGCCATCCTAAGTTGACTTACTTGAATTTCAGTTAACAATTAAAGGATACCTTTCATCTTCTCTTGCAATTTGATCACTCGAGCGTGTGTAGGTCGTTGAAATGGACCAGAATGAGGAGAGATGGGTGAAATGGGTTCATTAGTAGAAGAGGAGGCCATTATTTTATGGTTTTAGAAGTTATTTACAGAGATCATAGTGAAGAAAGAGGAGAGGAAACAAAATAAATAGATAAACCAAATAACTAACTTTGGAGGGAAATTTAATTTTCAAATATTAGTTTGGTATGTCGACATCAGGGGATGGGGCATGTCGACATGTCCCCTTTTTTAAAAAAATGTAACTTTTTATTTTGAATTTTTATTGATTATTATATTTCATATTTTGAACAAATATCTAATTCTCTTCTAAATTTAGTAAAATTTTGTTCTGTTAATGGTTTAGTTAATATATCAGCAATTTGTTTTTCAGTATTTATATAATCTAGAGTTATTATTTCTTTAGTTATATTTTCTCTAAGAAAATGATGTCTTACATCAATATGTTTATTTCTAGCATGATGAGTTGGATTTTTAGATAGATTTATTGCACTAGTATTATCATAATATATTGATGATTTACTTATGTTAATTCCAAAATCTTTTAAAGTTTGTTGCATATATATGACTTGTGAACAGGCCAGAGCAGCAGATATATACTCTTCTTCAGTTGTTGACAAGGAAACAGTATTTTGTTTCTTGCTGAACCAGGAAACCAGTGAATGTCCTAAAAAGTGACAAGTTCCACTTGTACTTTTTCGGTCTGATTTACAGCCAGCATAATCAGCATCACAATATGATATTAAATCAAAAGTATTATTTTTAAGATAAAATAAACCATAATCTAAAGTGTATTTTACATATCTTAAAATTCTTTCAACAACTTTTAAGTGAGTTTCTTTTGGGTGTGATTGGTATCTTGCACAGAGACAAACACTATGTATAATATCAGGACGACTCGCTGTTATATAGAGTAGTGAACCAATCATTCCCCTATATAAAGTTTGATCAATATCTTTTGATTTATCTTCTTTACTTAAACCTACATTTGTTGACATTGGAGTTGGTTTCCCACTAGAAGTGCTTAAACCAAATTTATTGATTAAATCTTTAGCATATTTTTCTTGACTTATAAAAATTCCATTTTCTAGTTGTTTAATTTGAAGCCCTAAGAAGAAACTTAATTCTCCCATGTGACTCATTTCAAATTCTTTGGTCATTATATCTGAAAATTCTTTATTCATTATGTTATTAGTTGATCCAAAGTTTAATATTATCTACATATATTTGAACTAGTTGAATATCTTGATTATTTCTTTTAATAAAAAGTGTTGTATCTACTTTACCAATTTCAAAACCAGATAGAAGTAAATAAGATCTTAGTCTTTCATACAAGGCTCTAGGAGCTTGCTTTAGACCATATAGAGCTTTCTTTAACTTGTATACATGGTTTGGAAATTTATTATCTTCAAAAAGTGGAGGTTGTTCAACATAAACATCTTCTTTTACAAAACCATTTAGAAAAGCACTTTTAACATCCATTTGATATAATTTGAAATTATTATAATTAGCGAAAGCAAGTAGAATTCTTATAGCTTCTAATCTTGCTATGGGTGCAAATGTTTCATCATAGTCAATTCCTTCTTCTTGACAATAACCTTGCGCGACTAAACGAGCTTTATTTCTAACGACCTCACCGAGTTGATTCATTTTATTTTTATAAACCCATTTAGTTCCAATTATACTTTTATCCTCAGGTCTAGGAACAAGTTCCTATACATCATTTCTGGTAAATTGATTTAATTCTTCTTGCATAGCAAGATTCCATGAATCATCATACGATGCTTCCTTTGGATTTTTAGGTTCAATTGTTAATATAAAGGCTACATTACTCATACTACTTAATTGATTTCTAGTTCTTACTATAGATTCAATATTTCCTAAAACATTTTCTATAGGATGATCTTTTGATATTTTAAATCTCTTATTAGGTTGATTACTCTAATAGTTTCATTAGATTGATTTAAATTTATAAAATCTTCTTCATCAACTATTTGTACAGTATCTTTAAGATTTTCATCAAAAGATACATGCATAGTTTCTTCAATAGTATTAGTTTTTAAATTAAAAACTCTAAATGCTTTGCTTCTATTAGAATAACCAATAAAGAATCCTTTATCAGCTTTTGGTTCAAATTTATCTAAATTGTCTTTTGTATTAAGTATAAAACATTTACTCCCAAATACTTTAAAATAAGCAACTATAGGTTTCTTACTACAGAGTAATTCATATGGAGTCTTATTTGTTAATGGTCTAATTAAAATTCTATTTAATATATAACAAGCTATAGCAACTGCTTTAGCCCAAAAATGTTTAGGTAAATTACTATCAGAAAGCATTGTACGAGCACACTCTTGAATCGTTCTATTCTTACGTTCTACTACACCATTTTGTTGTGGAGTTCTTAGAAATGAAAAGTTGTGAGTAATTCCCTTTTGAGTAAAGAAATTCTCAAAGTTTTCATTTTCAAATTCACCACCGTGATCACTTCGAATAGTTTTAATTTTGAAAGAATGTTGTTTTTGAATTCTTTTAGAAAAGTTTTTAAATATTTCAAAAGCATCACTTTTATGTTTTAAAACGATTGTCAAAGTATATCTTGAATAATCATCTACTATAACAAAAACATATTTACTATGATTAATTGATTGAACTTGAGAAGGACCAAATAAATATAAATGAAGTAATTCTAGAGGACTAGAGGTAGAAATAGCATCTTTTAATTTAAATGAACTTTTCTTAAGTTTTCCTAATTGACATGCATCACAAATACTATCTACTTTAAAGTTTAACTTGGGTAGACCTCTAACTAAGTCAAGTTTTGATAGCCTAGATAATAATTTGAAATTCAAATGGCCAAATCTTTTATGCCAAATCAAAGGGTCACTTGTATTAGCCAAAAGACATAGGTTATCATTTGAAATTTTCATACTAAGGATATAAATATTTTTCTTCCTAATACCTTCAAAAATTATATTAGACTTATCATCTTCAATGTGACATTTATCTTTTTCAAATTTAATTCTAAAACCTTTATCACATAGTTGACTTATACTAAGCAGATTATGTTTTAAGTTCCTAACTAATAAAACATCAAAAATAAGTAAAGTTTTAGAGTTACCGACATTGCCGAGGCCAACCACATATCCTTTAGAGTTGTCACCAAAATTGACTAATCCACCATCTTGATAAGTAATGTCCTTGAGTATCTGGGGATTTCCAGTCATGTGCCTCGAACAGTCACTATCAAGTATCCATTTATCTTTCTCAATTTGCACAGTTTGTCCATTGGGTGTTGATTCGTCAAAAGCCATATAACATTTTTGTTCCTGCATAACATACCAATTCGGTAGATAACTTGATTTTTCAAAATAACTATATGCAGACTTATGAATCTTTGATGAAATGCATAGATTTAACACAATTTTCCAAAATGCCATTTTTATATTTTTCAAGTTTCAAATTATGAAAACAATGAAAACCAATTGTTGGGGTGCGGATTAAGGATCTTAAGGAAGAAATGACACTAGAGGGGGGTGAATAGTGTTTTAAAGAATATATGAACTATATGACTGAATTAAAACTTTCAACACAAATCTAAACAGAATTCTAACATAGAATGATCACAGAACATATAACAAATGCAAATAGTAAAGTAAAGCAAGTAAAAGGAAAGAACACACCGGATTTTATACTGGTTCGTAATCCTCCTACATCCAGTCCTGCACCAAGGCAATATCCTTGTACAGATTTTTATAAGCCAATATCCAAATTACAACCCTCAATTTCTAAGGCCTTGAGGAACCCTCCAATATCCGAGTCTGGGGTAAACTCTCTTGATTTTTGGGACATAAGATCACCCAAATACTTTCTAGTAACAATCCTTTTGAATGGATAGACTCTATGGACTTTTTGAATACAAATTAATCCTATAACTCTTAATAGCACTTTGATCTTTAGTAGAATGATAGAGAATCAAATAGAGAGAGTATCTAAATGATTTCCTATTGAGAATTTGGCAGAGTGATGGCACGACCTTGTAAATATGAAGTTTTATGGATATGGAATGGTGGAGAAGAAAGAGTGAAGAAAATAAGAAAGTAGTTGTTAAAAAAATTCATTTTGGAAGCCTTTATATAGATGCACAACAGTCATAACCATTGGCGAAAAGTTTTCTAACGAATGGACATTTCTTTGGAAAATTAAATTTTGAATCCAACTGTCATCATGTCGACATGGGGTATCCCCATATGTCGACATCCCTTAGTTCAAAAATATAGAGATGTTGTTTTGTAAAGACAATTGAATTTTAAACAAGTTGAAACTTCTCTGAAGCAAAGTAAAGTGTTTAAACAATATTTTGAGATAGAGAATGAATATAAAACATCATTTTAAATATATATATATATATATATATATATATATAATTGATATAGGCCGTCAATTATATAAGTAATATTTAAAATCAGAATAAGTTTTGATGTTTTAAAATTAGAAGTTTTAAAATTCAGAATTAGAGGAATATTTTAAGGCTAAAACAAAGTTTGAAGACATTTTTGAAAACATGATTTTGAAAGTTAAAACATTTTGAAAACAGATTTAAAAACATTTTGAAAAATCTATTCAAACTGAAATTGCAAGAACCTTCCTACAGAGCGCCTCCATCGGACTCGAGAACTTGTACAAAGTAGTTTAAATGATTTTGATTTTCGTGGGTTTGTAAGCCACTTGTCATAGGTTTGTAAGCTACTTGTCGTGGGTTTGTAAGCCACTGGTTTCGATAGAAATTGGGTTCCATCCCAAAAGAAAATTAGAAGAAAGATGAGAGTGCTATTATGAAGTTTTAACAAAATACTAGACACTTATCTTGAGATCTTGAAATCTTGATTCTCTAGAGTCTTGAATCTTGAATCTCTAATCTTCATCTTGATGCTTGAGTCTCTATACTAATCAGTCTTTGATAATACCTGCATATACTTCCTATATACATACATACATACATACATACATACATACATACATACATAGATATATATATCTATATGGAAATGTTAGTATATATTTTATAAAGTAAAGTATACTAACTATATAAGGTTGTTGTAATCAAAACATCATCAACTAAGTTCCTAACAGATAGCAGTTGGTATATCTACCCTGGCATTGCCTAGTTGTGCCGTGTTTCCTACCTTAGCGAGCCTTGTACGAGTTTGGTTTTCTCCCATAGCCCGTAGAGTATTCAGGGTAGTCTCTCGATCTGGAGATGCACTAACACTAGATGGACTACTTGGACTATTACAGGTTAATGGGAATATTGGGTCACTCCTTAATGCTATTAGAAGGTAAGTTTATTTTATTGTAGACATTGTTATAATAGCGTATATTACTACATAGTAGATAGTTTAACGGATCCTTAAGAGATGTGAGTCCCGAACATCTTTTAAATTACCGCACTCATATTTATTTCTATTGATTTAACTCACATAAGATATTTTAGTTCTGACTTGAGTGTCTTGTCCTTTCAATTCGCTCGGGTCAGTCCGAGCATTTCAGGTTTGGAAGACCATATTTTGGAGGACGAAGACGAAGATTTAATATTATATATTATAGTTATCCCACTACATTCATACTGTTCCGCTGCATTATTAATATTCTATGGTATGTAAACTCTAAATATATTTTATAAGTAAAATCAAATATTTGTAAAAATAGATTTATGAACTGTTTATTTGATTATTATATTTTGTCAGTCCGCTGCAAGATTCTATTTTGTTTTGTTTCTTTCTTCCTTTTTCTTATTTACCCCATAATAATCCGCCCTTATGTATGGTTTAAGTCTGACGTGTGTGGTTTATCATCGATTTAAAGCGTACAAAAAGGAGGGACGTTACAAAACTTGTATCAGTGTATATGTATATATATGATGTTCGTTAGTGTTATGTGATGTGATTTACATTCAGTTAATGCATTTTGTTTTGATATATCCGTTAGCCACCTATAGTTTTGGATTAAGCGTTTACTGGGTAAGTCGATTTACTTGAGTTGAAAAGAAAAATTATATTGCATTTATCAACGCATTCAGTAGATGTTTAAGATAGAATTATGGATGGTCGCCCTTAACTAGCCCTTTTTTCTGCTTTGGTAGACGGAATTACTTGTTAATTCTCTTTACTAAGGTGGGTCTTAGGGTGGGGCGTCACAACTTGGTAACAGAGCTGAGTTCAGAACAAAATATTACAAACACAGAACAGAAGCGTATATGACGGTACATCCATGTACAATACAAGTGTTACAAATTCCTTAATCCCTGGTCCTTAGTCTTTTTTTGTATTTTTTGTAATAGATAATTTGGGATATGTCTAGGAATATATTTTATTCCGTAGTATTTCCAAATTGAATTGATGATACCTTAACATAGGAGTAATCTATTGGGATTATTCTATTTGAGTCTTTTTTCCTACGGGCACTTGACCATCATCCGTATAGGAGGAATTGTTGATGCTTTCCGTTGGTTCTTGTGAGTGGTTCATTATAACGTTCGAAATAGCAAACGCTCCAACCTATTCCATCCATTTGGTGAATTGAGTATTATGGGAATATCTTGATGGGTTCTTCTTGTGTTTTTGATTTAGAGCATAAGTTGTAATTGAGTTTTCAAATCTTTCAAATTGATGATATGTTTTTAAGTGAAATTTGATTTTTGAGAAAAACAAAGAATATTTTCAGTATATTATTTGAGGTATTTCTTTTTAAATAAAGTGAATTTTTATGTTGGGTTGTCCGTCTAGTGTTTAAGAATTCTGGTCGATGCGTTTGGCCAACATTATCGATAGGAATTTCCTAAACGCCGTGATGAGACAATCATACATGGAAATTTGAGTTTTAATATAAGTTAAGTGGAGAATAAATTAAAATGGTTTGAGAATTAATTTTATTTGGATGACATATGCAGCCATGGATCCATAGCGGGTAGGATGAGTGGCGAGGCAGTTTCGATCATTTGGTCAACTCTACAGCCAATCGATAGGGTTATTTATTGTAAACCTCTGGCGAGGCATTGCCATTCTGATAACTGAAATTTTATGAAATGGTATATAGATTATTGTGAAACGATGTACTTTAGATGAGATAATACTTTGTTTGAAAAGTAAAATTTTAATTGAATATTTTAAAATGAGTTATACATGTTGAAGATTGAGTGTTTTGAGAATTTAAGTATTTGAAAATAAAGAGTAGAAAAATTTAATTTTTTTTTATCTTAAGGATTGTTGAAACAAAATTGTAAAATTCTTTTTAAAACAATTTTGAGTTAATTATCAGCACCAATTAATTTTATATTGATTAAAATGTGGAAATTTAATTTTGTGACAAGAGCAAATTTGATTTTGAATGGTTCGTTTATTTTAAAATGTTATATTAAGAGATGCAAGGTTTAATAAATGAATAAGTCATGAGATGCAATCATTTTAAATTGTGAGAACAATTTTAAAATTAATATGTAAATTCAAAATTTATTTTAGATGGATAAATCTTTTGGTAATGAAAGAGATTAGTTATCTCTTTCAAAATGTGTCTTCAAAGCTAGTTGTTGAGAAAAAAGGGGAAAAAAATTTGTTTGTGTAAAGTGATAAAAGTGTTTCCAATTAGAGAATTCTTTCTTTTAAAGTATGATTACATATTGTTGATCATAATTTTGTATGTCGTAGCTTTCTGGGGAAAAAGGAGATCATTTAATAAATTATTTAGCAAAAATCTTGTTTGAAAACGTAGTTTAAAATTAAAATGGTTTGGGGAAAATTTTAAATTTTAAATTAATTTGAAAGCAAAGATTTCATTTACAAAAGTGCTGTACTAAAACAGCGATAACTAGAGATTTATAACTCCAAATGAGCTTAATATTTTTTCAAATGAAAGAGCATTCACTAAGGTATAAAGTTTCTTTTTACCACTTTTAAAGATTTTGCTTTTTGCTGTGTCTAAAATAAGTTTGAATGTTGATAAGCTGTGCTGCCCTATTACAAAATTCTCTAAGATTAAGCTAAAAGTTAATTTTACATAACTTTCATACCGTAAATCCAATTTTGATGATCTTTATGTTGTTGGAAAGCATAGACTGAGTAGAACAACTTTCGTTTTATAAAGTTCTTCAGATTTTGTTGTTTGTTGGGTCAAAATAGGTCTTTTTTATAGCAGGTATGAAATGAATTCGATTTATTTCCCCTTAATAGTTATGTGTAGCAATTCTTATTTATGAACATGAACTAATATCCTCTATTTGAGTTAAGTAGAGGTGAAAAAGAATGGTTGAGCTATATTTTGAGCTATGTTAACGTATAAAATCGAACGCTAACACCCCGATGTAAGTAGAGAAAGAGTGAAAGCATCACCCGTCAATATGGGAATCAGAAACAAGTGGAAAATAATAGAAAAGCAGTAAAAGACACAGTTTTTATACTGGTTCAGCTTATAGTCAAGCCTACATCCACTTTAATTTTCTTTATTGTTGATTCAAGTACAATTCTTTACAATCAACTCCTACTACAACACACTTAGACAAGTAGCCCTGTGTTGACCCGGTATTTTGGCAACATTATTTTAATAGATATTTAATCTAATTTAAATAAAAATACAAGCTTTCATTTTATAAACTGATAAGATCTTTGATTTTTATCAGTTATATTTGTGTTTGTAAAGAAAGTTTGGATTCAAAAATTTGAAATAGAATCTTTCAATAATATTTAAAATAAAATCTTTCAAAAAAATATTTAGAATAAAATCTGTCTTATTGAATCGAATTAAAGGGTTCTATATATTTGATATAATATACATATAAAATGTAATTGAAATAATAATGTTTAAAGAATAAACAACCTTATCAATGTTACACATAAACATAAAAAAAAAATAAGTATAAAACATAATTATAAAATATAAGATGTAACTGGAAATATAAATATACAAATAGAATGTTATATATCAAAGGTTTGAAAAATTTAACTACAAACAGAAAATAAAATTCAGAAGTTAAGTTAACAACAACATCAGATTTCGAATAGAATATGAGAGCATTCAAATATAAATACACATGGTATATAGTTAGAGAAATAATTATATTAACTTTACATAAACTTAAGAAAGGATAATCTGTGACTTACATTTGTAAAATACAAAACTTTTAACAAAAACTATTTACATTACTGAATAATATATTAACATGTCCGATGCAAGAAGACAAGAATTCACATCTTAATAAAAAAATAATATAAAAAAACAAATATCTTTGTACCAAAGATAAGAATCAGCAAACATTAATTATTTGTAAACACAAATAAAGACACAAGCATTTAATTAGCACAACTATTTGTCAAAAAGATCTCAGCCGAAATATACAACATCATTCAATTTGTGCAGAAATTTAATACAAGTCATATATGGTCAAACAAGTAAAACTTGTCCAGATATTATCTATATTGTTCAAAGCCCTTTCTATTTATATACATCATATTATCTTGTTCGATTAAAAAAAAAACTTAAAAAAAGCTAGCCTGAAAGAAGAAAGGAAAATAAAACATCATCTTATATCTTCAAGTAAGTTCAACAAGCAGAGAGGTTTCCAGAGTTTCAAATTTACAGCCTTTCAAAACAAAATTGCTTTCCTTTCAACAAAATTTAAGGTGAGTAAACATATTAAATTTTTTAAAGTTTAAGTTGATAATTAGTTCCTGTATATCTTGTGTTGCTATATATTGTAGTTTTTGGTTCTGGAATGCTTCCTGGAAATTTAATTTTGTGATGATCCCCAGTGTTCATAAGGCTATGAGAAAAGAAGTGAAAGAAAACTAATATTCTTCATTTAAACCAATTTGAACTTAGGAATTGAAGCTAATTTAAGTTGTTTATCTTAAATCAAAGGTCTGGAAACTTAATTGAAGTTTAACAGTATGATACATATACTGTTTATTCAAGTTACAGTAAAATGAAATCTAAAGCTAAATTTTGAATGTTTTAATTTGAAAATTTGAACCCGTATCTTGATTTAGTATACAAAGCTAGGATCTTTAAAATAGAAATGATGATTTTTAGATCGATATTGAAGGTGCAGTTTGAATATGAGTAAAAGCTACATTTTTGTCAATATTTGTTGATTCGATTAATTTTAATTGTTGAAACTTCTTATGATGCAAGCTTGAAGATGTATTAATATAAGAAAAATGCTGAATAATTTTTCCAATGTAAGAAATTTTTAGATGAAGCAAATATAGGGTTTGAAATCGCTTTTTGCTGTGCAATGTCAAATTCGAGTTTTCGGTTCCATGAATTGATCGAGTATCACGTAAATTTGGGTGAAGGTAGAGGAGTGTATGGATGAGTTATGGCCGGAGTTTCATCATCTCAGGTGGTCAACGTTGATAAGTCGAGGCGATTTTGCCCGGTGCGTTCGTATGGTCAGTTCAAGCTTCAGGTGATTTTTCGATTTCCACCTTTATTCGAAATTCTGGGTTTCGATTATGAATTGAAGGTTGGATCGTGGTTTGCTAGAGGTAGCGTGAGCCATCGGAGTTGCGGCGAACCACCGTGCACGTGCACGGTGGCGATCAATGCCAGATTTTGGCGTGAGAGAATCAGTGATATTGGAATGTTAATTCGTCTCGAGTTCTTATTCGAGTAGAAAGGGAAGTTGCTTCGGGCTTCCAGCGTGCATGAATTTATAACTTAGGAAAAACTCAAATTTCAGAGAAAAGAAAAGAAAAAGAGGAGAAGAAGAAGAGTTACGAGAGGGAGAGAGGCGGGAATTCGAGTTACTACTCGAGTTAAAACAAGGGGAAGCCTCGGGTTTTCCTTCTAACTGCTGTATTATTAAAACAATGATGAAGTTAAGTAAACAGGGGTTCAACAGTTTTAACACTGTAAAATTTATAAGTGTTTAACAGTTTAAAAAAAAAAACTTAATACAGGTTTTAATTATCATAATTAATGCTTAACGATGTTTTTTTTTTAAAACACATATTATTCTAATTTAGTAATTAATTTAAGCTGAGTATAAAATAAATTAATATTAAGTTGTGTAGTTAATAATAAATTGATTCCCAAAGTTAAGAAATATTCTTTTAATGTTTATTACGTTGAATAGTAAGTAAATAAGTAATTAATTTTTTTTTTAAATAAAAGGTAATTAAGGATAATTGCTTTATAATTGTAATTAGGGATTAGTTAATTAATGATTAATTGATCAACAAATTTGTAATTAACTACTTAAGTTAATTAATGAATGATTAATAGATAAGTAATTAAGTAATTCAATTAACCAATGATTAATGTTTAATTGGTAATTAAGGAATACTTAATTTGTAATTAAGTTATGTAATCAATAATTAAGGTTTATTTATTAATGGTTAAAGAATAATTTATCTGCAATCAAGATTTATTAATTTGGTTTAAGGGTAATTAAGCGATAGATTACCCGATTGAAATTAATTTGTTAATTAATTAAATGTAATCTCTTGCAGATTAATTAAATATAAATACTTGATGAGATTTAGTGAAGTAATTCACAAATACAGAATGTAATGAATTAAAAGGAATTTCTGAATGGGAAGTATTAAAGGGTAATTGCTTGGGTAAGTAATTACAGAGGGGCAATTACTGTTTATGAGTAATTTGGGATGATTAGTGGATGCTATTAATAAAGTTTAATTGATTAATTTAGGATAAACATCCATGGAGTTTGGTTAAGTATAACTACTTAATGAAAGTAATTAGATAATGATGATAATCTTAATGTAATTAAAGAATAATTAATCATGGGGAATTAATCAAGATGAATGGTTATGGCATGGTTAATCAATTGGGTTGAAATTAATAAGCAGGACTTAAAGGTAATGGATTCGAGATGGTATGGTTGACTTATCTTGCTTATGAATGATTAGATGATAATTAAATGCCCCGAATTGATTGTAACTCTGATATGAAATGTTTCGTGATATGTTGTGTTTGGGTGGGCAATGATAATGTGGTCATTTATGAATGAGGAATTGCTAAGTAAAGGTACATCTTTGTTTAAAATTGAATTTCATTTCACTTGGATAATATGTGTTAAGAATGAACTGAATTCGAAGAGACCGGAGTCGGGTATTAGTTACTACCCGAAACCACTTCGATTCTTTATAAATTGATACGTGTATTTAAAAGAATTGGA
Organism: Allium cepa; assembly: GCA_030765085.1. Lineage (NCBI taxonomy): Eukaryota > Viridiplantae > Streptophyta > Magnoliopsida > Asparagales > Amaryllidaceae > Allium > Allium cepa. The sequence goes on from CM060945.1 coordinate 213,128,422, forward strand.
CCATATAATTTAAGTCTTGGCACTTAATTGCTTTGTGAAATAAGTGATGTCTGTAGCATCTTATGAAGTTGTAAATTGATATACGTACCCGGGTTTATACGAGTTGTGTTCTATTGTATTCCATGTTAGATGGGTTTACTCATGCTGGTTTCCAGCCTGACCCGGGTGTTACTTTGATGTAATGCTCGGGTCAGACCGAGTATTACAGATTTTCAGGTAGGACGTTCTAGAGCACAGGAGGCGAGCTGGATGGCGAGAACGTATAGAGTATTTCCGCTGCAGTATATTATTGTGTATCTGAGACATGATAATTGTATATATTCAGTGACTGTATAAATGTGAAATTCTGATATATATTAAATTGTAATCGACAAATATAGTATTCTTTTGTAAACTGATATTATTTATTATTATATTTTATCCGCTGCGAATGTGAGATGTTTGATGTTCTGTTCTTCTTCTTCTATCTCTTTCTTTCTTTTCATAACTATCTGGAATTTTCGGGGTCGAAAATTTCGGGTCGTTACAGTTGGTATCATAGCTGAAAGGTTAAGCAAGAACCTTGGCTCTGGTGGGGATTACTCATTGAATAGAGTCCGTAGTACTCTAGAATGAGTTGAGAGTATATATATCTATGAGAGCATACTTGTTATTTTCTTATATAAAAATTTTAAATAATTTTATACAAAATATATTTTGGTATATAAAGTAATATTTCCTTCTAATGAATATTAAGGTGATTGGTTGTTAAATTATTGGAATTAAGTAAAGAAGTAATATAGAATACGACCAGATTGAAACTTATAACCAAAGATTGAAGAATAAACTTATATAATAAAATGGAATTTGAAATATAGATTGTAAATGTAATTTATAAATTGAAATAAACTTCATAAATAAATGAGGTTATAAGTTGAAATAGAATTCCAGAAAATATTTGAAAATAAAGTAAGATGAAATTCCAAAGTAATGTTTAAATATGAATTGGATGGATTGGTAAAATTTAAAATTCCTTTGGATTTGAAAGTGGTTTCCGAAGGTTTTGGAGAAATAATAGTTTTATTTCAAAAATATTTTTGGTGTTGAATTTGAAACCCGGGAGATTTGAAATTAAAAATATTTGGAAATATTTTTAAAGAGATAAAAGCGTTGAACTCTTTCGGTCACTGGAAAATAACGTCGGTGATGACTGCAGCATCATCGATGTTTATTTTCGGGTTTCTAGAAGAGAAGTTGCTACCGAATTGTTTTAAATTGGAATTGTTTGTGAACTGGGTTGGTTTGAAATTCGAAGGGATAATTGAATTTGCCAAAGAATTTTGGGTACAGTTGAATTCAAAGGTGATATTGGAATTTTGAAAATTTGTTTAAACTCTGGAATTCAATTAAGTAAAAACAGAAATACAACCAAATTAAAGTTAAATTAATTAAGAATGAAATTCTAGAATTATAATTCAAAAAAAATTAAATTGTTTAAAAACTTTAAATGAACAACGTTAATTTGGTTTAAAGGTTAAACCAATCTTTGAGAATTTAACTCGAATTTATATAATTCGAGATGGTTTAAAATTGAGATTAGAATTGAATTAGTTCAAATTGAATCTGATTCGAATTAACTGGATTTGTGATTGAAGATTTATAAGTTTAAATATTTAAAAGGAAAATTTGGGTTGAATTTAAATGATTAAAATTTGACGTGGGTTCAATTGAATGGATATTAGTCTAAAGTGATTGGAATAATTTGAAAGTATAAGTAAAGTGAGCAGGTTTAAAATCAAATGGAATTCGATTTAAATTGGGATGAGAATCTGGATTGATTCAACTTGAATTGGGAATAAATCAAGTCCAATGGAAATTCGAGCTATTTAAAATTTGAATTGGATAAATTTAAATGGAAGTGGAAATTTAAATTGAATTGTTGGGGAAGTGAACGGTTTTGACTCTGGACTATTTTCAATATAAATTGTTTAATATAAACTTATTTTTCCAAGCTGTTTAATACATATAACTTTTTTTTTAAAGCCAAATTATTTTATACTTGTTTTACAATTATTTCGGAACTGTTTTTCAACTGTTTTATAAACTAATTATTGTTTTTTTTCAACTATTTTGCAAACTAATCACTATTTTATAACTATTTTGCAATTATCTAAAATTTCTGAAACTATTTAATTATTTCTCAACTATTTTACAATTAGATAACTATTTTATAGCTATTTTGCAAACTAATAATTATTTTTCAACTTCTTATCTATTTTTAAAAAATTTCAAGCTATTTTCTAAAAATAAACTGGTCAGAGTTCAAACTGTTATTGGTTAAATACCCAACCGAGATAAGAATTGAAGGAATAATCCAAATGGGGATTAAGACAAATGTGAATAAGTGAATGAAAATTTAAGTGAATGTGAATGAAAAGGAAATTGATTGGGCTAATGATCAATGAAGTTAAATACATAGGATGTACGTATATTATTCTATTCGCATAGTGATTTGATCCAGATCCGAGCACAGAATTTCGAGATAGTTTATCGATCCGAGTCGGGATTTCTCAATCGATTTTCGACGGCGAACCTAGATATGGATTGTTGATTGGTTCTGGATATTCTCTATCATAGTTATGGCTATGCAAGGAGAATGACGGTTTCTAATCAAGAAACCAGATCTGTGTCCGCACTAGGAAGTCGGGTGGACGATTGATGCAGCTCAGGCCAAAGGAGTAAGTCGTACACGACTTAAGGAGGGCTTGAGTCGTCCACGACCTAAGGAGGCGGGTTTAAGTCATCCCCGACTTAACAAAGCTAAGGGGACAGGGTTACGACTTAACGGGAGCTTGAGTTGTTCGAGTTTGATGAGTCGTACACGACCCAACGACTCATCTATAAGTCATCCACAACTTATCATGAAGCAGGGGAAAATTCTAGCTATTAAAAGCTTTGAGTCGGAGGAAGGGCACGACCTAGTTAAGTCGTTTGAGGAGATATGCCGCAGGGAGCTTGGGAGCTTGAGTCGCAGAAGCTATGAGCTTGGGAGCTTGAGTCGTTGTAACTTGTGTCTGGATGAGTCGTAAGTCGTCTTGTGTTGAGTTGGTTGTAACTCGTTAAGTCTTAATGTCCTGAGTCGTTATATGTTTGCAATTTTTTCCTTTGAGTCTTTGAGTCGTTCAATGTAAGTCGGTCATGTGTATATATGTTGTGATGTAGTTGAGTCGTAAGTCGCGGCTTGCTTAAGTCGTGTGTGTGTTGAGTCGCTGCTGACCAAGGCAAACCTTTAAGAGTTGAGTCGCGTTTGTTGATGAGTCGTTGCCGACCTATGGATGAGCCGTAAGTCGTGTATGACTTAAGGGACAGGGTTTGTGAAAACTCTATAAATAGGGAGTGAGTTGTACATTTAAAGGTGGTTGACTTTTGAATAAAATTTCTTGTTGATTGCTGTGTGCTTTCATCTTAAATTGGTAGTTGAGTGTAATCTCCTATCTCCATTTTCGGTTATTCGAGTGCGCTCGAATCAACGATTGTTGAAGCCGATTCGCGGAATCAAGTGCGCTTGATCAACGCTTGAAGAATTGAAGATCTTCTTTCACGGTATCGTGCGCGATCAACATTTTAGAGATAGCTAGAATTCGGTATCTTCGGATCAACGAATTTGGGCATTTTGGTATTCATCAATCCACCGATTGCTATTTTCACCGATTAAAGTTTATTTTGATTAATCCGCTGCGTCAGTTTTGGTATCGGAGCTAGACTTAGCCAATCATAGCTAAGCCGAGACTCGGAGCCAATTTTTGAAGTTGAAATTTGAAGTTGTTTTTCATCGTGTTCATCTTGAAGTTGCAACGAGTTTGAAGATTTTGATCCATTTCATTTTGGATCAAACTTGGAAGAGTGTTTAAGTTTGGTTGCAAGATCTTTGCGCGCCAAAGTTGAAGGAGAAGTGCTCGGAGCCGTGTGTGCTTTGTTGAGCCGAGCTGACCTAACCATAGGTCGTTACCTATTGCCGAGTTAAGGTGATAAGTCGCAAGGCTTATTCGAGCTATGTGAGGCCGAGCCAAGTTGCAAGTGAGCTGAGCTTGTTCGTTTTGTGTTAAAGTTTTGTGTTCGATTAGTTGAAGTATTTGAGAAGTTTTGAAGTGTTTGTGAAGAGTTTCCAATCATGCCGCCAAGGAGAGCTAATCGTCATCAAAACGTTGAAGCTTTGTATAGAAGAGAAGAAGCCGAGCTTATGGAACAACGTATTAATGAGAAATTTGATGAAGGCACTGGAAAGTTAGAGAAGTTGATGAATGATTTAAATCAAACTCAAAGGAGGAGATCACCAAACTCGAACCATGGAGGAAACCGAGTTTCGCCATCGGTTACGGAAGCGAGAAGGGTATCACCGCAATCTTTTAGAGAGAGAAGAGAAACATCTATTTCATCAAGGAGAGATCAGCATGACTATGGACATGAAGAGAGGAGAACTCCATGAGAGTTTGAAAATGAGCCATATAGAGATGAAGAGAGACATAGTAGAAGAGACATGCGTGATCGAAGGGATGACGATGGTCGAGATCGATGTAGGCGTACTTTTGATTTTTATGAAGAGGGTGATAGAGCTAGCATTCATTATCGAGATCGAGACCAAGTTCGGAATTCTTATCGGGATGTAGAAGATCGTCGATGGGAATCGGGTATGAAGATGAAAATTCCAGAGTTCAAGGGTGGAATGGTAGCTGAAGAGTTTCTTGATTGGGTGTCAAATGTTGAAGAGATCTTTGATTTCAAGGAGGTTCCGGAGAATCGCCGAGTAAAGTTGGTTGCTACTAGGTTGAGGGGGAGAGCTTTGGCATGGTGGCAGCAAACTAAACTTACAAGGGAAAGAATGGGAAAGTCAAAGATTGAGTCATGGGAGAAGATGAAGAAGTTGATGCGAGCTACATTTTTGCCTTACAACTACCAATCACTTATGTACCAGAGGTTGCAGAATCTGAGGCAAGGGACGAAGTCTGTTAGTGATTATGCTGATGAATTTTACCAACTCATTTCCAGGAATGATATTATGGAAACGGAAGAACAGCTAACTGCTAGATTCATTGGGGGATTGAGAATGCAGATCCAGGATATGGTTAATATGTTTGATCCTAGATCAGTAGCAGAGGCACATCATAAAGCGTTGGCTTGGGAGAAGCAGGGAAGGCGTGGAGGTGGTGTGTTTACTAATTCCAATAATCAAGTGAAGGGTGTTAGTGGGAGTTCTAATGTTCCTAAACCTGTCAGCAAGCCAGTGGTGAAGGAGGCTGAGAAGGCAAAGGTTAATAGCGGTTTCAAATGTTACAATTGTCAGGAGTTGGGTCACAAAAGCAATGAATGTCCAAAGCCGAAGAGGAGAGCAATGGTTGCAGAGGTTGAAGAAGAGGATGTGGAAGCTGAATGTTCTAATTCACCTTATGTTGAGAAGGAAGAAGAGTTGTCCGGAGATGAAGGGTGTAATTTGATGATGAGGAGAAGTTATTTGGCACCGAAACAAGAAGAGGAAAACAGTTGGTTGAGGAATAACATATTTCAGTCCACATGCACTATTCTGGGAAAGGTTTGCAAGTTCGTCATTGATGCTGGGAGTTGTGACAATATTATCTCAACAGAAGCAGTAAGGAAGTTGAACTTGAAAACTGAGAAGCATCCTAAACCGTACAAGTTAGCATGGTTGAGGAAGGGTGGTGAAGTGAAGGTGTGTCGAAGAGCTTGTGTGAATTTTTCTATTGGAACGAAGTACAAAGATGAAATTTGGTGTGACGTTGTAGACATGGATGTGTGTCATCTGTTGTTGGGCAGACCATGGCAGTTTGATAGAGCAGTACAACATGATGGTCGTACTAATAGCTATAGTTTCATGTTCGAGGGTACTAAAATCACTTTGGTTCCCAAGAAGCAACAACAGAAGGAAAGCAAGCTAGAGGAGATCGAAGAACTGAAAACTTTACTATCTTTGAAGGAGTTTGTCAAGGAGGTTGAAGAGGAGCCTGAAGTCTTTTTGTTGATTGGGCGAGAGTGCAGCGAAGGGGTTGAAATCCCAGAAGAAGCAAAACCAGTTTTGAAAGAATTTGAGGATGTATTTCCAGAAGAGTTGCCTAAGGAGTTACCGTCACTGAGAGACATTCAACATCAAATAGATCTTGTTCCGGGAGCAGTTTTACCACATCGACCACATTATCGAATGAGTCCAAAGGAACATGAGGAGTTGAGAAGGCAAGTGGAAGAGTTGTTAGAGCAGGGACGTGTTCAGGAAAGCTTGAGTCCTTGTGCAGTACCAGCTTTGTTGGTACCGAAGAAGGATGGAACATGGAGAATGTGTACCGATAGTAGAGCTTTGAACAAGATTACTGTTCGCTACAGATTTCCTATACCGAGGTTGGATGATTTACTAGATCAGTTGAGTGGGGCTACTATCTTTTCGAAGATTGATTTGAAGAGTGGTTATCATCAAATTCGGATTAGACCTGGAGACGAATGGAAGACAGCCTTCAAGACGAGAGAGGGGTTATACGAATGGTTGGTTATGCCATTTGGTTTATCAAATGCACCTAGTACATTCATGCGGGTGATGAATCAAATCTTTAGACCATTCATTGGGAAGTTCGTGGTGGTTTATTTCGATGATATTCTGATATATAGCAGGAGTATGGAGGAGCATGTTCAACATTTGAGGGAAGTGCTGATTATTCTTCGTGAGGAACAATTTTATGCTGCTACGAAGAAATGCGTGTTCATGACGCATAGTGTTTTATTTTTGGGATATGTTGTGTCAGGAGAAGGTATACAGGTGGACCAGAATAAAGTTGAAGCAGTCAGGAATTGGCCACAACCAAAGACAATTACGGAAGTGAGAAGTTTTCATGGGCTAGCGTCATTCTACCGATGATTCATTCCACACTTCAGTAGCTTGATGGCTCCAGTTACTGATTGCATGAAAGGGAAACAGTTTGTATGGTCAGAGGAAGCGGGGGTTGCTTTTGAGAAGATCAAGGAACTATTGACGATAGCACCGATTCTTGTTTTACCAGATTTTCAGTTGTTGTTTGAATTGCATACTGATGCGTCGAAGGTGGGAATTGGTGGAGTCTTGAGTCAGAGTGGGAAACCCGTTGCTTATTTCAGTGAGAAATTATCAGGAGCAAAGATGAGGTATAGCACGTACGACGTGGAGTTTTACGCAATTGTTCAAGCAGTAAAACATTGGAGACACTATCTATTCCATAAGGAGTTTATTCTTTACACAGACCATGAAGCTTTGAAGCATTTGCAAGGGCAGGATAAGATTTCAGCAAGGCATGCATCATGGGTTGCCTATTTGCAGCAGTTTACTTTTGTCGTGAAGCACAAATCAGGGGTAACGAATCGCGTAGCTGATGCTTTGAGTAGGAGGAGTCATTTATTAACGACAATGAAAATTGAGGTGACAGGATTTGAATTATTGCCAGAATTGTTTGAGGAGGATCCTTACTTTGCAATGTTCGTTGAGAAAGTTAAGAATGGAAATACTGATGAATTTGCATTGGTTATGGTTTCTTATTCAAAGGGCATCGATTATGGATACCAGAGAGCAGTTTGAGAATGAAGATTATCAAGGAGATTCATGAGGAAGGACATGTGGGTAGAGACCGAACATTGCAGTTAATCTCTCAATCCTACTATTGGCCGTCAATGAGGAAAGAGGTTGAAAGGTTTGTGGAGAGATGTCATATCTGTCAGGTTTCAAAGGGAACAGCTACAAATGCGGGTTTGTATATGCCTTTACCTGTACCTACAAAACCATGGGAGGACATTAGCATGGATTTCGTGTTGGGTTTGCCGAGAACGCAAAGGGGAAATGACTCGATATATGTCGTGGTGGATCGTTTCTCGAAGATGGTACATTTTGTTGCTTGTAAGAAGACGGCGGATGCTGTTCATGTTGCTCAGTTATTTTTCAAGGAGATCTATCGACTTCATGGTTTGCCAGAATCTATTGTGTCAGATAGGGATACTCGTTTCCTGAGTCACTTTTGGTTAAGTTTGTGGAGGATGGTTGGAACGAAGTTAAACTTTAGCAGCGCTTATCATCCGCAAACAGATGGACAGACAAAAGTTGTTAATAGATCATTGGGAAATTTGTTGCGATGTCTTGTGAAGGACAATTTGAAGAGTTGGGACATGAAGTTATGCCAAGCAGAGTTTGCTCATAATCATGCAGTGAACCGTAGCATGGGATTCAGTCCATTCCAGATCGTATATTCAAGTTTGCCAAGGGGACCGTTTGATTCGGCAGTAGTACCACAACCGAAGGGGACGGTCAAAAGAGCTACTGATTTTGTTGAAAGTTTGACGGAATGTCATAGAATCGTTCAAGAACGATTGGAAAAGTCAAATGAGAAATATAAGAGAGTTGTAGATTTGAAACGCAGAAGTGTTGAATTTAATGAAGGAGATATGGTATATGCTGTGTTAACGAAGGATCGTTTTCCAGTAGGCGCTTATAACAAGTTGAAAGCTAGAAAAATTGGTCCTGTAGAAATTGTGAAACGGATCAATGAAAATGCTTATAAGTTGAAGCTGCCAGAGGATGTGTACACTTCTGACGTGTTCAATGTTAAGCATCTTATGCCATATTATGGAGATGAACAAGTTGAGGTAGCAGAATTTACAAATTCGAGGACGAATTTTTCTCACCCAGGGGAGGATGGTGCAGCTCAAGCCAAAGGTGTAGGTCGTACACGACTTAAGGAGGGCTTGAGTCATCCACGACCTAAGGAGGCGGGTTTAAGTCATCCACGACTTAACAAAGCTAAGGGGACAGGGTTACGACTTAACGGGAGCTTGAGTTGTTCGAGTTTGATGAGTCGTACACGACCCAACGACTCATCTATAAGTCGTCCACGACTTATCATGAAGCAGGGGAAAGTTCCAGCTATTAAAAGCTTTGAGTCGGAGGAAGGGCACGACCTAGTTAAGTCGTTTGAGGAGATATGCCACAGGGAGCTTGGGAGCTTGAGTCGCAGAAGCTATGAGCTTGGGAGCTTGAGTCGTTGTAACTTGCGTCTGGATGAGTCGTAAGTCGTCTTGTGTTGAGTTGGTTGTAACTCGTTAAGTCTTAAAGTCCTGAGTCGTTATCTGTTTGTAATTTTTTCCTTTGAGTCTTTGAGTCGTTGAATGTAAGTCGGTCATGTGTATATATGTTGTGATGTAGTTGAGTCGTAAGTCGCGGCTTGCTTAAGTCGTGTGTGTGTTGAGTCGCTGCTGACCAAGGCGAACCTTTAAGAGTTGAGTCGCGTTTGTTGATGAGTCGTTGCCGACCTATGGATGAGCCGTAAGTCGTGTATGACTTAAGGGACAGGGTTTGTGAAAACTCTATAAATAGGGACTGAGTTGTACATTTAAAGGTGGTTGATTTTTGAATAAAATTTCTTGTTGATTGCTGTGTGCTTTCATCTTAAATTGGTAGTTGAGTGTAATCTCCTATCTCCACTTTCGGTTATTCGAGTGCGCTCGAATCAACGATTGTTGAAGCCGATTTGCGGAATCAAGTGCGCTTGATCAACGCTTGAAGAATTGAAGATCTTCTTTCACGGTATCGTGCGCGATCAACGTGTTAGAGATAGCTAGAATTCGGTATCTTCGGATCAACGAATTTGGGCATTTTGGTATTCATCAATCCACCGATTGCTATTTTCACCGATTGAAGTTTATTTTGATTAATCCGCTGCGTCAACGATACTAGTTCGGAAGTGAAATTGTGTGATCGAGTAAGCGATCAGGTTGATATAGCGTACGGATGGTATGTGTGCATCGTACGGATTAGGATGAAATTAATATTGGAAAGAGTAATCAAATTTGAATATTTGATTTTGAATAAATGAAGCTATATATCTTTGTTGTAAAGATAAATCTCCTCTTGTTAAATCGATTGCCAGGAGAAAAGGATTTTGGAAGTGTTTGAAGTATAAAAGGGATTTTATACAAGTTTGAAATGATCAAAAGTTTTAAAAATTATATATATTTGAATATATAAATAAATGATCTTATGAGGATTTTGGAAAAAAGTTTTGTGAAACTTTGGATTTGGAAAGGCTTTTTATTTTTGGGTAAAATCAATATTGGTATTCGGAAAGCCTAGTTTGAGAATTATCGATTTTGGGATAATCGATTTTATGTAAAGGAGCCTTGTATGAGATCATATTAGGTGTATGATTTGAAAAATACTATATGTATAGTATAAAGTGTTTTGATGATGGCTCTGGGGAAAAAGGCGCTCCCTTGAAATGGACATCTCAGGAGTGCCACTGGGTGGTGCTGCCTTGAGCCCGAAGGGGGGTTCTAAAGTTGATCCTGTGAGGAGTCCGGACAAAACTAGTTCCTGAGGATTATGGGTAGTGTACCATAGCGAAAATCGTGTGTGCCGCGGAGAGCCAACAGTCTGCGTTTGATTTTATATCGGTAGACTGCAACACTATGGTATACCACTTAGCGAAAGTCATGTGTGCCGCTGAGAGCCAACAGTCTGCGTTTGAGTTTATCTCGGTAGACTGCGACCTATGTAGGAGTGGAGAAGTTTCATTTCGACAGCGAAAATCAGAGGCCGCTGAGAGCCTGCAGTTACATGGACTTTTGCTGCGACGGCAACGTAACCCTGGATGTAACTGTGATCTATTGTGTGGGTTCCATGGCGTAATCGAGAGGCCGCGGAGAGCCTGCAGTTACATGGACTTTTGCTGCGACGGCAACGTAACCCTGGAATGTAACTGTGACCATGGGTGGGGGTGATGATTTCCAGAGCATCCTCACTAAAGATATTTCCTCGATTTTCAAAAACTGTTTTCTACATTTTCAATAAAATTATTTTCCCAAGTATTTTCACTGGATGTTGAAACGGGTTTGCCAAGCGCTTATAGATTTTCAGTCGTACGCCTGATCAACGTATGACCGAATTTCTGTGAGAACGAGAATGGATTTGTCGAAACATCGAGTTATAAAAGTATTTTATAAAATAAAAAAAAACTATTTTAGAAATATTATATAGATTTTTAAAGTAGTTTAAAAATGATCAAAGAAAATGTATCTGATTATAAGCAATTTAATAAATCTGGCTCCGTTCCTTTTCGAGGATGAAAAGATTCAAAGGGGGGAGGAATGTGATGACCCGGTATTTTGGCAACATTATTTTAATAGATATTTAATCTAATTTAAATAAAAATACAAGCTTTCATTTTATAAACTGATAAGATCTTTGATTTTTATCAGTTATATTTGTGTTTGTAAAGAAAGTTTGGATTCAAAAATTTGAAATAGAATCTTTCAATAATATTTAAAATAAAACCTTTCAAAAAAATATTTAGAATAAAATCTGTCTTATTGTATCGAATTAAAAGGTTCTATATATTTGATATAATATACATATAAAATGTAATTGAAATAATAATGTTTAAATAATAAACAACCTTATCAATGTTACACATAAACATAAAAAAAAGAAAAGAAATAAGTATAAAACATAATTATAAAATGTAAGATGTAACTGGAAATATAAATATACAAATAGAATGTTATATATCAAAGGTTTGAAAAATTTAACTACAAACAGAAAATAAAATTCAGAAGTTAAGTTAACAACAACATCAGATTTCGAATAGAATATGAGAGCATTCAAATATAAATACACATGGTATATAGTTAGAGCAATAATTATATTAACTTTACATAAACTTAAGAAAGGATAATCTGTGACTTACATTTGTACAATACAAAACTTTTAACAAAAACTATTTACATTACTGAATAATATATTAACATGTCCGATGCAAGAAGACAAGAATTCACATCTTAATAAAAAAATATAAAAAAACAAATATCTTTGTACCAAAGATAAGAATCAGCAAACATTAATTATTTGTAAACACAAATAAAGACACAAGCATTTAATTAGCACAACTATTTGTCAAAAAGATCTCAGCCGAAATATACAACATCATTCAATTTGTGCAGAAATTTAATACAAGTCATATATGGTCAAACAAGTAAAACTTGTCCAGATATTATCTATATTGTTCAAAGCCCTTTCTATATATATACATCATATTATCTTGTTTGATTAAAAAAAAAACTTAAAAAAAGCTAGCCTGAAAGAAGAAAGGAAAATAAAACATCATCTTATATCTTCAAGTAAGTTCAACAAGCAGAGAGGTTTCCAGAGTTTCAAATTTACAGCCTTTCAAAACAAAATTGCTTTCTGTTTCTACAAAATTTAAGGTGAGTAAACATATTAAATTTTTTAAAGTTTAAGTTGATAATTAGTTCATGTATATCTTGTGTTGCTATATATTGTAGTTTTTGGTTCTGGAATGCTTCCTGGAAATTTAATTTTGTGATGATCCCCAGTGTTCATAAGGCTATGAGAAAAGAAGTGAAAGAAAACTAATATTCTTCATTTAAACCAATTTGAACTTAGGAATTGAAGCTAATTTAAGTTGTTTATCTTAAATCAAAGGTCTGGAAACTTATTTAAAGTTTAACAGTATGATACATATACTGTTTAATCAAGTTACAGTAAAATGAAATCTAAAGCTAAATTTTGAATGTTTTAATTTGAAAATTTGAACCCGTATTTTGATTTAGTATACAAAGCTAGGATTTTTAAAATAGAAATGATGATTTTTAGATCGATATTGAAGGTGCAGTTTGAATATGAGTAAAAGCTACATTTTTGTCAATATCTGTTGATTCGATTAATTTTAATTGTTGAAACTTCTTATGATGCAAGCTTGAAGATGTATTAATATACGAAAAATGCTGAATAATTTTTCCAATGTAAGAAATTTTTGGATGAAGCAAATATAGGGTTTGAAATCGCTTTTTGCTGTGCAATGTCAAATTCGTGTTTTCGGTTCCATGAATTGATCGAGTATCACGTAAATTTGGGTGAAGGTAGAGGAGTGTATGGATGAGTTATGGCCGGAGTTTCATCATCTCAGGTGGTCAACGTTGATAAGTCGAGGCGATTTTACCCGATGCGTTCGTGTGGTCAGTTCAAGCTTCAGGTGATTTTTCGATTTCGACCTTTATTCGAAATTCTGGGTTTCGATTATGAATTGAAGGTTGGATTGTGGTTTGCTGGAGGTAGCGTGAGCCATCGGAGTTGCGGCGAACCACCGTGCACGTGCACGGTGGCGATCGATGCCAGATTTTGGCATGCGAGAATCAGTGATATTGGAATGTTAATTCGTCTCGAGTTCTTATTCAAGTAGAAAGGGAAGTTGCTTCGGGCTTCCAGCGTGCATGAATTTATAACTTAGGTAAAACTCAAATTTCAGAGAAAAGAAAAAAAAAAGAGGAGAAGAAGAAGAGTTACGAGAGGGAGAGAGGCGGGAATTCGAGTTACTACTCGAGTTAAAACAGGGGGAAGCCTCGGGTTTTCCTTCTAACTGCTGTATTATTAAAACAATGATGAAGTTAAGTAAATAGGGGTTCAACAGTTTTAACACTGTAAAATTTATAAGTGTTTAACAGTTTAAAAAAAAAACTTAATACAGGTTTTATTTATCATAATTAATGCTTAACGATGTTTTTTTTAAAAACACTTATTATTCTAATTTAGTAATTAATTTAAGTTGAGTATAAAATAAATTAATATTAAGTTGTGTAGTTAATAATAAATTGATTCCCAAAGTTAAGAAATATTCTTTTAATGTTTATTACGTTGAATAGTAAGTAAATAAGTAATTAAATTTTTTTAAATAAAAGGTAATTAAGGATAATTGCTTTATAATTGTAATTAGGGATTAGTTAATTAATGATTAATTGATCAACAAATTTGTAATTAACTACTTAAGTTAATTAATGAATGATTAATAGATAATTAATTAAGTAATTCAATTAACCAATGATTAATGTTTAATTAATTGGTAATTAAGGAATACTTAATTTGTAATTAAGTTGTGTAATCAATAATTAAGGTTTATTAATTAATGGTTAAAGAATAATTTATCTGCAATCAAGATTTATTAATTTGGTTTAAGGGTAATTAAGCGATAGATTACCCGATTGAAATTAATTTTTTAATTAATTAAATGTAATCTCTTGCAGATTAATTAAATATAAATACTTGATGAGATTTAGTGAAGTAATTCACAAATACAGAATGTAATGAATTAAAAGGAATTTCTTAATGGGAAGTATTAAAGGGTAATTGCTTGGGTAAGTAATTACAGAGGGGTAATTACTGTTTATGAGTAATTTGGGCTGATTAATGGATGCTATTAATAAAGTTTAATTGATTAATTTAGGATAAACATCCATGGAGTTTGGTTAAGTATAACTACTTAATGAAATTAATTAGATAATGATGATAATCTTAATGTAATTAAAGAATAATTAATCATGGGGAATTAATTAAGATGAATGGTTATGGCATGGTTAATCAATTGGGTTGAAATTAATAAGAAGGACTTAAAGGTAATGGATTCGAGATGGTATGGTTGACTTATCTTGCTTATGAATGATTAGATGATAATTAAATGCCCCGAATTGATTGTAACTCTGATATGAAATGTTTCGTGATATGTTGTGTTTGGATGGGCAATGATAATGTGGTCATTTATCAATGAGGAATTGCTAAGTAAAGGTACATCTTTGTTTAAAATTGAATTTCATTTCACTTGGATAACATGTGTTAAGAATGAACTGAATTCGAAGAGACCGGAGTCGGGTATTAGTTACTACCCGAAACCACTTCAATTCTTTATAAATTGATACGTGAAATCAATAGGGTATAGTGGAATAATTTAAAAGAATTGGACCATATAATTTAAGTCTTGGCACTTAATTGCTTTGTGAAATAAGTGATGTCTGTAGCAGCTTATGAAGTTGTAAATTGATATACGTACCTGGGTTTATACGAGTTGTGTACTATTGTATTCCATGTTAGATGGGTTTACTCACACTGGTTTCCAGCCTGACCCGGGTGTTACTTTGATGTAATGCTCGGGTCAGACCGAGTATTACAGATTTTCAGGTAGGACGTTCTGGAGCTCAGGAGGCGAGCTGGATGGCGAGAACGTATAGAGTATTTCCGCTGCAGTATATTATTGCGTATCTGAGACATGATAATTATATATATTCAGTGACTGTATAAAAGTGAAATTCTGATATATATTAAATTGTAATCGACAAATATAGTATTCTTTTGTAAACTGATATTATTTATTATTATATTTGATCCGCTGCGAATGTGAGATGTTTGATGTTCTGTTCTTCTTCTTATATCTCTTTCTTTCTTTTCATAACTATCTGGAATTTTCGGGGTCGAAAATTTCGGGTCGTTACAAGCCCAAACTCCGATGTAGAAGAATCCTTTGAATTCATGTTGAATGTGTTAGATTTCTTCTTGAAGTTTGTTGAAGCGTCTTTGGTGTTTGGATTGCTTGAAGTGTTGTTTGAATCGAGAGAGCAGCAGAGTATCGGCGTTCCAGAAGTGAGCCAAAATGTCCCTTGAATGTTGGAGCTAGTGCTATATTTATAGGAAAATTCTGGGTATAGGTCGTAGGTTGTAGGTCGTGGGGCGACCTAGGGATAGGTCAGAGGCGACCAAGGGTTACGGCTTAACAGAGTAGCACCTGGTCCTCTCTGAGCGATTAAATAGGTCATGGGCGACCTAATGGTTAGTTCGACTATGATTTAGGTCGTGGGCGACCTAAGGGATGGCAAGGGAGAGAGATGCGACCTAAAAAATTATGGCATGAAGAAGTTGCTCCGGTCTACGTAGGTTGCAAGGTCGCTATATCTCTTTAGGTCGCTAGGTCGCTAGGTCGCGATAGCATTAGTTCGCTAGGTCGCGATAACTTAGGTCGCTAGGTCACGATATCTCTTTTGATCGCTAGGTCACGATATCTCTTTAGGTCGCTAGGTCGCGATAGCTTTAGGTCGCTAGGTCGCGCCTTCTTGTAAGTCGCTTGAGTTGTTTCATGCTTGAGTCGTTAGGTCGCTCAACTGCCTAGGTCGCTGAGCTTCTTAGCTCGCTGCAGAACTTCCTCCCTGTTAGGTCGCTCCCCTTTTTAACTCGTTAGGTCGCTTCACACTTTAGGTCACTAGGTCGCTCCTCCTCATAAGTCGTTAGATCGCTTTCAAAGAGGAGTTAACACTTGCCCCTCGAAGTACATGCCTATGCCATAGGTCTTGTGCTTCGACCTAATTCTTCTAGGTCGTGAGCGACTCAAGAGATTTAATAGCTCGCGTCCCTCTCATCTCCTTCCCCTTGCTCCATATAAACTGTTAGCTCATTCCTTCCTCTTTACTTAATTGCTTCGATAACCTTCTCCGCCATTAACGATTTTTCAAGCTTTCAAAGGAGAATTTGCTCTAATCAAGCCGTCGATTCATCCTTACTTTCACATCGCGTAAGTGAATTCGATCTTTATCCAACTCACAATTACCGTCGTACCATGAATTTTCATCTTCTGACCCCAGTCCAAATCCATACATTGCATTCTACTTTCGAGCCATGTTGCGACCGGTTTTCGATCACCATCAGCTATGTTGTTGTTGTGACTCACGAGAGCCCAGCAATGCGTTGGATTTGTGATGGATCTCTGATGATTTGAATCAGCGCTAAGTGATTTGGTGGTATGGATGGATAATAGGTTTCGCTGAGAGGATGATGAATTTTGTTGCTTGGGTGATAACGGGTTATCGGGTTATAAGTTGACATGTTAGCGAGCTACTGAGTGGTGAGGAAGTTAACGGGTTAAGGGAAGTAAGGCATTGTGGTTTTGATAGGAGATTGCTCAAGATTGCTAAGCTACATCAGAGGCGACCTAATGAATCTGAACGACTTAAAAGCGTTAGCGACCTAACACACTTAGCCGACCTAACAACTTGCGGCTTAAATGGCCTACGACTTAACTTCTTAGGTCGCGCTTGTATTCAAGCGACCTAGGACTTAGACAGATTCACACTGCTTTGTCTTGAACTCTTTAGCTTAAATCAGGTGACCTAGGACTTAAGCAAATTTGCTCTGCCTTGATTTGAAGCTTTAAACCTTGAACTTCTTGACTCGGATTACGACTTAAGGACTTGAACAAAACTTGAAAGCTTCAAAATTTTGATAGAACTTGATTGTATTTCCAACTTGAACTGCTAGAATGAACTGCTTGAACTTTGAACTGCTTGAACTTTGAACTGTTTGAACTTTGATTGACAGCACTTTAACTTGAATTCTTCATTTGAACTGCCGAGATAACTTGCATGACCTTGCTGTATTTCTTAACAGATTATATCAACTTTAATGCTAATGACCTGTTAAATACAACATTTGTAGAAAACAAGGGCGAATATACTGCCATTCATTGCCCACATCAAATGACAGATTAGTCAATAAAAGATAATCAACTTTAAAAAAATTATATGAAGTGCCATGAATCAACAAATTCAAGTGAAGTATTAAAGAAAAGCAATATTAATCAATTAAAGTTGATTTGTTTGCATCAATATTGCACTTGTATTTCAGACTTAAAGCAATAAATCCTGAAATTTTATAATCATTCTATTAGTTTAACTTCAGTTATATTTGCTTGTCATTTTATTAGTTTTGCACGACACTTCACAGCTTTAGGAAACGTGCACCTTCACATTTGAATATCCAGTTCCTTGTGTAGAATGTCTTCTCATCAAGAGGAAGTGGTAGAACAAGCTGGAGGGGCCTTCCTAGTAGCCATTCCGCTGGATAATCCTCCGGAAAGATCTCCAACTACCCTAAGTCAACGGGTGTTTAATCAGTTACGCATTCAGCTTGGCATTGCTGAAGCAGATGCTTTACTGCCTGTACCAAATGATTCTGCTGACAGATCACCTTGTGGTTTTGTTGCTGTTAATCGCCAGATGTGTCTGTGTGGTGCCATTCCTCCTTTCAATGACTTTCCTCAACAGCTCCTTCTCTGATTATATATCTCTCCTTTCCAACTGCATCCCAATGACTACGCCATCTTGATGGGATTGTGCGTTCTATTCAGGAGGACTCCTGACCGTCTTCCGAGGTTTGAAGAAATCTGTTACATGTGCACATTTGCAAAGAATAAAGATCATCCTTCCATAATACTTGTGTAAGGACCTGTAAATTTCATGGAGTTAATTTGGCTAAATTAATAAGTTTGTAATTAAATTTAGAAGAAAAATAAATTAAAAACCTACTTATAGTAATTCGAAGTTAATTCAACTGATTTTAAGTAGTGAAAAGAATTTTTCATGTATATGAATTGAATATGAGGAATTTAAGAAAAATATTAAACTGATAAAATGTAATAAACATTGTTAACAGTAAATGGAATATGATAATAAGAACAATTGCAAGTTTTGTATTTATGGGCGAAATAATATTGATAGGTAATAATTGTTGTAGAGAATAAATTTCAAATGTTATAAATTGTAAAATGGTGACAACTATTGTCCGTTACCAATGCATGTAATTAATAGCGATTAAATGAAATTAATCATTGCCTTTTGTAAGTTAAGAAAATAACTGAAATTTTGAAGGTAAAATCAATAGAAAGGTTAACTATATGCATAAGTTGGAAAGTTGAATAGAATTCTAATAAATGATAATAATGGAAAACGTATACAATAAATGTAGGAATTTAGTAATTACAATGTTGTTGAAATTATTAAACGTTTCTTGTGATAATTAATAAATAACGAAAGGAGTAAGCGTATTTATTTAGAGTATTAATTACTATTGGATAGAGATTTAAGTAACAACGTTTAATGCAATGTAAGTAATGCCAATTTAAGTCAATAATAAGGAATTGGAAATTATATCTATGAAATGATAACGAGAATACAAGGTAATAAATGCAAATTAAGGGTAATAATTAATAAACTTAATGAAATCCCAATTTTATAAAAAATAATTTAAAAGTCAGGTTTGGCTATAATTTGAACATAAGTAAATTTAATTTGTAGTATGAAAATATATGCCAAAATTGATTTTGTAATAAAAGATTTTGTATGTGACAAAAGGTAACGGTAATGTTTATGGTAGGTTGCCTATTCATTTATTTAGATTGTTAGTTGGAATTGGAAATAAGTTTGTAATAAATGTAAATAAATGATACATTTATGTGAAATGTAACCAATGTAAATTTTTATAATATAGCAAAGGTAGACATTTTTGTAATAGAGTATGAATCTATTGTTAAGTTTATTTATAAAATGGCAGTTGGGTAAATGAAAGTGTGCAAAAGTAAGCTTGTCAGTATATTGAAGTAATGTATGATAATAGGTTTAATTGAAATAAATGAAAATTTAACATCTAAATATTACGTAATAGGAAGTAATTTTTGTACTTATCATTACATTCATTTAGCCCATTTTGAAACTTAATCAACTGAAATTAATGTAATTGAAAATTTTCAATTAATAGGAGAGATAATACTAATTGTAATAGGTGCAATTAAAAACAACTTATGTTTTGTGAAATATAAGGAAAGTTTTGACTCAATGAAAAAAAACATTTACATCAATAAAATGAATGTTTCATCAGTGAATGTAGGTTTAATTTTATTTAAATAAAAAAAAGGAAGATTGATTTTTATGAAAGAAATATATGTTTAATTGAACTGTGTTTAGTTTACAGACTGATTACAAGAATAGGGAAATAATCTGTTTATTACTCTTGTGTATAAATAATTTTTTTATTTTTTTATGCATTTTAGTTGTCTGTTTTAAAATTTAACTTTGTAAGTGATTGCAATTAATGTAGTTCAAATATTTCAATTAAAAGGAAAGAAAACGGTGATTGCAATTAATAGATTTAATAAAAAAACGCGCGTTTTGTGGTAAACAAAAAGGGTGTTTTAATGGTAATAAGAGATCATTTTGGGAAAAACAAATCAAACGTTTTCATTTTTAAGGTAAGTATAAAAAAAATATTATGCATAGACAAAAACCCAAATGTGTAGAAATTCGAATATTACTTGAGTTAATGAAGTTAATTTTGGTGTGTTTGGGGTTAGCAAAATTTATTAAGTAAACAATTGTTTTGAAATTTGAATTCTAAAAGTTTGTTTACAGTATAGAGTTAGTCCATTCATTCCCTTTCTAATTAATAATTACCTCTTTTTAATACCTGCTACTTTTAAAAAGGCTGTTCATATTTACTATATTTCAAAACCAAGTTTGTTCATATTTACTTTATTTCTTTCCATTCATTTTCCAACTTCATTTTCTGAAACGTCATTTCATTTATTTCTAGTTAATAGCGGTCTCTCTTTTCAAATCTCTTTGATCCTAAACCTAACTCTAACCTTATAAATTAGATATGACGCAAATGAAACCACAGCCTCCATTCTAATCTTCTTCTTTTTTTTTTCTTTTTTTTTCTTCAAATCTCCTTATTATCTCTCATTTTAATTTTTCCTTCCTCTTCAAATATTCTTCTTCTTATTCTTCAAATCTTCTTCTTTTTCAAAGCTTCCTTTTCTTTTTTTCTTTTTTTTCTTCTTCTTCTTTAAATTTTTATCTCTTTTAAACCTTCTCTTCTTTCCATGTCTTTTTCTTCAAATGCATATTGATTTAATCTTCTCTTCAAAACTTTCTATAAAAAAAAGATTAAGATAACAAGGAAACAAAATAAAATGAGAAAGTAGTTGCAGATCCAAATCTGGCTAGAAAAGGGAAAGCAAAAAGGTGAGTGATTCAACCCACTCACGCAATACTAAAAATTCCATTGCAAGTTAAATAAAATATATGATGTGATATATAATTTCTTTTTTTCTTTTTTTCTTTTTTTGAAATTTCAATCACCATTAATGCGAATAACTTTCTCCTACGAACTCCGTTTCATACGAGATTTTTTTTGTTAGGATTGTAATTAAATTTCGGACTTGATGACGTAGGTTTGGATGAATATGGAGACCGTCAAATTTTGGGTTTAAATTGGATTTGAATCCAATTTAAATTAAAAAGGTGAGTGTTTTAACCCACTCACAACTTCTAGAATTTCTTATGTTTGTTAATTTGACTTAAGATATGAGTAGAAATTTATTTATGAGTGTTTGGTATGTTTTATTCATCATCTCAGTTAAATCGCATTTATTTAATTTAATTGTTAATTGATTTTATTTATTGCATATAAATGGATAGTTAGAATTTATTTATTTGCATATAAACTGCTAGTAAACAGTTATTAAATTTATTACTGAATATAAATTGCAGTTAATACTTGTTATTTATTTCCTGTTATGTTTTATATGCTCCATATCAATGTTTGTTTAAATTGGATGATGATTGAAATAAATGGTTGATGATTGATGGTTGGATGGATGGACGCCATATTTCATATTTTATAACTGCAAGTTATTATGCATTTTCATTTCATTTGGAATTGCGGTTTGAAATGATATACAACCGCAAATTTTATTTTTAAATTTCGGATTAAAATGATAAAAATCCGTATCACTTGACCATAGGATTGAAAATTATATACAGGCACCGCGGTCTATATATATAAAAATATTTTGAAATGAATTTATGGTTTGGATATGATACGGTTTAATAAATATTAAATTTTTATATTTTATAAATATTATTTTAATATATATATATATATATATGCATATATAGTTAAATTGTTGAATTTAAGCTATGTGTAGATCTGTTAAATAAAATGAATAAGTTGAAAAATGGAGTTTGATAATTTATATTATATGATAAGTGCTGGTTTCAGATATTGTATATATATGAGTTTTAAATGATTCAAATCAATTAAGATTGGAGGATAAATTGGAAATTTATTTGGAATTGAACTTATTTAAAAATAAAACTCCATAAGTTGATGTAAACTTATTAACTTGGAAATTTTAAAGGTATGATATTTATAACTGGATTGTTATTCAAGATAAATTAAATGAATATTTCTAGTATAAATGAATTAAAGGAAACATTTATTTATAGGTAATTTGAGTTTATTTAAATGATTTTGGATCTAATATGCGATATTTCAAACTAAATAATATGACATTAAATTGTTGAATAATAATTTCCTATCTTAATTTTTAGAAGTGTAATACTTAAAATTTGAAATATGTAAAATTTGCAGTAGTTTGGAACTTTGAAGTGAGATTAAAATTTTTGGGTTTAGACTTAAGTTAAAGTGGATAAAATTGTAAAGGCGTGGAAATTATTTTATAAAGTAATTTAAATTCAACTATTTTCTTTAGATACTGTTGAATATCCAAACCATTTAAGTTTTAGAAGTTATGGTTTTAAAGCTATAAATTTTAAAGTATTATGTTTTGAAAGTTATATTTTAAATGTTTGGTTTCCAGATATTATAAATTTGAAAGTAGTATGATTTTGGAAAAAGAAATATATTTGAAATAAAAAATGATATTATTGATTTGGGTTTTATAAAGATAATATCAAATTGAGTTTGTTTTGAAATGAAAATGATATCGTATTTATATGGGTTTAAAATGGATATTTTATTTTGGTTTTAAAGTTTAAATTATTTTAAATGACAGCGGTGTTATAATAACGTTTGGTTGTTAAAGAGACCGGGATCGGAAGTTGTCATACTCTCTGCCAACTCCGAAAACCACTTTAACAACCGTGTACGCGGTGGAGATTCCAGAATGAAGTAGGTTGGTGGCGGCGTTTCCTGTAAGGTAAATACGTGGACCTGACTCCCGTGAGTTGGCATAAGGTGGCTAAAACAGGAGCGATCGATGGGCCAATGAGGTCATTCCTCTGATCGACCGCACTCCTTCGATATTATACTATGACTTTTGGATTGATTCGGTGGCCACTTTAGTTTTGATTTTGGGGGTGTTGTTCGAGGTGGGCGGCAGCTGCGCGCTGCGCGTTTCCATTAGCCCGGAAGCGTATTTGGTATATCTACCATGGCATTGCCTAGTTGTGCCATGTCACCTACCCTAGCGTGCCTTCTACGAGTTTCTATTTGTGTCATACCTATGGAGCATCCTCTGGTAGCTTCCTGATCAGAAGGTATTACGGTACTGTATAGACTATTGGCATTATTTGTGTTAAGGGCTATATGGTTAACCCCTTAATGCTATTAAAAAGTAAGTTTATTTTACAATTAGACACTATTATAATAGAGAAATATACTACATAGTAAATAGTTTAACGGATCCTTAGGAGATGTAAATCTCGATCATCTCTTGAGTTACTGCACTCATATTTATTTCTGTTGATTTAAATTACATAAGATCTTTTAGTTCTGACTCGAGTGTTTTGTCTTTTCAATTCGCTCGGGTCAGTCCGAGCGTTTCAGGATCGAAGACTTTAGCTCTGGAGGGCGAAGACGGAGATTTCTATTATTATTATTAATTATATCCCACTACACTCATATTGTTCCGCTGCATTGTCATATGGTATGTGACGCCCCACCTCTATACCCACGCTAGCCAAGAACACTACGGTGTAATGCTGTCAACTAGCACGGAGAATAAGGCTGTTGAGGAGCGACCATCCGTGTAATTGCTTTGTGCGAGCACCGATATGTCAGATAGTAAAACATGCATTTCATTTAAGGAGGAAATCCGACATTCCGATACAAACTCAAAGCTATCACACGGTGGCTATATATAATCTTCGGAAACAAATATAGAAATGAGCATAACATAAATCAGCCACAGACAATTCATATCACAAAGGCGGAATAAGATATGAATATTACACATAAAAGTGTAAATCAGAGTAGTGGTCAGAAAGATCCACAATAACACAAAATAATAGCAACATGTGCTATACAAAAGAATACATCAATGAGTCAATATCTCAAGAGTATACAACAAAAACTACTAATCTAAGTAGTTAGCAAAAGGTCAGAGTAATGGATCCCTGGAGAGAAGTCAACAGAAGCACCTATAACATCTCGGTCTGACCCGAGTATTATTTATAAGAAAATAATAAACGGATCAGTCTAGCTATAAATATCAGATAACATGATATAGAACGAAAGATATGGC
The DNA here is from genome assembly GCA_030765085.1 of Allium cepa. Lineage (NCBI taxonomy): Eukaryota > Viridiplantae > Streptophyta > Magnoliopsida > Asparagales > Amaryllidaceae > Allium > Allium cepa. The sequence continues at coordinate 213,152,406 of CM060945.1, forward strand.
ATAGACGTATAATATCCATAATGGCATACTACTATAAGTATGTAAATGATAATCAACAAACGATTAATCAATATCAAAGAATCTTCTCAAAGATCCAAAAAGGGTATCATACCCAAAACTTGTATTCACAACAAGTTAATGACACACGAATTCACCAATGCACAAAAATTGATAAATCATATCAATGAAAATCACTAAAATTGGTGAAGCATAAATTCTAGAATTCAACATACGAAATCCAGAAATCATAAAAAGGGGGAGGCCTATCACACGAACGGGAGCATGAAAACTCACCAACAGCTGTAACACACGAACGAGAAGCTATCTCATGGTAGCTAGCCATTAATTTGACACACGAATGGTCCGAAGACCTGACACACGAATGGTCCGAAGACCGTGGGTTGCTACCCCACCAATTTGAGTCGAAACTCCACAAAGCGGGGTTTAGTCTCCCTCGCAGACAAAGAGACATCGCACAATTGCTAGTCTAAACCATAAAATGATCATCATCGATCATCAAGAAGTGTCAATTACAATAAGCTAGTAAATATATGAGTTTACCATCATGTCCCATAACCACTAGCTTAACTTAAATATTTGCGAACAAATTGTAGATCTCCACTAGAAAATTGTCACAAGAGGTTCAATCGAACAAGTCCAAGAATTAACCGACGAAGCAAACGCAAGCGTTTCATACCACTTGTTTTACTAAGTCGTTTAATTAGATTTCTCATACGAGTGAGGTAAAGGTTTGTATATACTAATAGATTGGAAAACGGTTTAGGAAACGAGCTTTGTAATTGAAAATAGAGTTGAAATCGTTTTGATGAAAAGGGTTTTGATATTTACTACTAGTATAGAAACCTTTATATTTTTAAAGTGACAAATCATAGAAGTGATTGTAGAAACAATCAATCATAAAAATTCACACACGAAGACGTGAATCAAACCCATTGAAATCGATATTAAATCCATCAAAGTGGATATTTCCAAAAATTCCCAAGAAAATGTCACCGAAGTCGATAATTAAATGATAACAATAGAAGGGAACCAACACAAGTCGATAAAATTGGAATTCGTAAAACAAAATAGGCAAGCAGGCAAAACACTGCAGTTTCAGACGTCTGAAACAAGTGGTACAGACGTCTGAATCTGGAAATATAAAGATTTCCTGAACACAATTCAGACGTCTGAATTAAGTGTTTCAGACGTCTGAAATAGGCATATTTTAGCCTATTTTCTTTCTGGTTCCAAATGAACCAATTCAGACGTCTGAAGTCATATATTCAGACGTCTGAATCTGGAAATAGAAATCTTCCCAGAACAATATTCGGACGTCTGAATATTACGTTTCAGACGTCTGAATCAAGGTTTCAGGGCATTCCCGGAACCTAGGCCAAAAATGGCCAAACGGATACCGGAAACGATCGATCGAGCGACGACGACTAAGGAATTACGTCGAGCGACAACCCAGCCTAAACGGCTCTTCGATACGCCTTAAATATCAATGTCCAAATATCCATAAAAGGATTTTCATATATTTTGATTTCAAAATACCAAAATTGGAATATACACCAAATCAATCCAAACCAAAATCAATGGCACACGAAAAAGCATTAGGAATTCATACCTAACAATCGAAGATAATTATAAACTAAGATGTGAGATAAAAATCTCACCTTTTTACAAAATCAAACAAGAAGAAGCTTGAAAGCAAATGGAGAATCAACCTCTCTTCAACACAACCCGAATGAGCTTGAATCTATGCTCAAAACAAGAACATTCCCAAAATTAGGTTTAGGAATTTCTGAAATTGGTAAGAGAATAAGTTGGAGAAGAAGAAGAGAATGCTTACCAATGGGTTCTCTTGAATTTGGAGCTAGGAATTTGAGGTTGCAAGAGGAACTAGGGTTTTGGAGTTTTAATTTCCAATCTCTCCCACCATTATTGCCTTAGAACTGAAAAGAGGAAGAAGTGAGGGTGAATGGGGAAGAGTGGTTCAGTTTTGAGTATAAGTTGGCTAGTGGGCTGAACCCAAACTCAAACCCAAAGTGAAAAAGGTCAAATTTTTGATTAACTCCAAATATATCAAAGTTTATACTCAAAAAAGTTGCAAACGGCATTTTGAACTCAATGGAGGTGGTCTCGAGTCCTAATTCGGCTGTTTGCAAAAAGTAGCTTTTCGGACTAAAATCCGACTAACGATAAAATATTTAAATAAAATATGCAAATATAAAATCGATAAATATGCGGGTTGTTACAGACTCCCCTCCTTAAAGAAATTGCGTCCTCGCAATATTTAAGAAGAAAATATGTAGTAACAACCATAAAAGCATATTCAACACAAAAGAAATTTGAAATAAGAAGTTCACCTCAAAGAGCACGAGAAAGTAAGTCCGGATGTGTTCGCTCGATGTACTCTCTAGTTTCCCAAGAACAATCCTTAGGATTTGAAGACCATTGAACTTTAACAAGCGGAACATCTTTATTTCGAAGTCGTTTGACCTCCGAAGCAATGATACGAATAGGATGTTGGTCATAAGTTAAATTAGGCGAAACTTCAATCTCTTCCACAACACCAAGCTCAAGAATAGAATCGAAATCTCGAAGGCATTTCCGTAATTGAGAAACGTGAAACACATCATGAATAGCAGAAAATTGAGCCGGTAACAAGAGGCGATAAGCCATGGAACCAATACGTTCAGTAATAGGAAATGGCCCAATATATCGAGGCGCTAATTTTCCCGATCGACTGAAACGCACAACACCCCTCATAGGTGAAACACGAACAAAAACAAGATCTCCTACAGAAAATTCTAATTTCCTTCTCCGTTTATCGGCATAGGATTTTTGTCTACTCTGGGCTTCTTTCATCCTATGACGAATAAGGTCAATCTTTTCTGTGGAATCACGAATAAAGTCTGGACCTAAAACTAGCTTCTCACCGACCTCAAGCCAACAAGAAGGAGATCGGCATGGCCTTCCATAGAGTGCCTCAAAAGGTGCCATACCAATACTAGATTGGATGCTATTATTATAGGAGAATTCAACAAGTGAAATATGACCCTCCCAACTTCCACCAAAATCAATCACACAAGCACGAAGAAGGTCTTCAAGAGTTTGATTCACACGCTCAGTTTGTCCATCAGACTGGGGATGATAAGCGGTGCAAAAATTAAGCTTCGTTCCTAAAGCTTTTTGAAGACTCTTCCAAAATCCACTAGTAAACAATGGATCACGATCCCTAACAATAAGAGTAGGAACTCCATGTAATTTAACAATTTCTTTGATAAAGAGTTTGGCCAAAAGAGGAACGTTTCGATTAGACCGAACGGGAATAAAATGGGCGAATTTTGTAAGTCTATCAACAATCACCCATAAACTATCATGACCCGAACGAGAACGGGGAAGGCCATCTATAAAATCCATGGAAATTTGGTCCCACTTCCAAATTGGAATTTATAAAGGTTGCAATAACCCACCGGGCCTTTGATGTTCGGCTTCAACAAGCTGGCAAGTCATGCAACACTTAACAAAGTTAGCAATATCAGATTTCATTCCCTCCCAATAATATAGTCGCTTCATATCCGCGTACATTTTACTACTACCGGGGTGAATGGTGAATTTAGAACGATGAGAATCTTCTAAAATATCCTTACGAAGATCAATAATATTTGGTACGATAAGTCTATCAAATTTTCGAATGCCGCCACGAGAATCGATATCAAATTCTTTCAATCCTTCAATATCAATTTTATCCCTAATATTTGGCCAAGAAGAGCCAATTCGGGATCCAGTTTTTGGGCTTCAAGAATGCAGTCTAAAAGAGAAGGATGAGCCTCAAGGCTACATAACACAAGTGATGAACATAAATCGGAGACACGGTCTCGAATCTCACAAGAGGATAATATCTCGAGATCATTCCATTCGGATATCATCATAGAAACAACCGCTTGTTGCTTGCGGCTAAGTGCGTCGGCAACACGATTTACCTTTCCGGGAGTATAAAGGATGTCGAGATCATACGGCGCAAGGAACTCGAGCCAACGCTGTTGGCGCAAATTAAGTTCCTTCTGAGAGAACAAATATTTCAAAGACTTATGATCGGTATAAAGAACAAATTTCTCTCCTAGGAGATAATGACGCCAAATCCGAAGAGCGAAAACAATAGCCGCGAGCTCTAAATCATGAGTGGCATATCTAGTTTCGGCTGGCTTCAATTGCCTAGAAGCATAAGCAATAACACGTTCTTTTTGCATAAGAACGGCACCCAAACCAATGCGACTAGCATTGGTATAAACGATAAAATCTTGATTCCCCTCGGGAATAACAAGAATAGGAGCATCGGAAAGGAGTTCTTTTAATTTCTGAAAAGAAGCTTCACATTTGTCCGACCAAATGTATTTAATGCCTTTCTTGGTTAAGCCAGTAAGAGGAACGACAATTTTAGAAAAGTATTTTATGAAACGGCGGTAATAGCCCGCTAATCCGAGAAAACTACGGATTTCAGTCACACTCTCCGGTCTCTTCCAATCTTGAATCGCTTCAATCTTTGAAGGATCCACGGAAATTCCGGATTCAGAAATAATATGACCGAGAAACTTCACCCGAGATTGCCAAAAGTGGCATTTAGAAAATTTCGCCTTTAATTGATTACTCCTAAGAGTTTCCAATACATTCCGAAGATTTTTCTCATGATCCTCTTCGGTTTTAGAATACACAAGAATATCATCAATAAAGATGAGAACAAATCGGTCGAGAAAATCTTTGAAAACCCGATTCATAAGGTCAACGAAATACGCCGGAGCATTCGTCAAACCAAATGGCATGACAAGCCATTCATAAGATCCATAATGAGTACGGAACGAGGTCAATGGAATGCTATCTTCTGCGATACAAAGCTGATGAAAACCGGTAGCCAAGTCCAATTGTGAAAAGACTCTAGCACCACTAAGCTGATCGAATAGATCATCAATCCAAGGTAGAGGATATTTATTTTTAATAGTAAGATCGTTAAGCTTGCGATAGTCAACGCAAAGCCTAAGCATACCGTCGGATTTCTTCACGAAAATAGCCGAAGCTCCCCAAGGCGAGGAACTAGAGCGAATGAATTGCTTCGTCTCCAATTCGGATAATTGTTTGCGCATCTCCTCATTCTCCTTATTGGACATGCGATAAGGAGGACGAGTAATAGGTTGAGCTCCAGGGATAAGATTAATTTTGAACTCAATTGCTCGCTTAGGTGGTAATCCTAAAACGGGCTCAAATATGTCGGCGAATTCACGAACCACGTGAATATGAGAAATGACGTCTTCCTCATCATCATTATCATCATCATGAGGATTTAAAGAATATAAAGATGTAGTTAAAGTGGAATCCGAGTCTTTGAGAATAATAGAAATCAGCTTAACAGATAAAGGATGTCGAAGATGAATAGTCCGCTCAGGACATAGGATATGAGCTTCATAACGATTAAGCCAATCCATTCCCAAAATCATTCCAAAGCCTAAGTAGCGCATAACATGCAAATCGGCTAGGAAAGAAAAATCACATAAAATAATCTCCATATCTTTACAAAGCAAACTAATTGTTGCAGATCCACCAACCGGATTCGAAATTCTCAAAGAAGTCATTAAACATAAAACATCCAAAGAAAAAGTGTCAACAAGTTCTTTTGAAATGAAAGAATGGGATGCACCCGTATCAAAGAGAACTCTAATTGGTTAATCATGAAATAAAATAATTCCATCAAGAATGGAATGAGAAATACCTTGGCCACGAGATGTGTTGCCAGGGGCTTGAGCAACATTTAACCTTCCCTCCTTCTTGCCTTCAAGTTTAAGGCATTGATGAATAAAATGATCTGGACTTTTACGATAGCGACAAGATCGAGGCTTTGAACACTTGTTCGCAAAATGGTCCTTAGAACCACAGTTGTAGCATTTCCCTTCACTAGAGGAAAAAGTCTTAGCAGTAGGAATTGCTTGTTTCCCCTTTTTATTGGGATAAGAACCTTTAAATTTGTTAGGCCTCTTTTTGTTGTTGAAGCTAGGTTTGGAAGTTACTACTTCAACACTACTTTCTTTATCAGCCTCTTCAAGACGAAGAGCGATATCAACGAGTTGATCAAAAGAAACTTCTAACTTAAGAAGTAATGGCTTCTTGAGATTTTTGTTTAAGTCATAAACAAATCTCTGATTCTTCTTCAGAGGGGTGTTGATGTATTCAACCCCATATTTGGAAAGTGATTCAAAAGAAGCAACGTAGTCCGTCACGAAAGAATAGCCTTGAACAAGGTCAATGAAACGACGAGCCATCGTCACTTTCTCAGCTTCTGGCACGAATTTTAATTCGAAGCGTTCTCGAAATTGCTCCCAGGTGAGATCCGCTTCATTAATCTCAGAAATAAGAAGTTCGTACCAGTCCACTGCTCTCTCTTGGAGCATACTGGAGGCCACCTGAACTCGTTGAAGATCGATAAGATTCATGCGCGAAAAGAGGCGATCGCATGTTCTAAGCCAAGCTTGGACTTCAATAATAGTTTCGGAACCTTTGAATGGTTTCCCACCCAAATTAGTGTAATCGCTGCACAAGCGTGCAAATCCCGACTTTGGATGGGTAGGTTCCGGGTTAGCTCCAGCTGCTTGAGCATTAGTTACCAAATCAAGAAGCTGTTGACCAGTCATATAAACTCCATCCTGGGGTGGAGTGCTAGATGGCACGGCTCTGGTGCGGCCTGGTCTAGACATTTCTCTTCCTTTAGAAAGAAAGAAAGAAAGAAAGAAAGAAGAAGAAGAAAAAGGTTATTCACCAAATAATTATCAAGAAATCTTGATAAATAAAACAAGGAATCATAAAAGAAAATAGGATAGAACGGTACGAAGACTCGAATTAAATCCTAATGCACGACTCCTAAGATGGACTTAGGACGATGATCCTTGTTAAGATATTCTACATTGTTCCGAAGTTTGGCTCTGATACCAAGCTGTGACGCCCCACCTCTATACCCACGCTAGCCAAGAACACTACGGTGTAATGCTGTCAACTAGCACGGAGAATAAGGCTGTTGAGGAGCGACCATCCGTGTAATTGCTTTGTGCGAGCACCGATATGTCAGATAGTAAAACATGCATTTCATTTAAGGAGGAAATCCGACATTCCGATACAAACTCAAAGCTATCACATGGTGGATATATATAATCTTCGGAAAAAAAATATAGAAATGAGCATAACATAAATTAGTCACATAAAATTCATATCACAAAGGCGGAATAAGATATGAATATTACACATAAAAGTGTAAATCCGAGTAGTGGTCAGAAAGATCCACAATAACACAAAATAATAGCAACATGTGCTATACAAAAGAATACATCAATGAGTCAATATCTCAAGAGTATACAACAAAAACTACTAATCTAAGTAGTTAGCAAAAGGTCAGAGTAATGGATCCCTGGAGAGAAGTCAAGCAGAAGCACCTGTAACATCTCGGTCTGACCCGAGTATTATTTATAAGAAAATAATAAATGGATCAGTCTAGCTATAAATATCAGATAACATGATATAGAACGAAAGATATGGCATAAACGTATAATATCCATAATGGCATACTACTATAAGTATGTAAATGATAATCAACAAATGATTAATCAATATCAAAGAATCTTCTCAAAGATCCAAAAAGGGTATCATACCCAAAACTTGTATTCACAACAAGTTAATGACACACGAATTCACCAATGCACAAAAATTGATAAATCATATCAATGAAAATCACTAAAATTGGTGAAGCATAAATTCTAGAATTCAACATACGAAATCCAGAAATCATAAAAAGGGGGAGGCCTATCACACGAACGGGAGCATGAAAACTCACCAACAGCTGTAACACACGAACGAGAAGCTATCTCATGGTAGCTAGCCATTAATTTGACACACGAATGGTCCGAAGACCTGACACACGAATGGTCCGAAGACCGTGGGTTGCTACCCCACCAATTTGAGTTGAAACTCCACAAAGCGGGGTTTAGTCTCCCTCGCAGACAAAGAGACATCGCACAATTGCTAGTCTAAACCATAAAATGATCATCATCGATCATCAAGAAGTGTCAATTACAATAAGCTAGTAAATATATGAGTTTAGCATCATGTCCCATAACCACTAGCTTAACTTAAATATTTGCGAACAAATTGTAGATCTCCACTAGAAAATTGTCACAAGAGGTTCAATCGAACAAGTCCAAGAATTAACCGACGAAGCAAACGCAAGCGTTTCATACCACTTGTTTTACTAAGTCGTTTAATTAGATTTCTCATACGAGTGAGGCAAAGGTTTGTATATACTAATAGATTGGAAAACGGTTTAGGAAACGAGCTTTGTAATTGAAAATAGAGTTGAAATCGTTTTGATGAAAAGGGTTTTGATATTTACTACTAGTATAGAAACCTTTATGTTTTTAAAGTGACAAATCATGGAAGTGATTGTAGAAACAATCAATCATAAAAATTCACACACGAAGACGTGAATCAAACCCAAAGAAATCGATATTAAATCCATCAAAGTGGATATTTCCAAAAATTCCCAAGAAAATGTCACCGAAGTCGATAATTAAATGATAACAATAGAAGGGAACCAACACAAGTCGATAAAATTGGAATTCGTAAAACAAAATAGGCAAGCAGGCAAAACACTGCAGTTTCAGACGTCTGAAACAAGTGGTACAGACGTCTGAATCTGGAAATATAAAGATTTCCAGAACACAATTCAGACGTCTGAATCAAGTGTTTCAGACGTCTGAAATAGGCATATTTTAGCCTATTTTCTTTCTGGTTCCAAATGAACCAATTCAGACGTCTGAAGTCATATATTCAGACGTCTGAATCTGGAAATAGAAATCTTCCCAGAACAATATTCGGACGTCTGAATATTACGTTTCAGACGTCTGAATCAAGGGTTCAGGGCATTCCCTGAACCTAGGCCAAAAATGGCCAAACGGATACCGGAAACGATCGATCGAGCGACGACGACTAAGGAATTACGTCGAGCGACAACCCAGCCTAAACGGCTCTTCGATACGCCTCAAATATCAATGTCCAAATATCCATAAAAGGATTTTCATAGATTTTGATTTCAAAATACCAAAATTGGAATATACACCAAATCAATCCAAACCAAAATCAATGGCACAAGAAAAAGCGTTAGGAATTCATACCTAACAATCGAAGATAATTATAAACTAAGATGTGAGATAAAAATCTCACCTTTTTACAAAATCAAACAAGAAGAAGCTTGAAAGCAAATGGAGAATCAACCTCTCTTCAACACAACCCGAATGAGCTTGAATCTATGCTCAAAACAAGAACATTCCCAAAATTAGGTTTAGGAATTTCTGAAATTCGTAAGAGAATAAGTTGGAGAAGAAGAAGAGAATGCTTACCAATGGGTTCTCTTGAATTTGGAGCTAGGAATTTGAGGTTGCAAGAGGAACTAGGGTTTTGGAGTTTTAATTTCCAATCTCTCCCACCATTATTGCCTTAGAACTGAAAAGAGGAAGAAGTGAGGGTGAATGGGGAAGAGTGGTTCAGTTTTGAGTATAAGTTGGCTAGTGGGCCGAACCCGAACTCAAACCCAAAGTGAAAAAGGTCAAATTTTTGACTAACTCCAAATATATCAAAGTTTATACTCAAAAAAGTTGCAAACGGCATTTTGAACTCAATGGAGGTGGTCTCGAGTCCTAATTCGGTTGTTTGCAAAAAGTAGCTTTTCCGACTAAAATCCGACTAACGATAAAATATTTAAATAAAATATTTAAATATAAAATCGATAAATATGCGGGTTGTTACATGGTATGTGTACACTGATATGTATTGTATAAATATAATCAAAGGTTTTATAAAACAGCTTCATGCACTGTATATTTGATTATTATATTTTATCCTTCCGCTGTGAGATTCTATTTTCTTTTTATTTCTTTTTTTTTCTTATTTACCCCATAACAATCCGCCCTTCCATATTCTTTGAATCGGCATGTGTGTTGATTTAAAGCGTGCGAAAAGGCGGGACGTTACAACTTGTGAGAAGTGCCAGGAACCGTAAACTGGTCACTGATCTTTCCAAAAGCGCTCACGGTTTTTTGAGTCAATATTTCTTCGTTCGCTGCCCTCTAGGATTTTATGCCATCTGGAGAATAGAAAGTAAGATTGTCCATTCCTTTACTTTCCATTTCTGATTTTTTTTCGAGATCCGTGTTGCTAAGTGCTAACTTCATTCTTTCCTTTTTCAGCACTTCCTCCTCCTTCTAAAGATTCAAGCCACAAGCCGATTTTTGAAAGGATAAATGTTGTGGCAGCTGAGGAGAGAAGCATCAAATTTTTGCTGAAAGATGAGTTTCTACACCAGTTCGAACTTCTGCACTCTTCCCGTTCTACTCAGCCTCATGAAGTCCCTGATTCTCTTGGAAAGACACCAGATGCCCCAACTTCTATCGAAGAACTTACACCGAAAGAACCTACCACTGAGGCTTTACTGGTGAAGTGTTCTACTTCTATTGACATTGCGGGGTCATCCAGCATACTTGCACTTGCCCCGGTTATTGAGGAAGAAGAACCTCTTCAACAATCCAGGAAGACTGTTGATGAAGGAGTTGTGGGGAAGAGCCCTGCTAGGCATGATGGTGACGACATCTTTGAGGGCTTGAGCGACTTAATGATTACCTCACAAGAGCTTTTTAAAGACGATACCGCCGCTACTAAAGTTATTTCTCCAGTAGTTGAAGCAACATCGGTTTTGCAACAAACTCCATCAGCCCAAGAGTTGACCCCTGTTCCAAAATCTGCCATCACTCCCCGACCGAAGAGTGGTTTGTAGTTTGACGCGCGTAGTTTGCACATCACACATACTTAGGATTTTTCGGCACTTATATGTATTTAGCTTCTTTACTTCAAAGATTCTTAAGCCTTTTCTTTTTCTCATTTTCAGGCACTCCATTGGGACGAAGCGGTTCATACTATGATGACTTTCAGCATTATGGAAAGCATAGTTCATATGACCCCAAGAGGTATCTTCCTGCCTCCTGGGAGACCGACGAAGAAAAAGCTGCACGAAAAGCTCGTGAAAGGTGGGACTATGAGGAGCGGCAAAGAAGAAGGGAGGACGACTCCCACAAAAGGAAATCTTATGATGTCAAAGGGAAGAGCCATGTTACTGACGATCCAAGTAAGCGGACCAAGCTTAGTGAAAAGCCAGCGTCTGCAATTTTTGAAAAGTCCGCTGCTTCCCTGCCTTTAGAAATCCCTTCTAGTTCTCCTGCTCTCAAAGGCGCTGATATTCAGTCAATCATTAACATGCCTCAATATCAAGTCGGGAATGGTCCGCCTATACTGCAAAGTCGATTCCCAAACTGGTGCTTAAAAGGAGTACGCTTTGATCTTGATTTGGTTACCATTGACAAGCCCGCTATGTTAAAGAATCTTAATGCTGTTAAGCTTGATATTGAGAGAATATCTAGATGGCAGAAGTTGGTTGACGAGATTCGAGGGGTCAATCGTGCAAATCTTGAAGTCATGCTGACCATGGAGAATGATAAATCTGAATGGCAAAAGGTTCTCCAATAGCACGATACAGAGATGAGAAGCATTGCTTCTTATAATGAGGAGCTTGAAGCTAAAGTTAAGAGACTTGAAGATGATCTTGCCGCCTCTTCCACTTCTTTTACCCAAAAAGAAGAGGTGTTACAAAAGCAAGTGAGATATGCCCATGCCAGCCAAAGAGATGCTGAGGCTAGATATGAGGCACAGGAGAAAACTGTAGAGAGTTACCGCGCTGAAGTTGCTCAGTTGCAGGAAAAAACTAGCCTCCAGGACATGGAAATCGAAATGTTAAGAGCTCAACTTTTAAAGACTGAAGAAGAGCGTGATGAGGCCATTGCTGGAAAAGCAGTAGCTGAATAGACGCACGAAGTGACCAAGGCCAGTATTAGCTCTACTCTGTTTGAGTTCTACGTTCACAGCGTTTTGGGGCGCAGCAGCCTTGCATTCTTGGGCCCAAAATATGAAATTACATTGGCCGAAGTGTGGGAGGCGGCTATGGATACTTTCAAAGACAACGGCTATGCTAAAGAGCGTGCCGAAACAATGGAAGGAGAACATGTAGGAAAAGCACTTTCGGCTGACCCGACTCATCCTTCAGTTTCGGCCGACATTGATATCACCGGCTCTAGTTCCCATTCTCCACCTCTTGCTAAAGCCGATCCCGGAATTACAACTGCCCCTGCTGGAGACGATGTTCAGGAGGACATCGAAGCCCAAGCCTTCGAAATTGACATAATACAGCCAACCTCTACAGGTAACTTCAACGTTGAATCAGCCCAAGTGGACTACTTGTTCATTTCACATGAGTTTGATGAACTTATCGATTATTTCTTAAATCTCAACGAGCCTCTATCTCCCTTCTTTGCGGGAGATACTAATATTTTTAATTTTTCTTCTTCTTTAGCGAAAACGCCAAGTGTTGTTAAGACTTCCCCTCTTCCAGCTATTCCTCCTCCATCCCTTCAAGTCACTCCTGCTTCTCAGCCGGGATCGCAGGAAGAACAAATAGGAGCCCTTCAAGGCTTGGACGACCCAGCCGCTTCGCAGGAGCAGAAGGCCGAAGAACTTGAAGGAGGCGAAATATCTCCAGAGCGAACTATTTCTGATGACATAAATGTAACAGCCCTGAATTTTTAACAGTTTAAATTGTAAATATTTAATTTATTTTAAACATTTGAGTGGTGGTTTAAATTGAATTCCCAATATAACTATCAATTTGGCGATTAAATTTTAAGATTTAATCTATTGAAAGTTGAATAAAAATTAGAATATTCAATTTTAAGCTGATTAAAAATATTACAAAGGTTTGTAAAATTCATATTAATAATACTGAAGATAATAGAAGCTTCAGAATTGAATTTGAAAGTAATTTGTTCAGTTTTGGAATTTTATCATTTAAATTGAATTTAAGAATAGCCTTCCGAGGCACAGTCTCGGAATTTGACGAAATCGGTTCCATTGGGTCCGTAATATTGAATTATTATCGGATTTCAAATTTCGTATTCATCGAAGTTGATTTGTGAACATACGACCTATAAACGCGTCAAAGAGAATTTTCATCAAAACAAATTGAATTTAAAAATAAATAAATAAATACACATAGTTAAAATTCAAACAACATATTTATAAACTTTGAAAAATATAATGTAACTACATTGGAGAAATTTTAACAACATAATTTAAACAAAACAAAACAAAGCAAAGAAATAACAAAACCAATTGAAATTCAAAATGAAAAAAAAAATAAAAGAAAATTTGTTTAAGAAATTATGGGCTTTATAATATTGGCCCATGCCTTTTTATTTGGAAAGCCGTGATAGCTACCAAGGCAGACCCGATCCCTTTTCCTTCTTCATTTCGAAAACCCTAAACTAAATAACGAAATAATGGCGGCCTAAAAAAAAAATCGTTCGTCCTCTTTGCAAAATTAGGGCTTTTCAAAAAAATCAATACTGTCATATCTTCGTTCTTCATCCTCCATTCATTTATCATCGCAGTCGCTTCAAAACAAAAAGAAAAAAAACCCTAGCCTTAAAAAATAAAATAAAATCGGTTCGCCTCTTCATCGAAGCGATGGCTGCTCCTCAAATAGGCTGTCGATACTTTCGCCACTCACGCTAATGCTATCAGCTGTCCATTGTGTTAGCCTTGTAGCACCGCTATTCAAATCACACAAGTTGAAAATCGCGTGTGCGGCACCATTGCTGCCAGCTGCATCGACTTTTCCCTAGCTAGCAACAGTGAGTTTTTCTCTCACGATTAATCTTATTCAAGTTTTTAAATTTGGTTGAGTTGGGTGCTTGGTTACATGCTATGATTTGTGTTGCTATGGTCTGATGTTTTTCAAGTGATTCACCTACATATGGATATTTTGGTTGCATCAGTTCTTATGCAGGGCTGTGTTGAATAAGAAAAAAAATCTAATGAGAACAGATATTGCATGTATGATTTTTGCATAGACCCATGTGTTCATGTGTGTATTAATGGTTGTTGGGTGTTATTTGCTTCCATTTGCTCTGTTAATTGAATTTAAACTGATGAGAACAGATGCTATCATTAGTTCATAAGGAAGAAAATGGTTGTTGGGTGTTATTTGCTTCCATTTGCTCTGTTAATTGAATTTAAATTGATGAGAACAGATGCTATCATTTGGTCGTAAGGAGGAAAATAAAACTGATGCTTCACGTAGTCTCGGCACACTTCCCTGTTAAATAAAATTTTAACTGATATGAACATACTAAGTTGCTGTTGTGATGTGGCTATATGTGTGTGGCTATGCATTTTCATGTTAGACTATTATGTTGTGCTCCATATTAGTCTGTTAGTTGTATTCTTCTAATTCAAACCGTGAGGTTATTTTTTTTACAAGACAAGGAAAAGAAAAAAAAGAAAAAGAAACAGATACTGCATTTGCTATTAGTACACTATCCCTTGGCGCAATTGAGCCATTTCATCTGATCATTTGGTTAATAATCCCCAGTGGTTGTTTCAGTGACATGAAATTTCAGCTGCCTTGTTCTTCTCCTATTCATTTGTGTTGAATTTACATATGTACAAACACCTATTTGTTCATACCGCTATTCTCACATATGTGTATGTGTTTGTTTGTTGTGTGTGTAGCATCCATGCACACCCACTGGTGCATGTGCCTTGTTGTGCTTGCTTGTTGATATTGGTAAATGCTTGCATGTCTCAGTGATCTTTGATTGTATGTATACATACAAAATCTTGCCACTGTTCTAATCACAAACTCAAGAAGTTAAGAAAAGAAAAAAATATGTGAATGTTAAAATGTGTGCATGTATAATTTATGTTGTTCTTCTCTGTGATTAAACTACAGAAAAAAAAACTAAGAGATTCAAACCCCTTGTCTGGTCATTGTTAGATGTTGAGATTCAAAAAAAAAAAAATGTTTGTTAAAGTATGAGTTAAAAGTTTAAAATAAAATTCTAGCAAGATTGGTTTGGAAATATGTAAGAAGTTTGGGAATTACAGTAGAATCTGGTAAAGCAAAATAATATCAATGTTTAAGTTCTCTGCCTGGAAATCAATGAAAATAGAAAGATCAGAATATAGCTGTGAGCAACTTTAATTTTTAAAATCATTTCTCTGAATCTAATGTTTGAAGAATCTGTGAGCAAGCCTGCATCTTTTAAACTCAATCTTATATGCCCTGGTTTATGCTAACTGGCTCCTCTGTCTTCAATCTAATGTGAGCAAATTTTAAAATTTTAAACCCAGTTCCTATGCTTGTGAATCTGAGATTTGTTTTTGATGAGATGGATTGTTATGGATAGGTGCCTCCTTTGCTTTAATTATTGACCTGGTTTGTCTCATTTACTTATTTCTATGACTTTTGTAAACCAGATGGTTGTATAAAAATGTATTCACTCGAGTTGCTCATGTTTTTGCTGCCTTACACCTGAAATTGAATTTGATCATCTCTGGGTTGCTTGGTAACACTGATTACCCAGTCCTTCTGGGGCTGCCTCACACTTATGTTCTCAAACTGTCTTGGGCACATTTGTTCACTTGATTTGGGTTAAGTTGTTATTCATTGCCATGTTAGCCTAAGAGTTGCTGCCCGGATTTGTTACTCTCTGGGTTGATGTATGTGTTCTCCTGTACACTTCTTATGCTCATTTGTGGGCATTTATATGATTTACATTTTTTTTTGTTTTGTTTTGTGGACTGATCCAATTTGCTTTGTTCTCTCTGCTGCCTATATTGCACTATTAACCCTGTTGGGCTGTTACCATTTTATTAGTTCATTGCAAATTTATTTACTTGAATTAAGATTAATCCTGACTCGAGTGTTTTTGTGTTTTGCATAAAACGCTCAGTTCAGACCGAGTATTTTTACAGCTTGAAGATTTTCAGGCAGCGAAATTAGAGAGAGGGGAAAGTGCTTCACTAAAGCTTTTGAGGAAATTTTTCTTGTACGAAAAATAATAATATATTTCGCTGTATAAAATCTGATTCATTGTATAACTCTGATGTATAAAAGAAAATTTCATTTAGGAAAATATTATTATTCTGTGATTCTGTGGCTGATTCTGTTTAAATTCTATAAACTAAATAACAATCCGTCATTTTGAACGTTTCTAGTTGGTTTAATTAACGACTAGGGGCGGTCAGAGCGGTGGGTCGTCACCATAAAGTTGTCTGCACTTGTCACTCCGGGAAGTGAGTCTTCTTCAAAGAAGAAGGGGAAGCGTGGAATCTCAAAGAAGAAGAGGGAAGCTTCCGCTAGCAAAGAGAAAGCAGGAGAAGATCCAGTTGCACCCCTTTTTTCTTCTTCCCCTACTCTTACAAGCCGACCCAAAAAGTTAACCATCCGGCCAAGTGAGGGGTCGAAAGGTGGCAGGAAGAAGAAATGATGGGCTTGGTCTTATGCTTTTCGTCTTGCTTTTTGCTTTGTTCATGTACTGGCCGGAGATTGTGTGGGTACCGGCCCCCGCTTTCCTTTATTTTGAAACCTGCACATGTACAAAATTTTCATAATATTGAATAAAATGATTCTTTTACTTGTACAAACTTCTGTCTGTATTTGAGAATGCATTTATTCTTCATTTTTATACAAGTTTCTTTATTTTCTTTGTGGGATGTTGCAGTGAGCTTGTGGTATGTTACTTGAGCGTTGCTTTTATTGCTATAGTTGTATTATATTGCCTCCATACCACAACTTATTGCAATCTCTCTGGGAGAACAATTCTTCTGCTTTTGGAAGACTTGCACTCTTACTCTAGAGAACAACTCTTCCAGTTTAAGAAGGCATGCACTCTTACTTTAGAGAATAATTTTTCCATTTTTGAGGAAATGTTACTCTGATTTTATTTTATTTTAGAGTGCGCCTTGTATTGGAGAAGTTTCTCTTATTTTCTTTTACACTTCAACCTTCGGATATGATCACTTTTATTTTTAAGAAGTGGAATCTCCTACACGGTGAGGTGGGCCTCTGAAGAGGGCTTTCTTTGGCATTTCTATCTTGGGAAGTGTGCCTCATTGGAGGACTTTGATTTGTTTTTGTTTTGCATTTCAACTCTGGTGAAGTGGACCTCCAAAGAGAGAATTTTGCACTTCAGCTCCTGGCGAAATGTGCCTCTGAAGAGGGCTTTTCACATTTCAACGCTTGTGAAGTTTTATTTCAGATCTTGGTGAAATGTGTGCCTCCGAAGAGGTTTTTTTATCATTTCAACTCTGGTGAAGTGGACCTCCGAAGAGAGATTTTTGCACTTCAACTCCTGGTGAAGTGGGCCTCCGAAGATGGCTTTTCACATTTCAATGCTTGTGAAGTTTTATTTCAGATCTTGGTGAAATGTGTGCCTCCGAAGAGGTCTTTTTATCATTTCAACTCTGGTGAAGTGGACCTCCGAAGAGAGATTTTTGCACTTCAACTCCTGGTGAAATGGGCCTCCGAAGAGGGCTTTTCACATTTCAACGCTTGTGAAGTTTTATTTCAAATCTTGGTGAAATATGTGCCTCCGAAGAGGTCTTTTTATCATTTCAACTCTGGTGAAGTGGACCTCCGAAGAGAGATTTTTGCACTTCAACTCCTGGTAAAATGGGCCTCTGAAGAGGGCTTTTCACATTTCAACGCTTGTGAAGTTTTATTTCAGATCTTGGCGAAATGTGTGCCTCCGAATAGGGTTTTTGCCTGGAAGTTACTTTCTCATGGTTGGATGGATTTATGGGATGGACGCAAGTTACTTGGATGTTTGTTTGTACAAACGATCTCAGCTAGTGAACAAGCGCCCTGTGCCTTCCACCAATCTTTTTTGGTTGAGAAAGAGAACTTTCATTTTCTGGCATGAGCCATTGGAGGTCTTTATCCTCCGAAGAGTTGTGCCTCCGAAGAGGTCTTTAGCTGTTCCTGGTCTGCTTGCCTATGTCTTTTTGCCATTTACTCATATCAGCGATTCCCTGATATCATTTTCAAGCATACATTCCTTTCTTTTGCAAGTAGTTTGTTTTATCCAAAGAAGTGTACTTCATTGTTAAGTAAGTTTGTAGGGGTAGACACAGGCTACTTAATCGGATGTTTGTTTGTTCAAACGATCACAATTTGTTAGCAAGGGCCCACCTCCGACGAAATCACTCACTATTCAATTGAAGCACTTCTTATATAGGATTTGAATCTGGGACCTTTGTAGCTCAAGATTTGTTTGTTGAGTGATGTCAGGGATCACTTGGTCTCGCGATGGGTAAGCTTTGTTTAATTGCCTGCAATATTAAATCGACATTTTAGCAATACATCTAAAGTACTGTACATATCAAAATAAAACAGGCATTTTGTAATAGTAGAGAACATAAGATTTATAGTGGTTCGGCCAAAAGCTGGGCCTACATCCACCTTATAGTTTTTTTATTATTCACTTGCACTGGCTTTACAATTGCTTTCAATACAAGAACCATACATCCATAATTCTTTTTTACAATATTTCAGCAAAGCTTTGAAGTAAAATATGGGTGCAAGTGATTGTTGTTCCAAGCCCTTGTAATCGGATCTCCTTCAACAGTGGCTAGTTTGAATGTGCCATCAAGAAGTTTTTGGCCCATGACATACGGCCCTTCCCAGTTCGTCCCAAACACACATGTTGCTGTCATAATTCTTTTCAAGACTAGATCTCCAACTTCAAAGCTGCGTTGGTGAACTTTAGAATTGAAGTGCCTAGCAATCCTTTGCTGATGGGCTGCAAGTCTGAGCTTTGCCTCTTCCCTTCTTTCATCAAGGAGATCAAGTGCTTCAAGTTGCAGCCTTTCATTTCCATCTTGATTGAAATGGATTCTTCTGTGTGAAGGGACTTCTGTTTCCACTGGAATCATTGCTTCTGATCCATATGCCAATGAAAATAGGGTGTGCCCAGTTGCAGTTTTGTGGGTAGTTCTGTATGCCCATTGTGCTAGTAGCAGCTTATCGACCCAACCACCTTTTGCTTTTTCCAGATGTTTTTTGATGGTTGACTTGATAATTTTGTTTACTGCTTCCACTTGCCCATTTACTCGCGGATGAGCCACTTTTGAGAAGCTTTTTTGGATCTTAAATCGCGTGCAAAAATCCTGGAATTCTTCACTTTCGAATCAGGTACCATTGTCTGTGATTATCTTCTGAGGCACACCATACCTGCAAATGATATTTTTAGTCACAAAATTTATCATCTTTTTAGGGGTAATAGTAGCCAATGGTTCAGCTTCAGCCCATTTAGTGAAATAATCAACAGCAACAATAGCATATTTGATTCCGGATTTGGCAGTCGGTAAAGGCCCAATGAGTTCAATCCCCCAAATGGCGAATGGCCATGGACTGACCATCTGTGTCAGCTCAGTGGAAGGTGCTCTAGGGATTTTGGTAAATCTCTGGCATTTGTCACACTTTCGGGAATAATTAGCAGCATCTCGATTATTCTCTGGCCAAAAATATCCATAACGGAGAATTTTCTTTGCTAAAGTTTGACCAACTATATGATCTCCACATTCTCCTCCGTGCATCTCGGCTAAAATTGTCTTAGCTTCTTCCTTGGTTACACATCGAAGTAATGGCATTGAAAATCCCCGCCTATACAATCGACCATCTTGAATTATATATCTAGAGGCTTTCCTTATCAACTTCTGTAGTTCTTTTGAATTTTCTGGTAGAGAACCGTTGAGCAGATATTCCATTATCGGAGTCATCCATGATTCTTGCTCTTGAGATATAGTCATGATCCAGTCAATATCCATCTCATCAGTGCTTGGAGCTGATAAGACTTCCACGGGAACTAATCCCAATAATTGAGCTTCACCAGTGCTGGAAATCTTTGCGAGAGAATCTGCCTTCATATTCTCTTCCCGGGGTATATGGCTTATTGTGTAGTGGTCAAAGTCATCAAGATGCTCCCAGGCCTTTGACAAGTAAGCAGGCAGATTTCCCCATTTCGCTTGAAATTCCTTCTTGACTTGGCATACAATAAGCTGAGAATCACTGAAAATCTGCAACACTTTAATGTTTAGTTCTTTAGCAATCTTCAAGCCAGCGATAAGAGCTTCATATTCTGCTTCATTGCTTGTCGAAGGAAATTATAATCTCAACGCGTAACACAGCGGTTGCCCTTCAGGGGTTTTAAGCACAACCCCAGCTTCAGAACAGTAATCATTTCTCGCACCATCAACATATAACTTCCATCGAATTGGGGTGTTATCAGTCACCTCTTCCTCACTATCACCTTTATTTGTACATTCTGCGATGAAATCTGCCAAAGCTTGTCCATTGATTGCACTCCGTGAATAATAAGTGATATCGCATTGGCTGAGTTCAATATTCCATTTCAAAAGACGACCCGAAGTCTCAAGGCGAAAAAGGACTTGCTTCAGAGGTCGATCAGTGAGGACTTTGATAGGATGAGCTTGGAAATATGGCCTCATATTTCTTGATGCAATCAGTAGATAATAGGCGAGCTTTTCCAACTTTCAATAATTCATCTCTGCCCCAGTGAATCTTTTGCTAATATAATAAACCGCGCGCTGAATTCTTGCGTCTTCCCGAACCAACGCTGCACTGAGAGCATGAGATGAGATTGCTAAATATATGAAAAGATCCTCACCATTGTCGGGCTTAGAAAGTATTGGAGGCACTTCCATATGACGAATCAACCCATCGAAAGCTTTCTGGCATTCAGGAGTCCAGTCAAAGTTTTTTCTTCCTTTCTTCAGAGCATCAAAGGATGGAATGCATTTATCAGTAGATTTGGAAATAAACCGACTCAAAGCAGCGACTTTTCTATTGAGACTTTGCAATTCCTTCTACGTTCTAGGAGCTTTGACTTCTCTTAAGGCAGTGATCTGAGCAGGATTAGCTTCAATGCCCCTAGCACTCATAATGAAACCCAAGAACTTTCCAGACTCCACCCCAAATGAACATTTCAAAGGATTAAGCTTCATTCCGTACTTTCAGAGGACTGCGAACATCTCTGCCAAGTGATCTATATGGTCCACTGCTTTCATTGATTTTACCAACATATCGTCAACATAAACTTCCATAGTTTTGCCAATCTGTGGTTTGAACATACCATTAACAAGTCTTTGGTAAGTTGCCCATGCATTCTTCAGTCCGAAGGGCATGACTCTATAGCAGTAGATACCAACATCAGTGATGAAGCTTGTATCCTCCTGATCTGGCCCATGCATCATAATTTGGTTATATCCGCAGTAAGCATCCATAAAAGATAACAATTCATGCCCCGCTGTTCCATCCACCAACTGATCTATCTTGGGTAACGGGAAGCAGCCTTTGGGGCAGGCTTTGTTTAAATCTGAAAAGTCGATGCATACTCTCCACTTTCCATTAGCTTTCTTAACCAGTACTGGACTTGAAACCCAATTCGGATAAATAGACTCCTTGATGAAGCCATTCTCCATGAGCTGATCTACCTCTTCTTTTAATGCTGCTGACTTTTCAGGACCCTAGGTTCTTCTTTTCTACTTTACGGGCGTAAACTTCGGATCAATATTCAGAGTATGTACTGCAACTTCTGGGGATATTCCACACATATCAGAACGAGTCCAAGCGAATATGTCCAGATTTGCTTTCAAGAATGATATCAAAATGTTCTGAACCGTCATATTAAGTTGCGAACCCACATTCAGCACCTTGTTAGGGTCTTTCGGGTCAACAGGTACTGGCATCGTTTCCTCCACTGGCACCACCCTGTTCTCCCCTACACTGGCTTTTCTGGGATCCATTTCTCTTCGTGCTCCGTTATGCTCTTCAGTGCAGGGTCCGCCCTGTAATTGCTACAGGGTTGGTTCTTTGATGCGGACTGGGGCTGCCGCATCCTTTCCCATCTCTCTCTTTCTTGCTTCACGCAACTTTATTAGATAACATTCCCGCTCGGTATTCCGATCCCCTTTTATAACACCGACTCCATTATCCATAGGGAATTTCAAGGTGAGGCACCACAAGGCGAGAATTGCCTTAAATGCTGCAAGAGTTGGCTGCCCTAGGAAGGCGTTGTAAGCAGAAAATTCATTAACAATTACAAAAGTCTATTTTCGAACCACTTTTTTATGCCCTTCTCCAAGCTCCACGAACAAGTCAATAGTTCCAATTGGTTGCTTCGGTTCCTCAGTAAATCCAACAATCTTCTGTGATGAAGCTTGAACATCAACCATCGGAATTTTCATTTGATCAAATGTCTTCTTAAAGAGAATATTGCAAGAAGCTGCACAATCAACAAGTACTCTTCTTACAATAGCCGGCCCAATACCAGCAGAGATGTCCAAGGGATCTATGGTGGGAGCCTCAATACCCATAGAATCCCTGGCCCTGAACACAATGTCATCATTAAAAGTCCTTTGTTGCTTCATGGGTGCAGCATCTTCCGACACAAATACATTTTCTTCATTCGGGGTATACTTCAAAGCACGGGCATATCTCTCCATCTCGCCCCAACTTCTGCCCCCTGGATGAGGACCTCCCGTCATCACATTAATAATAGGCCTTTCTGATTCATGCGCTGCGGCCTTTTCACTTGAGCTGGGACGATGAACAGGAACCTGTTATCCTCGGGTTGATGAAGTTGGGCCATTCCTGTTCCTCTTCACGTACTGCTGGAGTTTGTTTTCTTTTAATATTTCCTCGATCAAATCCTTCAATTGGCGACACTCGTTAGTATCATGGCTGGATTGGTTGCGGAATCGGCAAAATCTTCCACTTTTCTCAGCTTTTTCCCAACTCTCAATTTAGCTGGTGTAGGATATTCGACAGTGTCCTTGGTTGCAAAGAAAATGTTTTCCGGGGTATCGGTTAAGGAAGTGAAGTTGAAAGGACGACTTTTTGTCGCATCTCCTTGCTTCTTCCGAACATCGTTTCCCCTCTTCTGAGTGCCAAATTCCTTCTTATTTAGAGCAGCTGTATTGTTCCCAACCTCTGTCGATACCACCTTGGCCGGTGCTTGAAGGCTTTCCAAGTGCATGAATTCTTCAGCTTTCTTATAGAATTTCTCAAGCGAATTTGGTTCTTTCATCTTCAGCCACTTCCCAAATTCACTTGATTTATCAATTGCCCTCATCAAGTATGTCAAAATCATACGCGGCTCCGCATTATTCACTTCATCCAAAGCTATGTTGAAGCGATTTAAGAAAGATCTAATAGATTCTCTAGAATTTTTTTCCAGGCTGGACAGTGATATTATGTCCTTTGCCTTTGAAGCATACAATCTGAATTGTTCTTTAAACTTCCAGGTCAAGTCAAAGAACTGGTCGATAGATCGGATCAGCTGCTTTGTAAACCAAAGTAGAGCCACTCCTTCCAAGTATACCAAAAAGTACCGTCATTTGATCTCATCAGATGTTTTGGCACTTGTCATGTGCCAATCATACTTGTACAAGAATTCATTAGGGTCGCTTGTCCCCTTATAAGACGGAATGGTAGGAGGAACAAACTTCCTTGGAAACTATGCTTTCAAAATCCTTTCAGTGAACGGAGTCTTACTCGGAGCGAAACCTCATTCTTTTTCATCTACAACCCTCTGCATACTCTCTTTCATGATTTGTCGAATCATGCCTGAGAGGTATTCCTCATTGTTAACTGGCATTGCAAAATAGACATCAGCCATTTTCCCAGAAGTTTGCCCGGACAAACGTTCACGGAGATTTGGCTGTGGTCCCAATCCTCCAGCTTAGGGAGGTGCTTCTTCAACGGGGCTAGCTGCCCTTTGAGGAATGTTCCTCTCTTCGGAATTACGGACATTATCAGCAAAGTTTCCTCCATTATTCACTGGTTGACGGTTAGCCCCAAGCTAATCATTTAGCCTGTTCAAGATCAAAGCATTCTGGGCCTCCATCTGTTGATTCAGCCCCAACACCACGGCGTCCAACTCTGCCCTACTAACTCCAACAGTTGGAGCTGTCTAACTTAATGGAGGAGAAGTGGCAGTATTCTAACGAACATCATCGGATCTAACAGATCTACGCTTTCTTCCAGGAGCCATTATCTCTGATAGACTTCTGGTTTTGAAAGAGATTCTTTCCACAAACTTTTGTGAAGCAATGATGAAAGTAGCCTGAGTTGGGTTCTCAATGAAAGCACCAAAAATGTTAACGTATAAAATCGAACGCTAACACCCCGGTGTAAGTAGAGATAGAGTGAAAGCACAACCCGTCAATACGGGAATCATAAACAAGCGGAAAATAACAAAAAAGCAGTAAAAGACACAGTTTTTATAGTGGTTCGGCTTATAGTCAAGCCTACGTCCACATTAATGTTCTTTATTGCTGATTTAAGTACAATTCTTTATAATCAACTCCGATTACAACACACTTAGACAAGTAGCCCAAACTACGATGTAGGAGTATCCTTTGAATTCATGTTGAATGTGTTAGATTTCTTCTTGAAGTTTGTTGAAGTGTCTTTGGTGTTTGGAGTGCTTGAAGTGTTGTTTGAATCGAGAGAGCAGTAGAGTATTGGCGTTCCGAAAGTGAGCCAAAAAAGTCCCTTGAATGTTGGAGCTAGTGCTGTATTTATAGGAAAATTCTGGGTATAGGTCATAGGTCATGGGGCAACCTAGGGATAGGTCGGAGGCGACCTAGGGTTACGGCTTAACAGGGTAGCACCTGGTCCTCTCTGAGCGATTTAATAGGTTGTGGGCGACCTAATGGCTAGGTCGACTATGATTTAGGTCGTGGGCGACCTAAGGGATGGCAAGGGAGAGAGATGCGACCTAAAGAATTATGGCATGAAGAAGTTGCTTTGGTCTACTTAGGTCGCAAGGTCGCTATATCTCTTTAGGTCGCTAGGTTGCGATAGCATTAGATCGCTAGGTCGCGATAGCATTAGGTCGCTAGGTCGCGATATCTCTTTAGCTCGCTAGGTCGCGATAGCTTTAGGTCGCTAGGTCGCGCCTTCTTGTAAGTCGCTTGAGTTGTTTCATGCTTGAGTCGTTAGGTCGCTCAACTGCCTAGGTCGCTGAGCTTCTTAGCTCACTGCAGAACTTCCTCCCTGTTAGGTCGCTCCCCTTTTTAACTCGTTAGGTCGCTTCACACTTTAGGTCGTTAGGTTGCTCCTCCTCATAGGTCGTTAGGTCACTTTCAAAGAGGAGTTAACAAGCCAAAAATATTATATATAAGAGTATGCAAAATGGCTTTAAAATACTAAAAAGAAGGTATGCTTTCGGATTAAATTTTTAAGTGTTAAATGTTGATATATATTGTGTTTCCGACCTAATGGTCGATGTATATTATATAAATAATTTTTGCAATATTGTAAAAGGCCCTCCGTACAAAGGAGTCTCCTTTGAATTTTCCAGAAAATTTAATACTTAGAAAAATTTGAGAAATAAATTTTAATTTTTTTTGGGTTTTGAGTAGTTTTGAATCTCGTAAATGAGTTGTGTAAGACAAATTGTCCAAAATAGTAATGAATGGGCAAGGGAGATAGCTATGTGTAAATAGCCATCGATGAAGGGTCTACTTATAGGTACACTTCAAGTCTTGCTTGAAATTATTCTTAATTTGATTATTAGTGTGGAAAAATTTGTGTTACAAATTAAAATATATTTATGGAAGAGTTAGAGAATAAACAACTTAAATTTTGTTTACTCTAAATAAAGAGTAACGAGTTTAAATTAAAATTTAAATAAGAGTTTCGTAAATTTTCAAGCATTGATAATTGGGATTATGATTATAAAGGTAAGGAGTTTTGAAACTCTAAGAATTTTTGATTGTAAATTATTAAATATATATATATTTATTTTGGTTCCTTGTGTTTATCTTACCTTAGTGCAATTGTCTAACGACTTGCAGTTATGCTGTCGTCCGAGTTTAGTGGCATTTGAAGAACCACCTCTCATCAAATTTTCTTATCTCTATTGTCATCAATCTAAAATCAGTGTGGCTCTTTCCATAGTGACACACAAAAAGTCATGTCAACAATCATTTTGTTGATTGGAGTCTGAGATAAATGATGCTAAAATCCTGACTCTATTCAAGCTTCTGAGAAATCAATCTCACTCGATTGATCTTTTGTGTAGCATTCTATTTGTGTTCTTGTTTCGAAGGTGATAGGTCGAAATGATAATGTATTGCATGAAGAAATTTAATTGTCCACTAATCCAAGTAATTATACTTAGGAAATCATTGAATTTAATAGACAATTTTATCTCGGTTTTCTATTATCTTGAGTTGAGGGTGAGAATTTTTTTTTAAAAACTCGAACTTGTCTATCTTTCTTTTTACTTGGTGAAATTAAATCGTGGTGTTTATAGCCCTTCTCTAGAAATTGCGAGGATGCAAATTTTTTAAGAAGGGAGGTCTGTAACAACCCTGGTTTTGATGATTACCTCTAATATTAAATTATAACGGTGATTATAATTTAATATGGGAAAATAAAAATAAATTAGAAATTTAAAATCGTTTGTTTTGAGTAAACAATAAAAATGGAAGGAATAAGATGGAGTAAAAGATGATAATGTTGGTTATAAATGGTGAATATTGGAAATATGATGATTTGGAAATTTATCGAATTAATCAAATGAGATAAAATAATTTAATCAACATTAATTTGTTGAAATAAGTGTAAAAGGATGAAATTAAAGTTTTAAAAAGCTTTATTATGTTAGTTTGGAGGAAAAATGAATATAATATGCTTTCAATTTGATAAATTGCAATAATTTTTCAAATTATTGCCAAATGTTGTTTTTGGTTAATTTTATCAAAATATTATAATTAAAAAAGTGGAATTTTGTTTAAATTAGGATTTGGATGTAAGAATGATGTTAATAAGGTTTGTTATATTTAATTTGACAAGAAAATGATTTTTGTGTAGATTTTGGTTGCCAAAATATTTTTTATATAAATTACAGTGTAAATTGAGTATTTAAGTAAAAAAATAAGAGTTTTAATGATGGAAAATAATTTTGATGGCCAAAATATCTTTTATATGCTGTGAAAACATTTTGTTAAACATAAATAAGTTTGTATGATTTTTATAAAGTTAAAACTATGGAAATGTAAGTTGTTTTGGCTAGAATGTGTGAAATAAAGTGTAAAAACATGAATAACTTAGTTTATTTAGATTAAGTATTAACACATAGACTATTGGGTTTGGGTTTAAAGCCCACTTACCATTTAACTAAGGATTCTTTTCCTTCTCAAACTCAATGTATGCATGTTCAGTTTAGTGTAAACAAAAAGAAGAAGAAAAAAACCCTCTTTCCTCTTAAAACCTAGAATCCAAATATTCAAATTCTCCAATTTCAATGAAAAATTAAAACAATCTCAAGCTTATTATTTCTGGTAATCAGTCCAAAACCAAAGATAATTTCATCAATTTCTAGTTTTGAGAACTTGTATTGTCTTTAATTTCAGCTTCCCTTTGCATGTCTATATTTTTTTTAGGTTCCTAAAGCATAATCAAGGCATAAGGCTATCGTCTTCTTCAAGCTTGCTAATATTTTCTTTAAATTTTGCTAAGGTCGATATCAAAACACACAATTTCTAGCTTTTATTGAGATTTCATGGTAAGAAATCTCAATTTTGTTTGTTGCATGTTTGTTTGTGAATCACTGTCAATAAATTAGGCATATCTCCCTCGTTTTTAATCGGAATTAGGATTTTCTTGATGTTTTAGAAAGCTGAAAAAGAGTTTATTAAATTTCATGTTAAACACTTTCATTACTTCCGAGCATAATTGGTCGTAAAACCCAGTACGAACTTGTAACATCCCGCCTTTTCGCATGATTTAAACAGACACACGTGCCAATTCAAACCATACGTAAGGGCGGATTGTTATGGGATAAATAAGAAAAACAGAGAAAAAAAAACAGAATCTCACAGCGGAAGGATAAAATATAATAATCAAATATACAGTTCATGAAGCTGTTTTACAAAACCTTTGATTATATTTATACAATACATATCAGAGTACACATACCATATGACAATGCAGCGGAACAATATGAGTGTAGTGGAATATAATTAATAATAATAATAATAGAAATCTCCGTCTTCGTCCTCCAGAGCTAAAGTCTTGAATCCTGAAACGCTCGGACTGACCCGAGCGAATTTGAAAGACAAAAACACTCGAGTCAGAACTAAAAGATCTTATGTGAGTTAAAGTAACAGAAATAAATATGAGTACAGTAACTCAAGAGTTGCTCGGGATTTACATCTCCTAAGGATCCGTTAAACTATTTACTACGTAGTATATTGCGCTATTATAATAGTGTCTAATTGTAAAATAAACTTACTTTTTAATAGCGTTAAGGGGTTACCCATATAGCCGTTAACACAAATAATGCCAATAGTCTATACAGTACCGTAATACCTCCTGATCGGGAAGCTACCAGAGGATACTCCATAGGTACGACACAAATAGAAACTCGTAGAAGGCGCGCAAGGGTTGGTGACACGGCATAACTAGGAAATGCCAGGGTAGATATACCAATTACGCTTCAGGGCCGATGGAAACGCGCAGCGCGCAGCTGCCGCCCACCTCGAACAAACTCCCCACATCAAAGAAATCAAAAATGAAGGTGGCCACCGAATCAATCCAAAGTCAGAGTATAGTATCGAAGGGAAGTGTCCGATCAAAGGTGCTACCTCATTAACCCGTCGATCGCTCCTGTTTTAGCCACCTTATGCCAACTCACGGGAGTTGGGTCCACGTATTTACCTTACAGGAAACGCCGCCACCAACCTACTTCATTCTGGAATCTCCACCGCGTACACGGTTGTTAAAGTGGCTTTCGGAGTTGGTAGAGAGTATGACAACTTCCGATCCTGGTCTCTTCAACAACCAAACGTTATTATAACACCGCGGTTATTTAAAATAATTATTCTTTAAAAACCAGAATATAGTCTCCATTTCAAAACCATATAAATACGATATCCTTTTCATTTCAAAACAAACTCATTTTGATATTATTTTTATAAAACCCAAATCAATAATACAATTTTTATTTCAAATATATTTCTTTCCAAAATCATACTACTTTCAAATTTATAATATCAGGAAACCAACATTTAAAATATATAACCTTCAAAACATAATACTTTGGAATTTATAGCTTAAAACCATAACTTCTAAAACTTAAGTGGTTTGGATATTCAACAGCATATAAAGAAAATAATTGAACTTAAATTACTTTATAAAGTAAGTAAATTCCACGCCTTTACAATTTTATTCACTTTAATTTAAGTCTAAATCCAAATTTTTTAAACTCACTTCAAATTTCCAAACCATTGCAAATTTTACATATTTCAACTTTAAGTATTACACTTCCAAAATTTAAGATAGGAAATTATTATTCAACCATTAAATGTCCTATTATTTAGTTGAAATATAGCATACTAAAACCATAATCATTTAAATAAAACTCAAATTACTTATAACTAAATATTTCCTTTAATTCATTTATAATAGAAATATTCATATAATTCATCTTGAATAAAATTTCAGTTATAAATGTCATACCTGTTTAAAATTTCAAGTAAATAAATTTTTCATCAACTTATAAAGTTAATCCTTAATTAAACTCAATTTCAAATAAATTCTTCAATTTAACTCCAAATCTTAATTGATTTAAATCATTTAAAACTCTATATATTTCAATATCTTAACATGTACTTAACCATAAAATCTAAAATAATCAAACTCCATTATTCAACTTAATTATTTATTTAACAAGTTCATACATAGCTTAATCTGACACTTTAACTAAATATGTATAAAATAATGTTTATATAATATCAAAATTAAATATTTATTTAAACCGTATCTTATCCAAACCATAGAAATCATTTTAAAAATAATTATATATATAGACCGCGGTTCCTGCATAAAATTTTCTATCCTATGGTCAAGTGATACGGACATTTATCATTTCAATCTGTAATTTAAAATATAAAAATGAGGTTGTATATCATTTCAAACAGTAATCCCGAATGAAATGAAATGCATAGCAGTTTGCAACTTATATAATTAATCATCCATTCATCCATCAAATCATACATCCATTTATCACAATCATCATCGAATTTCAAACAATACATCAAAATATAGCAGGTGATAAATAACTGAAATCAAGTTTATACTCAAAATAAATTTAATATCTGTTAATTGGCAGTTTATATGCAAAAATGAATGTAAATTTAACTGGCAGTTAATATGGAATAAAAATAAACATAACTATGACTGGCAGTTAATATGCAAATAAATAAATTCTAACTGTCAAATTTATATACAATAAATAAAATTAATTAATAGTTAAATTAAATAAATGCGATTTAGCTGAGATGACGAATAAAACACGCCAAATAGTCATAAATAAATTTCTACTCGTATCTTAAATCAATTTAACAAACATAAGAAATTCTAGAAGTTGTGAGTGTGTTAAAACACTCACCTTTTGAATTTAAATCGAATTTAAATTCGATTTAAACCCAAAAATTTGACGTTCTCCAAATCTGTCCAAACTAGTGTTAAAAGATCTGGAATTTAATTATGATCCTAACAAAAAAATCTCGCGTGAAACGGGGTTCGTAGGTAAAAGTTATTCGTAAAAGAAGATTCAAAATCAAAAATTAAATTAAAAACCAATCCTACCAAATAACTTTCCACGTCACCCTTTCTCCCCCTTGCGTACAGTACCACGACCCTCCTAGGAACACGAGACAGAAACCACCGAACCCATACATCACCGTTGACCATGCTTTTGACCAAGCTATTTCGAATGCCTCCGACCCCATATCAACGAGCCGCTGCCATCAACGAGACCCCCATCCTACCCTCTATAGGCCGACCCCACTGCGTCATCCCAGGTCGCCGCCGCCGCCGCCGTCATTTGGGGTTTTTCGAAACCCTAAATCCAAAAATTCGATCGAATTAGGCAACTCCAGGACCTCCGA
Source organism: Allium cepa (assembly GCA_030765085.1). Taxonomy (NCBI): domain Eukaryota; kingdom Viridiplantae; phylum Streptophyta; class Magnoliopsida; order Asparagales; family Amaryllidaceae; genus Allium; species Allium cepa. The sequence continues at coordinate 213,183,375 of CM060945.1, forward strand.
CCCCAACCACGTCACTCGGCATCATGACCTCCTCCAATCCCGGTCAACAATTTCAAGAATCATCAACGAAATTGAGTTCGCCCAAATCGACATATGGATTTCGAAATTTGGAACTTTGACCGCGATTTCCCTCTGATTTGAGCTACATCTCCACAAACGATCAATTGACGCGGATTCGTATCGATGAAATCTTCGATATATATATTTTTTGGAATTTTTAGAGACGTTTGAATTTTCATTTGAACTTTGAATAGAATTGGATCTGAAATTTGCATCCATTGAGGAAGAGAAAGAGTTGAAGAAATGAATGCACAACCAAATGATAATAGAATGGAGGCTAGGGTTTACAACTGAGTTTATATAGGTTGGTCAGAATTTGAATATATGGATTGGATAAACAAACGTGCTAACGCTAACGTGGCCCAAAAAGCCCGTTCTGATCCCGGAACGAAATTGGGTAAACCCATATATCAAAATAGGTATTTTAAGATATTCTGAACGCGATGGAAAAAGTTTCACGTCCAAATTCCATCGTATTAAGAAGTTGTGCTGAAATCAATATTTTCAGATTGATTTCAAATTGATTTCAATTAAAACGATTTCAAGGCGTTTCGCGTTCGTACGATCAAATGACAAGTCCGATCGCTACGAAACTTAAAACCCTACAATAATTCATAGTTACGGATCCGATGAAACTAGTTTCGTCGAAATCCGAGTCAATGGCCAAAATGGCTATTTTTGTATTAATTAAATAAATTACGAATTAGTAAATAAATCCAATTTTTATATTTCGGTTTTAGAATTGGAAATTTTTATCACTTAATAATTCTCAAACATTTAAAATGATTTAACAATATTTAAATGTCAATTTATTAAAGATTAAATCAATATAAACCCTCGATTTCATAAAATTCAAAATTATAGATAAACTTCCAAAAATAATTCCTTTTAATTGAATTAACCTATATTTATTCCATTCATAAATTTCCAATATTAGGGTTTACCATTTGATTTAAAATTATCACATAATTTCCCAGTTTTCAACTTAATTTTTTTTTAACGTAATAATTACATATTTGATTTTATTCATTGGCAACGAACCCAACTATTATAAATTAAATAACTTAACTCACTATAAATTTCAAATTCTATAATTCATAAATTTCATCTTCTTGATTTACTTATTAATTTAAAATTATTTAAACCAATTCCCATCTCAAATTGAAAATGTAAATAATTTTACCAATTATATTATTTATTTTAATTTCTTAAAATAATCCCTTAATTACACTTTGCATCCAATTTAATTTAATAAGTTTACAATTTAATGGATTAATTCAATTTCAAACTTACACATAAATTTAGGTTATTATTTAATTTACAACTTGATTATTAGTTATTTACATTACATCTTCCCGCATTAATTTCACAATTAATCACAATTATTAAAGTAACGCTTATAATAAATACGATCCAATAATTACTCAACATTTAATTATTTCATTTCCATTAGTGTAACATTCATTTATTTTATTATCACTTATTACCGATCCTAATTCCATTAACAAATAATCAGGTAAATTTATGATATACGTTACAAATTTTTAATAAATTGCTATCCATTATTATTGCCTTTAATTTAGCATTAATTACCTTGCATTAACATTGTTACTTAAAATCTCTATCCAATTATAATTAATACTCTAAATAATTTCATCTATTCCTTTCCGTTATGTTATTAATTAACACAAGAAACGTTTAATAATTCCAGCAATATTGTAATTACTAGTTACCTACATTGATTGTATATGTTTTTCCATTATTATCATTTATTAGAATCCTATTCAACTTTCCATCTTATGCATATAGTTAACCTTTATATTGATTTTACATTCAAAATTTTCAGTTATTTCTTAACTTACAAAAAGGCAATGAGTAATTACATTTAATCGCTATAAATTAAATGCATTGGTAACGAACAATAGTTGTCACCCTTTATATAATTTATAACATTTGTAACTCATTCTCTACAACAATTTATTTCAACAACTCTTATTAAATACATTTATTCAAATTTCCATTTCAACGTTTTTATTACAAAATCAAATTAATACTTTCATTAATTTCTCATATTAAATTTTATGTCCAGGTAAAATTCTTTTCACTACTTAAAATCATTTGGATTAACTTCGAATTACTATAAGTAGGTTTTAAATTACCATTTATATATTTTAATTAAGCGTTCATTTTCATATTAGTTTATAAAGTTTTAAGTCACCATTTATAAAATTAAATTACAAAACTTATTAATTCAACTAAATTAAATCCACGAAATTTACGGGTCGTTACACTCTCCTCTACTCAAAACTTTTCGTCCCCGAAAAGGAAAAGAAGGGAAACGAAGAACTAAGAAATCAATATACCTTATTCAAACATTTACTTATTAGTATTAAATAGATGAAATTAACATTGAATTTATACTCTATTACGTAGATATCTTCAAATTATATCTAAGTTTATATTTCCCTAATATTCAAATATTAAGTTTCATCATTTTTCCTTTTATTTTAATTAAATCCAATTACCCTAAAGTTTGGTAAACATTTTCAAAATATTCTAAAGTCCAAAATTTACGGAAAAGTTTGGCAGGGTCTCCTTTGTACGGAGAGGCTCGGGAGAAAATATAATATCAAAATATAACAATTATATTACATAAATTTTTCAAATTAATATATCCCTACACGGGAAAATATATAAAATAGCGCTATAAGCCGTAATCCGAAACGTACCTATTTGTCCGGCAATTTACGCTTAATTTATGGAACCAAAAGTAGTAGCAATTGCTTCCATAACCTGCATTTCACTTATGAAATCCAAAGGGTTAACAATTTATATAAAGTGAAATATTTAAGTGGTTTCAATCACTAACAACAAATCAACACAACAACCATCAATTTCAACAAACAACATACTCAACAAATACAAAACAACCATTCAATCAACAAACAAATAGTACACACAACAAATACAAACAACCATTCAATCAAACAAGCAAATAGTTGTTCGGGTTCAAAACTTGAATTTGTACGGAATGAAAAACAATTATCAAGTGCATCATTTACTCAACAGTCTTAGATGGAACAAAAATAGATTATTTATTCATCCATCCTTACCCAACCAACCATAAATCAAACAATAACAATTCAAACTTATTTATCAACTTCATTTCATACCTTTATTGTTTGATTACCTTTCTTCCATTCATATAACAATTAATCCTTTAATTTGATTTATTTCTTTCAATTTTATTTAGAAATAACTTCACCCCTTTTTCTTAAGTTTATAACATTAAATTCTCATTTAACAGCAATTTCATTGAATAATTTTTTTACTATTTCAAATTTCTACTTGTATAATATTCTATTACAATCCCTTATTAAACATTTCAACTTTTAATATTTTGTAAGTTATATATATGTGTTATTTAAGGGTGTAATTGAAAGTTATACAAATTTTCTCATTTATTTTAATGAGTTCATTGTTCAATAAATTTTTCTACCTTTCGTTATAAGTTACAATTTCAACTCCCCTTTTTTTCTTTATAACTTGGCATTAACTCTCCTACCTAAATTAGAGTTTTCAATTATTAATTACTTACCTTTCATTTCACTACAATAATTGAACAATTAATAAATCGGAAATTTAAGAATTTAATACTAGGTTAAATTTCAAATTATTTTAAAATAATAGATAAATATATTCTTATAACTTATACACCTCTACTTATATTTAAAACAATTCAAAATATATATAAATTTTTTTTCAAAAATAAATTTGCAGTAGAACTACTACAGTAGCCTTCCCCCTTCGAAACTCGAAAATGAAAGTCGATGATGCGGCAGCCATCACCGAAATTTATTTTCCTGCGACATAGAGGAAAGTACAAAACTTATTTTCTCCAACATCTTCTTTAGAACAATTCTTTCGAATTATATTAAATATTTATATCAAAATACTTATAAGCAATATTATTATATTCCAAAATTTATTTTAAAAAATTTCAAAACCCCGGATCTTAAGTTTTAAATTTCCAAATTTCATTTATCTTATTTTCCAATCTTATTTCTATTATTATTTATACACTTTACTACCTAACAACCAATCTATTGCAGCCAAATATAGATATCTCTTGAAAAAATTAATTTTAGATATATAGAAAGTATAATAGGCAAAATTATTTCATTCACCTATATGAAACAAATATTATGTTGGTCTGTCCTATTAAGTGTTTAGAAATCCCTATTGATGTCACAGCGTCCCATGCATCAACCAGAATTTATAAATACAAAACGGAACAGATTAACACAATATTAAAAACCTATTTATAACACTAACATGTACGCTCTCTCATATATATACTCAGCGACTCCCATAGGGTATTACTACCCTATTAACAAAGATTCAAACCCCACAAAGCCAAAGTTTATAGCTAAACCAAAGCCCTAATACCAACTGTACCATCCCGCCTTTTCGCACGATTTAAACAGACACACGTGCCAATTCAAACCATACGTAAGGGCGGATTGTTATGGGATAAATAAGAAAAACAGAGAAGAAAAAAAAACTAAACAGAATCTCACAGCGGAAGGATAAAATATAATAATCAAATATACAGTTCATGAAGCTGTTTTACAAAACCTTTGATTATATTTATATAATACATATCAGAGTACACATACCATATGACAATGCAGCAGAACAATATGAGTGTAGTGGAATATAATTAATAATAATAATAATAGAAATCTCCGTCTTCGTTCTCCAGAGCTAAAGTCTTGAATCTTGAAACGCTCGGACTGACCCGAGCGAATTTGAAAAGACATTAACACTCGAGTCAGAACTAAAAGATCTTATGAGAGTTAAAGTAACAGAAATAAATATGAGTACAGTAACTCAAGAGATGCTCGGGATTTACATCTCCTAAGGATCCGTTAAACTATTTACTATGTAGTATATTGCGCTATTATAATAGTGTCTAATTGTAAAATAAACTTACTTTTTAATAGCGTTAAGGGGTTACCCATATAGCCCTCAACACAAATAATGCCAATAGTCTATACAGTACCGTAATACCTCCTGATCGGGAAGCTACCAGAGGATACTCCATAGGTATGACACAAATAGAAACTCGTAGAAGGCACGCAAGGGTAGGTGACACGACACAACTTGGCAATGCCAGGGTAGATATACCAATTACGCTTCCGGGCCGATGGAAACGCGCAGTGCGCAGCTGACGCCCACCTCGAAAAAACTCCCCACATCAAGGAAATCAAAAATGAAGGTGGCCACCGAATCAATCCATAGTCAGAGTATAGTATCGAAGGGAAGTGTCCGATCAGAGGTGCTACCTCATTAACCCGTCGATTGCTCCTGTTTTAGCCACCTTATGCCAACTCACGGGAGTTGGGTCCACGTATTTACCTTACAGGAAATGCCGCCACCAACCTACTCCATTCTGGAATCTCCACCGCGTACACGGTTGTTAAAGTGGTTTTCGGAGTTGGCAGAGATTATGACAACTTTCGATCCCGGTCTCTTCAACAACCAAAGATTATTATAACACCGCGGTTATTTAAAATAATTATTTTTTAAAAACCAGAACATAATCTCCATTTCAGAACTATAATACCTCCTGATCGGGAAGCTACCAGAGGATACTCCATAGGTACGACACAAATAGAAACTCATAGAAGGCGCGCAAGGGTGGTGACATGGCACAACTAGGCAATGCCAGGGTAGATATACCAATTACGCTTCCGGGCGGATGGAAACGCGCAGCGCGCAGCTGCCGCCCACCTCGAACAAACTCCCCACATCAAAGAAATCAAAAATGAAGGTGGCCACTGAATCAATCCAAAGTCAGAGTATAGAATTGAAGGGAAGTGTCCGATTAGAGGTGCTACCTCATTAACCCGTCGATCGCTCCTGTTTTAGCCACCTTATGCCAACTCACGGGAGTTGGGTCCACATATTTACCTTACAGGAAACGCCGCCACCAACCTACTTCATTTTGGAATCTCTACCGCGTACACGGTTGTTAAAGTGGTTTTCGGAGTTGGCAGAGAGTATGACAACATCCGATCCTGGTCTCTTCAACAACCAAATGTTATTATAACACCGCGGTTATTTAAAAAAATTATTCTTTAAAAACCAGAACATAGTCTCCATTTCAGAACCATATAAATAAGATATCCTTTTCATTTCAAAACAAACTCATTTTGATATTATTTTTATAAAACCCAAATCAACGTATGGTTTGAATTGGCACGCGTGTCTGTTTAAATCGTGCGAAAAGGCGGGATGTTACAGTTGATATCAGAGTACACATACCATATGACAATGCAGCGGAACAATATGAGTGTAGTGGAATATAACTAATAATAATAATAATAGAAATCTCTGTCTTCCTCCAGAGCTAAAGTCTTGAATCCTGAAACGCTCAGACTGACCCGAGCGAATTCGGAAAGACAAAAACACTCGAGTCAGAACTAAAAGATCTTATGTGAGTTAAAGTAACAGAAATAAATATGAGTACAGTAACTCAAGAGATGCTCGAGATTTACATCTCCTAAGGATCCGTTAAACTATTTACTATGTAGTATATTGTGCTATTATAATAGTGTCTAATTGTAAAATAAACTTACTTTTTAATAGCGTTAAGGGGTTATCCATATATCCCTTAATACAAATAATGCCAATAGTCTATACAGTACCGTAATACCTCCTGATCGGGAAGCTACGAGAGGATACTACATAGGTACGACACAAATAGAAACTCATAGAAGGCGCGCAAGGGTGGTGACATGGCACAACTAGGCAATGCCAGGGTAGATATACCAATTACGCTTCCGGGCGGATGGAAACGCGCAGCGCGCAGCTGCCGCCCACCTCGAACAAACTCCCCACATCAAAGAAATCAAAAATGAAGGTGGCCACTGAATCAATCCAAAGTCAGAGTATAGAATTGAAGGGAAGTGTCCGATTAGAGGTGCTACCTCATTAACCCGTCGATCGCTCCTGTTTTAGCCACCTTATGCCAACTCACGGGAGTTAGGTCCACATATTTACCTTACAGGAAACGCCGCCACCAACCTACTTCATTTTGGAATCTCTACCGCGTACACGGTTGTTAAAGTGGTTTTCGGAGTTGGCAGAGAGTATGACAACATCCGATCCTGGTCTCTTCAACAACCAAATGTTATTATAACACCGCGGTTATTTAAAAAAATTATTCTTTAAAAACCAGAACATAGTCTCCATTTCAGAATCATATAAATACGATATCCTTTTCATTTCAAAACAAACTCATTTTGATATTATTTTTATAAAACCCAAATCAATAATATCATTTTTATTTCAAATATATTTCTTTCCAAAATCATATTGCTTTCAAATTTATAATATCAAGAAACCAACATTTAAAATATACAACTTTCAAAACATAATACTTTGAAATTTATAGCTTAAAACCATAACTTCTAAAACTTAAGTGGTTTGGATATTCAACAGCATATAAAGAAAATAGTTGAACTTAAATTACTTTATAAAGTAACTAATTTCCACGCCTTTACAATTTTATGCACTTTAATTTAAGTCTAAATCCAAATTTTTTAAACTCACTTCAAAGTTCCAACCCATTGCAAATTTTACATATTTCAACTTTAAGTATTACGCTTCCATAATTTAAGATAGGAAATTATTATTCAACCATTAAATGTCCTATTATTTAGTTAAAATATAGCATACTAAAACCATAATCATTTAAATAAAACTCAAATTACTTATAACTAAATATTTCCTTTAATTCATTTATAATAGAAATATTCATATAATTCATCTTGAATAAAATTTCAGTTACAAATATCATACCTGTTTAAAATTTCAAGTAAATAAATTTTTCATCAACATATATAGTTAATCCTTAATTAAACTCAATTTCAAATAAATTATTCAATTTAACTCCAAATCTTAATTGATTTAAATCATTTAAAACTCTATATATTTTTATATCTTAACATGTACTTAACCATAAAATCTAAAATAATCAAACTCCATTAATCAACTTAATTATTTATTTAACAAGTTCATACATAGCTTAATCCGAAAATTTAACTATATATGTATAAAATAATGTTTATATAATATCAAAATTCAATATTTATTTAAACTGTATCCTATCCAAATCATAGAAATCATTTTCAAAATAATTATATATATAGACCGCGGTGCCTGTATAAAATTTTCTATCCTATGGTCAAGTGATACAGACATTTATCATTTCAATCCGCAATTTAAAATATAAAAATGCGGTTGTATATCATTTCAAACCGCCATCCCGAATGAAATGAAATGCATATCAACTTGCAATTTATATAATTAATCATCTATTCATCCATCAAATCATACATCCATTTATCACAATCATCATCCAAATTCAAACAATACATCAATATATAAGAGGTGATAAATAACCGAAATCAATTGTCAGTTTATAATCAAAATAAATTTAATAACTGTTAATTGGCAGTTTATATGCAAAAATGAATGTAAATTTAACTGGTAGTTAATATGGAATAAAAATAAACATAACTATGACTGGCAGTTAATACGCAAATAAATAAGTTCTAACTGTCAAATTTATATACAAAAAATAAAATTAATTAACAGTTAACTTAAAAAAATGCGATTTAACTGAGACGATGAATAAAACATGCCAAATAGTCATAAATAAATTTCTACTCATATCTTAAATCAATTTAACAAACATAAGAAATTCTAGAAGTTGTGAGTGGGTTAAAACACTCACCTTTTGAATTTAAATCGAACTTAAATCCGATTTAAACCCAAAAATTCGATGGTCTCCAAATCTGTCCAAACAAGTGTCAGAAGATCTGGAATTTAATTACGATCCTAATAAAAAAAATCTCGCGTGAAACGGATTTCGTATGTAAAAGTTATTCGTAAAAGAAGATTCAAAATCAAAAATTAAATTAAAAACCAATCCTACCAAATAACTTTCAACGTCACCCTTTCTCCCCCTTGCGTACAGTACCACGACCCTCCCTGGAACGCGAGACAGAAACCACCAAACCCATACATCACCATTGACCATGCTTTTGACCAAGCTATTTCGAATGCCTCCGACCCCATATCAATGAGCCGCCGCCGTCAACGAGACCCCCATCCTCCCCTCTACAGGCCGACCCCACTGCGGCACCCCAGGTCGCCGCCGTTGCCACCGTTGTCGTTTCGGGTTTTTTGAAACCCTAAATCCAAAAATTCAATCGACTTAGGCAACTCCAAGACCTCCGACCCCAACCACGTCACTCGGCATCATGACCTCCGCCAATCCCGGTCAACAATTTCAAGAATCATCGACGAAATTGAATTCGCCCAAATCGACATATGGATTTCGAAATTTGGAACTTTGACCACGATTTCCCTCTGATTTGAGCGACATCTCCACAAACGATCAGTTGACGCAGATTCATATCGATGAAATCTTCGATATATATATTTTTTGGAACTTTTAGAGACGCTTGAATTTTCATTTGAGTTTTGAATAGAATTGGATCTGAAATTTGCATCCATTGAGGAAGAGAAAGAGTTGAAGAAATGAACGCATAACCAAATGATAATAGAATGGAGGCTAGGGTTTACAACTGAGTTTATATAGGTAGGTCAGAATTTGAATAGATGGATTGGATAAACAAACGTGCTAACGCTAACGTGGCCCAAAAAGCCCGTTCTGACCCCAGAACGAAATTGGGTAACCCATATATCAAATTAGGTATTTTAAAATATTCTGAACGCGATGGAAAAAGTTTCACATCCAAATTCCAACGTATGAAGAAGTTATGCTGAAATCAATATTTCAGATTGATTTCAAATTGATTTCAATTAAAACGATTTCAAGGCGTTTCGCGTTCGTACGATCAAATGACAAGTCCGATCGCTACGAAACTTGAAACCCTATAATAATTCACTATTACGGATCCGATGAAAATGGTTCCATTGAAATCCGAGTCAGTGGCAAAAATGGCTATTTTTATATTATTTAAATAAATTACGAATTAGTAAATAAATCCAATTTTTATATTTCAGTTTTAGAATTGGAAATTTTTATCACGTAATAATTCTCAAACATTTAAAATGATTTAAAAAAATTTAAATGTCAATTTATTAAAGATTAAATCAATATAAATCCTCGATTTTATAAAATTCAAAATTATAGATAAATTTCCAAAAAAAATTTCCTTTTAATTGAATTAACCTATATTTATTCCATTCATAAATTTCCAATATAAGGGTTTACCATTTGATTTAAAATTATCACATAATTTCCCAGTTTTCAACTTAATTTTTTTTTTTAACGTAATAATTACATATTTGATTTTATTCATTGGCAATGAACTCAACTATTATAAATTAAATAAATTAACTCGCCATAAATTTCAAATTCTATAATTCATAAATTTCATCTTCTTGATTTACTTATTAATTTAAAATTCTTTAAACCAATTCCCATCTCAAATTGAAAATGTAAATAATTTTACCACTTATATTATTTATTTTAATTTCTTAAAATAATCCCTTAATTACACTTTGCATCCAATTTAATTTAATAAGTTTCCAATTTAATGGATTAGGTTCAATTTCAAACTTACACATAAGTTTGGGTTATTATTTAATTTACAACGTGATTATTAGTTATTTACCTTACATCTTCCCGCATTAATTTCACAATTAATCGCAATTATTAAAGTAACGCTTATAATAAATACGATCCAATAATTACTCAACATTTAATTATTTCATTTCCATTAGTGTAACATTCATTTATTTTATTATCACTTAGTACCGATCCTAATTCCATTAACAAATAATCAGGTTAATTTATGATATATGTTACAAATTTTTAATAAATTGCTATCCATTATTAATGCCTTTAATTTAGCCTTAATTACCTTGCATTAACATTGTTACTTAAAATCTCTATCCAATTATAATTAATACTCTAAATAATTTCATTTATTCCTTTCCGTTATGTTATTAGTTAACACAAGAAACGTTTAATAATTCCAGCAACATTCTAATTACTAATTACCTACATTGATTGTATATGTTTTTCCATTATTATCATTTATTAGAATCCTATTTAACTTTCCATATTATGCATATAGTTAACCTTTATATTGATTTTACCTTCAAAATTTTCAGTTATTTCTTAACTTACAAAAAGGCAATGAGTAATTACATTTAATCGCTATAAATTAAATGCATTAGTAACGAACAATAGTTGTCACCCTTTATACAATTTATAACATTTGTAACTCATTCTCTACAACAATTTATTTCAACAACTCTTATTAAATACATTTATTCAAATTTCTGTTTCAACGTTTTTATTACAAAATCAATTTAATACTTTCATTAATTTCTCATATTAAATTTTATGTCCAGGTAAAATTCTTTTCACTACTTAAAATCATTTGGATTAACTTCGAATTACTATAAGTAGGTTTTAAATTGCCATTTATATATTTTAATTAAGCGTTCATTTTCATATTTGTTTATAAAGTTTTAAGTCACCATTTACTAAATTGAATTACAAAACTTATTAATTCAACTAAATTAAATCCATGAAATTTACGGGTGTTACAGAACTCGCAGCCCTGTCACTGTAAAGCTATGACTTTCTAGGCTAACTATTGTTGGTAATTTGAGCATATCTTTTTCGTTTGATGTCCGAATTAATGATACTTAATATTCCTAAAAGCTTAGATTATCTGCTACAAACTTAATGTTTTGTGCTTTGTCAAATTTTGATGTTTACAAGGTCGAAAGCTCATTCTAGTATCGCTATCCTGAAACTAAAACTACAGATGTAGTGAACCTCATATTGGAAAAAAAAATTGGCCATATCTTTCGCATTTCTTATCCAAATTCAATAATTTTAGATGTTTCAGAAAGCATAGACTTTGTGCTAAAAGTTTCTTGTTTTGAGTTTTTTGAAATTTCGTAGTTAGCTTGGTCAAAACTGTGTTTATTTGTTGATGTACCGAGAGCAAAAGGACAACAGTAATGATCATTGACCTGAGAATCGTATTATCTTATTTTTGCTCTCATTCTTGTTCGATTGCGATGATGTTTTTAAGATATTTTAAGAGCTATGATGTCTATCATTAAGCTAGCTATATCTGGAGAGTTTGAAATTAAAATTTAAATAGAACTTGGATTGATTTTGGGTTAAATTTGAATTGAATTCGTATTGAATTCAAGTTATCGGTCTTGAGTTATCTTTCTTGTTTTTCATTGTTTTCAAGCATGGTTTTCACTATACCATTTTTGAAGTGATTTTTGAAATACATGGGCATTTCAAATTATTATTATTATTGTATAGTATTTTAAAATTACTTTTGTAATATAAAATCAATTTATTTCCTATAATAAAGGTATTTCAAATATGGGTTTTATTAATCTTTTTGGGAAAAAGTTTGAAAAGCTTGTTTTCTCTAGTAAACTATTTTAAATATAAAACATACACTTTTGGGGATGGTGGCTGAATAAGCGTTATAAATCTTGTAAAAAATTTGCAACAAACATATATATAAAATCTTGTAGGTAAATTCCCACAAGATATCCTACTAAAAATTTAAAGACAAACCAAAATATATCACATAAAAGAGAACAGAAAGAGAATACCGATTCATAAAGGCGAGTAGAAGCAGATTTGAGAAGATTTATACAGATGAGAAAACTAGGCGAGCAGCAGAAGTTTTTTTTTTTTTTTTTCTCTCTCTCTCTCAGAATATGAATTACAATGGGAAGAATAAGCAAGCACAGAAAAATGAAAAGACAATTTAAGCTGCCATTGATTTTTTCTTCAAACTTCTATTATCTTAAACACTCTTCTTCTATATCTTGGGTTACATCTTACATACATATTTATAACTGGATAGCCGGTTGAACCGGTCATTTATTACACACACTAGGCAGTTATAAGATTCTGCCTTTTACAAAAGATAAGCGCACAATTAAAAGAAATAATAAAATATAGGACAGCACCTAATCTGGAGAATTCTTCGTTTTTTAAGATAAGATTCTTTTCTTAGTGGAGTTTTGATTGGAGTACAGCTGGACAATTAATCATTTAGTCTGTATCTTCCATTTCATCCATTGGATTAAAATCTTCTATCCTTGTTCTGTCGTTTGCACTAAGGTCTGGACTGGACTCTAGTTCTGGCTCAGACGTTTCTTGGTCGTAAATTAAAACATCATTGTTGGGATCAAACATATGTTCTGCTGTTGGTAAGGGTAGCAGAACTTTTAATTCCATCTCGCCCCATATTTGATAGCGCGATGTTTCTGCCTGTAAGACTAATTCTTTCCAGTTTGGCGGAGGACTTAGCGTTACTTGTGATTGATGATACTGCCATGGTTTATCCGCTCCGAACCAAATTGGTGTTCCTTCATACATCTGGAAATAACATCTTAAACATTTTGACACATTGTGTCGTGTATAATTTTCGTGTTTGAAAATGGTCATTCTATGCGTTGCTGGCTTTATCGTATACTTTTTATCAAACTGAAAGACTGGAGTGGTTGAACTGATACATACTATGATGGCTGGAAAAATACGTAGATATTGTTGTGCTATTAAGGCAAAATGTTTACCAAAGCGTTCTAAAACTGATTCTTCCACTGGATTGCTAAAAGTTATTCTAGATAGCATTCCATGATCGAATAAGCTTACTATTTTATCCAGGTCACATGGTAGTTGCGAACTGTCGACTCTGGCGCGTAGCATATTGGATCTTCTGTCTTGGACTACCTTGAACTGAACCGTTTCTATTATTCGTTTGAAGTATGTTGCTAGTAGTTTTTGCAACTCTTCCTGATAACTATTCCATCGATCATAAGTTAGCTTCTCTATTTTGAGGATTAATTCTTGTCCTCCACGTTTGCATAACTCGTCCATGATTGGTTCTGGTCGTAGTTTGAGGTGGTTTGAAAGTTGATCATAAGTTAGGGTCTTTGGTCTTTTGGGAATTTGGCTAAGGAGTTCTTCCTTTTCTTGGACCAATTGTGCAATACGTTGCTCTAATAATTGATTGGTTTTGTGGACGTATAAATGTTTCTGATTTTCTTGCTCTAGAAACTGGTTTCTTTGGGTGTAGTGTTGTAGCTGGGTTTGACTTCGTTGGTAAAGGTTTTGTAAGTCGTTTAGTTGTGAGGCCTGGGAATTTATTAGGTCTGTTGGGGATTGAGGAGTTGATGAGGCTGTATGAGAGTAGGATTGTTGACAATCGGGATCAATATAATAATTAGGACCAAAGCAATTTCTTGCTTCGTCCAGAGCTTGTTGCAGATTATAGAAACCTTTGAAAACTGGATTTTGAAAATTCTGTATAGCCATCTACACTTGGCTATAATGTTTAAATATGCCTGTAAAATTGCCTCTGAAAACTATGTAACAAAAGAAATTTTTTGAAAGAGGCTTCTGTTGAATTTTTGAAAAATAGTATGCAAAACAATTTCCAAGCCTTTGTTTATTTCTTCGTTCGTTTTCAACAGTCTTTAAATTCCAAAGATGATCAAGTAAGCACTGCTGAGATAAATCGTTTATTTTAACAAGAGGTTTAAATTTTCTAGGATCGTTATTTTTAAACTGGATCAGAGAAGTTTGACCAAAGGTCATGCATGGGGTATTAACCTCCATCGTTTGAGTAGTACTAGTTCTAGCTGGAGATTGTGCCTGTGAACTTGATTCTGTTGGTGGCGTTGTTGGTGATTTCACCTCTGTTTTAATTGTTGGGGCCTTTGCCTCCACACTCGTTTTATTACTGCTAGTATCTATGGATTTTCCCGTTTCTTTGTTCATGTTGTATCTTTCCTGCATATAACAAACTTGGTTAAAAACATGAAATAATCTTCGAGACAAAATATCAGCCAACTGATTATTTTTACCTTTAATGTGTTCAAAATTTATTTTATATCCGTTTCCTTGTATAAGGTCTTGCAAATTCAACCATCTGGTTCTATTTACCTTTTTAGAGTTTTCGTTTGAAATAAATCTTACAATTGCTTCACAATCTGTTCGGACTGTGAATTCTTTGTTTAAATATATCCTATATTTATCTAAAGCATTGATTAATGCCTGTATTTCAAAATCCAAAGACGTCCAATTAGTCATTTTGTTAAAATTACCGCTTGCGTAGGCTGCAATTTTTTCTGTTGATTTATCACTGTATTTTGATGGTTTGCATTTTAGGATTGCTCCCCATCCTTCTTTACATCCGTCACATTCAATAATGATGTAGTCTGTTTCTAGTGGTAGTTCTAACGGACTAATTTTCTTGACTGCTTCCTTAATTTTTTGAACTAATTTTATATCTTCTGAATTAAACCGTGTTTCTCCGTTTTTTGAGATTTTACCATATAAAGGTCCTACAAGTCTTGCTAAATTGGGGATAAATTTTCTAGCATAATTTATTAGTCCTAAAAAAGCTTGAATTTTCTTCTTACTATCTAATTTATCTGGAAAACCTATAATCTTTTGAGAAATATGTGGTTGGAGTTCTATTTTTCCATTGCCGATTTCTAGGCCTAAAAAAGAGATTTTTTGTTTAAAAAGCTCCATCTTTCTTTTTGATATTACTAGACCATTGTCTTCTATTTCTTTAAATATCGTTTTTAAATGCTGTTTGTGTTCCTTGATATTTTTACTTGCAATTAAAATGTCGTCGATATATACTAAACAAAAATCATATTTTTTAAATATTGTATCCATAAATCGTTGAAAAATTGCAGGTGTTGTTTTTAATCCAAAGCTTAATACATTCCATTCGAAATGTCCTTCGGAACACATAAATGCTGTCCATGGTTTAAAGCTTTCTTCTAGCTTTAACTGGTTATATCCTGATTTTAAATCAAATTTGCTAAAAATTCGTTTGTTTTGTATTAAATTTATTAACGTGTCTTTGTTTGGTATATTATAGCCATCGTCTTCTGTATTGTCGTTTAATCTTTTGTAATTGTAAACTATTCTTGGCTTACCTCTTTTTTGTTCAGAATGATTTCTAACTAGAAAAGCTGCTGATCTATGTTTGCTATCAGATCTTCTAATTAGATTCTGTTTTAACATTTCTTCAATTTGTGTTGTAAATTCTTTTATATCAGCTGGTGAATAATCAATATTTGCTGTTTTAATAGTTATTTCTGGGTTTATAATCTTTATCTTGCAAGTGTATTTAACTTTATTTTTCGTAACATCTTCACTAATTAATCCTAATTTTTCTAAGTGTGAAATAATCTGATATGGAATAAATTTCGTTTCTTTTCCTTTTTCTAGCTCTCTAATCGTTTCGAATGCAATCATAGCTAATGCTTCTTTATGTTCTTTAGCTGGTGAAAGATGACTTGTTTCTATTGGTTTGAAAAAATCTAATTCTGCTTGCCCACCACGCTTTCGGGCTAACTCTGATTGATATGTGTGGTAATTTGTAGGTAGCGTGTAATTATATTTACTGAAAGTAATACTATTTCGAGAGATTGAAATACTACCTCGATAATTAAGGATGAAATTTAAACCTAAAAGAAATTCTTTACTTTAATTTCTTTTGGAGTAATAGTGCATTGTCCTAATTCGTATTTTGAGCTATAATTACCAGCAAAATCTTTAAATTGAATCGTCGATTCATCTGGCAATTTATGCGTTAATGTCATTAGGCTTTGATTGGCTGTTTTAGATGTGATAATATAGTTTAAAGGTTTATGATATAATAATGGTATTAAGGAATGTGCTATCAGGCTTTTAGTGCTTCCTGTATCTATTATTGCTATTGTTTCTACAAACTTATTATTATCTAACCAAATGCGACAATTGACTGTAAGAAGAGATGTATTATATTTGTTAATATTAACTGAAAACTCTGTATTTTCTTGTATACTGTTATTTAGATTATCGATTGTTTCAGCTGTTTCAGATGAACTTCCTATTTCATCTTGATTATAATTTTTGTATTTTTCTTTTAAGAAACTAACATCACTTTGTAAAGTACTAACTTGTAACTGTAATAATTTTATCTGTGCATCGTGTTTGTCTACTTCTTCTTGTAATACCGTTTTTTCACTTATTCTATTTTGTTTTAATGAAAGCTCTAGATTAAACTGTTTTTTAGCACATAGAAAACATATTTCTATAAAACATTTGTCACATTGAAAACGTTTAATGATTTCGGGATATCTATAACATATAAAGCAGGGTATATGATCATTACCTCTGTTCTGTATCCACTGATGTTCACATTCATCATCGTTATTCATTAGTGTGTAACTAATACTATTCTGTGAAGAACCTTCATCATTATCTGAAACAATACTATATATTGATTCAGTGTCATCAAAATCGTTTTCACTAAGACTTTCTATCTCGTATTCTCCTATTTCGTCAACTAGGTTAGAACGTTGTTGATTATTTTGTCTGTTAGGGCATCTATTTGCTAAGTGATTTGGGTCACCGCAAATAAAACAGTTGCATTTTTTATTTGGTTTGCTTCTTTTAACATATTTTTCTTTTTTTCGTTTATCAAAATGTTTAGACTTACGGAGATATTTTCTTGGTTTATAGTAACCATAAGCTTGTGGAGTGTAAATAGCCGTTCGACAAAATGCCCAAGCTTGTCTTTTAATTTGTTCCTGTAAAGTTGCTTCTTTACAGCGTTTTTCTAATTCTTGAAATACAAACATTATTCTTGGACCAATTCCTAATTTAGGTAGTCCTCCGTATTGTGTATTCCAATCTTCTTGCAATTTTCGACCTAAGTCTCCTGGTAGCTTTGAAAAATATTTATTACATAGATCTTCGTCCATGGCTTTACCTGTCTGTGCTAGAGTAACTGCAAAATCTTGGCTAAATTCTTTTATATATTTGAAATCTCTTATACTTAATTGTTCTAGGTTTCTTATTGCTGTGTTCTGCATCAGCGTACCGCCTTTGCCTGGATCATTTCCTATTAGTAATAATCTAATAAAACTTGTAAAATTGTAAGGGTTATTTCCTAAGGCTTTCTGTTCAGTTATTACAGCTGGATTATCCGTTTTTCTACTTTGATATATACCTAGGGCTAATGGACCGAGGGTAGTTTCTAGTACTGCCCACATATCCATTTCTGGTTTCTTATTTACTTCCCAATATCGAACTACATTTTGTTCCCATATTAGAATTTCTTCTGGCCATAACTGTGGTGATTGATTTTCTAGTAGTAGCATGTTATGACTATAAATTTTTCCATATGGTTTTCTTATTCCTTTTCCTATATATGGACTTTCTTGTAAATAATCTATTTCAGGCTTAGCCCATTTTTCTCTTTCTAATGGTCCTTCTTTATATTGGCCACTTGGTTCGTTGTCAAATCTACTACGTTTATTAGTTGGTATCATGGCCTGGTCCATAAAATTCGTTTCAATAAAAAAGTCACTAAGAGGAATTTGCTTGTTTAAAATATCTTCAATTAATGGCATGTTGAAATATTTTGATAACGTTGTAAAAGCATCTTCATATGTCATATCTAATTCTGTTATGCATGCAATTAGCATATTATCTGTCTCTTCCCTTATGTTTTCTACTGTGATTTTCTTGTTAATTATTTCATGTAGTGTTCTTTTGCTTTCTGTTTTGAACGTTTCTTCTATTTCTAGACTTGTAAAAAAAAAAAAAAAAAAAAAAAAAAAAAAACTTCTGCTGCTCGCCTAGTTTTCTCATCTGTATAAATCTTCTCAAATCTGCTTCTACTCGCCTTTATGAATCAGGTATTCTCTTTCTGTTCTCTTTTATGTGATATATTTTGGTTTGTCTTTAAATTTTTAGTAGGATATCTTGTGGGAATTTACCTACAAGATTTACTCGCCTTTATGAATCAGGTATTCTTTTTCTGTTCTCTTTTATGTGATATATTTTGGATTGTCTTTAAATTTTTAGTAGGATATCTTGTGGGAATTTACCTACTTCAATTTTTTTTTTTTTTCTCTCTCTCTCTCAGAATATGAATTACAATGGGAAGAATAAGCAAGCACAGAAAAATGAAAAGACAATTTAAGCTGCCATTGATTTTTTCTTCAAAGCTTCTATTATTTTAAACACTCTTCTTCTATATCTTGGGTTACATCTTACATACATATTTATAACTGGATAGCCGGTTGAACCGGTCATTTATTACACACACTAGGCAGTTATAAGATTCTGCCTTTTACAAAAGATAAGCGCACAATTAAAAGAAATAATAAAATATAGGACAGCACCTAATCTGGAGAATTCTTCGTTTTTTAAGATAAGATTCTTTTCTTAGTGGAGTTTTGATTGGAGTACAGCTGGACAATTAATCATTTAGTCTGTATCTGCCATTTCATCCATTGGATTAAAATCTTCTATCCTTGTTCTGTCGTTTGCACTAAGGTCTGGACTGGACTCTAGTTCTGGCTCAGACGTTTCTTGGTCGTAAATTAAAACATCATTGTTGGGATCAAACATATGTTCTGCTGCTGGTAAGGGTAGCAGAACTTTTAATTCCATCTCGCCCCATATTTGATAGCGCGATGTTTCTGCCTGTAAGACTAATTCTTTCCAGTTTGGCGGAGGACTTAGCGTTGCTTGTGATTGATGATACTGCCATGGTTTATCCGCTCCGAACCAAATTGGTGTTCCTTCATACATCTGGAAATAACATCTTAAACATTTTGACACATTGTGTCGTGTATAATTTTCGTGTTTGAAAATGGTCATTCTATGCGTTGCTGGCTTTATCGTATACTTTTTATCAAACTGAAAGACTGGAGTGGTTGAACTGATACATACTATGATGGCTGGAAAAATACGTAGATATTGTTGTGCTATTAAGGCAAAACGTTTACCAAAGCGTTCTAAAACTGATTCTTCCACTGGATTGCTAAAATTTATTCTAGATAGCATTCCATGATCGAATAAGCTTACTATTTTATCCAGGTCACATGGTAGTTGCGAACTGTCGACTCTGGCGCGTAGCATATTGGATCTTCTATCTTGGACTACCTTGAACTGAACCGTTTTTATTATTCGTTTGAAGTATGTTGCTAGTAGTTTTTGCAACTCTTCCTGATAACTATTCCATCGATCATAAGTTAGCTTCTCTATTTTGAGGATTAATTCTTGTCCTCCACGTTTGCATAACTCGTCCATGATTGGTTCTGGTCGTAGTTTGAGGTGGTTTGAAAGTTGATCATAAGTTAGGGTCTTTGGTCTTTTGGGAATTTGGCTGAGGAGTTCTTCCTTTTCTTGGACCAATTGTGCAATACGTTGCTCTAATAATTGATTGGTTTTGTGGACGTATAAATGTTTCTGATTTTCTTGCTCTAGAAACTGGTTTCTTTGGATGTAGTGTTGTAGCTGGGTTTGACTTCGTTGGTAAAGGTTTTGTAAGTCGTTTAGCTGTGAGGCCTGGGAATTTATTAGGTCTGTTGGGGATTGAGGAGTTGATGAGGCTGTATGAGAGTAGGATTGTTGACAATCGGGATCAATATAATAATTAGGACCAAAGCAATTTCTTGCTTCGTCCAGAGCTTGTTGCAGATTATAGAAACCTTTAAAAACTGGATTTTGAAAATTCTGTATAGCCATCTACACTTGGCTATAATGTTTAAATATGCCTGTAAAATTGCCTCTGAAAACTATGTAACAAAAGAAATTTTTTGAAAGAGGCTTCTGTTGAATTTTTGAAAAATAGTATGCAAAACAATTTCCAAGCCTTTGTTTATTTCTTCGTTCGTTTTCAACAGTCTTTAAATTCCAAAGATGATCAAGTAAGCACTGCTGAGATAAATCGTTTATTTTAACAAGAGGTTTAAATTTTCTAGGATCGTTATTTTTAAACTGGATCAGAGAAGTTTGACCAAAGGTCATGCATGGGGTATTAACCTCCATCGTTTGAGTAGTACTAGTTCTAGCTGGAGATTGTGCCTGTGAACTTGATTCTGTTGGTGGCGTTGTTGGTGATTTCACCTCTGTTTTAGTTGTTGGGGCCTTTGCCTCCACACTCGTTTTATTACTGCTAGTATCTATGGATTTTCCCGTTTCTTTGTTCATGTTGTATCTTTCCTGCATATAACAAACTTGGTTAAAAACATGAAATAATCTTCGAGACAAAATATCAGCCAACTGATTATTTTTACCTTTAATGTGTTCAAAATTTATTTTATATCTATTTCCTTGTATAAGGTTTTGCAAATTCAACCATCTGGTTCTATTTACCTTTTTAGAGTTTTCGTTTGAAATAAATCTTACAATTGCTTCACAATCTGTTCGGACTGTGAATTCTTTGTTTAAATATATCCTATATTTATCTAAAGCATTGATTAATGCCTGTATTTCAAAATCCAAAGACGTCCAATTAGTCATTTTGTTAAAATTACCGCTTGCGTAGGCTGCAATTTTTTCTGTTGATTTATCACTGTATTTTGATGGTTTGCATTTTAGGATTGCTCCCCATCCTTCTTTACATCCGTCACATTCAATAATGATGTAGTCTGTTTCTAGTGGTAGTTCTAACGGACTAATTTTCTTGACTGCTTCCTTAATTTTTTGAACTAATTTTATATCTTCTGAATTAAACCGTGTTTCTCCGTTTTTTGAGATTTTACCATATAAAGGTCCTACTAGTCTTGCTAAATTGGGGATAAATTTTCTAGCATAATTTATTAGTCCTAAAAAAGCTTGAATTTTCTTCTTACTATCTAATTTATCTGGAAAACCTATAATCTTTTGAGAAATATGTGGTTGGAGTTCTATTTTTCCATTGCCGATTTCTAGGCCTAAAAAAGAGATTTTTTGTTTAAAAAGCTCCATCTTTCTTTTTGATATTACTAGACCATTGTCTTCTATTTCTTTAAATATCGTTTTTAAATGCTGTTCGTGTTCCTTGATATTTTTACTTGCAATTAAAATGTCGTCGATATATACTAAACAAAAAACATGTTTTTTAAATATTGTATCCATAAATCATTGAAAAATTGCAGGTGCTGTTTTTAATCCAAAGCTTAATACATTCCATTCGAAATGTCCTTCGGAACACATAAATGCTGTCCATGGTTTAAAGCTTTCTTCTAGCTTTAACTGGTTATATCCTGATTTTAAATCAAATTTGCTAAAAATTCGTTTGTTTTGTATTAAATTTATTAACGTGTCTTTGTTTGGTATATTATAGCCATCGTCTTCTGTATTGTCGTTTAATCTTTTGTAATTGTAAACTATTCTTGGCTTACCTCTTTTTTGTTCAGAATGATTTCTAACTAGAAAAGCTGCTGATCTATGTTTGCTATCAGATCTTCTAATTAGATTCTGTTTTAACATTTCTTCAATTTGTGTTTTAAATTCTTTTATATCAGCTGGTGAATAATCAATATTTGCTGTTTTAATAGTTATTTCTGGGTTTATAATCTTTATCTTGCAAGTGTATTTAACTTTATTTTTCGTAACATCTTCACTAATTAATCCTAATTTTTCTAAGTGTGAAATAATCTGATATGGAATAAATTTCGTTTCTTTTCCTTTTTCTAGCTCTCTAATCGTTTCGAATGCAATCATAGCTAATGCTTCTTTATGTTCTTTAGCTGGTGAAAGATGACTTGTTTCTATTGGTTTGAAAAAATCTAATTCTGCTTGCCAACCACGCTTTCGGGCTAACTCTGATTGATATGTGTGGTAATTTGTAGGTAGCGTGTAATTATATTTACTGAAAGTAATACTATTTCGAGAGATTGAAATACTACCTCGATAATTAAGGATGAAATTTAAACCTAAAAGAAATTCTTGACTTTTAATTTCTTTTGGAGTAATAGTGCATTGTCCTAATTCGTATTTTGAGCTATAATTACCAGCAAAATCTTTAAATTGAATCGTCGATTCATCTGGCAATTTATGCGTTAATGTCATTAGGCTTTGATTGGCTGTTTTAGATGTGATAATATAGTTTAAAGGTTTATGATATAATAATGGTATTAAGGAATGTGCTATCAGGCTTTTAGTGCTTCCTGTATCTATTATTGCTATTGTTTCTACAAACTTATTATTATCTAACCAAATGCGACAATTGACTGTAAGAAGAGATGTATTATATTTGTTAATATTAATTGAAAATTCTGTATTTTCTTGTATACTGTTATTTAGATTATCGATTGTTTCAGCTGTTTTAGATGAACTTCCTATTTCATCTTGATTATAATTTTTGTATTTTTCTTTTAAGAAACTAACATCACTTTGTAAAGTACTAACTTGTAACTGTAATAATTTTATCTGTGCATCGTGTTTGTCTACTTCTTCTTGTAATACCGTTTTTTCACTTATTCTATTTTGTTTTAATGAAAGCTCTAGATTAAACTGTTTTTTAGCACATAGAAAACATATTTCTATAAAACATTTGTCACATTGAAAACGTTTAATGATTTCGGGATATGTATAACATATAAAGCAGGGTATATGATCATTACCTCTGTTCTGTATCCACTGATGTTCACATTCATCATCGTTATTCATTAGTGTGTAACTAATACTATTCTGTGAAGAACCTTCATCATTATCTGAAGCAATACTATATATTGATTCAGTGTCATCAAAATCGTTTTCACTAAGACTTTCTATCTCGTATTCTCCTATTTCGTCAACTAGGTTAGAACGTTGTTGATTATTTTGTCTGTTAGGGCATCTATTTGCTAAGTGATTTGGGTCACCGCAAATAAAACAGTTGCATTTTTTATTTGGTTTGCTTCTTTTAACATACTTTTTTTCGTTTATCAAAATGTTTAGACTTACGGAGATATTTTCTTGGTTTATAGTAACCATAAGCTTGTGGAGTGTAAATAGCCGTTCGACAAAATGCCCAAGCTTGTCTTTTAATTTGTTCCTATAAAGTTGCTTATTTACATCGTTTTTCTAATTCTTGAAATACAAACATTATTCTTGGACCAATTCCTAATTTAGGTAGTCCTCCGTATTGTGTATTCCAATCTTCTTGCAATTTTCGACCTAAGTCTCCTGGTAGCTTTGAAAAATATTTATTACATAGATCTTCGTCCATGGCTTTACCTGTCTGTGCTAGAGTAACTGCAAAATCTTGGCTAAATTCTTTTATATATTTGAAATCTCTTATACTTAATTGTTCTAGGTTTCTTATTGCTGTGTTCTGCATCAGCGTACCGCCTTTGCCTGGATCATTTCCTATTAGTAATAATGTAATAAAACTTGTAAAATTGTAAGGGTTATTTCCTAAGGCTTTCTGTTCAGTTATTACGGCTGGATTATCCGTTTTTCTACTTTGATATATACCTAGGGCTAATGGACCGAGGGTAGTTTCTAGTACTGCCCACATATCCATTTCTGGTTTCTTATTTACTTCCCAATATCGAACTACATTTTGTTCCCATATTAGAATTTCTTCTGGCCATAATTGTGGTGATTGATTTTCTAGTAGTAGCATGTTATGACTATAAATTTTTCCATATGGTTTTCTTATTCCTTTTCCTATATATGGACTTTCTTGTAAATAATCTATTTCAGGCTTAGCCCATTTTTCTCTTTCTAATGGTCCTTCTTTATATTGGCCACTTGGTTCGTTGTCAAATCTACTACGTTTATTAGTTGGTATCATGGCCTGGTCCATAAAATTCGTTTCAATAAAAAAGTCACTAAGAGGAATTTGCATGTTTAAAATATCTTCAATTAATGGCATGTTGAAATATTTTGATAACGTTGTAAAAGCATCTTCATATGTCATATCTAATTCTGTTATGCATGCAATTAGCATATTATCTGTCTCTTCCCTTATGTTTTCTACTGTGATTTTCTTGTTAATTATTTCATGTAGTGTTCTTTTGCTCTCTGTTTTGAACGTTTCTTCTATTTCTAGACTTGTATCATTTTCTTCATATTGTTCATCATATTGCTCTTCATCTACTAGATAGCCTAATATATCAAAATCTTCAATACTTTCATTATCTGTTTCGTAATGGTCATAAATTGGTTCATCATCCCAATTTACAGTATTAAAGTGATCTAAGTATTCATTTAAATTCTGTCTTACTTCTATTTCTGATTCTGTGTCAGTTTCTTCTTCATTTTGTTTAAACTTATAGTTTCCAAATCTTAAACTTGGTTCTCCAAACTGGTTATTGTATATTGCGTGTGATTCTGGAATAAAAAGGCTTTTATCATTTTCTACAAAATCTTTTAATTGCCATTCAAGACCTGCTAAGTCTTCTGGACTAACTCTACGAGGTTCAATCATTTTTATTCCTTTACTGGCTATATTTTGTACTATTCCGTTGAGATTAATTTTAAATTTCATTCCTGACCTATTACTTGCTTTACCGATTATTCCTATGCTGATAATTAAATTATTGCCAACATAGTTTTCAAAACCGCTTGCTTTAAATCCTAGTTTTAAATGTTTTAAGTCTTTAATACTTTTTAGAATATCTGGAACACAATATACTAAGGCTGATTTATCGTTTAAATCTGTTTCCATTCCTGAAAGTAGAGCCTTTTCTATATTTGATGTCCATGATTTGTCTAGTACTAATGTAAGGAGTTTCGTTCCTAAACCTTTTCTAATTAATGCTTTTATTCCTATTACTATTAGTCCTAAATGGAAAAATCTTTTTCCCGTGTTTTTTAATTTTTGTATGGTTTCTGGTGATAAAATATCTAAGGTTACGCTATTGTCTATTACCCTTACTTCTTCTTCTCTAATACTCCTAATTAAGGTTGTGTTAATGTTTGTGATTCCTGTTTGATATAAGATTCGTGGATTTAATAGATCTAGTTGATTATTATTATATAAATCTAAGTTTCTGTCTAAATCTACCTCTTCATCTAATTGTACTATTTGTTTTGTCTTTTTTAGATTTTACTTTTGATAATATACTGGAAATTTCATCTTTAGGTTTACCGTTAGATGTAAATTCTGTCAATGTCCTACTGGGTCCAGAGAAAGAGCTTCTTGGATTCATTTTGGTATACAAAATTTATATAATTATGGTGTTTTGTTTTTCTTAACAACTGAATTTCGTAGACTTAGATTTACTAGCTGTTCTGATATTTTATCTAATTCTTGGTCAAAGGTTTGTCTATCTTCTAGTTTTTCTAGCTTTTCTAAAATCTGAAGATTTAAGCTGATTAAAATATTAAAAAGATTAGGATATTCCTTATCTGATAAACTATTTCCTGAATAAGTAGTGAAACCTTGTTTTGGAACTGGTTGCGATGAAAATTTTGTCGCGTCGTCTATTGCTTTCTGTAAATATTTATTCATAAAATTAACTACTGACAATCTTTTTAACTTCCAAAAGGAGCGTTTCAATCTGCTTGGTTTTTAAATCAAAATCAAGTGTTCTGGTTCTTAGTTCTTGTAGAATTCGTTTTGATTCTAATTCAATAGCTCTTGGCTTATTATTTTCTAGTAAAAACTTTAGTTCACTAATAATTGTTTTATCTGGAAGGATACCTTTTAAATTTATTAAAGTTCGTAGGATACTTTCGTTTTGATTTTTAATAAAATCAAAATTGTCTACTAACTGTTTTAAAGTTTTGTTCTTATCAGAGATGGATTTAGCAATTATTTCTAACGTTTTAGCTGTTGAATTATCGTACTGCTGTAAAGCTGTTCCTAGATTTATAATTAAATCTGTAACTGAATTAAGCTGTTTATTTTCTTCGTGTAGAAGATGTTGAAAACCTTTTTCAAAATGACAGACAAATTTATAGTTATCAATACTAATAATACTTCGTTCTTTGAAAGTATATTCAAGATTTAAATAGCTTAGACGTTTAAGGTTTGACGAATCAATCTTAATTTTAGGGTTGTTTTTCTTAGTTTTGAAAGGTTCATTTTTCTATGCAGCTTATATTTTCCCGATAAAAAATTTCCTTTGAGAGAGAATTATCTATTTATTACAGAAAATAATTATTAATTTAAAGAGCCAAACTAAAACCGTGGTTACTACAAAGTTTCATTCTATTCATACTTAACTTTCATATTACTTTGAAGTTTACCATGTTCAATTAAAGACGGGAATTACGCACCTTTGCTACCCTATAAACTGACTCAGAGGGTTCTGCATAAAAATAATACTTCAATTTTACATGACTAAAAATAGACCTTGTAATAACTCTAGAATCAGCCTTGCTCCGATACCATTAAGGGGGGATGGTGGCTGAATAAGCGTTATAAATCTTGTAAAAAATTTGCAACAAACATATATATAAAATCTTGTAGGTAAATTCCCACAAGATATCCTACTAAAAATTTAAAGACAAACCAAAATATATCACATAAAAGAGAACAGAAAGAGAATAATACCATTAAGGGGGGATGGTGGCTGAATAAGCGTTATAGATCTTGTAAAAATTTTGCAACAAACATATATATAAAATCTTGTAGGTAAATTCCCACAAGATATCCTACTAAAAATTTAAAGACAAACCAAAATATATCACATAAAAGAGAACAGAAAGAGAATACCTGATTCATAAAGGCGAGTAGAAGCAGATTTGAGAAGATTTATACAGATGAGAAAACTAGGCGAGCAGCAGAAGTTTTTTTTTTTTTTTTTTTTCTTCTCTCTCTCTCAGAATATGAATTACAATGGGAAGAATAAGCAAGCACAGAAAAATGAAAAGACAATTTAAGCTGCCATTGATTTTTTCTTCAAAGCTTCTATTATTTTAAACACTCTTCTTCTATATCTTGGGTTACATCTTACATACATATTTATAACTGGATAGCCGGTTGAACCGGTCATTTATTACACACACTAGGCAGTTATAAGATTCTGCCTTTTACAAAAGATAAGCGCACAATTAAAAGAAATAATAAAATATAGGACAGCACCTAATCTGGAGAATTCTTCGTTTTTTAAGATAAGATTCTTTTCTTAGTGGAGTTTTGATTGGAGTACAGCTGGACAATTAATCATTTAGTCTGTATCTGCCATTTCATCCATTGGATTAAAATCTTCTATCCTTGTTCTGTCGTTTGCACTAAGGTCTGGACTGGACTCTAGTTCTGGCTCAGACGTTTATTGGTCGTAAATTAAAACATCATTGTTGGGATCAAACATATGTTCTGCTGCTGGTAAGGGTAGCAGAACTTTTAATTCCATCTCGCCCCATATTTGATAGCGCGATGTTTCTGCCTGTAAGACTAATTCTTTCCAGTTTGGCGGAGGACTTAGCGTTGCTTGTGATTGATGATACTGCCATGGTTTATCCGCTCCGAACCAAATTGGTGTTCCTTCATACATCTGGAAATAACATCTTAAACATTTTGACACATTGTGTCGTGTATAATTTTCGTGTTTGAAAATGGTCATTCTATGCGTTGCTGGCTTTATCGTATACTTTTTATCAAACTGAAAGACTGGAGTGGTTGAACTGATACATACTATGATGGCTGGAAAAATACGTAGATATTGTTGTGCTATTAAGGCAAAACGTTTACCAAAGCATTCTAAAACTGATTCTTCCACTCGATTGCTAAAAGTTATTCTAGATAGCATTCCATGATCGAATAAGCTTACTATTTTATCCAGGTCACATGGTAGTTGCGAACTGTCGACTCTGGCGCGTAGCATATTGGATCTTCTGTCTTGGACTACCTTGAACTGAACCGTTTCTATTATTCGTTTGAAGTATGCTGCTAGTAGTTTTTGCAACTCTTCCTGATAACTATTCCATCGATCATAAGTTAGCTTCTCTATTTTGAGGATTAATTCTTGTCCTCCACGTTTGCATAACTCGTCCATGATTGGTTCTGGTCGTAGTTTGAGGTGGTTTGAAAGTTGATCATAAGTTAGGGTCTTTGGTCTTTTGGGAATTTGGCTGAGGAGTTCTTCCTTTTCTTGGACCAATTGTGCAATACGTTGCTCTAATAATTGATTGGTTTTGTGGACGTATAAATGTTTCTGATTTTCTTGCTCTAGAAACTGGTTTCTTTGGATGTAGTGTTGTAGCTGGGTTTGACTTCGTTGGTAAAGGTTTTGTAAGTCGTTTAGCTGTGAGGCCTGGGAATTTATTAGGTCTGTTGGGGATTGAGGAGTTGATGAGGCTGTATGAGAGTAGGATTGTTGACAATCGGGATCAATATAATAATTAGGACCAAAGCAATTTCATGCTTCGTCCAGAGCTTGTTGCAGATTATAGAAACCTTTAAAAACTGGATTTTGAAAATTCTGTATAGCCATCTGCACTTGGCTATAATGTTTAAATATGCCTGTAAAATTGCCTCTGAAAACTATGTAACAAAAGAAATTTTTTGAAAGAGGCTTCTGTTGAATTTTTGAAAAATAGTATGCAAAACAATTTCCAAGCCTTTGTTTATTTCTTCGTTCGTTTTCAACAGTCTTTAAATTCCAAAGATGATCAAGTAAGCACTGCTGAGATAAATCGTTTATTTTAACAAGAGGTTTAAATTTTCTAGGATCGTTATTTTTAAACTGGATCAGAGAAGTTTGACCAAAGGTCATGCATGGGGTATTAACCTCCATCGTTTGAGTAGTACTAGTTCTAGCTGGAGATTGTGCCTGTGAACTTGATTCTGTTGGTGGCGTTGTTGGTGATTTCACCTCTGTTTTAATTGTTGGGGCCTTTGCCTCCACACTCGTTTTATTACTGCTGGTATCTACGGATTTTCCCGTTTCTTTGTTCATGTTGTATCTTTCCTGCATATAACAAACTTGGTTAAAAACATGAAATAATCTTCGAGACAAAATATCAGCCAACTGATTATTTTTACCTTTAATGTGTTCAAAATTTATTTTATATCCGTTTCCTTGTATAAGGTTTTGCAAATTCAACCATCTGGTTCTATTTACCTTTTTAGAGTTTTCGTTTGAAATAAATCTTACAATTGCTTCACAATCTGTTCGGACTGTGAATTCTTTGTTTAAATATATCCTATATTTATCTAAAGCATTGATTAATGCCTGTATTTCAAAATCCAAAGACGTCCAATTAGTCATTTTGTTAAAATTACCGCTTGCGTAGGCTGCAATTTTTTCTGTTGATTTATCACTGTATTTTGATGGTTTGCATTTTAGGATTGCTCCCCATCCTTCTTTACATCCGTCACATTCAATAATGATGTAGTCTGTTTCTAGTGGTAGTGCTAACGGACTAATTTTCTTGACTGCTTCCTTAATTTTTTGAACTAATTTTATATCTTCTGAATTAAACCGTGTTTCTCCGTTTTTTGAGATTTTACCATATAAAGGTCCTACTAGTCTTGCTAAATTGGGGATAAATTTTCTAGCATAATTTATTAGTCCTAAAAAAGCTTGAATTTTCTTCTTACTATCTAATTTATCTGGAAAACCTATAATCTTTTGAGAAATATGTGGTTGGAGTTCTATTTTTCCATTGCCGATTTCTAGGCCTAAAAAAGAGATTTTTTGTTTAAAAAGCTCCATCTTTCTTTTTGATATTACTAGACCATTGTCTTCTATTTCTTTAAATATCGTTTTCAAATGCTGTTCGTGTTCCTTGATATTTTTACTTGCAATTAAAATGTCGTCGATATATACTAAACAAAAATCATATTTTTTAAATATTGTATCCATAAATCGTTGAAAAATTGCAGGTGCTGTTTTTAATCCAAAGCTTAATACATTCCATTCGAAATGTCCTTCGGAACACATAAATGCTGTCCATGGTTTAAAGCTTTCTTCTAGCTTTAACTGGTTATATCCTGATTTTAAATCAAATTTGCTAAAAATTCGTTTGTTTTGTATTAAATTTATTAACGTGTCTTTGTTTGGTATATTATAGCCATCGTCTTCTGTATTGTCGTTTAATCTTTTGTAATTGTAAACTATTCTTGGCTTACCTCTTTTTTGTTCAGAATGATTTCTAACTAGAAAAGCTGCTGATCTATGTTTGCTATCAGATCTTCTAATTAGATTCTGTTTTAACATTTCTTCAATTTGTGTTTTAAATTCTTTTATATCAGCTGGTGAATAATCAATATTTGCTGTTTTAATAGTTATTTCTGGGTTTATAATCTTTATCTTGCAAGTGTATTTAACTTTATTTTTAGTAACATCTTCACTAATTAATCCTAATTTTTCTAAGTGTGAAATAATCTGATATGGAATAAATTTCGTTTCTTTTCCTTTTTCTAGCTCTCTAATCGTTTCGAATGCAATCATAGCTAATGCTTCTTTATGTTCTTTAGCTGGTGAAAGATGACTTGTTTCTATTGGTTTGAAAAAATCTAATTCTGCTTGCCCACCACGCTTTCGGGCTAACTCTGATTGATATGTGTGGTAATTTGTAGGTAGCGTGTAATTATATTTACTGAAAGTAATACTATTTCGAGAGATTGAAATACTACCTCGATAATTAAGGATGAAATTTAAACCTAAAAGAAATTCTTGACTTTTAATTTCTTTTGGAGTAATAGTGCATTGTCCTAATTCGTATTTTGAGCTATAATTACCAGCAAAATCTTTAAATTGAATCGTCGATTCATCTGGCAATTTATGCGTTAATGTCATTAGGCTTTGATTGGCTGTTTTAGATGTGATAATATAGTTTAAAGGTTTATGATATAATAATGGTATTAAGGAATGTGCTATCAGGCTTTTAGTGCTTCCTGTATCTATTATTGCTATTGTTTCTACAAACTTATTATTATCTAACCAAATGCGACAATTGACTGTAAGAAGAGATGTATTATATTTGTTAATATTAACTGAAAACTCTGTATTTTCTTGTATACTGTTATTTAGATTATCGATTGTTTCAGCTGTTTTAGATGAACTTCCTATTTCATCTTGATTATAATTTTTGTATTTTTCTTTTAAGAAACTAACATCACTTTGTAAAGTACTAACTTGTAACTGTAATAATTTTATCTGTGCATCGTGTTTGTCTACTTCTTCTTGTAATACCCTTTTTTCACTTATTCTATTTTGTTTTAATGAAAGCTCTAGATTAAACTGTTTTTTAGCACATAGAAAACATATTTCTATAAAACATTTGTCACATTGAAAACGTTTAATGATTTCGGGATATCTATAACATATAAAGCAGGGTATATGATCATTACCTCTGTTCTGTATCCACTGATGTTCACATTCATCATCGTTATTCATTAGTGTGTAACTAATACTATTCTGTGAAGAACCTTCATCATTATCTGAAACAATACTATATATTGATTCAGTGTCATCAAAATCGTTTTCACTAAGACTTTCTATCTCGTATTCTCCTATTTCGTCAACTAGGTTAGAACGTTGTTGATTATTTTGTCTGTTAGGGCATCTATTTGCTAAGTGATTTGGGTCACCGCAAATAAAACAGTTGCATTTTTTATTTGGTTTGCTTCTTTTAACATATTTTTCTTTTTTTCGTTTATCAAAATGTTTAGACTTACGGAGATATTTTCTTGGTTTATAGTAACCATAAGCTTGTGGAGTGTAAATAGCCGTTCGACAAAATGCCCAAGCTTGTCTTTTAATTTGTTCCTGTAAGTTGCTTCTTTACAGCGTTTTTCTAATTCTTGAAATACAAACATTATTCTTGGACCAATTCCTAATTTAGGTAGTCCTCCGTATTGTGTATTCCAATCTTCTTGCAATTTTCGACCTAAGTCTCCTGGTAGCTTTGAAAAATATTTATTACATAGATCTTCGTCCATGGCTTTACCTGTCTGTGCTAGAGTAACCGCAAAATCTTGGCTAAATTCTTTTATATATTTGAAATCTCTTATACTTAATTGTTCTAGG
Organism: Allium cepa; assembly: GCA_030765085.1. Taxonomy (NCBI): domain Eukaryota; kingdom Viridiplantae; phylum Streptophyta; class Magnoliopsida; order Asparagales; family Amaryllidaceae; genus Allium; species Allium cepa. Next base: position 213,216,243 of record CM060945.1, read on the forward strand.
TTTCTTATTGTTGTGTTCTGCATCAGCGTACCGCCTTTGCCTGGATCATTTCCTATTAGTAATAATCTAATAAAACTTGTAAAATTGTAAGGGTTATTTCCTAAGGCTTTCTGTTCAGTTATTACGGCTGGATTATCCGTTTTTCTACTTTGATATATACCTAGGGCTAATGGACCGAGGGTAGTTTCTAGTACTGCCCACATATCCATTTCTGGTTTCTTATTTACTTCCCAATATCGAACTACATTTTGTTCCCATATTAGAATTTCTTCTGGCCATAACTGTGGTGATTGATTTTCTAGTAGTAGCATGTTATGACTATAAATTTTTCCATATGGTTTCTTATTCCTTTTCCTATATATGGACTTTCTTGTAAATAATCTATTTCAGGCTTAGCCCATTTTTCTCTTTCTAATGGTCCTTCTTTATATTGGCCACTTGGTTCGTTGTCAAATCTACTACGTTTATTAGTTGGTATCATGGCCTGGTCCATAAAATTCGTTTCAATAAAAAAGTCACTAAGAGGAATTTGCTTGTTTAAAATATCTTCAATTAATGGCATGTTGAAATATTTTGATAACGTTGTAAAAGCATCTTCATATGTCATATCTAATTCTGTTATGCATGCAATTAGCATATTATCTGTCTCTTCCCTTATGTTTTCTACTGTGATTTTCTTGTTAATTATTTCATGTAGTGTTCTTTTGCTTTCTGTTTTGAACGTTTCTTCTATTTCTAGACTTGTATCATTTTCTTCATATTGTTCATCATATTGCTCTTCATCTACTAGATAGCCTAATATATCAAAATCTTCAATACTTTCATTATCTGTTTCGTAATTGTCATAAATTGGTTCATCATCCCAATTTACAGTATTAAAGTGATCTAAGTATTCATTTAAATTCTGTCTTACTTCTATTTCTGATTCTGTATCAGTTTCTTCTTCATTTTGTTTAAACTTATAGTTTCCAAATCTTAAACTTGGTTCTCCAAACTGGTTATTGTATATTACGTGTGATTCTGGAATAAAAAGGCTTTTATCATTTTCTACAAAATCTTTTAATTGCCATTCAAGACCTGCTAAGTCTTCTGGACTAACTCTACGGGGTTCAATCATTTTTATTCCTTTACTGGCTATATTTTGTACTATTCCGTTGAGATTAATTTTAAATTTCATTCCCGACCTATTACTTGCTTTACCGATTATTCCTATGATGATAATTAAATTATTGCCAACATAGTTTTTAAAACCGCTTGCTTTAAATCCTAGTTTTAAATGTTTTAAGTCTTTAATACTTTTTAGAATATCTGGAACACAATATACTAAGGCTGATTTATCGTTTAAATCTATTTCCATTCCTGAAAGTAGAGCCTTTTCTATATTTGATGTCCATGATTTGTCTAGTACTAATGTAAGGAGTTTCGTTCCTAAACCTTTTCTAGTTAATGCTTTTATTCCTATTACTATTAGTCCTAAATGGAAAAATCTTTTTCCCGTGTTTTTTAATTTTTGTATGGTTTCTGGTGATAAAATATCTAAGGTTACGCTATTGTCTATTACCCTTACTTCTTCTTCTCTAATACTCCTAATTAAGGTTGTGTTAATGTTTGTGATTCCTGTTTGATATAAGATTCGTGGATTTAATAGATCTAGTTGATTATTATTATATAAATCTAAGTTTCTGTCTAAATCTACCTCTTCATCTAATTGTACTATTTGTTTTTCTTTTTTAGATTTTACTTTTGATAATATACTGGAAATTTCATCTTTAGGTTTACCGTTAGATGTAAATTCTGTCAATGTCCTACTGGGTCCAGAGAAAGAGCTTCTTGGATTCATTTTGGTATCCAAAATTTATATAATTCTGGTGTTTTGTTTTTCTTAACAACTGAATTTCCTAGACTTAGATTTACTAGCTGTTCTGATATTTTATCTAATTCTTGGTCAAAGGTTTGTCTATCTTCTAGTTTTTCTAGCTTTTCTAAAATCTGAAGATTTAAGCTGATTAAAATATTAAAAAGATTAGGATATTCCTTATCTGATAAACTATTTCCTGAATAAGTAGTGAAACCTTGTTTTGGAACTGGTTGCGATGAAAATTTTGTCGCGTCGTCTATTGCTTTCTGTAAATATTTATTCATAAAATTAACTACTGACAATCTTTTTAACTTCCAAAAGGAGCGTTTCAATCTGCTTGGTTTTTAAATCAAAATCAAGTGTTCTGGTTCTTAGTTCTTGTAGAATTCGTTTTGATTCTAATTCAATTGCTCTTGGCTTATTATTTTCTAGTAAAAACTTTAGTTCACTAATAATTGTTTTATCTGGAAGGATACCTTTTAAATTTATTAAAGTTCGTAGGATACTTTCGTTTTGATTTTTAATAAAATCAAAATTGTCTACTAACTGTTTTAAAGTTTTGTTCTTATCAGAGATGGATTTAGCAATTATTTCTAACGTTTTAGCTGTTGAATTATCGTACTGCTGTAAAGCTGTTCCTAGATTTATAATTAAATCTGTAACTGAATTAAGCTGTTTATTTTCTTCGTGTAGAAGATGTTGAAAACCTTTTTCAAAATGACAGACAAATTTATAGTTATCAATACTAATAATACTTCGTTCTTTGAAAGTATATTCAAGATTTAAATAGCTTAGACGTTTAAGGTTTGACGAATCAATCTTAATTTTAGGGTTGTTTTTCTTAGTTTTGAAAGGTTCATTTTTCTATGCAGCTTATATTTTCCCGATAAAAATTTTTCTTTGAGAGAGAATTATCTATTTATTACAGAAAATAATTATTAATTTAAAGAGCCAAACTAAAACCGTGGTTACTACAAAGTTTCATTCTATTCATACTTAACTTTCATATTACTTTGAAGTTTACCATGTTCAATTAAAGACGGGAATTACGCACCTTTGCTACCCTATAAACTGACTCAGAGGGTTCTGCATCAAAATAATACTTCAATTTTACATGACTAAAATTAGACCTTGTAATAACTCTAGAATCAGCCTTGCTCCGATACCATTAAGGGGGGATGGTGGCTGAATAAGCGTTATAAATCTTGTAAAAAATTTGCAACAAACATATATATAAAATCTTGTAGGTAAATTCCCACAAGATATCCTACTAAAAATTTAAAGACAAACCAAAATATATCACATAAAAGAGAACAGAAAGAGAATAATACCATTAAGGGGGGATGGTGGCTGAATAAGCGTTATAAATCTTGTAAAAATTTTGCAACAAACATATATATAAAATCTTGTAGGTAAATTCGCACAAGATATCCTACTAAAAATTTAAAGACAAACCAAAATATATCACATAAAAGAGAACAGAAAGAGAATACCTGATTCATAAAGGCGAGTAGAAGCAGATTTGAGAAGATTTATACAGATGAGAAAACTAGGCGAGCAGCAGAAGTTTTTTTTTTTTTTTTTCCTCTCTCTCAGAATATGAATTACAATGGGAAGAATAAGCAAGCACAGAAAAATGAAAAGACAATTTAAGCTGCCATTGATTTTTTCTTCAAAGCTTCTATTATTTTAAACACTCTTCTTCTATATCTTGGGTTACATCTTACATACATATTTATAACTGGATAGGCGGTTGAACCGGTCATTTATTACACACACTAGGCAGTTATAAGATTCTGCCTTTTACAAAAGATAAGCGCACAATTAAAAGAAATAATAAAATATAGGACAGCACCTAATCTGGAGAATTCTTTGTTTTTTAAGATAAGATTCTTTTCTTAGTGGAGTTTTGATTGGAGTGCAGCTGGACAATTAATCATTTAGTCTGTATCTGCCATTTCATCCATTGGATTAAAATCTTCTATCCTTGTTCTGTCGTTTGCACTAAGGTCTGGACTGGACTCTAGTTCTGGCTCAGACGTTTCTTGGTCGTAAATTAAATAATCATTGTTGGGATCAAACATATGATCTGCTGCTGGTAAGGGTAGCAGAACTTTTAATTCCATCTCGCCCCATATTTGATAGCGCGATGTTTCTGCCTGTAAGACTAATTCTTTCCAGTTTGGCGGAGGACTTAGCGTTGCTTGTGATTGATGATACTGCCATGGTTTATTCGCTCCGAACCAAATTGGTGTTCCTTCATACATCTGGAAATAACATCTTAAACATTTTGACACATTGTGTCGTGTATAATTTTCGTGTTTGAAAATGGTCATTCTATGCGTTGCTGGCTTTATCGTATACTTTTTATCAAACTGAAAGACTGGAGTGGTTGAACTGATACATACTATGATGGCTGGAAAAATACGTAGATATTGTTGTGCTATTAAGGCAAAACGTTTACCAAAGCGTTCTAAAACTGATTCTTCCACTCGATTGCTAAAAGTTATTCTAGATAGCATTCCATGATCGAATAAGCTTACTATTTTATCCAGGTCACATGGTAGTTGCGAACTGTCGGCTCTGGCGCGTAGCATATTGGATCTTCTGTCTTGGACTACCTTGAACTGAACCGTTTCTATTATTCGTTTGAAGTATGTTGCTAGTAGTTTTTGCAACTCTTCCTGATAACTATTCCATCGATCATAAGTTAGCTTCTCTATTTTGAGGATTAATTCTTGTCCTCCACGTTTGCATAACTCGTCCATGATTGGTTCTGGTCGTAGTTTGAGGTGGTTTGAAAGTTGATCATAAGTTAGGGTCTTTGGTCTTTTGGGAATTTGGCTGAGGAGTTCTTCCTTTTCTTGGACCAATTGTGCAATACGTTGCTCTAATAATTGATTGGTTTTGTGGACGTATAAATGTTTCTGATTTTCTTGCTCTAGAAACTGGTTTCTTTGGATCTAGTGTTGTAGCTGGGTTTGACTTCGTTGGTAAAGGTTTTGTAAGTCGTTTAGCTGTGAGGCCTGGGAATTTATTAGGTCTGTTGGGGATTGAGGAGTTGATGAGGCTGTATGAGAGTAGGATTGTTGACAATCGGGATCAATATAATAATTAGGACCAAAGCAATTTCTTGCTTCGTCCAGAGCTTGTTGCAGATTATAGAAACCTTTAAAAACTGGATTTTGAAAATTCTGTATAGCCATCTGCACTTGGCTATAATGTTTAAATATGCCTGTAAAATTGCCTCTGAAAACTATGTAACAAAAGAAATTTTTTGAAAGAGGCTTCTGTTGAATTTTTGAAAAATAGTATGCAAAACAATTTCCAAGCCTTTGTTTATTTCTTCGTTCGTTTTCAACAGTCTTTAAATTCCAAAGATGATCAAGTAAGCACTGCTGAGATAAATCGTTTATTTTAACAAGAGGTTTAAATTTTCTAGGATCGTTATTTTTAAACTGGATCAGAGAAGTTTGACCAAAGGTCATGCATGGGGTATTAACCTCCATCGTTTGAGTAGTACTAGTTCTAGCTGGAGATTGTGCCTGTGAACTTGATTCTGTTGGTGGCGTTGTTGGTGATTTCACCTCTGTTTTAATTGTTGGGGCCTTTGCCTCCACACTCGTTTTATTACTGCTAGTATCTATGGATTTTCCCGTTTCTTTGTTCATGTTGTATCTTTCCTGCATATAACAAACTTGGTTAAAAACATGAAATAATCTTCGAGACAAAATATCAGCCAACTGATTATTTTTACCTTTAATGTGTTCAAAATTTATTTTATATCCGTTTCCTTGTATAAGGTTTTGCAAATTCAACCATCTGGTTCTATTTACCTTTTTAGAGTTTTCGTTTGAAATAAATCTTACAATTGCTTCACAATCTGTTCGGACTGTGAATTCTTTGTTTAAATATATCCTATATTTATCTAAAGCATTGATTAATGCCTGTATTTCAAAATCCAAAGACGTCCAATTAGTCATTTTGTTAAAATTACCGCTTGCGTAGGCTGCAATTTTTTCTGTTGATTTATCACTGTATTTTGATGGTTTGCATTTTAGGATTGCTCCCCATCCTTCTTTACATCCGTCACATTCAATAATGATGTAGTCTGTTTCTAGTGGTAGTTCTAACGGACTAATTTTCTTGACTGCTTCCTTAATTTTTTGAACTAATTTTATATCTTCTGAATTAAACCGTGTTTCTCCGTTTTTTGAGATTTTACCATATAAAGGTCCTACTAGTCTTGCTAAATTGGGGATAAATTTCTAGCATAATTTATTAGTCCTAAAAAAGCTTGAATTTTCTTCTTACTATCTAATTTATCTGGAAAACCTATAATCTTTTGAGAAATATGTGGTTGGAGTTCTATTTTTCCATTGCCGATTTCTAGGCCTAAAAAAGAGATTTTTTGTTTAAAAAGCTCCATCTTTCTTTTTGATATTACTAGACCATTGTCTTCTATTTCTTTAAATATCGTTTTTAAATGCTGTTCGTGTTCCTTGATATTTTTACTTGCAATTAAAATGTCGTCGATATATACTAAACAAAAATCATATTTTTTAAATATTGTATCCATAAATCGTTGAAAAATTGCAGGTGCTGTTTTTAATCCAAAGCTTAATACATTCCATTCGAAATGTCCTTCGGAACACATAAATGCTGTCCATGGTTTAAAGCTTTCTTCTAGCTTTAACTGGTTATATCCTGATTTTAAATCAAATTTGCTAAAAATTCGTTTGTTTTGTATTAAATTTATTAACGTGTCTTTGTTTGGTATATTATAGCCATCGTCTTCTGTATTGTCGTTTAATCTTTTGTAATTGTAAACTATTCTTGGCTTACCTCTTTTTTGTTCAGAATGATTTCTAACTAGAAAAGCTGCTGATCTATGTTTGCTATCAGATCTTCTAATTAGATTCTGTTTTAACATTTCTTCAATTTGTGTTTTAAATTCTTTTATATCAGCTGGTGAATAATCAATATTTGCTGTTTTAATAGTTATTTCTGGGTTTATAATCTTTATCTTGCAAGTGTATTTAACTTTATTTTTCGTAACATCTTCACTAATTAATCCTAATTTTTCTAAGTGTGAAATAATCTGATATGGAATAAATTTCGTTTCTTTTCCTTTTTCTAGCTCTCTAATCGTTTCGAATGCAATCATAGCTAATGCTTCTTTATGTTCTTTAGCTGGTGAAAGATGACTTGTTTCTATTGGTTTGAAAAAATCTAATTCTGCTTGCCCACCACGCTTTCGGGCTAACTCTGATTGATATGTGTGGTAATTTGTAGGTAGCGTGTAATTATATTTACTGAAAGTAATACTATTTCGAGAGATTGAAATACTACCTCGATAATTAAGGATGAAATTTAAACCTAAAAGAAATTCTTGACTTTTAATTTCTTTTGGAGTAATAGTGCATTGTCCTAATTCGTATTTTGAGCTATAATTACCAGCAAAATCTTTAAATTGAATCGTCGATTCATCTGGCAATTTATGCGTTAATGTCATTAGGCTTTGATTGGCTGTTTTAGATGTGATAATATAGTTTAAAGGTTTATGATATAATAATGGTATTAAGGAATGTGCTATCAGGCTTTTAGTGCTTCCTGTATCTATTATTGCTATTGTTTCTACAAACTTATTATTATCTAACCAAATGCGACAATTGACTGTAAGAAGAGATGTATTATATTTGTTAATATTAACTGAAAACTCTGTATTTTCTTGTATACTGTTATTTAGATTATCGATTGTTTCAGCTGTTTTAGATGAACTTCCTATTTCATCTTGATTATAATTTTTGTATTTTTCTTTTAAGAAACTAACATCACTTTGTAAAGTACTAACTTGTAACTGTAATAATTTTATCTGTGCATCGTGTTTGTCTACTTCTTCTTGTAATACCCTTTTTTCACTTATTCTATTTTGTTTTAATGAAAGCTCTAGATTAAACTGTTTTTTAGCACATAGAAAACATATTTCTATAAAACATTTGTCACATTGAAAACGTTTAATGATTTCGGGATATCTATAACATATAAAGCAGGGTATATGATCATTACCTCTGTTCTGTATCCACTGATGTTCACATTCATCATCGTTATTCATTAGTGTGTAACTAATACTATTCTATGAAGAACCTTCATCATTATCTGAAACAATACTATATATTGATTCAGTGTCATCAAAATCGTTTTCACTAAGACTTTCTATCTCGTAATCTCCTATTTCGTCAACTAGGTTAGAACGTTGTTGATTATTTTGTCTGTTAGGGCATCTATTTGCTAAGTGATTTGGGTCACCGCAAATAAAACAGTTGCATTTTTTATTTGGTTTGCTTCTTTTAACATATTTTTCTTTTTTTCGTTTATCAAAATGTTTAGACTTACGGAGATATTTTCTTGGTTTATAGTAACCATAAGCTTGTGGAGTGTAAATAGCCGTTCGACAAAATGCCCAAGCTTGTCTTTTAATTTGTTCCTGTAAAGTTGCTTCTTTACAGCGTTTTTCTAATTTTTGAAATACAAACATTATTCTTGGACCAATTCCTAATTTAGGTAGTCCTCCGTATTGTGTATTCCAATCTTCTTGCAATTTTCGACCTAAGTCTCCTGGTAGCTTTTAAAAATATTTATTACATAGATCTTCGTCCATGGCTTTACCTGTCTGTGCTAGAGTAACTGCAAAATCTTGGCTAAATTCTTTTATATATTTGAAATCTCTTATACTTAATTGTTCTAGGTTTCTTATTGCTGTGTTCTGCATCAGCGTACCGCCTTTGCCTGGATCATTTCCTATTAGTAATAATCTAATAAAACTTGTAAAATTGTAAGGGTTATTTCCTAAGGCTTTCTGTTCAGTTATTACGGCTGGATTATCCGTTTTTCTACTTTGACATATACCTAGGGCTAATGGACCGAGGGTAGTTTCTAGTACTGCCCACATATCCATTTCTGGTTTCTTATTTACTTCCCAATATCGAACTACATTTTGTTCCCATATTAGAATTTCTTCTGGCCATAACTGTGGTGATTGATTTTCTAGTAGTAGCATGTTATGACTATAAATTTTTCCATATGGTTTTCTTATTCCTTTTCCTATATATGGACTTTCTTGTAAATAATCTATTTCAGGCTTAGCCCATTTTTCTCTTTCTAATGGTCCTTCTTTATATTGGCCACTTGGTTTGTTGTCAAATCTACTACGTTTATTAGTTGGTATCATGGCCTGGTCCATAAAATTCGTTTCAATAAAAAAGTCACTAAGAGGAATTTGCTTGTTTAAAATATCTTCAATTAATGGCATGTTGAAATATTTTGATAACGTTTTAAAAGCATCTTCATATGTCATATCTAATTCTGTTATGCATGCAATTAGCATATTATTTGTCTCTTCCCTTATGTTTTCTACTGTGATTTTCTTGTTAATTATTTCATGTAGTGTTCTTTTGCTTTCTGTTTTGAACGTTTCTTCTATTTCTAGACTTGTATCATTTTCTTCATATTGTTCATCATATTGCTCTTCATCTACTAGATAGCCTAATATATCAAAATCTTCAATACTTTCATTATCTGTTTCGTAATGGTCATAAATTGGTTCATCATCCCAATTTACAGTATTAAAGTGATCTAAGTATTCATTTAAATTCTGTCTTACTTCTATTTCTGATTCTGTGTCAGTTTCTTCTTCATTTTGTTTAAACTTATAGTTTCCAAATCTTAAACTTGGTTCTCCAAACTGGTTATTGTATATTACGTGTGATTCTGGAATAAAATGGCTTTTATCATTTTCTACAAAATCTTTTAATTGCCATTCAAGACCTGCTAAGTCTTCTGGACTAACTCTACGAGGTTCAATCATTTTTATTCCTTTACTGGCTATATTTTGTACTATTCCGTTGAGATTAATTTTAAATTTCATTCCCGACCTATTAGTTGCTTTACCGATTATTCCTATGCTGATAATTAAATTATTGCCAACATAGTTTTCAAAACCGCTTGCTTTAAATCCTAGTTTTAAATGTTTTAAGTCTTTAATACTTTTTAGAATATCTGGAACACAATATACTAAGGCTGATTTATCGTTTAAATCTATTTCCATTCCTGAAAGTAGAGCCTTTTCTATATTTGATGTCCATGATTTGTCTAGTACTAATGTAAGGAGTTTCGTTCCTAAACCTTTTCTAGTTAATGCTTTTATTCCTATTACTATTAGTCCTAAATGGAAAAATCTTTTTCCCGTGTTTTTTTAATTTTTGTATGGTTTCTGGTGATAAAATATCTAAGGTTACGCTATTGTCTATTACCCTTACTTCTTCTTCTCTAATACTCCTAATTAAGGTTGTGTTAATGTTTGTGATTCCTGTTTGATATAAGATTCGTGGATTTAATAGATCTAGTTGATTATTATTATATAAATCTAAGTTTCTGTCTAAATCTACCTCTTCATCTAATTGTACTATTTGTTTTTCTTTTTTAGATTTTACTTTTGATAATATACTGGAAATTTCATCTTTAGGTTTACCGTTAGATGTAAATTCTGTCAATGTCCTACTGGGTCCAGAGAAAGAGCTTCGTGGATTCATTTTGGTATCCAAAATTTATATAATTCTGGTGTTTTGTTTTTCTTAACAACTGAATTTCCTAGACTTAGATTTACTAGTTGTTCTGATATTTTATCTAATTCTTGGTCAAAGGTTTGTCTATCTTCTAGTTTTTCTAGCTTTTCTAAAATCTGAAGATTTAAGCTGATTAAAATATTAAAAAGATTAGGATATTCCTTATCTGATAAACTATTTCCTGAATAAGTAGTGAAACCTTGTTTTGGAACAGGTTGCGATGAAAATTTTGTCGCGTCGTCTATTGCTTTATGTAAATATACCTACAAGATTTTAATCCAATGGATGAAATGGCAGATATAGACTAAATGATTAATTGTCCAGCTGTACTCCAATCAAAACTCCACTAAGAAAAGAATCTTATCTTAAAAAACGATGAATTCTCCAGATTAGGTGTTGTCCTATATTTTATTATTTCTTTTAATTGTGCGCTTATCTTTTGTAAAAGGCAGAATCTTATAACTGCCTAGTGTGTGTAATAAATGACCGGTTCAACCGGCTATCCAGTTATAAATATGTATGTAAGATGTAATCCAAGATATAGAAGAAGAGTGTTTAAAATAATAGAAGCTTTGAAGAAAAAATCAATGGCAGCTTAAATTGTCTTTTCATTTTTCTGTGCTTGCTTATTCTTCCCATTGTAATTCATATTCTGAGAGAGAGAGAGAGAGACAAAAAAAAAAAAAAAAAAAAAAAACTTCTGCTGCTCGCCTAGTTTTCTCATCTGTATAAATCTTCTCAAATCTGCTTCTACTCGCCTTTATGAATCAGGTATTCTCTTTCTGTTCTCTTTTATGTGATATATTTTGGTTTGTCTTTAAATTTTTAGTAGGATATCTTGTGGGAATTTACCTACAAGATTTTATATATATGTTTGTTGCAAATTTTTTACAAGATTTATAACGCTTATTCAGCCACCATCCCCCCTTAATGGTATCAGAGTAAGGCTGATTCTAGAGTTATTACAAGGTCTAATTTTAGTCATGTAAAATTGAAGTATTATTTTGATGCAGAACCCTCTGAGCCAGTTTATAGGGTAGCAAAGGTGCGTAATTCCCGTCTTTAATTGAACATGGTAAACTTCAAAGTAATATGAAAGTTAAGTATGAATAGAATGAAACTTTGTAGTAACCACGGTTTTAGTTTGGCTCTTTAAATTAATAATTATTTTCTGCAATAAATAGATAATTCTCTCTCAAAGAAAAATTTTTATCGGGAAAATATAAGCTGCATAGAAAAATGAACCTTTCAAAACTAAGAAAAACAACCCTAAAATTAAGATTGATTCGTCAAACCTTAAACGTCTAAGCTATTTAAATCTTGAATATACTTTCAAAGAACGAAGTATTATTAGTATTGATAACTATAAATTTGTCTGTCATTTTGAAAAAGGTTTTCAACATCTTCTACACGAAGAAAATAAACAGCTTAATTCAGTTACAGATTTAATTATAAATCTAGGAACAGCTTTACAGCAGTACGATAATTCAACAGCTAAAACGTTAGAAATAATTGCTAAATCCATCTCTGATAAGAACAAAACTTTAAAACAGTTAGTAGACAATTTTGATTTTATTAAAAATCAAAACGAAAGTATCCTACGAACTTTAATAAATTTAAAAGGTATCCTTCCAGATAAAACAATTATTAGTGAACTAAAGTTTTTACTAGAAAATAATAAGCCAAGAGCTATTGAATTAGAATCAAAACGAATTCTACAAGAACTAAGAACCAGAACACTTGATTTTGATTTAAAAACCAAGCAGATTGAAACGCTCCTTTTGGAAGTTAAAAAGATTGTCAGTAGTTAATTTTATGAATAAATATTTACAGAAAGCAATAGACGACGCGACAAAATTTTCATCACAACCAGTTCCAAAACAAGGTTTCACTACTTATTCAGGAAATAGTTTATCAGATAAGGAATATCCTAATATTTTTAATATTTTAATCAGCTTAAATCTTCAGATTTTAGAAAAGCTAGAAAAACTAGAAGATAGACAAACCTTTGACCAAGAATTAGATAAAATATCAGAACAGCTAGTAAATCTAAGTCTAGGAAATTCAGTTGTTAAGAAAAACAAAACACCAGAATTATATAAATTTTGGATACCAAAATGAATCCAAGAAGCTCTTTCTCTGGACCCAGTAGGACATTGACAGAATTTACATCTAACGGTAAACCTAAAGATGAAATTTCCAGTATATTATCAAAAGTAAAATCTAAAAAAGAAAAACAAATAGTACAATTAGATGAAGAGGTAGATTTAGACAGAAACTTAGATTTATATAATAATAATCAACTAGATCTATTAAATCCACGAATCTTATATCAAACAGGAATCACAAACATTAACACAACCTTAATTAGGAGTATTAGAGAAGAAGAAGTAAGGGTAATAGACAATAGCGTAACCTTAGATATTTTATCACCAGAAACCATACAAAAATTAAAAAACACGGGAAAAAGATTTTTCCATTTAGGACTAATAGTAATAGGAATAAAAGCATTAACTAGAAAAGGTTTAGGAACGAAACTCCTTACATTAGTACTAGACAAATCATGGACCTCAAATATAGAAAAGGCTCTACTTTCAGGAACGGAAATAGATTTAAACGATAAATCAGCCTTAGTATATTGTGTTCCAGATATTCTAAAAAGTATTAAAGACTTAAAACATTTAAAACTAGGATTTAAAGCAAGCGGTTTTGAAAACTATGTTGGCAATAATTTAATTATCAGCATAGGAATAATCGGTAAAGCAAGTAATAGGTCGGGAATGAAATTTAAAATTAATCTCAACAGAATAGTACAAAATATAGCCAGTAAAGGAATAAAAATGATTGAACCTCGTAGAGTTAGTCCAGAAGACTTAGCAGGTCTTGAATGGAAATTAAAAGATTTTGTAGAAAATGATAAAAGCCTTTTTATTCCAGAATCACACGTAATATACAATAACCAGTTTGGAGAACCAAGTTTAAGATTTGGAAACTATAAGTTTAAACAAAATGAAGAAGAAACTGACACAGAATCAGAAATAGAAGTAAGACAGAATTTAAATGAATACTTAGATCACTTTAATACTGTAAATTGGGATGATGAACCAATTTATGACCATTACGAAACAGATAATGAAAGTATTGAAGATTTTGATATATTAGGCTATCTAGTAGATGAAGAGCAATATGATGAACAATATGAAGAAAATGATACAAGTCTAGAAATAGAAGAAACGTTCAAAACAGAAAGCAAAAGAACACTACATGAAATAATTAACAAGAAAATCACAGTAGAAAACATAAGGGAAGAGACAGATAATATGCTAATTGCATGCATAACAGAATTAGATATGACATATGAAGATGCTTTTACAACGTTATCAAAATATTTCAACATTCCATTAATTGAAGATATTTTAAACAAGCAAATTCCTCTTAGTGACTTTTTTATTGAAACGAATTTTATGGACCAGGCCATGATACCAACTAATAAACGTAGTAGATTTGACAACGAACCAAGTGGCCAATATAAAGAAGGACCATTAGAAAGAGAAAAATGGGCTAAGCCTGAAATAGATTATTTACAAGAAAGTCCATATATAGGAAAAGGAATAAGAAAACCATATGGAAAAATTTATAGTCATAACATGCTACTACTAGAAAATCAATCACCACAGTTATGGCCAGAAGAAATTCTAATATGGGAACAAAATGTAGTTCGATATTGGGAAGTAAATAAGAAACCAGAAATGGATATGTGGGCAGTACTAGAAACTACCCTCGGTCCATTAGCCCTAGGTATATATCAAAGTAGAAAAACGGATAATCCAGCCGTAATAACTGAACAGAAAGCCTTAGGAAATAACCCTTACAATTTTACAAGTTTTATTAGATTATTACTAATAGGCAATGATCCAAGCAAAGGCGGTACGCTGATGCAGAACACAGCAATAAGAAACCTAGAACAATTAAGTATAAGAGATTTCAAATATATAAAAGAATTTAGCCAAGATTTTGCAGTTACTCTAGCACAGACAGGTAAAGCCATGGACGAAGATCTATGTAATAAATATTTTTCAAAGCTACCAGGAGACTTAGGTCGAAAATTGCAAGAAGATTGGAATACACAATACGGAGGACTACCTAAATTAGGAATTGGTCCAAGAATAATGTTTGTATTTCAAGAATTAGAAAAACGCTGTAAAGAAGCAACTTTACAGGAACAAATTAAAAGACAAGCTTGGGCATTTTGTCGAACGGCTATTTACACTCCACAAGCTTATGGTTACTATAAACCAAGAAAATATCTCCGTAAGTCTAAACATTTTGATAAACGAAAAAAAGAAAAATATGTTAAAAGAAGCAAACCAAATAAAAAATGCAACTGTTTTATTTGCGGTGACCCAAATCACTTAGCAAATAGATGCCCTAACAGACAAAATAATCAACAACGTTCTAACCTAGTTGACGAAATAGGAGAATACGAGATAGAAAGTCTTAGTGAAAACGATTTTGATGACACTGAATCAATATATAGTATTGTTTCAGATAATGATGAAGGTTCTTCACAGAATAGTATTAGTTACACACTAATGAATAACGATGATGAATGTGAACATCAGTGGATACAGAACAGAGGTAATGATCATATACCCTGCTTTATATGTTATAGATATCCCGAAATCATTAAACGTTTTCAATGTGACAAATGTTTTATAGAAATATGTTTTCTATGTGCTAAAAAACAGTTTAATCTAGAGCTTTCATTAAAACAAAATAGAATAAGTGAAAAAACAGTATTACAAGAAGAAGTAGACAAACACGATGCACAGATAAAATTATTACAGTTACAAGTTAGTACTTTACAAAGTGATGTTAGTTTCTTAAAAGAAAAATACAAAAATTATAATCAAGATGAAATAGGAAGTTCATCTAAAACAGCTGAAACAATCGATAATCTAAATAACAGTATACAAGAAAATACAGAGTTTTCAGTTAATATTAACAAATATAATACATCTCTTCTTACAGTCAATTGTCGCATTTGGTTAGATTATAATAAGTTTGTAGAAACAATAGCAATAATAGATACAGGAAGCACTAAAAGCCTGATAGCACATTCCTTAATACCATTATTACATCATAAACCTTTAAACTATATTATCACATCTAAAACAGCCAATCAAAGCCTAATGACATTAACGCATAAATTGCCAGATGAATCGACGATTCAATTTAAAGATTTTGCTGGTAATTATAGCTCAAAATACGAATTAGGACAATGCACTATTACTCCAAAAGAAATTAAAAGTCAAGAATTTCTTTTAGGTTTAAGTTTCACCTTAATTATCGAGGTAGTATTTCAATCTCTCGAAATAGTATTACTTTCAGTAAATATAATTACACGCTACCTACAAATTACCACACATATCAATCAGAGTTAGCCCGAAAGCGTGGTGGGCAAGCAGAATTAGATTTTTTCAAACCAATAGAAACAAGTCATCTTTCACCAGCTAAAGAACATAAAGAAGCATTAGCTATGATTGCATTCGAAACGATTAGAGAGCTAGAAAAAGGAAAAGAAACGAAATTTATTCCATATCAGATTATTTCACACTTAGAAAAATTAGGATTAATTAGTGAAGATGTTACGAAAAATAAAGTTAAATACACTTGCAAGATAAAGATTATAAACCCAGAAATAACTATTAAAACGGCAAATATTGATTATTCACCAGCTGATATAAAAGAATTTAAAACACAAATTGAAGAAATGTTAAAACAGAATCTAATTAGAAGATCTGATAGCAAACATAGATCAGCAGCTTTTCTAGTTAGAAATCATTCTGAACAAAAAAGAGGTAAGCCAAGAATAGTTTACAATTACAAAAGATTAAACGACAATACAGAAGACGATGGCTATAATATACCAAACAAAGACACGTTAATAAATTTAATACAAAACAAACGAATTTTTAGCAAATTTGATTTAAAATCAGGATATAACCAGTTAAAGCAAGAAGAAAGCTTTAAACCATGGACAGCATTTATGTGTTCCGAAGGACATTTCGAATGGAATGTATTAAGCTTTGGATTAAAAACAGCACCTGCAATTTTTCAACGATTTATGGATACAATATTTAAAAAATATGATTTTTGTTTAGTATATATCGACGACATTTTAATTGCAAGTAAAAATATCAAGGAACACGAACAGCATTTAAAAACGATATTTAAAGAAATAGAAGACAATGGTCTAGTAATATCAAAAAGAAAGATGGAGCTTTTTAAACAAAAAATCTCTTTTTTAGGCCTAGAAATCGGCAATGGAAAAATAGAACTCCAACCACATATTTCTCAAAAGATTATAGGTTTTCCAGATAAATTAGATAGTAAGAAGAAAATTCAAGCTTTTTTAGGACTAATAAATTATGCTAGAAAATTTATCCCCAATTTAGCAAGACTAGTAGGACCTTTATATGGTAAAATCTCAAAAAACGGAGAAACACGGTTTAATTCAGAAGATATACAATTAGTTCAAAAAATTAAGGAAGCAGTCAAGAAAATTAGTCCGTTAGAACTACCACTAGAAACAGACTACATCATTATTGAATGTGACGGATGTAAAGAAGGATGGGGAGCAATCCTAAAATGCAAACCATCAAAATACAGTGATAAATCAACAGAAAAAATTGCAGCCTACGCAAGCGGTAATTTTAACAAAATGACTAATTGGACGTCTTTGGATTTTGAAATACAGGCATTAATCAATGCTTTAGATAAATATAGGATATATTTAAACAAAGAATTCACAGTCCGAACAGATTGTGAAGCAATTGTAAGATTTATTTCAAACGAAAACTCTAAAAAGGTAAATAGAACCAGATGGTTGAATTTGCAAAACCTTATACAAGGAAACAGATATAAAATAAATTTTGAACACATTAAAGGTAAAAATAATCAGTTGGCTGATATTTTGTCTCGAAGATTATTTCATGTTTTTAACCAAGTTTGTTATATGCAGGAAAGTTACAACATGAACAAAGAAACGGGAAAATCCATAGATACTAGCAGTAATAAAACGAGTGTGGAGGCAAAGGCCCCAACAATTAAAACAGAGGTGAAATCACCAACAACGCCACCAACAGAATCAAGTTCACAGGCACAATCTCCAGCTAGAACTAGTACTACTCAAACGATGGAGGTTAATACCCCATGCATGACCTTTGGTCAAACTTCTCTGATCCAGTTTAAAAATAACGATCCTAGAAATTTTAAACCTCTTGTTAAAATAAACGATTTATCTCAGCAGTGCTTACTTGATCATCTTTGGAATTTAAAGACTGTTGAAAACGAACGAAGAAATAAACAAAGGCTTGGAAATTGTTTTGCATACTATTTTTCAAAAATTCAACAGAAGCCTCTTTCAAAAAATTTCTTTTGTTACATAGTTTTCAGAGGCAATTTTACAGGCATATTTAAACATTATAGCCAAGTGTAGATGGCTATACAGAATTTTCAAAATCCAGTTTTTAAAGGTTTCTATAATCTGCAACAAGCTCTGGACGAAGCAAGAAATTGCTTTGGTCCTAATTATTATATTGATCCCGATTGTCAACAATCCTACTCTCATACAGCCTCATCAACTCCTCAATCCCCAACAGACCTAATAAATTCCCAGGCCTCACAGCTAAACGACTTACAAAACCTTTACCAACGAAGTCAAACCCAGCTACAACACTACATCCAAAGAAACCAGTTTCTAGAGCAAGAAAATCAGAAACATTTATACGTCCACAAAACCAATCAATTATTAGAGCAACGTATTGCACAATTGGTCCAAGAAAAGGAAGAACTCCTCAGCCAAATTCCCAAAAGACCAAAGACCCTAACTTATGATCAACTTTCAAACCACCTCAAACTACGACCAGAACCAATCATGGACGAGTTATGCAAACGTGGAGGACAAGAATTAATCCTCAAAATAGAGAAGCTAACTTATGATCGATGGAATAGTTATCAGGAAGAGTTGCAAAAACTACTAGCAACATACTTCAAACGAATAATAGAAACGGTTCAGTTCAAGGTAGTCCAAGACAGAAGATCCAATATGCTACGCGCCAGAGTCGACAGTTCGCAACTACCATGTGACCTGGATAAAATAGTAAGCTTATTCGATCATGGAATGCTATCTAGAATAACTTTTAGCAATCCAGTGGAAGAATCAGTTTTAGAACGCTTTGGTAAACGTTTTGCCTTAATAGCACAACAATATCTACATATTTTTCCAGCCATCATAGTATGTATCAGTTCAACCACTCCAGTCTTTCAGTTTGATAAAAAGTATACGATAAAGCCAGCAACGCATAGAATGACCATTTTCAAACACGAAAATTATACACGACACAATGTGTCAAAATGTTTAAGATGTTATTTCCAGATGTATGAAGGAACACCAATTTGGTTCGGAGCGGATAAACCATGGCAGTATCATCAATCACAAGTAACGCTAAGTCCTCCGCCAAACTGGAAAGAATTAGTCTTACAGGTAGAAACATCGCGCTATCAAATAAGGGGCGAGATGGAATTAAAAGTTCTGCTACCCTTACCAGCAGCAGAACATATGTTTGATCCCAACAATGATGGTTTAATTTACGACCAAGAAACGTCTGAGCCAGAACTAGAGTCCAGTCCAGACCTTAGTGCAAACGACAGAACAAGGATAGAAGATTTTAATCCAATGGATGAAATGGCAGATACAGACTAAATGATTAATTGTCCAGCTGTACTCCAATCAAAAATCCACTAAGAAAAGAATCTTATCTTAAAAAACGAAGAATTCTCCAGATTAGGTGCTGTCCTATATTTTATTATTTCTTTTAATTGTGCGCTTATCTTTTGTAAAAGGCAGAATCTTATAACTGCCTAGTGTGTGTAATAAATGACCGGTTCAACCGGCTATCCAGTTATAAATATGTATGTAAGATGTAACCCAAGATATAGAAGAAGAGTGTTTAAAATAATAGAAGCTTTGAAGAAAAAATCAATGGCAGCTTAAATTGTCTTTTCATTTTTCTGTGCTTGCTTATTCTTCCCATTGTAATTCATATTCTGAGAGAGAGAGAGAGAGACAAAAAAAAAACTTCTGCTGCTCGCCTAGTTTTCTCATCTGTATAAATCTTCTCAAATCTGCTTCTACTCGCCTTTATGAATCAGGTATTCTCTTTCTGTTCTCTTTTATGTGATATATTTTGGTTTGTCTTTAAATTTTTAGTAGGATATCTTGTGGGAATTTACCTACAAGATTTTATATATATGTTTGTTGCAAATTTTTTACAAGATTTATAACGCTTATTCAGCCACCATCCCCCCTTAATGGTATCAGAGCAAGGCTGATTCTAGAGTTATTACAAGGTCTAATTTTAGTCATGTAAAATTGAAGTATTATTTTGATGCAGAACCCTCTGAGTCAGTTTATAGGGTAGCAAAGGTGCGTAATTCCCGTCTTTAATTGAAGATGGTAAACTTCAAAGTAATATGAAAGTTAAGTATGAATAGAATGAAACTTGGTAGTAACCACGGTTTTAGTTTGGCTCTTTAAATTAATAATTATTTTCTGTAATAAATAGATAATTCTCTCTCAAAGAAAATTTTTTATCGGGAAAATATAAGCTGCATAGAAAAATGAACCTTTCAAAACTAAGAAAAACAAAACACCAGAATTATATAAATTTTGGATACCAAAATGAATCCAAGAAGCTCTTTCTCTGGACCCAGTAGGACATTGACAGAATTTACATCTAACGGTAAACCTAAAGATGAAATTTCCAGTATATTACCAAAAGTAAAATCTAAAAAAGAAAAACAAATAGTACAATTAGATGAAGAGGTAGATTTAGACAGAAACTTAGATTTATATAGTAATAATCAACTAGATCTATTAAATCCACGAATCTTATATCAAACAGGAATCACAAACATTAACACAACCTTAATTAGGAGTATTAGAGAAGAAGAAGTAAGGGTAATAGACAATAGCGTAACCTTAGATATTTTATCACCAGAAACCATACAAAATTTAAAAAACACGGGAAAAAGATTTTTCCATTTAGGACTAATAGTAATAGAAATAAAAGCATTAACTAGAAAAGGTTTAGGAATGAAACTCCTTACATTAGTACTAGACAAATCATGGACATGAAATATAGAAAAGGCTCTACTTTCAGGAATGGAAATAGATTTAAACGATAAATCAGCCTTAGTATATTGTGTTCCAGATATTCTACAAAGTATTAAAGACTTAAAACATTTAAAACTAGGATTTAAAGCAAGCGGTTTTGAAAACTATGTTGGCAATAATTTAATTATCAGCATAGGAATAATCGGTAAAGCATGTAATAGGTCGGGAATGAAATTTAAAATTAATCTCAACGGAATAGTACAAAATATAGCCAGTAAAGGAATAAAAATGATTGAACCTCGTAGAGTTAGTCCAGAAGACTTAGCAGGTCTTGAATGGCAATTAAAAGATTTTGTAGAAAGTGATAAAAGCCTTTTTATTCCAGAATCACACGTAATATACAATAATCAGTTTGGAGAACCAAGTTTAAGATTTGGAAACTATAAGTTTAAACAAAATGAAGAAGAAACTGACACAGAATCAGAAATAGAAGTAAGACAGAATTTAAATGAATACTTAGATCACTTTAATACTGTAAATTGGGATGATGAACCAATTTATGACCATTACGAAACAGATAATGAAAGTATTGAAGATTTTGATATATTAGGCTATCTAGTACATGAAGAGCAATATGATGAACAATATGAAGAAAATGATACAAGTCTAGAAATAGAAGAAACGTTCAAAACAGAAAGCAAAAGAACACTACATGAAATAATTAACAAGAAAATCACAGTAGAAAACATAAGGGAAGAGACACTTAATATGCTAATTGCATGCATAACAGAATTAGATATGACATATGAAGATGCTTTTACAACGTTATCAAAATATTTCAACATGCCATTAATTGAAGATATTTTAAACAAGCAAATTTCTCTTAGTGACTTTTTTATTGAAACGAATTTTATGGACCAGGCCATGATACCAACTAATAAACGTAGTAGATTTGACAACGAACCAAGTGGCCAATATAAAGAAGGACCATTAGAAAGAGAAAAATGGGCTAAGCCTGAAATAGATTATTTACAAGAAAGTCCATATATAGGAAAAGGAATAAGAAAACCATATGGAAAAATTTATAGTCATAACATGCTACTACTAGAAAATCAATCACCACAGTTATGGCCAGAAGAAATTCTAATATGGGAACAAAATGTAGTTCGATATTGGGAAGTAAATAAGAAACCAGAAATGGATATGTGGGCAGTACTAGAAACTACCCTCGGTCCATTAGCCCTAGGTATATATCAAAGTAGAAAAACGGATAATCCAGCCGTAATAACTGAACAGAAAGCCTTAGGAAATAACCCTTACAATTTTACAAGTTTTATTAGATTATTACTAATAGGAAATGATCCAGGCAAAGGCGGTACGCTGATGCAGAACACAGCAATAAGAAACCTAGAACAATTAAGTATAAGAGATTTCAAATATATAAAAGAATTTAGCCAAGATTTTGCAGTTACTCTAGCACAGACAGGTAAAGCCATGGACGAAGATCTATGTAATAAATATTTTTCAAAGCTACCAGGAGACTTAGGTCGAAAATTGCAAGAAGATTGGAATACACAATAGGGAGGACTACCTAAATTAGGAATTGGTCCAAGAATAATGTTTGTATTTCAAGAATTAGAAAAATGCTGTAAAGAAGCAACTTTACAGGAACAAATTAAAAGACAAGCTTGGGCATTTTGTCGAACGGCTATTTACACTCCACAAGCTTATGGTTACTATAAACCAAGAAAATATCTCCGTAAGTCTAAACATTTTGATAAACGAAAAAAAGAAAAATATGTTAAAAGAAGCAAACCAAATAAAAAATGCAACTGTTTTATTTGCGGTGACCCAAATCACTTAGCAAATAGATGCCCTAACAGACAAAATAATCAACAACGTTCTAACCTAGTTGACGAAATAGGAGAATACGAGATAGAAAGTCTTAGTGAAAACGATTTTGATGACACTGAATCAATATATAGTATTGTTTCAGATAATGATGAAGGTTCTTCACAGAATAGTATTAGTTACACACTAATGAATAACGATGATGAATGTGAACATCAGTGGATACAGAACAGAGGTAATGATCATATACCCTGCATTATATGTTATAGATATCCCGAAATCATTAAACGTTTTCAATGTGACAAATGTTTTATAGAAATATGTTTTCTATGTGCTAAAAAACAGTTTAATCTAGAGCTTTCATTAAAACAAAATAGAATAAGTGAAAAAATGGTATTACAAGAAGAAGTAGACAAACACGATGCACAGATAAAATTATTACAGTTACAAGTTAGTACTTTACAAAGTGATGTTAGTTTCTTAAAAGAAAAATACAAAAATTATAATCAAGATGAAATAGGAAGTTCATCTAAAACAGCTGAAACAATCGATAATCTAAATAACAATATACAAGAAAATACAGAGTTTTCAGTTAATATTAACAAATATAATACATCTCCTCTTACAGTCAATTGTCGCATTTGGTTAGATAATAATAAGTTTGTAGAAACAACAGCAATAATAGATACAGGAAGCACTAAAAGCCTGATAGCACATTCCTTAATACCATTATTATATCATAAACCTTTAAACTATATTATCACATCTAAAACAGCCAATCAAAGCCTAATGACATTAACGCATAAATTGCCAGATGAATCGACGATTCAATTTAAAGATTTTGCTGGTAATTATAGCTCAAAATACGAATTAGGACAATGCACTATTACTCCAAAAGAAATTAAAAGTCAAGAATTTCTTTTAGGTTTAAATTTCATCCTTAATTATCGAGGTAGTATTTCAATCTCTTGAAATAGTATTACTTTCAGTAAATATAATTACACGCTACCTACAAATTACCACACATATCAATCAGAGTTAGCCCGAAAGCGTGGTGGGCAAGCAGAATTAGATTTTTTCAAACCAATAGAAACAAGTCATCTTTCACCAGCTAAAGAACATAAAGAAGCATTAGCTATGATTGCATTCAAAACGATTAGAGAGCTAGAAAAAGGAAAAGAAACGAAATTTATTCCATATCAGATTATTTCACACTTAGAAAAATTAGGATTAATTAGTGAAGATGTTACGAAAAATAAAGTTAAATACACTTGCAAGATAAAGATTATAAACCCAGAAATAACTATTAAAACAGCAAATATTGATTATTCACCAGCTGATATAAAAGAATTTAAAACACAAATTGAAGAAATGTTAAAACAGAATCTAATTAGAAGATCTGATAGCAAACATAGATCAGCAGCTTTTCTAGTTAGAAATCATTCTGAACAAAAAAGAGGTAAGCCAAGAATAGTTTACAATTACAAAAGATTAAACGACAATACAGAAGACGATGGCTATAATATACCAAACAAAGACATGTTAATAAATTTAATACAAAACAAACGAATTTTTAGCAAATTTGATTTAAAATCAGGATATAACCAGTTAAAGCTAGAAGAAAGCTTTAAACCATGGACAGCATTTATGTGTTCCGAAGGACATTTCGAATGGAATGTATTAAGCTTTGGATTAAAAACAGCACCTGCAATTTTTCAACGATTTATGGATACAATATTTAAAAAATATGATTTTTGTTTAGTATATATCGACGACATTTTAATTGCAAGTAAAAATATCAAGGAACACGAACAGCATTTAAAAACGATATTTAAAGAAATAGAAGACAATGGTCTAGTAATATCAAAAAGAAAGATGGAGCTTTTTAAACAAAAAATCTCTTTTTTAGGCCTAGAAATCGGCAATGGAAAAATAGAACTCCAACCACATATTTCTCAAAAGATTATAGGTTTTCCAGATAAATTAGATAGTAAGAAGAAAATTCAAACTTTTTTAGGACTAATAAATTATGCTAGAAAATTTATCCCCAATTTAGCAAGACTAGTAGGACCTTAATATGGTAAAATCTCAAAAAACGGAGAAACACGGTTTAATTCAGAAGATATAAAATTAGTTCAAAAAATTAAGGAAGCAGTCAAGAAAATTAGTCCGTTAGAACTACCACTAGAAACAGACTACATCATTATTGAATGTGACGGATGTAAAGAAGGATGGGGAGCAATCCTAAAATGCAAACCATCAAAATACAGTGATAAATCAACAGAAAAAATTACAGCCTACGCAAGCGGTAATTTTAACAAAATGACTAATTGGACGTCTTTGGATTTTGAAATACAGGCATTAATCAATGCTTTAGATAAATATAGGATATATTTAAACAAAGAATTCACAGTCCGAACAGATTGTGAAGCAATTGTAAGATTTATTTCAAACGAAAACTCTAAAAAGGTAAATAGAACCAGATGGTTGAATTTGCAAAACCTTATACAAGGAAACGGATATAAAATAAATTTTGAACACATTAAAGGTAAAAATAATCAGTTGGCTGATATTTTGTCTCGAAGATTATTTCATGTTTTTAACCAAGTTTGTTATATGCAGGAAAGATACAACACGAACAAAGAAACGGGAAAATCCATAGATACTAGCAGTAATAAAACGAGTGTGGAGGCAAAGGCCCCAACAATTAAAACAGAGGTGAAATCACCAACAACGCCACCAACAGAATCAAGTTCACAGGCACAATCTCCAGCTAGAACTAGTACTACTCAAACGATGGAGGTTAATACCCCATGCATGACCTTTGGTCAAACTTCTCTGATCCAGTTTAAAAATAACGATCCTAGAAAATTTAAACCTCTTGTTAAAATAAACGATTTATCTCAGCAGTGCTTACTTGATCATCTTTGGAATTTAAAGACTGTTGAAAACGAACGAAGAAATAAACAAAGGCTTGGAAATTGTTTTGCATACTATTTTTCAAAAATTCAACAGAAGCCTCTTTCAAAAAATTTCTTTTGTTACATAGTTTTCAGAGGCAATTTTACAGGCATATTTAAACATTATAGCCAAGTGCAGATGGCTATACAGAATTTTCAAAATCCAGTTTTTAAAGGTTTCTATAATCTGCAACAAGCTCTGGACGAAGCAAGAAATTGCTTTGGTCCTAATTATTATATTGATCCCGATTGTCAACAATCCTACTCTCATACAGCCTCATCAACTCCTCAATCCCCAACAGACCTAATAAATTCCCAGGCCTCACAGCTAAACGACTTACAAAACCTTTACCAACGAAGTCAAACCCAGCTACAACACTACATCCAAAGAAACCAGTTTCTAGAGCAAGAAAATCAGAAACATTTATACGTCCACAAAACCAATCAATTATTAGAGCAACGTATTGCACAATTGGTCCAAGAAAAGGAAGAACTCCTCAGCCAAATTCCCAAAAGACCAAAGACCCTAACTTATGATCAACTTTCAAACCACCTCAAACTACGACCAGAACCAATCATGGACGAGTTATGCAAACGTGGAGGACAAGAATTAATCCTCAAAATAGAGAAGCTAACTTATGATCGATGGAATAGTTATCAGGAAGAGTTGCAAAAACTACTAGCAACATACTTCAAACGAATAATAGAAACGGTTCAGTTCAAGGTAGTCCAAGACAGAAGATCCAATATGCTACGCGCCAGAGTCGACAGTTCGCAACTACCATGTGACCTGGATAAAATAGTAAGCTTATTCGATCATGGAATGCTATCTAGAATAACTTTTAGCAATCCAGTGGAAGAATCAGTTTTAGAATGCTTTGGTAAACGTTTTGCCTTAATAGCACAACAATATCTACGTATTTTTCCAGCCATCATAGTATGTATCAGTTCAACCACTCCAGTCTTTCAGTTTGATAAAAAGTATACGATAAAGCCAGCAACGCATAGAATGACCATTTTCAAACACGAAAATTATACACGACACAATGTGTCAAAATGTTTAAGATGTTATTTCCAGATGTATGAAGGAACACCAATTTGGTTCGGAGCGGATAAACCATGGCAGTATCATCAATCACAAGTAACGCTAAGTCCTCCGCCAAACTGGAAAGAATTAGTCTTACAGGCAGAAACATCGCGCTATCAAATATGGGGGGAGATGGAATTAAATGTTCTGATACCCTTACCAGTAGCAGAACATATGTTTGATCCCAACAATGATGTTTTAATTTACGACCAAGAAACGTCTGAGCCAGAACTAGAGTCCAGTCCAGACCTTAGTGCAAACGACAGAACAAGGATAGAAGATTTTAATCCAATGGATGAAGTGGCAGATACAGACTAAATGATTAATTGTCCAGCTGTACTCCAATCAAAACTCCACTAAGAAAAGAATCTTATCTTAAAAAACGAAGAATTCTCCAGATTAGGTGCTGTCCTATATTTTATTATTTCTTTTAATTGTGCGCTTATCTTTTGTAAAAGGCAGAATCTTATAACTGCCTAGTGTGTGTAATAAATGACCGGTTCAACCGGCTATCCAGTTATAAATATGTATGTAAGATGTAACCCAAGATATAGAAGAAGAGTGTTTAAAATAATAGAAGCTTTGAAGAAAAAATCAATGGCAGCTTAAATTGTCTTTTCATTTTTCTGTGCTTACTTATTCTTCCCATTGTAATTCATATTCTGAGAGAGAGAGAGAGAGAGAGAAAAAAAACAAAAAAAACTTCTGCTGCACGCCTAGTTTTCTCATCTGTATAAATCTTCTCAAATCTGCTTCTACTCGCCTTTATGAATCAGGTATTCTCTTTCTGTTCTCTTTTATGTGATATATTTTGGTTTGTCTTTAAATTTTTAGTAGGATATCTTGTGGGGATTTACCTACAAGATTTTATATATATGTTTGTTGCAAATTTTTTACAAGATTATAGTATGTATCAGTTCAACCACTCCAGTCTTTCAGTTTGATAAAAAGTATACGATAAAGCCAGCAACGCATGGAATGACCATTTTCAAACACGAAAATTATACACGACACAATGTGTCAAAATGTTTAAGATGTTATTTCCAGATGTATGAAGGAACACCAATTTGGTTCGGAGCGGATAAACCATGGCAGTATCATCAATCACAAGTAACGCTAAGTCCTCCGCCAAACTGGAAAGAATTAGTCTTACAGGCAGAAACATCGCGCTATCAAATATAGGGCGAGATGGAATTAAAAGTTCTGCTACCCTTACCAGCAGCAGAACATATGTTTGATCCCAACAATGATGTTTTAATTTACGACCAAGAAACGTCTGAGCCAGAACTAGAGTCCAGTCCAGACCTTAGTGCAAACGACAGAACAAGGATAGAAGATTTTAATCCAATGGATGAAATGGCAGATACAGACTAAATGATTAATTGTCCAGTTGTACTCCAATCAAAACTCCACTAAGAAAAGAATCTTATCTTAAAAAACGAAGAATTCTCCAGATTAGGTGCTGTCCTATATTTTATTATTTCTTTTAATTGTGCGCTTATCTTTTGTAAAAGGCAGAATCTTATAACTGCCTAGTGTGTGTAATAAAAAGTAGTAAAATTGAAGTATTATTTGGCATTTCAAATTATTATTATTATTGTATAGTATTTTAAAATTACTTTTGTAATATAAAATCAATTTATTTCCTATAATAAAGGTATTTCAAATATGGGTTTTATTAATCTTTTTGGGAAAAAGTTTGAAAAGCTTGTTTTCTCTAGTAAACTATTTTAAATATAAAACATACACTTTTACAATATTCGAACGTATGCAAAAGAGAATTAAACTATTTATTAAAACACGTGGTATGGGACATGTGTGTTTACTATTTTGTTTAGTTTCGGACTTGTACAATCGAAGCTATTTCAGATTATTGGTTCTGAGATGTTTTTCCATTTTATGGCGTATTTTGAGTTTTATAGTTCCTATTTATTGGAATTATTTTAGATGGCCAATATTCGACAAGTATTATGGTTTGAGATCTCCTATGTAGGAGTATGGTCGATGAGAACCATCACGATGTTTTATTTACTTACCAATGATATAAGGCAAGTCTTGAGTATATGATTTCATATTTTGAGATTTATGGTTTATGAGGAACCGTCGCGATGTTTTCACTTATCGATGAGATGCGTATGGTGTCTTTTTATGACTCGCCAATGAGACGAGGCGAGATACGATTTTCTAAGTTTTATGATGTCCCTAGTGTGGCATCGACTACGATTAGTAAACCTCTAAGTACGAACGTGTGGTATGGGACACACGTTAACACCTTTCGGGTTTCTATCCATGAGGTAGTGACACATTCACGATGTTTACCTAGTAGAACATCTTTGAGAGTTGTTAGTGACCTTGTCATGACGACGAACTGCTTTGGAAGGTGTTAGCGACCTTTTTAGTGCTGACAAAATGCCTTGGAAAGGTGTCAACGACCTTGTCATGAGGGCGAACTGCTTTGGGAGGTGTTAGCAACCTCGTCTGAAGCATCTGCCTTCTTAGTTTGGCACGTGCAGCATTGCTTCGGTATTGCAATCGGTGATTTAGCCAATACGGGTTTTCTGAGTTTTGAGTTCGCCGTTTTTGATGCATTACTGTTGAAATTTTCTGAATTTTGAACTCGCATCGAATTCTTCATTGAGTTTGAGACTTTAC
Organism: Allium cepa; assembly: GCA_030765085.1. Taxonomy (NCBI): domain Eukaryota; kingdom Viridiplantae; phylum Streptophyta; class Magnoliopsida; order Asparagales; family Amaryllidaceae; genus Allium; species Allium cepa. The sequence continues at coordinate 213,245,455 of CM060945.1, forward strand.
GAGTTTGAATTCGTATCGAGTTCCATGAGCTATTAAGATTGAGATGCATGTGTGAGATTTAGCCATCTTGGCTTACTTATGAGTTTGGATCTCACATTCTTACGGAGTTATTTTGTGTTGCTTTCATGACTTCTATTTGTGATTGAGATGAGTTTTCTCCTTTTTGGTGTAATGGTTCATCGAACCATTTGGGTTTTGCCTGAGTTTTATATCAGTTGATTTGAATTCATTATGGGTTATCGCCGATGATATGAGGCACCTGGTTTTATTTGAGGATTGAGATGAGTTACCTCTTTCGGGGTATTTAGTCAGTTAGGTAGCGTTTGTTACTTAAGTGTTGAACTATGAGTTATCTAATCCTTCTCCTTTTTCGAGACGAAGTATCACTATATTCATTCTGCTTCATATTATCGATATTGACTGATTTGTGTAGCTAGACGGACCCGTGTATTTATACTCAGGTCAGACCGAGTTGTTTCAGGCATCATCTATTAGGCTTTGCTTGAAGTTGATGATGGACATTAGCTTATCTATCACTTGAGTAGTTTATTTCTTCCACATACTTTGACATATTGACATTTGATTTGATGTATATGGGGTGGTCATGTACCACCTTTATTATATTCATATTGTACTGTACTAAACATGTATCAGTGTATATGTATATATATATGATGTTGGTTACTATTATGTGATGTGATTTACATTCAGTTATTGTATTTTTTTCTGATATATCCGTTAGTCGCCTTTAGTTTTGGATTAAGCATTTACTGGGTATGTCGATCCACTTAAGTTGAAAAGAAAAATTATATTGCATTTATCGACGCATTCAGTAGATGTTTAAGACAAAATTATAGATGGTCGCCCTTAACCAGACCTATTCTTCGCTTTGGTAGACGAAATTACTTGTTAATTCTCTTTACTAAGGTGGGTCTTAAGGTGGAGCGTCACAACTTGTTTCAATTTTTTTGGAGAAAGGCCATTACTCGAAAAGTTGCAAGAATCCCAGAAAGGAAGGAGAGAGGGAGCAATTTATGAAGCCAAAGCATGAAACTAAGGAATGTTACTACTGCCAAAAACTAGGACATAGGTTCAAGGAAAGTCCAGCACTAAAGCAAGGTCAGGTAGCGAAGGTGCATTCAATCAAAGATGATCCTTAAACCTCGAAGGCTAATAAAGGAAAAGGAATTTGAAAAGTTAATCCTTTTCATTTATGATAAAATTGTTGGTTTCTGATTAACATGGTGGCTACACATAGTTTTATTTCTCAGCAAATAGTAAGTGAGTTGAATCTTGAATCTGAGATCGTAGACGAATATATATTTGTCCATGTCATTGGGTTTCGGTTTATTCTATGAATGGTTAATTATCCATTCGAACTAACCAATGCCTTTGCATATTTCGTTGATCAGATAACCTGATTATTTCATGGTTAAATGAGATTATTCTCATATTTGTTTGATATTCTGATTTGGTAAGCCAAATGTGGAATAAATATTTCGATCTGATCTAATAAATCATTTCTCTCCCTATCATCTATTCTTTGTTATCCCCTTAGAAAATTTCAAGGACGAAATTTTCTTAAGGAGGGGAACCTATAACATTCCCGAATTTTGGCCAAGTTTAATTTGGCAATTAATTTAATTTTGGAATTATATTTTGAAGGCATTTGTGAATTAATTAGAAAATTTCCAGAATAAATAAAATTTTTAGATTATAAATAGAATTTGTTTGAAATTTAAGGATAATTATTTTATAAATAAATATTGGATTTAAAAATAAATGTAAGAATATAAAGCTTTAAGATAATATAAGTTTATTTTCTAAATTTTAATATATTTGGAAGATGTAATTTAAGAATTAACGTAATAATTTTCAAGAGTCTATTTTTAATTTAAATTCTCTCTTATATATATGAATAAACGTTATTATTAATTTTTAAAACATTCTCCTTTTAAAAGTTGTGCAAATATGAATGATAGGAAAATCTATGAATGGAATATATATATACATATATATATATATATAAATAAATTAAGACTGAACGTGAAAATAATTGAAATAGATTTTATTGGCGCAAATGAAAATATATATAAAGATGAAAACATAAACATTTTAAAATAAAGGCATATGTTAACATATGAAATTTTATTTTCATAAAGGGTTAAAATAAAGTTTACAAAAATATTTGAATTAAGGATATAAACATAATTTAGCTCACCTAAGACATTTGTCAGAAGATTAACAAATGAAATTACAAGTGTTAGCCCAAGTTAAACATGTGGCAAGAGAATTGTTTTCTTTTTGAATTAAGCATTGAAAACATGCATAAGGAAAGAAAAAAAATTAGAGACTATGCTTTTTTCATTTTCTTATCAAATCTGAGAAAACCAAAATACAAAACTTTTTTCGATGTCAAATCTAAAACAAAGATCAAAGCCAGAAGAAAAAAAAGGGAAACAGATCAAAAAAAAACTTGAAACCAAATCAAAACCTGAAAATAGAAGATTAAGCAAACAATTTCAAGCCTAAGAAACAAGAATTCAAAACAACTTCAGCAACTTCAAGTTCGAACCTGAATCAAGACAATTCAACAAGAAGATCAAAACTAGGATCAACTCATGCCCATCAAAAGAAAAAGTCCGATCAGTTTTTAAACTCAAATATGATTTCCAGGTTTTGCTTCTCCTCTGTTCTTCATTTCATGGTGAGTAAACTCATTCTTCAACCTGAGATTTGTTTGAATACATGGTTTTGCATATGATGATCTGGGGAGTTATGAATTAAATATGCTGAGATGGTTATATATTTATGCCTATATGTATGTATAATCTGCGTGTATGTATCTGGAATCAAGGAAAATGCCTGTTAAAAATTACAAGGTCAAATTTAGTTCAAAATTTCAATTCCACCTTCCTTAGTCATTTCTAGCTTGTGATGTTAAGAAAAAACATGTTTAAAATAATCATAACTTAATTTAAATATATATTTTCAAGATAATATGAAATGGTTTTTATTTGAATTAAGAAACACAGTGAAATTCGAGGTTTATCAAATTTTCGACTTGCATGTATCCAAGTTTCATTAACATCATCCTAATTCATTTCGAAAATAATAATTTGTCAAACAAAAATTAAAATTTTTAGTTGCGAATTGAAGCCATATTTATTGGATGAATGGAGAATGGGTTTTCGCGAATTTTCGACGAACAGATAATTTCTAGACCTCGAGGCTTGGGCCGCATCTTGCTGGAAGGTCTAAGATCACTACAAAAATAGTGGATGATTTTTTATTTCATTGTGGTTGGTGATTTCGACTGATTCAGGATTTAAGGGATCATTTTGATACACATCATAGATGAGATTGCCGCGTCGTCGATGAGGCTTCGGGGGCAACCAGTTCTTGGGGAATCGAGACAGTGGACATCAAGGATGCTTCAAGCACGATTGCATGATTGCTGATGGCCAAAAGTGGAAGTTCGAGGTGGTTTTAGATGACCAGTTTTCGTTCCAGTTGAACCCATGCGTTTGATTTTCAAATTCGTGATTAATTCTTGGTTCTAGGTGTACGTGGTGTTTGAGTGAGTTGATGATGACTTATGGGAAGGGGAGGCGATGGCAAGAACTCCATCGACCAGTTGTACACGTGTACTTGCACTTGGGTGTGTCTGGGTTAGGAGGAAGGTGATTGTCTCAAAGTAGTCTTCAAGGAAGCATGGCTCTGGCTCGAGTAAGCAATCGGCTAATTTTCAGTTGCACCAAGGTTTAACACTTAAACAAAAATTTAAGTTTGAAAAAAAATTAAACGGGTTGATTTGTGGAAGGACTCGAATAAAATTGCTTTTTGCCTCGGGGATGTCTCGGGTTGGCAAAAAACAGTTTTCAAGGTTTAAAATAAATTCAAGTTTTAAACATGTTTTAAATTATTCTTTTAAAAATAATTGTTTTATTCAAAAATAGGATTAACAAAGGTTTAAGTTAATTATTTTGAAAGTGATTAAGTTTTAATTTAATTAATTTGTGACATTATTTATTAATTTATTATTTTAAATAAATGATGAAATTAATTAAGATAAATGATTTATAATCACTTAATTAATTAAAGAATAATTAATTAAAGGTAAATTAATTATTAATTTAAGGATCAATTAATTTATAATTAGGGATTAATTGATTTATGTAAGTAAACAAGGATGAATAGTTAATGATTTAAAGATTGATTAATCAAGTGTTTAAAAGTTAATTAATATAAAGAATAATTAATTAATGTGATTAATTAATTAAGGTAATTAATTTGAGAATAATTAATTAATTAAAGGTTAGTTGATTAATGAAAGTGATTAAGGGATGATTATTAATTAAGAATTAATTAAATATTTTAATTAATTAAGGAGAATTAATCAAAGAATTAATTAATAATTAAAGATTAATTAATAAATAATTAAAGATAATTAATTAAATGATTTGTAATTAATTAATATTAATCAGCCAGGATTAGTAAATTATTTATAAGTGACTAATCTGATTTAAATAAATCAGATGACTTAATGATCGTACTTATGAATGTATGAATGGTTTGGAATGCTTTGAATTGTGTGATATTCCTGATGTGTGATGTTCTATGATATGTTTCAGCTGTGGAATATAATTTATTTATCTATAATTAATTTATATATTCTATCTGTGATTCTATCTATATAGAAAAGCGTTATAGGATTATACCGCTTATCAATATTGCTCTGATTGTATCTGTTATGATTGATGATGTTGCACTATTGGGTAAAACCCCTGGACCACACTCATACACATACAGATATGGATTTCAGAAGGAAATCAGTAAAGTCGCAGATATTTAAAGTTGGAATTTGAATTTAAATGATTTTGGAAATGGAAATGGGGTGAATATGAAATGCTTTTGAAAAGGAAGTTTAGAAATTAAAATACATTTTGAATATATCTTGTTTTGAAATTATTTTGGATAAAATGGATTGAAAAGTGGTGAGTCAAGTTATATGATATATATATGTATATGTATTTTTAAATCATCTTTAGAGTATTTTAAAAGTATTATTTTGGAATTTGAATTTACCCAAGTTTTTACTTTAAAGGCTATAACTTGTACAGATTTTATCGGATTCTTCAAAAATGAAAAGGATTTTTTTAAATAATAATGGCTTTTATATAACGAAAGAACTTCATGTTCTTGTTGAAAAGATTTCAAGTTTGAGATAGAAATTGTGTTGAAAAGCTATCCTTACCAAAGATTGTTGAACCTTGCTTTCAAATTGAAGTGAATTTAAAAGGGATGAATCTTTATTTTAAAAGATTAAAGTGAAAATTTGTTTAAACAATTTAAAGGAAGTGTTTTGGGCTAAAAATTGTGACTTAACTAAGATCCGATCTATCCATATGGTTTTAAATATTTGCGCTCATTATTCAGTTTAGCCGAAAAAGGGCCTTTGTGTCATAAAACCCATTCTGAATAATGATACGACGTATTGGATTGCATTTGAAGACTGGTGTTGAAGATCGGGTATTTTCGACAACGATAGGTCAACCTATCGATTGTCTCTACACTGAGTAGCTACGGTATATTGATTCCCTAAGTGATGGAAGTCCGATCGGGATTGTGAATACCCTGATTGCAAGGGCTTCTTTTGAAGTGCCTTCAGTTCTGTTCGAATCTGGAACAGACTTGTATAGATGTGTGTCCGACATTACACTTTGAGATGTAAAGCTGGTTTCTATCAAATACATTTCTGCTTGGTGGCGGAGAATTTATTCTCTTAGCCTAACACCCTACTCTGAGACGTACAAGCTCAGAGGTTATGTAGTTAATGGTTATTAGTGATACATTCCCAATTTTGTAATATGTCATGCAAAGTGCTGATGTTGGTTGATTGATCAAAGCATGGCTTTTGTGAAAAGCGTAGCTTTGTGGATGAGACTTCGTCGAGCCTCACAGCCCGGAAATGGTCGAAGCAGGAAAGTTGCGGTAAGGTTGTCAAGGTTCGCGCCCCTAGGGTATGTCCGTTTCCTTAAGGATAAAGACTGGTATTATGGTATGGAGCCATGATACTTACTTATGTTTATTTTGATAGTGTTATCATGATATGGAGCCCAGATACTTTACTTATGTGGTTATTTGTTGTTAGGGCCCCAGATAAAGGTCGGTAACGACCGTGGGAATGAATACTTGACGGTATTACTTTCGAGCAGGGGTAATCCGGCCTTGTGTTGGCAGAGAACTGAGGGATGGTTCTTGGGGGCGTCCTTCCAAAGGCGTTCCATTCGGTAAGGAAGTTCCTTAGCCTGACTATTTGTTGGAAATCAAATCTACCAATATGAGCCTTTATGATTGCAGTTGTATTACCTGCCACCTCAGGTGGTAGCTATAGTAGGCATAGTATAATGGTACCTATGCTGGTTAAGATTAATATTATACTTTCGAATCCACTTTGCACTAATAATAATATCAAAAAGGATTTTGTGTAGTAAGCATGTTTGACTAATATAAGGAGAAATCTCCACCAATTGTGCGTTTGCATTGTGTATGTGCGGGGAGGACTTATGGTAGTATCAATTTTCAAAAAGCATTGTGAATTTCTTTTACTTCTTTTTCAAAACCAAATGTTTTTGTTTACTTATACCAGTCCCATGACTGACCTAGTGTTTATTGTTCCCTTCCTAACTCTGGGTGCCCATAATTTTCCACACGGGCAGCCTAGAAGCAGGTTATCCGTGTTCTAGAGCTAATTCAAGATAGTAGATTTGAAGCTAGGAATCTTTGAAGTCTTTCAGAGTCTTTGGTTTTGGAAGCTATCGGATTTGGGAGCTTTTGTTTGGAAATCTTTTGGAAGCTTTGAAGTTTGGATCTGAAGGTGCTTATGTTGGATTCTTGTTCTCGCTCTTTTGAAGACTCATGTTGTGTTGTGTTGTTTTTCGCTATATTCGTGTTGTATATATTCTCTGATGTTGGTGGTTATCATTGTAATAAAAATAATGTATCAAAATAATGTATCCATATTGTATCAATGATATCAATCTTTTGTTTCCACTGTGTTGTTTATCATCTAACGTTGTTATAAGCTTCGGCGATATGGATTTCGATGTCCTTTTTTCAGGCATTGGGTTCGGACCGTCACAACAATAGTAAGGAGATGCCAACAAGCCTGGCAGGTAGCAAAAGAAACCCCCATACAAAGAAAAAATACTAAAATAAACCCACCAAAACTCCTAAAAAACTAAAAACCAACCCTAAAGAGACAACACCAAACTGAAACTTCGTACAAGAGCGAAACCTAAAGAGTAGCAGCCAACTGAAAAATTTCCACAACTGCAAATGCCTCCTCCACAACAAAGCTGAACCATCACGATATACAACAACTACACAAACCACATACAAACTCCAAAAAATAAAAAACAATAGTTCCCCTAAACAACAACCCTCAATCAGAAGACTTAGAAACTTTACGATTTAAACGTAGACTTCTTCTAATGCTACCAGCTGAAAATCTCTTATAATTTCTTCTCCTTAATTAGGCTTCACGAAGTAACTCTTTAGCATGGGCGAGAGAACGAGGAAATCTACCATAACCTGTAAGAAAACAATACATAACAAACCTGAATCCCACCGTCCAATATAGAAAGCTTTGTCAGATTGCTCAAAATTGGAATTCTCCAAATCTTCTCTCACATTGCTAACAATAATATTATTCTCCAAACCATTTGCATCGTGATCAACATTATAAGTACCCTATGATCCGTTCAGTTTACTACTACAAACAGGCTTATTAAATTGATCAATTACATTATCCAAGTGCAGATACTTCACCAACATGGATTCCAATCCATAGACACGAAAAACATTCTTAAAGTTCATAACATCCAATACATTTTCAAAAAGAGGCAACAACAAAGAAGAATGATCAAAAACAAAACTCCCCACAGTTTCAAAAATCACGAGACCATCCCTGTATTGAACAACGTCTCTAATCTTCGAATCAAAAGGGTTAAAACCATCAAAAGCAAAAACCTCACTTGATTCAGGACCTACCACCACAACATGTGATATCACATTCAACCTGTTAACTTTTGAAATAAAATGTGTACATTGTGACACAGCTAAATGGTGAGCATATTTGGATATGTCTGCATCTCTTGAGCCGACATAGCAAACCAAATTCAAAACTTCAGAGTCCTTGGATTTCTCATCACCAACAATTATGTTAACAATATCACAGATCACATCACTACATTTATTCACAGTAAAGGCATAATCAGTCAGACCAATATCATCAACAAAAGAGTTGCCTTCTTCTTTTTAAACAACCACACAAGAATTAGCGCAAAGAGAATCTTCTAGACAAAAACAATTGAACTTGTTTTCTTCTATAACACAATCCAATGATTGTCTCTCTCCAACATCATCAAAATTATATTGTTGTGAGATAATAACTTCTTTATTGGTCCTATTATAAAACACTTAGAGTAATCGACACCATAATCCTCTGCGCAACCGATAACCACTGAACATCACTGTTACCTTTGTTTAAAGTATCTGAAGAAGAAGGAACTTCCTGCTCGAAGTTCTGAGATTACACTAACGTTCCTTTAATAGAACCGAGCTATGTATCTATATTTTCCAATGATTTAAGACTTTCACAGTAATTAGCTTCATGAACAAAAGCATCAAATATACTACCAACATCTATATGAACTAGCATCTGTCTCTATATCTTTTTTGACAAAATTCACATATAATGAAACATTGCTACCCAACACATCAGGATCCCAAAGAATCGGATTGCTCCATTTAAAGGCATCCATATGAACCGAATCTGACATTTCGGAGAAAATGATAGAATCAAAATCAATAGAAACTCCTTTCAAATCATTGGAATTAGAATTTTCATCCATCGCTGTAACACTACCTTGGGAAGAAGAAGTAAACTCTCCAAAACAATTCGCTGAATCTCCAAAATTCATATTATAATGCTTTCTTATGTTTGCTTCATTAACAGAAATAAAATGAACTAGCAGAACTTTAAGAAACTCAAAACCTTCTTTTCTATATGTCCAGAGATGATCTATAAGAATTCTTTTAAGCTTGGTAAACTTGAGGACAAACTGGAATCCATGGTCAGAGATGGACAGTTTTTTAATCGAGTTAAAATTCAATGAGCATTCGATCTTCTTGTTACCAAAGCAACCACATCTAAAACATTTAACATAGGCGCAACAATCTCTAAACAAATGAGAAGGATCCCCACACCGATAACAAAACCTATTTCCTCTTCTGGGAACATATCCATTCTTCGATCTGATATTCTTTGGATAGGCATTCGAAGGAAAATAGCAATAAACATTTGGGCGACCATCAGAATTTAAGGAATTGTGACGACCCGGAATTTTTAGCAATTTAAATTGGAATAATATTGTGACGCCCTACCTCTATACCCACGCTAGACAAGAACACTACGGTGTAATGCTGTCGACTAGCACGGAGAATAAGGCTGTGGAGGAGCGACCATCCATGTAATTTCTTTGTGCGAGCACCGATATGTCAGATAGAATAGCATACATTTCGTTTAAGGAGGAAATCCGACATACCGGTACAAACTCAAAGCTATCACACGGTGGCTATATAGAATCTTCGAAAACAAATATAGAAATATACATAACACAAATCAGTCACAGACATCCATATCACAAAGGCGGAAGAAGATATGAATATATATAACTAACACATGAAAGTGTACATCAGAGTAGTGGTCAAAAGATCCACAATAATACAAAAGAAATAGCAACATGTGCTATACAAAAGAATACATCATAGAGTCTATATCTCAAATGTATACCAAAATAAACTACTAATCTATGTAGTTAGCCAAAAGTCAGAGTAGTAAATCCCTGGGAGAGAAGTCAAGCAGAAGCACCTGTAACATCTCGGTCTGACCCGAGTATTATTTATAAGAAAATAATAAACGGATCACTCTAGCTATAAATATCAGATGACATGATATAGAATAAAAGATATGGCACAAACATATAATATCCATAATGGCATACTACTATAAGTATGTAAATTATAATCAACAAGAGATTAATCAATATCACAAGAATCTTCTCAACGATCCAAAGAGGGCATCATACCCTAAGCTTGTACTCATAACAAGTCAATGATATAAATTCCAGAAATCAACATAAGAAATCTAGAAATAACAAAAAGGAAAGAGGCCTATCACATGACGGTCCGAAGACCATGGGGAGCTACCCCATATGTGTGAGTCGAAATCACACAGATGAGGTCTAGACTAACCGTGCAAACAAAAAGGTATGTGTGAGTCGAAATCACACAGATGGTGTCTAGTCTAACCTCGTAGACAAAAAGGTATGTATGAGTCGAAATCACACAGGTGGTGTCTAGACTAACCTCACAAACAAAGAGAGATGTGTGAGTCGAAATCACACCAATGAGGTCTAGTCTAACCTAGTAAACAAAGAGACATCGCACAATTGCTAGTCTAAATCGTAAAAATGATCGTCATGATCAACGAGAAAGGTCAATTACACTAAGCTAGTAAATATACGAGTTCAGCTTCATGTCCCATAACCACTAGCTTAACTTAAATATTTACGAACAAACTGTAGATCTTCACTAGAAAATTGTCACAAGGGATTCAATCGAACAAGTCCAAAAATTAACCGGTGAAGTAAACGCAAGCGTTTCATACCACTTGTTTTACTAAGTCGTTTAATTAGATTCCTCATACGAGTGAGGTAAAGGTTTGTATATACTAATAGATTGGAAAGCGGTTTTAAGAAACGAGCTTTGTAATAAAATAGTGTTGAAATCATTTTAATGAAAGGGTTTTGATATTTACTACTAGTATTGAAACCTTTATATTTTTAAAGTGACAAATCAAAGAAGCGATTGTATAAACAATCATTCTCAAAGTTCACATTCGAAGACGTGAATAGAATCCAAAGAAATCGATACCGAAATAATCAAAAATGGATATTCTCAAAAATCCCAAAGAAAATGTTATCAAAGTCGATAATAAAAGATAACAACAGAAGGGGATCAACACGAGTCGATCAAAGTTGGAAAATTCAAGCGAAATAGGCAAATAGGCAAAAGAGTGCAGATTCAGACGTCTGAAACCATGGGTTCAGACGTCTGAATATGGAAAATAAAATATTTTCCAGAACAAAATTCAGACGTCTGAATCATTGATTTCAGACGTCTAAAATAGGCACTTTTTAGCCTATTTCCTTTCTGGTTCAAAACGAACCAATTCAGACGTCTGAATCTAGGAATAAAAATCTTCCCAGTATAATATTCAGACGTCGGAATCTAACGTTCCAGACGTCTGAAACTGGGGTTCAGGGCATTCCCTGAACCTAGACCAAAAATGGCCGACATAAATATTGGAAACGATCGGACGAGAAAATAGCGACTAGGGATTTACGCCACGCGACAATCCAGCTTTAACGGCTCTTCGATACGCCTCAAATATCAATGTCTAAATATCCATAATAGGATTTCCATAGATTTAGATTTTAAGACACCAAAAATTGGAATATATACCACATCAATCCAAACCAAAATCAATTACACAAGAATAAGTGTTAGGAATTCATACCTAACAATCGAAGATAATTATAGACTAAGATGTGAGATAAAAATATCACCTTTATGCACAAGAACAAGGATGAAGAAGCTTGAAAGAAAATGGGGAATCAACCACTCTTCAACACAACCCAAATGAGCTTGAATCTAAGCTCAAAATGAAGAACATCCCCAAAATTAGGTTTAGGAATCTCTGAAATTGATGAGGGAATGAGTTGGAGAAGAAGAAGAGGAGGCTTACCAAAGTTTCTTCTATTAATTTGGAGCTAGAGCTTTATTTGCAAAAGAAAACTAGGGCTTGAGTTTTAATTTCCCATTCCTCTCCCCATTGTTGCCAAAGCTTGAATATTAGGAAAATGGGAATGAAGTAAATGAAGAGGAGAGGGTTGGGACTGAGTTAATAAGTGGTTAATTGGCTCAGCCCAAACTAAAGCCCTAAGTGAAAAAGTGGCAAAATTCCACTAACTCCAAACATATCAAAGTTTATACTCAAAAGATTGCAAACGACGTTTCGGACTCAATGGAAGTGGTCTCGAGTCCTAATTTGACTGTTTGCAAAAAGTAGCTTTTCGGACCAAAATCCGATTATCGATAAAATATTTAGTAAAATATTTAAATATAAACTTGATAAATATGCGGGTTGTTACAGACTCCCCTCCTTAAAGAAATTACGTCCACGCAATATTGAAGAAAATATGTAGTAACAACCATTAGAGCATATTCAACACAAAAGAAATTTGAAATAAAAGGTTCATCTTAAAGAGCGCGGGAAAGTAAGTCCGGATGTGTTCGCTCGATGAACTCTCTAGATTCCCAAGAACAATCCTTAGGATTTGAAGACCATTGAACTTTCACAAGGGGAACATCTTTATTTCGAAGGCGTTTGACCTCTGAAGCAATAATTCGAATAGGATGTTGCTCATATGTTAGATTAGGCGAAACTTCAATTTCTTCCACGACACCGGGCTCAAGAACAGAATCGGAATCCCGAAGGCACTTCCGTAGTTGAGAAACGTGAAACACGTCATGAATGGCAGAAAACTGAGCCGGTAATAAAAGGCGATAAGCCATGGAGCCAATATGTTCGGTGATAGGAAATGGCCCAACATATCGAGGCGCTAACTTTCCTGATCGACTGAAACGCACAACACCCTTCATAGGTGAAACAAGAATAAATACAAGATCTCCAACAGAAAATTCTAATTTCCTTCTTCGATTATCGGCATACGATTTTTGTCTACTCTGGGCATCTTTCATCCTATGACGAATAAGTTCGATCTTCTTCGAGGAATCACGAATAAAGTCTGGACCTAAAACCAGCTTCTCACCGGCCTCAAGCCAACAAGAAGGAGATCGGCAAGGCCTTCCGTAGAGTGCCTCAAAAGGAGCCATACCAATACTAGATTGGAAGCTATAATTATAGAAAAATTCAACAAGAGAAATATGATCTTCCCAACTTCCACCAAAATCAAGTACACAAGCACGAAGGAGATCTTCAAGAGTTTGATTCACACGCTCGGTTTGTCCATCGGACTGGGGGTGATAAGCGGTGCTAAAATTAAGCTTCGTTCCCAAAGCTTTTTGAAGACTCTTCCAAAATCCACTAGTAAACAATGGATCACGATCACTAACAATAGAAGTAGGAACTCCATGCAATTTAACAGTTTCTTTGATAAAGAGTTTGGCCAAAAGAGGAACGGTTCGGTTAGATCGAACGGGAATAAAATGGGCGGATTTAGTGAGTCTATCAACTATAACCCATAAGCTATCATGACCCGAACGAGAACGGGGAAGACCATCAATAAAATCCATGGAAATTTGATCCCACTTCCAAATTGGAATTTCTAAAGGTTGCAATAACCCACCGGGCCTTTGATGTTCGGCTTTGACAAGCTGTCAAGTCATGCAACACTTAACAAAGTTAGTAATATCAGATTTCATTCCCTCCAAGTAATAAAGTCGCTTCATATCCGCGTAGATTTTACTACTACCGGGATGAATGGTAAATTTAGAACGATGAGAATCTTCTAAAAGATCTTTACGAAGATCACTAATATTTGGTACGACAAGTCTACCAAATTTTCGAATGCCGCCACGAGAATCAATATCGAAGTCTTTTAACCCTTCGATATCAATTTTGTCCTTAATATTTTGGCCAAGAAGAGCCAATTCGTGATCTAGCCTTTGAGCTTCGAGAATGCGGTCAATAAGAGAAGGATGAGCCTCAAGACTACATAAAACAAGAGATGAACATAAATCGGAAATACGATCTCGAATCTCACAAGTGGATAAAACCTCGAGATCATTCCATTCGGATATCATCATGGAAACCACCACTTGTTGTTTGCGACTAAGTGCATCGACAACACGATTTCCCTTTCCGGGAGTATAAAGAATGTCAAGATAATAAGGCGCAAGGAACTCGAGCCAACGTTGTTGACGCAAATTAAGTTCCTTATGAGAAAATAGATATCTTAATGATTTACAATCGAGGTAGAGAACAAATTCCTCCCCCAAAGATGATGATGCCAAACACTGAAAGCAAAAGTAATAGCCGCGAGTACCAGATCATAAGTGGGATACCTAGTCTCGATTGGCTTTTAAGATTTAAAAGCACAAGTGATTGCACGCTCTCTTTTACAAGAGAATGGCATCCAAACCAATACGATTAGCATTGGTACTAAAGTTAAAGTTTTGGTTTCCCCTCAGGAATCACAAAAATAAGAATATTGAAAAGAAGGAATTTAATCTTCTTTCCCAAAAAATCTAAAACTTTCAAAAGCACAATCACCTTTATAGAAAAATTTACATTTTACAAGTTAATTTATTGCGTCTGATTGTCTCATCAAAGCGTTTAGGATATCCCTATCGATAGCGTTGATCAAGCGCATCGACCAGAATTCTTATAACACTAAATGGGCAATACAACACAAAATTATCTTTTATAGGATGAAAATATCTCTTAAAAATTTTAAGAATACTCTTTGTTCGTTTCAAGAACAAAATCCAATTATATATTTAAAATATCTTCTTAAAAAGATTTGCAAAATTTTAAATTGTTATTTTCATCCAAAATCAATAAATATAATAATGGAGTCATCGAGATATTCGTAGAAGACTCGATTTATAAAACGGATGAAATAAAATGGATAAACTGCATGACATAATAAATCATCCCTATGAATCATAACGAGTGCAGAATGCGGTATGTGGAAGGCTAACTTCCGCAACTCGTAGCAATCGAAATTCGGTGGTAAGGTCGAACTGAAAAGACCTTAACACCACTCAAAAGATTGCTTAGGTGATAATTATAAGACAAACTCAAAAATACCGGAAAATTCTCAAACGATAAGAGTGAGAGAAATAACACTTTACTCAACAAGTGAGCTTAAAGAATAAAATGGTGACATCAATTTGGAATCGAAATCACAAAGGAAAAATATGAATCTACTTAACACATTGAAAATGTCGAAAATGGATAGTCCCTTCGGAAAAATAGGATATGGGCTTCAAAATGATTAAGCCAATCCATTCACACGAATTAATTCCGAAGCCTAAGCAACGCATAATATGCAAATCGATTCTGAAAGGAAAATCACGTGAAATAATTTCGACATCAATAAAATAAAAAAAAGCAAATTGAGTGTGGCGGATCCACTAATCCGGATTCGCGATATATAAAGAAGTCATCAAGCCCAAAATGTTTAAAGAAGAAGAATCACCAAGTTCTTTCGATATAAAAATAATGAGATGAAACCCATATCAAAAGAACTTGATTAAGATAATCACAAAATAAATGTCATCAAGGATAGAATGGATACCTTGACTAAAAGAAGAGTTGCTAGGGGCTTGCATAATATTTAGCTTTCTCATGTCCTTGTTCAAAAGTTTGGGACACGCAGATAAAAGATGACCCGGTTTTTTGCAATAGCGACAAGAATGGGGTTTCGGATACATATTTGCATAGTGTTCCTTCGAATTACAATTGTAGCATCCTCCATGATTAGGGATTGGAGTATTTGCTACAAAAGTAGTTTGCTTCACTCTCTTATGGGGATTAGGGCTTTTGAACTTAATATGTCTCTTCTTGGAAATCCCAATAGCACTAACACTTCCTTTACCAACCTCTTCATATCGAAGAGTGATATCCATAAGCTGATTGAAAGGAACTTCAAGTTTCAAAGGTAAAATCTTTTCGGGGTTCTTTCCCAAAGCACAGATAAACCTTTGATTCTGAGCAAGATCCAAAAGTCGTTGGGCAGACATGAATACGCCGTCCACAGAAGGACTACTGGATTGACCAGCGCTCGGACTGCCAGAACTAACCATCCCTTCTTCTTAAAGAAAGAAAGAAAGAAGAAGAAAAAGGTTATTCTCAGAATGAATATCAAGCAATCTTGATAGATAAAACAAGGAATCATAAAGAAAATAGGATGAATCGGTACGAAGACTCGAATTAATCCTAAGGCATGACTCCTCAGATGGACTTAGGACGATGATCCTTGTTAAGTTATTCTACTTTGTTCCGAAGTTAGGCTCTGATACCAAGCTGTGACGCCCCACCTCTATACCCACGCTAGACAAGAACACTACGGTGTAATGCTGTCGACTAGCATGGAGAATAAGGCTGTGGAGGAGCGACCATCCATGTAATTTCTTTGTGCGAGCACCGATATGTCAGATAGAATAGCATACATTTCGTTTAAGGAGGAAATCCGACATACCGGTACAAACTCAAAGCTATCACACAGTGGCTATATAGAATCTTCGAAAACAAATATAGAAATATACATAACACAAATCAGTCACAGACATCCATATCACAAAGGCGGAAGAAGATATGTGTAACGTCCCGGAATTTTTGACAATATCAATTTAATAATCTGTGTTAAAATTAAATTGATATTGATGTTCTGTAAATAATTATTCAGATAAATTTAATAATCCTCTTCAATAAATATTTAAATTGGTTATTTTATCTTTTTAAAAATAATAAATTGATTTCTATTTACAATATGAATATATGGTTTATATTTTAAATAGATTGATATTGTTTTAAATTTAGGATAAATTTAACAAATTGATTTTTATGACTTAATAAAATGGATATTTATTTGATAAAAATGTAATTTCTTTTAAAATAAGATTATAAAAGCAATATTGATAATATAATGACTTTTTAATAAGTTTTAAATAACATTTGTAAATTTTAGTTCAAATTGAATTTCTATTTATAACTTAATTTGAAAATTGTTTGATTTTTGAATCTAGTTTGAATTTAAATTCAAAAATAAAATAAAATCTAAATTGTTTAATTGATTTAATCTATAATTTGTATAAGTTTCATTTGTAAACATGATTTGTTTTTATTTTCATTTATAAATTTATACATATAAATTAACAACTTAAGTTAAGCTAATATAACATTTATTTGTAATTAAAAAACTAATTATCTTTAAGAAAACAAGTGTTTGATTTATATGTATTCTTTTGACAAGTGTTATGAAATGGACATGTGTTAAATCTTAGTTTTCTTTTTCTTTTAATTTCATAAAATCTGAAATACATTTAGTCTAAACTTGCATCCTTATTTCCATATTGCATTTACATTTTCCTGTACCAAAGAAATCCCACACCTGCATGTTAAAAAGATCAATCTGCATATCCAAACAATGTTCTAATCTGCACAATCAAAATTTGCATTCACAAATGCATATGAAAGTCCAATGCAAACCTGCATATCTCATTTCTGTATTTTCTCAAATCCTTTAGCTGTATCATCCAATCCAAACCTCTGCATAATCAAACCTGCACAATCAAATCCACCTTCATTCAATTTTCAAATCAAAGAACTTGCATACTCCACTCTTCTTTATAATCAAACTCACCCTTACCTCAAACATTAATATGCATTGAAAAGCATTAGCCTGAAAGCAAATGGCACATTTGCATACCCAAAACCACATTCAAATCTGCAGAAATCACAATGAATACCTCTGCATCATCTACATGAAGCATATCAAAGTCAAGCTTGCATTTCTATAAGCCTGCATGCATGTGTTTGGGAAATTGAAAATAGCATTTTCTACCTGCATATGCTTGTTTCTGTGAACTTTCAATTGAGCAACAGAGAGGAGTATATCTGCACATCATATGTCTGCAAATTTCAAGTGATCAATAGGAGCTCTGCATGTTGTTTTCTGCAAATTAAAATGGGGGCCTGCATTCATCAATTAGGTGAGTAGCAATTTATTTTAAAACTAAAGTAAATGGTATAGTTGCTTAAATCTATTGCCTTATTTAGTATGATGGATATGT
This sequence comes from Allium cepa, assembly GCA_030765085.1. Classification (NCBI taxonomy): domain Eukaryota; kingdom Viridiplantae; phylum Streptophyta; class Magnoliopsida; order Asparagales; family Amaryllidaceae; genus Allium; species Allium cepa. The sequence goes on from CM060945.1 coordinate 213,263,407, forward strand.
CTGTGTTGTGTATGAGATGGAATGTCTGCTTGATAGTGATGAATCTTTCTTGATCTTGATTTCAGACTTTAAGATATAAGTTTAAAATTTATGAACTTAAGATCTAACCTATGATTAGATGAAAATTATCAAGTAGAACTAGTTGTATATCCTAAATAAAGTGCTAGATATTATTCAGGATAATAACTTGTTTTCTAATAACTCTGTAGATTTTTAAAACATCATGCATGCTCAATTTCATCCATACCAAATCTAATTGATATGATAATTCAGTAATACTGATCAAACATAAACTGGAACTTGACTCTTAAATCAAGTACTGACATTTATAGGTGTATGTTTCATTTCAGTTTATTTTTGAAACAAAGTATGAATTAGTGAAAAGTTTTGCAGTCTTATTATATGTTGTTCTAGATCAAAATCAAACACATTAAATCCAAATTCATAAACTTAATTCATTGACATAAATCTGGATTTATAAATCAAATATTAATATTTTTAAAAGTTTGTTTCAATTACTGTCTGGTCTGAAACAATTATAATAAATTTGGGCAAATGTATACAATCTGTAGTTGAAGGAAACTCAAATTTATTTTGAGTTATCAGGAATGGATCTTAGATCCTGGAGAAAATCAGAGAAGTGATTATATTGATTAGTTTGAGTGCAGTTTTAAGTTTTCTTCAGGTAAACCTAGTTTAGTATTGGGTTGATCTTTGAGTCAGTTTGAAGTGATGGATTGACCGAGTGTTATGGTGTTTGGGGTATGGATAGTTGATGTGTAGAGGAGTGCAAGGCCGGAAAGGTGGGGGTCAAGATGGTCGGAGGTGAGAATGGTGGCCGATGACAGGTTGTGAGTAAAACCTGTAGAATATTATTACAGGTTAGTGAAATTTGGGAATTTTTGAACTCTTGGATTTCTGATCGAATTGAGTTGATGTTTGAAGTTATGATGGGTTTATGGTTGATGTTGGATCTTCACTGAGGGTCATCAGAGGTGGTGGTCGCCGTGCATATGCACGGCGACGTGTTTTCAGGCATACTGTGTGATTTTGGATGTTGCAGGGAAGATGTGGAATCTAACTCGAAGCAAGGAGGTTAGAGACTCGAAGCAAGTCAGGCAGAAACTCGGAGCAGTGGTGCATATGACTCGAAGTAAATTTAAGTGTACTCGGGTCACTGTAATTTACAGGTTTTAGAAACTGTTTTTTTTGAAATCTGGTATTAAACTTTTAAATAAAAATCTGTAGCTTTTGGGTAGATTAAGGTTTAGGTTTAAAAATCAAATTCAGGTTGAAATTTTGAATTTAAATTTGTATTTGATTTGAATTCAAAAATTCCAGATTTTTGAAAACCCTGTTTTCTGTTTTCTGGGTTTTAAAATTTTGAATCTGCAAATTTATATTTAAAGCAAAGATTGAATTTAAATGCAATTCAAGTTTGCATTACTGATTTGAAATTCAAATTTCAGTTTTTAAAACAGAAACTTAAGTTTTAAATTTAACTTAATTAACTATTTTATTTTGTGTAAAATAGTTGAAACTTTGGTAATGAAGTTTTAAAATATGATTAAGATTTAAGAATTAAATTTAAACTGTAAATCTGAGTTTAAATGAAGTTCAGCTTCAAATTTTAAAAGAAGATTCAAATTTGAAAGTCTTAAAATATAAATGATTTGAAACTTCTAGAATTTTGAAATAGACTTAACTTCAAATTCTTATAATTGCATTTTAAGTCAAACTTTTGTTTGGACTTGTAAATTTAAATAAGTTTAAGTTTATTTAAAACTTTGATAAGTTTAGAATTATTTTATTTTAAACTTGAAATTTAAATTGAAATTTAAAGTAAATTTCAAAAGTACTTTGTTTTGAATCAAATTGTTTAAACATAACTAAGTTATGTTTTATTTTGAAATTTAAATTTAAATTTATGTTTTAGAATTAATTAATAAGGTAATTAAGATTTATTAATTAATTTAATTAATTAATTAAATTTGGAATTAATAATTGATTAAAGATAATCTAATTGGTAATTAATTTAAGTTAATTACTTTAATAAATAATTTGAGAATGGTTAATGAAGGTCATTAACCATGATTATTTAACAATTAATTAATGTAGTTAATTTTTATAATTAATTAGATTAATTAATTTAAAAATAATCAATTGTAAATAGTTTGAGTAATTACTTGATAAAGTAATTAAGCAATTAATTACTTAATGTAATTAATTTAATTAAATGAGATTGTTTAATTTAATTAATTAAGTTTAATTAGATTTAAACACTTGGGTTAAGGATAATTACTTTATGTAATTAATGTTTTGGAAATTACTTAGTTAAGTAATTGTTTAATAATTACAGATTGTAATTAAGGAGATGTTAAGTATGAAGAAATTTGGATTAATTATTTAGAAATTAATCAAATAATTAATTGAGAAATTAATTTAAGGATAATTATTTGGTTTAATATAGTAATTAAGTTTGTTAATTACTTTGAGTAATTAATTTAAGAAATAATTAAGATCATTAATTATTTAATTAATGATGTAATTAGGGATGATTAATTAGGATTAATTAATCAATAATAGGTAATTAATTAATGTAATTAATTAAGGATAAATGAAATTAATTATGATTAATTAATTAGTTGGTGTAATTAAGGGTTAATTACTGGTTAGTTGAGAATAATTAATTTGTGGAATTAATTTAGGATAATTACATGAATGTAATTAAGAATAATTAATCAAGAGTGATTAATTAAAGTAATTTATGATGAATTAATTGATTGTAATCAATTAAATGATTGAGTAAGCAAGATATTTTGGTAAAGCAATTAATTTAATTTATTTTAAATTAATTATAGATGAAGGAATTAATTTAATTCATTTTAAATTAATTTGAGATTGAGATGATTAATTTAATTTATTTTAAATTAATTATATTGTGATGAGTGAATCTTTGCTTATGGATGAATGGTTTGACTTGGATGCTTTGTAATCTCAGTAATGAGATAAATGATATTGTGTGGTATGGATGTTGGTTATATTGTGATGATAACATAGGTTATCTATTGTGATGTTGAGATATGGAATATCTATTTGATATTGAGTATGTGGATTACCTGTTATGTGATAATGTTAATTATCAGTTATGAATTATGAGTTATCTATCTGTGTGAATATAGATACTGTAATTGAAATGTTTTAAAACTTTAAAACAACTTGGACCTTAAAAGACACGCTTTGGTTTTCGATGAGACCGGGATCGGGTTTCCATATTTGGATATCCGAAAACCACATCGATTCCAAATAACGTTAGGTCGTGAATTCAAAGTGGAGCTTTGTGAAGACTCGAGGTGTAAGGACTATGAGTCATTATAACTCTGTGGGTGATTCCGTAATGAGTTGACGGAATTAGTCCTTATAGATTCGAGATGGTGATTTAGAGTGCAAGGGTTATTGTCGTTAACTCTGAGGGTGATTCCAAAACGAGTGTAACGAGATAATGCCTTCGGTTTCGTTCGAACCCGGAACGAACTTGTATGGATTGAATGCTTTCAGCACATCGTCAGGTGGACGATGAGCATTCTAAGTGATATATCCTTTAAAGGTAATCGTAGCCTCAAGCCTCATCAACCGGGAATGGCTAAAACAGGGGAGGTGCAGCAAGGCTTCGTGGGTAGCGCCCACTGGAGAGCAAGATTGATCCCTGTCTAGAAGTCCCTTTATATTTCGGCTGTGTGGGGCGATTGCTAGCTAGAATCGCCGGGGTTGTCTTGTTTGGAACTGTTCAGTAAGGAACGGGTCCGGCTTTGTGTTGCAGGGGATGAAGGGAGTAATCCTCGGTACGGTGATCTAGGCCACGTACTGTGACGGGCGGTACCCCAGTAGCCCTGCCATTGTATGGAATCCAAAATCCAATAAGTGCCAACGGTTTTGATTGTATTACCCACTTTTGTGGCTAGTAGCTGGAATTTAATCATGTAACAATTTCGGCTATTTCTTATTTATTTGAAAACCCTAGACACTATTATAATATCATCGGATTTCCTATCAAATGTTTTGGTTAGCGTAAGGTAAAAACTTTTCCATGTTTATGTGTGGGAAGTCTTACGTGATACCTTTCTTTTCAAAGGTTTTTGAAAGTTAAGCAACTTTAACCTGTTACTCACACCAGACCCATGTCTGACCCGGAGTTTATTTTTGTTTTTCATAAACTCTTGGGTACTCAAATTTTTATGAGTAGTCAAGGGAATTCAGGTTAGGATTCTGGATTAGCTTTGACGACTTGTGGAGGAGCAATGGAGCAGGAGGCTTCTGCGAGTAGATATATATATAGAGTATTCCGCTGTGTGTTCTCTGAGAGTTTGTTGTATTATGTTGTATAACTAGACAGGTGTCTATAACTGTCTAGTATGAGTTGTTTATGCTGTGTATCTCTGATGTATATGATACTATGTAAAGTATTATGTTATTAATATAATTTATTCATTCCGCTGTGTTAGATTCTGATGTTGTTTCTTCTTCTCTTCTTTCTTTTCTTCTTCTATCCCGTTCTTTCTAAATTCATGACGCGATTTTCTGGGAGTAGAAAGTCGGGTCGTGACATTGTGGTATCAGAGCTTTAGGTTGAGTGAATGCCTAGGCTCTGAAGTGTATCTTTCTTTAGGGAGCGTTAGGTTGAGTGAATACCTAGGCTCTGTAGTGGTGTCTTTCTTGAGAGCGCGTATTTGTAATTTTTATATATATTTATATAATTATTTCTACCTATCTGTTGGGTTACCTGTTCAGGTATTCCAATATAAGTTATGAAGGTAGATGGGGTAGTATTGTGTGTTACACGATTACTACCATTGGTTGGAGTCTGAATGTTTGAGGTTGGAAGTGTATTTGTCGAGACTGTAGACCTAATACCGTCTCGAGCGAGTTTTGTAGTGATGAAGAACTTCATTGATCTCTGAAGGAAACCTGTTAAGGTTCGGAGTTTGTTTCTGAAGTTGATGAGTAGTGTTTGGATCTGCTTGGATGAGCTGGAGCAAGTAAGTGATGGTATTTTGAATACCTCGGGAAGTAGTAGCTGCGTGATGAGATGCAGTGACTATGGATGTTCCCAAAGATGTTTTCGTTGAAACAAGTTTAAGGAGGTGAGTCTGCTTCAGTATTGTGGCTGTGTTCAGCCGGAGTTTCTGTTTGCTTTGAAGTCCGAGTTTCTCGGAGAGCTTTGTTTTGGAATTCTTTGGCATCTGTGGCAGCAGTGTAGTTTGGGGTGTTCTCGGCATTGGCAAGAGATCTTCTGATTTAGCAGTTTTTCTGAGTAGAGTTCAGGAGCAGTTTAGTAGACCCGTTACTTCGATGGGTTGACTAATTAAGTTTAAGTTGTTATGTTTGGTTAAGAGAGAACAGTTTTCCTTGGATTTGGTTTGGGTTGATCGCAAAAGTGACTTGCGATTGATGGAGTGTTCTCTTGGGTTATCTGAGTTTTCCTGAATGTCTTCAGGAAGTCAGAGTTTGGTTTGCATCTGGAGAGTGAGCTTCCTTATCGGCTGGGATTCCAGAAGTGGTTCGGGTGGTTCAGCCTAATAGTAGAATGGTTCTAGGAGATTGAGTTGGTGTAGCAGCTTGGAGTTTTTGGAGGAACTCCTGAATGATTCTTATGGATTTGTTAAACCATATCTTTGGGGTATGTTGTTGAGTTGTGCTTGTGTTCTTCTTCAACAATTCTCTTCTTCGGATCAGAGTTGAGCAGCGGAAGCAGTTGGGGAGTGTATCTGCTTTTCTTTCTGGACAGGAGAAGTAAGTTGTTGTTTTCTGATGTTGAGGAGTTGAGTTTGAGTTCTTGGTTTGGTTGATCTTGAGGAGATCATTTTGTTGAGTTGATTGGTCTGGTTTGTTTCTAGAAGCATCGGCGTAGGTTGAGCAGATCGAATAGGCTGTAGGTAGCCCAGGATCGTCTGAAGAATTATGTGGATAAGAGTCGGAGGGATTTGGACTCTGAAGACGGAGATTAATTTTGATAAGTTTTCTCCGATCAGAAGTTAGCTATAAGTTTGGGTAAGTCTGAGGAGTTGCTCTGATGTGTTTTGGATCTTTTCTGTATTCTTGGAGAAGATGATGGATCTACAGGATTGAATTGCCAGTTGGATAACTGGGATTCGATGAGTTTCACGTATCTCTGAGGAAGTACGTGTATGATCTGTCTCTAGTTGTAGAACCAGCAGTTTTGGAGTTTTGATAGTTAAGTCAGACTCGTTTGTAGTCTGATATTTTGTCTAGTGTTATAGATATAGTTGTATAGGAGCTTAGTAGCTTCATGGTATTGTTTGTTTGGGTTCTCTAGGGCGAGTATCCCGGTGGATATATATATACACCTGGGGAAACTCGATGTTATTTTATCCAGAATTTGTCTGAATAATTAGATTTGTTTGATTGATTGAATTGGTTGTTTGGTTGTTAGCATAGGTTTGATATATGCTTGTGTTTAAATTAAAATTTAATAAGATTATTAAATTACCTTTGTTTTAAATTTCGAGGCCGAAATTCTTTTAAGGGGGAAGGATTGTAACGTCCCGGAATTTTTGACAATATCAATTTAATAATCTGTGTTAAAATTAAATTGATATTGATGTTCTGTAAATAATTATTCAGATAAATTTAATAATCCTCTTCAATAAATATTTAAATTGGTTATTTTATCTTTTTAAAAATAATAAATTGATTTCTATTTACAATATGAATATATGGTTTATATTTTAAATAGATTGATATTGTTTTAAATTTAGGATAAATTTAACAAATTGATTTTTATGACTTAATAAAATGGATATTTATTTGATAAAAATGTAATTTCTTTTAAAATAAGATTATAAAAGCAATATTGATAATATAATGACTTTTTAATAAGTTTTAAATAACATTTGTAAATTTTAGTTCAAATTGAATTTCTATTTATAACTTAATTTGAAAACTGTTTGATTTTTGAATCTAGTTTGAATTTAAATTCAAAAATAAAATAAAATCTAAATTGTTTAATTGATTTAATCTATAATTTGTATAAGTTTCATTTGTAAACATGATTTGTTTTTATTTTCATTTATAAATTTATACATATAAATTAACAACTTAAGTTAAGCTAATATAACATTTATTTGTAATGAAAAAACTAATTATCTTTAAGAAAACAAGTGTTTGATTTATATGTATTCTTTTGACAAGTGTTATGAAATGGACATGTGTTAAATCTTAGTTTTCTTTTTCTTTTAATTTCATAAAATCTGAAATACATTTAGTCTAAACTTGCATCCTTATTTCCATATTGCATTTACATTTTCCTGTACCAAAGAAATCCCACACCTGCATGTTAAAAAGATCAATCTGCATATCCAAACAATGTTCTAATCTGCACAATCAAAATTTGCATTCACAAATGCATATGAAAGTCCAATGCAAACCTGCATATCTCATTTCTGTATTTTCTCAAATCCTTTAGCTGTATCATCCAATCCAAACCTCTGCATAATCAAACCTGCACAATCAAATCCACCTTCATTCAATTTTCAAATCAAAGAACTTGCATACTCCACTCTTCTTTATAATCAAACTCACCCTTACCTCAAACATTAATATGCATTGAAAAGCATTAGCCTGAAAGCAAATGGCACATTTGCATACCCAAAACCACATTCAAATCTGCAGAAATCACAATGAATACCTCTGCATCATCTACATGAAGCATATCAAAGTCAAGCTTGCATTTCTATAAGCCTGCATGCATGTGTTTGGGAAATTGAAAATAGCATTTTCTACCTGCATATGCTTGTTTCTGTGAACTTTCAATTGAGCAACAGAGAGGAGTATATCTGCACATCATATGTCTGCAAATTTCAAGTGATCAATAGGAGCTCTGCATGTTGTTTTCTGCAAATTAAAATGGGGGCCTGCATTCATCAATTAGGTGAGTAGCAATTTATTTTAAAACTAAAGTAAATGGTATAGTTGCTTAAATCTATTGCCTGATTTAGTATGATGGATATGTCTGTGTTGTGTATGAGATGGAATGTCTGCTTGATAGTGATGAATCTTTCTTGATCTTGATTTCAGACTTTAAGATATAAGTTTAAAATTTATGAACTTAAGATCTAACCTATGATTAGATGAAAATTATCAAGTAGAACTAGTTGTATATCCTAAATAAAGTGCTAGATATTATTCAGGATAATAACTTGTTTTCTAATAACTCTGTAGATTTTTAAAACATCATGCATGCTCAATTTCATCCATACCAAATCTAATTGATATGATAATTCAGTAATACTGATCAAACATAAACTGGAACTTGACTCTTAAATCAAGTACTGACATTTATAGGTGTATGTTTCATTTCAGTTTATTTTTGAAACAAAGTATGAATTAGTGAAAAGTTTTGCAGTCTTATTATATGTTGTTCTAGATCAAAATCAAACACATTAAATCCAAATTCATAAACTTAATCCATTGACATAAATCTGGATTTATAAATCAAATATTAATATTTTTAAAAGTTTGTTTCAATTACTGTCTGGTCTGAAACAATTATAATAAATTTGGGCAAATGTATACAATCTGTAGTTGAAGGAAACTCAAATTTATTTTGAGTTATCAGGAATGGATCTTAGATCCTGGAGAAAATCAGAGAAGTGATTATATTGATTAGTTTGAGTGCAGTTTTAAGTTTTCTTCAGGTAAACCTAGTTTAGTATTGGGTTGATCTTTGAGTCAGTTTGAAGTGATGGATTGACCGAGTGTTATGGTGTTTGGGGTATGGATAGTTGATGTGTAGAGGAGTGCAAGGCCGGAAAGGTGGGGGTCAAGATGGTCGGAGGTGAGAATGGTGGCCGATGACAGGTTGTGAGTAAAACCTGTAGAATATTATTACAGGTTAGTGAAATTTGGGAATTTTTGAACTCTTGGATTTCTGATCGAATTGAGTTGATGTTTGAAGTTATGATGGGTTTATGGTTGATGTTGGATCTTCACTGAGGGTCATCAGAGGTGGTGGTCGCCGTGCATATGCACGACGACGTGTTTTCAGGCATACTGTGTGATTTGGATGTTGCAGGGAAGATGTGGAATCTAACTCGAAGCAAGGAGGTTAGAGACTCGAAGCAAGTCAGGCAGAAACTCGGAGCAGTGGTGCATATGACTCGAAGTAAATTTAAGTGTACTCGGGTCACTGTAATTTACAGGTTTTAGAAACTGTTTTTTTTGAAATCTGGTATTAAACTTTTAAATAAAAATCTGTAGCTTTTGGGTAGATTGAGGTTTAGGTTTAAAAATCAAATTCAGGTTGAAATTTTGAATTTAAATTTGTATTTGATTTGAATTCAAAAATTCCAGATTTTTGAAAACCCTGTTTTCTGTTTTCTGGGTTTTAAAATTTTGAATCTGCAAATTTATATTTAAAGCAAAGATTGAATTTAAATGCAATTCAAGTTTGCATTACTGATTTGAAATTCAAATTTCAGTTTTTAAAACAGAAACTTAAGTTTTAAATTTAACTTAATTAACTATTTTATTTTGTGTAAAATAGTTGAAACTTTGGTAATGAAGTTTTAAAATATGATTAAGATTTAAGAATTAAATTTAAACTGTAAATCTGAGTTTAAATGAAGTTCAGCTTCAAATTTTAAAAGAAGATTCAAATTTGAAAGTCTTAAAATATAAATGATTTGAAACTTCTAGAATTTTGAAATAGACTTAACTTCAAATTCTTATAATTGCATTTTAAGTCAAACTTTTGTTTGGACTTGTAAATTTAAATAAGTTTAAGTTTATTTAAAACTTTGATAAGTTTAGAATTATTTTATTTTAAACTTGAAATTTAAATTGAAATTTAAAGTAAATTTCAAAAGTACTTTGTTTTGAATCAAATTGTTTAAACATAACTAAGTTATGTTTTATTTTGAAATTTAAATTTAAATTTATGTTTTAGAATTAATTAATAAGGTAATTAAGATTTATTAATTAATTTAATTAATTAATTAAATTTGGAATTAATAATTGATTAAAGATAATCTAATTGGTAATTAATTTAAGTTAATTACTTTAATAAATAATTTGAGAATGGTTAATGAAGGTCATTAACCATGATTATTTAACAATTAATTAATGTAGTTAATTTTTATAATTAATTAGATTAATTAATTTAAAAATAATCAATTGTAAATAGTTTGAGTAATTACTTGATAAAGTAATTAAGCAATTAATTACTTAATGTAATTAATTTAATTAAATGAGATTGTTTAATTTAATTAATTAAGTTTAATTAGATTTAAACACTTGGGTTAAGGATAATTACTTTATGTAATTAATGTTTTGGAAATTACTTAGTTAAGTAATTGTTTAATAATTACAGATTGTAATTAAGGAGATGTTAAGTATGAAGAAATTTGGATTAATTATTTAGAAATTAATCAAATAATTAATTGAGAAATTAATTTAAGGATAATTATTTGGTTTAATATAGTAATTAAGTTTGTTAATTACTTTGAGTAATTAATTTAAGAAATAATTAAGATCATTAATTATTTAATTAATGATGTAATTAGGGATGATTAATTAGGATTAATTAATCAATAATAGGTAATTAATTAATGTAATTAATTAAGGATAAATGAAATTAATTATGATTAATTAATTAGTTGGTGTAATTAAGGGTTAATTACTGGTTAGTTGAGAATAATTAATTTGTGGAATTAATTTAGGATAATTACATGAATGTAATTAAGAATAATTAATCAAGAGTGATTAATTAAAGTAATTTATGATGAATTAATTGATTGTAATCAATTAAATGATTGAGTAAGCAAGATATTTTGGTAAAGCAATTAATTTAATTTATTTTAAATTAATTATAGATGAAGGAATTAATTTAATTCATTTTAAATTAATTTGAGATTGAGATGATTAATTTAATTTATTTTAAATTAATTATATTGTGATGAGTGAATCTTTGCTTATGGATGAATGGTTTGACTTGGATGCTTTGTAATCTCAGTAATGAGATAAATGATATTGTGTGGTATGGATGTTGGTTATATTGTGATGATAACATAGGTTATCTATTGTGATGTTGAGATATGGAATATCTATTTGATATTGAGTATGTGGATTACCTGTTATGTGATAATGTTAATTATCAGTTATGAATTATGAGTTATCTATCTGTGTGAATATAGATACTGTAATTGAAATGTTTTAAAACTTTAAAACAACTTGGACCTTAAAAGACACGCTTTGGTTTTCGATGAGACCGGGATCGGGTTTCCATATTTGGATATCCGAAAACCACATCGATTCCAAATAACGTTAGGTCGTGAATTCAAAGTGGAGCTTTGTGAAGACTCGAGGTGTAAGGACTATGAGTCATTATAACTCTGTGGGTGATTCCGTAATGAGTTGACGGAATTAGTCCTTATAGATTCGAGATGGTGATTTAGAGTGCAAGGGTTATTGTCGTTAACTCTGAGGGTGATTCCAAAACGAGTGTAACGAGATAATGCCTTCGGTTTCGTTCGAACCCGGAACGAACTTGTATGGATTGAATGCTTTCAGCACATCGTCAGGTGGACGATGAGCATTCTAAGTGATATATCCTTTAAAGGTAATCGTAGCCTCAAGCCTCATCAACCGGGAATGGCTAAAACAGGGGAGGTGCAGCAAGGCTTCGTGGGTAGCGCCCACTGGAGAGCAAGATTGATCCCTGTCTAGAAGTCCCTTTATATTTCGGCTGTGTGGGGCGATTGCTAGCTAGAATCGCCGGGGTTGTCTTGTTTGGAACTGTTCAGTAAGGAACGGGTCCGGCTTTGTGTTGCAGGGGATGAAGGGATTAATCCTCGGTACGGTGATCTAGGCCACGTACTGTGACGGGCGGTACCCCAGTAGCCCTGCCATTGTATGGAATCCAAAATCCAATAAGTGCCAACGGTTTTGATTGTATTACCCACTTTTGTGGCTAGTAGCTGGAATTTAATCATGTAACAATTTCGGCTATTTCTTATTTATTTGAAAACCCTAGACACTATTATAATATCATCGGATTTCCTATCAAATGTTTTGGTTAGCGTAAGGTAAAAACTTTTCCATGTTTATGTGTGGGAAGTCTTACGTGATACCTTTCTTTTCAAAGGTTTTTGAAAGTTAAGCAACTTTAACCTGTTACTCACACCAGACCCATGTCTGACCCGGAGTTTATTTTTGTTTTTCATAAACTCTTGGGTACTCAAATTTTTATGAGTAGTCAAGGGAATTCAGGTTAGGATTCTGGATTAGCTTTGACGACTTGTGGAGGAGCAATGGAGCAGGAGGCTTCTGCGGGTAGATATATATAGAGTATTCCGCTGTGTGTTCTCTGAGAGTTTGTTGTATTATGTTGTATAACTAGACAGGTGTCTATAACTGTCTAGTATGAGTTGTTTATGCTGTGTATCTCTGATGTATATGATACTATGTAAAGTATTATGTTATTAATATAATTTATTCATTCCGCTGTGTTAGATTCTGATGTTGTTTCTTCTTCTCTTCTTTCTTTTCTTCTTCTATCCCGTTCTTTCTAAATTCATGACGCGATTTTCTGGGAGTAGAAAGTCGGGTCGTGACAATATGAATATATATAACTAACACATGACAGTGTACATCAGAGTAGTGGTCAAAAGATCCACAATAATACAAAAGAAATAGCAACATGTGCTATACAAAAGAATACATCATAGAGTCTATATCTAAAATGTATACCAAAATAAACTTCTAATCTATGTAGTTAGCCAAAAATCAGAGTAGTAAATCCCTGGGAGAGAAGTCAAGCAGAAGCACCTGTAACATCTCGGTCTGACCCGAGTATTATTTATAAGAAAATAATAAACGGATCAGGCTTGCTATAAATATCAGATGACATGATATAGAATAAAAGATATGGGATAAACATATAATATACATAATGGCATACTACTATAAGTATGTAAATGATAATCAACAAGAGATTAATCAATATCACAAGAATCTTCTCAAAGATCCAAAGAGGGCATCATACCCTAAGCTTGTACTCATAACAAATCAATGGTATAAATTCCAGAAATCAACATAAGAAATCCAGAAATCACAAAAAGGAAAGAGGCCTATCACATGACGGTCCGAAGACTATGGGGAGCTACCCCATATGTGTGAGTCGAAATCACACAGATGAGGTCTAGACTAACCATGCAAACAAAAAGGTATGTGTGAGTCGAAATCACACAGATGGTGTCTAGTCTAACCTCGCAGACAAAAAGGTATGTGTGAGTCGAAATCACACAGGTGGTGTCTAGACTAACCTCGCAAACAAAGATAGAAGTGTGAGTCGAAATCACACCAATGAGGTCTAGTCTAACCTAGTAAACAAAGAGACATCGCACAATTGCTAGTCAAAATCGTAAAAATGATCGTCATGATCAACGAGAAGGGTCAATTACACTAAGCTAGTAAATATATGAGTTCAGCTTCATGTCCCATAACCACTAGCTTAACTTAAATATTTACGAACAAACTGTAGATCTTCACTAGAAAATTGTCACAAGGGATTCAATCGAACAAGTCCAAAAATTAATCGATCAAGCAAACGCAAGCGTTTCATACCACTTGTTTTACTAATTCGTTTAATTAGATTCCTCATACGAGTGAGGTAAAGGTTTGTATATACTAATAAATTGGAAAGCGGTTTTAAGAAACGAGCTTTGTAATAAAATAGTGTTGAAATCATTTTAATGAAAGGGTTTTGATATTTACTACTAGTATTGAAACCTTTATATTTTTAAAGTGACAAATCAAAGAAGCGATTGTATAAACAATCATTCTCAAAGTTAACATTCGAAGACGTGAATAGAATCCAAAGAACTCGATACCGAAATCATCAAAATGGATATTCTCAAAAATCCCAAAGAAAATGTTATCAAAGTCGATAATAAAAGATAACAACAGAAGGGGATCAACACGAGTCAATCAAAGTTGGAAATTCAAGCGAAATAGGAAATAGGCAAAAGAGTGCAGATTCAGACGTCTGAAACCAAGGGTTCAGACGTCTGAATATGGAAAATAAAATGTTTTCCAGAACAGAATTCAGACGTCTGAATCATTGATTTCAGACGTCTGAAATAGGCACTTTTTAGCCTATTTCCTTTCTGGTTCAAAACGAACCAATTCAGACGTCTGAAACGATAGATTCAGTCGTCTCAATCTGGGAATAAAAATCTTCCCAGTATAATATTCAGACGTCTGAATCTAACGTTTCAGACGTCTGAAACTGGGGTTCAGGGCATTCCCTGAACCTAGACCAAAAATGGCCGACGTAAATATTGGAAACGATCGGACGAGAAAATAGCGACTAGGGATTTATGCCACGTGACAATCCAGCCTTAACGACTCTTCGATACGCCTCAAATATCAATGTCTAAATATCCATAATAGGATTTCCATAGATTTAGATTTTAAGACACCAAAAATTGGAATATACACCACATCAATCCAAACCAAAATCAATTACACAAGAATAAGTGTTAGGAATTCATACCTAACAATCGAAGATAATTATAGACTAAGATGTGAGATAAAAATCTCACCTTTATGCACAAGAACAAGGATGAAGAAGCTTGAAAGCAAATGGGGAATCACCCACTCTTCAACACAACCCAAATGAGCTTGAATCTAAGCTCAAAATGAAGAACATTCCCAAAATTAGGTTTAGGAATCTCTGAAATTGATGACGGAATGAGTTGGAGAAGAAGAAGAGGAGGCTTACCAAAGTTTGATTTGCAAAAGAAAACTAGGGCTTGAGTTTGCAAAAGAAAACTAGGGCTTGACTTTTAATTTCCCATTCCTCCCCCCCATTGTTGCCAAAGCTTGAATATTAGGAAAATGGGAATGAAGTAAATGGAGAGGAGAGGGTTGGGACTAAGTTAATAAGTGGTTAATTGGCTCAGCCCAAACTAAAGCCCTAAGTGAAAAAGTGGCAAAATTCCACTAACTCCAAACATATCAAAGTTTATACTCAAAAGATTGCAAACGACGTTTCGGACTCAATGGAAGTGGTCTCGAGTCCTAATTTGACTGTTTTGCAAAAAGTTGCTTTTCGGACCAAAATCTGATTATCGATAAAATATTTAAATAAAATATTTAAATATAAACTTGATAAATATGCGGGTTGTTACAAATTTATTGATATTAAAACATGTAAAGGGTAATTTTAACGTGAATTCCAAGTATTAATATTTACTTGATAATTAAGTTATTGAATTATATAATTGAAATTGGGTAAATTGTTGAATATGCAATTCTAAGCCTGTTTGAAATAATTTGTGGGTTTATAAAATTTATAATGATGACACTGAAGATAATAGAATGGTTGGAATTTAATTTGAAGGTGATTTGTTCGGTTTTAATAATATATCGATATTTAAAAATAGCCTTCCGAGGCACAGTCTCGGAATTCGACGAAACCAGTTTCATTGGATCCGTAATAGTTAGTTATTATCGGAGTTCAATTTTCGTAGCAATCGGAGTTGTCGTTTGACCCTGGCAGCTCAAAACGCTTAGAAACTATTTTAATCGATTTAAATTAAAATTGATCGTTTACTTCCGTAACTTGCGCATATGATCAAATTAGCTTCCGAAACACATTCCATTGTGTTCGGAATATAGGTAAAGCCTTGTAAACGCCTGGCAGCATGTCTGATTAGGAGTTTGAAATGTCACGGTTTACTTCCGTAACTTGCGCATATGATCAAATTAGCTTCCGAAACACATTTCATTGTGTTCGGAATATAGGTAAAGCCTTGTAAACGCCTGGCAGCATGTCTGATTAGGAGTTTGAAATGTCACGGTATGCAACACGAGATATTTTTACTATTTTAATTACTATATAAATCAATGAAAAGGCTAAATTGAATCACCCTAGTCACATGATTATAGCTTATACCCGAAGCCTCATTTAGGAAAATATACTTTCGTTGTTTCTAGAGAAATCAAAACCATAATCGAAAGCAATATTAAAATGAAACGCAAGCCTCCTATAAAACAAGAATCCCAAATCCCTTTTTCTTTCCCGAAATCGATATCAGAAAACGAAATTCAACAATGGCCCGTCTTCTCGTTTACAAATTCACGTTCCAATAAAAAAAAGCGACTTTCCCCTCTCCTTTATCGAGATAACCAAACTCGAAGACGAATTGTATTGAGCTATTTGGGGTAGCGCAGCGTCGTCGAGAGAGCCGTGTTGTTTAGGAGGAGGCGCGCGAGAGATTTGAGCGTTATCTGATGATCACTCTTAGAAGCACCGAGGGTTTAGGGATGGTTGATAAGGTCGGCGACGATGTGGAAGGGGCCGCGTGAAGCTCGGTAGTGTATGGAGGCATGCGCGAGGAGCAGCAGCACGATCGAAGTCAGTAGGCTAGGCGTGATCGAATCGATCATATTGGTGAGGTACGAAATCTATTTCTGCTTATTTAATACATATACCTATATACATGAATATATATATCAAGAAGTTATTTTACAGTGAGTATTCTCTAAATTTGTTTCAGTTTTTGATTTTATTTTTGCAGAAGTTCCAACTGTTTTGATCTACAAGAGGGAGAGAATCACAAAAAAAGTAAATTCATATTTTTTGTGTTTACTGAAGAGGAGGAAAGGAAAAAAAAATACACATGTATATTTTAATTTATATATGTAGACAAAACAATAATGTATATGGATAACATAGTTAATAGAAAATTTATTTTACAGTGGATAGTTGGTATAAAAAAAATAGATTTTCAAATAAAATAAATGCACCTTTTAACGCCACGACATTATTTTAACATAATGTAAATTTATTTTACTTGCTAAAGGATTTAAGAAAAAAATTAGTTTAAATCATATTATTAATTTAAATTAAATAAATAATAATTGATTGTTCGATTTATTTCGAATATTGATAAAATCATC
This sequence comes from Allium cepa, assembly GCA_030765085.1. Classification (NCBI taxonomy): domain Eukaryota; kingdom Viridiplantae; phylum Streptophyta; class Magnoliopsida; order Asparagales; family Amaryllidaceae; genus Allium; species Allium cepa. The sequence continues at coordinate 213,280,390 of CM060945.1, forward strand.
TAATATTTATACAAGATCAAAACGTGGATAAACCAAGTCGAGAATGAAGTGAATTGCAAATAAAAGCAAAGGTGAGTGAATCCCACTCTGTTTTTATTTTATTTTAATGGTTAAATTTAAATAAGTTGTATGAATGGTTAAATTGTTTGAATGTGTACTGATGATCTTGTGATTTAGTTTTGGTTGTTACTCGAGTTAACTGGGGTTGACTCGGAAGATTGAGTTTTTAAAAATTTTATAAACTTAAGTCATAAAGACGAGAGTGTGTTCATTGTTAATAAGAGATTAATGATTTGCAATTCATTAAATTAGTAGGGTAATTAAAACGGATAATCAATTAATTCAATTAATTAATGGTTTGGGTTAAGAATATTTAATATCGTGAAATGAATCAAAAGACAATTACTTGAATGTAATTGAAAGAAAATTAATCCAGGGTGATTAATTAAGATGAATGGATATGGAAGAGTTGATTAATTAATTGATTTGGAATTAATTAATGAGCAAATCTAAGTGATTGAGGTTTGAAAATTTCAATTAGAATCAATTGAAATGATTTGTACGCGTTTAAGCTTTGTGTATGGGTGATTGAAGGGTATTGGATGCTTGAATGAATTGATATCACTGATATGAGATGTTGTGAATTCCATTTGGATAACTTGGGTTAGGATGATATGAGTTTCAAAGAGACCGGGGTCAGGTATTGGGAAATACCCGAAACCACTTCGAATTGTTATAAATTGATCTGTGAAATCAATAGGATGGAATGAAAAGATTTAAGTGAATTGGATTACTTTATCTAAGTTTGGTACTTAGAAATTTATATGTGAAATAAGCATTATCTATAGCAGATTGTGAATTGGTTAAATTGATATAAGCTACCCGGGATTATATAAGTTGTTTGTTTTGGTATTCCATGTTAGTTGGGTTTTACTCACGCTGGTTTCCAGCCTGACCGGGTGTTACTTTGGTGTAATGCTCGGGTCAGACCGAGTATTATAGATTTTCAGGTAGGTACGTTCTGGAGCTTAGGAGGCGAGCTGGATGGCGATAGCATATAGAGTATTTCCGCTGTAGTTCTAAGACATGTTAAGTGTATATATTTTGTGACTGTATATGTGTGAAAATCTGATGTATATTACATGTAATCAACAGATATAGTATTCTTCTGAAAACTATTATTTATTATTATATTTTACCCGCTGCGATGTGAGTTGTTGATGGTTCTGTTCTTCTTCTTCTTCTATCTCTTTCTTCTTTTTCATAACTATCTGGAATTTTCGGCTTTGAAAATTCCAGGTCGTTACAGTTGGTATCAGAGCAGGAGGTTAAGCGAGAACCTTGGCTCTAGTGGAGATTTCTCATTAAATAGAGTCTGTAGTACTCTAAAATGAGTTGAGTGTGTATATATATATATATATATATATATATATATATATATATATATATGAGAGCGTACTTGTTATTTTCTTATAAAGATTACATAAAAGTATATTTTGATATATAAGGAAATATTTCATTCTAATAAATATTATGGTTATTGGGCGTTAAATTATTGGAATTAAGTTAAGAAGTAATATAATAAAACCAAATTAAAATTAAATTAATTAAAAATGAAATTCTAGAATTAGAACTCAGAAATTAGAATTGTTTGAAACTTTAAATGAACAAAGTTAATTTGGTTTAAAAGGGTTAAACCAATCTTTGAGGATATAGCTCGAATTATATAATTTGAGATGGTTTAAATTTGAAGTTGGAATTGAACTCATTCAAATTGAATCCGATTTGAATTAATTTGTTTTGGGATTGAAGACGTATAAGTTCAAAAATTTAAATGGAAAATTTAATTTTAATTGTTAGGGAAGTGAACAGTTTGACTCTGGACTGTTTTCAAAATAAACTTAATTTTTCTAGGCTATTAAATATATACAACCTTTCTTTCTTAAAACCAAATTATTTTACACTTGTTTTACAATTATTTTTGGAGCGATTTAACCATTTTTTTCAACTGCTTTCTAAACCGACTATTATTTTTCAACTAAGTTACAAATTAATTACTATTTTACAGCAATATTTCAAACTATCAATTATTTTCCAACATCTTATCTATTTTAAGAAATTTCAAGCTATTTTCCAAAAAATAAACTGGTCGGAGTTCAAATTGTTATTAATTAAATACCCAACTGAGATAAGGATTGAAGTGATAATCCAAATGGGGATTAATGTAAATGTGAATAAGGAATTATGAATAGGAAGAGAAATTGATTTGGCTAATAATCAATGAAGTTGAATACGTAGGATGTACGTATATTATTCTATTCTCATAGTGATTTGATCCAGATTCGAGCATAGAATTTCGAGATAGTTATATCGATCCGAGTAGGATTTTTCGCTCGATTTTCGACGACGAACCTGGATGTGGGTTGTTGATTGGTTTTGGATATTCTCTATCATAGTTATGGCTATGCAAGGAGAATAATGGTTTCTGATCAAGAAAACAGATCTATGTCCGCACTAGGAAGTCGGGTGGACGATACTAGTTCGGAAGTGAAATTGTGTGATCGAGTGAGCGATCAGATTGGTATAGCGTAAGGATGATAGGTGTACATCGTACAGTTTTGAAGGAAATTTATATTGAGAAGAGTAATCAAATTTGAATATTTGATTTTGAATAAACAAAGTTATATATCTTTGTTATATAAGATAAATCTTTCCTTATTGAATCCTTTGCTGGAAGAAAAAGGATTTTTGGAAGTGTTTGAAGTATAAAGGGGTTTTATACAAGTTTGAAATGATCCAAAGTTTTAAAAAAATTATATATATTTGTATATATAAATAAAGGATCTTTTGAGGATTTTGGAAAAAGGTTTTGGGAACCTTTAGATTTGGAAAGGCTTTTGATTTTTGGGAAAAATCAATATTGAAATTTGTAAAGGCTAGTTTGAAAATTATCGATTTTGGGATAATCAACTTTGTGTAAAGGAGCTTTGTATGAGATCATACTAGGTGTATGATTTGAAGATACTATTTGTATAGTATAAATGTTTTTATGATGGCTTTGGGGAAAAAGGCGCTCCCTTGAAATGAACTTCTAAGGAGTGCCACCAAGTGGTGCTGCCTTGAGCCCCAAGGGGGGTTTCTAAAGTTGATCCTGTGAGGAGTCCAGACAAACTAGTTCCTGAGGATTATTTTGGTAGCGAAAGTCGATGGCGTTGATGCCTACAGGGGCATTTGGGTTATGCTGTGACGACAGTGTAACTCGATGTCGCCGCGATCTACTATGGGGGAGCATAGCGAAATCGTGTGGAGGATGAGTGCCAACAGTCTACACTTGATTTTGTCGGCAAGGCAATGCAACATCCGTAGACTGCGATCTACGGTCAAGTGGAGAAGTTTCATTCTTTTGGCAGCGAAATTCGAGGGCGCTGATGCCTACAGCTATATGGGTTTTTGCTGTGATAGCTACGTAACCCAGTTGTAGCTGCGATCTGTAGCGGGTTCCATGGCGTAATTGAGGGGCGCGGAGGCCGACAGTTAATCTATGGGTTTTGTCGGGACGGCAACGTAACCATCGGGTTAACTGCGACCATGGATGGGGGTGATGATTTCCAGAGCATTATCACCAAAGATATTTCCTCTATTTTCAAAAACTGTTTTCTAAATTTCCAATAAAATTATTTTCCAAGTATTTTCACTGGGTGTTGAAAACGGGTTTACCAAGTTAATGTAATTTATAAATTGAAATAAACTTCATAAATAAATGAGATTATAAATTGAAATAGAATTCTATAGAATATTTGAAAATAAAGTAAGATGAAAATTCCAGAGATATGTTTAAATATGAATTGGATGGATTGGGAATTTGGAATTTTGAAAAAAAATTTAAAATTTCTTTGAATTTGGAAGTGGATTCCAAAGGTTTTGGAGAAATAATAGTATTATTTCAAAAAAAAATATTTTTGTGTTGTATTAGAAATATGGAGATTTGAAATTAAAAATATTTGGTAATGTTTTTTTTCAAAAAAAAAGATAAAAGCATTGAACTCTTTCGGTTTCTGGAAAATAACGTCGGTGATGACGGCAGCATCATCGATGTTCATTTTCGAGTTTCTAGAAGAGAAATTGCTACCTATTGTTTTAAATTGGAATTGTTAGTGAACTGGGTTGGTTTTGGAATTCAAAGGGATAATTGAATTTGCCAAAGAATTTTGGATATAGTTGAATTCTAAGGTGATATTGAAATTTTGGTAATTTGCTTAAACTCTGGAATCTTGATTAAAATGTTTATGGAATAATAAACATATATTGGCTTAAAAAAATTTGTAATTCCAAGTTAAAAGCAAAATGTGAATGTAAGTAATTATAAATAGAAGTTGCAAAATTGAAATTATAATTAAAGTTGCACAAGTTTAAAATCAAACGGAATTTGATTTGAAGTTGGAGTTAAATTGAGACGTAATTCAACTTGAAGTGGGAATGAGTCAGTCCAATGGAAATTGGAGTAATTCAAAATTGAGTTGGATTGAAAAAGTGATGGTGTGAATTGCAAATAAAATTCAAGTGATTTGAATAATATTTAATGAAATTTGCAAGTAAATTTGATATGATGGAAATGTTGTCGAATGAAATGAAGTGAATTATAATAAAAATGGTTAGAGATGCAAACAAAACCCAGGTGAATAGAAACAAATTGAGAATGGCTTTGCATTAATAAAATAAATTCGATAATGAATTAAGTAAGTAAATTTAACATTTAAAAGGGGTTAATGGAATTGAATAATAAAATGGATGAACTCTGCTTGAATAGAAATTAAATTAAAGTTTTAATTGGACTTGGGTTATCGGAATTAACTTAAGTTCAAAATTTATAAGAGTTTGGCTTCCAGCAAACGTGGAATATTATAAAAAGTTTGGGTTAGATTTATTTTTTGGGAAATGAGTATTAATGTAAGCATTGAATGTTGTCAAGCCCTTGAAATAGTTTTTAAACGAAACCAATGCGGAGATGAAATGAAATGCATATGTATGGTTGGAGAATAAATTAGAAATGATGCGGAATTAAATACAGGATGAGTTAAAATTAATTTAAAGTGGTTATAAATTGAAATAGATGCTCTATTAAGCGAGTATCGCCGAATTTGCATAAAAATAGTTGTTATTGATGTAAACAAAAGTAATTAAAATTATAAGGGTTAAGAGAAGTTAAATAAAATTGATTTTGAAACATTTGATGTGAATATGGGCTTGTTTGGATTAAAAATAATTTGAATGTAAGCAATTGTGTTGTAAATCATTAAAATTGAATAAAATGGCTTATGAATTGGTTGGAAGTAATTGGAATTAGCTTTAAGTTATATAAATCATTTATGAGAAGCGTTTGGTGCTTGTTGTTTATGTAATGCATGTGTTTAGCTATGGAAAGTAAGTGAAATGTTAATAGATTCTTTATATATGACACTTACATATTTAAATTGAGTAAGTACAGGTACAGGGGAGCCGTTGGCTAGATTAGGGTATGCTAATTGCTTAAATTTATAAGCTGCTTGCTTAAAATCCTAAATAAGGTACGCCTACGCAATAAAAATAGGAAATATGAACTGTTTTTGCTTTTTCCGACCGTGTGGGTCGATGTATATATATATTTATCTATTGTCAAATTGCAAAATCTCCTCCATACAAAGGAGACTTTGCCAAAAATTTCCGGAATTTTGGGAGTTAGAAAAAATTGGAAATTTTGGTTAACGACAAAACAATTTCAAATTGGAAACTTAAAGTAAACTAGTAAATGAAACTAATAGGAATCAGTTTAAATGAAAGATAAAATTTAATATTAGAAATCAAAAATAAATTGAATCTATATAAAATGGTGAAAACTAATTTGAATTGAAATAGATATGAGACTTATGTAAGAGAATGTATAAAATGATTTTGGAAAATTATGATTGTACATTTTTGCTAAGTAAGATATGCAGGTATTATAAAGGAAAAAGGGAATTGGATTTGGTTTCAAATGATAAAAAGTGAATTGCCCGACAAAAAGGTATGTATTTAAATATCCGTATGAAATTGGATTGGGTTTTTGATGTAGCCACTTGGCTTTTGTTTTTTTTTGGAATTTGGGATCCCGTAGAGGCCTTTTGTAGTTATACCAAGCTAGCCGCACAAAGGAGACACTGGCAAAAATTTTCGGAAATTTAGGGAGTTAGAAAAATTTTGAGAAAATTTTGATAATTCAAATTTTTGTTTTAAATTGAAATTTAAGTGATTGAGCAAAAGGATATTGGACCATTCCTCCTAACTAGTAATTTCGGGGACGAAATTCTTTTAAGGGGGAGGATTGTGATGATCCGGCATTTTTAACAATTTAAATTGGAATAATTTATTCATTTTAAAACATGTAAAGGGTAATTTTAACGTGAATTCCAAGTATTAATATTTACTTGATAATTAAGTTATTGAATTATATAATTGAAATAGGGTAAATTATTGAATATGTATTTCTAAGCGTGTTTGAAATAATTTGCGGGCTTGTAAAATTTATAATGATGATACTGAAGATAATAGAATGCTTGGAATTTAATTTGAAGGTGATTTGTTCGGTTTTAACAATATATCGATATTTAAAAATAGCCTTCCGAGGCATAGTCTCGGAATTCGACGAAACCAGTTTCATTGGATCCGTAATAGTTAGTTATTATCGGAGTTCAATTTTCATAGCAATCGGAGTTGTCGTTTGACCCTGGCAGCTCAAAACGCTTAGAAACTATTTTAATCGATTTAAATTAAAATTGATCGTTTACTTCCGTAACTTGCGCATATGATCAAATTAGCTTCCGAAACACGTTCCATTGTGTTCGGAATACAGGTAAAGCCTTGTAAACGCCCGGCGGCATGTCTGATTAGGAGTTTGAAATGTCACGGTGTGCAACACGAGATATTTTTACTATTTTAATTATTATATAAATCAATGCAAAGGCTAAATTGAATCACCCTAGTCATGTGATTATAGCTTATACCCGAAGCCTCATTTAGGAAAATATCTTTTCGTTGTTTCCATAGAAATCAAAACCGTAATCGAAAGCAATATTAAAATGAAACGCAAGCCTCCTATAAAACAAGAATCCCAAATCCCTTTTTCTTTCCCCAAATCGAACTCAGAAAACGAAATTCAAAAATGGCCGGTCTTCTCGTTTACAAATTCACGTTCCAATAAAAAAAAGAGCGACTTTCCCCTCTCCTTTATCGAGATAACCAAACTCGAAGACGAATTGTATCGAGCTATTTGGGGTAGCGCAGCGTCATCGTGAGAGCCGTGTTGTTTAAGAGGAGGCGCGCGAGAGATTTGAGCATTATCTGACGATCGCTCTTAGAAGCACCGAGGGTTTGGGGATGGTTGGTAAGGTCGGTGACGATGTGGAAGGGGCCGTGTGAAGCTCGGCAGTGTGTGGAGGCACGCGCGAGGAGCGGTAGCACGATCGAAGTCAGTAGGCTAGGCGTGCTCGAATCGATCATATTGGTGAGGTACGAAATCAATTTCTGCTTATTTAATACATATACCTATATACATGAATATATAAATCAACAAGTTATTTTACAGTGAGTATTCTCTAAATTTGTTTCAGTTTTTGATTCGGGAAAGTTGATTTTATTTTTACAGAAGTTCCAACTGTTTTGATTTACAAGAGGGAGAAAATTACAAAAAAAGTAAATTCATATTTTTGTTGTTTATTGAAGAGAAGGAAAGGAAAAAATAATTATACACACATATATTTTAATTTATATATATAGACAAAACAATAATGTATATAGATAACATAGTTAATAGAAAATTTATTTTACAGTGGAGAGTTGGTATAAAAAAAATAGATTTTCAAATAATAAATAAATGCACCTTTTAAATCCACGACATTATTTTAACATAATGTAAATTTATTTTAGTTGCTAAAGGATTTAAGAAAAAAATTAGTTTAAATTATATTGTTAACTTAAATTAAATAAATAATAATTGAATGTTCGATTTATTTCGAATATTGATAAAATCATCTAATATTTATACAAGATCAAAACGTGGATAAACCAAGTCACGAATGAAGTGAATTGCAAATAAAAGCAAAGGTGAGTGAATCCCACTCCGTTTTTATTTTATTTTAATGGTTAAATTTAAATTAGTTGGATGAATGGTTGAATTGTTTGAATGTGTACTGATGATCTTGTGATTTAGTTTTGGTTGTTACTCGAGTTAACTGGGGTTGACTCGGAAGATTTAGTTTTTAGAATTTTTATAAACTTAAGTCATAAAGACGAGAGTGTGTTCATTGTTAATAAGAGATTAATGATTTGTAATTCATTAAATTAGTAGGGTAATTAAAATGGATAATCAATTAATTCAATTAATTAATGGTTTGGGTTAAGAATATTTAATATCGTGAAATGAATCAAAAGATAATTACTTGAATGTAATTGAAAGAAAATTAATCCAGGGTGATTAATTAAGATGAATGGATATGGAAGAGTTGATTAATTAATTGATTTGGAATTAATTAATGAGGAAATCTAAGTGATTGAGGTTTGAAAATTTCAATTAGAATCAATTGAAATGATTTGTATGCGTTTAAGCTTTGTGTATGGGTGATTGAAGGGTATTGGATGCTTGAATGAATTGATATCACTGATATGAGATGTTGTGAATTCCATTTGGATAACTTGGGTTAGGATGATATGAGTTTCGAAGAGACCGGCGTCGGGTATTGGGAAATATCCGAAACCACTTCGAATTGTTATAAATTGATCTGTGAATTCAATAAGATGGAATGAAAAGATTTAAGTGAATTGGATTACTTTATCTAAGTTTGGTACTTAGAAATTTATATGTGAAATAAGCATTGTCTATAGCAGATTGTGAATTGGTTAAATTGATATAAGTTACCCCGGGATTATATAAGTTGTTTGTTTTGGTATTCCATGTTAGTTGGGTTTTACTCACGCTGGTTTCCAGCCTGACCCAGGTGTTACTTTGGTGTAATGCTCGGGTCAGACCGAGTATTACAAATTTTCAGGTAGGTACGTTCTGGAGCTTAGGAGGCGAGCTGGATGGCGATAGCATATAGAGTATTTCCGCTGTAGTTCTAAGACATGTTAAGTGTACATATTTTGTGACTTTATATGTGTGAAAATCTGATGTATATTACATGTAATCAACAGATATAGTATTCTTCGAAAAACTATTATTTATTATTATATTTTACCCGCTGCGATGTGAGTTGTTGATGGTTCTGTTCTTCTTCTTCTTCTATCTCTTTCTTCTTTTTCATAACTATCTGGAATTTCCGGCTTCGAAAATTCCGGGTCGTTACAGGAATAGGGATAACGATTTGGAAAAGAATTAAAATTGGGGAAAAATGGCTCGAATAATTCAGAGAAAGTGGAGTGCGATAGAGGAACAAGATACGAAGCAGACGCCATTAATTCGATTTGAAATTCAAAAAATAAATATCTTTAAAAAAATTGGATCTAAAAACTCTTTATTTTAAAAACTAATATATATATATATATGTTTATTTATTAATGTATAATTAGATTTTAAATCATTTTCTTTAAAGAATATATAAATATTAATAAAAGGAAATGCATTAAATAAAATTGAAAATATAATATAAAATTTATACAAAAACATTTGTAAGCTAAAATACATGCATATAACAAGTGTAACTATTTTATCATGCATAATAACAAGTGTCACATTTTTGATTTTCTTTTATTTTTTTAAAAAAGTTAATAAGATTATATCTAACTCCTTCTTTCTCATTTTCCTTGTTAATATTCAAAACTTAAGAAAGTAAAACAAGTGAATAAAATCTAAAAGCAAACAACCTCTTCAATTTTAAAACCGAAGAAAACAAAATTAAAGCAAAGGATCATCTCAAATATCAAGCAAGATCATTTCCAGTTTTCAAAACCAAATCAATTTCCAAATTTTCAAACTTCTCTGTTCTTCAAATTAGGTGAGTAAATTTCACTTTCAAAAACCAGATCCTCATTATTTACTTATACCTGCGATGATGGATGGGAATGATGATTTGGAAATGTTCTTTATGGATGTAGAAATACATTATATTGGGGTATACAAATTGAAAACGCTGAATGTATGCATGCATGTTTGTGTATATGCGTATACATATCTCTGCTGTGTATAACAGGCTCAAATACATTCAAAAATCCATATCTCTCCATACAAACAGTTTTATGTCATGATCCTTAAAAGGGTTTTGTTTATATTAACCAGATGCTATTTTTAAAAATATTATTAAGTATATTTAACAAGTAGAATTATTGGAAATTTGAAGTTTACAATAAAAATTATAAAGTCAGGAAATTCGATTATCAAAATTTCATGATTAGATTATATAATTGGAATCATACTCGAAAATGATGAATTTTAATTATGATATCAAGATTTTTAAGTTCGTATTTATTGAGAAATTATGAGTTGAACGAATGACGGGTTTTGGTCAAATTCCGACGATCGCGAGGTTTGGTAGCATCGGGATTGTAGCTGAAGTTTCGTCGAAGGTCAGGGATTCTGGCCAAAATGGTAGGTGTATTTGTAATAACCCTATAATTTTTTGATTATTTTAATTTTATATTTTAATTATTTAATTAAATTTTTGATCTAAAAACTTATTTTATTTATTTGGAATGATAAATTTTGTTATTTTAAAAATAAATTTTTGATTTTGATATGAATTAGAATTCCAAACATGACTAAATTGGATAATTTCCAAAAAAGCGAATTTTGGTCAATATGGTCTACTTTGACTTTTAACTTAAAAATTTAAAAGTTTTAAAGTTTTAATTTTATCTTTTATTATGAAAGTAAATAAAATTTTAAGAACACTGCTTTTTGTTTCGTTAAAATCTGATTTATAATGTGAAATTATGCCTTTTTAACTTTGTGTGTAATTTGCTGTATTTAACCAAATTGCTTATTTTAAATTTTATAAATAATATTTTATTTGGTCATGTAATGCTATAATTTATATTTATATGGGTAAAATAACATGTTATGTATATATTTTGGTTTTTAAAACATTTTAAAAAGTGTAATTGACATTTTCCAGTGTCAGTTGTGTTCTGTTTATAATTTTAAATTTCTAGTTTCAATTTATTAAAGAAATTCTTTATTTGTCTTTATATTATTCTTAAGAACTTATTTTATTCCAATTCCAACTTTATTTTATTCCTCATTTATATTAGTTATTTGACTTTTTATTTATTTTAAAGTGAAATAGAAATTTCTAAGGCTAAGTGGTATTTTATTTGTAATTTTCCTGTCCCGTTTCCAATTTTTAAACAATTTCTTTAATTCTTTTTCTATTTTCTCTAAAGTAAATTATTTATTTCACTTTGAAAATGCTTTAAAAATCATTTTATTTCAAAATTTTGTTTTAGAATATTTTTAAGATGAAATTGTTAATTTTCCAAAGCCAATGGTGATTTATTTGTAATTTCCGGACACTGTTTTGGATTTTTAAGCAATTTCTTATATTCTTTTCCCATTTTTTTAAATTTAGTTATTTGTTTTTATTCCATATTACTTTGTCTCAGTTTTTAAAAGTAAATTACTAATTTTATTATTTTTATAAATTGAATTAAAGAAATGGATATATGAAGAATTTTAAAAAAGCTTTGAAACTTAAGTCTTTTCATCCCCTATGTCCTTTCAATTGTCACAACTCCTCATTTACTTCTTTGGATTGTGTATTACTTTATTTGGCCATGTATTCCAGTCCTCCCTCATGCAAAAAAAACATTTGTTCCTCATTCTATTCACGGCTTGCAAAAGTCCTTGGTAATGGCTTCTCTTTTTCCTTCCTTTTCTTCTCATTTTTCATAGTTTTTGCCTTGTTCTCTTGGACTTTTTGCTCGGCCTCCTCTCCATTGTCATGGCCACCACCTCCTAACCTCTTCCCTGCCACAATCACCACCTACCCACTAGGCCTTGACCATGGCCGCACCACCTATGATGATTAAATCCACAAAAGATTGTAACAATGCCTTAAAACCATGCTAGTTTGAGCCTCCATGCTTCATCACTTCATTTTTCACCACTACACCACCATAGGCCGCCACCAATACCTCTATCCAGACCTGTACTCACCCCTCCTACCCCTTTCCAGACCTGAGCCCCACTGGCCAAGCCAATTGGCCATAGCCGAGCTCTTTGTTGAACCAAAACCCACCCTATGTGCCAAAAATCTTCACATTCCTACCTTGTAACTTCCCCTCCATGATTCATAACTTTGGTAGTGCATTTCCTAGCCCAAACTAGAGACATACAATGTTTAAACCAGAGCTAATCCACCCCATAGGTCATGCAAAATAATGGAGAAAGCAAGGAAAAAGTTGTTGCATTCATATTTGTTTTTATTCCAAAGTTATATCATTTCAAAGTTGTATTGAAATTTATAATTTGTTTGTTTTGTTTTGGGTTGTGACACTGATCATTAACTTCGTTCTCATCCACTTGAATCCGTTATTATGTCATTGTGCCTTTTGGAATCCGTTCGTTTCATTTGTATTGATATCTCCAGCGTAAAGAGGTAAGTAAATGTCACACAACATATTATACTTATGCAATTGTGAAGCGACAACAACTGAATGTGTAGAATTATATATGATGTTATAACTGCGCGTGATTATTTACATATGATGTTAAACCTAATAAATTACCTGTCATCTCATCTGTTACTGTTAATTATTGTTAAACTGTTCATTTATATATGTTCATCACTGTCAGTTACCTGTTAGTTTAGAAATCACTATGGGTTGAAATTATACATACTCGAACGGGCTTTAAAATAGGGAAAAATCGTTATGGGCTGAAATGAGAAGCTTGAATGGTTTTATTTATTTATTTTGACTTGGGACTGCGGGTTTGAAATGATAGAACCCAGATTTTTCTTTTTAAATTGCGGATTGAAATGATATATATCCGTATCACTTGACATAGGTTAGAAAACTATATACAGGTCCGTGGTTATTTTATAAAGTATTTTAAATATTTTAAATGTTCTTAAAAGTATAAAATTTATGAAATTTGATTTAAATAGATTTTGAAATGTTTTAAATAAAGAAATTATGATTTTTCTATGAGTTAAAAATGCAATTAACTCAATAGTTAAATTGAATTTTTGAAATGTAACTTAAGTGGAAATTTGGAACTTCGGTTTTAAAATGATATTTAAGTTATATAAATAAATTGGAAATTTAATTTTATTTGGAAATTGGTAAATATGATAATTTGATTTAAAAATTGAATTTAAGCGATTTATTAAAGTACTATTGATTTTTTTTATGAATTAAAATGGTTAAATAAATGAATGCTTAAAATTGTAATTTTGAAATGTAACTTGACTTGGAAATGTGAAATTTGGTTTTAAGTTAAAGGTTAAGTAAATTAAATAAATTAAATAAATTAAATAAATTAAATAAATTAAATAAATTAAATAAATTGGAAATTTAGTTTAATTTGTGAAATGGAAATTTAAAGATGTAAGCGTTAATAAATTGTCAAATTGTAAAAATGGGAAAATTTACACTTGAATTTATTAAGTGAATTATTGAAATTTGGTTTAATTGTAGAATGTTACTTTATAAAAATAATAAATTAAAAGAGTATTTAAATGAAAATTTTGGATGTTAAAAATATGATTTTTATAATGTTTAAATGGTTCAAATTTAATTGTTTTCAAGTATAACTTATAATAGCTTTTTTCAAATGTTGTAAAAGGCTGAAGTTTTCAATGTTTATGGGTTTTAACTAAGTAAATAATCTCAGAATGGTTTGAAACTTTGGTAACTGAATATTTGATTTGAAAGTATAAAAACTTCACTTTTAAATGATTTAAATTAATTATTTTGATTGAAATATAAACTAGTTAAAAGGTGATTTGAAATAACAATAAATGAATGATATCCTGAATTTAAAAGGTATTTAAAGTTGAATATTTGGATTGAACTCAAATGATATTTTGATATTAAAATGATTTGAAAATGATGTTTTGAAAGATATAATATTTTGATATTAAAATGATTTGAAATGAAGTTTTGAAAGATATGATATTTTGATATTAAAATGATTTGAAAATGAAGTTTTGAAAGATATGATATTTCGATATTAAAATGATTTGAAAATGAAGATTTGAAAGATACGATATTTCGATATTAAAATGATTTGAAAATGAAGTTTTGAAAGATATGATATTTTGATATTAAAATGATTTGAATTGAAGTTTTTGAACGATATGAAATTTTGATATTGAGATGATTTGAAATTGAAGTTTTGAAAGATATGATATTTTGATATATTGAAATGACTTGAAAAGGAAATTTTGAAAGGATATTCTATTTTGATACGTTGAAATAGTTTGGAAATGATTTAATCTTTATTTTGATAAAGATTTGGTTTTGGAATGGTATTTTATTTTGAAGTATAAAATATTATTTTTGCAATTATAACCCCGAGTTAAAATAAAGATTGGTTGGCAAAGAGACTGAGATCGAATATGGGCATACTCTTTGTCGATACCGAAAACCACTTTGACAACCATGAACGCGGTGAATATTCCAGAATGAAGTAGGATGGTTGCGACGTTCTTGAGGCATGTTATGTTAACCCAACTCTCGTGAGTTGGCATAAGGTAGTCAAAACAGGAGTGGTCTCGGGCCAAGTGAGGTCGCACCTTTGATCGGAAGCATTTCTTCGATACCATTCTATTGCTTTTGTGATTGATTTGGCCGCCCCTTCAATTTTGGGAATGTGTTCCGAGGTGGGCGTATGTGGCTGCTGCGTTACCACTAGCCCTAGTGTCGTAATTGGTATATCTACCCTGGCATTACCTCCGTGTCACTTACCCTATCAAGCCTTCACAACGAGTTTCTATTTGTGTCGTACCTATGGAGTATCTTTTCGTAGTCTCCCAATCAGGAGATACGCAGGTACTATATAGACTACTTGCATTTTACGTATTAAGGTGAAAAATGTAAAGCCTTAACGCTATTTAAAAGTAAGTTTATTTTACTGATAGACATTATTATAATAGCGCAATATTACAATATCGTAAATAGTTTAACGGATCCTTAGATGATGGGCGGTCCCAAGCATCCTTTAAGTTACTTGTACTTTTACTACAGTTCACTTGAGTTGGTTTACATTGTATAAGTATGTATGTCTTGACTCGAGTGTTTATATTTTTATTTACGCTCGGGTCAGTCTGAGTATTCACAGATTTGGATTTTCACTCTTTGGAGATTTGGAATAGCTGGAGATTATCTGCTCATCTAGTTTTATCTATTTTAGTTCTGTTGTTCTATTCAGCTTGTGTTTGGTGATCATATTGTGGCTTCTGTGTACTTTATTTCTTCTGTTTTACCTTTGTAACTTTGATATTTATATAGTAGCTTCATGAGTTACTATTTCTTTTACTTCCGCTGCATTATTATTACTCTGTGTCTGTGATCTGTGATTATTTATTTACTGTATATTCTAAGATTTTCCAAATTTTATTTACAACGCGTTATTTTGAGCAATTCAAGTACGACATGTGCAGATGCGAATGGTTGAAAATATCGGGTCGTTACATTTGGTACCGGAGCTTTGGCTTTGAGGCAAAACTTAGAAATAAGGTAAATTTATTTGCGGAATCACTTTCATTCGAGTTTGAATCTCTTCCTTTTGGTTCAATTTCTTTTGAATTTTGGAACATTCCCCGCGGTTCCAGAATCCATTCGTGTCCCTTACTATTCATCTTCTTTTGATTTCGGAGTATCCCATGACTCCACTTCGAATGATCTTTATAGTGAATTGGCGGTCTCGCCAATATTCTAATTTGCTTTTAAAGGGGTGAAATTCCTTTACAATTAGCATCGATTCACCAGAGATTTATATCTATCCTTGGTTTAGATGCTAGTATCTCTTATTTTTCCAAACTCTATCTCTTGAGATCGAATGTACATTTACCCCAGAAAATCCACATTGATCTTATTCTTTAAGTCACGGTTGACCTAGTTAAGGTTGCCCGCGATTTATTTAAGCTTATCCATCCCCCCATTTGTTATTTGATCATCTTGTCTTTTGTTTCCAAACATTTTGAATTGTACTTCTAAATCAAAGTTTTGTTTTATATATTGTGTTGTTTGAGTTGTTGATGTTGATTTGGGTTTCCGATCGATTCGTCTGATCAACGCTATCGATAGGATTTCTAAAACACTTTGACAGAACAAACTGATACAATATTATTTTAAAATTTTGTTAATGAAATAAATTTTGATATATAAGTAAATTTATGGAACTTAATAAATTGATTTAAATTGATTATTTGAAATGATAGTGCTTGATTTATCATTTACAGTTCTATAAATGAATTTATAAATAGTTGTTTATAAATTAATTTGGGAACTGAAATGAATTTAAATCAAGAATTTGAGAATTTAATTTCCAATGGTTTCAAACCTTGTGTTTTCAAGTTTTAAAAGGATATATTATTTAAAGTATTTTTGAATAGAAATTTGTTTCCAAAGAATTTTAAAGTTTAAAAATCAGCGCTCTTCTCATTGTCGCTGGAAAATAATTTCGGTGATGACCGCGGCATCATCGACATTCATTTTCGAGTTTCAAAATGAAGAGACCATTCTGTAATCCTGCTACAGCTTTGTTTTAGGAAATATAATTGATATGAATTTCAGAAATATGACTTGATTCATAATATGTATAGAAATATGATTTAAATTGATTTGACATATTATGTACATATATTTATATATCTCTAAATGGTTTGAAGGGAATTGGAAATTTAATTCTTAAATTCTATCTTAAAGAATAATTCAATTATAAAAAAAGAAAATAATTTTTTTTTGAATAAATGATTCAAACTTGAGATAATTGAATTGGAAAGTTTTATTTGTATAATACTCAATTGCGTTCCAATTAGTTTACCTTAATTTTAGAAGTTAACAATGTAATTGGACAATATACAATATAAAAAGACTTTATAAATAAAATTTGAGTGGTTATAATAAATGTTATACACTTAAATTTTAGTTATAAAACGATTAACTGGGGTAAATAGAGAATAAAAGGTTAATTGAATAACTTACAATAAAATGATGTTAAAGGAACTAAGAATTAGATTATTGAGTACCATTTTGAGTATAATAAAAGATTTTTCAAATCCATGACTTTTGAAATTGTTAGTTTAAGATAATTGGATGATAAGATAATGAAATTAGAGATCGTTAAAATTTGTTTAACATGTGTAAATTTAATTTTCAATTTAAGTTGAAATTTCCTTGGTTTCAAACTTATTTCCTTATTTTGTTTTTCAAACTATCTTTTGGTCGTCCTTATTTTCCTTATCTTGCTACAAAATGTTATAGGCATCTTTCTAAAATCTTTCTGTTTAGAAATCTTTTTATAATCTTTGGTAATCTTTGGCACTTATTTTAATTTGAGCATTGCTTGCCATCCACCTTGTTAAACTTACCTATAACAACAGTTATCGGGTATAATTCCAGTTTTCTTGTCATCTTATCTTAATCTTATTTCATTCTATCTTTTTCTATGCTTTCCAATATGTCATTCCTTTTCGGGGACGAAAAGTTTCGAGTGGGGGGAGAGTGTAATAACCCAGTAATTTTTTTGTTATTTTAATTTTATATTTTAATTATTTTAATTAAATTTTTGATCTAAAAACTTATTTTATTTATTTGGAATGATAAATTCTGTTATTTTAAATATAAATTTTTGATTTTGATATGAATTAGAATTCCAAACATGACTAAATAGAATAATTTCCAAAAAAAATGAATTTTGGTCAATATGGTCAACTTTGACTTTAACTTAAAATTTTAAAAGTTTGAAAATTTCAATTTTATCTTTTATTATGAAAATAAATAAAATTTCAAGAATACTTCTTTTCTTTCGTTGAAATCTGATTTATAATGTGAAAGTTATGCCGTTTAACTATTGTGTGTAATTTGCTTTATTAAACAAAATTGCTTATTTTAAATTTTGTAAATAATATTTTAATTGGTCATGTAATGCTCTAATTCATATTTATATGGGTAAAATAACATGTTATGTATAAATTTTGGTTTTTAAGACATTTTCAAAGTGTAATTGACATGTTCCGGTGTTAGTTGTATTCTGTTTATAATTTTTAATTTCTAGTTTCAAATTATAAAAGAAATTCTTTATTTATCTTTATATTTTTCTTAAGAACTTATTTTATTCTCATTCCAACTTTATTTTTTTTCCTCATTTATTTTAATTATTTGACTTTTTTTTATTTTGAAGTAAAACAGAAATTTCTAAGGCTAAGTGGTATTTTATTTGTAATTTTCTTGTCCTGCTTCCAATTTTTGAATAATTTCTTTAATTCTTTTTCTATTTTCTCTGAAGTAAATTATTTATTTCACTTTGAAAATAATTTAAAAATCATTTTATTTCAAAAATTTGTTTTAGAATATTTTTAAGACGAAACTGATAATTTTCTAAAGCAATGGTGATTTATTTGTAATTTCTGGACACTGTTTTGGATTTTTATGCAATTTCTTATATTCTTTTCCCATTTTTTTTAAATTTAATTTTTTTTATTCCATGTTAATTTTTTATCAATTTTTAAAAGTAAATTACTGATTTTTTTTAAATTGAATTAAAGAAATGGATATATGAAGAGTTTTAAATAAGCTTTGAAACTTAAGTGTTTTCATCTCCTATGTCCTTTCAATTGTCACAACTCCTCATTTACTTCTTTTGGCCGTGTATTATTTTTTTTTTGCCATGTATTCCAGTGCTCATTCATGTAAAAGACATTCGTTTCTCACTCTATTCACGGCTTGCGAAAATCCATGATAATGGCTTCTCTTTTTCCTTCATTTTCTTCTCATTTCTCATAGTTTTTGCCTTGTTTTCTTGGACTTTTTCTCGGCCTCCTCTCCATTGTCACGGCCACCACCTCCTACACCTCTTCCCTGCCACCATCACCACCTATGAAGATTAAATCAACAAAAGATTGCAACGATGCATTAAAACCATGCTAGTTTGAGCCACCATGCTTCACCACTTCATTTTTCAACAACACCACCACCTTAGGCCACCACCAACACCTCTATCCAGACCCTTACTCACCCCTCCTACCCCTTTCCAGACTTGAGCCCCACCGGCCATGCCAATTGAGCCATAGCCGAGCTCTTTGTTGAACCAAAACCCACCCTATGTGCTTAGACTCTTCACATTCCTACCTTGTAACTTCCCCTCCATGATTCATGCCTTTGACGGTGAATTTCCTAGCCCAAGCCTGAGCCATACTATAACGTCCTGCCTTTTCGCACGATTTAAATAGACACACGTGCCGATTCAAACCATACGGAAGTGTGGATTGCTATGGGCTAAATAAGAAAAACAGAGAAGAAATAAAACAAAATAGAATCTCACAGCGGAAGGATAAAATATAATAATCAAATATACAGTTCATGAAGCTGTTTTATAAAACCTTTGATTATATTTATACAATACATATCAGAGTGCACATACCATATAACAATGCAGCGGAACAATATGAGTGTAGTGCAACAATATAAATAATAATAATACGAATCTTCATCTTCGTCTTCCAGAGCTAAATCTTCAAATCCTGAAACGCTCGGACTGACCCGAGCGAATTTGAAAAGACAAAAACACTCGAGTCAGAACTAAAAGATCTTATGTGAGTTAAATTAACAGAAATAAATATGAGTACAGTGACTCAAGAGACGCTCGGGATTTACATCTCCTAAGGATCCGTTAAACTATTTACTATGTAGTATATTTCGCTATTATAATACTGTCTATAGTAAAATAAACATACTTTTAAATAGCGTTAAGGAGTGACCCAATATTCCCCTTAACACGTAATATTCCCAGTAGTCCATCCAATATCATAGTCCCTCCTGATCGGGATGCCACCAGAGGATAGCACACGGGCTACGGGAGAAATCCAAACTCGTACAAGGCTCGGTATGGTAGGTGACACGGCACAACTAGGCAATGCCAGGGTGGATATACCAATTGCTATCCGGGCTGATGGAAACGCGTAGCCGCAGCTACTGCCCACCTCGAACAAACTCCCCCAAAAATCAAAGTAAAAGTGGCCACTGAATCAATCCAAAGTCAAAGTATAATATCGAAGAGGAGTGTCCGATCAGAGGAATGATCTCATTTGCCCGAGAATCGCTCCTGTTTTAGCCACCTTATGCCAACTCACGGGAGTCGGGTCCATGTATTTACCTTGGAGAAAACTCCGCCGCCAACCTACTTCATTCTGGAATCTCCACCGCGTACACGGTTGTTAAAGTGGTTTTCGGAGTTGGCAGAGAGTATGACAACTTCCGATCCCGGTCTCTTCAACAACCAAACGTTATTATAACACTGCGGTCATTTAAAATAATTATACTTTAAAACCAGAATAAAAAAAATCCATTTTAACCCATATAAATACGATATCATTTATATTTTTAAAACCCCAAATCAATACGATATCATTTAGACCCAAATCAATATAATGTCATTTTATTTTCCAATATATTCTTTTCCAAAAAAACATAGTTTTTTTCAAAGTAAAATATTTAGAAATCAAAACTCCTGAATAAAATATTTCCAAATTATACTACCTTGAAAATCATAACTTGAAACAAATTCCATCTCTCAAATGGTTAAATATTAAATTACTTTTATAAAACAAAATAGCTTCTTTAGATTTCACAAATCAATTCCAGATATCGAATTAAACTTCCAAATACCATTTTAATTTTCATGTTTCAAAGCTTTAATATTTCACCATTTCAAAAACAAACTCATTTGACCATCCCATATATATATCGAATTCAGTTACTTATTATTTCGACTTGAAATGTTTACTTAATGAATTCAATAAAATTTAAGAAAAACCTTTAACTTCATATAACTGGATAATCTTTCAATTTAATATATATTCATTTAAATCAACCTGATATTCATTTAAATCACTCTACACAAAAATCAAGTTATAAAATCATATCCTTTAAAAATTCTAACTTTTCATTAAATTCCAATTTAACTTAATATTCAACTTCAAACCTTATTCTCTTTTAAGTCATTAAAACTTCGCAAATTTAATTTTAAATAAATACTTAATCTTATTTGATCTCAAAAATCAAACTTTATTTTATCTTCAAATCAATTTTTATACAAAGCTTAAAAATCGGAAATTACTATATATAAATAACCTTTATCAATAACCAAATCAATATCCCATAAACCATATATATATATAGCTTTACAAAACCATAGAAAATCATTTCAAAAATAATTTTATATATATACCGCGGTGCCTGTATAAAATATCTACCCTATGATCAAGTGATATGGATGTTTATCATTTCAATCCGCAATTTAAAATAGAAATGCGGTTGTATATCATTTCAAACAGCAATCCCGAATGAACTGAAAATGCATGATGACTTGCAGTTTATACAGTATAAATGTAGCATCCATTCATCCAAATATTAATCATCAACCATCATTCGCAATCATCATCCAATTTTAAACAATCATCGATATAGAGCATATAAATTATACGGGCAATGAATAACATGTATTAACCAACAGTTTATATTCAATAATAAATTTAACAACTGTTAAACTAGCAGTTTATATGCAAAAATAAATGTAAACTTAACTGGCAGTTAATATGAAATAAAAATAAACATAACTATGACAGACAGTTAATATGCAAATAAATAAATTTTAAATGTCAAATTATATGCAATAAATAAAATTAATTAACAGTTAAATTAAATAAATGCGATTTAACAGAGATGATGAACAAAACATGCCAAACAGTCATAAATAAATTTCTACTCATATCTAAAATCAATTTAACAAACAGAAGAAATTTTAGAAGTTGTGAGTGGGTTAAAACACTCACCTTTTGAATGTGAATTGAATTCAAATCCAATTAAAACCAAAAATTTCACAGTCTCCAAATCTGTCCAAACCAAGGTCAACGGATCCGGAATTTAATTACGATCCTAAGAAAAGAAAAATCGCGTGAATCGGAGTTCGTATGAACGAGTTATGAAGGTTAAACGAGTTGAGAAATCAAATTAGAATAAAAGAAAATAAATAAACAAACCCCACTATTTCCCACTTCACAGGCCACGTCCCTCCCCTGTTTCTCATGAGATCGATACCTCCAGGTTGCCAAAACCTAGCCACCAGCACTTCAACCAAAAACTGCATCGCCTATGATGCCAACCTCATCGATCAAAACCCACCAACGTGCTCTCCTACCAGAGCCGACCCGGCCTATGCCACCTACGCCCATCGCGGCTCCAAGCCGAATGCAGCCGCCGCCGTGGTATTTGTCGTCGATCGTGGCGATTTCCTGACACCTGCAACCGAACTAGAGGTGCTGATCTAACTGCCTCGACGTCCTCTACGCGTTGCCACCACCTGATCGTCCCCTAGTGGAAGATCCACCATCGAACCATAAAAGCCTAATACGGACGATCTGAATTGATTCGAAAATTCCGGACAATCGATGGTTCAAACTGGAAAACGAACCACACCAGGAGATTACGTATTTCAAGAAATATGACATATATTTTATTTGGAATTTTCAAAGATGTTTGAATTTTCATTTGAATTTTGAATAGAATTGGATTTGAAATTTGCATCCATTGAGGAAGAGAAAGAGTTGAAGAAAATTGAACGTACAAACAAATGATAATAAATGGAGGCTAGGGTTTATCACAACCTATTTATAGACAAACTGCAATAGAATAGGTGGGCACGAATTATAAACGTGTTAAACGGTAGTTGGCCCAAAATGCCCGTTCTGACCCCGGAATGAAATTTGTTAAACCCATATGTCCAAATAGGTATTTTAAAATATTCTGAACGCGATGGAAAAAGTTTCACATTCAAATTTGATCGTATGAAGATGTTATGCTGAAATCAATATTTTCAAATTAATTTCAAATTGATTTCAATTTATCGATTTCAAGGCGTTTCGCGTTCGTACGATCAAACGATAAGTCCGATCGCTACGACACTTTAAATCCTACAATAATTCACCGATACGGATCCGATGAAATTGATTTCGTCGAAATCCGAGTCCGTGGCCAAAATGGCTATTTTTATATTGATTAATTAATTGATTAAATCCAAATTTCATAATTTAAATTCTATAATTGGAAATTTTATCATCTTTATATTACTCAAATGTTCACAATGATTTTAACCAATCTAAATGTCAGTATAGAGAAAACAAATTTATCGAGTCAAATGTAAATCTCACTTTTAATGATAAATTTCATTGAATTCACAAAATTATAAATAAAATCCTCAAAATTCCACTTAGCTAAATAAATTAATTATTACCCCATTCAAAATTTCAAATAGAAGGGTTTCCCATTGGATTTAAAATTATCACATAAATATTTCCCGTATCCAACTTAAATTTCAAATTAACGTAAAATTTTATATTTAATTTTTAATTAATTGCAATAAATCAAAATAAATACATAAAGCTTGATTCCCGTTTAAATATTTAACTTACTTAATTGCAATTAATAAATTAAATTCCAATATATTAAATAAACTTTATTTCCATTCCTTTTTACTCTCAAATCATCCTATTATGAAGATATTTCCGTTCTTCCCCATTTATTACTCAATTTATTTAACGCAACACTTAATTTACATCTATTGCAATGTTTTGAAATTTACTTGAATGAACTAGTTATATAACTCAAAATAGTTGTTGTAAAAACTCTTAATCCCACATTTATAAGTATATTATTTCCACTCAAATATTATAGATATTTACAGAGTATTGGGTTTCATTTAATCATTATTTATTATATATATTAGTTAAATAAATTCACTATTCAAGTCCGTTTAAATTTTATTACCAATATCCATCTACCTTTCCCAATAGATTTTGAATTCCATTCAATTAATAACAAATCAAAATTTCCATTCACACTTTATTATAAACCCAAAATCTGCAGTTCATTATCTTATATTAATGTCATCCAATTTCTATTTATTATTACAACTTTAAAATCTATATACATTCATTGATTGATTTTATACAATTACCGTTAACTTTACATTCAATTACCATTTAATGAATATTTATCCATCAATCAATCCGATATTTACTTTTCTTTCCTTCTATTTGATAAACAACCTAGTATACCTTTACATACATTCATTTATGGGTATTGCATTGAAATTTAATTTATTAGCTAATATCAACATTATTACTATTAACTACAAATGGGGTTTCTAATTTTATTCAATACCCTGAAAAAATAACATATATATTAATCAAATCCTTACATTTGTTTTTCACATATTCCATAAAAATCAAATCATAACAGTTGAATGATTTCATTGAATTGGAATTTCATTCAAGACATAAATCATTAACTTGCACTAATATGATCCCTTAATTTTTTTCCAATTATCGTTTACAAACTTTTATTGAATTAAATCAAATTAATACTTTCATAAATATCTCATATTAAATTTCAGGTAAGAATCTTTTTCAACTTAATTCATTTGAATTTTATGCAATTTGCTATAAATAGACTTAAATTACCATTGTTGTATTTTAAATTAGCATTCATTCCAATATAAATTTATCACCTTTTATTATTTCTACTAAATTTTAATTACAAAATCCTATTAAATAAACAAATTAAATGGTCGAAATTTACGGGTCGTTACACATACTATGTTTAAACAAGAGCTAAACCACCGCCAATGTCGTGCAAAAGAATGGAGAAATCAAGGCAAAAGTCGTTGCATTCATATTTATTTTTATTCCAAGGTTATATCATTTCAAAGTTGTATTGAAATTTATAATTTGTTTATTTTCTTTGGGTTATGCATTGATCGTTAACTTGGTTCTCATCCACATGAATCCATTGTTGAGTCATCGTTCCTTCTGGAATCCGTTCGTGTCATATGTATTGATAACTCCAGTGTAAAGAGGTGAGTAAATCTCACACGACATACTATACTTATGCAATTGTGAAGCGACAACAATTGAATGTGTAGAATTATATATAATGTTACATGTAACGACCCGATATTTTCAACTATTCGCATCCGCACATTTCAGACTGGAATTGCTCATGACACCGAATTGTGAAATAAATTGGCAAATCTCAGAATATATATCAATTAAATAAATTGAAGAATCACAGACACATAGTAATAAAATGCAGCGGAAGTAAAGAAATAGTAGCTAATGAAGCTATTATACATATACATCAGAGTTAAACAAGATACAGTAGAAGTAACAAGATGATAATCAAGTACAAAGCTAAATAAAATACTGAAATCAACCGGATAACAGAGAGTGAAATAGCTAGCTGGATCTTCAAGCAAAGCTCCAACTCCGAAGGTGAGTCTCTAATGTTGTATCACTCAGTCTGACCTGAGCATAAAGCAAAACACAAAACATTCGAGTTAGGACATACATACTTATACAATGTAAACCAACTCAAGTGAAGTATAATATAACTTTGCAAGTAACTTAAAGGATGCTTGGTGTAACAACCCAGTATTTTCCACCATTCACATCCGCATATGTCGGACTTGAATGGTACAAAATACTGAATTGTAATAAATTTCGGAGCAAATAAAATCAATCACGGAATCACAAACACCGAAATATCAGAATAACTCGCAGTGGAAATAAAATACCATAGTAGTTCATCAAGCTACTATGCACAAACTCTCAAACATATACAAAATATCATAGTTTAAAAATGGATACTATAGAAGTCCGGATACATAAATCAATAAAACAGAGACAATAATTAATAGGAAATAATTTGATTAGAAGATAAGAAATAACAGATGGATAGATAAGCTCCAGCAAATCTCTAGCTCCAGAAGATAAATCCAAAGCTATGATTCTCAGGCTGACCCGAGCATAAAGTAAAACACAAAACACTCGAGTCAGGGCATACATACTTATATAATGTAAACCAACTCAAGTGGACTTTAGTAGCAATGCATAATAACTTAAAGGATGCTTAGGATCACCCATCCTTTAAGAATCCATAAAAACATAAATGAACAGTAATAACAATACCACAGAAATCTCCATATCGAAGTAAATCATACAACTAACAGTGTTAATGTGGATCAAAACCATTACCAGGAAATCAAGTAACATTATATCTGTGGTTATAATATTTCAAAATAATATTTTATACTTAAAAACAAAATATCATTTCAAATTCAAATCTTTATCAAAATAAAGATTAAATCATTTCCAAACCATTTCAATATCAAAATATCATATTCTGTCAAAACTTCATTATTAAAACATTAATATATCAAAATATCATATCCTTTCAAAGATTCAGTTTCAAATTACTTTAATATCAAAATATCATATCTTTTCAAAACATTAATTATCATTTGAGTTCAAATCTAAATATTCAACTTTAAATATCTTCTAAATTCAAGATAACATTCATTTATTATCATTTCAAATCACCTTTTAAATAGTTTATATTTGATTCAAAATAATTCATTTAAACCATTCAAAAGTGAAGTTATTATACTTTCAAATCAAGTATTCAATTTATTTAAACCATTCTGAGTTCATCTACTATGTTAAAAACCATAATCATTGAAAATTTCAATCTTTCACAGCATTTAGAAAAAGCTATTGTAAGTTATACTTGAAAACATTTCAATTTAACCATTTAAACATTATAAAAATCATATTTTAACATTCAAAAATGTTCTTTAAAATAATCTTTTAATTTATGATTTGTATAAAGTAAAACTTTATAGAAAAATCTAAATTTTCAATAATTTCACTTAACAAATTCAAGTGTGCAAATTTCCCATTTTACATTTGTCGCTTTACTAACACATACATTTCAAATTACCATTTCACAAATTTAACTAATTCCCAATTTATTTAATTTACTTAAACCTTTAATTTAAGACCATATTTCACATTTCCAAGTCATTTTATATTTCAAAATTACACTTTTAAGCATTCATTTATTTGACCATTTTAATTCATATAAAGAAAACCAATAGCACTTTATTTAATCCCTTAAATTCAAATTTAAATCAAATTATCATATTTACCGTTTCAAAATATAATTAAATTTCCATTTTATTCATATAACTTAAATATGATTTTAAAACCAAAGTTCCAAATTTCCAACTTAATTTATATTTCCAAAATTCAATTTAACTATTCATTTTAATTAAATTTTTAACTAATAGAAAAATAATAATTTCTTTATTTAAACATTTCAAAATCTATTTAAATCCATTTCATAAATTTGCATCATAAAAATTCTTAAAATATCCAGAACACTTTATAAAATAACCACGGGCCTGTATATAGTTTTCTAACTTAGATCAAGTGATACAATATATATCATTTCAATCTGCAGTTTTAAAAAAATTCCAGGTTCTATCATTTCAAACCCGTAATCCTAAGTCAAAATAAATAATAAAAACTGTTCAGGCCTATCATTTCAGCCCATAATGATTTTTTCCTATTCTAAAGTCCATTCGGGTATGTATCATTTCAACCCATAGTGATTTCTGAACTAATAGGGAACTTGCAGTGATGATTAGCATAAATGAACAGTTTAACAACATATAACACTAACAGGTAATATGATAAACAGGTTTAACATCATAAATAAATAATCATAGGCATGTATAATATAACAAAATATTCTACACATTCAACTGTTGTTAATTCACATAATTACATAAGTATGAATGTCAGGTGAGATTTACTCACCTTTGTGTGCTGGAGATAGCAATACAAATGACACAAACGGATTCTGAAAGGCACAATGACACAACAGTGGATTCAAGTGGATGAGAACCAAGCTAAGGATCTTGTGTTACAATCCAAAACAATAACCAAAATAAATTAACATTTCAACACAACATCGAAATTGAATAACTTTGAAATGAAAAGCAAATTGAATAAACAACTTTTTGTCTTGCTTTTTACATTTGCTTGCACGACATAGGGGATATTTTGGCTTAGGTTTGGGCATATTTTGACTCAGGTTTGAACATAGGAAATGCACGGCATGAAGGCTGGACATGAAGAGGAGGTGACAACATAGGGATATGAAGAGTTTTATGCAATATGTTGGAGTTTTGGTTCATCTTTGGCTCGGTCTACAAGGTCCTAGACACGACCATGACTTGCTACAGGTTTGGACAGAGGTAGGAGGTGATGCTTAGGGGTGTGTCAAGGTGGTGGTGGAGCAATAGGAGGTGGCCAAGGTCATCTATGGTGATGGTGATGAAGACTAGGTGACCAGGCATGCTTTTTAAGGAGTTTTTCAATATTTTTGTGACGTTTTGATCAAGGGGAGGCCATGACACCTTCGGGTCAGAGGATGGGAATGGTGTGGCCGTGGATTAGGTGGGGAAGAAGTGGTGATGGTCGATGGAGGAAATGGTGGAGGTGTTAGGCCTAGTAGAGCAAGAGAATCCAAGACAAAACATTAAAAAAAATCAATAAGACAAGGAAGAAAAGTAGATGAAAAGAGGAGTCCATTACCCCAAACTTCTAGCCATGAAATGAAATGAGGAAATGAAGTATTCACATGAAAAAAAATGAATACACTGCTAAAATACTTAGGATGTACGGCCAAAAAGAGAAAAGGAAAAGGCGGACAAATGGAAAGTCTTTGGAAATGAAAGGACTTAGGTTAAAACTCTTTAAACTCTTCATATTTCTTTTTTTAATACAAATAAAACAAAAATAAAATCATTAATTTGACTTTAAAAACCAAAACAAAGTAATAAAAAATAAAAATAAATAATAAAGTTTAAAGAAAATGTGTGACGGCCTGGAATTTTTGGATATTTGAAATTAGAATATTTAATTGATATTAAATATTTAAAAGTTAATTTTTAACTTGAATTTCAAGATATCACCATTTATTTGATAATTAAATTGTTGAATTTATTAATTGGAAGTTAGGTAAAATGTTGAACCTGGAGTTTTAAGCCTGTTAAAAATAATTTGAAGGGTTGTAAAATTTATATTGATAATACTAAAGATAGTAACAGTGTTAACCCTGAATTTGGAAGTGTTTTGTTCACTTTTGAAATTATATCATTTAAATCGATATTTAAAAATAGACTTCTGAGGTGTAGTCTCGGATTTCGACGAAACCAGTTCCATTAGATCCGTAATATTGTATTATTATCGGATTTCAAATTTCATGGCATTTGGAGTTGCTGTCTGAGCGTACGATGTATAAACGCGCTAAAATTTATATCGAAATTCAATATAGTAACTGGCCCAAAACGCTATCTTCTCCATACGATCGAATTAGGACTCGGAACCTTTTCCATTGTGTTCAAAATAGGGGTATAACATTAAAAAACGCCTAGCGGGACGTCCCAATAGGAGGTCGAGATTTTGAGTTGCAAATTCGAGACGATTTAAATTTATATATATATATATATATATATATATATATATATATATTCCAACATTTCAATGTATTCACATCAACTGTTTTTATTTTCACTTCAGCTACTGTAGCAAGTTGAGTGAATCACGTAAACATCTCTTCTTGTTCCCTTTCCAACTGATAACACGCAACCTTCCTTTTCAAATCACGTCTTCTCCCCAGCTTTCAATTGAAATCAGTCGTATAGCCAAAGCCACCTCTTTCCTTTTCTAAAAGAAATCTAAGACTTCCTTTATCTTCAAACATAAATCAAAACCGAGATGCATTTCTTCTTGAATCGAACTCATCGCGGTAGGGAATCACACCGCATTTCTTCCTTTCGCCTGAAATCATTACGACTCGCGATTCACAAATCTTCGACCTTAGAATGGATGGAACTCGCGATAATTTTCAGTGGGCGGGCTCGTTCGATGGTGAGGAAGGTTGAAGCTTGCGAGTCAAAGTCGACTGCTTGTGGAGTCGCGCGTGAAGGCATGAAAAGGGGTTCGATTTCGTGGTGAGATGGGCGATGTAGCGCTCGACCAACTAGGGCTTTGATTCGCAGCTAGTTAAGGGAAGGAGGGTCGATTCAAAGCGTGGGTTCGAGTTTTAAGATTGAGGAGCTCCATCCACGATGAGTGGAAAGAGTCTAGACGAGGTGGGATTCGCTGCATTGTTACGGTTGTTCTGGACGAGGTCGAAGCTGTAGTCGTGTTTGGGTCTTGCGACGTTTCGAGATGGAGGTATTCTCTGTTTGATTTAATTTTGTATTTATATATATATATATATCAGAGATTTTAGAAATATATATATATATAGCTAAGATTTTAACATACAGATTTATATTTATACAATGAAATAGAAAAAAATAGGAATTTTAAAACTGTTATAGGGTTTATATAAAAACTGGCTTTTGAAGTGCATATAGGTTTGAAAGAGATTTTATTAGTATTTAATATATATATATATATATATATATATAGTAAACAAGGAAAAAAATAATAAAATAAAATATATTCCAGTAAAGGTATAAAACGATTGTGTTTTTAATCAAATACATATTTCTAAACAGGAATTATTAGATATATAGGTGAAGTTTGAAGAAAATTAATTTTTAAACCTATATAGATTATTTTCGAAGAAAAGGATAAAGTAAATATACATATATAACTAATTTCATTTACTAGTTATTTTTAGTAATATATGATAGAGATAGATTTGTTTAACAAAACTTATTTAATTATTTTAGTTGCTAAAGTACTAGTTAATTTGATTAGTGATGGTAAATGATTATTCAATTAGTTCAATTATTTTATAAAAAGAAAATTTATTAGAAATTAACTTAATAGATAAAATGAAATTTTTTAAATGGAAATTGTTTTGTCCAATTGTTTCAAATATTAAAATCGTATAAATATCTATACATGGTCTGAAATCATGGGAAATCAGGTAAGGTTGGATGAATGGCAAATCAAAAATCAAAGGTGAGTAAATCTCACTCATCTAGATTATTTTAGTTAAATTTAAATTATTGGTTGTTCTGCTTAGATGATGATTGATATTAGTTAAAATTAAATAACCCTATATGCCGCACAATAGTGGATGATATTATATTAAACCCATATACCACGATATTCCACCCCGAAGTGGAATTGGTATTATATATATATTTGGAGTGATTATTTCCCGCATTTTATAGCGGATGAGATCCTATGCACCGTGTAATAGCGGATGATATTATATTAATCCCATATGCCGCAATATTTCCTCTCGAAGTGAAATTGGTATTATTATATTGTGCTAACATCTGTGGATGCAGAGGAACGGGTTGGAGGGATCCAACCGAATTCCTCAAAATTATTTGGATTTGTTTATATATTCTGTGATATGATTATTTGATATCCTGTGATTAATTATATTGATAATTGAATATATTTGGTATAGTGAGTTACTAAAAATATAAATATATTGGATTTTTGACAAAAACAAATAATAAATAAAAGAGTGTATTTTTAAGTAAAATAATTATAGAGAAGTTGAATAAATTTAAGAATGAATTGGAAAAAATAAAAGTAATTTTAAAATCCCAGTAAATAAATTCTGAGTATGAAAAATGGGGTTTTGAATAAATAGAGAAATAATGGATTTTAAACTTAAAGTGATATTATTTAAAGTAACAAAGAATTCACCTTAAAATTCAAGGTTTAAATTTATTTAAAGAATAAAGAAGGAATCTGGGAAATCTGAAATTGGTATTCTCAGTTAAAAAATTTTCTAAATCATAATAAAGAAATAGAATCTGAAGTTAATGGATTTTGAAATAAATGGAGTAAGTAAGGAAATTTATTTCAAAGTGAAGTAAATTGGAAACCAATTTGGAAATTGATTTAAGTGTTTGAAACCGTGATTTTTAAAAGGGGAATTGAGACTATGAAACTTATAAACTGGGTAAATTTGTTTAAAATAAATAGCGATTTATTTTTAAAAGATGGGAAGAGAAGAGTATTTCCCTGGATAGCCAAGTACATTTTAAAACAAATTTTGTTAAGTATAAGTCAAAAGTTTTAAAAGTTGATTTAAAAAGTATGAGATAGAAAATTTATTATTTTTAAATGTTAAGATTTTGAAGTAAGTATTTTCAAATTTATTATAATAGTAATTATTAAGAGTGACTTAGTATTTTGCTTTAAAAAGATACAAATTTAGTTTTATATTTTATAAGTTACTTTATTGTAAATATTTGTAAAGTATATATTTTTGAATAAGTATTAAAGTAGTTTTTAATTTAAATTTCTTAAAGGATATTTTATAATAAAGAGCTTTTAAATTATTTTAAAAATATAAAGTTTTTGTGCTTGGAGTTTCCAGTGGAAATAAATATATGGGTATTTATTCCATGAAAAAAGTGTTGTTTGAAAACCGTTTTCAAAAGGGTTGAAAAGTGGATATATATGTTGTGAAGATATCTTGAGAATAATAAATAATTTGGAAAATTATTTATGTCTGATGGTTGTTTGTGAATGTTAATTGATAGTTAACTAACCGACTATCAATGTTGGCAATGCGCTGATCGTTTCGAAGAGACTGAGATCGAGATTAATTTCTCGAAAACCACTTCGATCCGGTTTGTACATTTTCGTGGAAAAACGAGTTCGGAGTCGAAGATGGAGCAGTAAAGTGCATGGGCTAGTCGTTACTAATCCTAAGGGTGATTCCACAATGGATGTAGTAGGAGTAGTTCCTTCGGTTTCGTTCGAACCTGGGACGGACTTGTATGGATGAATGCTTTAGGAACATCGTCAGGTGGACGGTGGGCATTCTAAGTGATATTTTCTAAAAAGGTAACGCTTAGCCTCAAGCCTCATCAACCGGGAATGACTGAAAATCAGGGGTTATGCAGCAAGGCTAAGTGGGTAGCACCCATTAGGGTGAGGTCATCCCTGTCTAGATGTCCCTTTTTATTCGGCTGTGTGGACGGTTGCTGATCCCAACCGCGGGGTGATCACACTCGGAATTATCCAGTAAGGGGTAGTTCCGGTCTTGTGTTGTAGGGGATTGGGAGTACTCCTTGGTACTGTGATCTGGGCCACGTACTGTGATAGGTGGTACCCTAGTGCCTAGTCATTCGTTGGAAATCCATTCTCCCTATGCGCCTATACGTTTTTGATTGTGTCCAACTATTGCTGAAGCGTGACATGCAAGCATTTCAGCTAGATTCTATTTTACTTTCTATAGACACTATTATAATATTAGAGGATTTTGATAAAAATGTTTTGTCTATCGTAAGGTAAAAACCCGACATGTTTATTTGTGGCGTGGTCTTACGAGATGCTTTTGTTTCAAAGGATTTTGAAACTTTAATAATTAATTTGAGTGTGGTTTCTGTCACGCCGGTATTCCAGAGTAACTCGGGTGTTATTTAACTATAATGCTCGGGTCAAACCGAGTATTATAGATTATAGGAAAAGATGCTATGGAGCTCAGGAGATGAGCTGGATGGCAATACGTACTTCCGTACTGGTTTAAAATATTTTGTTATGTTGATTTGTTGTATGTTCAGTTGTTGTGAGGACATGTTATGATTACTGCCCAGTTGTGTGTTATGTGTACTCTGATGATGTAATGTATAAACAGATATATTTACTTTTGTGTAAAGATCAGTTATTACCAATTATATTTTATTTCGCTACGATGGTTAGATTCTGTTGTTGTTTATTTCCTCTTCTTCTACCTCCTTCTTCTTTAATCCAATGGTTCATATTTCCGTTCTCTTTGAGTTGATTTATTGGAGAGTAGTGTCGACTAAAGGGGTACGAAACTTCTTGTCGTTTCACTTGGTATCAAAGCTAAAGGTTAAGCGAGAACCTTGGCTCTAGTGGGGATTACTCATTTGAGATAGAGTCGGTAGTACTCTAGAATGAGTTTGAGTGTATTAATAGATATGAGCGCGTATTTGTTAGTGACTATAAATTGTTTTAATATTGTGTTGACTTATTGGTTGGGTGGAATATGAATTCTGATCGCGTAAGTTGGCCATTATTCGAGAATAGTTTATAAACACCTGACACGATTAACCGACACAGTACTGTTTTAAAGGTGGGTGAATGAAATAATTTTACCCAAATATATTTTGATATAAAAGAAATATTTTTTAAATTGTTATATAACTTGGAAGTTTGGATGGTAATATTTTAAACAAATAAGATTATAAAATCGAAATGACTTGTATAATCAAATGGAAATTTGTATGAGCATAAATTATACAAATGAATTATAGTTAAAATTTGATTTAAGTCAAAAACTGAAAATTTAAAACCCTGGAGATTTTGGAAGTGTTTTTTGAAATGTTTTGAAGACACATAATAGCATTATTATTTTGGAGGTATTTCTGAAAGGAAATTGTTTCAAATAAATGTTGGAAAGGGATATAACATTGAGCTCACTTCAGTCCCTGGAAAATAACTTCGGTGATGACTGCAGCATCATCGATGTTCATTTTCGAGCGTCTAAGTGACGGGTTGCTGCCAAATTGATTTGTTCAGAAGAACGAGTTTATTTTTGAAATTTCAGTGGATTGGGTATAAAAACCAGGATTGGTTTAAAAATTGAGAAGTGTGATTTTGAGATAATGGTGATCTCAAAATAATTTGAAAACCAAAAGCCGGGTGTTTAAATATCTTGAATCCTTAATTGAATTGAAACTCCTAGTGAGATAAGTTATAAACTGATAAATTGAGATGATTTTCAAAAAGGAAGGAAAATAGGAGATGTGAATGTTGGAATTAATATGTAAAGTGAAAATGTTAAATAAATTCAATTTGAGGAAATTAAATTATGGAAAATTAAATTGATGGTGATTTGAAAAAAAGAAAATTTAATTGTCTTAGGCTAAATAGATGGAGGAGAGTTGAATTTAAGTCAACTTAAACTCAGTTTAATGACATTTGGGTTGGGTTCAATCAAGTGAAGAAATTAAAATTTTGAAACTTAAATAGATTGTGATTGAATGGGAAAAATAAAAATTTAATTCGGATTGAGAATAAATTTAATTAGAATTAAATTAACTTAAGCAAAGTTAATAATAATGAATTGGATTTGAAGTAAGTTGAAAAGAAATGGAATGAAAATAAGGTGAATTGTGTGGGATGATATTAAATGGAATTAAGCCCTTGCTTAATAAAATTCATAAGAATGGTATGTAGCTAGATTTAACTGGAGTTGAGTTAAATAAAATTGAATTGAAATAAATCCAGTTGAGTTATAGATAATATTGAATGGAATAAAATTCTTACTTAAATAAATAAGTGTAAACTAAGTAAGTATTGAATTGGAATAAATAAGCTTCAGAAGCTTATAAAAGTATTGAAAAGCATTGAAATAAAAATATATAATCCCTAGTTGAAAGTAAAATATGAATGTGATTGACTGTAAGGGGATGGAGAAGTATGAATATTAATAAGTGAGTAACTTATACAAATTTAAAAAGGGAATAAATAAGCCGAAATAAAGATGTTCGTATTTTGGAAAAAGAAGGAAAATCCAAACTGGAATTATAAAATAAAATTGAACTCGGGAAAATCTAATGAAGTAATTTTTAAAATAAAATGGAATATTGATTTAAAAATTGGAAGTAAGCTATTTAGCTAAATAAATTATTTGATAGAGTACGTTAATAACCAAAGCCACCTCTTTCCTTTTCTAAAAAAACTGAGACTTCTTTATCTTCAAACTTAAATCAAAATCCAGATGCATTTCTTCTTGAATCAAACTCATCGCGGCAGGGAATCGTACCGCATTTCTTCCTTTCCCCTGAAATCATTTTGACTCACGATTCACAAATCTTCGACCTCAGACTGGATGGCACTCGCGATGATTTTCAGTTGGTGGGCTCGTTCCTTTGACCTAGGGTTTCGGATCGATAGTGAGGGAGGTTGAAGCTTGCGAGTTGAAGTTGACTGCTTGTGGAGTCGCACGCGAAGGCATGAAAAGGGGTTCGATTTCATGGTGAGATGGGCGATGTAGTGCTAGACCAACTAGGGCTTGGATTCGTGTAATGGTACGCTATTTTATACTATTCAAATCGACAGTAAACCACACATGTCAGACTTGGATGTTGCAAAATAACAGATTGTAAATAAATTTGGAGCAAATGAAATACAATCACAGAATCACAAACATAGAAATATCAGAATAACTTGCAGTGGAAAATTAAAATACCATAGTAGTTCATGAAGCTACTATAACAAACTCTAAAAACCAAAACACATAATATCATTCTGAAAACATATACAACAGGAATTTCAAATACATAGAAGTTTATAAATACCAGAGCTGAAATAGAGCAACTGAAACTGAAATGGAATAGATAACTAGACAAGCAAAATCTCTAGTGATTCCTAACTCCAGAAAAGAAATCCAAAGCTAAGCTGTAAATATTCAGGCTGACCCGAGCGTAAAGTAAAACACAAAACACTCGAGTCAGGACATACATACTTATATAATGTAAACCAACTCAAGTGAACTATAATAGTAATGCACAATAAATTAAAGGATGCTTGGGATCGCCCATCCTCTAAGGATCAGTTAAACCATAAATTAAATACACCCCGTGGTTAAAATTCCAAAATGGTATCTTATACTTCAAAATAAAATATCATTTCAAATCCATTCAAAATATCAAAATACATATTTTTTCAAAACCAATTCATTCTTATTTAACTTAAATACTATTTCAAATCACATTTCAAAATATCAAAATATTTCAAAACAAATTATTCCATTTAACTCATTTAAAAATGAAGTTATTATATTTAAAAATCAAATATTCAATTCTCAAAATTTTACCATTTTCATAATTCATTTATTCACTTAAATTTATTAAAACAGTGAAATTTCAACTTTCGCAGCACTTAGAAAAATGCTATGGAATGTTGTGTTTTAAAACAATTAAATTTAGCAAAAAGACAACATTTAAAATGTAACATCCCGCCTTTTCGCACGCTTTAAATCGACAATAAACCACACATGTCCAACTTAAACCATATGGAAGGGCGGATTGTTATGGGGTAAATAAGAAAAAGCATAGGAAGAAAAAAAACAAAATAAAATCTTGCAGCGGAACGATAAAATATAATAATCAAATATACAGTTCATAAATCTCAGTTAATTAATGCCACCCTAAAACCCGCTAGTTAATTAACGTTCAACCCCTTCCATTCACCCTCCATCTCAGTTCACAAACTCACACACGAATATCGCACATCTGCAAAACCACCCTCCCCTTTCCTCTGGCAGAGTACAGACGATCGCCTTCATCATTGTCCCTCCGACCACTCCAACCACCTCCAATGCCATCCACTCCACCACTGACCCAAGCCTGCACCTCCCCATGACCAACCGAATGACTAGCAATCACACATCCGACTATCTCCCATATAATGTAACAACCCGCATATTTTATGATTGAATATTTAAATGTTTTATTTAAATATAGCATCATTAGTTGGATTCTTTGTCTGAAAGGCTACTTTTTTAAAACAGCCGATTAGGACTCTAGACCCCCTCCATTGAGTTCAAAATTCTGTTTGCAATAAACATTGATATGTTTGGAGCTAGCTAAAGTTTCGACCTTTTTCACTTTGGGTTTGGGTTTGGGTTTGGGTTTGGGTTCAGCCCACTAGCCAACATAATACACCAAACTGAACCACTCTCCTTCATTCACTTCCTCTTCCTAATCTTTTCAGTTCTAAAGAGAATAACGGGGGAAGAGAAAAGGAATTAACATCCTAAGCCCTAATTCCAATTACAAATCCTTGTTTTAGCTCCAAATTCAAAGAGAAGCATGGTAGGTATCATCTCCTTCTTCTCCAACTCATTCTCACATTGATTTCATAAAATTCCTAAACCTAGTTTAGAAAATGTTTCTCTTTTAAGCTTATTCAAGCTTCTTGTATAGAGATTCAAGTGTGGTTGATCTTCCTTTCGTCTTTAGGCTTCTCATTTATTGTTTTCGGGTTTAAAGGTGAGATTTTTATCTCACATCTATGTCTATAACTATCTTTGGTTGTTAGGTATGAATTCCTAACACTTATTCATGTGCATTTGCTTTTGGATTGAATTAGTTTTATGAATATTGCAATTTTTATTGTTTTGAAGTTAAATCTTTAAAAATGATAGCTTTGATGCTTGATCATGCTTTTGGTGATGCACCGAAGAGCTTGTAAGGCTGGGTCGTCGATATGCATAAATCACAAGCGCCCATTTCTCGTCCGGCTGCATTTTTGAAGGGATTGCATCTTCATTTTTAGGCTGAAAATACTAGAAATCCCGGTTCAGTCGACTGACTCAGAACATCCAGTCGATTGAGCTGAACCCAGGAAATTTCCAGAGCCAGTATCAATCGACTGAAATCTCCGCGTCAGTCGACTGAGCCTGGAAACCAAAAGTTCCCAGGCATGACTCAGTCGACTGAATTCTCTGAGTCAGTCGACTGAACCTGGAAACAGAAAGTTTCCAGGACCTTAGTCAGTCGACTGAACACTCTGAGTCAGTCGACTGAATTTGTTGATTCTACCCAATTTGCCTTTTGGGATTAAATTTCCAATTTAAATCGATTCGTGATGATCCTATTTGTTGTTATCATTTAGTATGGACTTTGATGACTTCTTTTTCGAGATTTTTGGGAATATCCATCTTGATGGATTCGGTATCGGTTTCTTTGGATTTGATTCACGTCTTCATATGTGGATTTTAATGATTGATTGTTTCTACAATCATTTTTGTGATTTGTCACTTCAAAAATACAAAGGGTTGAATACTAGCAGTAAATATCAAAACTTTTTCATCACAACGATTTCAACGCTATTTTATTATAAAGCTCGTTTCTTAAACCATTTTTCAATCTATTAGTGTATACAAACCTTTACCTCACTCGTATGAGAAATCTAATTAAACGGCTTAGTAAAACAAGTGGTATGAAACGCTTGCTTTTGCTTCGTTGGTTAATTCTTGGACTTGTTCGATTGAATCTCTTGTGACAATTTTTGAGTGGAATTCTACAATTTGTTCGTAAATATTTAAGTTAAGCTAGTGGTTATGGGACATGAAGTTAAACCCATATATTTACTAGCTTAGGGTAATTGACACTTCTTGATGATCGATGATGATCATTTTTGTGATTTAGACTAGCATTGTGCGATGTCTCTTTGTCTGCGAGGGAGACTAAATCCCGTTTTTGTGGAGTTTCGACTCAAATTGGTGGGGTAGCGACCCATGGTCTTCGGGCCGTTTTGTGGAGCCTCGGCTCAAAATTAATGGTAACCAACCATGGAATAGCGTTCCATTTTGTGATACACGTGTTGGTGAGTTTTCATGCTCCCGTTTTGTGATAGGCCTCCCCGTTTTTGTGATTTCTGGATTTCTAATTGATGACTTCTAAAATTTGTGTTTTACCAACTTTTCGTGATTTAAAATTGATGAGCTTTATCAATATTTGTGCATTTGTGAATTTGTGTGTCATTAACTTTTGTGATTGGCATTTATAAATGTGTCAATATTTCCGGTTGGTGAAAGTGTTAAAGAATATGACATTTATTTCTATGTTTTGAGATGTTTTGAGATATTGTATGATCTTTGTTGTTATTCAATGTATACTTGTCACAGCATGACATTATTATTATCATACGTTTTTGTCGTATCTCTATTTCTATCTCATTTTTATCTGATATTTATAGTTAGACTGATTCCTTTATTATTTTCTTATTAAATAATACTTGGGTCAGACCGAGATGTTATAGGTGCTTCTGCTTGACTCTTTATCCGGGATTCTTATCTGACTTTTTGGCTAACTACTTAAATTAGCAGTGTTTGATTGTTATACATTTGAGATATAGACTCTATGATGTATAATTATTCTTTTGTAACATTGTGGATCTTGTTTGACCACTACTCTGATGAACACTCCTATATATTTAATTCATATCTCTTTCCGCCTTTATGATATGAACTATCTGTGACTGATTTATGTTATGCTTATTTCTATATTTGTTTCCGAAGATATTATATCCACCATGTGGTAGCTTTGAGTTTGTATCGGAATGTCGGATTTTTATAATTTTATCTGACATATCGGTGCTCGAATAAGGCAATTACACGGGTGGTTGCTCTTCAACGGCCTTATTCTCCGTGCTAGTTGACGGCATTACTACGTAATGTCCTTGGCTAGCGTGGGTATAGAGGTGGGGTGTCACAACTTAGAATCAGAGCCCAAACTTCGGAACAATGTAGAATAACCTAGCAAGGATCATTGTCCTAAGTCTTTCTTAGGTTTCGTGCTATAGGATTTAATTCGAGTCTTCGAACCATTCTATCCTCTTTTCTTTATGATGCCTTGTTTTATCAATCTTGATTTTTGATATTCATTTTGAGAATAATCTTTTTCCTCTTCTTTCTCTCTTTCTTAAAGAAGAGAAATGGTTAGACCAGACCGTCCCAGCACTGGTCAATCTAGTGCTACTCCTCAGGATGGAGTATTTATGTCTGCCTAACAGCTTCTTGATCTTGTAAAGAATGCTCAAGCCGTCGGACCTTTTCCAGAGCCTACTCACCCTAAATCTGGATTTGCATGCTTGTGCAGTGACTACACTAATTTGGGTGGGAAGCCGTTCAATGGTTCCGAGGGCATTATCGTAGTCCAAGCTTGGCTTAGAACATGCGATCGCATCTTTTCTCGTATGAATCTTATTGATCTTCACCGAGTTTAGGTGGCCTCTAGTATGCTCCAAGAAAGAGCATTAGATTGGTACGAACTTCTGATTTCTGAAATTGATGAATCATATCGTACTTGGGAGCAATTCCGGGAACGATTCAAATTAAAGTTTGTGCCAGAAGCTGAGAAAGTGACTTTGGCTCCTCGTTTAATAGACCTTGTTCAAGGTGAATCCTCTGTGGCAGATAATGTCGCATCATTCTAGTCACTCTCTAAATATGGGGTTGGGTATATAAACACCCCATTGAAGAAAAATCAAAGATTTGTTTAGGGTTTGAACAAGAATCTCAAGAAGCCATTACTTCTAAAATTAGAAGTTTCTTTTGATCAACTCATTGATATTGCTCTTCGACTTGAAGAGGCAGATAGAGTAAGTGATGTCGAAGTTGGGAGTGCCAAACCGAATTTCAACAACAACAAGAAAAGGGCTAATAAGTTCAATATTCCTTATCCCAACAAAAAGGAGAGACAAGCATCTTCGGCTGCTAAGACATTTACCTCTAGTGGTGGGCAATGCTACAACTGTGGTTCTAAGGACCATTATGTGAATAAGTGTTTAAAGCCTCGTGCTTGTCGCTATTGCAAAAGCCCAGATCATTATATATCTATGTGCCCCAAACTCGAAAACAAGAAGGAGGGAAAGCTTAATGTGGAATAGGCCCCTTGTAACACTTCTCGTGGTCAAGTTATTTCTCATTCTATCCTTGATGGCATTATTGTGTTTCGTGATCATCCTATTCGAGTTCTTTCTGATACGGGTGTGTCTCATTCTTTTATTTCAAAAGAACTTGTTGATACTTTTTCTTTGGACGTTATGTGTTTAATGACTTCTTTGAGAATTGTGAATCCGGTTGGTGGATCCGCAACACTAAGTTTGCTTTGTAAAGATGTCGAGATTATTTTGTGTGATTTTTCTTTCCTAGCCGATTTGCATGTCATGCGTTATTTAGGCTTCAGAATGATTTTGGGTATGGATTGGCTTAACCGTTATGAAGCTCATATCCTATGTCCCGGGCGGACTATTTATCTTCGACATCCTCAATCTGTTATGGAGATTTCTATCGTTCTTAAAGATTCGGATTCCAGCTTGGCAGCATCTCTATATTCTTTAAATCCTCATGATGACGATAATGATGATGAGGAGGATGTCATTTCTCTTATTCACGTTGTTTGTGAATTTTCTGACATTTTTGAGCCCGTTTTAGGATTACCACCTAAGCGAGCAATTGTGTTCAGAATTAACCTTATCCCTGGAGCTCAACCCATCACTCGTCCTCCTTATCGCATGTCCAACCAGGAAAATGAGGAGATGCGTAAACAATTATCCAAATTGGAGACGAAGCAATTTATTCGTTCGAGTTCCTCTCCTTGGGGAGCTTCTGCTATTTTTGTGAAGAAATCCAATGGTACACTTATGCTTTGCATTGATTACCGCAAGCTTAATGATCTCACCACCAAGAATAAATATCCCCTACCCCGGATTGATGATCTGTTCGATCAACTCAGTGGTGCTAGAGTCTTTTCACAATTAGACTTTGCAACCCGTTTTCATCAGCTTCGTATTGTAGAGGATAGTATTCCTTTGACGTCGTTCCATGCTCGTTATGGATCTTATGAATGGCTTGTTATGCCATTTGATTTGACGAATGCACCAGCTTATTTCGTTGACCTCATGAATCGAGTTTTCAAAAACTTCCACGATCGATTTTTTCTCATCTTTATAGATGATATTCTTGTGTATTCAAAAACCTAGGAAGAATATGAAAAGCATCTTCGGATTGTGTTGGAAACTCTTAGGAGTAATCAATTTGAAAGAAATTTTTTCTAAATGCCACTTTTGGCAATCTCGTGTGAGATTTCTCGGTCATATTATTTCCGAATCTAGAATATCCGTGGATCCTTCAAAGATTGAGGCGATTCAAAATTGGAAGAGACCAGAGAGTGTGACGGAAATCCGTATCTTTCTTGGATTGGCGGGTTATTACCGTCGTTTTATAAAGGACTTTTCTAAAATTTCTGTGCCTCTTACTAGTTTGACAAAGAAGGGAGTTAAATACATTTGGTCGGACAAATGAGAAGCTTCTTTTAAGAAATTAAAAGAACTCCTTTACGATGCTCTTATTCTTGTGATTCCTGAAGGGAACCAATATTTTATTGTTTATACCGATGCTAGTCGTGTTGGTTTGGGAACCGTTCTTATGCAAAGAGAATGTGTTATTGCTTATGCTTCTAGGCAATTATAGCTTGCCTAGACTAGATATGCCACTCATGGTTTAGAGCTCGCGGTTATTGTTTCGCCCTTCGAATTTGGCGTCATTATCTTTTGGGAGAAAAATTTGTTCTCTACACCGATCATAAATCTTTGAAGTATTTATTTTCTCAGATGGAACTTAATTTGTGTCAACAATGTTGGCTTGAGTTCCTTGCATCTTATGATCTTGATATTCTTTATACTCCCAGAAAAGGGAATTGTGTTGCCGATGCCCTTAGTCGTAAGCAACAAGCGGTTGTTTCTATGATGATATTCGAATGGAATGATCTTGAGGTTTTGTCCACTTGTTAGATTCGAGATCGTGAATATGATTTGTGTTCATCTTTTGTTTTATGTAGCCTTGAGGCTCATCCTTCTCTTTTAGACTGCATCCTTGAAGCTCAAAGGCTAGATCCCGAATTGGCTCTTCTTAGCCAAAGTTGTAGGGACAAAATTAATATTAAAGGATTGAGAAACTTTGATATTGATGCTCGTGGCGGTATTCAAAAATTAGGTAGACTTATAGTGCCAAATATTAGTAATCTTCGTAAAGACATTTTAGAAGATTCTCATCGTTCTAAATTTACCATTCATCCCGGTAGTAGTAAAATGTATGTGGATATGAAGTGACTTTATTATTGGGATGGAATGAAATCTGATATTGCTAACTTTGTTAAGCATTGCATGACTTGCCAACTCGTTAAGGCCGAGCATCAAAGGCCTGGTGGGTTATTGCAACCTTTGGCCATTCTAATTTCAAAGTGGGATCAAATTTCCATGGATTTTATTGACGGTTTTCCCCGTTCTCATTCGGGTCATGATAGCTTATGGGTGATTGTCGATAGACTTACAAAATCCGCTCATTT
The DNA here is from genome assembly GCA_030765085.1 of Allium cepa. NCBI lineage: Eukaryota > Viridiplantae > Streptophyta > Magnoliopsida > Asparagales > Amaryllidaceae > Allium > Allium cepa. The sequence continues at coordinate 213,324,341 of CM060945.1, forward strand.
TATTCCCGTTCGGTCTAATCTGACCATTCCTCTCTTGGCCAAACTCTTCATTAAAGAAATTGTTAAATTGCATGGAGTTCCTACTTCTATTGTTAGTGATCGTGATCCATTGTTTACTAGTGGATTTTGGAAGAGTCTTCAAAGCTTTGGGAACGAAGCTTAATTTTAGCACCGCTTATCATCCTCAGTTCATTGGACAAACCGAGTGTGTGAATCAAACTCTTGAAGATCTTCTTCGTGCATGTGTTCTTGATTTTGGTGGAAGTTGGGAAGATCATATTCCTCTTGTTGAATTTTCCTACAATAATGGCTTACAATCTAGTATTGGTATGGCACCTTTCGAGGCACTTTATGGAAGGCCATGCCGATCTCCTTCTTGTTGGCTTGAGGCAAAAATTGACCTTATTCGCCATAGGATGAAAGAAGTCCAAAGTAGACAAAAATCCTATGCCGATAACCGAAGAAGGAAATTAGAATTTTCTGTAGGAGATTTGGTGTTTATTCGTGTTTCACCTGTGAAGGGTGTTGTGCGTATCAGTCGATCGGGAAAATTAGCGCCTCGTTACATTGGTCCATTTCCCATCACCGAACGTATTGGTTCCTTGGCTTATCGCCTCTTATTACCGGCTCAATTTTCTGCTATTCACGACGTGTTTCACGTTTCTCAATTACGGAAATGCCTTTGAGATTCTGATTCTATTCTTGAGCCCGGTGTTGTGGAAGAAATTGAAATTTCGCCTAATTTGATTTATGAGCAACATCCTATTCGTATTGTTGCTTCGGAGGTTAAACGCCTTCGAAATAAAGATGTCCCACTTGTGAAGGTTCAATGGTCCTCAAATCCTAAGGGTTGCTCTTGGGAATCTAGAGAATACATGGAGCAAACACATCTGGACTTACTCTCTCATGCTCTTTAAGGTGAACTTCTTATTTCAGATTTCTTCTTTTGTGTTGATATGCTTTTATGGTTTATAATTTTTGTTCATTGATTCCTTATGATTGCGAGGACACAATTTCTTTAAGGAGGGGAGTTTGTAACAACCCGTATATTTTACAATTGAATATTTAAATGTTTTATTTAAATAAAGTATCATTAGTCAGATTCTATTCCAAAAAGCTATTTTTTGCAAATAGCCGTATTAGGACTCTAGACCCCCTCCATTGAGTTCAAAATTCCATTTGCAACCTTTTTGAGTATAAACATTGATATGTTTGGAGCTAGCTAAAATTTCGACCTTTTTCACTTTGGATTTGGGTTCGGGTTCAGCCCACTAGCCAACATAATACCCCAAACTGAACCACTCTCTTTCATTCACTTCCTCTTCCTAGTATTTTCAGTTCTAAAGAGAATAATGGGGGAAGAGAAAAGGAATTAAAATCAGAAGCCCTAATTCCATTACCCAATCCTTGTTCTAGCTCCAAATTCAAAGAGAAGCATTGGTAAGTATCATCTCCTTCTTCTCCAACTCATTCTCACTTTGATTTCAGAAAATTCCTAAACCTAATTTAGGAAATATTTCTCTTTTAAGCTTAGATTCAAGCTTCTTGTATTGAGATTGAAGTGTGGTTGATCTTCCTTTTGTCTTCAAGCTTCTCAATCATTGTTTTCGAGTTCAAAGGTGATATTTTTATCTCACGTCTATGTCTATAACTATCTTTGGTTGTTAGGTATGAATTCCTAACACTTATTCGTGTGCATTTGCTTTTGGATTGAATTGTTTTTATGAATATTCCAATTTTTTGTGTTTTGAAGTTAAATCTTTAGAAATGATAGCTTTGATGCTTGATCATGCTTTTGGTGATGCACTGAAGAGCTTGTAGGGCCGGGTCGTCGATAGGCATAAACCCCAAGTGACCATTTCTCATCCGGTTGCATTTTTTAAGAGATTGTATCTTCATTTTTAAGCTGAAAATACTGGAAATACAAGTTCAGTCGACTAACTCAGAGCGTTCAATCGATTGACTTGAACCTAGGAAATATCCTAGGCCAGTATCAATCGACTGAAATCTTTGAGTTAGTCGACTGAGCCTGGAAACCGAAAGTTTCCAGGCATGACTCAATCGATTGAATTTTCTGAGTCAGTCGATAGAACCTGGAAACAGAAAGTTTCCAGGACCTTACTCAGTCGACTAAACACTCTGAGTCAGTCGGCCAAATTTGTTGATTCTGCCCAATTTGCCTTTTGGGATTGAATTTCCAATTTAAATCGATTTGTGATGTTCCTATTTGTTGTTATCATTTAGTATGGACTTTGATGACTTCTTTTTCTGGATTTTTGGGAATATCCATCTTGATGGATTCAGTATCGGTTTCTTTGGATTTGATTCACGTCTGCGTATGTGAATTTTAATGATTGATTGTTTCTACAATCATTTTTGTGATTTGTCACTTTAAAAATACAAAAGGTTCAATACTAGTAGTAAATATCAAAACTCTTTCATTAAAACGATTTCAGTGCTATTTTATTATAAAGCTCGTTTCTTAAACCATTTTCCAATCTATTAGTATATACAAACCTTTACCTCACTCGTATGAGAAATCTAATTAAACGGCTTAGTAAAACAAGTGGTATGAAACGCTTGCATTTACTTCATCGGTTAATTCTTTGACTTGTTCGATTGAATCTCTTGTGACAATTTTTTAGTGGAAATCTACAATTTGTTCGTAAATATTTAAGTTAAGCTAGTGGTTATGGGACATGAAGCTAAACTCATATATTTACTAGCTTAGGGTAATTGACACTTCTTGATGATCGATGATGATCATTTTTGTGATTTAGACTAGCATTGTGCGATGTCTCTTTGTCTGCGAGGGAGACTAAACCCTGTTTATGTGGAGTTTTGACTCAAATTGGTGGGGTAGTGACCCATGGTCTTCGGACCATTTTATGGAGCCTCGGCTCAAAATTAATGGTTAGCATCCATGGAATAGCGTTCCATTTTGTGATACACGTGTTGGTGAGTTTTCATGCCTCCGTTTTCTGATAGGCCTCCCCCTTTTTGTGATCTCTGGATTTCTAATTGATGACTTCTAGAATTTGTGTTTCACCAACTTTTCGTGATTTAAAATTGATAAGCTTTATCAATATTTGTGCATTGGTGAATTTGTGTGTCATTAACTTTTGTGATTGGCATTTATAAATGTGTCAATATTTTCGGTTGGTGAAAGTGTTGAAGAATATGACATTCTTTTCTCTGTTTTGAGATGTTTTGAGATATTGTATGATCATTGTTGTTATTCAATGTATACTTGTCACAGTATGACATTATTATTATCATACGTTTTTGTCGTATCTCTATTTCTATCTCATTTTTATCTGATATTTATAGTTAGATTAATCCGTTTATTATTTTCTTATTAAATAATTCTTGGGTCAGACCGAGATGTTACAGGTGCTTCTGCTTGACTCCTTATCCGGGATTCTTATTTGACTTTTTGGCTAACTACTTAAATTAGCAGTGTTTGATTGTTATACATTTGAGATATAGACTCTATGATGTATAATTATTCTTTTGTAACATTGTGGATCTTGTTTGACCACTAATCTGATGAACACTCCTATATATTTTATTCATATCTCTTTCCGCCTTTATGATATGAACTACCTGTGACTGATTTATGTTATGCTTATTTCTATATTTTTTTCCGAAGATATTATAGCCACCATGCGGTAGCTTTGAGTTTGTATCGGAATGTCAGATTTTTATAATTTTATCTGACATATCGGTGCTCGCACAAGGCAATTACACGGATGGTCTCTCCTCAACGGCCTTATTCTCCGTGCAATTTGACGGCATTACTCCATAGTGTCCTTGGCTAGCGTGGGTATAGATGTGGGGAGTCACATATAACCTCATCTTAACTCGACAGCCGCTCCAACCATGTAAGCTCTCTCCCGAACACAGTGTAGCACCTTGAACCCATTCTCTCCTTTGCTACCGAGCACAGCCGCACTACTCCTCATTGCCTTGCAGCTTCCAAACACAACAAGCCATCCAACCTACACCCATCCCACCTACAGCCAAAGCACGCAGTCAACCCAGCAGCTTCCGCGTTGCTTCCTTTGTCATGGCAGCCACTTGCTCTTCTCATTCTTTAAAAATATTAGTATACGTGAGTTGGTTTTCAAATATAGTAATAAAAATTTCATTTTTAATTTTGAAGAAAAAAATGTTTTAAGATATAGGGATTTGAAATATATGTATTTATTTTATGTGTTAAAAATTAAATATTTCTTTTTTGAAGTGTATATATATAGATTTTATTTTAAATATACGTTTTCAAATTTCATATTGATTTTGAAATATAATATATATAGATATTATGAATGTTAAATATGTGTTTTAAATTAAAATTAGATTTTATTATATATATATATAAAGATTTATTTTCATATGTGTTTAAAATTGGATATTTATTTTGGAAATATAACATGAAGATTTTTATTTTAAATATGTGTTTTAAATTGAATATTGTTTTTCGAACAAATATATATATGTGTGTGTGTGTGTGTGTGTGTGTGTGTGTGTGTGTGTGTGTGTTTCTTGTTTCAGCTTATTTCAAGCTGGTTTTGATTTTTTTCCTTAATTCCAATTTATCAGTTTGTTCGTCAAATTCGTGTCCATCTTGCTTTGCTTTGGAATTCGTGCTTAGATTCACAACTCGTTTCATTGTCAAATCTCTCTAGCCTCGAAAGTTGAACACTCATTAATGATTAACGCTCTTATAATTAGTAAATTCAATTCACATGAAATGACGATTGAAATATGTTGTTAAATTTGAATTTTTAAATTATTTAATTATTAAATATTACATGCCATTATCTGCCATTGTTTACCTATGACGTATAACTCCATAACCTATTTTATATATTATATTTAAACTTTTTATTGATGATATATGGCCTATTGTTGTTACGTTATATTATTATCATATTTGTTCTCACTCTACAAGTTCCCTATTAGTTTAGAAATCCCTCTGCGTTGAAATGATACATACCAGAACATTATTTTAGAATATAGGAAGATCGCTATGGGTTGAGATGATAAACCCAAGCGATTTTCATTGATTTTGAAATTTTAGGATTGTGGGTTGAAATGATATATACTTGTAAATATTAATTCTCGCGGATTGAGATGATAAATATCTGTATCACTTGACCACATGATAGAAAATTATATACGGACAACGTTGGTCGATTTTTGAAAATGATTTTCCAAAGTTTAAAAGGTTGGTTTTAAATAAATATTGATTTTTAAATATAATATAATGGTATTAATTTTAATATATGTATAAAATTTAGGTTTTTTTATATGTTTTGAGAATTTTAAAATTATAAATTATGTTTTAAAATGTAAATTATAATTTTTTACTTATAACTTTGTTTTTTTAAATATGTGGAATATGATTTAAAATAGATTTTATTCAAAAAAATTAATTTAATAAAATTTAGTTTAATTAATATATACTAATTTTAAGTATTTATTTATATTAGTATTTTAAAATTAGATTTTGTAATAAGTTAAATAAATTATGGTTGGAAAGATAAATTGAAATTGATTTGTAATTTAATTGGTTTGAGAATTTAATAGAAATAGGAATTGATGGAACATATTGACTTTTGAGATTTTAAAGATATGATTTTATAACTTGATAACTTGATTTTGATTAAAGGTGTTTAAATGGATATTTTCAAATTTAAATAAAACTGAAATTGAATATTTATTATTGATTTAAATTTGTAATTTGAGATTTTATTTAAATGTTATTAAAAGTAATTAAGTGAATATTTTCAAATTTAAATAAAATTGAACTGAATTTGGAAATATAAATGAGATTTATTAAATTGAGTTTTAATTGTTTGAATATTTAAACTTTAAAATATATTGAACTTAGAGCTGATTTTAAATTTGTAATTCAAACCTGGATTTGAAATCGATGTAAATTAAAATGGTTCAATGAGAAATTGAATTGAACCTTTAACCTTTTAATTGAAAATATTAAACTGAAATTGGTTTAAATTGAATTGTGAAATTAAAGTTGATTTGAATTAATTTATGAAGTTGGAAGAAACAATTCTACTTTGATATATAAACTGTTTTTAATATATAAACTATTTCAATCATAAAATATTTTAATCTATAAACTATTTTAAATATAAACTATTTTAGTTTGTAAGTTTTTCAATATATATAAACTATTTTAAATATTTAAACTATTTAAGTTTGAACTATTATGATTTAGATTTAATGGATTTAAATGCGAATATTTTGATACGATGGTTTAAACTATTTTTTGTTTATGATTTTGGAAGTGAATATGATTTCGAAAGTGTATATGATTTCGAAAGTGATATGATTTTGAAATGAATATGGTTTTGAAATGAATATGATATTTTCATATGAAGTATGAACTTTTAAAAATAATTTTAAAAGTCATTTTATAAAATGGCCACGATGTGAAATAAGTGTTTGGTTATTAAACAGACCGGGATCGGATATTGCCGTACTCTCTACCAATACCGAAAACCACTTTAACAACTTTGCACGTGGTGAAGATTCTAGAATGAAGAAGGATGGTTTGGCGACGATTCTATATGAGGTATTTACGTAGTCGTGACTTCTTGATCCAGCTTAGACATGACTAAAATGGAGCCACGCCGGGCCAAGTGAGGTCATTCCTTCTATCGGACACATTTCTTCGATACCATTCTATTACTTTGTAATTTGATTGGGTGCACCAATGATTTGGTAGTGTTCTCGAGGTGGGTGGTAGTGGCTGTTATGCTCTACCACCAGTCTGGATCCGCAAATGGTATGTCTATCTTGGCATTGCCTCACGTGTCGTGTTCGCATGCCCTATCACGCCTTCTGTAAGTTTGTTTTCTACCATAACTATGGAGTTTCCTCTGATAGCCCTCCAGTTTACGAAGGAATTACGGTAATGTATAGACTTTGGGAATATATAAAATGTGTTAAGGGGGATATCGGTAATGCCTTAATGCCATTTTAATACTTTGCTTTACTGACAGACGTATTATAATAGTGTATATTACTACACAGTGGATAGTTCCATGGATCCTTAGAGGATGGAAATCTCGAACATCCTTTAAAATTATATTGTACTTCAGTTGACATTTCACGTGAGAGAAATTTACTAGTATAAGAATGTTAATCCTAGCTCGAGGGTTTTGTGTTTTGCTTTATGCTCGGGTCAGACGGACTGTCACAGCATTGGAGACTTATCTTTGGAGCTTGGAGTTTTGCTTCAAGATATGCCTTATATTTTTTCAGCCTTTTGTTATTTCCTGTTGCTTGTGTTCTGTCTTATCAATGACTTTTGTATTTGAGACTACCTTGTATTTGAGATATCTATTGTATTTTTGTTTTAAAATTCATTGTTTATATAGTAGCTTCACGAACTACTATTTATTTATTCCGCTGCTTATTATTGTTATATTACTCTATGTCTGTGATTATTTAATTGATTTATTTACTGTATATGCTAAGTTTTTCCAAATATAAATTAACAATATATTGTTTTGAGCGATTCAAGTCTGACATGAGTGGATGATTGTCGATTAGAATGGTTCGAAGTAGCGGGTCGTTACAGATAGAATCTGGAGTCAATAATTTTTTTGAAGTTTCTGTAATCTTCTTTTTTTCTTTGAGCTTGCATATAAAGATAAAGGAGAACACATATAAATAAGAGAGGAAGGAAATGAAAGTCAACAATATAGGCGTGCTGCACATGTAAATGCTGGCTGGTGTGAATAAAGATTTTTTTGAAGTCAAATCGTAACAACCCACATATTATACGATTATATATTTAAATGTTTAATTTAAATATAGCATTGTTAGTTGAATTTAAAGTCCGAAGTGTGACTTTTTGTAAACGGTCAAATTTGGACTCGAGACCACTTTAATTGAGTTCAAAATGGCGTTTATGACATTTATGAATATAAACATCGATATGTTTAGAGTTGATTAGAATTTAGGTATTTTCATTTAGGCTTTGGGTTCGGGTTTCGGCCCACTAACCTAACAAAGAACCCAACTCCTCTACCAAATACCCTAACTCCTCTACTTTTTATTCATTCTACTCCTCATTTCCTAACACTCAAGCTAAAGAGAAAAATGGAGGAAAAAAGGAAATTAGAAATTCCTAAGCCCTAGTTCTCTTAGGAAATTCAAGTTCTTTCTCTGAAATCAAAGAGAAGCTTAAGTAAGCATCCACTTCATCTTCTCCATCTCATCTCTCTTCAATTTCCAGAAATTCCTATAACCTAACTTAGGAAAAACATTACCTTTGATAATAGACTGAAGATCTTAGAGGAGCAGTTGAAGAGGAATTCATCTTGCCATGTTTTAGAGCTTCTCATTCCTTATTTTTGAATATAAAGTTGAGTTTTTGAACTCGCATCTTGGTCTATAACTTTTGTTGTTGTTAGGTATGAATTACTAACATCTATTCATGTTCATTTGCTTTTGATTTGAATTGATTTGGTGAATTTTCCAATTTTGATGTTACGAAGTCAAAATCATTAAAAATCCTATCTTGGATGTTTGGACATGTTATTTGGGGAGTATCGAAGAGCCTAAAAGGTTGGGTTATCGCTTGGCATAAATCCCTAGCCTCCATTGCTCATCCAATCTTTTCCGAATTGATTTGGCCATTAATGGCCTATGCAAATTCTACCTAGGTCCAGGTGACCAGACGGTTGGATGAAGAACTCAGACGTCTGATGGGGCTCTTTGGGAAAGATAAAATTAACAAACGCAGGAAAAAACGATAGAATACTCGAAAAGATGTCTTGTTAAGCTATACCAGACGTATGTATGGCCTCTGGCGTTAAAAAGAAAATGAAGGAAGGGAAAATAAATTCCACGAACCCCAAGTCAGACATTTGGCCAAACCGACCAGACGTTTAGTCCTATTGGACTTTGCCTATTTCGCCTGTTTTGTGTGGATTTCCGATTTTTATCGATTTGTATTGATTCGATTAGTTGTTGTCATTTATTATCGACATTGATGGCTTCTTTTTTGGATTTTTGGGAATATCCATTTGATGGATTTGATATCGACTATTATCGTTTTAATTCACGTCGTCGAATGTGGATTTTTGTGATAGATTGTTTTTACAATCATTTTTGTGATTGTCACTTTAAAATACAAATGTTTTTATACTAATAGTAAATATTCAAACTCTTTGACAAAAACGATTCCAACACTATTTTTTTACAAAACTCGTTTTTAAAACTATTTTCCAAGCTATTAGTATATACAAGCCTTTACCTCATTCATATAAGAAATAATTAAACGATTTAGAAAAAATAGTGATATGAAACGCTTGCATTTACTTTGTCGGTTAATTTTTGGACTTGTTCGATTGAAATCTAATGATAAACTTTGGGTGGAAATCTACAATTTGTTCGTAGAAATATTTATGTTAAGCCAGTGGTTATGGGACATGAAGCTAAACTCATTTATTTACTAGCTTAGTGTAATTGACACTACTTATTAATAAATGATGATCATTTTATGATTTAGACTAGCGATGTTCAATGTCTCTTTGTCCGCGTGGGGGACTATACCCCATTCTGTCGAGCTTCGTCTCATTTTTATAACCTAGTGACCTATGGGTTTTATGAACTTCAGTTCATCGAGCGTAGTGCTGTACTACATCGTTGTTTCGGGTTATTTGAGTTTCAGGTTCATCGGGCATAACGCTGTACTTAATCGCTGTTACTGATTATTTGAGTTTCAGATTCATCGGGCATAACGGTGTACTATGTCGTTGTTCCGGCTTATTGGAGTTTCAAGTTCATTGGTCGTTTCACTGTACTACATCGTTGTTCTGGCTCATTTGAGTTTCAGGTTCCTCGGCCATTTCGCTGTACTATGTCGTGGCACCGGCTCTATGGATAGCTATCATGGAATAGCGTTATGTTTGCAATACACGTGTTGGTGAGTTTTCATGCTCCCGCTTATGATAGGCCTCCTCCCCCTTTGTTTTTTTTCTGGATTTCTAATTTTTGATTTGTCGAATTTGTATTTCACCCATTTTCGCGGCTTGTATTGATATGTTTTGTCCATATTTGTGATTTGGTGAATAAGCTAAAGAACGTGGTATTCTTTTTGGATATTTGAGGAGATTTGAGATATTATTTGATTTTCGTTGTTATCAGTTGTATAATTGTCACATTAAGGCATTACTGTTATCATATATTTTTGTTGTATCTCTTATCCTATCTCATCTTATATGATATTTATAGCTAGACTAATCTGTTTGTTATTTTTACTTCTTAAATAATACTCGGGCAGGACCGAGGTGTTTCAGGTGCTTCCACTTGACTTCTTAGAAGGGACTAGCTTATGACTTTTTGCTAACTACTTTAGATCAGTAGTTTTTGTTTTTATACGTTCGAGATAGAGACTCCTTGATGTATACTTATTTTTTGTGATGCTGTGGATCTTGTTTGACCACTACTTTGATGTACACTTCTATATGTTATGTTCATATCTTTTTTCTCCTTAGTGATATAAATATCTGTGACAGATTTTGTGTTGTGCTTATTTTATATTTTTTTCCGAAGCCCACATAGCCACTGTGTAGTAGCTTTGAATTTGTATTTGATATGTCAGATTTCCTTTTGAAATGAAGTGCATGTCATACTATCTGACATATCGGTATTCGCACAAAGCAATTACACGGATGGTCTGTAACACCCCGATATTTTTAACAATTCACATCCGCACATGTCGAACTCGAATTACTTAAAATACCATGTTGTAAATAAAAAATTTCAAATCTCAGAATACACAGTAAATAAATAATCACGGATCACATACATAGAGTAATAATAATGCAGCGGAAGTAAAAGAGATAGTAGTTCATGAAGCTACTATATAAATATATCAGAGTTGCATAAGATACAACAAAAGAAATAGAGTACAACAAATGTCTCAATACATAAAAGTCCACTAATACAAGAGCTGAAATAGAACAACAGACTGAAATAGATAAAACTAGACAAGTAGATAATCTCCAGCGATTCCAATCTCTAGAAAGTGGAAATCCAAATCTGTGAATACTCAGGCTGAACCGAGCGTAAATAAAAATACAAACACTTGAGTCAGGACATACGTACTTATACAATGTAAACCAATTCAAGTGAACTGTAGTAAAAGTACAAATAACTTAAAGGATGCCTGGGACCGCCATCCTCTAAGGATCCGTTAAACTATTTACTATGTAGTAATATCGCACTGTTATAATAATGTCTATCAGTAAAATAACTTACTTTAAAATAGCGTTAAGGCTTTACATTTTCCATCGTAACACGTAATAGACTCAGTAGTCCATCCAATGTATGCATATATCTTGATCAAGAGACTACGAGAAGATACGCATGGGCTACGGGAGAAAACAAAACTCGTAGTAAAGGCTCGATATGGTAGGTGACACGGCACAACGAGGCAATGCCAGGGCAGATATACCAATTGAGCATATGGGCTGGTGGTAACGTAGCAAGCACATTACCAAATCTGGAGGGTGGCCACCAAATAATCACAAAGTAATAGTATGGTATCGAAGATATGCGTCCGATCGAAGGTATGACCTCACTTGGCCCGAGATCGCTCCTGTTTTAGCCACCTTATGCCAACTCATTGGAGTTGGGTCCACGTAACATACCTCAAGAACGTCGCCACCATCCTACTTCATTCTGCAATCTCCACCGTGTACACGGTTGTCAAAGTTGTTTTCGGTATCGACAAAGAGTATGTGATAGACGGAATTTTCGACTTTCGAAAATCGACATCAATACGTCCACTGTATCGAATGCCGCACAGTCGAAGGCCGGAAAACCCAACCGTTAGGGTTAAAAAGAAGTGGTAGAAGAAAAAGATAGAAGAAAGAAAGAACAACATAAACAATATCAGAATCTCACAGTCGCAGCGGAACAACATTTATAGATAAATGAATATCATTAAAACAAAGAACTATATCAATTATTACATTATATCATCAGAGTGTACAACAATAATATACAACACAGCTCAAAAATGGACAGTTATACAAACATGTCCTCACAAATCTGAATACACAGCGAAAAAGGTAATATCATATACAAGTGGTACGTCTCGCCATCCAGCTCGCCTTTTAAGCTCCATAGCACTCCAAAATCTAGAATAACCAGATAACCTGTTTCTAGGCTGCGCGTGTGGAAATTGGTGGGCACCCAGAGTTTAGGAAGGGAACAATAAACTCCAGGTCAGTCATGGGACTGGTGTGAGAACTAAAATAGTTATTTATCTTTAAAACAAACAACATGGAAATTTTTAAGTCAATTCGCAATGCTTTTTGGAAAATTAGACTACCATAAGGCCTCCCGCACACACACAATGCAAACGTAGAATCGGAGGAGATTTCTTCTTATGATAGTCAAAGATGCTTACTACGCAAAATCAAATCATTTTTTGATATTATTATTAGTGCATAGTGGAAAAAATTTCGAAAATATAATATTAATCTTAGCCAGCATAGATATTTCGCACTTTTGCCTACTATAGCTACCATGTTCAATAGCAGGTTACCGCCACATTCCATGGTAGGTAATACAACTAAAACCGTACAGGGCTCGTATTTTTTGATTGGATTTCCAACAAATGGTCAGGATAAGGAACTTCCTACCATCAATGGGATCGCCTCCAGATGAACGTCCCGAGAACCTACCCGGATCTCTGCCAACACAAGGCCGGATTACCTCTATACCTAGGTAACTACTACTCGAGTATCCCACCCCCGTGGTCCTTTGGGACCTTTATCCGAGGGCGCACGATCACAAAGCAACAACAACACAGAAAATGAGATTGGAGCTACCACATAGGTTAAACATCAGGGCTCACACCTGACATCACCTTTTTCTAGAAGGAAATTATATACCCTAAAGGGAGCGACCGTCAAAACCTTGCCGCACCTTTCTTGTTTCGACCATTTCCGGGGTGTGAAGTCTGACGAAGTCTCGTCCACAAAGCTAGGCACAAAAGCCATGCTTTGATCAACAAATGATCAGCACACAACAACACTCAGCATGCCACATTACCAAATTGGGAATATATCGCTGATAACCTTCAACTACATAACCTTTGAGCTCGTACGTCTCAGAGAAGGGTGTTAAGCTATGAGAATAAATTCACCGCCACCAACAGAAATGTATTTGAAAAAAATCTGCTCTATATCTCAAAATGTAATGTCAGACACGTAACCATACAAGTCTGTTCCGGGATCGAACAGAACCAAATGCACTTCAAAAGAAGCCCTTGCAATCCGGGTATTCACAATCCCGATCGAATTTTCCATCACAAAGGAAATCTCCACACCGTAGCTAACGGTGCAAAGACAATCGATAGGTCATCCTATCGTTTTCACAAATACCCAGTCTTCAACATCGGTCTTTAATGTTATCCATTACGTCGTATCACTATTCGGAATGGGTAATCCGAATAACATGCGCAATAATTTAAAAATAAGTGTAGCATTCAATTTCAACCAATTCACAACCAAATAGCCATTAAAGGGTCAATATTGATAGTCGGTTATTTAACCATGAATCAATGTTCACAACATCATCAAATTCTAAATAATTCCCCAAATTATTCATTTCCCAAAATATCTTTATAAGATATATTTTCCAACACTTCAACCATTTGAAAACCAATTTCAAATCAATTTCCCCATTTCAATCCTTTGAAAACAAATTTCAAATCATTTTCCTTAAGCGGAAACACTTCCAAATAGTTATTCATTTTCACTGGAAATCTGCCGAGTTCAAATATTTAAAATAATTGAAATTTCTTATCCAAAAATAGGTTTGGAAAACATTTTAAATTAAAACTATTTTTCTTCAAACACTTTACTTAAAATACTAGTTATAAAAATATTATACTAATAATGCATATAAATTTAAGTCTAAACTAATTTTCAAAATAAAATTTGTAGTTAGAGTAACTATTTAATAACTATTTTCTGACTCAAATATTGATTAAATCATAGAAATAATCATTTCTATGAACAATTTAATAAATCTTTACTTAAAGGATTTGAAACAATTTAAGAAGTTAATTTCTTCAAAGTACCCTTTTCAAAGCCAATTCTAGAAATATATATGTATATATATATATATAATTTTTCAAAGCTATTTAGGAATTTTATTCGGCTTTCCAGAGAGAATGCACTTTCATTTCAAAATGGTCCATTTAAACCAATTAAATAAATCCTTATCGATTTATTTAAATTTATGTTCAAATACGTAAATTTATTTCCACATTTCAAAAATAAATCAATGTTTATTTTTAACAACAAATTCCCCTTTCCTTTATAAATTCAAACCTGAATTTAAAATTTCCAAATATCCACTGATATACGATTTTCAAATCGATTTCAAATATTCACTTTCAACACCAAATTAGTTTTTCCAATTGATTTCCAAACACAACAAATCAAATTCCCTATTGATTTTCCAAGAAATTAAACACTGAGTGAATTTCATTCAAATCCCAAATTGAAATCAATTTCTATTAAATCCCAAATCAATTTTCAAATTGATCCCAAATTCATTTCAAAACACCAAATAGATTTCCAAAAGCATTTCCAAAAATTCATTTTAAACACCAAAATCAATTACCGGATGGATTTCAAATTTATTTCTTTTCAAAAGAAATTCCTTTTTATAACTTTAAAATCGTAGATTCTATTCTTTTATAAAATCCATTTATAACATCGTTTTAAAAACACTTTCAAAACTCCTTTATAATTTCAATTTTTCGGATTTATAAAAATTCAATTTTGTAAATCTTCTTTATAAACCATTTTTCAAAAATAGTTAACTTTCTATTTCAAAAACCATACTCTTATTATTTTTCCCCAAAAATCATAATTTACTATATTTCACAGAAAATCACAATTTTTTTACAACAATGAAAATTATAACATTTATTTATTCAATATAAATCAATTCCAAAATTCGATAAGCGTATATTTTCAAAAATAACTTTAAAATTCTTTATAATTAGAAATCGTTCCTTTAACATTTTTAAAAATTTAAATTAGGCCCAATGATGCAACAGCACCAAATAATCTATCACGGCATCCAAACATCATACATCAATATGATAACAGAATATATAACAATATTTGTAAATAAATCAATACAGGTGAGGAATCCAGTTGGATCCCTCCAATTCCGTTCCAATACAGAATATCGCAGTATATGGGTTTATAAAATATTATCCGCTATTATGCGGCGCAATAGGGTCTCATCTGCTATATAATGCGGGAAATCAACTCTAAGTACATAAATAATACCAATTTCACTTTACGGTGAAATATCGCGGTATATGTTTTTAATAAATAACCTCTGCTTAATATTCGTCATATAATGTCTATTTAACACAATTGATAACATTTTATCATCCAATCACACAATCAAGCAACTTTAAATCTAACTATTTAAAATTTAAATCGAAGCGCAATTCGATTGAGTGAGAAGTTCTCATCTTGAGTTTCCGATATCAATTATAGCGTTATATTTCGAATAAAATTAAACACGCATTTAATTTTACCTGAAATTCACACTAGGTCCAAATGACTCCAAACCTGCCCCATTGCGTAGTGCTCGTCAATACGGACCCGCCGCAATTTGTTTCGTCCAAAACGGACCTCATATGACAAAGTTATACACTTTTAAACATTATACAAATTTAAATAACATAATTTAACATTTTATACACATTTTATAACCTAGATTCCATCAAGGCCGTTCGTTTTTTCAATCATGAAATCGTGTCGTGAACTTCATCTTCTTCCATCAGGTAACGCACGCATTCGAATTTTTGAGCCGCCTTCTTGCTCGAATTTTTGAGCTTTCATCTTCCATTTTTACGTCGATCAGCTATCACCACTTGAACGTGCGACCCAAGCTCCCCTATCACCGAGAAAGACGGGAAACTCGATTGTCCCTAGGCTTGGCAAAATGAGAACGAACGACCACGAACGCGACTGCTTTTTGCCTCCAATCGATGATGATAACGAAAACTGACCGTTGGATGTGAAGATCTCTCGATGCTCTACAATAATGTAGTTGAAAGTTTTTGCTAAAAGCTGATGGATTGTGAGAAAATGGAGGAGGAACATTAGTGATTTTCGGCCATTGAAGCTTTAAGTGGTGGCTAGGGCTGAAGAGACTAGGGTTTTGCAAAATAAAAGAAATAAGGTCCTTTTATAGAAAAATTCTCAAGTTACTATTCATCCGGAATTTTCAAACTCCAAATCTCACGTGGTGACCGACGTTTCTAGGGTTTAACCCGCGTTCCAGACACAATGGAATAGGTTTCGAGCGCCAATTCAATCATCTGTGCGAGTTACGGCAATAAACGATCGATTTTAAATTAAATCGGTTAGCCAAATTTCTGTGCTATTTAGCTCGCCCCAGACAAACGCTAAATCCGATTGACATGAAATTTGAAACCATATAATAATATAACATTACGGATCCGATGAAAATGATTTCGTTGAAATCCGAGACTTTTTGAAAAATGACTATTTTAAGTCGCCTATTAAATATTAAAATATTCAATTTTCTGCAATTTAACTTCTAATTCAATTTTAAAGTTCTATAACATCGTTATAACTTCAATATGATTAAACAAAAATTTAGAAATCATTTTCAATCACATTAAACCCAATTTCCAATTATTTCTGGAATTTCAAATATTAATTTATCGATTCAGTTACCCAAATAAAATTCAATTATTCGAAAAATAAATTATTCGACTTATAAAATATACTTATTAATATTTAGAATCAATTAAATATAAAAAATTTAATTGACTGAAATTCTGGGTCGTTACAAACTTCCCCCCTTAAAAGAATTTCGTACTCGAAATTACCAAGTAAGAAAAATTCCGAAATCCGTTAACTTTTCAAAACAAACATTCCAATTTGATTTACAAATCTCTTAAGTGTTTAACTTTTCCAAAATCCATAGTTAAACTTCTTATAAAATCTTTACTAAGTTTCCAAATCCAAACTTAGTTTTCAAAATTTTCAAATTTCTCAAAAATATTCTAACGCCTTAAATTTTCGGAAAATTTCGCCATAACCTCCTTTGCGCGGCTCGATCCGAAAAAAATGAAAGTATATATATCACAAATATACATCTCATCAAGTGATGAGGCATCCCGTAGGGAAAAAAGTGTAAAAGTACGATATGTAATCCGAGATATGTACCTTATATATTATTAGCGAGCGTGTACGACTAATATAGCGCGAAAGCGAGCTCCAAATGCGAAGGAAGCGCGATCCACACCTACTATACACTCAACAACAACATGAGAAACATGTATATATGAAAATAATATCAATATACAACATATAGCAACATAACAACTACATGTGCCAACATAGCAAATGCAACAAAACAATGAATGCAACCATCAAACAACTATCAATCAATAACATCCAACAAATCAATGTTTATCCAAATCAATTCATAACCAAATCAATATAGATTCACTTCTCGTTAATATTAATTGAATTGGTTTTTAATTTAATCACAGTTGATTCATTAATGTTGGATTTTACTAACATTCATTCATTTTCAAATTCAATTAGTTTACATTCACTAATTAAATTCACATTAGTTTTTCAATTTCACTAACTCATTTTCATTAACACTTAATGAATTTATATACAATCAATTAACAATCAAATAACAACCAATGTTTATTCAACACAACCAAATTATTAGAATTCAATTTGGTTGAACACTTTTAATTCCAATTGGTTTAATATTAAATTGACTTCCGTTCAATTTATTCAATTAACTTTTAAATGAATTAACACTTATATTCATTATTCTATATCAATTATTTACATTCAATTGATTAACATTCAATCCATTCATTTATTAATTCAATTGCTAATTCATTTTACAAATAAAGTTGAATTTCATTACATAACTCAAGTTCATATTTATCCCTTCACTTAATTAATTAACTTCGATACCAAAATCAACTTCATTCAACATCACTTAAGTTATATTCCATTTAAACATCATTCGTTTAACTTAACTTAAAATTCCACTTATCAATCCAATTCAGATTCCAATTCTAAAGTAAATTCTATTTAACTGTTGCCACAGTCAAATTCATTATCTCATATTATAAGTTCAAAACTTGATTACTTATATTCAACAATTACAGCTTAGATTTAATTGATTCACTTATACTTACTTTAATTTAACTCCATCCTTTAAGTTAAATTTATTCCATCAAAATTCAAATTGTATAAGTTATTAACTCATTTATCATTCCCATAAATATTTTAAATAGGATTCCAGAGTCTTTTCAACCTTTCAAAACCATTTTTGAAATCAATTCAAATTATCTTTTCAATTTCCAAAACCAACCCCAAATTTTCCAATCAACTTTCATTTAAAATAATCTAGCAACAATTCCTCTTTTGGAAACCCGAAAATGAACACCAATGATGTCGCGATCATCATCGGAATTATTTTCCAGCGACCGAAAAGAGTTTAGAGCTTTCATCTCTCCAAATTTTTTTTTCAAAATATCAAATCCTTTCAAAGCACTTCCCTGGAATTTTATTTCAGATTATAAATCACATTTACAAATCTTTTACTTATATAATTTCACTTCTTATATATAAGATTATTTTACAACTGTAAATCATTTTGATTATAATTCTATACTTATAATTCATTTGTTTATACAGTTCATTCTTTTACAACTGTTGTTTTAATGTAAATTATTCAAACAACTTTTATTCACTTATATATACTTACAATTTCAACAACCAAACAATCAATTTATATACACTTTAATAATCCTAAAAAATTATTCCTTTATATACAAAATATAATCAAGGTAAAATTATTTTATTTACCCAATTTTAAAATGATATCGTGTCACATTGTTCTGTAAAAGTGTTTAGAGATCCCTATCAACAACGTTAATTACTCGTATTGACCAGAATCCATATACCACTCAACAAACAAATCATCACAATATAAAACAATTTATATTCACTAACAAATACGCGCTCGTATCTATTATTTCACTCACACTCATTTTAGAGTACTACTGACTCTATCTCTAATGAGTAACACCCAACAGAGCCAAGGTTGTCACTTACCAAATGCTCTGATACAAAATGTGACAGACGGAATTTTCGACTTTCGAAAATCAACATCAATACGTCCACTGTATCGAATGCCGCACAGTCGAAGGCCGGAAAACCCAACCGTTAGGGTTAAAAAGAAGAGGTTGAAGAAAAAGATAGAAGAAAGAAAGAACAACAGAAATGTGACGCCCCACCTCAATACCCACGTTAGCCAAGAACACTACGGTGAAATGCTGTCGACTAGCACGGAGAATAAGGCTGTTGAGGAGCGACCATCCGTGTAATTGCTTTGTGCGAGCACCGATATGTCAGATAGTACAACGGAAATCGGACATACCGATACAAACTCAAAGCTACCACACAGTGGCTAATATCTTCGGAAACAAATATAGAAAAAAACATAACATCAATCAGTCACAGAAGTTCATATCACAAAGGCGGAAATAGATATGAAAATAAAACACATAAGTGTTTACATCAGAGTAGTGGTCTGAAAGATCCACAATAATACAAAAGAATAGCAACATGTGCTATACAAAAGAATACAGCTATGAGTCTATATCTCAAGTGTATATATCAAAAACTGCTAATCTAAACAGATGGCCAAAAGTCTGAATAGTAAATCCCTGGGGAAGAAGTTAAGCAGAAGCACCTGTAACATCTCGGTCTGACCCGAGTATTATTTATAAGAAAAAATAAACGGATCAGTCTAGCTACAAATATCAAATGACATGATATAGAATAAGACATATGGCATAAACAAATAGTATCCATAAAGGCATACTACGAGTAGTATGAAAATGATCATCAATAAGAGATAAATCGATGTCACAAGAATCTTCTCAAAGATTAAAAGGAATCTCAAACTCCTTATATTTTTATTCACCAGACGTTAATATCACACAAATTCACCAATGCACAAAAGTTGATAAAGGTTATCAATGAAAACCACGAAAATTGGTGAAACATAAATTCTAGGAATCATCACAAGAATTCCAAAAATCACAAAAAAAGGGAAGGCCTATCACAAACGGGAGCATAAAAACTCCCTACACGCGTATCACGAATGGAATGCTAATTCCATGGTTGCTAACCATCACAAATTGAGCCGAAGCTCCACAGACGGCCCAAAGACCGTGGGTTGCTACCCCACTAATTTGAGTCGAAACTTCACAAAGCGGGGTTTAGTCTCCCTCGCAGACAAAGAGACATCGCTCAGTTGCTAGTCTAAAACACAAAAATGATCATCAGTGATCATCGAGAAGTGTCAATTACACTAAGCCAGTAAATATATGAGTTTAGCTTCATGTCCCATAACCACTTGCTTAACTTAAATATTTACGAACAAACTGTAAATCTTCACCAGAAAATTGTCACAAGAGGTTCAATCGAACAAGTCCAAGAATTAACCGATGAAGTAAACGCAAGCGTTTCATACCACTCGTTTTACTAAGCCGTTTAATTAGATTTTTCATACGAGTGAGGTAAAGGTTTGTACATACTAGTAGATTGAAAAACGGTTTGAGAAAACGAGCTTTGCAAATAAATTAGTGTTGAAATCATTTTGATGAAAGAGTTTTGATATTTACTACTAGTATTGAAACCTTTATATTTTTAAAGTGACAAATTACAAAAATGATTGTAGAACAATCGATCACCAAAATTCACATTCGAAGACGTGAATTAATTCCAAAGAAATCGATATCAAATCCATCAAAGTGGATATTTCCAAAAATTCCAAAATAGAAGTCATCAAAGTCGAATAAGTGATAACAACAACTAGGAATCAAAACGAATCGATATAAATTGGAAACCAAGAAAAACTACGCAAAAATAGGCATAGTAGGCAAATTGGAGCAGGTCAGTCGACTGGCTCATGAGTTCAGTCGACTGATCACAGTCCCTAAAAACCTATGGGATACCGGTCAGTCGACTGAACTCAGTGGGTCAGTCGACTGATTGCAGTAAACAGAGCCCCATGGCTCTACAAATGGCCCTCGGAGTGATTATAAGCTACAGCCAGTCGACTGACTGAAAGGGTCAGTTGACTGACTGATGCTAAGGCAGTCTCCTTGACCTATAAAATTGAGGTGCAACCTCCTCCGATTCGAGACCGAACGAGCAATGACACTAGGGATTTATGCCAATCGGTAACCCGGCCCTATAGGATCTTCGATGCATCACCAAAAAAACTTGTTTAAATATCCATAGAAGGATTTTCATAGATTTTGCTTTCAAAACACCAAAAGTTGGAATATAAACCAAATCAATCCAAACCAAAAGCAAATGCATATGAATAAGTGTTAGGAACTCATGCCCAACAATTGAAGATAGTCATAGACTTAGATGTGAGATTAAAAATCTTACCTTTTTACAAAATCAAACAAGAAGAAGCTTGAAAGCAAATGGAGAACCAACCTCTCTTCAACACAACCCAAATGAGCTTGAATCTATGCTCAAAAACAAGAACATTCCCAAAATTAGGTTTAGGAATTTCTGAAATTGGTAAGAGAATAAGTTGGAGAAGAAGAAGAGGATGCTTACCAATGGATTCTCTTGAATTTGGAGCTTGGAATTTGAGATTGCAAGAGGAACTAGGATTTTGGAGTTTTAATTTCCAATCTCTCCCACCATTCTTGCTTTAGAACTGAAAAGAGGGGAAAGTGAGAGTGAATGGAAAGGGAAATCGTGTTGCCGATGCACTTAGTCGCAAGCAACAAGCGATTGTTTCCATGATGATATCCGAATGGAATGATCTCGGGATATTATCCACTTGTGAAATTCGAGGTCGTGTCTCCGATTTATGTTCATCTCTTGTTTGTTAAGCGTTGCATGACTTGCCAAATCAAAGGCCCGGTGGGTTATTGCAACCTTTAGAAATTCCAATTTGGAAGTGGGACAAAATTTCCATGGATTTTATTGACGGCTTTCCCCGTTCTCGTTCGGGTCATGAAAGCTTATGGGTTATAGTTGATAGAGAAATTGTAAAATTGCATGGAGTTCCTACTTCAATTGTTAGTGCTCGTGACCCATTGTTTACTAGTGGATTTTGGAAGAGTCTTCAAAAAGCTTTAGGAACGAAGCTTAATTTTAGCACTGCTTATCACCCCCAGTCCGATGGACAAACCAAGCGTGTGAATCAAACTCTTAAAGATCTTCTTCGTGCTTGTGTGCTTGATTTTGGTGGAAGTTGGGAAGATCATATTTCACTTGTTGAATTTACCTATAATAATAGCTTCCAATCCAGTATTGGTATGGCACCTTTCGAGGCACTCTACGGAAGGCCATGTCGATCTCCTTCTTGTTGGCTTGAGGCCGGTGAGAAGCTGGTTTTAGGTCTAGATTTTATTCGTGATTCCACAGAGAAGATTGAAATTATTCGTCATAGGATGAAAGAAGCCCAGAATAGACAAAAATCCTATGCCGATAATCGAAGAAGGAAATTAGAATTTTCTGTGGGAGATCTTACGTTTATTCGTGTTTCACCTATAAAGGGTGTTGTACGTTTCAGTCGATCGGGAAAGTTAGCGCCTCGATATATTGGTCCATTTCCTATCACCGAACGTATTGGTTCCATGGCTTATCGCCTTTTATTACCGGCTCAATTTTGTGCTATTCATGACGTGTTTCAGTTTCTCAATTACGGAAATGCCTTCGAGATTCCGATTATATTCTTGAGCCCGGTGTTGTGGAAGAAGTTGAAGTTTCGCCGAATTTAACATATGAGCAGCATCCCATTCGAATTATTGCTTTGGAGGTCAAACGACTTCGCAATAAAGATGTTCCGCTTGTGAAAGTTCAATGGTCCTCAAATCCTAAGGATTTCTCTTGGGAATCTAGAGAATTCATCGAGCGAACACATCCAGACTTACTTTCTCATGTTCTTTGAGGTGAACTTTTTATTTTTTCAAATTTCTTTTGTGATTGAATATGCTTTCACGGTTGTTACTATATATTTCCTTCTTAAATATTGCGAGGACGCAATTTCTTTAAGGAGGGGAGTCTATAACAACCCGCATATTTATCGAGTTTATATTTAAATATTTTATTTAAATATTTTATCGATACTCGGAATTTAATCCGAAAAGCTACTTTTTGCATACAGTCGAATTAGGGCTCGGGACCACTTCCGTTGAGTCCGAAACGCCGTTTGCAACTTTTTGAGTATAAACTTTGATATGTTTGGAGCTAGTCAAAAATTTGACCATTTTCACTTTGGGTCTGAGTTTGGGTTCAGCCCACTAGCCAACTTATACTCAAAAAGTTGCAAACGGGGTTCCGAACTCAATGGAAGTGGTCCCGAGCCCTAATTCGACCGTATGCAAAAAGTAGCTTTTCGGACTAAATTCCGAGTATCGATAAAATATTTAAATAAAATATTTAAATATAAACTCGATAAATATGCGGGTTGTTACAAGAAACAATATCAGAATCTCACAGTCGTAGCAGAACAACATATAATAGATAAATGAATATCATTAAAACAAAGAACTATATCAGTTATTACATTACATCATCAGAGTGTACAACAATAATATACAACACAGCTCAAAAATGGATAGTTATACAAACTTGTCCTCACATATCTGAATACACAACGGAAAAGATAATATCATATACAAGTGGTACGTCTCGCCATCCAGCTCGCCTTTTGAACACCATAGCAATCAAAAATCCAAAATAACTCGATAACCTGTTTCTAGGCTGCCCATGTGGAAATTGGTAGGCACCCAGAGTTTAGGAAGGGAACAATAAACTCCAGGTCATTCATGGGACTGGTGTGAGAACTAAAATAGTTATTTACCTTTAAAACAAACAACAGGAAAATTTTAAAGTCAATTCACAATGCTTTTTGGAAAATGAGACTACCAAAAGGCCTCCCGCACACACACACACAATGCAAACGCTGAATCGGAGGAGATTTCTCCTTATGATAGTCAAAGATGCTTACTACACAAAATCAAATCATTTTTTGATATTATTATTAGTTCATAGTGAAAAATATTTCGAAAATATAACATTAATCTTAGCCAGCATAGACATTTCGCACTTATGCCTACTATAACTTTCATGTTCAATAGCAGGTTACCGCCACATTCCATGGCAGGTAATACAAGTAAAACCGTATAGGGCTCGTATTGTTTGATTGGATTTCCAACAAATGGTCAGGATAAGGAACTTCCTACCATCAATGGGATCGCCTCTGGATGGACGTCCCGAGAACCTACCCATATCTCTGCCAACACAAGGCTGGGTTACCTCTAAACCAAGGTAACTACTACTCGTGTATGCCACCCCCGATCCTTTGGGACCTTTATTCGAGGGCCCTCGATCACAAAGCAACAACCACATAGGAAATGAGATTGGAGCAACCATATAGGTTAAACATCAGGGCTCCATACCTGACATCACCTTTTTCCAGAAGGAAATGACATACCCTAAAGGGAGTGACCCTCATAACCTTGCCGCATCTTTCCTGTTTCGACCATTTCCGGGGTGTGAGGTCTGACGAAGTCTCGTCCACAAAGCTAGGCACAAAGCCATGCTTTGATCAGCAAATGATCAGCACACAACAGCACTCAGCATGCCACATTACCAAATTGGGAATATATTGCTGATAACCTTCAACTACATAACCTCTGAGCTCGTACGTCTCAGAGAAGGGTGTTAAGCTAAGAGAATAAATTCTCTTCTACCAACAGAAATGTATTTTAAAAAAATCTGCTTATCTTAAAATGTAATGTCAGACACGTAACCATACAAGTCTGTTCCGGGATCGAACAGAAACGAAGGCACTTCAAAAGAAGCCCTTGCAATCCGGGTATTCACAATCCCGATCGAATTTCCCATCACAAAGGAAATCTCCATACCGTAGCTAACGGTGCAGAGACAATCGATAGGTCATCCTATCGTTTTCACAAATACCCGGTCTTCAACACCGGTCTTCAGTGCTGTCCATTACGTGTATCACTATTCGGAATGTGTAATCCGAATAACGAGCGCAATAATTTAAAATAAGTGTAGCATTCAATTTCAACCAATTCACAATCAAATAGCCATTTAAGGGTCAATATTGATAGTCGGTTGTTTAACTATCAATCAATGTTCACAACATCATCAAATTCTAAATAATTCCCCAAATTATTCATTTCCCAAAATATCTTTATAAGATATATTTTCCAACACTTCAACCATTTGAAAACCAATTTCAAATCAATTTCCCCATTTCAATCCTTCGAAAACAAATTTCAAATCATTTTCCTTAAGCGGAAACACTTCCAAATAGTTATTCATTTTCACTGGAAATCTGCCGAGTTCAAATATTTTAAAATAATTGAAATTTCTTATCCAAAAATAGGTTTGGAAAACATTTTAAATTAAAACTATTTTTCTTCAAACACTTTACTTAAAATACTAGTTATAAAAATACTATACTAATATTGCATATAAATTTAAGTCTAAACTAATTTTCAAAATAAAATTTGTAGTTAGAGTAACTATTAAATAACTATTTTCTGACTCAAATCTTGATTAAATCATAGAAATAATCATTTCTATGAACAATTTAGTAAATCTTTACTTAAAGGATTTGAAACAATTTAAGAAGTTAATTTCTTCAAAGTACCCTTTTCAAAGCCAATTCTAGAAATATATATGTATATATATATATATAATTTTTCAAAGCTATTCTGGAATTTTATTCGTCTTTCCAAAGAGAATGCACTTTCATTTCAAAATGGTCCATTTAAACCAATTAAATAAATCCCTACCGATTTATTTAAATTTACGTTCAAATCCGTAAATTTATTTCCACATTTCAAAAATAAATCAATGTTTATTTTTAACAACAAATTCCCCTTTCCTTTATAAATTCAAACTTGAATTTAAAATTTCCAAAAATCCACTGATATACGATTTTCAAATCGATTTCAAATATTCACTTTCAACACTAAATCAGTTTTTTCAATTGATTTCCAAACACAACAAATCAAATTCCCTATTGATTTTCCAAGAAATTAAACACTAAGTGAATTTCATTCAAATCCCAAATTGAAATCAATTTCTATTAAATCCCAAATCAATTTTCAAATTGATCCCAAATTCATTTCAAAACACCAAATAGATTTCCAAAAGAATTTCCAAAACATTCATTTTAAACACCAAAATCAATTACCGGATGGATTTCAAATTTATTTCTTTTCAAAAGAAATTCCTTTTTATAACTTTAAAATCATAGATTCTATTCTTTTATAAAATCCATTTATAACATCGTTTTGAAAACACTTTCAAAACTCCTTTATAATTTCAATTTTTCGGATTTATAAAAGTTTAATTTTGTAAATCTTCTTTATAAACCATTTTTCAAAAATTGTTAACTTTCTATTTCAAAAACCATATTCTTATTATTTTTCCCCAAAAATTGTAATTTACTATATTTCACAGAAAATCACATTTTTTTACAACAATGAAAAGTATAACATTTATTTATTCAATATAAATCAATTCCAAAATTCAATAAACGTATATTTTCAAAAATAACTTTAAAATCCTTTACAAAATATAAATCGTTCCTTTAACATTTTTAAAACTTCAAAATAGGCCCAATGATGCAACTTCACCAAATAATCAATCACGGCATCCAAACATCATACATCAATATGATAACATAATATATAACAGTATCTATAAAATAAATCAATTCGGGTGAGGAATCAAGTTGGATCCCTCCAACTTGTTTCCCTGCATCCACAGATGTTAGCACAATACCAATTCCATTCTAATACGGAATATCGTGGTATATGGGTTTATGAAATATTATCCGCTATTATGCAGCGCAATAGGGTCTCATCCGCTATATAATGTGGGAAATCAACTCCAAGTACATAAATAATACCAATTTGACTTTATGGTGAAATATCGCGGTATATGTTTTTAGTAAATAACCTCCGCTTAATATACGGCGTATAATGTCTATTTAATACAATTGATAGCAATTTATCATTCAATCACACAGTCAAGCAATTTTGAATCTAACTATTTAAAATTCAAATGGAAATGCAATTCGATTGAGTGAGAAGTTCTCGCCTTTAGTTTCCGATATCAATTGTAGCGTTTTATTTCGAATAAAAATAAACACGCATTTAATTTTACCTGAACTTCACACTAGCTCCAAATGACTCCAGCTGGCTCCATTGCGTAGTGCTCGTCAATACGGACCCGCCGCAATTTGTTTCGTCCAAAACAGACCTCGTATGACAAAGTTATACACTTTTAAACATTATACGAATTTAAATAATATAATTTAACATTTTATACACATTTTATAACCTAGATTCCATCAGGGCCGTTCATTTTTATCATCATGAAATCAGGCCGTGAACTTCATCTTCTGCCGTCAGGTAACACACGCATTCGAAAATAACCCAATGAAGCCGCCTTCTTGCTCGAATTTTTGAGCTTTCATTTTCCATCTTTACGACGATCACCTATCACCACTTGAACGTGCGACCCAAGCTCCCCCATCAACGAGAAAGATGTGAAACTCGTTCGTCCCTAGGCTCGGCAAAATGAGAACGAATGGCCACGAACGCGACTGCTTTTTGCCTCCAAACGACGACGATAACGAAAACTGACCATTGGGTGTGAAGATCTCTCGATGCTCTACAATAATGTAGTTGAAAGTTTTTGCTAAAAGCTGATGGATTGTGAGAAAATAAAGGAGGAACATTAGTGATTTTCGGCCATTGAAGCTTTAAGTGGTGGCTAGGGCTTAAGAGATTAGGGTTTTGCAAAATAAAAGAAACAAGGTACTTTTATAGAAAATTTCTCAAGTTACTATTCATCCGGAATTTTCGAACTCTGAATCTCGTGCAGTGATCGGCGTCTAGGATTTAACCCGTGTTCCGAACATAGTGGAATAGGTTTCGGGAGCCAATTCAATGATCTGTGCGAGTTACGGCAATAAACGATCGATTTTAAATTAAATCGGTTAACCAAATTTCTGTGCATTTTAGCTCGCCCCGGACAAATGGTAAATCTGATTGACATGAAATGTGAATCCTTACAATAATATAACATTACGTACCCGATAAAATGGGGTTCGTCGAAATCCGAGACTGTTTGAAAAACGACTATTTTCATTCGTCGATTAAATATTAAAATATTCAATTTTCTGCAATTTAACTTCTAATTCAATTTTAAAAGTTCTATAACATCGTTATGACTTCAATATGATTAAATAAAATTTTACAAATCATTTTCAATCACATTAAACCTAATTTCCAATTATTTCTGGAATTTCAAATATTAATTTATCGATTCAATTACCCAAATAAAATTCAATTATTCGAAAAATAAATTATTCGACTTATAAAATTTACTTATTAATATTTAGAATCAATTAAATATACAACTTTTAATTGACTGAAATTCTGGGTCGTTACAGAGTATGCCCATATCCGATCCCGGTCTCTTTGCCAACCAATCGTTATTATAACCCGTGGTTAACTTTTAAAAAATAATATTTTATACTTCAAAATAAAATACATTCCAAATCAAAACACTTATCGAAATAAAAATTTAATCATTTCCGAACTATTACAATATATCAAAATATCACATCCTTTCAAAACTTCCTTTCAAATCATTATTTAAATTCAAATCCAATTATCAAATTTAAATACACTTTTAAATTCAAAGACAACATTCATTTATAACCTTTTCAAACACCCTTTAAACAGTTTATTTTCCAATTAAATTTATTTATTTAAATCATTTAAAGGTGAAGTTGCTATTCTTTCCAATCAAGTATTAAATTTCCAAAGTTTCAAACCATTCTGAGCTCATTTACTAAGTCAAAAACCATAAACATTGAAAATTTCAGCCTTTCACAGCATTTAGAAAAAGCTATTATAAGTTATACTTGAAAAATTTTAATTCAGCAAAGACGGCATTTTAAAACTGCTGCAATATCTCAGTTTTAATTGAAAAATAGTTAAATTCAGCAATGACAGCATTTACAGAAATGCTGTAATAGTTCAGGTTCAAAATAAAAGGTTAAATTTTTTTCAGCCAACTACAGCACTTAACAAGTGCTACAGTAGTTCTTATATTAGTTCAGCTTTGATTCTTTAATTCTTGCAACCACATCACTTACCAATTGCTGTCATAGCCTTTAGTTAAGTTAGGCTTTAGTTCATTTGCATCAACTATAGCACTTACAAAGTATGCAATATCATTTACTTTAGTTTTATTTCGATTACAGAAACCGTAGCATTTCTGAATGCTATTAAAAGTATTTTCCAGATTTTAGTGTATTTCCAGCAAACAATAAACCTCAATTTAAAACCTTTAAACATTATAAAAATCATATTTCAACATTAAAAATGTTCATTAAAAATACTCTTTTAACTTATGATTTTTATAAAATAACATTTTCTAATTAAATCAAATTTCAATAACTTACTTAATAAAAATTAAGTGTAAATTTCTATTATTTACATTTTAACAAATAAACTTAACACCTAAATTTCATTTTCATTTTCATTTATATAACTTAAACTTCATTTTAAACCAAAAATCCAAACTTTTCAATTTCAGTTATATTTTAAAATTTCACTTTTACCATTCATTTAATTGCATTTTGAACTTATAAAAAATCAAATTTCTTTATTTAAACATTTTAAAAATCCAATCTAAAATCAAATTTTCATAATTTCACACTTTAAAAGAATACAAAATATTCAAAATACTTTATAAAA
Organism: Allium cepa; assembly: GCA_030765085.1. Taxonomy (NCBI): domain Eukaryota; kingdom Viridiplantae; phylum Streptophyta; class Magnoliopsida; order Asparagales; family Amaryllidaceae; genus Allium; species Allium cepa. The sequence goes on from CM060945.1 coordinate 213,354,306, forward strand.
ATAACCACGGGCCTGTCTATAGGTTTCTTACCGAGGTCAAGCGATACAGATATATATCATTTCAATCCGCAATTTACAAAGAAAAATCCGGGTTCTATCATTTCAAACCCGCAGTCCTAAGTCAAAAATAAATAAATAAAAATCGTTCAAGACCATCGTTTCAGCCCATAACGATTTTTCCCTATTCTAAAGTCCATTCGGGTATGTATCGTTTCAACCCATAGTGATTTCTAAACTAACAGGGAACTGGCAGTGATGAAACAGATATAAATGAATAGTTTAACAATATATAAAAGTAACAGATGATATGACAGGTTATTAAACAGGGTAGACGTCATATATACAATCACATGCAGTTATAACATAACATAATATTCTACACATTGAATTGTTGTCAATTCACATTTGCATAAGTATAAATGTCAGGTGAGTTTTACTCACCTTTTTGTGCTAGAGATATAAATTCAAACGACATAATGAATTCCAGAACACGATGACAAGACTACAAACTCGAGTGGAGAGTGAGTTCCAAGATACATACCTTGTGTTACAACCGAAAACAAACCAAATAAAATTATAAATTCAACACAACATTGAATTGGATTAACATTGAAATAAAAAGCAAATTGAACACATAAACTTTTGCCTTCTTTTCTACCATTGCTTGCATGGCATAGGGATGAATTTGGCTCGGGTTTGGACAAATAAAGGCATGGGTTTGGGTTCAATAATGCACGGCCACAAGCTAGAAGTGATGGAGGAGTTACAACATAGGAATGTGAAGAGGCTAGGCAAAATATAGTGTAGTTTTAGTTCAACCAAAGGGCTCGGCCGTGGGGCCTTGGGCTCGGCCAATGGGGTGTGGACTATGGTCAGTGACTAAGGTGATGAGTAGGGATTTGGACGATGAGTTGGTGGTGGCCTATGGTGGTGGCCAAGGTGGTGGATGAAGGTGATGAACACGGAGTGGTCGGCTATGGTGGGTTTCAAGGCATTGGTTGCATTTTTGTGGAGTTTCTATTATGAGGTGCTGTAGCCTGGCAAAGGTTGGAGGAATAGATGGCGGTGGTGACAAGGAGGAGATGGTGGAGGAGGTTGCCATTGTGACGCCCCACCTCTATCCCACGTTAGCAAAGAGTATTGTATAGATAATACCGTCTGCTAACACGGAGAATAAGGCGGGATAGGAGCGACCATGTGTAATCTTACCTTAACTATTCACTAAACACGTCGAAAAGTAGAATCGCAAGCAGTTCGACGTATTCAATAAATATTTAAAGCAAGACTACAATGGCTATAGGATCTATCAGAACAGAATATAACAACTCAAATGTAATATACATCACAGAACAATAAATTATCACATACACATATACAGATACATAACAGAGTATATAAAATGATACATATCAAGTGGTATAGCAAACCACAATATACAGACGAGTTCACAAGAATACATATCAGAGTTACAACAAAATAGGACTACACAAAAAGCTATGACAAAAAGAAGCTAGCGGAGTAGTCCATGCGGAAGCAAAAGAGGCTAAGTCCAAAGCACCTAACCTGAAACATCTCAGTCTGACCCGAGTATAAAATACACTGGTCAGTCTAGATAACAAATCAGTTAAATAAACTGAACAACAATAAACCTGCATGGTTACACAGTATAACAAATATCTCGAGAGGAGATAACACAATCATCAACAACAGATGAACATAATAAAACAAGCCTCATATCATCGGCAACATAGATAATCAAAGGATACGAATATCCTAAAGCAAGCCAATAAGCAAATAGCAAATACCCATAAGGTATACAAGTTCCACGAGGAAATCGCTACTCTCCATGCGGCTCAAAAAGACCAACACCGAAGGGCGATACCAAGGGAATATACATATCAATGAAATATCAGAAAATTTGCTCGAGCTCAGTACTATACAAAAAAGGATCCATGAGCCCGAAGACTCCAAACCCAAGTATCACCCATGCGGCACATAAGGCCAACATCAGAGCGAAACTATATAGGGCGACAAACCCGAAGGCACAAACCCGAAGGCAACATACCCGAAGGCAACAAACCTAGGGAGACAGTCCGAAGACACTATCCCAGAGGCAACAAACCGTAGTGGTGAAGGTCAAAGACCCAGTACTGGACACCACTAACTGGCGGAATGTGTCACAACTCTCGAAAAGGAATCCGAAAAGTGTTAACGTATGTCCCATAACCACTTGTTCGCACTAAACGGTTTACTATCCGTCAGTCACTTTCACACTCAAAGCAGTACAAAGTTTACCTCATATCATCGATAAACCAAACCCGAAGGTCAAAACGATCAACTGAATAGGTCGGAAATTAATCGGAAGGATAAACGCACAAATTCATGGTCCGTGTTTTGCCCAACCATTTAATCATCCTTCCACTTCGCTCGACGTGCGAAAGTGTGTGTTTTAAATAGGAATTATAAATTGGAGAAGGGAGCTTTTAATACGATTTAGAGAGATTATTTATAAAACCCGTGAATGAAGTCAAAAACAAGTCATCAAAGTCAATCGTGAATTGATAACACAAACCAAGTCGACAAAAGTCGATAACCAACATTCAAAGAAAGGCAAATTAGGCAAAACAAGGAATTCCAGACGTGTGAGCGGTGCCTTTAGACGTCTGGTTTCGGTCTCTGGAAAAAATTCCAGAAAACCCAACCAGACGTCTGGTTTTGCATACCAGACGTCTGAAACCAATCAGACGTCTGAACTTGAGGATCAGACGTCTGATCCTGGTTTCTGACTTTCTTCCAACTGCCGTGGCTTATTATTTTTCACTCCAGGTTAAAACCAGACGTCTGAGCTTTGCTTCCAGACGTCTGGTCACCTGGTCTGGGCAACAATTTGCCTAGGCCAAAGTGGCCAAAACATATCGGAACGAATCGATCCAACTCCACAGCAATAGACATGAATCGAGGTTAGAATTTCATATCCAACCACAGCAAAAGCAACATACTTAGATGTGAGTTACAAAAACTCACCTTTTTACACAAAACAAAGAAGATGAAGAAGCACAAATGCAAGGAATCAACCAACTACACTCCACTTCAACACTACAAGCTTCAATCTAGAATCAAAGCAAGTATTTCCTAAGTTAGGGTTAGGAAATTACTGAAATTGAAGAGGAGAAGAGATGGAGAAGATGGAGATGAACTTACCAATGGATTCCCTTTGATTTTGGAGCAAGAATCAAGTTTAAAAGAAGAATTAGGGCTTGCTAATTTCTATTTCCACTTCCTTTCCCCCATTTCAGTTTTTACTTAAGAAATGAAATGAAATGAGAGTGAAGGTAGAGGAGAGGGCTGAAATAGAGGGGTTAAGTGGGTTTAGTTAGATAGTGGGCTGAACCCAAACCCAAAACCCAACTAGAAAAAGTAGCCAAAATTTCACAAACTCCAAACATATCAAAGATTATACTCAAAAAGATCGCAAACGCCATTTTGGAACCAATGAAGGAGTTCTTGAGCTCCAATTCGACCGTTTGCAAAAAGTGACGTTTCGGACCCCAAAATCCGAATAACGACGCCATATTTAAATCAAACATTTAAATATGTAATCGTTAAATAGGCGGGTTGTTACAGATCTCCCCTCCTTAAAGAAATTGCGTCCTCGCAATACTTAAGCATAAAATAAATAGTAACAACCAAAAGGCATATCAACACAAAAGAATATCCGAAGAAGAAGCTCACAATAAAGGGCACGAAAAGATAAGCCCGAACTTGCTTGCTTAGAGAATTCTCTAGATTCCTAAGCTCAAATATTCGGAACACCGACGTAATGCAAACAATACGTTAATGAACCGAAGCCCAACAAAAAGAAGCACAATAAAACGTCCGATGAACTTGGTAAAAAGATCATTCCATTTAGACATCAACAAAGAAACAATCACTTGTTGCTTACAACAAAGTGCATTGGCAACACGATCCCCCTTCCGGGAGTATACAAAGAATATCAAGGTCATAAGATGCAAGGAACTCAAACCATCATTAAGCTCCTTATGAGAAAATAAACATTCAAAAATTATGATTGGTGAGGAGAACAAAATTCCTTACCCAAAAATAATGATGCCAAATATAAAGAGCGAAAACAATAGCCGTGAGCACTAGATCATGAGTGGCATACCTAGTCTCTATCGGCTTCAATGATTTAGAAGCACAAGTGATAGCACGTTTTCTTTTGCAAGAGAACGGCGTTCAAACCAACACGACTAGTATTGGTAAAAAGATAAAATCTTGGTTCCCTTCGGGAATCCCAAGATAAGAGTACCGGAAAAGAGTCCTTTCAAATAATCTACTTTCTTAAAAGCTAAAACTTTCAAATAAAATTCTTCACCAAAAAGCTAAAGCTTCAAAATTTCAATTACCTTCATGAAATCATATTTCAAGAAAAAAATTCTTATTTCAAATCAATTTATTGTGTCAAATTGTCTCATCAAAGCATTTAGGAGATTCCTATCGATAACGTTGATCAAGCGCATCGACCAGAATTCTTAAAGCACTCAATGGGCAATACAATCACAAAACCATCTTTTACAAGATAAACATGTTTCTAAAAACTTTTAAAAATTCACTTTGTTCGTTTAAGAACAAAATACCATTTATACTTATAAATAACTCTTATGAAAAAGATTTGCAAAAATTTTAAATTGCTAATTTCCATCCAAAACCAATAAAATACTAAAATGGAATCATCGAGATATTCGCAGAATACTCGATTCATTAAATGGATGAAATGAGCTAGACAAACTGAATGACATAACAAATAATTCATAAGAATCACAACGAGTGCGGAAAGTGGTAAGTGGAATCCTAACTTCCGCAACTCGTAGCCAAATGAAAACCGGTGGTAAGGTTGAGCTAAAAAGACCTTAACACTACTCAAAAGATTGTTTAGGTAATAACCCTAAGACAAGACCAAAAATACCGGAAAATTCTCAAACTACAAGAATTAGAGAAACAACACTTTCCTCATCATGAGGGATTAAAGAATAAAATGATACCATCCAATTGGAACCGAAATCACAAAGAAAATAGAGACCTACCAAAATAGATGGAGACATACCTTATGCTCGAGAAGAACCTCCAGGAGCATCTGCTATATTTAGTTTTCCAGACAGAAGGTTACTCGGAGCAATAGGACAAGTGGAACTACGATGGCCTTCCTTCTTGCAGTAGCGACAAAAGAGAGGCTTAGGACAAGCTCTAATCATATGATCAGGGGAACCACAATTGAAACACTTTCGAATGGAAGGTGTTCCAGCAGACTGAGACGGAGAATCAGATTCAACGGACTTTTTCTTCTTGGAAGGGAAAAATTCCAGCTCATCCAGTGGAGACTGCTTTTTGTTGGGGTTCTTGCAAACCTCAACATCATCACTACTATCACACTCCCCCTCGATGGCTTCGAGATGAAGTGCAGAATCAACTAACTCCTCAAAGGAAAGCTTAAGCTCAAGCAATAAAGACTTCTTTAGATATTTCTTAAGACCAGAAACAAACTTCAAATTCTTCCTATAAGAAGTGCTAATGAATTCAAGACCATACTTAGATAAGGCCTCGAAAGATGCAACATATTCCGAAACGGAAGATTCCCCTTGCTTAAACTCAAGAAAGCGCCGGGATAACAAAGCTTTCTCAGATTCAGGAACGAACTTGAGTTCGAATCGTTCCCGAAACTGAGTCCAAGAAAGAGCAGACTCATCAATTTCGGCTACAAGAAGCTCGTACCAATCAAGGGCATGCTCTCGCAATAAGCTAGAAGTTACAAGAACTCTATCATGACTAGAAATATCCATTCTAGAGAAGATACGTTCGCACGTGCGAAACCAAGCTTGGGTCTCAAGAACACACTCGGAGCCTTTAAACGGCTTTCCTCCAAGATGAGAAAAATCACTGCACAGGCGTGCAAAGGTAGACTTACGAGGTGGAGACACTCGAGCAGGAACTGGAGGCTGAGTGCTCCTAAACAACTCCATAAACTAATCGGCAGACATATAAACGCCGTCCGGATGCGAGCCACTGGATTGCCCAGCATCCGAGCGTCGTCCTCTGCCTCTTCCAGCCATAAGCTGAAAGTTGAAGAAGATAAAGATTAACTACAAGGTAGAAATTTCAATACGGAATACTACAGAATAAGATATATTCCTAGACGTATTCCCCAATCCTATCTACCCCAAAAACACGGAGGGAATAAAAGCACGATGATTCAAAGATCTGTAACACTTGTTACACTTTGATGTACCATAATATGTGCTTCTGTTCTGTGTTTATCATATTTTGTTCTGAACGCAGCTCTGATACCACGCTGTGACGCCCCACCTCTATACCCACGTTAGCAAAGAGTATTGTATAGATAATACCGTCTGCTAACACGGAGAATAAGGCGGGATAGGAGCGACCATGTGTAATCTTACCTTAACTATTCACTAAACACGTCGAAAAGTAGAATAACAAACAGTTCGACGTATTCAATAAATATTTAAAGCAAGACTACAATGGCTATAGGATCTATCAGAACAGAATATAACAACTCAAATGTAATATACATCACAGAACAGTAAATCATCACATACACATATACAGATACATAACAGAGTATATAAAATGATACATATCAAGTGGTATAGCAAACCACAATATACAGACGAGTTCACAAGAATACATATCAGAGTTACAACAAAGTAGGACTACACAAAAAGCTATGACAAAAAGAAGCTAGCGGAGTAGTCCATGCGGAAGCAAAAGAGGCTAAGTCCAAAGCACCTAACCTGAAACATCTCGGTCTGACACGAGTATAAAATACACGGGTCAGTCTAGTTAACAAATCAGTTAAATAAACTGAACAACAATAAACCTGCATGGTTACACAGTATAACAAATATCTCTAGAGGAGATAACACAATCATCAACAACAGATGAACATAATAAAACAAGCCTCATATCATCGGCAACATAGATAATAAAAGGATATGAATATCCTAAAGCAAGCCAATAGGCAAATAGCAAATACCCATAAGGTATACAAGTTCCACGAGGAAATCGCTACTCTCCATGCGGCTCAAAAAGACCAACACCGTAGGGCGATACCAAGGGAATATACATATCAATGAAATATCAGAAAATTTGCTCGAGCTCGGTACTGTACAAACAAGGATCCATGAGCCCGAAGACTCCAAACCCAAGTATCACCCATGCGGCACATAAGGCCAACATCAGAGCGAAACTATATAGGGCGACAAACTCGAAGGCACAAACCCGAAGGCAACATACCCGAAGGCAACAAACCTAGGGAGACAGTCCGAAGACACTATCCCAAAGGCAACAAACCGTAGTGGTGAAGGTCAAAGATCCAGTATTGGACACCACTAACTGGCGGAATGTGTCACAACTCTCGAGAAGGAATCCGAAAAGTGTTAATGTATGTCCCATAACCACTCGTTCGCACTAAACGGTTTACTATCCGTCAGTCACTTTCACACTCAAAGCAGTACAAAGTTTACCTCATATCATCGATAAACCAAACCCGAAGGTCAAAACGATCAATTGAATAGGTCGGGAATTAATCGGAAGGATAAACGCACAGATTCATGGTCCGTGTTTTGCCCAACCATTTAATCATCCTTCCACTTTGCTCGACATGCGAAAGTGTGTGTTTTAAATAGGAATTATAAATTGGAGAAGGGAGCTTTTAATACGATTTGGAGAGATTATTTATAAAACCCGTGAATGAAGTCAAAAACAAGTCATCAAAGTCAATCGTGAATTGATAACACAAACCAAGTCGACAAAAGTCAATAACCAGTGGAACTTCATTCAAAGAAAGGCAAATTAGGCAAAACAGGGAATTCCAGACGTCTGAGCGGTGCCTTCAGACGTCTGGTTTCGGTCTTTGGAAAAAATTCCAGAAAACCTAACCAGACGTCTGGTTTTGCATACCAGATGTCTGAAACCAATCAGACGTGTGAACTTGAGGATCAGACGTCTGATCCTGGTTTCTGACTTTCTTCCAACTACCGTGGCTTATTATTTTTCACTCCAGGTTAAAACCAGAAGTCTGAGCTTTGCTTCCAGACGTCTGGTCACCTGGTCTGGGCAACAATTTGCCTAGGCCAAAGTGGCCAAAACATATCGGAACGAATCGATACAACTCCACAGCAATAGACATGAATCGAGGTTAGAATTTCATATCCAACCACAGCAAAAGCAACATACTTAGATGTGAGTTACAAAAACTCACCTTTTTACACAAAACAAAGAAGATGAAGAAGCACAAATGCAAGGAATCAACCAACTACACTCCACTTCAACACTACAAGCTTCAATCTAGAATCAAAGCAAGTATTTCCTAAGTTAGGGTTAGGAAATTGCTGAAATTGAAGAGGAGAAGAGATGGAGAAGATGGAGATGAACTTACCAATGGATTCCCTTTGATTTTGGAGCAAGAATCAAGTTTACAAGAAGAACTAGGGCTTGCTAATTGCTATTTCCACTTCCTTTCCCCCATTTCAGTTTTTACTTAAGAAATGAAATGAAATGAGAGTGAATGGAGAGGAGAGGGCTGAAGTAGAGGGGTTAAGTGGGTTTAGTTAGATAGTGTGCTGAACCCAAACCCAAAACCCAACTAGAAAAAGTAGCCAAAATTTCACAAACTCCAAACATATCAAAGATTATACTCAAAAAGATCGCAAACGCCATTTTGGAACCAATGAAGGTGGTCTTAAGCTCCAATTCGACCGTTTGCAAAAAGTGACATTTCGGACCCCAAAATCCGAATAACGACTCCATATTTAAATCAAACATTCAAATATGTAATCGTTAAATAGGCGGGTTGTTACAGCCGTGACCATCACGGGGTGGCCGAGCAAAACAATCAATGAAACAAGGCAAAAACATAAGGAAAAAAAGAAGAAAAGAAGAAAATAAGGAGGCCATTACCAAGCTTTTTCTCTTAGCATTGTATAAGAATGAGAAGTGATATTTTTTGCGTGAATGAGGAATGAAAGTCACTGCTAACAATGAGGAATACACGGCCAAATGAAGTAAATTAAGGGTTATGGAAATTGAAAAGTCTTTGGCAATGAAAAGTCTTAGGTTTTAAAAGCTTTTTTAACTATTCATATTTCCATTTTCTTTAAATCAAATAAAAACAAATAAAATAAGTAAATGAATTTTAAACTGAAACAAAGTAAAATAAAATGAGAATAAATAATTAAATTTAAAGAAAATAGAAAAAGAATTAAAGAAATAGCTTAAAAACTGGAAACGGGGTTCAAAATTTAAAAATAAATTATCACTAGCTTTAGAAAAATTTCTACTTCACTTTAAAAATATTTTAAAACAAAATTTGAAGTAAAATACTTCATTTACATTTCCAAAATGAAATAAAAATTTAAATTTAGAGAAAATATAAAAATAAATAAAGAATTTCTTTAATTAATTGAAACTAGAAATTAGAATTTGTAAACAAAATACCACTGACATTGGAAAGTTTCAGTTACACTTTTAAAAATGTTTTAAAACTAAAATGTATATACATAACAAGATGTTTTACCCATCAAAACATAAATTAGAACATTTCATGACCAAATAAATATTATTTATAAAATTTAAAATAAATAATCTTGTTAAATAAAATAATTTACATTCAATAGTGTAAAAGGCATAACTTTCACAATATTAGTTGGATTTCAACGAAACGAAAAGCAATATTCTTAAAATTTTATTTACTTTCATAATAAAATATAAAATTACAATTTTTAAACATATAAATTTTTAAATTTAAAAGTCGAAGTTTGACCATATTGACCAAAATTCTCTTTTCTGGAAAATATTCTATTTAGTTATGTTGGGAATTCTAATTCACATCAAAAATCAAAATTCATATTTAAAATAACAAAATTTATCCACTTTAAATAAATAAAATAAATTTTTTAAATTAGAAACTCAATTAAAAAAATTAAAATATACAATTAAAAATAAGCACAAAATACAGGGTTGTTACACTCTTCCCCACTCAAAACTTTTCATCCCCGAAAAGGAAGGAGGTATGGGAAAACACATAAAGAATCGAATGAAGTAGGATTAAGACAGGATGACAAGAAGATTAAGATTATACCTGATGGCAGTTGTTATAGGTAAGTTTAACAAGGTCGAGACGATCTTGTCAAGATCCTCCGAATCAAGAACACAAGCACGAAAAAGATTCTCAAAAATCTAATTCACCCTTTCTACTTAATCGACGGTCTGTGAATGGCAAGCCGTGCTCAAATTAAGAATGAGTACCAAAGAATATCAAAGGTTATAGAAAGATTTCCAAACAGACTGGTATAAGCAATAGTCTTCCCATTCTACAGAAAGATAAGGAAAATAAGGACATTCAAAAGATAGTTTGAAAAACAAAATAAGAAAATAAGTTAGAAACCATGGAAATTTCGACTTAAACTGATAATTTATTTCACGTAAGTTAAATAAATCTTAACTATCTCTAATTTCATTATCTTATCATCCAATTACCTTAAATTAACAATCTCAAAAATCATGGATTTTATAAATCATTTATTAAACTCAAAAATGTACTTAACAAATTTAATTCTTCTTTATTCCTAATTTAAATTAAATTTATTCCTCAATATATTTTATCACCTATGTTAAACATGTTTACACTTGTTATTACTACTTTAATTTATTCTCAGTTCCCTTAACATCCTTTTATATTGTAAGTTATTCAATTTACATTTTATTCTATTTAACTCTATTATTCTTTCTATAACTAAAATTTAATTGTATGACATTTAATATAACCACTCAAATTTTATTTTAAAATCTTTTTATATTGTATTTTATCCAATTACATTGTTAACTTCAGAAAATTAAGGTAAATTATATTGAAATGAAATGGTGTATTATGCAAATAAAACTTTTCCATTCAATCATTTTAAGTTTGAATCATTTATTCAAAAAATTTGATTTTCTTTTTATAATTGAAATTATTCTTCATGATAAAATTTAAGAATTAAATTTCTGATTCCTTTCAAACCATTTAAACGTAAATATATGCACATGATATGTCAAATCAATTTTAAATCATGTATTTATATATATTATAAATCAAGACATATTTTAGAAATTCAAAATAATTAAATTCCCCGTAGTAACACTGTACCAAAACTACAGAATGGTCCCTTCGCTTCAAAACTCGAAAATGAACATCGATGATGCCGCGGTCATCACTGAAGTTATTTTCTAGCGACAAAGAGAAGAGCACTAAATTTTCTTTTAAACTTTAAAATTCTTTTGTAACGACCCAGAATTTCTATTAATTAGAATTTGTATATTTAATTGAATTTAAATATTAATAAGTAAAATTTGGAGTCGAATAAATTTTGTTTTGAAATTCTCGATTTAATTGGATAATTAAATCGACAATTTAATGGTTGAAAATACAGAAATAATTGAAAAATTGGGTTTAATATGATTAAAAAAATGATTTGTAAAATTTTATTTTGTCATATTGGAGTTAGAATAATGATATAGAACTTTTAAAATCGAATTTAAGGTTAATTTGTGAAAATTGAATATTTTAATATTTAAATTGACGTGTAAAAATAACCATTTTTCAAATAGTCTCGGATTTCGATGAAACCTAGTTTCGTCGGATCCGTAATGTGATATTATTGTAAGATTTCAAATTTCGTGTCAATCGGATATATCGTTTGTCCGGGGCAAGCCAAAACGCATAGAAAATCGTTTAATCGGTTTAATTTAAATTTGATCGTTTATTTCCGTAACTCGCACATACGATGGAATTAGCCTCCGAAACATGTTCCATTGTGTCTGAAACCCGGGTTAAACCCTTGGAACGCCGGTCACCATATGTGATTTGGTGTTCGTTACAAAAAGTCGTTTTAAAATGAATTTAATATTATTTATATACGTGTGTGTGTGTATGTGTGTGTGTGTGTGTATATATATATGTGTGTGTGTGTGTGTGTGTGTTTTTAGCCAAACCCTAGCCACTATCGTTCACAACCGGCCCTAAGTCGTTAATGGCCGAGAATTCGTTTCATTCTCCTCCCATTTTCTTCCAATCTACAAACAATTTCTCAAACCCTCCAACTAGAAAAACGTAGAGAGCATCGATATCTCTCTATCCAACGGTAGAGATCTGAAATGGCGGGATGTGGAGGCTTCAAATTGCTTGCATTTAGGCTGGCTTTGGGCACGAATTTCAATGAAAATACGCGACCGAGTTCACCCATATTACGGCCGAAGGTGGGGATTGCAAGTGGCTTCAATTTGGTGGTCATTAATCTCGTTCTAGTCGAGAGTGGTGGTGGCAAAATTCAAACCCTAGCGGCCAAGATGGGTTCAAATGCACGCGTTCTTACCTGATGAGGAGCGAGAGTGGGAAGAAGGAAGTCACGGCCTGATTTGCAATTCAAAAAAAAAATGAACGGCCTAGATGTAGCAAGGTTGAAAATAGAAAAAGAAATTGTAAATTAATTATATTAAATTCGTTCAAACTTTAAAAGTGTATAACCTTTTCATACGAGGTCGAAAAATCTCGAAACGAATTGCGTTAGCTTCGTTTTGACGAGCACTACGCTATGGAATTGGATTGGAGACATTTGGAGCTAGTGATAATTTCAAGTAAAATTAAACGTCCGTTTAATTTTATTCGAAATAAAACGCTGAAACGGAATTGAAATCAAGGTGAGAACTTCTCACTCAATCGAATCTGTTTCGATTTATATTTTAAATAGTTTTTTTGGACATCATGGGGAATCTTACGATCATAGTATTCATTGATACGCACTTAAGTAAACCCCACGCCGTGTGCCTACCCCGCTTTTATTTAGTCGTCGCACACGGATGCTTAACGTTGAAACTCCCACTGATGGTTAGGCGCTGGGATTCGAACCTGCCCGGACAAAGTCCTTTGGTCCCCATCTCCCATCTCCCTAACCGACCGAGCTACAAACGGCGGGTTATATTTTAAATAGTTAGATTTAAAATTGTTGATTGTATGCCTGAATGATAAATTATTATCTATTATTGATTTATTATACGCCGTTATTAAGCGGATGTTATTTATTAAAAACATATACCGCGAATATTTCACTGCAAAGTGAAATTGGTATTATTTATGTACTTGGAGTTGATTTCCAGCATTATATAGCGGATGAGACCCTATTGCGCTGTATAATAGCGGATAATATTTTATAAATCCCATATACCGTGATATTCAGTATTGGAACGGAATTAGTATTGTGCTAATGTCTGTGGATGCAGGGAAACAGGTTGGAGGGATCCAACTAGATTCCTCACCAGTATTTATTTGATTACAGATATTGTGATATTTGTTGATTACCATATCGATATATGATGTTTGTTGTCGTGATTGACTATTTGGTGTGTTGCATCATTGGATCGATTTTGGAGTTTTAAAATGTTAAAGGAACGATTTTTAATTTAAAAGAATTTTTAAGCGATTTTCGAAAGTATATGTTTTATTAAATTTTGAATCGCTAAAATAAATAAACGTTAAAATTTTTATTGTTATAAAAGTTATTATTTTTGGAAAGTAATACTTAAGTAAGATTTTGGAGTTTTATAAGCTTTAATAACGATTTGTAAATTATTAAAAGGATTGGTTTATTTAAATTGGGATTTTTGAATTATTATAAACGATTCAAATGAAAGATTTATAAAATTGATATTTATAAATTAAAAATATTTGAATTATAAAACAAGTTTTATTAAGTGTTAAAATGAAGTATAAATGAATTTCATAAGTGAATGGAAATTTTAGATTTATAAATTGTGAAGTTATAAAATGAATAGATTTTGTAAAATAAAAGATTTTTAAGTAATTAACTTATAAATCGGATTTTGGCGTTTTAGTTGAGATTTTTGAATAATTTTAAATGGTTTATAGATAAGATTATAGAATTGATATTTTATAGATCGAAATGATGAAATTTTAATGGAGTTTTTATAAATGTAAAAAGGGAGTTATAAATGAATCATATAAGTAATAAGATTTTTAATTTGTGAAGTTTTAAAAGAATGATTTTGTAAATAAATTAATTATAAGTATTTAACTTATAATATGGACTTTAGGTATATAATTGAGTTATATAAATTTAATTGGATTAATAAAGGAGATTTATAAATCGAAGTTTATAAATAGAAATGGAATTTATAAACACTCTTTATAAATTCGAAATCAATGAAATTCGGTAAATTGAATGTTGAAATTGGTTAAGGAGGTATATTCGTGATTTTGGACAGCGAATTATCCTTTGAGTTAAATGTAGTACGAATAAGAGTTGGTTTGGAAATTTACTCACGATTTTGGACAGTGAATATATTACTAAATAAAATGGATATGTTTTGGGAAATGATATTATAAAATGAATCTAAATGATTTAAAGATGTTTTGAAATGTATTAAATATCGAAACCATAGATTTCAACATTCATTGTTGAAATAGACGTTTTCGAGGAACAGAAGGAAATAGTGGACTATAACATTGTGTTATAGTAAATGATTTCCGAAAGAAAATGTTTATATAGTATTGGGATTTATATATAATCTATCTTAATTTCTAATGCAGCGGAATAACAGAAAAAATAGACGAAACTGTAAAAGTAGCAATCGGTGGATTAAAGATACTGAAATGCCCAAATTCGTTGATCCCAAAGATACCAAATTCTAGCTATCTTCGTCACGCTGATCGTGCACGATACCGTGAAAGAAGATCTAAAATTCTTTGAGTGTTGATCAATGCATTTGATTCCGCGAACCGGCTTCAACAATCGTTGATTCGAGTGCACTCGAATGCCGAAGGTGGAGATAGGAGATCACACTCAACTACCAATTTAATGAAGGCACAAATCTTCACAAACAAAAGTTTATTCAAAAATAACCAAATGTTACAGATGACCCAACTCGCCTATTTATAGGCTTACAACTCACACTAGGTCGCACTCGACCTTACATACCCACAGTCTAAACCAGCCAGCGACTCAACACAAGACACGACACAATACAGTTCACCGACCTAACATAATACCTTACGCGACCTACGACCTAAACAAGGTGGTTAGCGACCTAATAGACAACACATTACAACCCTTATTACAATAATACTACAGAAACACACAAATTTACAAACGCGGACGACCTACGACCTAAGAAGTTGTGCGGCATAAGTAGAACCAGCCTCAGGATCTCTTCACGCGACCTAAGCTTGAACGACTTAGTGAGTGAGCGACCTAGCAACACCCATCTCCAGAAGCGACTTAAGGATAAGGTAGCGAGTGACTTATGTAAGGTCGCTGGAACGTACCAACATAGTAGGTCGCTGCCGATCCAACTCCAATGTAGATTTAGGTCGTAGCTCGTTGGCTCTAGGTCGCGACTTATCATAGGTCGTTGAACCACTCTTTCTCGCATAACTCTTCACCCGGTTAGGTCATGAGCAACCCAAGGCTTCTTCACTATGTCGTGAGCGACCTATTGGAATGCTTAACCTACTATCCCATAACTCGCTATGTTGCTGGAACGCCTTAATGCTTAAACCGCTAACTCGTGAGCTACTCAAACCCATTGACTTAGTATATTGCGTTGCTTCATCATTAGGCTGGGCTACATCAATTTTGAATCCCTATACTAGTGATTTTGGGTCGTCGTAATGATGTTTTACGCAACATTCGTTTTGACCCAAATAAATGTGTTTAAAGAGAATGTTTTCCTTAAAGAATGAAATATATACTTAATTTTGATTTAAGTATATTGGATATTTTTCAAATGTTGAAAATAAATACGATTTGTGAATTACTTATTATTAAATAAGTGCGGAAATATTTTTCCAATATGAAATGAACGTTTTGAGAATTTATCTTTTAAAGATAAATTAAAAATGAATATTAGAAATCGATTTGAAAATCGTATATCAGCAGATATTTTGAATTGTAAATTCGCTATGGAATTTATAAAGGAAATGGAATTTGTTTAAAAATAAACATTGATTTATTTATGAAGTGTGGAAATATGTTTACGGATTTGGAACGTAAATTTAAAGTAAATCAGTAAGGATTTATTTAATTGATTTAAATGAACTATTTTGAAATGAAAGTTTTAAAGGAGGAAAGTGATTTGAAATTGTTTTCAAATGTTGAAGTGTGGAAATTTATATCTAGTAAAGATATTTTTGGGAAAATAAATAATTTGGAAAATTATTTGGAATCTGGTGATGTTGTGCATGCCTATTGATAGTTAAATAACCGACTATCAATATTTACCTTTAAATTGGTATTTGGTGTGATTGCTTGAATTTGAATGCCACACTTATTTTTGAAATAAGCGCTCTCTATTTGGGTTAGCCGGGAAAGGACCTTTGGGTCGTATAACCCATTCTGAATATGTGATACATCGTTATGGATTGCATTTGATGACCGGTGTTGAAGACCAGATATTTGTGAAAATGGAAGGATTACCGTCGAATGTTTCTGCATCGGCTGATCTCCGATATAGAAATTTATTACCCTTTGTGATGGGAAGTCCGGTCGTGATTAGTATGGTACTCTGTCAACCCATCAACGAAATCAGCAGCTCGCTTAACTGTCCCCTTCAGTTGTGGCACTATCGTCAAATCCAACGGCCCCTTTGGCAAGCTTGAATATACAATCTAAAATGGACTGAAACCCATACTACAATTCACTGCATGATTATGAGCAAACTCCGCTTGACATAACTTCACATCCCAGCTCTTCAGGTTGTCCTTCACAAGACATCGTAATAAATTTCCCAGCGATCTGATCACAACCTCCATCTGTCCATCTGTCTGCGGATGATAAGCGCTACTGAATCTTAGCTTGGTTCCCACCATCTTCCACAAACTTAGCCAAAAATGACTCAGAAATCTGGTATCCCTGTCTGAAACTACATATTCTGGTAATCCATGAAGACGATAAATCTCCTTGAAGTATAACTGCACCACATGGACTTCATCTGCCGTCTTCTTACAAGCAACAAAATGTACCATCTTCGAGAAACGATCCACCACAATATGTATAGTGCCATTTCCCCTTTGAGTCCTCGGTAATCCCAACACGAAATCCATGTTACATCTACCCACGGTTTCGTAGGAACAGGTAAAGGCATATACAATCCCGCATTTGTAGCTGTCCCTTTCGACACTTGACAAACATGACATCTCTCTACAAATCTCTCAACTTCCTTTCTCATTGATGGTCAAAAATAAGACTGAGAAATCAATTGCTATGTGCGATCCTGTCCAACATGTCCTTCTTCATGCAACTCTTTTACAATTTTCATTCTCAAGCTGCAATCTGGTACGCATAAACGATTTCCCTTGAATAAAAATCCATCTACCAACACAAATTCATCAGTACTCCCATCCTTGACCTTCTCAACAAACTTCGTAAAGTAAGGATCTTCTTTAATCAACTCTCGCAATAGTTCAAATCCTATCACTTCAACCTTCATCGTTGTCAATAAATGATTCCTCCTGCTCAAAGCATCAGCTACACGATTTGTCACCCCTGATTTGTGCTTTACAACAAAAGTAAACTGCTGCAGATACGCGACCCATGAAGCGTGCCTAGCTGAAATTTTGTCCTGCCCTTGCAAATGCTTCAAAGCTTCATGATCCGTATAAAGAACAAACTCCTTCTGAAACAGATAATGTCTCCAGTGTTTCACAGCATGAACAATCGCGTAAAACTCCACATCATAAGTGCTATATCTCAACTTGGCTCCAGACAATTTCTCACTTAAATAAGCAACTGGTCTTCCATTCTGACTTAATACTCCACCAATCCCAACCTTCGAAGCATCAGTATGTAACTCAAACAACAACTGAAAATCCGGCAAAACTAGAATGGGTGCTGACGTCAATAGTGTCATGATCTTCTCAAAAGCAACCCCTGCTTCCTCTGACCATACAAATTTCTTTCCTTTCATGCAATCGGTAACTAGTGCCATCACGCTACTGAAGTGTGGAATAAATCTTCGGTAGAATGATGCTAAGCCATGAAAACTTCTAACTTCTGTTATCGTCCTGGGTTGTGGCCAATTTCTGATTGCTTCAACTTTATTCTGATCCACCTGTATACCTCCTTCTGATAAAACATACCCCAAAAATGAAACACTATGCGTCATGAATACACATTCCTTCGTTGCAGCATAAAATTGTTCCTATCGCAGCATCATCAACACTTCTCTCATATGATGCAAGTTTTCTTCTGGGCTTCCACTGTATATCAGTATATCATCAAAATACACCACCACGAACTTCCCAATAAATGGTCTAAAGATCTGATTCATCACCCGCATAAACGTACTAGGTGCATTCGAAAGACCAAACGGCATAACTAGCCATTCATACAACCCCTCTCGTGTCTTGAACGCTGTTTTCCATTCATCCCCTGGTCGAATTCGCATTTGATGATACCCGCTCTTCAGATCAATCTTAGAAAAGATAATAGCTCCACTGATTTGATCTTACAGATCATCCAATCTGGGCATGGGAAATCTGTATCTCACGGTAATCTTGTTCAGTGCCCGACTATCGGTGCACATCCTCCATGTTTCATCCTTCTTCGGCACCAACAATGTTAGTACTGTACAAGGACTGAGACTCTCCTGAACACGCCCTTGCTCAAGCAACTCCTTAACCTGTCTTCTCAGTTCCTCATGTTCCTTAGGACTCATCCTGTAATGTGGCTTGTGTGGTAATACTGCTCCTGGCACAAGATCAATATGATGCTGTATATCCCTCAACGGTGGTAGTTCTTTTGGCAGCTCTTCAGGAAATACATCTTCAAATTCTTCCAGCACTGGCTTTACTTCTTCCGGAATTTCGACCACTTCGTTACTCTCTCGTCCGATCAACAAAAATACTTCAGGTTCCTTCTCCTCTTCTTTAACAAACTCCTTCAAAGTCAACAGAGTCTTTAGTTCTTCAATCTCCTCCAACCTTTTTTCTTCTTGTTGTCGCTTCTTAGGAACTAAAGTAATTTTTGTGCCTTCAAACATGAAGCTGTAGCTATTGGTACGACCATCATGTTGCACAGCCCTATCATATTGCCATGGTCTCCCCAACAACAGATGGCATACATCCATATCCACAATATCACACCAAATCTCATCTTTATATTTCTTCCCAATCGAAAAATTTACACAAGCTCTTCTGCTAACTTTCACTTCCCCACCTTTTCTCAACCAGGCCAACTTGTAAGGCTTTGGATGCTTCTTAGTCTTCAATGCCAACTTCTTCACAGCCTCGGTAGAAATGATGTTATCACAGCTGCCCGCATCAATAACAAACTTGCAAACCTTTCCCAGAATAGTGCATGTTGACTGAAAAATGTTGCTCCTCAACCAGCTAGAATCATCCTCTTGCTTTGGTGTTAGACAAGACCTCCTCATCATTAAATTACAACCCTCATCTCCTGACAACTCTTCTTCCTCCTGAACATGTGGTGAATTAGAACAATCAGCTTCTATATCCTCAACCTCAGCTACCATCACTCGCTTCTTTGGCTTCAGACATTCATTTCTTTTGTGACCAAACTCCTGACAATTATAGCATTTGAAACTATTGTTGACCTTTGCCTTTTCAACCTCCTTCACAACTGGTTTACTGACAGCTTTAGAAACATTGGAACTTCCAGTAGCACCCTTGTTCTGAGTATTGGAACTTGGAAACACACCACCTCCTTGTCTTCCCTACTTCTCCCAAGCTAACGCCTTTTGGTGCGCTTTAGCAATAAATCTTGGGTCAAACATGTTCACCATATCTTGAATCTGCATTCTCAACCCCCCAACAAACCTAGCAGTCAATTGTTCCTCTGCCTCCATAATGTCATTTCGAGCAATCAGTTGATAAAATTCATCAGCATAATCATTAACAGTCTTCGTCCCTTGCCTCAGATTCTGCAACCTTTGATACATGAGTGATTGATAATTGTACGGCAAGAATGTAGCGTTCATCAACTTCTTCATCTTCTCCCAAGATTCAATCTTTGACTTTCCCATTCTCTCCCGTGTAAGTTTGGTTTTCTGCCACCATGGTAAAGCTCTCCCCCTCAACCTTGTAGTAACCAACTTAACTCTTCTATGCTCAGGAATTTCTTTAAAGTCAAAAATCTCTTCAACATTAGATAACCAATCAAGAAATTCTTCTGCCACCATTCCACCCTTAAATTCAGGAATTTCCATCTTCATCCCCGATTCCCAACGGAGATCATCTTCAACATCCTGGTATGAATTTCGAACTTGATCTCGATATCGATAATGATGCTAGCTCTATCACCCTCTTCATCAAAATCAAATGTACGTCTATATCGATCTCGACCATCAACATCCCTTCGATCACGCATGTCTCTTCTACTATGTCTCTCTTCATCTAGATATGGCTCATCTTCAAATTCGTGTGGAGTTCTTCTTTCTTCATGTCTATAGTCATGGTGATCTCTCCTTGATGAAACTGATGTTTCCCTTCTATCTCAGAAAGATTGCAGCGACACCCTCCTTGCTTCCGTAACCGATGGCGAAACTCGGTTTCCTCCATGGTTCGAGATTGGCGACCTTCTCCTTTGAGCTTGATTCATATCAATCATTAGTTTCTCAAATCTACCAATGCCTTCATCTAACTTCTCATTGAATTTGCTGCTAATGCGTTGTTCCATCTGTTCAGCATCTTCTCTCTTGTACAAATCTTCAACATTTTGGTGGCGATTGGCTCTTCTCTGCAGCATGGTTCAAAACTTCCACAAACACAACTTGAAAACTACATTTCTCGGATCTACACTTCAATTCTCGGCTTTGAACAAAACAAGGCACGACCTTCTACACTTCAACAAAAAACAATGTACAACTTCAACTTCAAACTCCTTGGCTCCAAGACTCAGCTTAGCTCTGATTGGCTAAGTCTAGCTCTGATACCAAAAATGATGCAGCAGAGTAACAGAAAACATAGACGAAACGGTAAAAGTAGCAATCGGTGGATTAAAGATACTGAAATGCATAAATTCGTTGATCACAAAGATACCGAATTCTAGCCATCTTCGTCACGTTGATTGCGCACGATACCATGAAAGAAGATCTACAATTCTTTGAGCATTGATCAAGCGCACTGGATTCCGCGAACTGGCTTCAACAATCGTTGATTCGAGCGCACTCGAATGATGAAGGTGGAGATAGGAGATCACACTCAACTACAAATTTAATGGAGGCACAAAGCTTCACAAACAAAAGTTTATTCAAAAATAACCAAATGTTACAAATGACCCAACTCGCCTATTTATAGGCTTATAACTCACACTAGGTCGCTCTCGACCTTACATACCCGCGGTCTAAAACAGCCAGCAACTCAACACAAGACATGACACAACACAGTTCACCGACCTAACATAATACGCTACACGACCTACGACCTAAACAAGGTCGTTAGCGACCTAACAGACAACACATTACAACCCTTACTACAACAATACAACAGAAACACACATATTTACAAACGCGGATGACCTACGACCTAAGAAGTAATGCGGCATAAGTAGAACCAGCCTCAGGATCTCTTCACGTGACCTAAGCTTGAACGACTTAGTGAGTGAGTGACCTAGCAACACCCATCTCCAGAAGCGACTTAAGGATAAGGTAGCGAGCGACTTGGTAAGGTCGTTGGAACGTACCAACATACTAGGTCGCTGCCGATCCAACTCCAATGTAGATTTAGGTCGTTGCTCGTTGGCTCTAAGTCGCGACTTATCATAGGTCGCTGAACCACTCTTTCTCGCATAACTTTTCACCCCGTTAGGTCGTGAGCGACCTAAGGCTTCTTCACTAGGTCGTGAGCGACCTATTGGAATGCTTAACCCGCTATCCCATAACTCGCTATATTGCTGGAACGCCTTAATGCTTAAACCGCTGACTCGCGAGCTACTCAAACCCATTGACTTAGTATATTGTGTTGCTTCATCATTAGGCTGGGCTGCATCAATTTCGAATCCCTGTACTAGTGATTTTGGGTCGTCATAATGATGTTATACGCAACATTCGTTTTGACCCAAATAAATGTTTTTTAAGAGAATGTTTTCCATAAGGAATGAAATATATACTTAATTTTGATTTAAGTATACTGGATATTTTTCAAATGTTGAAAATAAATAAGATTTGTGAATTACTTAATATTAAATAAGTATGGAAATATTTTTCCAATATGAAATGAACGTTTTGAGAATTTATCTTTTAAAGATAAATTAAAAATGAATATTAGAAATCGATTTGAAAATCATATATCAGCAGATATTTTGAATTGTAAATTCACTATGGAATTTATAAAGGAAATGGAATTTGTTTAAAAATTAACATTGATTTATTTATGAAGTGTGGAAATATATTTACGGATTTGGAACGTAAATTTAAAGTAAATCGGTAAGGATTTATTTGATTGATTTAAATGAACTATTTTGAAAAGAAAGTTTTAAAGGAGGAAAGTGATTTGTTGTTTTCAAATGTTGAAGTGTGGAAATTTATATGTAGTAAAGATATTTTTGGGAAAATAAATAATTTGGAAAATTATTTGGAATCTGGTGATGTTGTGCATGCCTATTGATAGTTAAATAACCGACTATCAATATTTACCTTTAAATAGGTATTTGTTCTGATTGCTTGAATTTGGATGCCACACTTATTTTTGAAATAAGCGCTCACTATTCGGGTTAGCCGGGAAAGGACCTTTGGGTCGTATAACCCATTCCGAATATGTGATACGTCGATTTGGATTGCATTTGATGACCGGTGTTGAAGACCGAATATTTGTGAAAATGGAAGGATTACCGTCGAATGTTTCTGCATCGGCTGATCTCCGATATAGAAATTTATTACCCTTTGTGACGGGAAGTCCGGTCGTGATTAGTGAATATCCCGATTGCAAGGACTTCTTTGGAAGTGCCTTCGGTTCTGTTCGATCCCGGAACAGACTTGTATGGATTGTATGTCTGACATTACAAATTGAGATATAAAGCTGATTTCTTTCAAATATATTTCTGATGGTGGCGGAGAATTTATTCTCTTAGCTTAACACCTTTCTCTGAGACGTACGAGCTTAGAGGTTATGTAGTTGAAGGTTATGGTGATATGCTCCCAATTTGGTAGTGTGATAGGCTAAGTGCTGTTGAGCATTTGTTGAAGCAAAACACAGCTTTTATATAAAGCGTAGCTTTGTGGACGAGACTTCGTCGGACCTCACACCCCGGAAATGGTCAAAACAGGAAGGATGTAGCCAGGTTTTATGGAGTAGCGCCCCTTAGTGTATGTTCATTTCCTCCTGGATAGAGGTGTATCATGGTATGGAGCCCATATATTTAACCTATGTTGTGGCTGTAAATTTATTACTTTGTGGTTGTCGGAAATCGAGGACCCTCGGATGTAGATCGGTTACGATCGGGGAATGGCATACGCGTGTCAGTAGTTACCTATTTTTGCAGAGGTAACCCGGCCTTGTGTTGGCAAAGATCCGGTTAGTCTCTCGGGTCGTCTATCCAGAGGCTTACACATGTGGCAATGGGAAGTTCCTTGGCCTGATCAATTGTTGGAAATCCAAAGAAACAATACGATCCTTGTACGGTTTTAGTTGTATAGCCTGTCATAGAATGTGGCGGCAACCTGCTATTGAACATGATAGCTATAGTAGGCATAAGTGCGAAATTCCTATGCTGGCTAAGATTTATATTCTACTTTCGAAATTGTTTTCTACACTATGCACTAGTAATAATATCAAATGTTTCTTTTTAATGCGTATCAAGCATCTTTGACTATCATAAGGAGAAATCTCCTCTGATTCTGCGTTTGCATTGTGTGTGTGTGGGAGACCTTATGGTAGTCTCATTTTCCAAAAAGCATTGTGAATCTATTTTAAAATATTCACGTTCTTTGTTTTAAAGATAATCTGTTTTAAGTTCTCACACCAGTCCCACGACTGACCTGGAGTTTATTGTTTCCTTCCTAAACTCTGGGTGCCCACCAATTTCCATACGGGCAGTCTAGAGTTAGGTTATCAGGTCATTCTGGATTTGGGAGTTGCTGTAGAGATCTGGAGGCAAGCTGGATGGCGTAGTATATTAGTAGTATATGTTGTATTTCTTTTCCGCTGTTTGTTGTTGTACACTCTGATGATGTAATGTAATGTGATGTAATGTAATAACTGATATAGTTCTTTATTTTAAAGATTATTCATATATCTATTATATGTTGTTCCGCTGCGATTATGAGATTCTGATATTGTTCTGTTGTTTCTTTCTGTTCTGTTATATCTTTTTCTCTCTTCTTCTATCTTCTTCTTCTTTAACCATAAAATTTCGGTTTTCTGGCATTCGATTGCTCGGCAGTTGATACAGTGGACGTATTGATGTCGGTTTTCGAGCGTCGAAAAATCGCAAACGTTACATCTTTGGAAACAAATTCCTATTCGAAAATACTTTAAATAATATATCCTTTTAAAACTTTAAGCACAAGGTTTGAAACCATCGGAAATTGAATTCTCAAATTCTTGTTTTAAATTCATTTAAATTACCAAATAAATTTATAAACATGTTTTATAGTTCAATTATTTATATATTGAACAAGAGATAATAATTTATAAAATCAAGTATTATTTCTTAACAACCAATTAAATAAAGATCCAGAAAAATTTATAATGTAGTTACAAAATTTATTTCATTACTAAATTTGAAAAACCATATTGTGTCAGTTTGCCCTGTTCAAGTGTTTTGGAAATCTTGTCGATAACGTTGATCAGACGAATCGATTGGAAACCCAATCAACATCAACAACTCAAACAACATAATATAAAACAAAACATCAATTATAGATTTACAAGTACAATTCAAAATATTTTGAAGATAGGTCGGAAACAAAAGACAAGATGATTAAATAACAAAATAGGGAGATGGATAAGCTTAAATAAATCACGGGCAACCTTAACCGGGTCAACCGTGACTTAAAGAATAAGATCAATATGGATTTTCTGGGGTTAATCTACATTCTATCTCAAGAGATAGAGTTTGGAATAATAAAAGATATTAGCCTCTCAACCAAGGATAAATTAAATCTCTGGCGAATCGATGCTAATTGTAAATGAGTTTCACCCCGTACAAGCAAATTTGAGATTGGACAGACTGCCGACTTACTATAAAGCTCATTCGAAGTGGAGTTACGAGATACTCCAGAATCAAAGGAAGAAAAATAGTGTGGACAAGAATGAAATTTGGAACCATAGGGAACATTCCAAAATTCAAAGGAAACCAAGTCAAAAGGAAGAGATCCACACTCGAATGAAAGTGATTCTGTAAAAAAATTTACCTCATATTCCAAGTTTTGCCTCAAAGCCAAAGCTCTGATACCAAATGTAACACCCTAATATTTTTAACCATTCGCATCTGCACATGTCAAACTTGAATTGCTCAAAATACCACGTTGTAAATAAAATTTGGAAATCCTCAGAATATAAAGTAAATAAATAATCACAGATCACATACACAGAGTAATAATAATGCACCGGAATTAAAAGAGATAGTAGTTCATCAAGCTACTATATAAATATACAAGAGTTACATAAGATACAACAGAAGAAATAGAGTACAACAGAAGTCTCAATACAAATAAGTCCACTAATACAAGAGCTGAAATAGAACAAAAGACTGAAAGAGATAAAACTAGACAAGTAGACAATCTCCAACGATTCCAATCTCCATAAAGTGGAAATCCAAATCTGTGAATACTCAGGCTGACCCGAACGTAAATAAAAATACAAACACTCGAGTCAGGACATACATACTTTTACATGTAAACCAACTCAAGTGAACTATAAAAGTACAAGCAACTTAAAGGATGCCTGGGACCGCCCATCCTCTAAGGATCCGTTAAACTATTTGTTATGTAGTAATATTGCGCTATTATAATAATGTCCATCGGCAAAATAAACTTACTTTAAAATAGCGTTAAGGCTTTACATTTTCCACCTTAACAAGTAATAGTCCCAGTAGTCCATCCAATATCTGCATATCTCCTGATCGGGAGACTACGAGAAGATATGCGTGGGCTACGGGAGAAAACCAAACTTGTAGTAAAGGCTCGGTATGGTAGGTGACACGGCACAACGAGGCAATGCCTGGGTAGATATACCAATTACGCACACGCGCTAGTGGTAACGTAGAAGCCACTACGCCCACCCAGAGCACATTCCCAAATCCGAAGGACGACCATCAAATAATCACAAAGTAATAGTATGGTATTGAAGAAATGCGTCCGATTGAAGGTATGACCTCACTTGGCCCGTGATCGCTGCTGTTTTAGCCACCATATGCCAACTCACGGGAGTTGGTTCCACGTAACATGCCTCAAGATCGTCGCCACCATCCTACTTCATTCTGGAATCTCCACCGCATACACGGTTGTCAAAGTGGTTTTCGATATCGACAAAGAGTATGCCCATATCCGATCCCGGTCTCTTTTCCAACCAATCGTTATTATTACCTGTGTTTTAACTTCAAAAAATAATATTTTATAATTCAAAATAAAATATCATTTCAAATCCAAACCCTTATCGAAATAAAGATTTAATCATTTCCAAACTATTTCAATATATCAAAATATCACATCATTTCAAAACTTCCTTTCAAATCATTATTTTAATTCAAATCCAATTATTAAATTTAAATACCCTTTTAAATTCAAATACATCATTAATTTATTACCTTTTCAAATCACCCTTTAAATAGTTTATTTTCAAATTAAACATATTCATTTAAATCATTTAAAAGTGAAGTTATTATTCTTTCCAATCAAGTATTCAACTTCCAAAGTTTCAAACCATTCTGAGCTCATTTACTAAGTCAAAAACCATAAACATTAAAAAAAATCAACCTTTTATAGCATTTAGAAAAGCTGTTATAAGTTATACTTGAAAACAGTTAAATTCAGCAAAGACAACATTTAAAAACTGCTGTAATATCTTAGTTTTAGTTGAAAAATAGTTAAATTTGGAAAAAAGGCAGCATTTACAGAAATGTTGTAATAGTTCAGGTTCAAAACAAAAGGTTAAATTTATTTCAGCCGACTACAGCACTTAACAAGTGCTACAGTAGCTCTTATATTAGTTCAGATTTTATTCTTTAATTCCTACAACCACAACACTTACCAAGTGCTGTCGTAGCCTTTAGTTCAGTTAGACTTTAGTTCATTTGCATCGACTACAACATTTACAAAGTGCTGCAGTATCATTTACTTCAGTTTTAGTTCAATTACAGAAACCATAACATTTCTGAATGCTTTTAAAGTATTTTCCAGATTTTAGTGTATTTCCAGCAAACAATAAACTTGAATTGAACCCTTTAAACATTATAAAATCGCATTTTAACATTAAAAATGTTCGTTAAAAATATTCTTTTAACTTATGATTTTTATAAAATAGCATTTGTAATAAAATCAAATTTCAATAATTCATTTAATAAATTTATGTGTAAATTTCTGTTCTTTACATTTTAACAAATAAACTTAACACCTAAATTTCGTTTCCATTTTTTTTTCAAATATAACTTAATTTTCCTTTTTATTTATATAACTTAAACTTCATTTTAAACCCAAAATATGAACTTCTAAATTTAAGTTATATTTCAAAATTTCACTTTTACCATTCATTTAATTACATTTTTAACTTATAGAAAATCAAAATTTCTTTATTAAACATTTTAAAAATCCAATTTCAAATTAAATTTTCATAATTTTGCACTTTAAAAAAATATTTAAAAAACATATAATACTTTATAAAAATAAGCACGGGCCTGTATATAGTTTTCTAACATAGGTCAAGTGATACAGATATATGTCATTTCAATCCACAATTTACAAAGAAAAATCCGGGTTCTATCATTTCAAACCCACAGTTCCAAGTCAAAAATAAATAAATAAGAATCGTTCAGGCCTATCATTTCAGCCTATAACGATTTTTCCCAATTCTAAAGTCCGTTCGGGCATGTATTGTTTCAATCCTTAGTGATTTCTAAACTAACAGGGAACTGGCTGTGATGAACAAATATAAATGAACAGTTCAACAATATATAACAGTAATAGATGATATGACAAGTTATTAAATAGCATGGACATCATATAATATACAATCACAGGCACTTATTACATAACATAATAATCTACACATTCAATTGTTGTCAGTTCACATTTGCATAAGTACAAATGTCCGGTGAGATTTACTTATCTTTTTGTGCTGGAGATATAAATTCAAACGACACAACGAATTCCAGAACATGATAATAAGACTACAGACTCGAATGGAGAGTGAGATCCAAGCTATAGATCTTGTGTTACAACCCAAAACAAACCAAAATAAAATTATAAATTCAGCAAAATATTGAATTGGATTAACTTTGAAATAAAAAGCAAATTGAACACACAAACTTTTGCTTTGTTTTCTACCATTGCTTGCACGGCCTAAGGGTGAATTTAGCTCGGGTTTGGAC
Source organism: Allium cepa (assembly GCA_030765085.1). Taxonomy (NCBI): domain Eukaryota; kingdom Viridiplantae; phylum Streptophyta; class Magnoliopsida; order Asparagales; family Amaryllidaceae; genus Allium; species Allium cepa. The sequence continues at coordinate 213,382,916 of CM060945.1, forward strand.
ATATGTAGGCATGGGTTTGGGTTCAATAATGCATGTCCACAAGCTAGAAATGATGGAGGAGTTACAACATAGGAATGTGAAGAGGCTAGGCAAAATGTAGTGTAGTTTTGGTTCAACCAAAGGGCTCGGCCATGGGGCCTTGGGCTTGGCCAGCGGGGTGTAGGCTCTAGTCAGTGGCTAAGATGATGAGTAACGGTATGGAAAATGAGGTGGTGGCGGCCTATGGTGGTGGATGAAGGTGATGAACATGGAGTGGTCGGCTATGGTGGGTTTCGAGGCATTGGTTCCTTTTTTGTGGAGTTTCTCTTCATGAGGTGGTGCGGCCTGGGCAAGGTTGGAGGAATAGGTGGTGGTGGTGACAAGGAGGAGATGGTGGATATGGTGGTGGTGACAAGGAGGATATGGCGGAGGTGGTGGTCTTGACTATCTAGGGGTGGCCGAGCAAAACAATCAAAGAAACAAGGCAAAAACATAAGGAAAAAAGGAAGAAAAGATGAAAATAAGGAGGCCATTACCAAGCTTTTTCTCTTAGCCATGAATAAGAATGAGAAGTGATATTTTTTTGTGTGAATGAGGACAGAAAGTCACAGCTGACAATGAGGAATGCATTGCCAAATGAAGTAAATAAAGAGTTATGGAAATTGAAATGTCTTTGGCAATGAAAAGTCTTAGGTTTCAAAAGCTTTTTAAACTCTTCATATTTCCTTTTTCTTTAAATCAAATAAAAAAATAAATAAATTAATTTTAAATAGAAAAAATGTAAAATAAAATGAGAATAAATAATTAAATTTAAAGAACATAGAAAAAGAATTAAAGAAATTGCTTAAAAATTGGAAATAGGGTTAAAAATTTACAAATAAATTATCACTAGCTTTGAAAAAAATTCTACTTCATTTTCAAAATATTTTAAAACAAAATTTGAAGTAAAATACTTCATTTATATTTTAAAAATGAAACAAAAAATTAAATTTATAGAAAATAGAAAAATAAATAAAGAATTTCTTTAATTAATTGAAACTAGAAATTAGAATTTGTAAACAAAATACCACTAACATTGGAAAATTTCAATTACACTTTTAGAAATGTATTAAAACTAAAATGTATATACAGAACACGATGTTTTACTCATGAAAACATAAATTAGAACATTGCATGACCAAATAAATATTATTTATAAAATTTAAAATAAACAATTTTGTTAAATAAAACAATTTACATTCAATAGTATAAAAGGCATAACTTTCGCAATATTAGTTGGATTTCAACGAAATGAAAAGCAGTATTCTCAAAATTTTATTTACTTTCATAATAAAAGATAAAATTCCAATTTTCAAATTTTATATTTTTAAATTTAAAAGTCAAAGTTTGACCATATTGACCAGAATTCTCTTTTCTGGAAAATATTCTATTTAGTCATGTTGGGGATTCTAATTCACATCAAAAATCAAAATTCATATTTAAAATAACAAAATTTATCCATTTTAAATAAATAAAATAAAGTTTTAAATAAGAAACTCAATTAAAATAATTAAAATACACAATTAAAAATAATCACAAAATACAGGGTTGTTACATGGTCGCTCCTCCACGGCCTTATTCTTCATGTTAATCAACGACATTACCTAGTAGTTTCCTAGGCTAGTGTGAGTATAGAGGCTGGGTTATCGATTTGTGTTGATCTGATTGGTTATGTTCATTTGTTATCGACTTTGATGGCTTCTTTTCTAGATTTTTGGGAATATCCATTTCATGGACTTGATATCGATATTTATCATTTTAATTCACGTCGTCGAATATGAATTTTTGTGATAGATTGTTTTTATAATCATTTCTCTATTTATAACTTTAAAATACGAAGGTTTTTATACTAGTAGTAAATATTCAAACTTTTTCACAAAAACGATTCCAACACTACTTTTTTACAAAACTCGTTTTTAAAACCATTTTCCAATCTATTAGTATATACAAACCTTTACCTCATTCGTATGAGAAATCTAATTAAACAACTTAGCAAAACAAATGAAACGCTTGCGTTTACTTCGTCAGTTGATTTTTGACTTGTTCGATTGAAATCTCGTTACAATTTTTGAGTGGAAATCTACAATTTATTCGCAAATATTTATGTTGAGCCAGTGGTTATGGGACATGAAGCTAAACTCATTTATTTACTAGCTTAGTGTAATTGACACTTCTTGTTAATCAATGATGATCATTTTCTGATTTAGACTAGCGATGTGCGATGTCTCTTTGTCCGCGTGGGGGACTATACCCCGTTCAGTTGGGCTTCGTCTCATTTTTTATAGGCTAGAGACCTATGGGCTTTATGGAGTTTGGTTCATCGAGCGTAACGCTATACTACATCGTTGTTCTGGATTATTTGAGTTTCAGGTTCATCGGGAGTAACGATATACTACATCGTTGTTTCAGATTATTTGAGTTTCAGGTTGATCGGGCTTAACGCTGTACTATGTCGTTGTTACGGCTTATTGGAGTTTCAGGTTTATCAGGCGTTTCCCTGTACTACGTCATTTTTCTGGCTCATTTGAGTTTCAGGTTCATCGGGCATTTCGTTGTATTACATCGTGGCATCAGCTCCCTGGTTAGCGACCATGGAATAGTGTTCCGTTTGTGATACACGTGTTGGTGAGTTTTCATGCTCCCGTTTGTGATAGGCCTCCTCCCCCCTTTGTGTTTTTTCTGGATTTCTAATTATTGATTTGTGGAATTTGTGTTTCGCCAATTTTTGCAACTTTCATTGATATGTTTTGTCAAAATTTGTGATTTGGCGAATAAGCTAAAGAATGGATATTCTTTTTGGATATTTGAGGAGATTTGAGATATTATATGATTTTTGTTGTTATCAATTGTATACTTGTCACAGTATAGCATTATTGTTATCATATATTTATGTTGTATCTCTTATCCTATCTCATCTTATATGATATTTATAACTAAACTGGTCTGTTAATTATTTTTCTTCTTAAATAATACTCGGGTCAGAGCTAGGTGTTTCAGATTCTTCCTCGACCTCTTAGCAGGGACTAGCTTATGATTTATGGCTAACTACTTTGGATTAATAGTTTTTGCTTTTATACATTCAAGATAGAGACTCCTTGATGTATACTTATTCTTTTGTGATGTTGTGGATTTTGTTTGACCACTACTTTGATGTACACTTCTATGTGTTATGTTCATATATGTTTCGGCCTTAGTGATATGAAAATATGTGACTGATTTTGTATTTTTCTTATTTTATATTTGCTTTGGAAGGCCACATAGCCACTGTGTAGTAGCTTTGAGTTTGTATTTGATATGTTCAATTTCCCCTTGAAATGAAATGCATGTCATACTATCTGACATATCGGTACTCGCACAAACCAATTACACAGATGGTCGCTCCTCAACAGCCTTATTCTTCGTGCTAGTCAACGGCATTACCCAGTAGTGTCCTTGGCTAGTGTGAGCATAGAGGTGGGGCGTCACACAAATCATATATATATATATATTATATAATTCTTAAAATATCAAGATATTTATGCCGAAACCTGAAGGAGGCGTGCCGCTAGACATTCCTAATGTTATACCCCAATTCCGAACATATTGGAACAAGTCTCGAGCTCTAATTTAATCATATGGAGAAGATTAACTTTTTGAACCTAATTATTATATTAAATTTTCGATATTAATTTCAATATGTTTCTATCCGTATGATCAAACAATAACACCAAAACGCTACAAAATTTGAAATTCAATAATAATACAATTTTACGGATCTAACGGAACTAGTATTATCGAATTCCAAGATTGTGCCTCGGAAGGCTATTTTTACTCGTCAATTAAGACAAGTTATTTTTATAATCGAGAAAATCACCATTAAATTCAATTTAAAATTTTATTTACCTCCATTCTTATTGAGATAAATTATATAAGCCTTTAAATTATTTTTATCAAGCTTAAAACGCAATGTTCAATTATTTAAACAATTTTCAATTATTACATTAAACAATTAAATTTTTCAATAAATCATTATATTTGAAATTCAAGTTATTAAATCTATAAATTAACTTTCTGTGACGCCCCACCTCTATGCTCACAATAACAAAGAGTATTAAAAGAAATACTGTCTATTATTATGAAGAATAAGGCTGGATAGGAGCGACCATCCGTAGTTAGGCCTCACACTAGTATTAGTTACCTCGATAGAAGTGGTATATATTTTTATTTTTCATCTCATATTTATTTACTCCCATCGACGTACCCAATTCTAGTATAAAACGAACTACGATGGTTCATAATAGTTTTGGATAATATATATAATAATAACACAGATAATGTAAATGCGGAACATAGATATAATAGAAAGTCTCATATATATATAACTGATGTCAGTTGATATACATGTGACACAATACATATGATACAACTACAACTGTCGACTCTGGAGCTACATATACAAGTACATTATCGTTAATAATATACATGAATATACAACATCCTATACAAATACACTGACTACTAAAATGACAACGACTACTCTAAAAGATATGAAGAGACTTCATAGCTCAAGCAGCAACCTAAAGTAAGATATCTACAACTTGTAAATAACTCGGTCTGACCCGAGTGTTAAATTCAAAAGGAAATAATACACTGGTCAGTCTAATTCAACTCAGTTATTAGTACATAGGAGCAATAATAATTAAATAATGAATAGACGATAGTCACAAAAATCTCGTGTATCCGACCCTTTAAGAAGAGAATCGGATAACGGTAAATATAACACATAATAGTGTTAACGACAAATCGACAACTGAGATAAGTGAAAAGAATAACAATGAAGATAATTTTGAAAACAACAGAATTGTCTAAACGACAATTGTCACAAAATTCAATTATTAAATAATAATTAAAAACTCAGAATCTAATTATCAAAAAAATAATTAGATATCAACGAAATCATCAAATTAAATCAAATCAATTTAAACAATTGATATATCACTTTAAAACATCAATTCTAATTGGCTGCAGTACACGCTAACGTGCACTGCCTCGCCAATACGGCATATGAATACGCAAAAGATCAATGGATCAAAAGCGGAAGAAATGTCAATTAAAATCAATACTGTGTGGCTACAGTACACGCACGCGTGCACTGCCTCGCCACTACAGCGTTAAAAATAGGAATCAGCACAAGGTCAAATCCAAGCTATTAGCTGGATTCAACTCAAGTGTAGTCAGAAAATAATCCATTTGCATCAATGCAATGCATAACAACAAGGGGAACTGCAACTAAAAGTGCAGTCACCACAAGATCACCAGCGTACAAGACAACATGTCTCGAAGAACAGACAATAAAAGAGGCAACCAAGTGATGTACAAACGAATGCGTTAGTGAAACAACGCGATATGCAGACAAAGGTTGCAGTGAAAACTGCAGACGCAATGCTCAACACCAAAGAACACACTAAGAAACATAAAGGAGACTAAGTGCTATCAAGTAGCAAGACTCAAGTCAGCAGCAGCTAGAGATTGTAACATAAAGGAAACAACACATGGGTGCAACAGGGAGGATGCACAAGAGTACAACAGGAAATGTACACTTTAATACTTCAGCCTCGACATCAAATTTAACAACAGAAACATGAAGTAGGGATACAACTGATTCAAGTGAAAGAAAATAATTTATTTATGCACATGAAGTCAATATGACCACAAGGCAACAACAAGCAACAGTGCATGCACAAGTAGTACAAGGCATGCAACTGCCTCAAAAAGAGATACAAGCTACTGAACTCCAAGCAAAGAGCAAGAAGTACAACTACGCAGTGTTATAGACTGAAGCCACAAAGAGGCACATGAACAGCAAACAAGAGAAATGTATACATGACCAAAGAAATGAAACTAAAGCTCAATGCATTTGAACTCAGGTGTGCAGTATAACCAGACTTGTACAAGACCACATACGAGTCTAGAACTCAAAAGGCATTCAACAATCAGTGACAGTGCCAAAGTTCACAATAATGCAAGTTCATCTGCACAAGTACAGGAAGAAACAAACATACAGGAGAGAATGAACTTCAGTGAACTGAAGTAAAGGCATGAATAGTGCTCGAGACCACTATCAGATGGTCTCAAATTCGAATAAACAAACTGGAACCAGAGACAGAAACAAAATTAAATGAAGATAACCAATGGTATCAGATGCTCAAGTCCAGTGCACAAATACAAGTTACAGTAATACAAAATCAAGTCGAAGTCGTGCATGAACAAGTCAATTTTTCTTCTCAAAGCCAAAAGAATTCAAAGCCGTGTTTTATCCAAAATGAACAAGTGAGAAATCAAATGGCCGTGGCCAATAATTATATCGCAAGTTCAAAACAATATCAAATTTAACAAGAAACGAACTGTTCAAAGTCAGAATCGATCACCATGGTCATCACGAAATGAATCAGTGTCGAAGCATAGTATTGTCTACCAAACAAAAGTCCACAAAATAAAGTGACCGAAGTCAAAAAAAAATCAAAACCGCGATGGCCCCGAGATACATCTGTGCCGAGATAACCAGAAATAAGAAATCAATACTATGATGGTCACGAGACATTGCACAGTTCAAATCAATGCCGAGTTAACCATGTAACACAAAAATATACGAATTTGACAAAATCGGAGAAAGCATCAACAAATAAACCAAATCAAATGCAAAGCATATTACTAAGTCGAATTAGATGTGAGTAAGTCAGATTACTCACCATGTCGACGAATTTGGAGGAGCCACATGCGAGTCAATCGAAGAAACGTCGATTGCCGAAGCGAAACAGTACAACCGCCACGAACCTTCGATCGCCACGCATGTCGCCATCTACGATTTGAAAAGCCCTAATTTCTTTTTTTTCGAACGAGAACGAACAAATGAATTTTTGAGGCCGCCAATATTTTCGTTCGTATGTTTATTTTCTTAGGGTTAGGTTTCAAAATGAAAAGGGTAAAGAGGGGGGACGGTTATACTCAAACAATACGGCATCAAATTGGATGGGCCGAGATTCAAATTTGCAAAGCTCAACTACACTTAACCAATTTTTAAAAGAATTTCAGCTGATTAAAATACTCAACAGCAATTAACAATCAATTAATCGTCATTTGATGAAAATTAATTATTATAAAACTCTGGGTTGTTACAGACTCCCCTTCTTATAAAAATTGCTTCCCCGCAATTTTCATAATTAAGGTCGTCACTAACAACAAATTTTCTAACAAAAACTAGTTAAGCTAGAAAATAAAGGTAGAGAGTTCAAACGTCAAAGAAATCTTTTAATTTCATAAAAGAAATTCACAAATTCTCAAGAAGATCTAACTACCATATAGATAATCAGAAAATAACTAAACTGGATAAATACAATCATCAGCAATATTCAATTATCAATAAGACAATTAAAATACAGTAATCGCAAAACAGCAATACCTAATTATCGATACGATAATTAGAAAACAGCAAAATCTAATTATCAGCAAAGCTAATTAGAAAACAAAATTCACAAATCGCAAAACCTCAAATATCTAGTTATCCAACAGATAAATAGAAAACACGAACTTCATAATCAGCAAACTCTAACTATCAGCAGAGATAGACAGAAAACAGAAATTCAATATAATCAACATAATCTAGAATCTATTAGAGACTAGAAAATCTTATAACCACCAAAATTAGCAATTATCTAATTATCAAGACGATAATAAGAAATCTCAAATCAATAAATATTTAATTATCTCAAGCGATAATCAAATCTCAAATCAGCAAATATTCAATTATCACAATCGATAATCAAATTTTAAATCAACAAATATTTAATTATCACAATCGATAATCAAATCTCAAATATCTAATTATCACAAGCGATAATCAGCAATCTCAAATCATCAAATCAACAAATCAACAAACCAACAATTATCTAATTACCAAAAATAATAATCAGAAACAACAAATATTCGATTATCAAAAACAATAATAAAAAATTAACAATCAACAAATATTCGATTATCAAAAACGACAATCAAATTTTAAATCAACAAATATTTAATTATCACAATCGATAATCAGAACTCATATCAACAAATGTTCGATTATCAAAAACGATAATCAAATCAAAAAATATCCGATTATCAAAAACGATAATCAAAACTCATATCAACAAATATTCGATTATCAAAAACGATAATCAAATCAACAAATATCCGATTATCAAAAACGATAATCAGAACTCATATCAACAAATATTCGAGTATCAAAAACGATAATCAAATCAAAAAATATCCAATTACCAAAAACGATAATCAAAACTCGTATCAACAAATATTCGATTATAAAAAAGGATAATCAAATCAACAAATATCCAATTATCAAAAACGATAATCAGAACTCATATCAACAAATATTCGATTATCAAAAACGATAATCAAATCAACAAATATCCAATTACCAAAAACGATAATCAGAACACATATCAACAAATATTCGATTATCAAAAACGATAATCAAATCAACAAATATCCAATTACCTGTAGATAATTGGAAACAACAAATATCTAGAAATCAATTAAGATAATCTAGAAAATCAACATAAAAGGTTGGATCGATCCCATCAGATGGCGAGTTTTAGCTACGCCGCACGTGCATCTTGTAACGGCCCTGAATTTTTAACAATTTAAATTGAAGATATTTAATTAACTTTAAATATTTGAATGATGATTTAAATTGAATTCCCAATATAACTATGAATTTGGCGATTTAATTTTAGAATTTAATCTATTGAAAGTTGCATAAAAATTTGATTCTTCAACTTTTAGCTGATTAAAAATATTTCAGAGGCATAGAAAATTCATATTAATAATACTGAAGATAACAGAAGCTTCAGAATTAAATTTGAAAGTGATTTGTTCAGATTTGGAATTTTATTGTTTAAATTGAATTTAAAAATAGCCTTCCGAGGCACAGTCTCGGAATTCGACGAAACCAGTTCCATTGGATCCGGAATACTGAATTATTACCGGATTTCAGTTTTCTTGGCGTTCGGAGTTGATTTATGAGCATACGACATGTAAACGCGTCAAAGAAAATTGATATCGAGCTAATGACTTAGAAAAATAATTTGGATTTAAGAATTATTACTTATGTAAATTAATAAATTGATGGTTAGTTTTAATAACATTTTTCTTTAACTTAAATAAAATGGAATAAATTTTACCAATACAAAATACAAGTATAAAATCTAATTGTAAAACATGTTAATATAAATTTATGTTTGATAATTGAATATTTGTTGATTTGAGAATTCTAATTATCGTTTTTGATAATTTGACCTATGTTGTTTTCTGATTACCGTTTTGGTAACTAGATATTTGTGATTTGCGATTTGGGTTTTGCACCATTTTATAATCATCATTAAACGATAAAATCTGGTTGCTAATTTCTGTTGGGTTTTTAAATCAACTGTAAATCCTTTAAAAATTTGTTAAGAAGATTTACGGGCTTTAAAATTTATGTTAGGCCACGGCGATTTTGTGCTATGTTATCTCGAGTATACCCGTTTCCCACTTTCCTTCATTCATTCGAACCCTAAAAAGAAACAGAGCGAACAAAAAAAAAAAAGAAGAGAAATGGCGGCTCCAATTCTTTGTGGCTGCTAGGGTTTCGATTCTTCGATTTTGGAACTACTTCATGAGGCCACGGCCTCATATTCTCGATCGATTGAAAAGGTGAGTAATTTAATTACTCACATCTAGCTCCATCTCAGGTTGTTGGGTTTACAATTCAATGATTTTCGTTTTTATATAACTGTTTGTGTAACGACCCTGACTCGACCTTCGAAATCGACACCGAATACGACACTCGTATTCAAATGCCGCAAATCCAAACGTCGAACCTGGTTCGCCGGAGCTTATAACACATTAAGTACAACACAGCGGAAGAAATGAATAGCATATATCAATATACAACATTTGGTACAATATGATGATACAATGAATGATACAATGAATATCAATAAACATCAGAGTTATGATACAAGATAATAGCAGCGAAAATAAAAGGTAACATCAGCAGCGGAAAGATAATGCCTTCAAATGCCAAACTCCAAGGACTCCATCTCCAATCCAAAGCTAGCTCGACCCTCCCATCACGATTCACCAAGATAAGCAAGCGCGATCCACAAATCCAAAAGGCTGGAAGCTATCGAATCTACACCTACTATGAGATTATCTGAAAACCCAACTCTAGACTGCCCGTGTGGAAAATAGTGGGCACCCAGAGTTTAGGAAAGGAACAATAAACTCCAGGTCAGTCATGGGACTGGTGTGAGCAAACAAAAACATTTGGTCTTTTAAAACAAACAAAAGAATTTAAATTTGAAATCCGCAATGCTTTTTAGAAAATGAAACTACCATAAGGCCTCCCGCCACACACACAATGCAAACGCAGAATTAGAGGAGATTTCTCCTTATGATAGTCAAATATGCTTGATACGAGAAAATTTCTTTGATATTATTACTATAAGTGCAAAGTGGAAAACCTTTTCGAAAGTATAAAATAAATCCTAGCCAACATACGACCAGTATCGTATGCCTACTATAGCTACCATCTAAACAGTGGTGACCACCATAAGTAAATGGCAGGTAATACAACTAAAACCGTACAAGGCGCATATTGAAGAATGGATTTCCAACAAATGGTCAGGCTAAGGAACTTCCTACTGCCACATGGGATCGTCTCTGGCGGGACGTCCCGAGAAACTAACGTTACGGTTAGATCTCTGCCAACACAAGGCCGGGTTACCTTTGTAACTAGGTAACTACTACACGAATATGCCATCCCCCGGTCCTTTGGGACCTTTATCCGAGGCGCCTTTAAGCAACAACCACACAGTAAATGAGATTGGAGCAACCACATGAGTAAGTATCTGGGCTCCATACCATAATACCACCCTTTACCAGAAGGGAATGACACACCCTAAAGGGCGCGACCCTCATAACCTTGCCGCATCTTTCCTGTTTCGACCATTTCCGGGGTGTGAGGTCCTGATGCAGTCTCGTCCACAAAGCTACGCTTTATACAAAAGCCATGCTTTTATCACAAATGATCAACAAATGATCATCAACACACAGCAGCACTTAGCATGCCACACTACCAAATTGGGAATATATCACTGATAAATATCAACTACATAACCTCTGAGCTCGTACGTCTTAGAGAAGGGTGTTAAGCTAAGAGAATAAATTCTCCGCCACCAAGCAGAAATGTATTTGATAGAGATCAGTTTAATATCTCAAAGTGTAATGTCGGACATACAACCATACAAGTCTGTTCCGGGTTCGAACAGAACCGAAGGCACTTCCAAAGAAGCCCTTGCAAATCTGGGTATCCACAATCTCGATCGGATTTCCCATCACTTAGGGAATCTCTATACCGTAGCTACTCGGTGCAGAGACAATCGATAGGTTATCCTATCGTTCTCACAAATACCCGGTCTTCACCACCCGTCTTCAAATGCTATCCATAACGTCGTGTCACTATTCGAAATGGGCTATATGACACAAGGTCCTCTCCCGACTAAACTGAATAATGAGCGCCATAGTTTAAAACATATGGATATGGGATTTATTTAAGTCACAACTTGAAAATCCAAAGCTTTCTTTCAAATGGTTAAACAAATTACCATTTTAAATCTTTAAACAAAAAGATTAATTTCACAAAGTTCCACCCAATTTCACAAAGATCTATCCATAGATTTCAAAACACTTCCCATTCAATTTGGATTAACCTAATTAAATCTTTAAATTAAAGATTTATAGCTTTCAAAACACGTTTCGAAAGATTTATCTAAAACTTGGAATACTATTTTCATTTTTTTAGACTTGAAATCCTTTTAACACCAATTGGAAGTTCATTCCTTATGTGAAAGCTTTTATTATTTGAAACAAATAGTTTTCGTTTCAAATAAATCCAATTTATACAAGTTAAAATCTTGGGTTGAATTTAAATTCCAAAACATTACCTTTAAAATGGTTTAAAAACCCATATAAATCCATTTATAAGTTGGATAACCTTTTCAAACCTTAGTTCCAGATTATAGAGTTCAATTTCAAATATTGAATTCAAATTCAAATCAAATTATTAAGATTTCAAAACTCGATCAAGTTATTCAAAAATAACTTTATCCTTGAAAACCCCTTTTCAAAAGCTTATTTTTTTAAACCCAATTCCTTTCCAAAATCATTTGAATTTAAAAATTCAAAATTTAAACTATTTCAAAAATCTGCGACTTAACCAATTTCCACGTGCAACCCATATTTGTGTGTGTATAAGTATGGTCTAGGGTTCAACACAATAGTGCACAACATCATCATTACATATTCAATTATATCGACAAGCGGTATAACCCATAACGCTTATCTATATTCACAAATTCATAGATAAAGTATATTATCAATCATAAAGATTCACTAATATGATTCGATGTGGATTTCGGATAACCAATTGGAATCCGACTCCCTGTAGCATCGAATTCCAAATGTTGTTCTACGGGTCAAGGGGTATTTACACAGGAACATATCACAGTATCACAAATCAATACACAGCCACTCTCATCACAAAATATCACAAAGCATCACATATGAGGAATATCCACCATCCAAACATCCAATAGGATCCAAACATCCATAAGTAAAAATAAATCAAATTATCTTATTTAAATTAAATCAGATAAATTACTTCTGAATTAATTTTATTCTTAATCTTGGTTAATTGATATTAATTAATTACCAATCAATTTGATTAATTACTCCTTAATCATTTGTTGATTAATCTTTAACTTATAATTAACCCTTTGATTAATTATCTGTAATTAATTACAATAATTAATTAATTCTTAATTAATAATTACTTCTTTATCACTTTCATTAATTAATTAACCTTTAATTGATTATCTTGATTAATTACATTGATTAATTAACCATTAATTAATTACCATTTAATTAATTACAATAAGTAGTTATCCCTAATAAATTTCATAAATTAATTGATCTTTGATTAATTATCCTCAAATTAATCACCTTAATTAATTAATCACATAAATCAATTGTCCTTTAAATTATAAACTAATTAACCTTTTAATCATTAATTAGTTACATAAATCATGAAATTAAATAACCTTAATCAATCTTTAAATAAATCTCTTTTTTTTAATTTAGTTAATTTTTCTTTAACAATTAATTAGCAATCTTTAATTATTCATTATAAAACTTGATTAAAAATTAATCATTCCTTAATTGATTACTAATTAATTATAATTAATTAACCTTAATTATTTAATTAATAAAACTTAATTACTCATTTATTAACTGCTAATTACTTAATTAATCGTTTATTAATTCTTAATTTAATTGATTAACAATTAATCATTCATTAATTTACTTAAGTAGCTAATTTCAAATTTTATTATTTACTCAATCATTAGTCAATATAAACTCTAAATACCGTTATAAAGTAATCAACCTTAACTATTTCCCAAAACAGTTAATCAATATTAATTAGTTATCTTAATTAACGTTTTAAAGTTCTTCTTGAAAACTTTGAAAATCAAATCATTATTAAGTATAAACTTAATTGTTAATAAACTTTAGAGACTTGTATTACATTTTTAACTCAACAGTTGAACATTTATTAAGCTACAGTATTTAAAACTTACAGAAAATAAGTTACCTAACTTTATTTTTAACATACTTTACTGCAAATTAAGGGTAACCCGAGTATCTCCGGGTTAAACTCGAGTAATGCTCGAGTTAAACTTGTTTTGATTTAAAAAAATTTGAAACTGTTTAAAACTTATGATCTCCACGCAAATAGGCTCCAGAACGTAGACGAGAAGAGTTTCCAGTAAACCCACTATCATTTTTAGACCAACCCATGCATCCCTTATCTTCCCCAAATCACAATCATCTGGACACCCCCCCATAGCCGTGTACGTGCACGTGTAGGACCGGCCGCCACCGCTCTGGCGAACTTCGCCACCACCCACAAATCGCGAAAATCCCCTACACTCGAAAGCAAAGCTCACTTCGATGCAAAAACTCGAGATCACAAATCTGGCCTCTCATTCGAACCTGAACTCAAACCAATTAAACGAAAACACTTCGCCTCTACCACGTCGACCACCAGAGGCGATGCTACTCCGGTCATGCCCTCATCTACGATCGAACTTCCACCACCCAAAACCCCTTTACACTCGATCAACTATAGGAGAGGGGATGATCGAAATACCAAACCTAGTTTAAACTAGGGTTCCACACCAAAATCGACAACTGCCACTTCCCTCATGAACTAAAAATTCATTTGTTATTTTTCTGATGATCTCCAACCCTCGAACTTCCTTCAGCCGCGAACCCGACAACTCTACCTCCACCGATCGTCCAGAATTGGCTAATGAACATTTTCCATTTACCTCTCAATTACTCATCACCCATGATTTAAAAAAATTTAATATCCATATTAAAAATCATGATTTCTTAACGCAAATCCAAATATACAATCAAAATTTAAAAATCCAACAATCAAGATTTGACCTCAGTTGATTTTACTGAACCCTTTCATTTTGCAGTGAAAATATCTTACTGATATATTTATAAATATTTGTAGAATTTAGATTTTTTATTGTATAACAAATTGTATTAAGATCCTAAAGCTTAAAATAAATTTTTGAGAAGGAGGTTTTTGTTTTATGAATAGGGTTTGAAGGCTTGTAATCAAACAGAGGCCAGCATAGTTTGTAAATCAAACATGCACACCTAAATTTATATACACACAAGCACATTCGCATTCATACTAGAAATTTTCACAGCAGCATACATGCAAGATTCAATCAGATTTTAAGCTTTAACAAAGTAGTTTGCTCACCTTGGGATTATGAGACAGAGACAGTGAAGCATCAGGGCCTGGGATTGATTTTAAAACTGAACTTTTTTTTGTGATCCTGAAGCTTGCATGTTGGAGTTGAGATGATTTTGTTTTCCTCTGGTTTTACAGTTTTTTTTAAAAAAAAATTTATGCAACAGAAGATAAAACTGCTGCTTGAACCCAGAAGTTGATCTTAATCCTTGAACTTGATCCCCTCCTGAACTGATTAATTCAATTGCTTAGCTTCTTACTTTACTTTTGATTAACAACATTAAATCCAAATCTTTAAAGAAAATCACTTGCCTTTATTTATTTTTTCCAGAAAATTTGCATTTGATTTCCAGTAACTTCAAATTGCATTTGCTTCTGTTTTGAACTTGATTACTTTGCTCAACTTTAATTTTCTAGAAAACTTTGAATGCTTGAGAAAAACTGGAACATGATGGTTCCATCTTTGCTTCCAGGTTGCATGCTTGAAAAACTGTTTTGAATTTCCTCTTTTTCTTTTTTTTCTGAATCTGTTTTATGTTAAAACTCAATCTTGAGATAATAAATTTATTAAACTATAAAGTATAAAATTTACCTGAGAGTAAGCTATAGCTTGATGTTGAATCGATTCCAGTTTTGTAACTTATTCCCAGGTTTGATTTTGATCTGCTTCTCATTGTTAAATTAGCTCGCTTATTAATTGATTTGAAACTGGAATTGCTTGATTAAGTTTGAGATGTCCTGTTTCTCGTTGAGTTGCTTCCAGGCTGAAGTTTACTTTTATTTGTTTGCTTTGCTCATGATTTCCAATTTTTTTTTGGTTTGCTTCCAGTTTGAAGTTGTGATATCAAATCTTCTTTTTACTGTATACTTTAGAGAGCCTTGGCTGAGATGTTTTATAATTGTTCATGGGGAAGTGAAGAGTTTTTTTTTATTTAATTATTTTATTTACTTAATGATGTCTTCATGCCATTTGTTAAAAATACAATCATAAGATCTAGATTTTGTTAATCAGCTTACTCCATCTTCCTATATATATTTGTAATTTACAAAGACAAGAAGGTTTTTTAAACAACTTCATATCATATTACTTTATAAATGAAGATACCTCTTTATTCACTTGTGTGTATGTATATACATATACAATATTAAAAGAACTTTTCTTAGCCAATGTTTGCATTATATACATTATATCTTAATGAAATTTAAATGCCATTTACTAAAAAAAATTTATTTTAAATTTTATACTTTGGTATATTTACAAACAATATTCTCAAATGAAAATGTTCAATTCTCTACAACCAATATTATTTTAAACTTTTATTCCTTGTTTTGTATACATTTTGTTTTATTAATTTCTACTTATTCCAACTTTTAAAGAAAGAAATGATTGTAAAAACTAATTTTTATTAATAAGTGATTTTTTCCTTCTTAAAAGAAAATATGTATTATATAAGTATAAAATTTGAATTCAAATGGTTTTCTTAGAATATTTATCATCTCAAGATTTTTGAACTCAAAATAAATTGGGATTTATTTATGTATGGTTTATTTCTTATTTTATTTGTTCAAGGTTTTTTTTTTTCAATTTATTCTCAAATTAAATTCCAAAAGTTTAAAATATATTATTAATTTAAATTGATAAATTTTTAGGATGTCATTTTTTATTTTATTTATAAGGTATTAAATATAGAATTTCAAATTCATAGTTAAATTCAAAATTCAATGTCTAAATACACAAATATCCTATTTTAATTGAACATTTTAAATTAACCAACAATTTTATTCATAAATTTATTTATTTATTTATTTGGCAAGGCCGACGGGGTTGGATGGTCCCCGACCACTTTATTGCAGCACCAAAGATTACAAGACACAAATTACAACAAGATGAGCATGAGCTCATTGAAAACGGGGAAAATACATGGTGCTACAAGCACAACTGAAGAAAACATAACATAATTATAAAAAACAAAGAACACAAACATCTTCAAACTAAAGTTTTATCCTATTCCCGGATCAAAAGTGAAAAGAAGCCTCAGGGAATTATCAATTTCATTCATTATCCATTGCCTAAAAGTGGTAGCATTTTTAGCCTTGGAGGCGTCAAATACTTTGCAGTTACGTTCTCTCCACACCGCATATATGAGTCTTTTCATCGCCACACCAAAAATTCTCTTTACCTTTTGCTTGTTACCTGTTTTTGTGTATATCTGTTCCCATTCAGCTTGGTTGTTATTCATTGGTCGTTTACTTTGCAGTTTAATCATCACCTCAGTCCATAGTTGCTTGATCTCTGGACATTCAAAGAAGATATGCTCGATAGTCTCTGGTTCAGCACAACAAAAGGAGCCGTAGATGTCAATATTCATACCTAAACTAACTAGCTTTGCGTTGGTCAGCATAGCACGATTCAAAATTTTCCACAATGTTAAGTTCTCTCTCATGCTACTGTCTCTACTCCAAGTTCTCTTCAACCATTTCCAGTTATGTTGTGCATTGTTTTGCATCAAAAATTCATACGCATCACTAATTTTGAATTTACCTTTTTTCTTTCCCCAAACAACTAAATCAGAAGTAGAAGGCAGAGGGGAGAACTTCTTTATACTGTCCCACACTTTATGAACTCTTTGATTAGAAGAAAAAGTTTGAATATCCTGAAAGTGCTCGAGAACATCTCTGACTTTCGTATTAGCATGAACACCAGTCTGCTGTATTTCATTGTAAGTAAGATGTCTTCTGAGAATGAAACCATTATCAAGCCATGGATCATCCCAGAAACTAACATTTTGTTCATTGTTGGTGTTCATCTGTATGAGTGGAAGAAAGAGCTCCTTGGTCTTGAACATACTCTGCCAGGTCCAGCTCATATTTTGCCTTTTATCCATGTTCCACATTCTCCTGCATTTTAGAATATGTTTTTTGGACCACTCTGCCCATAGACTATCAGGGCAATTAAACATAGAATCAACGTGCTTAGCAAATGCAGCCTTGTTCCACTGTTTCAAATTTATAATTCCAAGGCCTCCTTTGTTCAAAGGCTTCTCAACAGTAGCATACCCAGTTGGTGCTATATACCTTCCCGTAGTTCTACCAGTCCACAGGAAACGCATGATAGCAGTTCTAATCATATTAATTAATTTGGTTGGGAGAATATAAGCTCTGGCCCAATACACTTGCATAGCAAAGGTGACAGACTTAATCAATGTTAGTCTACCAGCTTGACTAAGCTTTCGAGTGGTCCAACAATTCAGTTTAGCAATGATCTTCTCATACATCGGTAGACAGTGATTAGTTGTGATTTTAGACGTTGTAAGCGGCAGACCAAGGTAGGTAACAGTCGCTTGGTTATGGGGTAGGCCAGTCATTTGAGTTATTAGAGTAGCCTGAGATAAACTAACACCAGCAAGAGTGATATTAGACTTTTGAAAATTAACCTTTAACCCCGTCATAGAATAAAAGAGATCGAGGGTTAGAATTATGTTTTTGACAGTTTTAGTGTTCGGAGAGCAAAAGATAATCAGGTCATCAGCAAACAGCAACGTAGAGATAAGCGGGTCTTTACATGCTGGATGCAATTTGATTTTCCTTTGTTGGATTGCTTTGTTTATCAGCCTAGTAATTAGTTCCATGACAAGTATGAATATGTAAGCAGACAGAGGGTCTCCCTGCCTTATGCCCTGCCTACTTTTGAAAAAACCTTTGGCAGTTCCGTTGACATTGATTGAATATGTTGGAGAAGAGATGCACTCAAAGATCCAGGCTATAAAATGAGGAGGGAAATTCATATACCCCATGATGCATACAATACTGTCCCACTGTAACATATCAAACGCTTTCATAATATCAAGCTTCATCATAGCTTTAGGTGGGGAATTTTTGCTTTTATAACCTTTAATAAGCTCATGCGCAAGCAGGATGTGGTCTAGTATATTTCTACCAGGTAAAAAAGCAGCTTGGTTGATGGATATAATAGAAGGGAGAACATTCTTGAGTCTCGTAGCAATGACTTTGGAGATGCATTTATATATTGTGTTGCAACAGGATATAGGACGGAAATCTTTAACATGATATGCATTTTTATGCTTCGGGATTAAAGCAATATTGGTATAATTGAATGACCTATAAAGTTTGCTTTTTTTGAAGAAAAGAGATATGGCATTGCATACATCTTCAGAAACAATTAACCAGCATGTAGTATAAAAATAAGCATTCAGCCCATCAGGACCACCGCATGAATTAGAATTAAGAGAGAACATAGCTTTTTCGATTTCATCATTGGTAACTTCAAAACACAGAAAATTGAATTCATCCACATCAAGCCTTGGTAATATGTCATAAGGGATGTCTTCAATCTTTGGAACGAAGTTGTTAGCGTTGCCATAAATACTCATGAAATGTTGCTCAAAGGCTTCCTCAACTCCAACAGAAGTAGTTTGCAAAACATCATACTTGTCATAGATAGTGACAATGTTGTCCCTCCTCTGCTTGTTCTTGAGACTGTTGTGAAAGTAAGCACTGTTTTTGTCTCCTTTTTCCCACCATTTAATTCTCGCTTTTTGTCTAATCATATCACTTTCAAGAATTAATGCATTATAGTACTGTTGAGACAAAGTTGTTTCAATAGAAGAGAGGCTATCATCCAGAACCATAGCCTTCTGGACCTCAACAAGCTTTACCAGAATACTACTACTCAGTTTATCACCTTTGCCAAAAAATTTTGATGCCCATAGCTTCAGAACGCCTTTCATTTCTCTTATTTTTTCCTGCAAAATAAAAAGATGATTACCATTTTTGTTTATGTTCCATGCAGCTTGGACAGTGGGTTTAAAGTCAGGTTCATTAACCCAAGTGTTAAAAAATTTAAAATTTGATTTTCCTTTCACGTCCACTTCACGAAGATGAATAATTTGAGGGGAGTGGTCAGATAGAAGTGGAGGGGGGAGAAGGTTGTATAGGGTGGGCCATTTGGTTAGGGCATTTTGATTAGCAAAGGATTGATCAATTCTGGAAAAAAGTTCTTTTACCATGCTTCCTTTTGTTATTCCATGAGAATTGAATACCAACATATTTTATAGATACAAGTTCAGCATCATGTATAGCACTACTGAGTGGATGAATTTCATTAAGGGACAGCGGTTTTCCTCCTACCCTATCAGAGGTAGAATGACAGCAGTTGAAGTCCCCTAGAATAATCCAGGGGTGGGTGGACTGCCTCAATGATGGGATGACAGATAGCAGTGATGATCTATTAACAACAGAGTTTGAAGCATATATAAAGGAGATATACAGGGAGGTACTGTCAGAGAGGTCTTGAGCATAACAGTGTATAAATAGTGGAGAGGAGAGGATGGGAGTAATCTGAAACTGCTGGGGGTTGTAAAGAATCAAGATTCTTCCATAGGGTGATTCGTTAAGATTGTGAATAAGTTTCCAATTTGGATTAATATATTCAGCCGCCTTAATCGTTAAAGGAAGGTTAAGCTTGGTTTCAAGAATCGCCAACACCGATAATTGGTGAGTAGTAATGAGTTGTTTACACTGGTCTTGTTTGATAACATGGTGTGCCCCTCTTATGTTCCATATTCCAATGTGCGGCATCATTGGAGAACTCTGGCATTAAGAAATTCTATTTTCATACTCCTCGTTACTGCGTGTGTTGAGGACAAGTAATTTGGAATTGTTGCTGAAAGGGGGGGTATTATCTTTGCTTGCTGTTTCATTATCCATTGGGGTGGTCATTTGGTTGCGAGTGAGGGTTGATGGAGGGGTGTGTTGCAATGTTGGGGAATTGAGAGGGGAAGAAATGGGAGGTGGTTTGTTGGCTAATGGTGGTTTGATTTTGGCATAAGTTGATGGTGATGTTACATTTTGTTCTCTGTCTTTGTTTGGGGATTTGATTGCTTTTGTTGTTCAATCAGCATTGTATCTGTGCATGTCAACACCTGTGTCAGCTCCTCTTTTGAAATTATTGCTCTTGCTATTACTTCTGTTGCCTCTTCCACCAATACTGCTCTTATCTTCAGAATGTTCTTTCATACCTACTGTTATAGTTGCTATTACAGATCCCCTCATTAAATAAATTTCGTCCTCGAAATTTGCAAAGAATACGACAAAACAGGATAAAAGACAGAGAGATATCTTTCCGAATCAAACCGGATATCAATTCTGTATTTGGCTTACTAAATCAGAATATCGACAATACGAGAACAAACTCATACAATATTACACAAGATATTTGGGTCCAGCGGTCTACGAATATGCAAGGGCATTGATTAGTTCGAAGGGATAACTAATCGTTCGTAGAGTATATCGGATCCCAGAGAATAGATAGATGGATTCAATCTTTTACGATTTCTCAAACACAAGATATGGATTCCAAATTCAGGTTGGAATACCCCAAAATATATACCAACTTGTCCCACTTCGAACTTTGATATACACAAGAAATTACAATAGAATTTCAAATTTGATACAATTCTAATTTAGCTTCATATTAGTTAACCAATTTGCTTAATTTAAAATTTAAAATTTTCAATTTATTTAATTTAATTTTTCAAATTCATTAGAGTTTAGATCGAAAAGCTGATAAGAAACAGATGAAGATACGAAATAAGGATTTTCTACAACGATTCGTAGGGCCACCATCACACCGAAACTTCTTTTTGGAGCTGTCACGAAGCAATCAAAAGAATTCGAAATCGAATCAAATGAAATTGATAGAGAAAAGATATTTCCACTATTGCAGGGTATTGACCATATGTACTGATATTTCCCCGTCCTCTATCTCGTTCACTTCTCGCACTCATGCTCACTATCAGTGGATAGTACGAGAATTTACTAAGGCATTTGAACGGATATTGTTTGCACCAAAATTGGGCAACACCCTTCGGAAGTTTTTGAAGATATAATAAATGAAGAACTTGAATTGGAAATAAGGACTATCTAACAAAAACTCCAAGTCACAAAAAAGTAAATTGCACAGAAGACAAGGATTTAGAGTGGTTCGGCGATGCGCCTACGTCCACTATGAAGTTTTATCACTTTATTACTTAATACTTGAAGGTTACAAGTATTTTTAAGAAAATTACAGCAGAAAATGGACTTAAATTCGAAATTAGCAGCCAAGAAGGTGGTATGGAGTGATTCTGGCAGCGTTTAGGCTTATTCTTTCTCTCCAAATTCTCCGACCCCTTTTCTGAATAACCAGGGGCTCTATTTATAGGTGTGGAAGGCCAAAATCCCGCCTAAAACTCAGGGAGGTTGTCTGGCACGTGAGGGGGGCCCATAAGCCCGCGTTCTCGGAGTCCGTGCCCAGTTTGGGATCGATTCGAAGTGAACTTCGAATCGATCAAAAATGCATCCAATTGAGGCGAAATATGGTGTGGACATTTTTCAACATGTATGCAGGCTTCTATGAAAATTTCATGGCATTTGGATCATGGGATTGAGAGATATGATCGATTTAAGATTGCGTTTTCGTGTACCCTGTTTGCTTCGACTCCACTCTATGAATTCGTTCGAATCCATATGGTTCGAAGCCATATGGTTCGAATCCATAGGTTCGAATCCATAGGTTCGAACCCATACGGTTCGAATCCATGGGTTCGAATCCATATGGTTCGAATCCATATGGTTCGAATCCATGCTTTTGTATGCGAAGGCAGTGACGTGGTGTACTGTGTGGATGGATTCGAAGCCGCTGGATGCGAGGCCGATGGAGTCGAAGTTGATGGATTCAAAGAATGCACTGGCTGATGGATTCGAGCATGGCAAGCAGCAAGCAGTGTTGGATTCGAAGCAATGCATGGATTCGAAGGTAGGAAAGGCCGGGTGGATTCGAGGAAGATGGAGTCGAGGATGGGAATACTTCGAAGGACTCGAACCAGGGTAGATGCAGGACAGATGGATTCGAGGCTAGGTGAAGTCGTGGATTCGAAGCGTATTTACCTCCGATGGATTCGAACGGAGGCACGCTCCTGATGGATTCGAAGTAGGGAGTACCTTAGATGGATTCGAAGTGAAGGCTTGCTTGATGGAGTCGAAGCAAATGCACTTCTCATGGGTTCGAGGCGACATGCGTCTTGGTGGATTCGAAGGAAGGCCAGGGGATGGTTTCGAATTATGTGGGTTCGAACTGGACGGATTCGAATCAATGTAGAGGTGATGGGTTCGAACCAAGCAACATTCATCCCTTTCAATCTTGAATCCATCATAACTTGAGCATACGACCTCGGATTGACTTGAAACTTGAAATGCTGGTTCCTATGACTTTGCTCATCATGTCTTGTCGATTCTGGCCCAATCCGGACTCGGACAATATTCATCGATATCCATAGCGAAGGGGAGTACGATCAATCTCTGAGGTGAACTGTCTTCTGTTTTTGACCAATCTTTTGGTATCACGGCTTTGCCAAAAAGCGGGATAACATTTTTCCCCCCAAAGTACGTCTTATGGGAACATGACGTGCTTTGAATAGTTGCCATCTCTTTCTGAAAAATCATTGCTCTCTTTTCGCTGAGACTCATACGCCGTATTGCTGTAACCTCGCCTTGATATGAACTATTGCCGTATAATTGCGCTTAGTCGTTGGTTGTTGTAGTTGTAACAGGGTGAGTGTTTGATCCCTGTAAATGTTTAAAATTGAATGTTAGTTTGATATGTGTGCATATATATTAGTTTGACCCCTATTAACGTCATGCGTCCACGAGTCATGTCGGTTCTTGTTTGCTGCTGAATTTCGTATCGATTTTCTCCTGAATCGATTTTAGATTTAAGTCAAAGTATTGTTTTTATGGTTGTCTATGATTATCCTCTTGTATCGATCCTCTCTTGAATCGGTATGCGAGGTAGACGAGCAATTTTTTACATCCGAAATGATTTCGTCCGTTTTCATCAGTGGTTTTCGATGGACTCGAAGTTATGTTTGTATGAATAGATGGCTTTCGAATCGATGGCCCGATGGACCTCGTGCCTCGAATCGATTGGACCTTCGATCCAGCCCTTGCTCATGTGCTACTTCGAAATGATGATGCCTCATATCGATGCTGCCTTGCCGGATTTGAAGCTTAGAAAGGAGTCGGAGCCGTGATGGATTCGAAGTCTCCGAAGGATTCGACGCTATGATGGATTCGAAGCTTTGTGGTTTCGAAAGTGGTCGTTCGAATCGATAGGGTCGTGACCTGTGGTAAGCGGTCAATATGACCGGGAGTCGAAGCGCCACTAATCCCCCTTGGAATCCATATAAATACACGAGGCCGACTCCATTTTCACTTTTTACCTTTTACCATTGCTTTAGCTGCTTCTTCGAATCGATCTCCCAGAGCCAAATCAAACGTGCTTTTCCACGAGTCGATCAAATTCCTCCAAGCTTCTATTTGCAATCGAACCAAGCCAGGTAACCAAGGGATTGATTCGAGTTGAGAATGAGAAAATTGGAATTTTTTGGCATTGATTCAACACTTTCTTCTGGAAATCTTGAAGTGTGGGGAGATATGAACAAAGTGGGTCGACTCGATGGAACTGAGGAATGAAACCATTCGAGTCGTATCATTCAGAGTGTTGTCTTTCACTGTTTCGCATCGATCCAGGGGTGAGCGTTTCGAGTTGGTTTTGAATGTGTAGCTTCAAATCGATGATTGCAGGTGAACCAGAAAAAGGCTTGCGGTGATCGATTCGAAACAGCAATATTCTGATCGATTCGAAGCGATGATACGTTGATCGATTCGAAGGAGTTTAACTCCGATCGATTCGAAGTCAGGTAGGGTTCCATGGATTCGAACTGCTCTTGATGGATTCGATGGAGTTCGACTTCGATCAATTCGAAGTCAGGTGGAGCTCCATGGATTCGAACTGCTCTTGATGGATTCGAAGGAGTTCGACTTCGATCGATTCGAAGTCAGGTGGTGCTCCATGGGTTCGAACTGCTCCTCTGTTCCCAGGTCTCATTGAGTCGAACTACGTGGCATTGGGGCACGCCGATTCGAAGTTTATCGATTCGACTCGTGTCGATTCGAGTCGATCGATTCGAACGTTCTCGCTTCTGGAACTTCCACTCCTTTGATTTGTTCCAATATCTGAACTACGACCAACTTTAAATTGAACTCTGACGAACTCACAAAATTTTTTAGCATACTTGATTCCAACGAGCTTCGGCCTTGCATGATCAAAGTTGACCTGACCTGTCTTTTGGAGCTCGTCGATGGCACCATGACTTAAACACATATAATGAATTCATACTTGAATTGGTCAGTAGTATCTGAGTGACGTGAAAGTGACGGTCGGCGATGACGGTCATTTTCGTTTTCCAATTCCAAAGTTTCGTCGTTCGGACACCGTGTTCCAATCTTGTAGAATTTGCTTGAGTTATGCACAGCACTTGCACTGCACGACATATTCACACACTTCACACCGGGGAATATACGGGCTTTCTTTGTATTTAACGCTGCTTTCTGGTGAGTTAGTTAATTATGGAGTCTTCGAGTTCTCAACAACAAGAGGTACAAAGCTCGCCTCCTCCAGTGCTAGAAATTCCAGAGATCCTTTCTGAAGTAATAGATCCTGCTCCGGACGAATTGCCGGAGGCCTTACTTATCGAGGATCCCGTAGACTCCGTCCAATCCAATATTTCTGAAGCATTATTGGGTCGGATATGCTCGAAACATAGCTTATCCCCGGATGACGTTTTGCTACCGGGAGTTGATGATAGACCTCACAATCCACCCGAGGGTTACACTGCTTTTTATCGCCATGCCTGTGCGGCTGGAACTCTCCCTCCGTTTAACCAATATATCAGGGAGATGCTATCGTTCATTGGAATCGCTCCCGCACAACTTCATCCCAACGGGCACGCGTTGCTGAACAGTGTTTTCATTCTATTTATGGACCACCTTTTTCGTCCGCCAAGGCCAGCTAAGATTAGACATATATTCAATTTCAAGAGCAGGGGTGATAGTCCATCTTTCACCTTTCTGGAAGCAGTTAGAAACTGCCAGATTGTGACGGGAGCCTGGACCAGACTTAGTTACTTTAAGAATGAATGGTTTTTTGTCCGATGTCCCCCAGGATTCGCTAGGCGATGGCTGTCCAGACGTGAGTGTCGTAAATCGTGTAAGCCTTCTTTAATAGTCATTGTCAACACCCGAACTGACATCAGGTGTTTTTCTTGCAGCTATCATATCAAGGCCAGACGGTGGTCGATACAGAAACGTCGTCCGAAGTTTACAAGAGATCCCGAGTGATTTGCGGCACATTGACTCGGTCTTAACTGATGATAATTTAAGGATGCTGGGTTTAATTGAGACGAGCCAGAGTATTGTCATTGAGGGTTTGGCGAAATCGGCTCCGAAGGCAAAGAGGAAAACCAGTGTAGTGATAAGAGGAATGAGCGATGATGAGAGGACGCCTACTGACACCGGGCTAGCGGCTGATCTTCCCCGAGCAGGAAAAAAGCGGACAGGCAAGGCTGTTGTTCCTAAATTTAAGAGACGGAAGTCTGTAGTCGTGTCTCGCTTGATTCCCGGAATTATTTCCTCTGACTCCGCTCTTTGTCAACCAGGAAACATTTTCATAGGACTGGATGACGTTCCCATCCCGGAATGCGTTTCTCTTTATCACGAGTCCGGGTTGGATGAGCTCCGGGAAGCGTTACACATAAGCAAGCTTTTACCTGTTAGTGCAGTCGATACTTCTGGTTGGTCGGGGGTTTTGCACATTTGCATACACTTTCATAACACTACATGACTGCCTCACATGCCATATCGATTTTGCCTGGTACTTAACTGAACTGCATCTCTTTTCCAGGTACTATGGCTGGCCGTCAGTCTACATTGGACAAACTCCGGAGAGTGCATCACCCTTCATCTTATTACGAATCCCGACGTGGAGATTCCGATTGTGATTGCGACCGGAGGCATCATGGCCAGGAGTATCATGCAAGGGATCATCACCGTGGTTACTCTAGCCAGGAACGATCGGACAGAGATCGTAGACATCGCTCCCCTTCTCGATCTCCTCCGCCATCCCGAAGTCATGTCCAGGTATCCGAACCTCTGCGACATCAACCATCTTCGCAGGTTTCAAGGCTCGAGCCACATTGTCCTCGAACTGAGGTTGCAACGTCCACGTTCGCGGAGGAGACCCTTATTGAGTCTTCTGGCGAAGGGGCCATCAGGCTTGCTCAATTGAGGAAGGATTTTCCAGAGATTTGCTTTGACGCTTGTATTTTTCCTCCCAATCTTAAAAGAATTCCCGAAGAGGCTGCGACCACGGCGCTCAGCTACACCCGTGAGTTTTATGCTCAGTACAAAGAATGGTACAGAGCGGCTGTTAAGACTTCCAAGGCTGCCTTCGACCGGGCCCAAATCATCGAGAAGCTGGAAGCCGACTTGGCTCAAAAGAGTCGCATTGTTGACATACTCCAATCTGAGGCGGAATCTTCCCGCAAGGCCGAGGTCGAGTCGTTAAAAAAGGTTGATGAGACATTAGTTTAAATGGATAAGATGCAACAGGCACATTGTACTTTAGTTGAAGACTTAGGCCATCGATACAAGAATGTTGAAGCTGAGCGGGATGCGGTAGTCAAGGAACTAGAGGAGTTAAAGGCTAAGTTCGCTGACATGAATAAAGAAAAAGACGATGCGAACGTGGCCACGCAAGAAGCGTGTGAGCAGGCTGTATCTTTTCGAGCTGAGCACGATGCGGCAATTGCAAGGGTTAAGGAGGTTGAATCGGAGGTGGAGGAGAGAGTCCAAGCAGAGAGGTTCAAGATGGAGGCCGAATTCGACGATCTCTTGGACACATATAATGCCAATGTATTAGAGCATAGAAATCTCTCCTGGCTAGGGGATTACTCGATGCCTCTCTACAATGCTTGGAAGAAATTAGTGGAAAACAAGAGGATGTCTTGTCCGGATGGGGTATTAGATGAGTTTGAGCTTGAGTCACGTCTGCTTAGCGAGGACGAGAGGAGAACCCTTCATGAAGCAATAATTTCTGTTGAAAAAGAAAGACTTGGCGTCCATCAAACGGAGGTTGGCGAAGGTTCGGGTATTGTGCATCATAGCGAGAATACTGAAGTCCTTGTTTCAACTTCATCCGAAGCTGTTGCTGCGGTTGATCCACGAGCCATTCCAGCCTACAATCCGGACCAACCGGAATTGTCTTCGGGCAAGACTCTCGTCCCCGAGCTTGTTCAAGCTCCAAGGCAAGGTAAAGTAGGTATTTTGATTACTCTCCTTACGTCTTAAAGCATTGATTTTCGAGGGAATTTCTTGGTCTGATAGCTCTAATTCTTGTTGTTTAGTGACCAAGAGTGTCGCACCCGTGCCCCCTGTTCCTTCGGCTTTATATCCTACGCGTGGAGTTATTGTCACCGAGGCGATTTCAACTGCTGCCATGGTTGGTGATATGGGAGAGGGAGGCTCAATGTCATTCGATGTTCAAATGTTTGAAGAGTTATTTGGTCACCCTCTTGACCCCATTCCCGATCTTTCTTTTGCGACGAGTGGAGCTGCTCCAGTTTCTAGCTCGATTGTGATGACCACTAGCGTATCTAGCGCGGCCCAACTGTCTCGAGAGGAAGAGATTTTAGCCGAGATAAGTGCCGAGATGGCCGCGACAGTGACAGTTGGTCCCGGTTGTGACGCTGCTTCCTCAAGTTTATCTTCTCTAATGATGATTTCTCCTGGTCGCACGGTAACCGTATCGAGTGTTGCTGAACAAGTACATGTTACCGCTCCCATGCCCTCGGCTCACCCCCACAGAAGGATCTCTATCCCTTCCAGTTCTGAGGAAGACGTCGATATTATGCCAGACCTGGAGGATGTTCCCAAGAAAGGCAAAAAGTCTCGCAGGAAGCCGGGCAGTGGGTCTAGCGGCTCGACTCCGAGGAAGAAGCACCGGAGGAAGAAAGAGTGAGCCCCTCGCTTCGTCATGTGATTACGAATAACAATTCTTTTATCTTTTCTCTTGTTCTTTTTGGGTCGTGCATATGTGTGGATTCGGCCTCCACTTAATCAAAACATCTTTACTTGCCATGTAATCAAACCTGTTTTTGTTGGCTGATGAAATGGGAAATTATTCTTTTCTTTTACCTAAATGCCTTGCAGTATTTGTTTTCTATCCGCTCAATATTTTAAATATAGCTTCGTGTCGTGATTTAATGAATGAGTTGGACTCTGAATACATTATCACTTAAGCCAGTGATTAACACTCAGCTTTTTGCCCCTTAGTTGCGGGGAATAATATTCATATTCTGGCGGCTGATTGCGTTTATTGCAAATCTCGGGCACATGCCCTCCTTCTGGGGACTTATGACAATTTGAGATCGATAATCTGTCCTGCATTCCAGGAATCTGAGAGTTATCGATGTTTGGAACACGGTTCGCGCTCTGGGAACTTGGAATTGATGTTTATACTCCACTTCACGCTATGGGAATTGGGAGTTGATGTTGACGTCTCGGCCCGTATTTCGGGAACTTCAAATTGTTGTTTGTACTTCGATTCACGCTCCGGGAATCTGGAGGTAGCATGGATGCTTTGGTTCGCGCTTCGGGAACCTGTAATTTATGTTTATACTCCAATTCATGCTTTGAGAACTCGGAGTTCGCATTGATGGGTTGGTTCACACTCCGGGAATCTGGACTAGATGTTTACACTCCAATTCGAACTCTGGGAAGTTGGAGTCCGTTCGCACTCCGGGAACGAATTATGGAATGTTTATACTCCAATTTACGCTGTGGGAAGTTGGAGTTAGCCGATAGGTGGTCAGTCACACCTATTTGGGCTTTTTAGGAATTCGTTCACACTCTGGGAACGACGGATTTGATGTTTATACTCCAATTCGCACTCTGGGAAGTTGGAGTCCGTTCGCACTCCGGGAACGAATTATGGAATGTTTATACTCCAATTCACACTCTGGGAATTTGGAGTTAGTAAAAGGATTGTCGTGTATCAATCCCTGTGAATGCTGGTATTGTGTTTTGTCCCCGAGCTCGGGTTTCACTTAGTGAGTGACTGGTCGTATCACAGTTACTCCCTATTTGAATAAATCCCACCGTGCGATGGAATTTAGCTCTTCGTGCAACGTGATATTATGCGTTATTTTCAGTGAATCACAACTTTTGGCTCGAAGAGATGGCATTTTATTGCTGAAACGAAAGAAACATGGCAAAATCAGTTGCCTTATTACAAGTTCAAATTTCAAAATGCAAAAACAAAATGCTAAGGAAGAAATTGATAAAAAATAGATAAATAAAGCCTGTCATATGTAGTAGCGACGGAGGCTTCCGCTGTTCCAGGCTCTTGGTAAAGTAAGACCATCAACGGTTGATAACTTGAATGTGCCATCTCTGAGCTTTTGTGAAATCATATACGGCCCTTCCCAATTTGGGTTTATGTGCGAAGGGACCGGATAAATTCTCTTGAGTACCAGGTCGCCAGGTTCAAAGGTTCGTGGGCGGACCTTGGCATTGTATATTCGAGCGACTCGACTTCGATATGCAGCTGCCCTCACATCGGCTTCTTCACGCTTCTTATCAAGCAGATCT
Organism: Allium cepa; assembly: GCA_030765085.1. Taxonomy (NCBI): domain Eukaryota; kingdom Viridiplantae; phylum Streptophyta; class Magnoliopsida; order Asparagales; family Amaryllidaceae; genus Allium; species Allium cepa. The sequence continues at coordinate 213,413,391 of CM060945.1, forward strand.
AGGGACTCAGCAAGTAATATAGCATTCTTTTTCGGGTCGTAATATGTCACACGGTGAGAGTGAACTTCCATTTTGACTGGAATAACTGCTTTAGAGCCATAGGATAGAGAAAAAGGAGTGTGTCCAGTCGCAGTTTTGTGAGTTGTTCTGTACGCCCACAGAGCCATAGGTAGTTCATCAACCCACTTGCCCCCGGCTTTCTCTAGTCTTTTCTTCAATATAGACTTGATAACCTTATCGACGGCCTCGACTTGACCATTCGCTTGTGGGTGCGCTACTGCTGAGAATCTCTTATGGATGTGAAATCGCTGACAGAAGTCCCTGAATTCAACACTGTCGAATTGGGCTCCATTGTCGGTGATAATAGTGTGCGGGAGACCAAACCGGCAGATGATGTTGCGTACCACGAAGTTGATTACCTTTTTTGTTGTAATTGTTGCAAGAGGCTCAGCCTCAGCCCATTTGGTGAAGTAATCAACCGCGACTATGGCGTACTTTGCACCCCCTTTAGCTAAAGGCAATGCACCAATTATATCCATCCCCCACATTGCAAATGGCCACGGACCGACCATTTGGGTTATTTCAGAAGGCGGGGCTCTAGGGATCCGACCGTGTCTCTGGTATTTATCACATCTTTTGGCATAATCAATAGCATCGCGGTTTACGGTAGGCCAATAATATCCATATCGAAGTATTTTCTTAGCAAGTGCTTGCCCCCCAATGTGATCGCCACATTCTCCTTCGTGCACATCACGCAACACTCGCTTGATTTCGTCGCGTGCGATACACCGGAGAAGAGGAACAGAATATCCCCTCCGATACATAACTCCGTTTTGAATGACAAATCGTGAAACCTTTCGAAGAATCTGTCTTCTTTCACTTCGTCGTTCAAGCAGTGTGCCATGCTCAATGTAATCTTGGTAGGGGGTCATCCATGATTCCCTCTCGGAGGTAGCTTCAAATGTGAATTCATTCTCCATTCGATCAATGCTTGGAGAGGATAAAGTCTCGACGGGAACGAGTCCCAAGTGTTGAGCTTCGCCTGTGCTTGCCAACTTTGCCAACGAATCGGCTTTCTGATTGTGCTCTCGGGGTATGTAGAAAATGGTATAATAATCAAACTGATCCAGTATTTCTCGGACCCGGGCTAGATAAGCGGCTAGTCTTCGATCCTTGGCCTGATATTCACCCCGAACTTGGCATACCACCAACTGGGAATCGCACTAGATCTCCACAGCGATAATTCTCAGGTCACGGGCCAACTTCAACCCGGTGAGCAAGGCTTCGTATTCAGCTTCGTTGTTGGTTGCCCGGAAATCAAACTTTAAGGCGTAGCAGATGGATCGGCCTTCGGGAGTCTCAAGCACTATCCCTGCGCCCGAGCACCGATCGTTGGATGCACCATCAGTGTATAGCTTCCATATATATTCGGGGGAGTTACTAGTTTCAGGTAAGTCTTCAGGAACAGTGAATTCGGCAATGAAATCTGCTAGGACTTGACCATGTATGGCTCTCCTCGGAACATATGTGATGTCGAATTGACTCAGTTCAATGTTCCACTTTAGTAACCTGCAAGACGTCTCAGGTCGTGTGAGGAACTGTCATAACGGTTGGTCGGTGTACACAATGATAGGGTGAGCTTGAAAATATGGACGGAGCTTCCTCGAGGCGATGACTAGGCAGTATGCCAATTATTCTAGCCTTGGATAATTTCTCTCGGCCCCGGTTAATCATTTACTGACATAATGGACTGGTTTCTGTGTTCGGTCTTCCTCTCGAACTAATGCAGCACTAATAGCGTTTTCAGATACAGCCAGATAAAGTTATAATCGTTCGTGATCAACAGGTTTTGAAAGAATCGGTGGTGTGGAAAGATGCTGGACTAGCGATTGAAATGCGCCCTCACATTCCGTAGTCCATTCGAAGTTTCGTTTCCCCTTTCGGATCAGATCGAAGAAGTGTATGCATTTATCCGTTGATTTCGAGATGAACCTACTCAGCGCCGCAACCTTCCCGTTGAGACTCTGAACCTGTTTTATGGTCCTTGGGGTTTGAAGATTCCTGATCGCCCAGATCTTCTCGGGGTTGGCCTCTATTCCCCGGGCGTTGACGATGAACCCAAGGAACTTTCCGGAAGCGACCCCAAAATGACATTTTAGCGGATTGAGCTTCATCCCATATTTCCGGAGGACATTGAACATTGAATCTAAGTCCTTGACATGATCAGTGGAGTATCGTGATTTTACCAACATGTCATCCACATAGACGTCCATGGTTTTCCCGATCTGGTCGGCAAACATTCGGTTGACTAAGCGTTGGTAAGTTGCTCCGGTATTCTTTAAACCAAAGGGCATGACCTTGTAGCAGTATAGTCCCAGGTCAGTTACGAAGCTTGTATGTTCTTGATCGGGCACATGCATGGGTATCTGATTGTACCCAGAGTAAGCGTCCATGAAAGATAATAATTCATGCCCGGCCGTCGAATCCACAAGTTGATCGATTCGAGGAAGTGGAAAACTGTTTTTCGGACAAGCCTTATTTAAGTCAGAGTAGTCGATGCACGTTCTCCATTTTCCATTCGGTTTGCGGACAAGTACAGGATTGGATACCCACTCTGGGTATAAAGCATCTCGGATAAACCCATTCGTCTTCAACTTATCGACTTCTTCTTTGAGGGCGGCAGATCTCTCTGGATCCATACCGCGTCTCTTTTTCTTGACCGGGATGTACCGCGGGTCAATATTTAAGGTGTGGCTCGCGATGTCCGACGAGATTCCACACATATCGGAGTGCGTCCAGGCGATTACGTCTAGATTCGCTTGGAGAAATTCGACCAATTCCTGTTGTGCCTGCAGGTTTAGCTGAGACCCAATTTTCAATATTTTCGAATCATTATTGTCATCAATTGGAACATCGATCGTCAGCTCGGCTGGGGAAGCTTTACTTTCTTTGGATTCATCATTATCTTCAGTCTCTCGAGGGTCAAGATCCTTCTGGAATTGGTCGTGGTGCCCGGGCCGAGGCCCAGGCGCTAATTGTCAATCATCGGCAAAGCGGACGCAGAGAGATTCCTCCACGCCCTTTCCTTTCTCCTTTCTTTGTGCTTCTCGCAGTTCAGCAACATAACAGGCTCTCCCAGCAGACTGGTCCCCTTGGATGACCCCAATCCCATGGTCAGTAGGGAACTTTAGAGTCAAACACCACGGGGCAATTGCTGCCCTAAATTCGGCAAGGGCTGGTCTGCCCAAAAAGGCATTATGGGGTTAATGGATATCCAGGACAACAAATTGTAACATTCGGACTCTGCGGCGTTCTCCGTTTCCCAATTCTATCGGCAACTCCACCATTCCGGTGGGTATATTAGCACTTCCATCGAAGCCGTGGATTCTACATTGACAAGGCTTTAGATCTTTAGCTTCCATCTTCATCTGATCATATGCCCTTTTAAACGAGATGTTTACTGAGCTTCCACTGTCTACCAGGATCCTCTTCATCCAAGCTGGACCAACCTGGGCGGATATGACTAGTGGGTCTATAGTCGGGGCTTCGACTATATCAGCATCTCGGTTTCTAAATACGATATCATCCGCCATCATCCTCTGTTGCTTAGCCGGAGCGCCTTCATCAAGTGTACTGCAGCTTTCAAAACTCACATGCCTGATCGAATTGGCATATGATTCCATTTCCCTCCAACTTCGATCCGCTGGATGAGGGCCACCACTGACTGTATTTATGACCAACCTTCCGCTTGTACGAGCTGGCTCCTCCTGTCCTTCTTGGTTCTGTGCACGATTTTGGTTTGACGGGCCCACACCACCAACTTGCGGTGCCCGCACAAAGTGATCCAACTTCCTTTCTCTGATCAGTTTTTCAATAAGGTCTTGCAAATGCTTGCAGTCATTGGTATTGTGCCCATAGCTTTCGTGAAATCTACAAAACTTCCCCGTTTGAATCTGTTTCTCCGATGATGGCTTCGGAATCGGCTTCTTATACTGCATCGCATTACAGGTTTGTAGATATACGTTTTCCAGTGTCGTATTCAGTGGTGTATAGCTTTCAAACATTTGCGCCCTACGTCGCGGGCCACGATTCTGATCCTGCTTCTTACTCCTATTATCGTCGTTCCTTGGCTGGGTTTGCTTGTTCTGAATATTCAACTGCACTCTTCCTGAGCCCTCCCCTGACTGTTTAACCGCCACATTGCTTTGAACCCCTTCATTGCTGGGCCTCACATCATCCTGCTTCCTTGATTGTTTCGCATCCTCACGCCTCAAGAATTGGGCGTCTTTGGAATAGAAACGATCCAACGACGCGGGAGGTTTTCCAGCTAGCCAGTTTCCAAAATCAGAGTCGGGGTCAATCCCCTTAGTCAGAGCCATCAAGATTGAATTATCATTGGGGTTAGTGATTTCTGCACAGGCGGCGTTGAATCTTTCCAGGTATCGCCTGAGTGTCTCCCCGGGGGCTTGAGTGACACTAGATAAAGTATTTACGTCTTTAGGCCTGGCAATGTGCATACGGAATTGTTCAATAAATTTGGTAGCCAATTGGTCAAACGAGGAGATAGACCGTGGTGGTAATCGTGTAAACCACATTGTCGCAATTCCCCCTAAGGAAATGGGAATACTACGGCACTTTACTGCATCATCAGCTCTGGCAGCAGTCATTGACCATTCGTATTTCAAAATATGCTGGCTGGGGTCGGAGTTTCCTTCATACATGGGCAAAGCCGGCATCCTGAATCGCCGGGGAGGCTCAGCATATAATATGTCATCAGTGAACGGGGTGTGACTTCGAGAGATCCCCCAATCGTCATTTGTTAAACCTTGACTTTCGCGAACCATTTGGCGGACCATAGCTGAGAGATCAGGCGTTGCCATATTCGAAGGGTGTCGAGCCAAAGTGTGGTCGGGTTCCACAGTGCGAGGTGGGATCGGGCGCTGTCGACGATCCGAATCTCGCCTCCTTGGCTCGATGTCTTCTGGGACATTCGGTCCTGGGACACGTTCCTGTTGTTGGTAGTTTGGACTGGAGTGATTTCGGGTGTCAACTCCTGTGTCAACTGCGGTGGCGTGTTTATCCGCAGTGTGCTGTGGAACAGTGCCTCCTCGAGAGGAAGGTCCCGTATGAAAACTGGCAGAGGGGCCAACTCTTATTTGCCCAACAGTTAACGTTTGCCGGAGACCAGAAGCATGCGCATGACTTCCGTCTAGCCTGGGGCGCGTAGATCTGCTGTCATAGTCGGATGAGGCAGAGCTTTCCATGGAAGAATGCGGAGCGTGGTCCCTCTTGAATCTTCTTCGCCCCTGACGGTTTAGTTGGTTAGTCAATTCAGCATTGACACGTAACTGCTCAGTTAGCCGTTGTCGGCTTTGAGTTAATTCCTGGAGTAATGTTTGGAACTCCTGTCTTGTAACCGGACCTGACAGATCCGTTTGCCAAGCGGCATCCTGATTGGCTGACTGTAGCTGTGCGGGATTTTGCCTATCCCGACCTTCTTGATTACCAACGTTGGAAGTGGTTCTCGTACTAACCATCCTGAAGGTTGGATTCCTGTCCTAGATTTTGAGCAAATCTGAAAAGAATGGAAGGAATCTGAATTTGAGGTCTGGATCCCCCTCTTAGATTTATGCAATCCTGTATTGAAGATAGAGCCACGGAGCAGGAGAAAGAGCTGGTTTTTCCTTCTCAGTGAAAGCACCAAAATGTTTGCACCAAAATTAGGCAACACCCTTCGGAAGTTTTTGAAGAGATAATAAATGAAGAACTTGAATTGGAAATAAGGACTATCTAAATAAAACTCCAAGTCACAAAAAAGTAAATTGCACAGAAGACAAGGATTTAGAGTGGTTCGGCGATGCGCCTACGTCCACTATGAAGTTTTATCACTTTATTACTTAATACTTGAAGGTTACAAGTGTTTTTAAGCAAATTACAGCAGAAAATGGACTTAAATTCGAAATTAGCAGCCAAGGAGGTGGTATGGAGTGATTCTGGCAGCGTTTAGGCTTATTCTTTCTCTCCAAATTCTCCGACCCCTTTTCTGAATGACCAGGGGCTCTATTTATAGGCGTGGAAGGCCAAAATCTCGCCTAAAACTCAGGGAGGTTGTCTGGCACGTGAGGGGGGCCCATAAGCCCGCGTTCTCGGAGTCCGTGCCCAGTTTGGGATCGATTCGAAGTGAACTTCGAATCGATCAAAAATGCATCCAATCGAGGCGAAATTTGGTGTGGACATTTTTCAACATGTATGCAGGCTTCTGTGAAAATTTCATGGCATTTGGATCATGGGATTGAGAGATATGATCGATCTAAGATTGCATTTTCGTGTACCCTGTTTGCTTCAACTCCACTCTATGAATTCGTTTGAATCCATATGGTTCGAAGCCATACGGTTCGAATCCATAGGTTCGAACCCATACGGTTCGAATCCATGGGTTCGAATCCATATGGTTCGAATCCATATGGTTCGAATCCATGCTTTTGTATGCGAAGGCAGTGACGTGGTGTACTGTGTGGATGGATTCGAAGCCGATGGATGCGAGGCCGATGGAGTCGAAGTTGATGGATTCGAAGAATGCACTGGCTGATGGATTCGAGCATGGCAAGCAGCAAGCAGTGTTGGATTCGAAGCAATGAATGGATTCGAAGGTAGGAAAGGGCGGGTGGATTCGAGGAAGATGGAGTCGAGGATGGGAATACTTCGAAGGACTCGAACCAGGGTAGATGCAGGACAGATGGATTCGAGGCTAGGTGAAGTCGTGGATTCGAAGCGTATTTACCTCCGATGGATTCGAACGGAGGCACGCTCCTGATGGATTCGAAGTAGGGAGTACCTTAGATGGATTCGAAGTGAAGGCTTGCTTGATGGAGTCGAAGCAAATGCACTTCTCATGGGTTCGAGGCGACATGCATCTTGGTGGATTCGAAGGAAGGCCAGGGGATGGTTTCGAATTATGTGGGTTCGAACTGGATGGATTCGAATCAATGTAGAGGTGATGGGTTCGAACCAAGCAACATTCATCCCTTTCAATCTTGAATCCATCATAACTTGAGCATACGACCTCGGATTGACTTGAAACTTGAAATGCTGGTTCCTATGACTTTGCTCATCATGTCTTGTCGATTCTGGCCCAATCCGGACTCGGACAATATTCATCGATATCCATAGCGAAGGGGAGTACGATCAATCTCTGAGGTGAACTGTCTTCTGTTTTTGACCAATCTTTTGGTATCATAACTTTGCCAAAAAGCGGGATAACAGATATCTTAGAGATTACTCATTCTAGGGTATACTTCACTCTATCTCTAATGAGTTACTCAATGTGTTATACTCCTGAGCTAAAGTTTTAACCTTCAGCTCTGATACCAGATGTAAAGAACCTCATTTCGGTCAGCAGTAACCGGTAGGCTTTTCAACCATCCCAGCCCCACCGTGGCTCACACTGGTACCCCAAACTTGCTTTTACGGCCAGCCTTTCGACTATCACGGCTTACGCCTAACCAACCCCTTGTCACTAAGAGAGGACGTGTGGGGGTAAGAGTCTCCCGTTCGCCACCAAACCGCGAAGCGAGAACCCCCATCACATTTCACTAAGATAAGCAAGTCTGTTCCGGGTTCGAACAGAACCGAAGGCACTTCCGAAGAAGCCCTTGCAAATCCGGGTATCCACAATCCCGATCGGACTTCCCTTCACTTAGGGAATCTCTATACCGTAGCTACTCGGTGCAGAGACAATCGATAGGTTATCCTATCGTTCTCACAAATACCCGGTCTTCACCACCGGTCTTCAAATGCTATCCATAACGTCGTGTCACTATTCGGAATGGGCTATATGACACAAGGTCCTCTCCCGGCTAAACCGAATAATGAGCGCCATAGTTTAAAACATAAGGATATGGGATTTTGGTTAAGTCACAACTTGAAAATCCAAAGCTTTCTTTCAAATGGTTAAACAAATTACCATTTTAAATCTTTAAACAAAAAGATTAATTTCACAAAGTTCCACCCAATTTCACAAAGATCTATCCATAGATTTCAAAACACTTCCCATTCAATTTGGATTAACCCAATTAAATCTTTAAATTAAAGATTTATAGCTTTCAAAACACGTTTCCAAAGATTTATCTAAAACTTGGAATACTATTTTCATTTTTTTAGACTTGAAATCCTTTTAACACCAATTGGAAGTTCATTCTTTATGTGAAAGCTTTTATTATTTGAAACAAATAGTTTTCGTTTCAAAGAAATCCAATTTATACAAGTTAAAATCTTGGGTTGAATTTAAATTCCAAAGCATCACCTTTAAAATGGTTTAAAAACCCATATAAATCCATTTATAAGTTGGATAACCTTTTCAAACCTTAGTTCCAGATTATAGAGTTCAATTTCAAATATTGAATTCAAATTCAAATTCAAATCAAATTATTTAGATTTCAAAACTCGATCAAGTTATTCAAAAATAACTTTATCCTTGAAAACCCCTTTTCAAAAGCTTATTGTTTTAAACCCAGTTCCTTTCCAAAATCATTTGAATTTAAAAATTCAAAATTTAAACTATTTCAAAAATCTGCGACTTAACCAATTTCCACGTGCAACCCATATTTGTGTGTGTATAAGTGTTGTCTAGGGTTCAACACAATAGTGCACAACATCATCATTACAGATTCAATTATATCAACAAGCGATATAACCCATAATGCTTATCTATATTCACAGATTCATAGATAAAGTAAATTATCAATCATAAAGATTCAATAATATGATTCGATGTGGGTTTCGGATAACCAATTGGAATCTGACTCCCTGTCGCATCGAATTCCAAATGTTGTTCTACGGGTCAAGGGGTATTTACACAGGAACATATCACAGTATCACCAATCAATACACAGTGTAACGACCCGTATTTTTACGGATCAAAAGATCGTAAAACTGTCAACATTAAGTCGTTGATGTTGTTAAGCCATTTAGAGTTGAGTCGTGTGGAAGTTAACTTGGGCGGTGCTTAAGTCGTGGACGAGTTAAGGGTTAGCTCGTGTGAAGCTTATGTCGTGTGAGAGTTAGGCCGAGAGGAGCGACCTATAGAAGTTACGACTTAAGAATGTTAGGTCGAGTTAACGAGTTAAGGAAGTTAACGACTTAGTGGCGAGCGACCTATAGGAGTGACGACCTAAAGCGTTAGGTCGAGTAGTGGTTTAGGTCGTTAACGAGTTAAAGAATGGAGCGACTTAAGGTAGCTAACGATTTAGGGAAGCCAGCAACTTAGGGGATTGACCGACCTAAGGAATAGACGACTTAAGAATTTGGGCGACCTAAAATACAGTTAACGACCTAAGAGAGTTAGGTCGCGTGTAAATGTTAAGGCTTAAGTCGTAGGCGATTTATGTTAGGTCGCGTAATGGCTTAGGTCGCTGGTTAGTAGATAGGTCGGTTGAACGGCTTAGGGACTGGGACGAGCTAGTAGTTATAGCAAGTTAGTGAGTCTACGACCTAGTGGTTAACGTGTTAGGACTTAGGTCGTTAAGTCGTAAAGTGTTTGAGTCGTTTTCCCTGATGAGTCATAGGTCGCGAGGGTTGTTAAGTCACGTGAGTACTTAACCCAGTTAGATCGTAAACCGTTAGGTCGGTTTGTGTGGATAGGTCGCACATTGGGGTTGAGGCTTATGCCGCTACGTCGTGTAAGTCTTTAGGTCACATAAGTATTGAGTCGTGTCTCGGTTGAGTCGCGCATAAGGTTAAGTCGCTATGCCGCATGCTTTAGGTCGTAGGTCGTTGAGGTTATAGGTCGTGAGTCTTAGGTCGGGGACGACTCATTGGGATAGGTCGGCGGCGACTTATGGGGGCGAACGACTCATAGATTTCAGCCTATAAACAGAGGGCTTTGGTTCACTTTTCGGCACCGGATTTTGATGCGACGAAGTGCTGCCATTTTGAGAGCTCGACTACAAAATTTCTTCACTTCTTTTCTCCACTTTGATCTAGTGCCAACATCCATCCAAGATCGAAGATCAAGATCGAAGATCCAAGAGCCTAAGTTGAAGATCTTCATCCATTTGAGAGAAATTTCATCGTTCGAGGCGGAATCTTGTCGGATCAAGCTTGATTCTTTGCTGTCCAGATCTGAAGTGGGTTTCTTTTGAGGTGTTTAGGTGATTTGGTGAGTGGTAGTCATCTCTCACACGGACCCAAAGGAGTATATCAGATCGGTGGTTCATTTGTGTGTTAAAGATAGTGATTTCTTGTATTTTCCTTAAGTCTGCATGTTGATCCATCGTTCATGAAGTTTGATATCCATTTTACTATATGTTCATCTATGCAAGTTCATTCGTCAAGTTATAGAAGATATTGCTCATGATTCATGCTCGTTAGATTGCTTGTTATATTTGGACTCTTTATTTACGAAAATGCCATTATTGTTATAATTGTTTATTTAGATCATATTTGAATGCTTGATTACTTGGACTAATGATTGATTTGATTGATTGCTTGAATTAGTTGATTGATGATTTGATTTGGATAAGATGGTCGAAGATGATTCAAAAGCTAAGTGGAAAGGCTCTTGAATAAGGAAGGCTGCTTGTGGCATATGAAGCGGATGGTGAGGCTCATATGGATAGATTCGATGATGGTGGACTTTGCTATGATGCGATGAAGCAAAGTATGATGTTGAGATGGGACTTTGCTATGATGCGAAAAAAACAAAGAATGATGCGAGATAGCCTGGGTTTAATCCAGACGGGATCATCCCAAGCATGTTGATAACTCGGTGATGTGGTTCGAGTTCGGTGATAATGGATGGCTCGAGAGGCGCTTGGGCTAGTATGAGAATAGTCGTCATGGAGGATGACTAGAAGGCTGAGATCTTATCGTGGTTGAAGGTTCTAGCAGGATCAAAGCAAGAGTACGCTGGGCAGATGCGATAGTCCCCGGCACGGGTCACGATGACGTGCCGAGTACTCTGGGCAGATTTGATAGTCCTAGGCACGGGTCACGATGACGTGCGGAGCTCTGTCTAGAACCGGGGTTACCATTAGCCCTTGACGGACGACTGAAAGAAGGTGTCGGTCATTCAATTAGTGGTGATATCGAGGCAATGATAACAGTGATAGCCAGAGTCATGGATGTTTGGTTGTATCATCATTCGGTCTCAAGAGCGGTGTTTTCTGGGTGCTTATCTGATCTTGGTTTAGGCCTTGGGGGTTTGTATTTGGAAAACATCGACCTTGACTCGAGTGATTATTGCTTTACTTTAATTATCTGATTTGCAATGCTTGTTTCTCCTTAGTGTGTGTCTGGGGGCTATCACTGTCGAAAGAGGTGGAGTGGGATGGTTGGGTTCCTATTCCTTTTTGAGGTGGAGTGGGATGGTTAGGTTCCTATTCCTTTTTACCCTTTATGCTCTTTTGGTATGTTTGATAGTTGATTTACTGCTCACTAGGACTTTTGTTTGACTCAAGGTTTTATGTTCAACTCTTATTACCTTGGGCTGTTCATCCATTTTGGGATGGGCAGACTAGGTAGCAGGTGACAGGTGCTATTCTTGGTGATCGATGCTGCTGATGATGACGAAGATGAGCAGGAGGCTTTTGCATATTATTTTCTTATTATATGTACTGGATATTCCGCTGCTGTATTTTCTTTGAGTGCTTTGTAGTGAGGCTTGATGTATTGACTTTCAGATGCTTGTATCAAACTATTATGAAATCTATATGATGATATTCTGTTATGGAGCTTCACTATATATTTCTTTATTGTATTTTGTCCATGCGCTGTGAGTTATACGATAGATTCTACGATTTTATTCTTACCCAGACTATCGTCCATGGCTGCCTGGCACACTTTCAGCGCACTATTCCCTTGTTTAGTGAAGGAGTCTTGGGCGGTCGTCACATTTGGTATCAGAGCTTTGGTTAATCGATTTTAGCCAACGCTCGCTGACGTAACTACGTATGAGAGACGTAATTGTATTTTGATGGATGATTACTATATATAATATAGTAGTTTAGAAGGATTTGAACTCCTTATGCAGTGGTTTCTAAAGGTGTTCTAAATCATTCCTTTTTTTAGATATTAAGGATGAGTCGAAGTGAGAGACAAGCTGCTAGGGAAAGCCGTGCTGCTGGGGGAGCTGTTGATCACGCTGCTATGTTCGAGGCCATGATGACTTCTATCATGAGAAGGATACCAGCTCCAGGGCCATCAGTGGAAGTTGGAGTTCAAGTTCAAGCTCCAAGACCGGTGGATTTTGCTAAGTTGTGTAAAGACTATACCGCTCTTGGAGGAAAGGCTTTCTTAGCGACAGAGTCAACCATTGAAGTCCAAAGATGGATAGATGCTTGTAGAAGGATCTTTGGTGACTTGGGAATTGAGGATGCAACTAAGAGGAAGCTTGCATCGAGACAGCTTCAAGGGAGAGCTTCTGATTGGTGGAATTCTATCACCATTGATACTCCGGAGGAAGAAATTACTTGAGTGCAGTTCCAAGCTAGATTTGAAGCTAAGTTCATCCCTACGGCTCAGAAGTCTGTCTTGTTCAAGAAGTTTGTGGAGCTCAAGCAAGGTGGAAGATCAGTTCTTGAGTATGTTTCTGAGTTTGAAGCTTTGTCCAAGTATGCTCGGTCATATGTTGAATCTTCATATCAGAAGAACGAGAAGTTTGTGACAGGCTTGGATAGTAACCTTGGGAGGCAGTTGGTGTATCATTTGGATGACCCATTTGAGAAGCTTGTGGAGAAAGCTCTTAGGCACGAGAGTCTTTTTCCTAAAGAAGGATCTGTTGTTGCTGTGACTAAGGGAGAGTCTAAACCTCAGCAAGGTGGAAACAAGAAAAGGAAGCAGCAGCAACAGAAGGGTAAGGATGGCCAGAAGAAGCCAAAGGGTGAAGTGACCTGCTACAATTGCCGGCAGAAGGGCCATTTCTCTAGGGATTGCAAGAATCCAAAGGTGCCGCAACTGTGATAAGCAGGGGCATATCAGGAAGGATTGTCCAGAACCACGGAAGGACAAACAGATTGTGCAAGCTTATGCTTTAGGGGCTGTTCCATCATCTTCGAGAGCTCCTACTGCTGAAGAGAAAGGAAAGAGTGTGGTGGTTCAAGGTACTCTTTCCATATGGGGTGTTCCAGTTAGAGTGTTGTTTGATACTGGGGCGTCGCATTCCTTTGTTTGTAATGAACTTGTAGGCCGGTTGGGTTTGGAACCGGAAATTGTTGATAGACCATTGGTTGTGACTAATCCAGTTGGGGGTTCATCTTGTTTGTGTATGCTATGCGGTGGTCTGGTTGTATCGAGTCATGATTGCTCTTTTGTTTGTGATTGTTTTGTTCTGAACTTTGCGGGGTTCGGAATTATTTTGGGTATGGACTGGCTTAGGAAGTATGCGACAAAGGTTGATTGTGAAAGGTTGGAGGTGACAGTCGAAAATGTGGAAGGGCGAAAGGTTGTGATACGATGTAAGCATGAGGAAGGCGTCTTCATGAGCTTCATGTATTCGCTGGTTGTTCCATGGGATGGACTGTCATCGGTGCCAATCGCGAATGGATTCGAGGACGTCTTTGATGAGGTCAAAGGGTTACCGCCGCATAGGGAGATCGAGTTTCGTATCGATCTAGTTGAAGGAGCCAGACCCGTTGTGATGCCTCTTAGGCAGATGGCGCCTAGGGAACAGCAAGAGTTGAAGGTGCAGGTTGATGACCTTTTACGAAAAGGATTCATTCGGCGTTGTGTGTTCGAATGGGGTGCACCAGTTGTGTTTGCAACCAAAATGGATGGATCGTTGAGGTTGTGTGTCGATTATCGTGAGCTGAATAAGGTGACTAAGAACAACAAGTATCTATTGTCGAGAATAGATGACTTGTTTGATCAGCTTCACGAAGCTAAGGTGTTTTCTCAGATGGATTTGGCAACGGGATTTGACCAGTTGAGAGTGGCTAAGGATAGTGTGCCGAAGACTGCTTTCAGGACACCGTCCGGTTTCTATGAGTGGCTGGTAATGTCGTTTGGGTTGACTAATGCACCAACATATTTTGTGGATCTTATGAATAGGTGTTCAGAGATCAGTTGAACAAGTTCGTACTTGTGTTCGTGGATGATATTCTGATTTATTCCAGAACTAAAGAAGAGCACAAGACGCACTTACAAATTGTTTTGGAAATCTTGCGGAAACATCAGCTAAAGGCTAAGTTTTCGAAGTGTCACTTCTGGAAGAGTGAAGTGAGGTTCTTAGGCCATGTTATTTCTAGAAATGGAATAGCGGTTGATCCCGCTAAAGTGGCAGCAATCCAGGATTGGGTTAGACCTAAGAATGCATCTGATGTGAGAAGTTTTCTTGGATTAGCAGGATATTATCGACGTTTTATCAAAGACTTTTCCAAGATAGCTGTTATCCCGCTTTTTGGCAAAGCCGTGATATCAAAAGATTGGTCAAAAACAGAAGACAGTTCACCTCAGAGATTGATCGTACTCTCCTTCTCTATGGATATCGATGAATATTGTCCGAGTCCGGATTGGGCCAAAATCGAGAAGACATGATGAGCAAAGTCATAGGAACCAACATTTCAAGTTTCAAGTCAATCCGAGGTCGTATGCTCAAGTTATGATGGATTCAAGATTGAAAGAGAGGAATGTTGCTTGGTTCGAACCCATCACCTCCACATTGATTCGAATTCGTCCAGTTCGAACCCACATAATTCGAAACCATCCCCTGACCTTCCTTCGAATCCATCAAGACGCATATCGCCTCGAACCCATGAGAAGTGCATTTGCTTCGAGTCCATCAAGCAAGCCTTCACTTTGAATCCATCTAAAGTACTCCCTACTTCGAATCCATCAGGGGCGTGCCTCCCTTCGAATCCATCGGAGGTGAATACGCTTCGAATCGACGACTTCACCTAGCCTCGAATCCATCAGCCAGTACATGCTTCGAATCCATCAACTTCGACTCCATCGGCCTCGCATCCATCGACTTCGAATCCATCCACACAGTACACCACGTCACTGCCTTCGCATACAAAAGCATGGATTCGAACCATATGGAGTCGAACCATATGGATTCGAACCCATGGATTCGAACCGTATGGATTTGAACTTATGGGTTCGAACCATATGGGTTCGAACCATATGGATTCGAATGAATCAATAAGTGGAGTCGAAGCAAATAGGGTACACGAAGACGCAATCTTAAATCGATCATATCTCTCAATCCCATGATCCAAATGCCATGAAATTTTCAAAGAAGCTTGCATACATGTTGAAGAATGTCCACACCAAATTTCGCCTCGATTGGATGCATTCTCGATCGATTCGAAGTACACTTCGAATCGATCCCAAACTGGGCACGGACTCCGAGAACGCGGGCTTATGGGCCCCCCTCACGTGCCAGGCAACCTCCCTGAGTTTTAGGCGGGATTTTGGCCTTCCACACCTATAAATAGAGCCCCTAGTCATTCAGAAAAGGGGTCAGAGAATTTGGAGAAGAAGAATAAGCCTAAACGCTGCTAGAATCACTCCATACCACCTCCTTTGCTGCTAATTTCGAATTTAAGTCCATTTTCTGCTGTAATTTGCTTAAAAACACTTGTAATCTTCAAGTATTAAGTAATAAAGTGATAAAACTTCATAGTGGACGTAGGCGCATAGCCGAACCACTCTAAATCCTTGTCTTCTGTGCAATTTACTTTTTTGTGACTTGGAGTTTTTGTTAGATAGTCCTTATTTCCAATTCAAGTTCTTCATTTATTATCTCTTCAAAAACTCCCAAAGGGTGTTGCCCAATTTTGGTGCAAACATTTTGGTGCTTTCATCGAGAGGGAAAAAACCAGTTCTTTCTCCTGCTCCGTGGATCTATCTTCGATACCGGATTGCATAAATCTAAGAGGGAGATACAGACTTCAAATTCAGATTCCTTCCATTCTTTTCAGATTTGCTCAAAATCTAGGACAGGAATCCAACCTTCAGGATGGTTAGTACGAGAACCACTTCCAACGTTGGTAATCAAGAAGGTCGGGATAGGCAGAATCCCGCACAGCTACAGTCAGCCAATCAGGATGCCGCTGGGCAAACGGATCAGTCGGGTCCGGTTACAAGACAGGAGTTCCAAACATTACTCCAGGAATTAACTCAAAGCCGACAACAGCTAACTGAGCAATTACGTGTCAATGCTGAATTGGCTAACCAACTAAACCGTCAAGGGCGAAGGAGATTCAAGAGGGACCACGCTCCGCATTCTTCCACGGAAAGCTCTGCCTCATCCGACTATGACGGCAGATCTATGCGCCCCAGGCTAGACGGAAGTCATGCGCATGCTTCTGGTCTCCGGCAAACGTTAACTGTTGGGCAAATAAGAGTTGGCCCCTCTGCCAGTTTTCATATGGGACCTTCCTCTAGAGGAGGCACTGTTCCACAGCACATTGCAGATAACCAAGCCACCGCAGTTGACACAGCAGTTGACACCCGAAATCACTCCAGTCCAAACTACCACCCACAGGAACGTGTCCCCGGACCGAATGTCCCAGAAGACGTCGAGCCAAGGAGGCGAGATTCGGATCGTCGACAGCGCCCGATCCCACCTTGCACTGTGGAACCCGACCACACTTTGGCTCGACACCCTTCGAATATGGCAACGCCTGATCTCTCAGCTATGGTCCGCCAAATGGTTCGCGAAAGTCAAGGTTTAACAAATGATGATTGGGGGATCTCTCGAAGTCACACCCCGTTCACTGATGACATATTATATGCTGAGCCTCCCCGGCGATTCAGGATGCCGGCTTTGCCCATGTATGAAGGAAACTCCAACCCTAGCCAGCATATTCTGAAATACGAATGGTCAATGACTGCTGCCAGAGCTGATGATGCAGCAAAGTGTCGTAGTTTTCCTATTTCCTTGGGGGGAATTACGACAATGTGGTTTACACGATTACCACCACGGTCTATCTCCTCGTTTGACCAATTGGCTACCAAATTTATCAAACAATTCTGTATGCACATTACCAGGCCTAAGGACGTAAACATTTTATCTAGTGTCACTCAAGCCCCCGGGGAGACACTCAGGCGATACCTGGAAAGATTCAACGCCGCCTGTGCAGAAATCACTAACCCCAATGATAATTCAATCTTGATGGCTCTGACTAAGGGGATTGACCCCGACTCTGAATTTGGAAACTGGCTAGCTGGAAAACCTCCCACGTCATTGGATCGTTTCTATTCCAAAGCCGCCCAATTCTTGAGGCGTGAGAATGCGAAACAATCTAGGAAGCAGGACGATGCGAGGCCCAGCAATGAAGGGGTTCAAAGCAATGTGGCGGTTAAACAGTCAGGGGAAGGCTCAGGGAGAGTGCAGTTGAATATTCAGAACAAGCAAACCCAGCCAAGCAACGACGATAATAGGAGTAAGAAGCAGGATCAGAATCGTGGCCCGCGACGTAGGGCGCAAATGTTTGAAAGCTATACACCACTGAATACGACACTGGAAAACGTATATCTACAAACCTGTAATACGATGCAGTATAAGAAGCCGACTCCGAAGCCATCATCGGAGAAACAGATTCAAACAGGGAAGTTTTGTAGATTTCACGAAAGCTATGGGCACAACACCAATGACTGCAGGCATTTGCAAGACCTTATTGAAAAACTAATCAGAGAAAGGAAGTTGGACCAATTTGTGCGGGCACCGCAAGCCGGTGGTGTGGGCCCGTCAAACCAAAATCGTGCACAGAACCAAGAAAGACAGAAGGAGCCCGCTCGTACAAGCGGAAGGTTGGTCATAAATACAGTCAGTGGTGGCCCTCATCCAGCGAATCGAAGTTGGAGGGAAATGGAATCATACGCCAATTCGATCAGGCACGTGAGTTTTGAAAGCTGCAGTACACTTGATGAAGGGGCTCCGGCTAAGCAACAGAGGACGATGGCAGATGATATCGTATTTAGAAATCGAGATGCTGATAAAGTCGAAGCCCCGACTACAGACCCACTAGTCATATCCGCCCAGGTTGGTCCTGCTTGGATGAAGAGGATCTTGGTAGACAGTGGAAGCTTAGTAAACATCTTGTTTAAAAGGGCATATGATCAGATGAAGATGGAAGCTAAAGATCTAAGGCCTTGTCAATATAGGATCCACGGCTTCGATGGAAGTGCTAATATACCCACCGGGATGGTGGAATTGTCAGTAGAATTGGGAAACGGAGAACGCCGCAGAGTCCGAATGTTACAATTTGTTGTCCTGGATATCCATTCACCCTATAATGCCTTTTTGGGCCGACCAGCCCTTGCCGAATTTAGGGCAGCAATTGCCCCGTGGTGTTTGACTCTAAAGTTCCCTACTGACCACGGGATTGGGGTCATTCAAGGGGACCAGGCTGCCGGGAGAGCCTGTTATGTTGCTGAACTACGAGAAGCAAAGAGGAGGGAGAAAGGAAAGGGCGTAGTGGAATCTCTCTGCGTCCGCTTTGCCGATGATTGACAATTAGCGCCTGGGCCTCGGCCCGGGCACCACGACCAATTCCAGAAGGATCTTGACCCTCGAGACACTGAAGATAATGATGAATCCAAAGAAAGTCAAGCTTCCCCAGCCGAGCTGACGATCGATGTTCCAATTGATGACAATAATGATTCGAAAATATTGAAAATTGGGTCTCAGCTAAACCTGCAAGCACAACAGGAATTGGTCGAATTTCTCCAAGCGAATCTAGACGTATTCGCCTGGACGCACTCCGATATGTGTGGAATCTCGTCGGACATCGCGAGCCACACTTTAAATATTGACCCGCGGTACATCCCGGTCAAGCAAAAGAGACGCGGTATGGATCCAGAGAGATCTGCCGCCCTCAAAGAAGAAGTCGATAAGTTGAAGACGAATGGGTTTATCCGAGATGCTTTGTACCCGGAATGGGTATCCAATCCTGTACTTGTCCGCAAACCGAATGGAAAATGGAGAACGTGCATCGACTACTCTGACTTAAATAAGGCTTGTCCGAAAGACAGTTTTCCACTTCCTTGAATCGATCAACTTGTGGATTCGACGGCCGGACATGAATTATTATCTTTCATGGACGCTTACTCTGGGTACAATCAGATACCCATGCATGTGCCCGATCAAGAACATACAAGCTTCGTAACTGACCTGGGACTATACTGCTACAAGGTCATGCCTTTTGGTTTAAAGAATGCCGGAGCAACTTACCAACGCTTAGTCAACCGAATGTTCGCCGACCAGATCGGGAAAACCATGGAGGTCTATGTGGATGACATGTTGGTAAAATCACGATACTCTACTGATCATGTCAAAGACTTAGAGTCAATGTTCAATGTCCTCCGGAGGTATGGAATGAAGCTCAATCCGCTAAAATGTCATTTTGGGGTCGCTTTCGGAAAATTCCTTGGGTTCATCGTCAACGCCCGGGGAATAGAGCCAACCCCGAGAAGATCTGGGCAATCAGGAATCTTCAAACCCCAAGGACCATAAAACAGGTTCATAGTCTCAATGGGAAGGTTGCAGCGCTGAGTAGGTTCATCTCAAAATCAACGGATAAATGCATACCCTTCTTCGATATGATCCGAAAGGGGAAACGAAACTTCGAATGGACTACGGAATGTGAGGGCGCGTTTCAATCGCTAGTTCAGCATCTTTCCACACCACCGATTCTTTCAAAACCTGTTGATCTCGAACAATTATACCTTTATCTGGCTGTATCTGAAAATGCTATTAGTGCTGCATTAGTTTGAGAGGAAGACCGAACACAGAAACCAGTCTATTATGTCAGTAAACAATTAACCGGGGCCGAGAGAAATTATCCAAGGCTAGAAAAATTGGCATACTGCCTAGTCATCGCCTCGAGGAAGCTCCGTCCATATTTTCAGGCACACCCTATCATTGTGTACACCGACCAACCGTTACGACAGGTCCTCACACGACCTGAGACGTCTGGCAGGTTACTAAAGTGGAACATTGAACTGAGTCAATTCGACATCACATATGTCCCGAGGAGAGCCATACACGGTCAAGTCCTAGCAGATTTCATTGCCGAATTCACTGTTCCTGAAGACTTACCTGAAACTAGTAACTCCCCCGAATATATATGGAAGCTATACACTAATGGTGCATCCAACGATCGGTGCTCGGGCGCAGAGATAGTGCTTGAGACTCCCGAAGGCCGATCCATCTGCTATGCCTTAAAGTTTGATTTCCGGGCAACCAACAACGAAGCTGAATACGAAGCCTTGCTCACCGGGTTGAAGATGGCCCGTGACCTGAGAATTATCGCTGTGGAGATCTACTGCGATTCCCAGTTGGTGGTATGCCAAGTTCGGGGTGAATATCAGGCCAAGGATCGAAGACTAGCCGCTTATCTAGCCCGTGTCCGAGAAATACTAGATCAGTTTGATTATTATACCATTTTCTACATACCCCGAGAGCATAATCAGAAAGCCGATTCGTTGGCAAAGTTGGCAAGCACGGGCGAAGCTCAACACTTGGGACCCATTCCCGTCGAGACTTTATCCTCTCCAAGCATTGATCGAACGGAGAATGAATTCACATTTGAAGCTACCTCCGAGAGGGAATCATGGATGACTCCCTACCAAGATTACATTGAGCA
The DNA here is from genome assembly GCA_030765085.1 of Allium cepa. Classification (NCBI taxonomy): domain Eukaryota; kingdom Viridiplantae; phylum Streptophyta; class Magnoliopsida; order Asparagales; family Amaryllidaceae; genus Allium; species Allium cepa. The sequence goes on from CM060945.1 coordinate 213,433,979, forward strand.
TGGCACACTGCCTGAACGACGAATTGAAAGAAGACAGATTCTTCGAAAGGTTTCACGATTTGTCATTCAAAACGGAGTTATGTATCGGAGGGGATATTATGTTCCTCTTCTCCGGTGTATCGCACATGACGAAATCAAGCGAGTATTGCGTGAGGTGCACGAAGGAGAATGTGGCGATCACACTGGGGGGCAAGCACTTGCCAAGAAAATACTTCGATATGGATATTATTGGCCTACCGTTAACTGCGATGCTATGGCTTATGCCAAAAAATGTGATAAATGCCAGAGACACGCTCGAATCCCTAGAGCCCAGCCTTCTGAAATAACCCAAATGGTCAGCCTATGGCCATTCGCAATGTGGGGGATGGATATAATCGGTGCATTGCCTTTAGCTAAAGGGGGTGCAAAGTACGCCATAGTCGCGGTTGATTACTTCACCAAATGGGCTGAGGCCGAGCCTCTTGCAACAATTACAACAAAAAAGGTAATCAACTTCGTGGTACGCAACATCATCTGCCGGTTTGGTCTCCCGCACACTATTATCACCGACAATGGAGCCCAATTCGACAGTGCTGAATTCAGGGACTTCTGTCAGCGATTTCACATACATAAGAGATTCTCAGCAGTAGCGCACCCACAAGCGAACGGTCAAGTCGAGGCCGTCAATAAGGTTATCAAGTCTATATTGAAGAAAAGACTGGAGAAAGCCGGGGGCAAGTGGGTTGATGAACTACCTATGGCTCTGTGGGCGTACAGAACGACTCACAAAACTGCAACTGGACACACTCCTTTTTCTCTATCCTATGGCTCTGAAGTAGTTATTCCAGTCGAAATGGAAGTTCACTCTCACCGTGTGACATATTATGACCCGAAAACGAATGCTATATTACTTGCTGAATCCCTAGATCTGCTTGATGAGAAGCGTGAAGAAGCCGATGTGAGGGCAGCTGCATATCGAGGTCGATTCGCTCGAATGTACAACGCCAAGGTCCGCCCACGAACTTTTGAACCCGGCGACCTGGTACTCAAGAGAATTTACCCGGTCCCTTCGCACATAAACCCAAATTGGGAAGGGCCGTATATGATTTCACAAAAGCTCAGAGATGGCACATTCAAGTTATCAACCGTTGATGGACTCACTTTACCAAGAGCCTGGAATAGCGGAAGCCTCCGTCGCTACTACATCTGACATGCTTTATTTATCTATTTTTTATCAACTTCTTCCTTAGCATTTTGTTTTTGCATTTTGAAATTTGAACTTGTAATAAGGCAGCTGATTTTGCCATGTTTCTTTCGTTTCAGCAATAAAATGCCATCTCTTCGAGCCAAAAGTTGTGATTCACTGAAAATAACGCATAATATCACGTTGCACGAAGAGCTAAATTCCATCGCACGGTGGGATTTATTCAAATAGGGAGTAACTGTGATACGACCAGTCACTCACTAAGTGAAACCCGAGCTCGGGGACAAAACACAATACCATCATTTACAGGGATTGATACACTACGATCCTTTTACTAACTCCAAATTCCCAGAATGCGAATTGGAGTATAAACGTTCAACAACTCGTTCCCAGAGCGCGAATGGACTCCAACTTCCCAGAGTGTGAATTGGAGTATAAACATCAAATCCACCGTTCCCAGAGTGTGAGCGGACTCCAACTTCCCACAGCGTAAGTTGGAGTATAAACATTCCACAATTCGTTCCCAGAGTGCGAACGGACTCCAACTTCCCACAGCGTAAGTTGGAGTATAAACATTCCATAAATCGTTCCCGGAGTGCGAACGGACTCCAACATCCCAGAGTGCGAATTGGAGTATAAACATCAAATCCACCGTTCCCAGAGTGTGAACGAATTCCTAAAAAGCCCAAATAGGTGTGACTGACCATCTATCGGCTAACTCCAACTTCCCAAAGTGTGAATTGGAGTATAAACATCTAGTCCAAATTCCCAGAATGTGAACCAACCCATCAATGCGAACTCTGAGTTCTCAAAGCATGAATTGGAGTATAAACATAAATTACAGGTTCCCGGAGCGCGAACCAAAGCATCCATGCCGCCTCCAGATTCCCAGAGCGCGAATCGGAGTACAAACAACACTTCGAAGTTCCCAAAGTACGGGCCGAGATGTCAACATCAACTCCCAATTCCCATAGCGTGAAGTGGAGTATAAACATCAATTTCAAGTTCCCGGAGCGCGGACCGTGTTCCAAACATCGATAACTCACAGATTCCTAGAATGCAGAACAGATTATCGATCTCAAATCGTCATAAGTCCCCAGAAGGGGGACATGTGCCCAAGATTTGCAATAAACGCATTTAGCCGCCAGAATATGAATATTATTCCCCGCAACTAAGAGGCAAAAAGCTGAGTGTTAATCACTGGCTTAAGTGATAATATATTCAGAATCCGACTCATTCATTAAATCATGACACGAAGCTATATAAATACTGAGCGGATAGAAAACAAATACTGCAAGGCATTTAGGTAAAAAGAAAAGAATAATTTCCTATTTCATCAGCCAACAAAAACAGGTTTGATTACATGGCAAGTAAAGATGTTTCGATTAAGTGGAGGCCGAATCCACACATACACATGGCCCAAAAAGAACAAGAAAAAAGATAAAAGAATTGTTGTTCAAGAAGCTCACTCTTTCTTCCTCCGGTGCTTCTTCCTCGGAGTCGAGCCACTAGACCCACTACCCGGCTTCCTACGAGACTTTTTGCCTTTCTTGGGAACATCCTCCGGGTCTGGCATAATATCGACGTCTTCCTCAGAACTGGAAGGGATAGAGATCCTTCTGTGGGAGTGAGCCGGAGGCATGGGGGCGGTAACATGTACTTGTTCAGCAACACTCGAGACGGTTACCGTGCCACCAGGGGAAATCATCATTAGAGAAGATAAGCTTGAGGGAGCAGCGTCACAACTGGGACCAACTGTCACTATCGTGGCCATCTCGGCACTTATCTCGGCTAAAATCTCTTCCTCTCGAGACAGTTGGGCCGCGCTAGATACGCTAGTGGTCATCACGATCGAGCTAGAAACTGGAGCAGCTCCACTCGTCGCAAAAGAAAGATCGGGAATGGGGTCAAGAGGGTAACCAAATAGCTTTTCAAACATTTAAACATCGAATGACATCGAGCCTCCCTCTCCCATGTCACCAACCATGGCAGCAGTTGAGATCGCCTCGGTGACAATAACCCCACGCGTAGGATATAAAGCCGAAAGAACAAGGGGCACGGGTGCGACACTCTCGGTCACTGAACAACAAGAATTAGAGCCATCAGGCCAAGAAATTCCCTCGAAAATCAATACTTAAAGACGTAAGGAGAAGTAATCAAAATACCTACTTTACCTTGCCTTGGAGCTTGAACAAGCTCGGGGACGAGAGTCTTGCCCGAAGACAACTCCGGTTGGTCCGGATTGTAGGCTGGAATAGCTTGTGGATCAGCCGTCGCAATAGCTTCGGATGAAGTCGAAACAGGGACTTCGGTATTCCCGCCATGATGCACAATACCCGAACCTTCGCCAATCTCCGTTTGATGGACGCCAAGTATTTCTTTTTCAACAGAAATTATTACTTCATGAAGGGTTCTCCTCTCATCCTCGCTGAGCAGACGTGACTCAAGCTCAAACTCATCCAATACCTCATCTGGACAGGACATCCTTTTGTTTTCCACTATTTTCTTCCAAGCATTGTAGAGAGGCATCGATTAATCCCCTAGCCAGGAGAGATTTCTATGCTCTAATACATTGGCATTATATGTGTCCAAGAGATCGTCGAATTCGGTCTCCATCTTGAACCTCTCTGCTTGGACTCTCTCCTCCACCTCCAATTCAACCTCCTTAACCCTTGCAATTGCCGCATCACGCTCAGCTCGAAAAGATACAGCCTGCTTACACGCTTCTTGCGCGGCCACGTTCGCATCGTCTCTTTCTTTATTCATGTCAGCAAACTTAGCCTTTAACTCCTCTAGTTCCTTGACTGCCGCATCCCGCTCAGATTCAACATTCTTGTATCGATGGCCTAAGTCTTCAACTAAAGTACAATGTGCCTGTTGCATTTTCGCCATCTCAACTAATGTCTCATCAACCTTTTTTAACGACTCGACCTCGGCCTTGCGGGAAGATTTCGCCTCAGATTGGAGTATGTCAACAATGCGACTCTTTTGAGCCAAGTCGGCTTCCAGCTTCTCGATAATTTGGGTCCGGTCGAAGGCAGCTTTGGAAGCCTTAACAGCCGCTCTGTACCATTCTTTGTACTGGGCATAAAAGTCACGGGTGTAGCTGAGCGTCTTTGGGAATTCTTTTAAGATTGGGAGGAAAAATACAAGCATCAAAGCAAATCTCTGGAAAATCCTTCCTCAATTGAGCAAGCCTGATGGCCCCTTCGCCAGAAGACTCAATAAGGGTCTCCTCCGCGGACGTAGACGTTGCAACCTCAGTTCGAGGACGCTGTGGCTCGAGCCTCGAGACTTGCGAAGATGGCTGATGTCGCAGAGGCTCGGATACCTGGACGTGACTTCGGGATGGCGGAGGAGATCGAGAAGGGGAGCGCTGTCTACGATCTCTGTCCAATCGTTCCTGGCTAGAGTAACCACGGTGATGATCCTTTGCATGATACTCCTGGCCATGATGCCTCCGGTCGCGATCACGATCGGAGTCTCCACGTCGAGATTCGTAATAAGATGATGGATGATGCACTCTCCGGAGTCTGTCCAATGTAGACTGACGGCCAGCCATAGTACCTGGAAAAGAGATGCAGTTCAGTTAAGTACCGGGCAAAATCGATATGGCATGTGAAGCAGTCATGTAGTGTTATGAAAGTGTATGCAAATGTGCAAAACCACCGACCAACCAGAAGTATCGACTGCACTAACAGGTAAAAGCTCGCTTATGTCTAACGCTTCCCGGAGCTCAACCAACCCGTACTCGTGATAAAGAGAAACGCATTCCGGGATGGGAATGTCATCCGGTCCTATGAAAATGTTTCCTGGTTGACAAAGAGCGAAGTCAGAAGAAATAATTCCAGGGATCAAGCAAGACATGACTACAGACTTCCGTCTCTTAAATTTAGGAACAACAGCCTTGCCTTTCCGCTTTTTTCCTGCTCGGGGAAGGTCAGCCGCTAGCCCGATGTCAATAGGCGTCCTCTCGTCATCGCTCATTTCTCTTATCACTGCACCGGTTTTCCTCTTTGCCTTCGGAGCCGATTTCGCCAACCCCTCAATGACAATACTCTGGTTCGTCTCAATTAAACCCAGCATCCTTAAGTTATCATCAGTTAAGACCAAGTCAATGTGCCTCAAATCACTCGGGATCTCTTGTAAACTTCGGATGACGTTCCTGTATCGACCACCGTCTGGCCTTGATATTGTAGCTGTAAGAAAAACGCCTGATGTCAGTTCGAGTGTCGACAACGACTATTAAAGAAGGCTTACATGTTTTACGGCACTCACGTCTGGACAGCCATCGCCTAGCGAATCCTGGGGGGCATCGGACAAAAAACCATTCATTTTTAAAGTAACTAAGTCTGGTCTAGGCTCCCGTCATGATCTGGCAGTTTCTAACTGCTTCCAGAAAGGTGAAAGACGGACTATCACCCCTGCTCTTGAAATTGAATATATGTCTAATCTCAGCTGGCCTAGGCGGACGAAAAAGGCGGTCCATGAATAAAATGAAAACACTATTCAGCAACGCGTGCCCGTTGGGATGAAGTTGTGCGGGAGCGATTCCAATGAACGATAGCATCTCCCTGATATGTTGGTTAAACGGAGGGAGAGTTCCAGCCGCACAGGCATGGCGATAAAAAGCAGTGTAGCCCTCGGGTGGATTGTGAGGTCTATCATCAATTCCCGGTAGCAAAACGTCATCCGGGGATAAGTTATGTTTCGAACATATCCGACCCAATATTGCTCCAGAAATATTGGATCGGACGGAGTCTATGGGATCCTCGATAAGTAAGGCCTCCGGCAATTCGTCCGGAGCAGGATCTATTACTTCAGGAAGGATCACTAGAATTTCTAGCACTGGAGGAGGCAAGCTTTGTAACTCTTGTTGTTCAGAACCCGAAGACTCCATAATTAACTAACTCACGAGAAAGTAGCGTTAAATACAAAGAAAGCCCGTATATTCCCCGGTGTGAGGTATATGAATATGTCGTGTAGTGCAAGTGCATAACTAAAGCAAATTTTACAAGATTGGAACACGGTGTCCGAACGACAAAACTTTGGAATCGGAAAACGAAAACGACCGTCATCGCTGACCGTCACTTTCACGTCACTCAGATACTACTGACCAATTCAAGTATGAATTCGTTATATGTGTTTAAGTCATGGTGCCATCGACGAGCTCCAAAAAGACAGGTCAGGTCAACTTTGATCACGCAAGGTCGAAGCTCGTCGGAATCAAGTATGCTAAAAATTTAGTAAGTTCGTCAGAGTTCAATTTAAAGTTGGTCGTAGTTCAGATATTGGAACAAATCGAAGGAGTGGAAGTTCCAGAAGCGAGAACGTTCGAATCGATCGACTCGATTCGACACGAGTCGGATCGATGAACTTCGAATCGGTGCGCCCCAATGCCACGTAGTTCGACTCGATGAGACCTGGGAACGGAGGAGCAGTTCGAACCCATGGAGCCCCACCAGACTTCGAATCGATCGAAGTCGAACTCCTTCGAATCCATCAAGAGCAGTTCGAACCCATGGAGCCCCACCTGACTTCGAATCGATCGAAGTCGAACTCCTTCGAATCCGTCAAGAGCAGTTCGAATCCATGGAGCCCCAACTGACTTCGAATCGATCGAAGTCGAACTCCTTCGAATCCATCAAGAGCAGTTCGAATCCATGGAGCCCCACCTGACTTCGAATCGATCAAAATATAGCTGTTTCGAATCGATCACTGCACGCCTTTTTCTTGTTCTCCTGCAATCATCGATTCGAAGCTGCACATTCGAAACCAACTCGAATCGCTCACCCCTGGATCGATGCGAAACAATGTAAGACAACACCCTGATTGATACGACTCGAATGGGTTCGTTCCTCAGTTCCATCGAGTCGACCCACTTTGTTCATATCTCGCCACACTTCAAGATTTCCAGAAGAAAGGGTCGAATCAATGCCAAAAAATTCCAGTTTTATCATTCTCAACTCGAACCGATCCCTTGGTTACCTGGCTTGGTTCGATTGCAAATAGAAGCTTGGAGGAATCTGATCGACTCGTGAAAAAGCACGTTTGATTTGGCTCTGGGAGATCGGTTCGAAGAAGCAGCTAAAGCAATGGTAAAAGGTAAAAAGTGAAAATGGAGTCGGCCTCGTGTATTTATATGGATTCCAAGGGGGATTAGTGGCGCTTCGACTCCTGGTCATATTGACCGCTTACCACAGGTCATGACCCCATCGATACGAACGACTACTTTCGAATCCTTCAGAGACTTCGAATCCATCACAGCATCGAATCCTTTCTAAGCTTCGAGTCCATCACTGCTTCGAATCCATCACAGCTTCGAATCCTTTCTAAGCTTCGAATCCATCACAGCTTCGAATCCTTTCTAAGCTTCGAATCCATCACAGCTTTGAGCCCATCACTGCTTCGAATCCATCACAGCTTCGAATCCTTTCTAAGCTTTGAATCCATCACAGCTTCGAGTCCATCACTGCTTCGAATCCATCGCAGCTCCGACTCCTTTCTAAGCTCCGAATCCAGCAAGACGGCATCGATACGAGGCATCATCGATTCGAAGAAGCACATGGGCAAGGGCTGGATCGAAGGTCCAATCGATTCGAAGTGCAAGGTCCAGCGGGCCATCGATTCGAAAGCCATCGATTCATACAAACATAACTTCGAATCCATCAAAAACCACTGATAAAAACGGACGAAATCGTTTCGAATGTAAAAGGTTACTCGTATACCTCGTATACCGATTTAGGAAAGGATCGATACAAGAGGATAATCATAGACAACCATAAAAACAACACTTTGACTTGAATCTAAAATCGATTCAGGAGAAAATCGATACAGAATTCAGCAGCAAACAAGAACCAACATAACTCGTGAACGCACGACGTTAATAGGGGTCAAACTAATACATATGCACACATATCAAACTAACATTCGATTTTAAACATTTACAGGGATCAAACACTCATCCTGTTATGACTACAACAGCCAACGACTAAGCGCAATTATACAGCAATCAATCATATCAAGGCAAAGTTACAACAATACGGCGTATGAGTCTCAGCGAAAAGAGAGCAATGATTTTTCAGAAAGAGATGGCAACTATTCAAAGCACGTCATGTTCCCACAAGACGTACTTTGGGGGGCAAAATGTTATCCCGCTTTTTGGCAAAGCCGTGATATCAAAAGATTGGTCAAAAACAGAAGACAGTTCACCTCAGAGATTGATCGTACTCTCCTTCACTATGGATATCGATGAATATTGTCCGAGTCCGGATTGGGCCAAAATCGACAAGACATGATGAGCAAAGTCATAGGAACCAACATTTCAAGTTTCAAGTCAATCCGAGGTCGTATGCTCAAGTTATGATGGATTCAAGATTGAAAGAGAGGAATGTTGCTTGGTTTGAACCCATCACCTCCACATTGATTCGAATTCGTCCAGTTCGAACCCACGTAATTCAAAACCATCCCCTGACCTTCCTTCGAATCCATCAAGACGCATATCGCCTCGAACCCATGAGAAGTGCATTTGCTTCGAGTCCATCAAGCAAGCCTTCACTTCGAATCCATCTAAAGTATCCCTACTTCGAATCCATCAGGGGCGTGCCTCCCTTCGAATCCATCGGAGGTGAATACGCTTTGAATCGACGACTTCACCTAGCCTCGAATCCATCAGCCAGTACATGCTTCGAATCCATCAACTTCGACTCCATCGACCTCGCATTCATCGGCTTCGAATCCATCCACACAGTACACCACGTCACTGCCTTCGCATACAAAAGCATGGATTCGAACCATATGGAGTCGAACCATATGGATTCGAACCCATGGATTCGAACCGTATGGATTCGAACCTATGGATTTGAACCGTATGGATTCGAACCTATGGATTCGAACCATATGGGTTCGAACCATATGGATTCGAACCATATGGATTCGAATGAATCAATAAGTGGAGTCGAAGCAAACAGGGTACACGAAGACGCAATCTTAAATCGATCATATCTCTCAATCCCATGATCCAAATGCCATGAAATTTTCACAGAAGCTTGCATACATGTTGAAGAATGTCCACACCCAATTTCGCCTCGATTGGATGCATTCTCGATCGATTCGAAGTACACTTCGAATCGATCCCAAACTGGGCACGGACTCCGAGAACGCGGGCTTATGGGCCCCCCTCACGTGCCAGGCAACCTCCCTGAGTTTTAGGCTGGATTTTGGCCTTCCACACCTATAAATAGAGCCCCTAGTCATTCAGAAAAGGGGTCGGAGAATTTGGAGAAGAAGAATAAGCCTAAACGCTGCCAGAATCACTCCATACCACCTCCTTTGCTGCTAATTTCGAACTTAAGTCCATTTTCTGCTGTAATTTGCTTAAAAACACTTGTAATCTTCAAGTATTAAGTAATAAAGTGATAAAACTTCATAGTGGACGTAGGCGCAAAGCCGAACCACTCTAAATCCTTGTCTTCTGTGCAATTTACTTTTTTGTGACTTGGAGTTTTTGTTAGATAGTCCTTATTTCCAATTCAAGTTCTTCATTTATTATCTCTTCAAAACTCCCAAAGGGTGTTGCCCAATTTTGGTGCAAACAATAGCTGCACCGTTAACAGGATTGACGAAAAAGGATCAAGTATTCAGATGGGATGCTAAGTTTGAGCAGGCTTTTAGAATCCTGAAAGAGCGACAGACAAGTGCTCCTGTTTTGACTATTCCAAGTGGGAATGATGAGATGGTGGTTTACACCGATGCATGTGGTACTGGACTTGGAGCAGTGCTAATGCAGAAGGATAAAGTTGTTGCATATGCAAGTCGTCAACTAAAGCCGCATGAAAGGAATTACCCGACTCATGATTTGGAGTTAGCGGCGATTGTTTTTGCTCTGAAGATGTGGAGACATTATCTGTTGGGAGTTCGATTCGAGTTGTTTACGGATCATAAGTCGTTGAAGTATCTTTTCTCCCAGAAGGATTTGAATCTTCGGCAGCAATGATGGCTAGAGTTTTTGGCATCATATGATTTTGGTATAGCCTATACTCCGGGAAAGGGGAACGCAGTGGCTGATGCGTTAAGTTGAAAACATGCAGAGTTGGGAGCCATGTTTTCGGAATGGAAGAGTCTCGAGTATTTAGCTGGATTTGACTTCAGGCCTAGATGTGAATTGGAACCTGAGATGTTGGCAAACTTATCGATAAGACCTACTCTGGTGGAAAGAATTGGCGAGAGCCAAAAGCAAGACGATAAGCTTGTCAAGATTATCCGTGATTTGGAATCTGGATTGAGCCTAGAAAAGGATAAAGGATTCGAAGTCGATCGAGAGGGTTGGCTTCGGAAGCAAGGACGACTAGTTGTTCCCGATATAGATGAATTGAGAGATGAAGTTTGAAGGAAAGTCATCACTCAAAGCTAACAATTCATCCGGGTGCAAATAAGATGTATCGGGATATGAAGAGAACCTATTACTGGAAAGGTATGAAGAAGGATGTTGGAAATTTTATTTCTAAATGTATGAACTGCCAATTGGTAAAAGCTGAACAGAAGAAGCCAAGTGGATTGCTTCAGCCATTAGAAGTTCCAACATGGAAGTGGGAGCAAATATCGATGGATTTTATCGATGGTCTACCTAGAACAAGAGCGGGAAATGAAGGGATTTGGGTCACCGTAGATCGTTTGACTAAGAGTGCAAGATTCATTCCTGTTCGATCAACTAGGACTTCATCGAAGTTGGCTGAGTTGTATGTTAAGTGGATAGTTCAATTCCACAGTATTCCGAAGAGTATAGTGAGCGATCGAGATCCATTGTTCACTAGTGGATTTTGGAAGAGCTTCTAGGAAGTTTTGGGAACCGAGTTGTGTTTGAGTACAGCTTATCATCCCCAAACAGATGGTCAGACCGAGAGAGTCAACCGAGTTTTGGAAGATCTCCTGAGGGCATGTGTTTGGGATTTCGGAGGATCATGGGAAGATCATCTTCATTTGGTGGAATTTACGTATAGTAACAGTTACCAGTCAAGCATTGGTATGGCACCATATGAGGCATTGTATGGAAGACCGTGTAACTCTCCTATATGTTGGTTGGAAACTGGAGAAAAGTTGATACTTGGGCCAGAGATGATTCGACAGACTTCGGATTGTATAGAGATCATTCGGCAACGAATGAAGGCAGCTCAAGACCGTCAGAAAAGTTATGCCGATAAGCGTCGAAAAGATTTGGAATTCGACGTAGGTGATATGGTTTTTGTGAAGATTTCTCCATTGAAGAATGTTATCTGATTCGGGAAGAAAGGAAAATTGACTCCAAGATTTGTTGGACCGTTCCCGATCATCGAGCGAATTGGAAAGCTCGCCTATAAATTGGAGTTACCGGAAAAGATGGCGGGTGTGCACAATGTTTTACATGTATCTTATCAACGGAAGTATGTGCACGACTCGAATACAGTGGTTTCTGCTGATAGCTGTGAAGATTTGGAGGTTGATCCAGTTGCTAGAAGACCTCGTAAGCCGCTTCGCGTTGTAGAAACCGACACGAAACAGCTTAGGAGGACGACGATTACGTTGCTCAAGATACAATGGAGTGATGATGTTAACGACTGTACATGGGAGGTGGAAGAGAGGATGAAAGCAGCTCATCCTGAACTCTTCGAGGTATGGCCCTAAGGTGTCGTGACATCTCATGAATTTGTAACTTGTTCTAGTCTTAGAATTCTGCATGCTAGGCTAGAAATTGGATGCATGGTTTGTTGATTGCTATGGATGGTAGGCATGCAGAATAGTTTTGGTTGCTCTTGTTTGTTTGGAATTTCGGGGGCGAAATTCCTAAGGGGGAGAGAATGTAACGACCCGTATTTTTATGGATCGAAAGATCGTAAAACTGTCAACATTAAGTCGTTGATGTTGTTAAGCCGTTTAGAGTTGAGTCGTGTGGAAGTTAACTCGGGTGGTGCTTAAGTCGTGGACGAGTTAAGGGTTAGCTCATGTGAAACTTATGTCGTGTGAGAGTTAGGTCGAGAGGAGCGACCTAAAGAAGTTACGACTTAAGAATGTTAGGTCGAGTTAACGAGTTAAGGAAGTTAACGACTTAGTGGCGAGAGACCTATAGGAGTGACAACCTAAAGGGTTAGGTCGAGTAGTGGTTTAGGTCGTTAACGAGTTAAAGAATGGTGCGACTTAAGGTAGCTAACGAGTTAGGGAAGCCAACGACTTAGGGGATTGACCGACCTAAGGAATAGACGACTTAAGAATTTGGGCGACCTAAAATACAGTTAACGACCTAAGAGAGTTAGGTCGCGTGTAAATGTTAAGGCTTAAGTCGTAGGCGATTTATGTTAGGTCGCGTAATGGCTTAGGTCGCTGGTTAGTAGATAGGTCAGTTGAACGGCTTAGGGACTGGGACGAGCTAGTAGTTATAGCGAGTTAGTGAGTCTACGACCTAGTGGTTAACGTGTTAGGACTTAGGTCGTTAAGTCGTAAAGTGGTCGAGTCGTTTTCCCTGATGAGTCGTAGGTCGCGAGGGTTGTTAAGTCGCGTGAGTACTTAACCCAGTTAGAACGTAAACCGTTAGGTCGGTTTGTGTTGATAGGTCGCACATTGGTGTTGAGGCTTATGCCGCTAGGTCGTGTAAGTCTTTAGGTCGCATAAGTATTGAGTCATGTCTGGGTTGAGTCGCGCATAAGGTTAAGTCGCTATGCCGCATGCTTTAGGTCGTAGGTCGTTGAGGTTATAGCTCGTGAGTCTTAGGTCGGGGACGACTCATGGGGTAGGTCGGCGGCGACTTATGGGGGCGAATGACACATAGATTTCATCCTATAAATAGAGGGCCTTGGTTCACTTTTTGGCACCGGATTTTGAAGCGACGAAGTGCTGCCATTTTGAGAGCTCGACTACAACATTTCTTCACTTCTTTTCTCCACTTTGATCTAGTGCCAACATCCATCCAAGATCGAAGATCAAGATCGAAGATCCAAGAGCCTAAGTTGAAGATCTTCATCCATTCGAGAGAAATTTCATCGTTTGAGGTGGAATCTTGTCGGATCAAGCTTGATTCTTCGCTGTCCAGATCTGAAGTGGGTTTCTTTTTGAGGTGTTTAGGTGATTTGGTGAGTGGTAGTCATCTCTCACACGGACCCAAAGGTGTATATCGGATCGGTGGTTCATTTGTGTGTTAAAGATAGTGATTTCTTGTATTTTCCTTAAGTCTGCATATAGATCCATCGTTTATGAAGTTTGATATCCATTTTACTATATGTTCATCTATGCAAGTTCATTCGTCAAGTTATAGAAGATATTTCTCATGATTCATGCTCGTTAGATTGCTTGTTATATTTGGACTCTTTATTTACGAAAATGTCATTATTGTTATAATTGTTTATTTAGATCATATTTGAATGCTTGATTACTTGGATTAATGATTGATTTGATTGATTGCTTGAATTAGTTGATTGATGATTTGATTTGGATAAGATGGTCGAAGATGATTCAAAAGCTAAGTGGAAAGGCTCTTGAATAAGGAAGGCTGCTTGTGGCATATGAAGTGGATGGTGAGGCTCATATGGATAGATTCGATGATGGTGGACTTTGCTATGATGGGATGAAGCAAAGTATGATGTTGAGATGGGACTTTGCTATGATGCGAAAAAAAACAAAGCATGATGCGAGATAGCCCTGGTTTAATCCAGACGGGATCATCCCAAGCATGTTGGTAACTCGGTGATGTGGTTCGAGTTCGGTGATAATGGATGGCTCTAGTAATACCAATTGAAGATGATCTTTTGGTATGTTGATAGTTGATTTACTGCTCACTAGGACTTTTGTCTGACTCAAGGTTTTATGTTCAACTCTTATTACCTTGGGCTGTTCATCCATTTTGGGATGGGCAGACTAGGTAGCAGGTGACAGGTGCTGTTCTTGGTGATCGATGTTGCTGATGATGACGAAGACGAGCAGGAGGCTTTTGCATATTATTTTCTTATTATATGTACTGGATATTCCGCTGCTGTATTTTCTTTGAGTGCTTTGTACTGAGGCTTGATGTATTGACTTTCAGATGCTTGTATCAAACTATTATGAAATCTATATGATGATATTCTGTTATGGAGCTTCACTATATATTTCTTTATTGTATTTTGTCTATGCGTTGTGAGTTATACGATAGATTCTGCGATTTTATTCTTACCCTGACTATCGTCCATGGCTGCCTGGCACACTTTCAGCGCACTATTCCCTTGTTTAGTGCAGGAGTCTTGGGCGGTCGTCACACACAACCACTCTCATCACAAAATATCACAAAGCATCACATATGAGGAATATCCACCATCGAAACATCCAATAGGATCCAAACATCCATAAGTAAAAATAAATCAAATTATCTGATTTATATTAAATCAGATAAATTACTTATGAATTAATTTTATTCTTAATCTTGGTGAATTGATATTAATTAATTACCAATCAATTTGATTAATTACTCCTTAATCATTTATTGATTAATCTTTAACTTATAATTAACCCTTTGATTAATTATCTGTAATTAATTACAATAATTAATTAATTCTTAATTAATAATTGCTTCTTAATCACTTTCATTAATTAATTAACCTTTAATTGATTATCTTGATTAATTAAATTGATTAATTAACCATTATTAATTACCATTTAATTAATTATAGTTATCCCTAAAAAATTTCATAAATTAATTGATCTTTGATTAATTATCGTCAAATTAATCACCTTAATTAATTAATCACATAAATCAATTGTCCTTTAAATTATAAACTAGTTAACCTTTTAATCATTAATTAGTTACATAAATCATGAAATTAAATAACCTTAATCAATCTTTAAATAAATCTCTTTTTTTTATTTAATCAATTATTCTTTAACAATTAATTAGCAATCTTTAATTATTCATTATAAAACTTGATTAAAAATTAATCATTCCTTAATCGATTACTAATTAATTATAATTAATTAACCTTAATTATTTGATTAATAAAACTTAATTACTCATTTATTAACTGCTAATTACTTAATTAATCGTTTATTAATTCTTAATTTAATTGATTAACAATTAATCATTCATTAATTTACTTAAGTAGCTAATTACAAATTTTATTATTTACTCAATCATTAATCAATATAAACTCTAAATACCGTTATAAAGTAATCAGCCTTAACTAATTCCCAAAACAGTTAATCAATATTAATTAGTTATCTTAATTAACGTTTTAAAGTTCTTCTTGAAAACTTTGAAAATCAAATCATTATTAAGTATAAACTTAATTGTTAATAAACTTTAGAGACATGTATTACATTTTTAACTCAACAGTTGAACATTTATTAAGCTACAGTATTTAAAACTTACAGAAAATAAGTTACCTAACTTTATTTTTAATATACTTTACTGCAAATTAAGGGTAACCCGAGTATCTCCTGGTTAAACTCGAGTAATGCTCGAGTTAAACTTGTTTTGATTTAAAAAAATTTGAAACTGTTTAAAACATATGATCTCCACGCAAATAGGCTCCAGAACGTAGACGAGAAGAGTTTCTAGTAAACCCACTATCATTTTTAGACCAACCCATGCATCCCTTTTCTTCCCCAAATCACAATCATCTGGACACCCCCCATAGCCGTGTACGTGCACGTGTACGACCGGCCGCCGCCGCTCTGGCGAACTTCGCCACCAACCACAAATCGCGAAACTCCTCTACACTCGAAAGCAAAGCTCACTTCGATGCAAAAACTCAAGATCACAAATCTGGCCTCTCGTTCGAACCTGAACTCAAACCAATTAAACAAAAACACTTCGCCTCTCCCACGCCGACCACCAGAGGCGATGCTACTCCGGTCATGCCCTCATCTACGATCGAACTTCCACCACCCAAAACCCCTTTACACTCGATCAACTATAGGAGAGGGGATGATCGAAATACCAAACCTAGTTTAAGCTAGGGTTCCACACCAAAATCGACAACTGCCACTTCCCTCATGAATTAAAAATTCATTTGTTATTTTTCTTATGATCTCCAACCCTCGAACTTCCTTCAGCCGCGAACACGACAACTCTACCTCCACCGATCGTCCAGAATTGGCTAATGAACATTTTCCATTTACCTCTCAATTTCTCATCACCCATGATTTTAAAATTTTTAATATCCATATTAAAAATCATGATTTCTTAACGCAAATCCAAATATACAATCAAAATTTAAAAATCCAACAATCAAGATTTGACCTCAGTTGATTTTACTGAACCCTTTCATTTTGCAGTGAAAATATCTTACTGATATATTTATAAATATTTGTAGAACTTAGATTTTTTTATTGTATAACAAATTGAATTAAGATCCTAAAGCTTAAAATAAATTTTTGAGAAGTAGGTTTTTGTTTTATGAATAGGGTTTGAAGGCTTGTAATCAAACAGAGGCCAGCATAGTTTGTGAATCAAACATGCACACCTAAATTTCTATACACACAAGCACATTCGCATTCATACTAGAAATTTTCACAGCAGCATACTTGCAAGATTCAATCAGATTTTAAGCTTTAACAAAGTAGTTAGCTCACCTTGGGATTATGAGACAGAGACAGTGAAGCATCAGGGCCTGGGATTGATTTTAAAACTGAACTTTTTTTGTGATCCTGAAGCTTGCATGTTGGAGTTGAGATGATTTTGTTTTCCTCTGGTTTTACAGTTTTTTTTAAAAAAAAAAATTTATGCAACAGAAGATAAAACTGCTGCTTGAACCCAGAAGTTGATCTTAATCCTTGAACTTGATCCCCTCCTGAACTGATTAATTCAATTGCTTAGCTTCTTACTTTACTTTTGATTAACAACATTAAATCCAAATCTTTAAAGAAAATCACTTGCCTTTATTTATTTTTTCCAGAAAATTTGCATTTGATTTCCAGTAACTTCAAATTGCATTTGCTTCTGTTTTGAACTTGATTACTTTGCTCAACTTTGATTTTCTAGAAAACTTTGAATGCTTGAGAAAAACTGGAACATGATGGTTCCATCTTTGCTTCCAGGTTGCATGCTTGAAAAACTGTTTTGAATTTCCTCTTTTTCTTTTTGTTTTCTGAATCTGTTTTATGTTAAAACTCAATCTTGAGATAATAAATTTATTAAACTATAAAGTATAAAATTTACCTGAGAGTAAGCTATAGCTTGATGTTGAATCGATTCCAGTTTTGTAACTTATTCCCAGGTTTGATTTTGATCTGCATCTCATTGTTAAATTAGCTCGCTTATTAATTGATCTGAAACTGGAATTGCTTGATTAAGTTTGAGATGTCCTGTTTCTCGTTGAGTTGCTTCCAGGATGAAGTTTACTTTGATTTATTTGCTTTGCTCATGATTTCCATTTTTTTTTTGTTTGCTTTCAATTTGAAGTTGTGATATCAAATCTTCTTTTTACTGTATGCTTTACAAAGCCTTGGCTGAGATGTTTTATAATTGTTCATGGGGAAGTGAAGAGTTTTTTTTATTTAATTATTTTATTTACTTAATGATGTCTTCATGCCATTTGTTAAAAATACAATCATAAGATCTAGATTTTGTTAATCGGCTTACTCCATCTTCCTATATATATTTGTAATTTACAAAGACAAGAAGGATTTTTAAACAACTTCATATCATATTACTTTATAAATGAAGATACCTCTTTATTCACTTGTGTGTATGTATATACATATACAATATTAAAAGAACTTCTCTTAGCCAATGTTTGCATTATATACATTATATCTTAATGAAATTTAAATGCCATTTACTAAAAAATAATTATTTTAAATTTTATACTTTGGTATATTTACAAACAATATTCTCAAATGAAAATGTTCAATTCTCTACAAACAATATTATTTTAAACTTTTATTCCTTGTTTTGTATACATTTTGTTTTATTAATTTCTACTTATTCCAATTTTTAAAGAAAGAAATGATTATAAAAACTAATTTTTATTAATAAGTGATTTTTTTCCTTCTTAAAAGAAAATATGTATTATATATGTATAAAATTTGAATTCAAATGGTTTTCTTAGAATATTTATCATCTCAAGATTTTTGAACTCAAAATAAATTGGGATTTATTTATGTATGGTTTATTTCTTATTTTATTTGTTCAAGATTTTTTTTTTTCAATTTATTCTCAAATTAAATTCCAAAAGTTTAAAATATATTATTAATTTAAATTGATAAATTTTTAGGATGTCACTTTTTATTTTATTTATAAGGTATTAAATATAGAATTTCAAATTCATAGTTAAATTCAAAATTCAATGTCTAAATAAACAAATATCCTATTTTAATTGAACATTTTAAATTAACCAACAATTTTATTCATAAATTTATTTTAATTATCAATTTAAATTTAATTAAAAATCGGGATCATTGCAGTTTGAATTTGTCAATTATTTTCTTGGCCATTCGATTTTGTTGATGTTGATGATTTTTGACTTGTTCGAATTTGCGTCTTCTGCTGCTTGATCTTTTGGTGTTGATCTTGTTCGACTATACTTGTTGTTTTGGCCATTTTGTCTTTACTGCCATTTTGAACTGCTAGCGACTTTTATTTTGAACTGCAGTTGTAAGATTCGTATATTTTGTGATTTTAGGTTTCATAGTTTTGATTCGATTTTCTGGTGACCTCGGTAGATTTTGATTCAAGTTGCAGTGTTTTGAACTTGGTTTGAAGTTGCAGTTCTGTTGACACTCGAATTCTGTTGTTCATTGTCATGTACACCTCGTTGATGGCATTTGTGGTCTGGTCATTCACGTAGCTAGTCTGCATGTTTATACATCACGGTGGTATTGCCACTGCCTATTTCAAATTTGCATTTTGATGTTCACTTGACATTTGTTTTGCTTCGAACCCAAAATCCATTGTGCATTATGGTTATACTTGAACCTTATGTGCGTTGTCCATTGCACCATACATCTGTGCATCCATTTCGTTGGCTGTGTTTGTGATATTCAATTCAGTTGCATTTATCTGGATTAATTTCGTACCAGTTGCTACTAATTGCTATGTTATCATATTAGTCCCACTGACCATTGTGTTCATTTCTGATAGCACTGTCCAGTCAGTTGCATTTCATACCTTTGTTTCCACCTTGCATACTCTAGCCTTCAAGTATATTTTCTGTGCATATGCAGTTGAAGTATTCCTCGAGTTTGATCATTCATTGTAGCTGTCTTAACCCTTGAGGCAGATTGCATATATGTATTTGCGTGTTCATGTAAGTGACCATCCAGGTTTGCATGATTATTGCATTGCCAGTTTTTCTTTATCATATACTTTGTTTCGGCTTCGGCCTGTAAAAGTGTATAACTATTTTAGCTTCAATATATTTTTCTTTGTTCACAAACTTTGGGTGTGTGGGTATACGTCGTATTTTGTTACAGGTAGAGTTTTGCTTCCCATTTTCGAGTCTGATTGTGTACACGTATAGGTGTCCAGATCCAAGTTGCACAAGTTAACAAATTTCATCTTTTGTGTGAAAAGAATTAGGGTCTGACGTGTTGTACATGTAGTTAAATCTAGTTTGACATGCTTGCTGTGTGTATATATGTAGAAGTATTTTTATTTGTGTATAAAGAAGCAAAGTGCATTTTTTTCTTTTGTTTGTAAGTGCATGAAATTTTTGGTCCAGAGACCCTTTTTCATCAAATTGTTGCCTGGGTATAATGCATGCTTAGTACACTTTGTAGCACACATAATGCATGGTCCTGACATTTTTAAATTGTAAAGTGTGAAAATGTGTATAGCCTGTTCTCCCTAGCATCAAGTTCTACATAGCATAACTCATGTACATTTATTCTTGCTTCATTTTGGAAATTGCAGTTTCTCTGCATATTGAGGTTTTCATGCTTCATTTTGGAAATTTTAGTTCACTGCTGCCACTTTGATTTTGCATATTAATATGCAGGCATTTGAGAGCATTTTTTTTTTGTTCACTGCAACTTTGGTTTTGCATAATTAATATGCAAATACACTTGTGCACATTGATGTTATATGCAAGTGTAGAATTGTTTCACTGATGCATCACTTGTTGTCGTACTCACTTGTAGTTGTTCCTATAGCGTTGTCTTCATGTTGTGTAGACTTGCTATTACTAGAGCCAGCTACCCACTTCATTCACTGTTGCATTTGAGTTTAATTGCCTTTGTTTCCAATTTTGGGTATACATGAATACCATTTTTAACTGCCTGGCCTACCTGCCCTACGCAGTTGCATTCTGGTCAAGATAGCATTATGCATTCTTTGTTGCATACATGTTGGGTTCGTTCGAAATGTCATTCCTTTGAGTAGTTTGTTTGGCATCTCCATTTGTTGCACTAGAGTCTACATCTCTGATCAGTTCATTTTTTTTGGGCCTGGAGCTCTTTGATTATGTGATGTTACGTCACTTGTTGTGACCCTCTGCACATCGACTTGCATTTTGGTTTTGGCTGCCTCATTGTTGAGGCCGTGTGTCACTGTACTTGCACCTGTTGCTTGTGCAGTCCCACAAGAACCCATGTTGTCTGGTCATCTTGAAACATGCAGTGTTTATATTATTTCTCTGATGCAGTTATTTCGCATCTTCATTTGTTCTACATGTTCGCTGACCATTCAGTTCGCATACATATTCATCATGTTCACTGTGTATATGCACAGTTTCATACATGTGCCATTTCGTTTTCTTCTATGTTCTGTTGGCGTTGTTGTATTATGATTTGTATACTTGAGTTGAATCCAGCTAATAGCTCGGATTTGACTATGTGCTGATTTCTATTTCTTCACTGTTGTGGCGAGGCAGTGCACGCGTGCGTGTACTGCAGCCACACAATATTAGTTTTAATTTGTATTTCTTTTGCTTTTGTTCCATTGATTTATTTGCGTATTTCATATGCCGTATTGGCGAGGCCGTACACGCGTGCGTGTACTGCACGCGTGCGTGTACTGCTGCCAATAAGTTTTGATATTTTAAGTAACTTTTCAATTGTTTGAATTAATTTGATTTAAATTGATGGTTTTGTTGCAAACTGCCGTTTAGGCAATTTTGATGTTTTTCTAAATTATCTTTTTAAAAGAAAAAAATCCTTTCATCTATCTTCGTTGAAAATTTGAATTTGCTGATTTGTTATTTAACACTGTTAAGTGTTATATTTACCGTTATCCGATTTCTTTGTTAAAAGGATCGGATAGGTGAACTTGTCTTTGACTGTCGTCTAATTGCTATTTAATTATTATTGCTTCTATGCACTAATAACTGAGTTTGAATTAGACTGACCCGTGTATTATTTTCTTTTGAATGTAATACTCGGGTCAGACCGACTATTTTACAGCTTAAAGATTTTTAGGCAGCGAAGTTAGAGAGAGGGGGATACCGCTTCACTTTAGTTTCAGGACTTTTGTACTTAAAAGATATATTCCGCTGTATAAATTTAATTCGTTGTATAAACTCTGATATATGTATAAAAATTCATTTATGAGAAATATATTATTATTCTATGATTCTGTGGATGATTCTGTTTAAATTCTATAAACTAAATAACAATCCGTCATTTTGAACGTTTCTAGTTGGTTTAATTACCGACTAGGGGCGGTCAGAGCGGCGGGTCGTTACAAAAGTGGTATCAGAGCTTTAGTTTATACAAAGCTTAGTTTATGGTGTTTAATATGAATAGTTACTAGAATCACTTTAAAGAAAGCGTTTTTTAAATCTAAAGAAGTATAAAAATTGTTTTTTTAAAATAAAGAGGTATTTTTAAAATTCAAATCATTTTCGAAAATTCCCCTCTCTAAATTTAGGTTTGCGATAGTTTCTCTTCGGTGAGGTCTCCTTAGATTTGAGTCCCGATCATTTGAAAACTCATTGTAGAATTGTTGAGATTTATGGAAAATGAAATATGAGTTGAGTGAATTGGTTTAAATCAAATCTTTTGAATATCTCCAAAGTAGTAATTGGGAAATAAAATGACATGTCAATTTGGTTATAGCCAAGTGGATCATTGAATTATAACTTGAGAATTTGATTCTGGATTCTTTTCAAAATTGATTTTAAATGTTGTAAAGAACGATTTAGTAAATAAATGGATTATAAGTATTTAACTTATAATATGGACTTTTGGTATATAACTGAGTTATATAAATGGAGTTGAATAAATAAAGGAGATTGTAAATCGAAGTTTTATAAATAGAAATGGAATTTGTAAAATTGTTTATAAATTCGGAACCAATTGATTTTGATAAATGAAACATAGAAGTTATTGAAGGAGTTATATCTATGATTTTGGACAGTGAACAAGATATAAAACGAATGTTTTTGGGGAAATAATATTATGAGAATGAAGTTAATCGATTTGAAGTTGTTCTAAAATATATTAAGAATCGAAAGCATAGATTTCAACATTCATTGTTGAAATAGACGTTTTCGAGAGAAAAGAAAGGAAATGGTGGACTATAACACTGTTGTTATAGTAAATGGTTTCCAAAAGGAAATGTTTTTATATATATTGGGATTTATACATCTATCTTAAATTTGAATCCCTATACTAGTGATTTTGGGTCGTTGTAACGATGTTTTACGCAACATTCGTTTTGACTCAAATAAATGTGGTTAAAAGAATGATTTCCTTAAAGAATGAAATATATACTTAATTATGATTTGAGTATATTGAATATTCTCCAATTGTTGAAAATGAATGGATTTGTAAATTACTTATTATTAAATAAGTATGGAAATGTTTTCCAATATGAAATGAAAGGTTTGAAATTTTATCTTTTAAAGATAAATTGAAAAGCGAATATTTGAAATTTGTTTCAAATAGTTAAGTGTGAAAATTATATATCGTGTAAAGATATTTTTGGGAAAGTTTGAAGTTGGTTTAAAACCAATATTGTGAAAAGTATGCGGAATTCAAACTATGAATTAAGTCGAAGTTGAAAAAGTTAAATGGGAAATTTGAACAATTAGTTCAACTTGGAAATTTTTCAAGAAGATTGAATCTTGAGTTAAATTGAGTTTAACTTTGACACCCAAAAACAATATAAGTTGAGCTTTGAATTTTGAATGGTCGATTTGGATTGTATGTCTAACATTGTGAATGGATGACATAGCAATTGATCTCTATTAAATATATATCTGTTGGTGGCGGAGAATTTATTCTCTTAGCTTAACACCCTTCTCTGAGACGTACGAGCTCAGAGGTTATATATCGGTAGACATCAATTATGTATTGAGAATTTACGATGTAACATGAAATCCAAATCGAATGTGAAGTCGATAATGAATTGAATTATGAATGTGAATTGGGTTTGAGATAACCTTAAAATTCCAAATCGACGTAGATGAAAATTTTAAATCGGTAATGAGATGGAAAACTCATGAATCCTCTATTTGTTATGGGTATGAGATATTGAGGTTTTCAGAACGTATATATGAGAATACGATAAATTCGAAAACCATTAGTTTGGAAAGTAATTGTTATGGAAAACTTATGTAAGTACATGGGTATGATATGTAAGAAATGTGAAATGAAGTATTACATATGTATGTATGATATTATGTTTTCCAAACTGAGGATATGGAAAAGTACCTTCCATTTAAAAAATTTGTGAAGGTTGTTGGAACTCGATATGAGTGCCCATTTGAAAATCGTAGCTACGTAGAATTTCCATTAGTTGAGTGACCATTTGAATTTCCATTAGTTGGAGTGACCATTTGAATTTCCATGAGTTGGAGTGTCCATTTGGACTGGTATCCCTCATGATGGATCATCATGATGGGATCGTGTACTAGCGTAATTCGAGGGGCGAGATGCCTATGTTTGCAAGCGATTCTTCTGGGATAGTAGCGTAACCACCGTGTAAACCGTGATCTAGATACACTGGGGTAGTAGCGTAATTTGAGGGGCGTGATGCCTACAGTTACAAACGATTCCACTGGGATAGTGGCGTAATCGCTGTGTAAACTGCAATCTAGATGCCAAAGCGTAATTCGTGGGGCGAGATGCCTACGGTTACGAGCGACTCTACTGGGATAGTAGCGTAACCGCCGTGTAAACCACGATCTATGGCAACAACCATGGAGAAATTCAAGAGATGAGAAATCTACAGTTACAAGCGATTCTACTGGGATAGTAGCGGAACCGCTGGGTAAACTGTGATCCATGGGGGAACGTGCTTTCCATATCCATTTTTAAAAAATAATTTTTAATTATTTTCACTGGAAATTGAAGCAAGTATATTTAGTACTTGGAGTTTTTAGACCTGCGCCTGGCCAGCGTATGCCTAATGTCTGTAAGAACGACAATAGACTTGTTAAATTTCGAGTTAGCAAGTATTTTCAAACTTTAAATAGAAAATCAATTGTTTGGAAATTAAATTACATAATTCTAACCTAATAAACTAAGGAAGAAGATTTTTGAAATGTTTTGAAAGTCCACAGCTTTGGAAAAGATATAATATGCAAATCTCTAACATGAAAAATTTTGAATTTAAATTTGAGTTTTGTAAGTCGGAAATTTTGGTGAAAGACTTTTAAGTCTTGGTTGTAGAAATCAATGACCAAAGCTAGTGAGATAAAACAAATGGAATGAATCCTATATTCATTTATTTTTAATAAGTTTCGAGCTTGGTAAAAATTGTGTAGGGTATAAATATCGGTGAGATTTTAACAATCGTTTTGCCTAACTTGTAATTTCGGGACGAAATTCTTTTAAGGATGGGAGATTGTAACGGCACTGGATTTTTAACGATATAAATTGAAGATATTTAATTAACTTTAAATATTTGAATGATGATTTAAATTGAATTCCCAATATAACTATGAATTTGGCGATTTAATTTTAGAATTTAATCTATTGAAAGTTGCATAAAAATTTGATTCTTCAATTTTAAGCTAATTAAAAATATTTCAGAGGCATAGAAAATTCATATTAATAATACTGAAGATAACAGAAGCTTCAGAATTAAATTTGAAAGTGATTTGTTCAGATTTGGAATTTTATTGTTTAAATTGAATTTAAAAATAGCCTTCCGAGGCACAGTCTCGGAATTCGACTAAACCAGTTCCATTGATCTAGAATATTGAATTATTACCGGATTTCAGTTATCGTGGCGTTCGGAGTTGATTTGTGAGCATACGACATGTAAACGCGTCAAAGAAAATTGATATCGAGCTAATGACTTAGAAAAATAATTTGGATTTAAGAATTATTACTTATGTAAATTAATAAATTGATGGTTAGTTTTAATAACATTTTTCTTTAACTTAAATAAAATGGAATAAATTTTATCAATACAAAATACAAGTATAAAATCAAATTGTAAAACATGTTAATATAAATTTATGTTTGATAATTGAATATTTGTTGATTTGAGAATTCTAATTATCGTTTTTGATAATTTGACCTATGTTGTTTTCTGATTACCGTTTTGGTAACTAGATATTTGCGATTTGCGATTTGGGTTTTGCACCATTTTATAATCATCATTAAACGATAAAATCTGGTTGCTAATTGCTGTTGGGTTTTTAAATCAACTGTAAATCTTTTAAAAATTTGTTAAAAAGATCTACGGGCTTTAAAATTTATGTTGGGCCACAGCGATTTTGTGCTATGTTATCTCGAGTATTCCCGTTTCCCCCCTTTCCATTTTTCATTCATTCGAACCCTAAAAATAAACAGAGCGAACGAAAAAAAAAGAGAAATGGCGGCTCCAATTCTTCATGGCTGCTAGGGTTTTGATACTTCGAATTTGGAACGACTTCGTAAGGCCACGGCCTCATATTCTCGATCGATTGAAAAGGTGAGTAATTTAATTACTCACATCTAGCTCCATCTCAGGTTGTTGGGTTTACAATTCGATGATTTTCGTTGTTATATAACTGTTTGAATTTGTCAATTATTGTAATAGCCCGCTTTTCCGTACCCCTTGAATATACACTAATCTCCATAGATTAACTCAAGGTGAACAGAAATACGAATTATCAATGTTTAAGAAAAAGAAAAAGAGAGAGAAGGAGAGAAGATGGTAGAAAATAGAGGGATAAGAAGATAGAGAGGAGAGAATAGAAAATAGAACGGAACAGAGAACAACAGAACAACATCAGAATCTCACAATCGCAGCGGAACAACATATAATAATAAATGAATAATCTTTAAACAAAGAACTATATCAGTTATTACATTACATTTCATTACATCATATCATCAGAGTGTACAACAACATACAACATCAAACAGCGGAAAAGAAATACTATATACTAGTAATACGCCATGCCATCCAGCTTGCCTCCAGCAACTCCTGAATATCCAGAATATCCTGATAAACCTTAACTCTTGGCTGCCCGTGTAGAAATTGGTGGGCACCCAGAGTTTAGGAAGGAAAACAATAAACTCCGAGTCAGTCATGTGACTGCTGTGAGAACTCAAATCGGTTTATTTATCTTTAAAATCTAAATAGAGGAATATTTTTAATTCAATTCGCAATGCTTTTTAAAGATGAGACTACCATAAGGCCTCCCGCGCACACACACATGCAAACGCAGAATCGGAGGAGATTTCTCCTTATGATAGTCAAAGATGCTTGATACGCATTTAAAATAACATTTGATATTATTACTAGTGCATAGTGTAGGAAAATCATTTCAAAAGTAAAGATATAAATCTTAGCCAACATACGACCATTATCGTATGCCTACTATAGCTACCATCTAAACAGTGGTGACCACCATAAGTAAATGGTAGGTAATACAACTAATACCGTACAAGGCTCGTATTTGAAGAATGGATTTTCCAACAAATGGTCAGGCCAAGGAACTTCCCATTGCCACATGGAAACGCCTCTGGAAGGACGCACCGAGAACCACTGTCCTCTGCCAAACAAAGCCGGGAATCCCTTTGCCCAAGGGATATTATAAACCCTCAGATATGCCACCCCCGGTCCTTTGGGACCTTTAAACGAGAGCTCTCTAACCAACATCACACCATAATAATAAGTGTTTCAACATGAGTAAGTATCTGGGCTCCATACCAGAATACTACCCTTTTCCAGAAGGAATGGTCACACCCTAGGGAAGCGATCCCTGAAAACTTTGCCACACAATTCCTGTTTCGACCATTTCCGGGGTGTGAGGCTCGACGAAGTCACGTCCACAAAAACATACTTTATACAAAAGCCATGCTTTGGGTCAACAAATGATCATAGAAATGATCACCAAGATAGACGATCAAACAAATGATCCTATCACAAATAATCAACACAATGATCATTTCAGCAACACTCAGCATGTCACATTACCAAATTGGGAATATATTGCTGATAACTTCAACTATATAACCTCTGAGCTCGTATGTCTCAGAGAAGGGTGTTAAGCTAAAAGAATAAATTCTCCGCCACCAACAGAAATATATTTGAAAGAAATCGGCTTTATATCTCAACTTGTAATGTCAGACATACAATCCATACAAGTCTGTTCCGGGCTCGAACAGAACCGAAGGCACTTACAAAAAAGTCCTTGCAATCCGGATATCCACAATCCTGATCGGATTTCCCATCACTTATGGAATCTCTATACCAGGAGCTACCCAGTGCAGAGACAATCGATAGGTCATCCTATCGCTCTCGCAAATACCGGTCTTCAACACCGATCTTCAAATGCAATTCATAACGTCGTATCACATATTCGGAATGGGTTATACGACCCCATGGCCCTTTCCCGGTTAACCCGAATAGTGAGCGCTTATTCAAAAATAAGTGTGGCATTCAAATTCAACAAATCACATCAAATACCCATTCAAAGGTAAATATTGATAGTCGGTTATTGAACTATCAATGGATATGCACACATCATCAGATTCCAAATAATTTTCCAAATTATTTATTTTCCAAAATATCTTTACAAGATATATATTTTCAATACTTCAAAAATAAATCAATATTTATTTTTAAACAAATTCCACTTTCTTTCATAAATTCCATAGTGAATTTTACATTCCAAAATATTCATGAATATACGACTTCAATTATTCATTTTCAATTTATCTTCAAAAAGATAAATTCTCAAGATATTCACTTTATATTGGAAAACATTTCCATACTTATTTATTCATAAGTAATTCAAAAATTCAATTTATTTTCAACACTTGGAAAATATTCATTATACTTAAATCGAAAATTAAGTATATATTTCATTCTTTAAGAAATCCTTCTCTTAAACACATTTGTTTGGGCCAAAACGAATGTTACGTAAAACATCGTTACGACAACCCAAAATCACTAGTATAGGGATTCGAAATTAAAATAGATATATAAATCCCAATACTATTCGAAACATTTCCTTTCGGAAATCATTTACTATAACAACAGTGTTATAGTCCATCATCTCCTTCTATTTCTCGAAAACGTCTATTTCAACGATGAATGTTGAAATCTATGATTTCGAATCTCAACACCTTTTTAAAACATCGTTAGATCGTTTTAATTCTATTTAAAACATCACATTCAAAACAATTTCTTTAACATATTATTCACTATTCAAAAATGTGAATATACTTCGTTAACAAATTTCATCTTTTCTATTCATTTTACTTTAAAGGATTATTCACTGTCTAAAACGTGAATATAACTCCTTTAATATGCTATAGCAATTTACTTATCAAAATAAGTCGTTTTGCAAATTTATAAAACAACGTTTATAAATTCTTTTATTATCCTATCCGATTTATAACTCAATTATAAACCAAAAGTTCACATTATAAGTTAAATACTTATAATTTATTTGTTTACAAAAATCGTTCCTTCGAACTTCATAATTATAAATCTTATAACTTATAAGATTCAATTATTTATCCAAAAATATTCCTTTAATAACTTTATAAATTTTATAAACCTACTGCTTATGAAATTCCATTATAACTTCACCGTTTATAATTCTATAAATTTCATTCATTTATGCAATCCATTTTCACTTCATTCAAACACTTATAAAACTCGTTTTATAATGTCAATATTTCAATTTATAAATATCCATTTATAAATCTCTTAATATAAATCAATTTATATTAATATTCTAAAACGTCTTTAAAGTCCTTTATAATTTCATCATTCTCTTGATTTATAAAATAATCAAATTTTATAAATCCTATTTTTAAACTTTCAATAATGAATTCTGAAAAATCCCGATTTAAACTATTTTATAAAATCATTAATCCATATTTCTCAAAAATCAATCTTTAACCGTATTCCTCAAAATCATAATTTTTATAACTTTAAAAATTATAACGTTTATTTATTTAAAATGGATCAATTCCAAAAATATTTAATATTTTCAAAGATCACTTTAAAAACCTTTTAAAATCCCAAGATTTGGGTCCAATGATGCTACACACCAAATAGTCAATCACGACTACAACGACATCATATATCGTATATGATAATCCATCAAATATCAAAATATCTGAAATCAAATAAAAACTGTTGAGGAATCCAGTTGGATCCCTCCAACCTGTTTTCCTGCATCCACAAACATTAGCACAATACCAATTTCGCTCCAGTACGAAATTATCACGGTATATGTTTTTATTAAATATTATCCGCTTAATAACGGCGTAATAGGGTCTCATCCGCTAAAAAAAATGCGGGGAATCAACAACTGCAATATATACATATGCCAATATATATATTGATATTATATATAATACCAATTTCACTGTTTATGAAATATTCGCGGTATATGTTTTTAATAAATAACATCCGCTTACTAACGGCGCATAATGTCTATTTTAACAATCAATAGATAACAATCATTATTCAAACATGCATTCAAATATTTTAAATATAACTATTTAAAATAAAATCGAAACCGATTCGATTGAGTGAGAAGTTCTCACCTTGATTTCAATTTCGTTTTAGCGATTTATTTCGAATAAAATTAAACGTGCGTTTAATTTTACTCGAAATTCTCACTAACTCCAAACGACTCCAATCCAATTTCATCGCGTAGTGCTCGTCCATACGATTCCAACGCTTCTAGTTTCGCGCGTTTTCGACCTCGTATGAAAAAGTTATGAATTTTTGAAGACACACGAATTTTTTTATAAACAAATTACAACATTAACTTATATTTTTATAAACCTTAGCCAATCTAAGCCATAGGATCCATCTCCATTGCATCTTCACCGCACATCCCCTACCCCTTTCTTCTTCATCTTTGTTCGGCTACAGGTGATGAACACGCATAAGAACCCATCTACCTCATAATTAGGGTTAGAAATCTTGACCACCACAAGCCACTACACATCGATCAACCACCTCCACGAGATGCGCCTCCATCCCCTCTATGCTCGGCCCAAGGGGTATGAAACTCAGTCCCCATATGCACATCAATTTGCGTGCGCAAGCTGTCACGGTCGGCCTCCCCTAGCTCCCTCCACGCGACACTAAACCCCATCATATCCGTATAGATCTCTAGATCTCATCGTCCTCTTCCATTCTCTAGTTGAAACCTAAGGCAAATTGTTGATGGATTTGATGAAATTAAGGAAGAAAGAAAGGAGCATTATCGTCCATTGATTTATTGACTGGCGGCTAGGGTTTTAGATTTAGGTTTTTATTTTTATTTTTTTCTAAAGAGAAGGGTGCTATTTATAGAAGAACGAACGAACACTATTCATCCGGAAATTCCGAACTCCGATTTACGCGCCGAAACTGACGTTCCTAGGGTTTATCCCGCGTTCCGGACACAATGGAACAGGTTTCGGAAGCTAATTCGGACATCTATGCGAGTTATGGCTACAAACGTTCAATTTAAATTAAACCGATTTAAATCGATTTCTAGGCGTTTTAATTTGTATCGGACAAACGGTAAATCCAATTGACTTGAAATTTGAAACCATACAATAATATCACATTACGGATCCGATGAAACTAGTTTCGTCGAAATCCGAGACTTTTTGAAAAATGGCTATTTTAACTCGCCAAATTAATATTAAAAACAATTCGATGCGTTTCGAGCTGCCATGATCAAACGACAACTCCGATTGATACGAAAATTGAAATCCGGTAATAAATAACTATTACGGATCCAATGGAACTAGTTTCGTTCAATTCTGAGACTTTTCAAAAATTGGCTATTTTCACTAGTCGATTAAATATTAAAATATTCAATTTTCACAAATTAACTTTTAATTCGATTTTAAAAGTTCTAAAATATCATTCTAACTTCAACATGATAAAATAAAATTTTACAAATCATTTTCAATCATATTTAACTCAATTCTCAATTATTTCCATAATTTCACATATTAAATTATCGATTTAATTATCCAATTAAATCCAAAAATTCAAATTAAAATTTATTCGACTTATAAATTTCACTTATTAATATTTAAAATTAATTAAATATTCAAATTTAAATTAATAAAAATTCTGGGTCGTTACAATCTTTCCCCCTTAAAAGAATTTCGTCCTCGAAATTACAAGTAAGAAAAGTTACAGAATCTATTAACTTTCCAAAATCCATAGTTAAATTTCATACAAACCTTTACTAAGTTTTCAAATCATACTTAGTTATCTTTTCAAAAACAATTACTATTGTTTAACTTTCAACTTCAAAATCAATTAAAGTTTCAAAATTTTCCATTTTTTTTTCAAAATTTTTCTAACGCCTTAAATTTTCGGAAAAATTCGCCACAGTCTCCTTTGCGCGGCTCGATCCGAAAAAAAAATGACAGTATATATATCACAAATATACATCTTATCAAGTAATGAGGCATCCCGCAGGGAAAAAAGTGTAAAAGTACGATATTTAATCCGAGATATGTACCTTATATTTTATTAGCGAGCATATACGGCTAATATAGCGCGAAAGCGAGCTCCAAATGCGAAGCAAACGCGATCCGCACCTACTAAACACTCAACAAACAACATGAGAACATGCATATATGAAAATAATCTCAATATACAATATATAGCAACATCTATATATGCCAATATAGCAAATGCAACTAAAGCAACAAATGAAACCCTCAACCAACTAAATATTCATTCATATTCTCATTAATATTCAATGAAATGGTTTTCAATTCAAATCACATTTGATTTATATACAGTGGATGTTCTTACTAACATTCATTCTAAATTAGTTTATATTCACTAATTCATATTCAAGTTGGTTTACTTCCAAATCAAATTCAATTCTATTTAAGATTCACTTAACTTCCAATTGAATTTCAATTACTTCAGCTTTCAATTTCATTAACACTTAATGAATTATATACAATCAACTAACATTCATATAACAACCAAAGTATATTAATTTCAACCAAATTCCTTTGCTTATATTCATTAAATTTGGTTTAACACCTTCACTTTCAATTGGTTTAATTAAATTGATTTTCATTCAACCTTTCAACTTCCAATCACATTAGATTTTAATGAATTAACACTTATATTCATTATTTCATATCAACTTAATTTACATTCAATTGATTTATATTCAATCCATTAATTTCAATTCAATTACAAAAGTTGAATTTCATTTATATAACTCAAGTTCATATTCATTTAATCCACTTGATTATTTACTTCGATACCAATATCAATTTTAATTCAACAACACTTAAGTTATATTCCATTTAACATTATTTGGTTTAACATAACTTAAATTCATTTTTATTACAACTCATATTCATATAGTTTCACTTCTTATATATATATAAGTTTATTTCACAATTGTAAATCACTTTAATTATAATTCATACTTATAATTCTTTTGCTTATACAATTATTCTTTTATTTAGATTATTCAAACAACTATTCAACAACCAAACAATCAACTTATATACACTTTAATAATTCTGAAAAATTATTCCTTTACATATAAAACATAATCAAGGTAAAATTATTCCATTTACCCAAATTTAAAACAATATCAGGTCGAATTGTTCTATTCAAGTGTTTAGAGATCCCTATCAACAACGTTAATTACTCGTATTAATCAGAATCTATATACCACTCAACAAACCAATCATCACAATATAAAACAATTTTATATTCACTAACAAATACGCCCTCATAGCTATTATTACACTCAAACTCATTCTAGAGTACTGCCGACTCTATCTCTAATGAGTAATACCCAACAGAACCATGGTTGTCGCTTAACCATATGCTTTGATACCAAATGTAACATCTCGAAAATTTTCGACGGCAGCGGTCACAACCGGTAGGCTTTTCAACCATCCCAGCCCCACCGTGGCTTACACTGATATCCCAAACTTGCTTTTACGGCCAGCCTTTCGACTGTCATAGCTTACGCCTAACCAACCCCGTAAAGAGGACATGTGGGGGCAAGAGTCTCCCGTTCGCCACCTAACCGCGAAGCGTGAACCCCCCATCACGTTCACTAGAGAGCAAGACTGGTATGAGAACTCAAAACAGTTTATTTATCTTTAAAATCTAAATAGAGGAATATTTTTAATTCAATTCGCAATGCTTTTTAAAGATGAGACTACCATAAGGCCTCCCGCACACGCACACATGCAAACGCAGAATCGGAGGAGATTTCTCCTTATGATAGTCAAAGATGCTTGATACGCATTTAAAATAACATTTGATATTATTACTAGTGCATAGTGTAGGAAAATCATTTCAAAAGTAAAGATATAAATCTTAGCCAACATACGACCATTATCGTATGCCTACTATAGCTACCATCTAAACAGTGGTGACCACCATAAGTAAATGGCAGGTAATACAACTAATACCGTACAAGGCTCGTATTTGAAGAATGAATTTTCCAATAAATGGTCAGGCCAAGGAACTTCCCATTGCCACATGGAAACGCCTCTGGAAGGACGCCCCGAGAACCGCCGTCCTCTGCCAAACAAAGCCGGGAATCCCTTTGCCCAAGGGATATTACAAACCCTCAGATATGCCACCCCCGGTCCTTTGGGACCTTTAAACGAGAGCTCTCTAACCAACATCACACCATAATAATAAGTGTTTCAACATGAGTAAGTATCTGGGCTCCATACCAGAATACTACCCTTTTCCAGAAGGAATGGTCACACCCTAGGGAAGCGATCCCTGAAAACTTTGCCACACAATTCCTGTTTCGACCATTTCCGGGGTGTGAGGCTCGACGAAGTCACTTCCACAAAAACATACTTTATACAAAAGCCATGCTTTGGGTCAACAAATGATCATAGAAATGATCACCAAGATAGACGACAAATGAGCCTATCACAAATAATCAACACAATGATCATTTCAGCAACACTCAGCATGTCACATTACCAAATTGGGAATATATTGCTGATAACTTCAACTATATAACCTTTGAGCTCGTACGTCTCAGAGAAGGGTGTTAAGCTAAAAGAATAAATTCTCCGCCACCAACAGAAATATATTTGAAAGAAATCGGCTTTATATCTCAACTTGTAATGTCAGACATATAATCCATACAAGTCTGTTCCGGGCTCGAACAGAACCGAAGGCACTTGCAAAAAAGTCCTTGCAATCCGGATATCCACAATCCTGATCGGATTTCCCATCACTTATGGAATCTCTATACCAGGAGCTACCCAGTGCAGAGACAATCGATAGGTCATCCTATCGCTCTCGCAAATACCGGTCTTCAACACCGATCTTCAAATGCAATTCATAACGTCATATCACATATTCGGAATGGGTTATACGACCTCATGGTCCTTTCCCGGTTAACCCGAATAGTGAGCGCTTATTCAAAAATAAGTGTGGCATTCAAATTCAACAAATCACATCAAATACCCATTCAAAGGTAAATATTGATAGTCGGTTATTGAACTATCAATGGATATGCACACATCACCAGATTCCAAATAATTTTCCAAATTATTTATTTTCCAAAATATCTTTACAAGATATATATTTTCAATACTTCAAAAATAAATCAATATTTATTTTTAAACAAATTCCACTTTCTTTCATAAATTCCATAGTGAATTTTACATTCCAGAATATTCATGAATATATGACTTCAATTATTCATTTTCAATTTATCTTCAAAAAGATAAATTCTCAAGATATTCACTTTATATTGGAAAACATTTCCATACTTATTTATTCATAAGTAATTCACAAATTCAATTTATTTTCAACACTTGGAAAATATTCATTATACTTAAATCGAAAATTAAGTATATATTTCATTCTTTAAGAAATCCTTCTCTTAAACACATTTGTTTGGGCCAAAACGAATGTTACATAAAACATCGTTACGACAACCCAAAATCACTAGTATAGGGATTCGAAATTAAAATAGATATATAAATCCCAATACTATTCAAAACATTTCCTTTCGGAAATCATTTACTATAACAACAGTGTTATAGTCCATCATCTCCTTCTATTTCTCGAAAACGTCTATTTCAACGATGAATGTTGAAATCTATGATTTCGAATCTCAACACCTTTTTAAAACATCGTTAGATCATTTTAATTCTATTTAAAACATCACATTCAAAACAATTTCTTTAACATATTATTCACTATTCAAAAACGTGAATATACTTCGTTAACAAATTTCATCTTTTCTATTCATTTTACTTTAAAGGATTATTCACTGTCTAAAACGTGAATATAACTCCTTTAATATGCTATAGCAATTTACTTATCAAAATAAGTCGTTTTGCAAATTTATAAAACAACGTTTATAAATTCTTTTATTATCCTATCCGATTTATAACTCAATTATAAACCAAAAGTTCACATTATAAGTTAAATACTTATAATTTATTTGTTTACAAAAATCGTTCCTTCGAACTTCATAATTATAAATCTTATAACTTATAAGATTCAATTATTTATCCAAAAATATTCCTTTAATAACTTTATAAATTTTATAAACCTACTGCTTATAAAATTCCATTATAACTTCACCGTTTATAATTCTATAAATTTCATTCATTTATGCAATCCATTTTCACTTCATTCAAACACTTATAAAACTCGTTTTATAATGTCAATATTTCAATTTATAAATATTCATTTATAAATCTCTTAATATAAATCAATTTATATTAATATTCTAAAACGTCGTTAAAGTCCTTTATAATTTCATCATTCTCTTGATTTATAAAATAATCAAATTTTATAAATCCTATTTTTAAACTTTCAATAATGAATTCTGGAAAATCCCGATTTAAACTATTTTATAAAATCATTAATCCATATTTCTCAAAAATCAATCTTTAACCGTATTCCTCAAAATCATAATTTTTATAACTTTAAAAATTATAACGTTTATTTATTTAAAATGGATCAATTCCAAAAATATTTAATATTTTCAAAGATCGCTTTAAAAACCTTTTAAAATCCTAAGATTTGGGTCCAATGATGCTACACACCAAATAGTCAATCACGACTACAACGACATCATATATCGTATATGATAATCCATCAAATATCAAAATATCTGAAATTAAATAAAAACTGTTGAGGAATCCAGTTGGATCCCTCCAACCTGTTTTCCTGCATCCACAAACATTAGCACAATACCAATTTCGCTCCAGTATGAAATTATCGCGGTATATGTTTTTATTAAATATTATCCCCTTAATAACGGCGTAATAGGGTCTCATCCGCTAAAAAAAATGCGGGGAATCAACAACTGCAATATATACATATCCCAATATATATATATTGATATTATATATAATACCAATTTCACTGTTTATGAAATATTCGCGGTATATGTTTTTAATAAATAACATCCGCTTACTAACGGCGCATAATGTCTATTTTAACAATCAATAGATAACAATCATTATTCAAACATGCATTCAAATATTTTAAATATAACTACTTAAAATAAAATCGAAACCGATTCGATTGAGTGAGAAGTTCTCACCTTGATTTCAATTTCGTTTTAGCGATTTATTTCGAATAAAATTAAACGTGCGTTTAATTTTACCTGAAATTCTCACTAACTCCAAACGACTCCAATCCAATTTCATCGCGTAGTGCTCGTCCATACGATTCCAACGCTTCTAGTTTCGCGCATTTTCGACCTCGTATGAAAAAGTTATGAATTTTTGAAGACACACGAATTTTTTTATAAACAAATTACAACATTAACTTATATTTTTATAAACCTTAGCCAATCTAAGCCATAGGATCCATCTCCATTGCATCTTCACCGCACATCCCCTACCCCTTTCTTCTTCATCTTTGTTCGGCTACAGGTGACGAACACGCATAAGAACCCATCTACCTCATAATTAGGGTTAGAAATCTTGACCACCACAAGCCACTACACATCGATCAACCACCTCCACAAGATGCGCCTCCATCCCCTCTATGCTCGGCCCAAGGGGTATGAAACTTGGTCCCCATATGCACATCAATTTGCGTGCGCAAGCTGTCACGGTCGGCCTCCCCTAGCTCCCTCCACGCGACACTAAACCCCATCATATCCGTATAGATCTCTAGATCTCATCGTCCTCTTCCATTCTCTAGTTGAAACCTAAGGCTAATTATTGATGGATTTGATGAAATTAAGGAAGAAAGAAAGGAGCATTATCGGCCATTGATTTATTGACTGGCGGCTAGGGTTTTAGATTTAGGTTTTTATTTTTACTTTTTTCTAAAGAGAAGGGTGCTATTTATAGAAGAACGAACAAACACTATTCATCCGGAAATTCCGAACTCCGATTTACGCGCCGAAACTGACGTTCCTAGGGTTTATCCCGCATTCCGGACACAATGGAACAGGTTTCGAAAGCTAATTCGGACATCTGTGCGAGTTATGGCTACAAACGTTCAATTTAAATTAAACCGATTTAAATCGATTTCTAGGCGTTTTAATTTGTACCGGACAAACGGTAAATCCAATTGACTTGAAATTTGAAACCATACAATAATATCACATTACGGATCCGATCAAACTAGTTTCGTCGAAATCTGAGACTTTTTGAAAAATGGCTATTTTAACTCGCCAAATTAATATTAAAAACAATTCGATGCGTTTCGAGCTGCCACGATCAAACGACAACTCCGATTGATACGAAAATTGATATCCGGTAATAACTAACTATTACGGATCCAATGGAACTGGTTTCGTTCAATTCTGAGACTATTCAAAAATTGGCTATTTTCACTAGTCGATTAAATATTAAAATATTCAATTTTCACAAATTAATTTTTAATTCGATTTTAAAAGTTCTAAAATATCATTCTAACTTCAACATGATAAAATAAAATTTTACAAATCATTTTCAATCATATTTAACTCAATTCTCAATTATTTCCATAATTTCACATATTAAATTATCGATTTAATTATCCAATTAAATCCAAAAATTCAAATTAAAATTTATTCGACTTATAAATTTCACCTATTAATATTTAAAATTAATTAAATATTCAAATTTAAATTAATAAAAGTTCTGGGTCGTTACAATTATTTTCTTGGCCATTCGATTTTGTTGATGTTGATGATTTTTGACTTGTTCGAATTTGCGTCTTCTGCTGCTTGATCTTTTGGTGTTGATCTTGTTCGACTATACTTGTTGTTTTGGCCATTTTGTCTTTACTGCCATTTTGAACTGCTGGCGCCTTTTATTTTGAACTGTAGTTGTAAGATTCGTATATTTTATGATTTTAGGTTTCATAGTTTTGATTTAATTTTCTGGTGACCTCGGTAGATTTTGATTCAAGTTGCAGTGTTTTGAACTTGGTTTGAAGTTGTAGTTCTGTTGACACTCGAATTCTGTTGTTCATTGTCATGTACACCTCGTTAATGGCATTTGTGGTCTGGTCATTCACGTAGCTAGTCTGCATGTTTATACATCACGGTGGTATTGCCACTGCCTATTTCAAATTTGCATTTTGATATTCACTTGACATCTGTTTTGCTTCGAACCCAAAATCCATTGTGCATTTTGGTTATACTTGAACCTTATGTGCATTGTCCATTGCACCATACATCTGTGCATCCATTTCGTTGGTTGTGTTTGTGACATTCAATTCAGTTGCATTTATCTGGATTAATTTCATACCAGTTGCTACTAATTGCTATGTTGTCATGTTAGTCCCACTGACCATTGTGTTCATTTCTGATAGCACTGTCCAGTCAGTTGCATTTCATACCTTTGTTTCCACCTTGCATACTCTAGCCTTCAAGTTTATTTGCTGTGCATTTGCAGTTGAAGTATTCCTTGAGTTTGATCATTCATTGTAGATGTCTTAACCCTTGAGGCAGATTGCATATATGTATTTGCTTATTCATGTTAGTGACCATCCACGTTTGCATGATTATTGCATTGCCAGTTTTTCTTTATCATATACTTTGTTTCTTCTTCGGCCTGTAAAAGTGTATAACTATTTTAGCTTCAACATATTTTTCTTTGTTCACAAACTTTGGGTTTGTGGGTATACGTCGTATTTTGTTACAGGTAGAGTTTTGCTTCCCATTTTCGAGTCTGATTGTGTACACGTATAGGTGTCCAGATCCAAGTTGCACAAGTTAACAAATTTCATCTTTAGTGTGAAAAGAATTAGGGTCTGACGTGTTGTACATGTAGTTAAATCTAATTTGACATGCTTGCTGTGTGTATATATGTAGAAGTATTTTTATTTGTGTATAAAGAAGCAAAGTGCATTTTTTTTCTTTTGTTTGTAAGTGCATGAAATTTTTGGTCCAGAGACCCTTTTTCATCAAATTGTTGCCTGGGTATAACGCATGCTTAATACACTTGGTAGCACACGTAATGCATGGTCCTGACATTTTTAAATTGTAAAGTGTGAAAATGTGTATAGCCTGTTCTCCCGAGCATCAAGTTCTACAAACCATAACTCATGTACATTTATTCTTGCTTCAGTTTGGAAATTACAGTTTCTCTGCATATTGAGGTTTTCATGCTTCATTTTGGAAATTTTAGTTCACTACTGCTACTTTGATTATGCATATTAATATGCAGACATTTGAGAGCATTTTTTTTATTGTTCACTGCAACTTTGGTTTCGCATAATTAATATGCAAATACACTTGTGCACATTGATGTTATATGCAAGTGTAGAATTGTTTCACTGATGCATCACTTGTTGTCGTACTCACTTGTAGTTGTTCCTGTAGCGTTGTCTTCATGTTGTGTAGACTTGCTATTACTAGAGCCAGCTACCCACTTCATTCACTGTTGCATTTGAGTTTAATTGCCTTTGTTTCCAATTTTGGGTATACATGAATACCATTTTTAACTGCCTGGCCTACCTACCCTGCGCAGTTGCATTCTGGTCAAGATAGCATTATGCATTCTCTGTTGCATACATGTTGGGTTCGTTCGAAATGTCATTCCTTTGAGTAGTTTGTTTGGCATCTCCATTTGTTGCACTAGAGTCTACATCTCTGATCAGTTCATTTTTTTGGGCCTGGAGCTCTTTGATTATGTGATGTTACGTCACTTGTTGTGACCTCTGCACATCCACTTGCATTTTGGTTTTGGCTGCCTCATTGTTGAGGCCGTGCGTCACTGTACTTGCACCTGTTGCTTGTGCAGTCCCACAAGAACCCATGTTGTCTGGTCATCTTGTAACATGCAGTGTTTATATTATTTCTCTGATGCAGTTATTTCGCATCTTCATTTGTTCTACATGTTGCCTGACCATTCAGTTCGCATACATATTCATCATGTTCACTGTGTATATGCACAGTTTCATACATGTGCCATTTCATTTTCTTCTATGTTCTGTTGGCGTTGTTGTATTATGATTTGTACACTTGAGTTGAATCCAGCTAATAGCTCGTATTTGACTATGTGTAGATTTCTATTTCTTCACTGTTGTGGCGAGGCAGTGCACGCGTGCGTGTACTGCAGCCACACAATATTAGTTTTAATTTATATTTCTTTTGCTTTTGATCCATTGATTTCTTTGCGTATTTCATATGCCGTATTGGCGAGGCCGTACACGCGTGCGTGTACTGCACGCGTGCGTGTACTACAGCCAATCAGTTTTGATATTTTAAGTAACTTTTCAATTGTTTGAATTGATTTGATTTAAATTGATGGTTTTGTTGCAAACTGCCGTTTAGGCAATTTTGATGTTTTTCTAAATTATCTTTTTAAAAGAAAAAAAAATACTTTCATCTATCTTCATTGAAAATTTGAATTTGCTGATTTGTTATTTAACACTGTTAAGTGTTATATTTACCGTTATCCGATTTCTTTGTTAAAAGGATCGGATAGGTGAACTTATCTTTGACTGTCGTCTAATTGCTATTTAATTATTATTGCTTCTATGCACTAGTAACTGAGTTTGAATTAGACTGACCCATGTATTATCTTCTTTTGAATGTAATACTCAGGTCAGACCGAGTATTTTACAGCTCGAAGATTTTCAGGCAGCGAAGTTAGAGAGAGGGGGATAGCGCTTCACTTTAGTTTCAGGATTT
Source organism: Allium cepa (assembly GCA_030765085.1). Taxonomy (NCBI): domain Eukaryota; kingdom Viridiplantae; phylum Streptophyta; class Magnoliopsida; order Asparagales; family Amaryllidaceae; genus Allium; species Allium cepa. The sequence goes on from CM060945.1 coordinate 213,475,586, forward strand.
TTGTACTTAAAAGATATATTCTGCTGTATAAATTTAATTCGTTGTATAAACTCTGATATATGTATAAAAATTCATTTATGAGAAATATATTATTATTCTGTGATTCTATGGTTGATTCTGTTTAAATTCTTTAAACTAAATAACAATCCGTCATTTTGAACGTTTCTAGTTGGTTTAATTACCGACTAGGGGCGGTCAGAGCGGCGGGTCGTTACACATCTCATATGGCCGAAGCCTACAAAGTACTCAACATAATTTTGGCGCCCATCAGATTGGCCCGAAGGTCCGCAGAGTGACCCGAAGGTCTAGTACTGGTATTTGACTCGAAGGTCCTCATATGACCCGAAGGTCCTCATAGTAGCTCGAAAGCACACAAAAATCATCAGATATTCAATTAACGATTCCGGAATTAACCGAAATAGCAAACGCACATGTCCCATACCACGTATTTTACTAAATCGTTTGATTCTCCTCATCGTTTCCTTGAACGTGTAAAATCATCAAAATCATCAAACAGTAAAGGTTTCAATTGACGAGTCCGGAGTTAACCAAAATAGTAAAAGTGTGGTTCCATACTCTGCACTTTTGCTAAATCGTTTAAATCTCTTCATCGTTTTCTTGAAAGTGCAAAATTGTGTATTTTATAAAAATAACATTTTACGTTCTCAAACGGACAAGTCCGAAATTAACCGAATTAGTAAAAGTAAGGGTTCATAGTCCTCAATTTTGCTGAATCGTTAAAATCGCTTCCTCATTCTTTTGAAAGCGCAAACTGTAAAAATTTTGGAACAATTTTCATTTTAAAACGATTTTTAAAACACGTGATTAAAACAGCAACATCTGTAGCAATTTTGACGAGGAAATTGCGCTTCACAAAACACCGTAAAAACAGATACCAAATCAGTGTTGCGGGATAACCGCTTGAAAAGTCACTTTAAATTAACGGTTACTGACGTTAAAATATAGTGAATTTTCGTTCATCGAAAATGTCACCAAAACACCGCGCTTCAAAAATATAGCACCGATGTAGAAATTCCGTTATAAAAATAACGGCAATAGATTACATTTAAAACCAAACATCGGTTTAACGTAATTTAACCGGTAGGCTGCACTACTATAAATTCAACAAATCAAATCCACTGGTTAAACAACATAATGGAATTAAATTCATTTTCATATTTTTTTTACATCAAAAAAATTATCAGCTGTACTCAACGAAGCAGTCTTACTATTTCCGCTGCACGCTCTGATAAACAAAACACAATTCAATCAAATCATCAAAACACAAATACACTTTTATTTTTAAATAAAGATATTTAAAAATTACACCCAAATTTCAAAACTCTAGTTTTGACTCAAAGCACAAATAAAACATCTACTAATAGTTATAACACATGTTCCATCTAAGTTCTGTTTTATATTATGTCCATATACCCCAAGCTCTGATACCAACTGTGACGCCCCACCTCTATGCTCACAATAACAAAGAGTATTAAAAGAAATACTGTCTATTATTATGAAGAATAAGGATGGATAGGAGAGGCCATCCATAGTTAGGCCTTACACTAGTATTAGTTATCTCGATAGGAGTGGTATATATTTTTATTTTTCATCTCATATTTATTTACTCCCATCGACGCACCCAATTCTAGTATAAAACGAACTACGATGGTTCATAATAGTTTAGGACAATATATATAATAATTACACAGATAATGTAAATGCGGAACACAAATATAACAGAAAGCCTTATATATATAACTGATGTCAGTTGATATACATGTGACACAATACATATGATACAACTACAACTGTCGACTCTGGAGCTACATATACAAGTACATTATCGTGAATAATATACATGAATATACAACATCCTATATAAATACACTGACTACTAAAATGACAACGACTACTCCAAAAGATATGAAGAGACTTCATAGCTCAAGCAGCAACCTAAAGTAAGATATCTACAACCTGTAAATAACTCGCTCTGACCCGGGTGTTAAATTCAAAAGAAAATAATACATGGGTCAGTTTAATTCAACTCAGTTATTAGTGCACAGGAGCAATAATAATTAAATAATGAATAGACGATAGTCACAAAAATCTCATGTATCCGACCCTTCAAGAAAAGAATCGGATAACGGTAAATATAACACATAATAGTGTTAACAACAAATCGACAACTGAGATAAGTGAAAAGAATAACAATGAAGATAATTTTGAAAACAACAGAATTGTCTAAACGACAATTGTTACAAAATCCAATTATTAAATAATAATTAGAAACTCAGAATCTAATTATCAAAAAGATAATTAGATATCAACAAAATCATCAAATTAAATCAAATCAATTTAAACAATTGAAATATCACTTTAAAACATCAATTCTAATTGGCTGCAGTACACGCTAACGTGAACTGCCTTGCCAATACGGCATATGAATACGCAAAAGATCAATGGATCAAAAGCGGAAGAAATGTCAATTAAAATCAATACTGTGTGGCTGCAGTACACGCACGCGTGCACTGCCTCGCCACTACACCGTTAAAAATAGGAATCAGCACAAGGTCAAATCCGAGCTATTAGCTGGATTCAACTCAAGTGTAGTCAGAAAACAATCCATTTGCATCAATGCAATGCATAACAACAAGGGGAACTGCAACTAAAACTGCAGTCACCACAAGATCACCAGTGTACAAGACAACATGTCCCGAAGAACAGAAAATAAAAGTTGCAACCAAGTGATGTACAAACGAATGCGTCAGTGAAACAACGCGATATGCAGACAAAGGTTGCAGTGAAAACTGCAGACGCAATGCTCAACACCAAAGAACACACTAAGCAACATAAAGGAGACTAAGTGCTATCAAGTAACAAGACTCAAGTCAACAACAGCTAGATATTGTAACATAAAGGAAACTGCACATGGGTGCAACAGGGAAGATGCACAGGAGTACAACAGGATATGTACACTTTAATACTTCAGCCTCGACATCAAATTTAACAACAGAAACATGAAGTAGGGATACAACCGATTCAACTGAAAGGCAATATTTTATTTATGCACATGAAGTCAATATGACCATAAGGCAACAACAAGCAACAGTGCAGGCACAAGTAGTACAAGGCATGCAACTGCCTCAGAAAGAGATACAAGCTACTGAACTCCAAGCAAAGAGCAAGAAGTACAACTACGCAGTGTTATAGACTGAAGCCACAAGGAGGCACATGAACAGCAAACAAGAGAAATGTATACATGACCAAAGAAATGAAACTAAAGTTCAATGCATTTGAACTCAGGTATGCAGTATAACCAGACTTGTACAAGACCACATACGAGTCCAGAACTCAAGAGGCATACAACAATCATTGATAGTGCCAAAGTTCACAATAATGCAAGTTCAACTGCACAAGTACAGGAAGAAACAAACATACAGGAGAGAATGAACTTCAGTGAACTGAAGTAAAGGCATTAACAGTGCTCGAGACCACTATCAGATGATCTCAAATTCGAATAAACAAACTGGAACCAGAGATAGAAACAAAATTAAATGAAGATACCAAATGGTATCAGATGCTCAAGTCCAGTGCACAAGTAAAAGTTACAGTAATACAAAATCAAGTCGAAGTCGTGCATGAACAAGTCAATTTTTCTTCTCAAAGCCAAAAGAATTCAAAGCCGTGTTTTATCCAAAGCGAACAAGTGAGAAATCAAATGGACCGTGGCCAACAAGTATATTGCAAGTTCTAAACAATATCAAATTTAACAAGAAACGAATTGTTCAAAGTCAAAATCGATCACCATGGTCATCACGAAATGAATCAGTGCCAAAGCATAGTATTGTCTACCAAACAAAAGTCCGCAAAATAAAGTGACCAAAGTCAACAAAAATCAAAACCGCGATGGTCCTGAGATACATCAGTGCCGAGATAACCAAAAATAAGAAATCAATACTATGATGG